>CM028228.1:8760000-10010000 GCA_016432845.1 Psidium guajava | reverse complement strand
AAATACTGCCTAGAAATTTAAGTACGTTGACTTAATTACGAGTTGATAAGTGTAACTCCTAAAAATCGTCCATTAGTAAGAGTATTCACTAAAGTTGCGATCATATGAATGTGACCACGAAATGGATTCTGAACGAAAGGCTTAAAAATTGACAGTTTGATTTCGGAGTGTCGAGAATAAAGGCAAAATATTAAAAGTGATTGTAGTATTTTTAGTGAGATTATAGATTTAATCTGAATGAGTTTTGCGTCCAATTCCGTTCGCACTTGAGCCTCGATTAACCCGATTGTGCTCGATCAGTCCTGAAATGGCATTAATCCCTAAAAATATCTCGTCAAATGTCAAATCAATTACATCAATTGACCATTGATCATCATCGGTCAAACTTTTGACCAGTTAAATCATGAATAGCTCGGTCAACTAGTGAATAGTGTCGTGAATAGTGAAAATCAATAATTCACTTTTTAAAAATATTCTCTCTCTCTCTCTCTCTCTCTCCAATTTTCAGCAACTCATACTCTCTCTTGATCTCAAAAAAAAAAAAATCGTGGCTCTCCCTCTCTCTTATTTTCTCTCTTGATTTTTGGACGCCGGAAAATCGCCACTCGTTTCGCCGCCCAAAGCCACCACCTCCAGCCACCGTTCACCTACATATTCACCTATTTCTTTCATAGTTCTACTCAAAAATTCAGCTCAAGATCAGCCTTGGAACACCCTTAAACAAAAGCAAAATAAGGCCCCTGCACGGGCTATTTTATAGGTTGCGGTTCTATTAGTTTTTCATCATTTTCACAGCCGTTGTCTCATCGGTTGAATTTCTGACCAACTGTGAGTTTTTTCGTCTTTCTTTCTTTGACATTTCGACACAAGAATCAGTCCTAGATGAGTTCTAAATCATTGAAAATTATATTTTGAACCAACCTTGCGCGTTATCGTCTTCTACTGCCTTTTTGAAGTTGCCTCTATTCCAGTTTGGTTTGGGGCTTCTTTGCTCAATTTTTCGATAATTCGGTCCCCTCAACCTCGAGTAAGATGTTAGATGATTTTTTTATAAACTCTAAGGTGCAATCCGAGGTAGATCGGTATAAAAAAATTGACTGATTTGGGGATTTTTATAAAAATCGATTATGTGCGCATACTCTATGTACTATTCACACCCAATGTGGTACTGTTCATGTCGAGTTTAGGCTATTCATGGGTGTCAATGATGGTCCGGTAAGGTCCGAAAAATGAGATTTTGGAACGTTTTGGGCGAAATCGGGCACAAGCGATTTTATGTGGTACTGTTCACGACACCGTGAGTACTGTTCACAAGCCTAAAATACTGTTCGTGTGCTATTCGTTTGTGTTAATGATCAATTATTAAGATATCGTTGGCCCAAAATGCATATTTTAAAGTAAAAATGCAAATTAGGCAAAATTGTGAGCAATGGACAAAGTGATTGACTTAGACATTGTGTATGATCGTGAAATTAATATAGCCGAGTCTATATTTGAGAATTACTCGGACTGCATTGTTGTGAATTATGCTCGATTGCAATTGCATTATTTTATCCGCCCGAATATGCCTGCCTGAATATTTTGTGCAGTGAATTTTGCATGCTGGCATATATATATATTATTGTGAAATGGCGGATGTCGAGCGGTGAATATTCCCTGATGTGCCTATATGACACGGGGTAGAGGGCGGCCCTGTCGCGACCCTCTAAAAATTTTTTTTTAAATTTTAAAAGGGGTTAACGGATTATTAGGTTAATTAGATTTGACTAACCTAATGCGGACCCTCCCAAGCCCTACCGAATCGCAACTTTGGTTTTTGTTTAAATGATTTTGAAATTTGGAGTCACCACTAATCGTTCTTGGTAAGTCGATTAGAAACCTAAATAAATTAGCGGGAGAACTAATTTATTCCTGCGAACCAGAGATTATGTGCTCGGGGACTTGGTTACACTAGTTAATTAAAACTAATGCCCTTTCGGTACCTTAATTTCATGGATATCCTAATCCGGCAACTCAGGCTTGGTTTATTCCTAAAGCTCTAGTAGGGTATTCTCTTTTGTGTTTTCACTTTTTAAATAGGATGCATGGATGGTATATATTTTTATTTGTTATATTTTTTAAGTGTTAAAGATTCCCTGAAGCCGAAAGAGGGAGTGTGTTAACGACTTCTGTGCAGTATTACGACCTACTCATCTTTTGGGTCTGATGATTCAAAAATTAAATTATAGGAAGTACATGACAGTGAATAAACACCTCCAATGGGAGGCCTAGCATTGGCTTGGCTCTTCCCTTTGGGATTTAAGGTACAGGTATTTAAGTTGCAAGTATTTAAACTACTGTAAGTAAAAACCTCCAATGGGAGGCTAAGCATTGGCTTGGCTCTTCCCTTTGGGATTTAAGGTACAGGTATTTAAGTTGCAGGTATTTAACTACTGTAAGTAAAAACCTCCAATGGGAGGCTAAGCATTGGCTTGGCTCTTCCCTTTGGGATTTAAGGTACAGGTATTTAAGTTGCAAGTATTTAACTACTGTAAGTAAAAACCTCCAATGGGAGGCTAAGCATTGGCTTGGCTCTTCCCTTTGGGATTTAAGGTGCAGGTATTTAACTACTGTAAGTAAAAACCTCCAATGGGAGGCTAAGCATTGGCTTGGCTCTTCCCTTTGGGATTTAAGGTGCAGGTATTTAACTACTCTAAGTAAAAACCTCCAATGGGAGGCTAAGCATTGGCTTGGCTCTTCCCTTTGGGATTTATGGTGCAGGTATTTAAATTGCGGATGGACTTTGTCCTCTCCATTTTGGGGTATGAATTTTTTAAAATGAAATACAACGAATTGATTCAACAATTTGAAATTTGTGCGCGCTTGAGGACTCCTCCAAGCCGATTTTGTGCTTCCATAGGATTGACCATTGATATAGAGCTGCGTCTTCCTGACATAAAATAGAGTGAAGTGTTAGTATACAAAATATGTGCTAATCTGCACCTAAAACCAGAAGAGTAGAAAGAGTACTTATCTCCCATTTTTTTTTGGAGGGATTTCTATAATTGATTTTCGCTCTCTATGTTCCCAATATAGAGAGTTTCTTTTGAATTAAGAGGGACTTTTAGTCACAGATCAGTTGAGAAATCGGTGGACAGCTTAGGAGCTTGTCTGGGCCGATTTTTGCATCTCGACGAGATTTTTGCTGTTGACGTAGAGATATCCTTCTCCTGACATAAAATATGGAAGAAAAAGGAGATGGAGAAAGTGTATACAATTTATGCTAATTTGCGAGTAAAACCATAAATAAATGAATAAATAAAAACACTTAGCTTGAATTTGTTTGCTCGTTGACGAGGATGAACTCTTGATTTATATTGATCGATGAAGGAATTTGTGATGATAACCCCTAGCTTTAAACTCCCATCATCTTCAAAATTCTCTCTCTTTTGGTATTTTCTTTCTCTCAAAATTTTCTTCAATCTCCCAAAACTCTCTCAAACATCCAAAATTTTCTCTCCAAAAAATTCTCCCAAACACTTCAAATTTTCTCTCTCAAGAATCCTTTCTCAAGCTCACTTCTTTCTCCTTTTATAACCTACTCATCTATCTCCCATTCTAATTTTTCCACTAACTCTATCTCCCATTCTAATTTCTCCACTAACTCTTCTTCATTTTCATCTTCCATTCTCCATCTCTATCTCACATTCTAATCTCTCCACTAACTCTTCTTCATCTTCATCTTCCCTTCTCCATATTTATCTCCCATTCTAATTTCTCCACTAACTCTTCTTAATCTCCATCTTCCCTTCTCTATTCTTATCTTCCATTCTAATTTCTCTACTAACTCTTCTTCATCTCCATCTTCCCTTCTCTATTCTTTTCTTATTTTCTCCATCCATTCTTCTCCAACTTCTCTTCTTCATCTCCTCTTCTTCATCTTCCCTTCTCTATTCTAATTTATCCACTAACTTTTCTCTTTATTATTTGTAAAATAATCCTTCAAGAGTTAGGTATTTGCACTTTAGTCCTTGAATTTTAAGTATTTACAATTCAGTCCCTGAAAAAATATATTTCTTTAAGTCCAAATCTCCTCACAATTTTTGACACACCAAAATTTACCACATGTCAAATTTAAGCTCATTTCTTGTCGCTGAAAATAATGCATAATTTAATTAAAGCCCTTTTGCAAAATTAAGTCATTCTGGGTATAATTGGGCCAAGATGAAAATTTAAAATATTAGAAGACAATGTCACAACTCATAAAAAGTTAAAGTTAAAAATAAGTTGACTCAAATTAAATTTTTTTAGGCCCGATTCGAGATTATACTCGTGAAGGAACACGTGACTCGAATTGGATTTTTCTGAATTTGCGATGGCCAATATGAAAATAGATTTAAAATAAAAATATTAACTATCTTTGTGTATTTTTTGGCCTCAAATGTTATTTTTTCAAAATTTTCAAATATTTTTGTATTTTTTTAAAAAAATTAAAATATATATAATATGAAAAATTATTTTTTGGTCAAAATTCGTTCCCTAGGCTTGGCTAAGGTTCCCAAAGTTGATTTTTCAATTTTATGAATTTTTATGGATTTTCTATTAATTTTTGAAAATAAATAAATGAAAAATACGTAAAAATACTGAAAATATGAAAAATCGTTTTTTTTGGTCAAAATTGGTTCCCTAGGCTTGGCTAAGGTCCCCAAAGTTGATTTTTCAATTTTATGAATTTTTATGGATTTTTTATTACTTTAGCAATAGAAAAAATGATTAAAGATCAGGTGTCAACAGGCCCTAATGCGTTTAACGCGAGGAAATTGGAGAGATAATGGTGTCAACATGAGTCGCGTAGTTTAACGTGGGTTGAGGTACAATGCGCCATAATGTGTTCGACGTGAGGTACCTGGAGAGATAAGGTGCCAACTCGAGACGTGTAATTCAATGCGGATTGAGGCGCGGATATGATGCGAACGATACGCGGGTCAGACCTGATGCGTATGATACGCAGGTCGAATTTGATGCGTTTAACGCGGGTTGAGTTGACTAGAGAGCCAAGGCTGGAATTTGAGCATGGCATGTGCATTATTGATCTCTATGTAGATATGAATTATTAGTATGCCTGATTATTTTAATGAGCTATGTCTCGTTTGCCCTTATTCTGTTTTCGTGACTTAAGCGTTTAGGATGGCATGTTAGAGTTAAATCTGATGGTATATTATATCCTGAGCGAGATTAGAAGTGAGCTTACTGAAATATATTTTCAAGGTGATTAGTTTCCCATATTTTCAAATACCTAAACTTAAATATGAGTGACCTGCCAGTTGGGTATGGCATCTCAGTAGAGATCGATGGCCACTATGGATGATAGGCAAGTGGATGACTTTAAAGTAGATGATGACTAGATGTAGTCATGTTTTCCCCTTTTGGTTATAGTTTTTGTATAGGGGGAAAGTTTGGTATCGACTAGATCACAAATTGGGTTGAGAGGTCGACGGGTTGTATGTTGTAAATCTTGGTTTGTTCATATGTATAAATGTATGCTTTAAATTGCTGAGTCGTCTCTTTCTCTGATTGTTCTATGTACGTCGTGTGTGGAGGGAATCATTTTCGCTAGCGCAAGAACTCTAGTTGTTGGTTGGATTGACAACGCGTATCCTGGGTTGTCGTCGTGATTATCCAATCGAGTAAGTATAAGTTAATAGGAATATCGTGTTGCTTGCGAGTTCGAGGCATGGCAATTTTCACGGTAGTTATAAGATTTTATCGCACCGAAACTTTATATTGTGTTGGCAAGTATGTGTTTTTTTTACACTTTTTAATTGAAGTATGACATGACTTGGTTAACATGTGACTTCAAACATACCACGCGGATTTTCATTTTACCTAATTAGGCTATTTGCGTATCGAAAATCAATAGACTCATATTGAGTCTTACAAAATTGCAAGGCTTTCGTGCAATTTTTACACCACATTATTCCTTAATTAAGGATGATAGATCTTTCCTCAAATATAGATACTCACAGTGATGGTGCTGATGGGTGAATGATTAAGATTCGGGTAGACAATTTTAGAAAATATGGCACAACCGTCTATTAACTTTGTCCCAATATGCGATGTGATTTGCGAAGTTTTAATTTGTTCAATATAGTTCATAAAATTTAGCCCAGTACGCAATGTTGTTTGTGAACTTTAAATTTGTTTGACGTAATTTCTGAACTTGTGATACATGTTAAACTTATTCCATAAACAATGTGAAATTATTCGGTCTATCATTTCATGAATTCAAGTTCAAGAAACACATTGAATATTTTCACATATTTTAGAGACTAGATTAACAAATCAACGTAGAATCAAGTTCAAAGATCATACTGAATTTATTAAAAGTTTATAAATTATATGATATATTAAATAAAAATTTATTGACCATTTATGCAGTCTTCCCAAAATCTTTTAACCAATGAAAGTCTCCCGTGGCGCGAGAAAAATACCTATCGCGTTCCTTCCGGACCGTCCGACGGGACGTGATGCAATTAACAACGGCGTGATCCGTCGTTGTTGAGTCCACCGAGCGTGGGGGGGCTCAAGTACATTACACGAACCAACGTACAGAACGGAACACGAGCCGGACGAAGAGAGCTTCATTTTATCGTCTCGCGAGAATTTGGGCCGTATCTTAACGGTGCTATTTGTTACGGCTCTCGAGGTTTTTGGTCCCAATGGTCAATGATTTTCTGGAGATGATACGCAATTCCATTTCTTTAAGGCCGATAATCACAGATGCTGGGATTGCCTTTGCGGATTTGACTAATGATCTCGAGGTCCGTCGCCGTTATGACATCCGAATGATGAGATTACCTTTTGGGTTAGCTTGAGCTGGCTTAGGATTTAGCGGTTTTTCGCTTTTTCTACTACGTGCTTTTTGGTCCGGTGGCTCGGGGGTCTTAAACTGTCAAGCCAACGCTAGGGTCTAACGACATTGGCATATAAAACGCAATACATATCTCCATGTGATGATCGCGAACTGGTGTCTGTTAGGAGGGAGCACAGTTTTATGGCAGAACTAAGGAACTCTGGGATTAGATTTCAAGATATGCACGGTAAACTGTAGATTCAAAAATTTGAAGAATCTGCTTCGACATGTGATCTTTAGATTTCAGGTAGGTAGAATCTATAATGTAACGTGTTAACGAGGTTTTATGTTTTGATTGGTATATTTCTTTATATTATCTCGCGGTATTCTATGAGGTCCGGTGATAAGTATGTAGTCTAGAATCAAAGTAAAATTTTTATGTTTAATGGACTATAGCGATAAATCGTGGTTATTAAACGTGACGATTTATTGCGATAATGTAAGAATACATGCGAAACTTGTATGGATTATGGAGCTCGTGATATGATATGTTTCTAGTTCTAAGGTATACAGAGTAGGCTTTTAGTTCAAAAAAAAAAGGAGGTGATTGGTAGATTCTAGATTCCATATGGAACTTGTACGAAACTTGAAACCGCTCATCCTTATTTCCGTTATCGGTTGTCAACCTTGGGAATTGTTACCGCTGCTAGAGTAAGAGCTAAAACGATTGCAAATTCCCAAATGACCCTCATCCTCGAATTGATTACGGCTTGATCGAATAACTTACACGTGGCTAGTGCAAATAGCCTCGAGTCCGAACGAGTTCATTTAAACCTTTTATTTTCAGCACAAATGATCAATGATTAAAGATGGACTTGGTTCGATAGGCTCGACTCCATGCAATATTTTGTTTTTCCTATTTTAAGAAAAACTCCTTGGCTGCACTTGAAACTCAACTACGCCGTTGGATGTGGTGCGTTCCGTGAAATTTCAAATGGAACTCACGTGATTTAACATCGGAGGTGAGTCGTCGTCACGCGCATCGGCATCATGGAGCGGGGCCCGCCGTCCGGATCAAAGCTGTAAATTGGATAACCGGCGGGCCCCCTAGGACCCACTTCCTTCTGGGCAATGTCAGTTCCATTTCCAGTCTCTGTCTCCAGCCTTTTATTCTCTGAAACCATCAACCAGAAAGCATACCGAAGCTGGCAATGCCAAATCCGGTCCCTTCCCAATCTCCATCACCAGCCAGAAAAGTAAACTGAAAGAAGGGCAGTCGCCCAATCAGAAGCCCACAACTGCGCCGAAAACACTCGCGCTGGGCAACACAGCTGTTCGCAATCCCAGCCGTCGATTTTCAAAGGGCACATAATCCAACGGATCGTACCGACCCGACCCATGCGGACCCTGGTCCGGGGCGAAAAGTGGGCCCCACCCGAGATCCCACGATGATATATGCAGCGCCGGAAGTGTCCGTTCGTCGCGATCGGTGATGGGAGGCCCTGACTTTTTGGTTGCTCCTTTGCCAACTGGGAGTCCAGTTTTGGTTAGGCAAGCACGAGTCGGTTTGAAAGACCCTCGCTCTTTTGCCCCACAGGGTAACTCCACATTGGGCTCGTGCACGAATTCGAAAATGGAATCGATCCATCCGCGTTGAAATTCCTCGTTCCGTTGCCCTCACGGCAGCTCCGATTCGATTCCCATCTCGTATCGCTCCGTGCCGTGGACACCTAGCGGCCAAGTGATTCCAAAGCTACGCTCATAGAAATTTGGAGCATAGAAATGTAAGTACTTTGATGTGCATGGCGAGTTCAATAGCGGCTGCAGGCTCCCCCTTTGCTGTTTGGGCCCATCGACGTCATGGCCAACCGACGTACTTGATATCACTGTTTGTTACGATCTGAGAAGGGTAAATTTGTGCTTTTTCGAAAGTTCCATTCATGGGATTTTCATATGTACTTGTATGCAAGAGACTTCTCGATTTTATATTCTATGCAACTTTATGCAATTTTTCTTGTGTATTTTTTATGTGGAGGCTAAAAGGAATCATCTAGAAAAGCATAAAAGTTAAACTCATCCGAGGTGATTATATAAAATAAGAACCTAAAACGAATGTCTCATCGCTTCCTTCATTGAAACGTGAGCATATTCACTTTTGTTAGCGAGATTCAAATGTTGTGAGGCATCTACTAGCTTCTTTCTTTCTCCCCCCCCGATTTTGACGATTGAAAAAGGCGAGGAAGGGCGACCAATACTGGCGACCCCCTCTAGACATCATCGTAGAGTTTTATAATTGCTATGGAATATTCGATTTAAGTCATAACCACTTTGCACCGTCTCGATTCAAAGGTTTGAAGGTTGGCAAGTTTGTCCAATGACCTAGTAAAATACGACGACCTCTTTAGCCTTAGACCAACCATCTAGAAGGTATTCTATTAGCTTTTGATTGAAGCTCTATTGTGTCCTTCTGAAAAAATGAGTTTGTACATGCTGATAATTTTATAAAAGCGCTGTTGAGTGTAAAAAAAAAAAAAAAGATTAGCGATTGCTTGATTAATCTCATCCCCTCGAAAAGACAAGCTGGTAAATCAAAATCAAAAACAAAAATTCACTCACGAGGGTAAGTAGTTCAAAGAAAAAATGACATAAATGATTTCTAAACTTTGTCCTAATAATATCTAACGCAGTTCATAAATTTTTAATTTGATCAATATGGTTCATGAACTTTAGTCCACACATGCGATGTGATCTCAGAACTTTCAATTTGTTCAATACGATCTTCGGAATTTTGGAATATATTCAACATAGTCATTGAACTGTAAGAAAATATCCAATGTCATTCCTGAACTTAAATTGATTAAAATATTACACCGAACAACTTTCTATAGCTCGGAGACTAAATCAAACATCTTCTAATAGTGCAATGATCAAATTAAAAATTAATGGACCGTATTGCATACTGAACTAAAGTTCATAGATCATATTGATTAAACTAAAAATTCAGAGGTTATATTGCATATTGGGCCAAAGTCCATGAATCATTTGAGGCATTATCCCTAGCTCCAAATGACGATTAGTAGCCAGCTAGTTGATAACTGAACTGGAGAAACGTTGATAACAATGGCAGTAGTTTCGTATTCGAGATTAATTTATGCCGAAGTTAAACAATGTTGATTGCGTTCGGTAAATAATAAAGAAAAATAAAGTTGGTAAGAAACTAATATGAGAAGAGGTATAGAAACCATTTACTTTCTACCTTTCGTTTTTTATAATCTCCAATAGAAATCATAGACTCCCAGGATTCTCTTTTGCGTCCTCTTTCTGAAAATCCCCTTGTATATAATTGGAGAAGACGAAACTCAGACAGCACGTGCTTGCATTGGCGTCACGACCTCAAACACGGGCGTCGTCTTGGAAACATTGCATATTCATCACGTGTAAAATGCGTAACTTGAGGCGATTTCTCTAGCAATCCTTTAAAAGTCACTTTTAAAGTGGCACGTGGAAAATTTCTTGAAATGGTAATTCCTTGTTAACTTGCCTTCCCTCAATTTGCACAGGGACTTGTCCTATTATATGCGATCCTCATTGAGCTCGATCAAGTTTTGGCACGGGTGGAGTAAGTACAAAATGCATATAAAAAGAAAACATAGAGAAAATAATAGAATATCATTAAAATTTGTAGACGTCAATGTCGGTCACCGGGTTAACGATTTCTAGCTACAATTGGCCGGATAGATTGAATTGACACAAATGCAAGAACTTAAATTCAATTGACAAAAAGAGAACATTTAAAATTGAATTGAGAAGATTACAATAAATTTAAGATTTTTTGGCAATTTTCCGTGTTCCTTACTTATCTCATTAAATAAGTTTTTGACTTAATACAATCTTTTAAGTCATCGTTGTTTTGATCGTCAAACAATCTATTAAGTGCCAAATCTTTTAATTTCCGCCACTTAATTGGGTTGTCGAACAGCCCCCTTGTAACTACCTAATGCCCTAGCAATATACGTGGAATTGTTGTGACTTATGCCCTAGCAATAACTGTGCTTTGAAATTATAATTCTCAAGTAAGTCCTCAAAAATAACCAGTAGATAACCCTCATCCACATTCAATAATTCACAAATCAAAGAAGATGAATATCTCAGCATTTGTAGCTTTTGAGGAAAAATCACAAAACACCCTAAAACTATCCTCTCTCTCTTTTTTATTTATTTATTTAACTTAGTAAGTTACCTCAACAACGCGAAATTCCTATGTAGTTTGTAAATTAGAGGGCTTTGTAAATAATTATCCCCATGTGTCGTAACCTTCCTTAATCAATAGAAACGTTGTCAATTCTATAGTTGGTAAATTTTTCTTGAATATTGATTTTCAAAATCCCTCGACAGCAGATCAATCGTGCTTCAAGGTCATCATGTGGCGGATACTGAGGTATATCGTTTGACAGTAAGGAATAGTGATATCGGTCTTGGTGCCTTAAAAGGACATTAGAAAAGGCATGATCACTACAATGATAGGGATTTGCTGAATAGAACAAATTTGACTGGGAACGAGGGGAAGAGCTTTTCCTGGAGTCGAAAGGCATCCTAAAGGAATGGTAGCACCAAAATCCACCCACTCTCTTAATATAACGGCTCATATTGAAGAAGACCGATCTCGTATTTTTCTATACCGGATCATAAAATTTCTCAAATGAAAATTGATAAGTAGTTAACCTATTGGGGTACATTATGTGTTTACATAGCACGGAAGTGCTAGTGCTAATACTATAAAATAAACAATTCGCGTCTCATAAAAAGGGTCGTCGGCAGTGTGCCGCTGTTTTGTACTGTAGACTTGTAAGCAACATTAATCGTGTTTATTCCGTAGTAAGCATGACAGTGTAAATACTTACACTATTATTATGAACAAAAAAATTTCAAATTGGTACATGCATGAAAAAGTTTTTTCACGCTGATTTTTTTACCACAGAAAATCTTAAATTAGTACACACGTGATAAATTTACCATTTGTTCATTTCACTAAATCGGGTTCATAGTTCATAACTTGAAAAAACACAAACGGACACGCATTTGATAAAAAATACGGTAAAAACTTTAAATCGGTACACTCGTCAATTATTTACATAGCATTTAACTCAGTAATTTAACAGTAAAATTTAATAGAAACTAACGGAGAGTATATTTTTATCACAAGTATGCTGATTTGATTTTTTTTGATAAAAAAATTCGTTTGAAGTAAATTTATGACAGGTTTGTCGGTTTAGAATTTTTCGTGATATTAACTCTAAATACTTAACATGACAAGTCTCCCAAGGACTAAGAGAGGTAATAGTGAGTGATATATAAGTGCGATCGCTCATGAATTGTCACGGCCAAAGTTTTCCTTTCGGATGATTTAATCCATGTGAATTGGGACGAATCGCCACAAATAGTAATTAGAGCAGTGCATGAGTCGTGGTATGTGATTTATCCCATCACTTGTTACATATTCAGTCTCCGTCTATTTTACAGAAAATAAACGATTTGAAAAGCATTACTCTAAAAATGATCTATCGTATCGTTTACAAAATTAATAAATAAAAAATATTTTCATCGTTCGCGAAATTATTTAGGACCAAATTGTTATTAACAATGAAAATATTTTTAATTAATTAATTATTTCAAATAATAATTTTAAAAAAATACTTTTAAAATCTTTCATTTTCGGTGAACAGAAAATGTAGATTGAATGAGTTGGAATCAGCACCGCCCTCCAATCTTTGTCTACGCGGGTCCCTCCAAGAAGCCAATCATGCGAAGATTTCAGACGCCCGGTGGGGCTCTGCCCCCCCTCACAGATCTCGAATCTCCTCCTTCATGCTTTTTGTTGAAAGATGAGCTGTTAACCTTGTCCGCTGGAAAACAAGGCTGCGAAACATCGCAATGTCTCTTCCAGGACACTTCGATGCAATCTACAACTAAGCTCGATGATCGTGACAATCGTTATGCAGCGCCCCACCATATGACCAATCGGCCAAAAAAGCCCCTCCTTGCATCCGCGAGTACATATGGGGGAAAAATATATATATAATATACATATACGCATGCACGCGCGAGCATATAAATATATATTGGGTTTGACATTATTAGAAAATTGCCATGTGGGGGTTTACTTAGCTAAGAATTAAGAAAAATTATCAATTTTTTTTTTTTTGCACTTTATCAATTTAGTCATAAATCTTTGCACTTTGTTATATTGATAAAAAATTGCCGATGTGAATATCAATCATTTTATGCGACACTATGAGTGCTGATATGGATAATTTTTAATAATGTTTCAATATTCTTCCAAATATATATATTTTTATGTTTCTTTTTCTTTTTTCTCCCTAGTGCTAAGCGGGGGTTGCCCTTGTTGGATCGGGTGAGAGCAGCCCTAACCCCTGCTGGCTAGCCCCTAGCGAGCTCAAACCTCGCTAGACACCAACAAGGGCTACCCTCGCCTAATGCTGGCGATTCGACAAGGGCGGCTCTCGCTTGATGTCGAAGAGTAAAAAAGGAAAAAAAATAAAAATAGAAAATAAATAAATAAAATATAATTAGAAATTGTGCATATCGAGGTCGGTGGTGCCACGTATGATAGCCGACATCCACATCAGCGATTTCTAATCAATATAACTAAATTGATAAAGAGGAAAATGTTTTGGAATGAATTGACAAAAGTGTAAAAGATTTGTGACTTTTGTTGATAATTCTTGTGAAAAAACCATTTGGTCCCTTTTCAAGACTATGTAATACAAATTTTTTTTTAGGGGTCGGTAGACTAGGCACTTCATTGATCGGTGTATAGAATGAAGTGATGGGTTCTACGTGAGTAGTGAACAATTCGTGTTAGCGCGTGTCGTATTCTCGTTTCGAATTTATAGTAATTCCCGTTAACATTTCATTTCAAATGAATACACGAGTCTCAAACGTTCTCAAACCGTATCATGCTCGAAATCTTTTTGCCTGGGATCAAACCGCGAAAGCATAGAAAAGGCCCTCCTTAGAACGGGGTCGTTTTGGAGTCGAGGTCTGGCTTCGCTTTCTTCTACGGTCCCGTGGGTTGGCGGACAGTTTTGGAGGGAAAATGGAGGTGCTTAAACTGTCCAAGTTCAAGCTCCAGCTGCGAGCCCTAGTCACTGAAGTTCGCGATCTCAGGGTAAAGGTTGCCATTTCTTCCGATGATCTTCATCTCCCTCTCTGCCTGACTCGAATCGGCTTCGAACATGTACAGGAGAGGGAGCGATCAGCTACCGAGCAACTCCACGCACTGATTCAGGTCCGACTGTAAGTCCAGCCTTCAAATCGATTCCCTGGTCCTTCGTCTGGAATTTCATTTCGATGCTCCGATGCAGAAACAAAAACAAAATGACGAGGATCACGGTCGAAAGCTGCAGGAATTGCAACTCGAGTTGGCTTCGTCCGCTGAGATGCGCCAGAAAATCGAACGGAAGGTGGATTGATTTCTATGTTCGAGAACCTTTCGCGGTTGATTCCTCTGCGGGAATACTAATGTCATTGGCTTAAGTGATTTCTACAGATGAATCATCTTCGGGACGACAACACTTTGCTCGAGAACAGGCAAAAAGAGCTCAAGGCGACTATACAAAGCTTACTTCAGTCGAGAGATGATTTCATGAATGCTTACCAGGTTTTGCTTCAGTTGGCTACGCTTTTGAATCATTTCCAGTTCTCGTTAAAACTTCCTTCCTTGCAAAAAATTGCGACTCTGACGCTGTTGATAAGTTTTCGCGTGAATGAGACTGAGCTTAATAAGCAGAGTTGCTCGATATGTGGTAATATGCGATTGATTTGCACATGAAATGAAACTATTGCCAGGAATTGTAAATGGTATTTTCCAGAATGGTTTTTAGTCTCTCATTGGCCGTCATGTTGATGTCCTTAGGGGCAACATTAGCAAGATATTTTGTTTTGGTTTTATGGTAATTGATGAAGATAACATAGAAACCACCCGGACTTTCACTTTGACTACTCGTTGTAACTCTAGGGAATATGAAGTTTCTGGTTGAGCCAACTTGGTTGGCGTGACATGCAACAATTATGTCAGTCGGTCTTGTTACAAGACTGTAATTCTTCTAATTGAAATGTCTGAAACAAGTGGATTTCATCTGAATGCAAATCTGTAACGGCGAACTTTGATTTGAGCTTGCTATGTCGAGGGTGCAATGTCTAGCCTGATTGGAACGGAAGTTCCGGGTGATGTTTGTCATTCCATATAAATAACTTTGACAATAATCATGATTTTACTTCTCAATCTCTTGGACCGATATGCCAAAAATTGACTTATACTGAAGTTTGTTAAATTATGCAGGAGTCAACTTGTGAAATGAGGCGTTCCATAGAAACCAGGGATAGAAAGCTTTCTCTGCTATCAGAGAAGTTAAATTCTCACATAATGTTATTTGATTCGATAGAAAAGGAGGCACTTTCCATCAAGCAAGTCATGGATAGCGTGAAGGGCCATATCAGTCACAAAGAGGAATTAGGCACGTGTATTTCTGAATATTAACTTCTTTGGGGCCATCTATTAAGTGCTGTAAAACTTATTATTCCAGGAGCATCATTATCTCCCATTTTAAATTTGTTTGCTACACACAGTATCCAGCTTGAAGAGCAAAGTCAACGAGGTCTGTGCATACGAGAAGTTGTTCATAGGTAGTTTTTGCACTTCGATTCACCAAATCCGTTGAATATTTCAATGCCGGTTATTAACGAAGCTGGCTTCAAAATCCGAGGGCCAATCTATAGACAATCAGAGGTAGTGTAAGAGATATTTAGAGTTGACAGCAGTGGGTGCTTGAGTATCTCTGTAACAGTTCAAGTAAGATTGACCTTGTGTTATTATGGCAACACTTATCAAAACTATGATTCCAAGCATTTTGTTGTAAGAAATTTATTTCATGATTACAGAAAAGATTAATTATCTGGAAAACAAGGTTAAAAATGATGAGGAGGAGCTGAAGAGGAAAAATGGAATCATTGCCCAGCTTGAAGAACAATTGGAAGCTGCAAAAGTTGGCAATGGTTGCCAAACTCAGATGGAAGAGATATCCACTCTCTGTCTGTTTCATTCATCATAGAATGTGATTTGTTCGTCTATCTTAAGAAGTCTGTTAGGGTTTAATTTGTTCCTTTATTTGAAGTTATTTGTTACAGTTGTTTTCATTTGACCTTCATACCTTCAAAAGGCCCTCTTTGAGAAGGATGTGGTCATCCAAAACTTGGTTACAGAGAAAAAGGTATTTTCTTTAGCTGCTGATTGTTATTTCTTATTTTCACCTGTTAGTGCTGACATCCTTGACACGCTATATCAAAGGGACTGCTCTTGGAAGTAGGAGGTTTGGCAATTGTGCTGCAGAAGATTCAGGACACCATTCAAATTATGAATGAGGAGGTCAGATACTGAACTGACTTCTTAATTTGCGTCCATTTTTGGCCAATGCTGCTCATGAATTCTCAACTATAAGTTGTACGCCTATTATTTATAATTGAACTAAACGTATACATCTATGTTCACATGGTCACAATGTCTGCCGTTACCAACGTTTGTCACGCAGCTGAAGCTCACAAAATTGGACAAATTCTCCTTTCTCAATAGTGTAATTAGTGGAACTTACGAAGAAAATGTGAACAGAGTGTTTATTCTGGCTTACTGGTGTTTAAAGCAAGGAGTGTATTTGGGAAAGTAGTCGATATCCTTGATCAGTCAAGTAACTTTGGTTAATTTTGTGTCGAAGTTTTGGTGTTGCTCTCTATAGCACATTGTCATGCCTTTAGAATCTTCTGATAGATTAGCTACTAAACATTACAGTATTCCTATTCATGTGGAATTTCAACGACATTTATACTCATTTCATATCCTCCTTTTTGTGAACGGGAATGGCTATTTATCAGGACAAGAACAAATTTTCATCAATTGTGGAACGCAAAGAAAGTTTTGGCATGGTTACGTCAAATGAAAACACTGGGTAAGATCTACAGACTCTTGACATCTCCTTTGGAGTTTCATTCGTGTTCAGGGGCAACAATCTCTGTGGTATATTTTCCCAGATTAAATTGCCATTGCAATAAAAAACCATGTTCCTCTGTTTGAACTTTAATTACTTAAGGAAGCTGGATGGCAATTAATAGTAGCATCTTTCTTAGCTTGTAGAAGTCTTTTGTTGTTAGACGAACATCTCCACATATTGAACGATGAAATATCTGGAGATCATATTGCTAAAGGAACTAACTCACCAAGAACAATATAAGCAAGCAGTGTATATTGTGGCTTGATAGATGCAGGATTAAATCTATGCAATCAGTCATGAGATGATTGAGAACTAGTGACTGAGGAGACTGACCACTCTTTACATTTATTCCGACTACTGCTACTTCATGCAGACAAGAACAGTCTACAGAGAATATGTAATCAGGTGCTTCTTCTCTTTGCTGATTTGGCCCATAACGTAGTTCTGACATTCTGGTTCTCCCATCACTATTAACTCTCGCTTTTCTCTCTCTTTATGCATCTGGCAAAAATGGTGATTTATGTAATATGCATCCCTACTAGGGTTAGGGATAGCTACAAATGACCTAACATCAAGTGATTTTCGTACTTCAAACTCTGTGTCCAGCATGGGTGTATGATTGAGTAGCGGCTGTAGAAATGCATCTGAATCAAAGATGCTCCATGAACTTTTTTTTTTCCTAATGGAGATTTTTGTTATGCTGTACAATTAATTTTCCTATGTTAGGACTGAGGAAGATGTTCAAATGGCTGATTCAAGATCTGCAATTGAGGGTTGTCGAGACGGTGCTGTGGCAAATTCAGGTTCACTGTGCCCCTTTCTACATTGTCCCCTTGTGTACTCAGCTAGTGATAATATTTAGATGGAGAAGTATATAGTATATGGAATATACAAGATCGGGTAAACCGGCAGCTAGACAGTAGGTAACGAAGTGCTACAAATTCTCATCGTCTTCTGAGACTAACTCGATTAATTTAAAAAAAAAGACATTTTGATTTGGACATTCTTTTTGGTGGGGAAACTTTCTAACAATTAGTAGTGACATTTTTCATGAAAGAACTGTTGCATCTTCAGGAGATGAACCTTCTTGTTTTCAATTATTTTGTCTAAAATGCTGTAAATGAACATACGTACATTACATGGGTTTGCGCGCAAGTGGGTAAGCATGTATGTGTGCATGCGCGTCGAGCGTGTCATTCCTCAAACCATGGGCAGCTGCCATATTCACGTTTACTCCAAATGCAGAATCCTCATGTTGTCAAAAGCATAACTCATATTGGAACCTCTTGCAGGAGGATAATCACTTGAACTCCCGCACCTCTGAGGCAAGTAATATATTGAAAATAGCTTGAGAGTTGAAAAGTTTATCATTTTCTTTTCAAAAGATGAATTTCTAACTGTCGTCTGGATATGTTACTAACAGTTTGCCTGTTCTACTACAAAGTCAGCCTGCTCGGAACCTCAATCAGTGGATGACGCTCGAAATATGTCTACCCATGACGAGAAGGTTTGCCGCACTCAAATTTGACATACTAGCTAGTGAGATGCTAAGTTCTGCAGCTGTTCTAATGCAATTTCTTCCACCTCGCCTCATCAGGAGAATGACTTATTTTGCTGAATTAGGGAACTAAACATGGATTTTGTGGAATACGACTGAATGAAAAGTGAAATGGTGCCTAAGGATCCATATAGCCTATCGGGCTCAAAAGTAGGCTGAGTTAGTTACGTTGTAGTATGACAACTCAAGAAAACTTGGGCCAAGTGAATCTAACCCCACTATTAAGGCTCTTTGCTCACTTACTAACTTCAATGTAGGACAACCATAGAACATTTTCGCACCTCTTGGAGTCAGAGTGCTCGACAACCCAAGCGGAAGCCTCGGAAGGTTACCTCCTCGTTTTTCTTTATTTATGACTCAAATGCAATCGACGGTCTGCTGAGTAATGGAAGTGTTTTGAATTTCAGGAGCAAGGCTTCGACGCGTTTAGAATGCCTTTGTGGAACCGCAACCGATGGAAAATGGAAGCCCGTGTACAAATTTTTCTTCACTTTGCTCGAAGTTCAGCTTGCGAGCATCGTAGCCTTTCCTTCACTGAAACTTCCTCTTGGGGAACCAGGTAATGGTGCGCTCTCCAACGTAGGGCCAGCATATGCGCGGATGTTGCTTATCTAATGGTCCATTTTTCTCACGAAAAGCGCACAAGACACGGCACGACTCTCAGATCCTAATAAAGTAGTAGACATTTTGTCATGTATCGTCAAAAAGCAAAAAGTGAAAATTTTCTCATACTTAAAAGATGGCAGAGGCAGATGGCAGCTATTTAGCTTGGAAATCATCAGTTTACTGGGATGTTGAGGCGTTTCATTAAGGCATAGGTAACAAAAAGTCGGACACACCGATTAGAAGAAGTGGGAAAACTTCTGAATCTTCTGAATCTTTTCCTTTTATGGATGATTAATTTACTCTTAACTCAGTGTATATCAATTAGAAGAAACAGTCCCGTGAATTGCAAAAATTAGGATTTTTTTTTTTGTGCATCATTAGAATTAGTTTTGATGATGTGTCCAGATGTTAGTAGGCAATAAATCGGTTTTAGAGTAGACCGGTTTTCATCTGAAAACCATTAACCAGATCAGAAGGGTTGATTATTAGTTTATGGAACTGGAAATAGGACCAAACTAGTCTGGTTATCAGGGGAGCTCAGGCACCAATGATGCTGGTTACAACGTCTGGTAGAGGTGGCCACGGGCCGGTTTCGGCCCGGAACCGACCCGGAACCGGCCCGGGTCAAACCCGGGACCGGCCCGGTCAACAGGCCGGTTCCGGGTCATTATTTTTCGAAACCGGCCCGGAACCGGCGTTTTCGGGCCGGTTCGGAACCGCCGGTTTGGAACCGGTGGTTCATCCGGTTCCGAACCGGCGGTTCATCCGGTTTTGAACCGGCATCTTTAAAAAAATTTTTAAAATAATATATTTACATACTTAATCTTAGCCAAATTACTAAGAGAAGTAAAGAATTTATCTTAGACAAAAAACCCAAGATGAGATACTTGTAAACCTCCATGTAGAAACTTCATTTTAAAGACACATCTTACTTGTTACCTTCACTAGACAACCAATGTGGGACTCTTTTCTTCAAGTTAGAAGCCTTCAAGTCTCATCCTTAGCTTTTTAAAGAGACTTCATGCTTGTCTCTTTCCTTCACAATCAATGTGGGACTCATGAATTAAGTCATTTTGTTTTTATCTCTCTCCCTCACCATTTATGTTGAACTAATTCTATGATTTTTTTAATCATTTTGTAAATTTGAATCAAATTAATTTGCTTGAAATAATCATAAAAATCATAATTCATTATTTAAATTTTTTTATTTCTTAAATTTTTATTTAAAAACCGGTTTGAACCGGATGGAACCGCCGGTTCGGCTCCGATTCAGAACCGCCGGTTCGGCTCCGATTCGAAACCGCCGGTTCGGCCCCGGTTCCGAACCGGCGGTTTGGAACCGGAACCGAACCGCCGGTTCCGTCTGGTTCAAACCGGAACCGGAACCGGCCCTTGAACCGGCCCGAACTGCCGGTTCATGAACCGGAACCGGAACCGCCTTCAAGGTTCCGGTTCCGGTTCATGATAGTCACGAACCGGAACCGGCGGTTCCGAACCGGAACCGGCCCGGTTCCAAACCGTGGCCACCTCTAGTCTGGTATCATGATCGGAGGTTCTCAATTCAAGTGGTTACCCCTAGTGGGCAAATTAATTCATTCCTTACGTACATGAATAGGCAATGAACAATGAACTTAGACTCCATCAGTGCTTCTTTCTTGAGTTAGATTTATATGATTCAATCCATTTCATTTTCGCTAGTGAGGCATAATTGCCTTTAACCATTCAATTGGAGTTGGTTAAGAATGAATCGGATTGAAACTACAGCGTCATCATTTGCTGGAAGCGAACCCTTTTATTCTGAATTCTTTAATTCTAAATGAATCAAATCTCTCCAAAGAGGATTTGTGAGACAGTTCGGTCCATATCTGATGTGAGCATTGGAACATCAAGAGGACCTTTTCCATCCATAAATCCATTTTCTTTCTTATGAGTTCGAGATGCTAAATTTATACTATCCGAAATTTCATATGTCACTACGGGTCGAATTAAAACAAAATAGTTTTTCTTAATAGGTGTGAAATAAAATCGTATGTTCTTTTTTCTTCAATAATTCTAAGTGGGTTGTATCGTGCATATCAAAAGCACAGTTTGTCGTTCCTTACAGATTTTATGTTTCACGTGTTGGCTCTTTCCATGAGAGAATTTCAGAATAAACTAGTCCCTTTTAACATGGTCGAGCAAATTTATGGATTAATTATTAAGAAGAATTCAGAAAAAGTAAACATAAACAACTTTTTTACATAGTTAAATATTTTGGAATTTTATTTTTGGTCATGCATATGACCGTCAAGTTCTTTTTTGTCAATTGTCTTTTATGTACACATAGATAGAATGAGAAGATCAATCGAGAAAAAAAATTCTCTTAAAAGATTTGGCAAAATAAAATTGCAACTATATTCCATCGTTGCGATTTAAAAGATAAAGATTAATTAAATCAAAGCTTTGCATGACATAAAAAAATTAAAATGAAAGTCAAATATCATTCCTTTTGGATTGAAAAAAATTTAGTATCATTCATAGGTTTTTATGGGTAAAAAATCAAGATGTCTCGGGAGTGCATTTTTACATACTCTAGATATCTTACATGCTGTGGGAAAAAAATTAGTGTTTCTTAAAGAGATTGATTTTTATTTTTTCTGAGACTAATTAGATAACAAATTCACCATGAAAACGAGCCTTTTCGATAGGAGTGATAAAGAATGGAAAATTTCAATAAGAGCGAAGGGTGAAGATATGTAATTTGAAGGAAATTGTGCAAATATAGAAACTGATAACGTACTCGGTTAAAATTAAGTGAATTTAATTGTAAAGGGACAGAAATAAACCTCTCCTTACTTTTTTTTTTTTTTTGAACTTTCAACCTGAACATTTTAGCTTTTGGTATGAGCCGGGGTCTCCTGATAAAAGGGAGATGCTATTTGAAGTGTGTGAAGGTGGTGGGGTCGTCCATAAGGCGATGCGAGGGTCACAAGTTTTTTTTTTTTTGGGGTTTGGTGACTGGTGAGGCTCACAAGTTTAAAGTCCAATATATAGGCGAGAAAAAGGATGTGGTCTGGTTTGGACGTTGGACTGAAAATCTCTATGATTCCCGTGAAACGTGCGATGTCGAGTCATTTAATGCGTGAAGTAATTAATTTAAAGCCAGGGCAATGAATAGCGACTGACACTTAGGTTTCTCGTGCCGAGGACTGCTTGCTAAGTGGCTTGTTTGACGAAGTCTTACCTAGCATTGATTAGACTTCGCAGAGAAGAACAGAAGCAAGTGCATCGCCTGAAGTTAAAAAAATAAGGCCCGTTCTTTATTGAGGGGACCGGCCTACTGGCCCCTGGAGTAAATGGGAGGCTCCTCGCGAATCGAACTCTACTTTTTCATGTCGGAAATTTATCCTATTTCCTATTGGGTCTCATCGAATGCTTTGCTGGCGGGTATTGAATAACTATCAATAGCATTTTACGATTCACCCTCTTTTTCCATTACACACACATATATATCTGACGTCAGCATTTTTTGAAAATTCCGCAGCCCACTTTGGTACCTTATTGAACAAAAATAATGATATTGTTTCTCCAATGATCAATAATTTCCGTTTATACCGTCGCACTGTTATTGTTGAAAAGCATAGTAGCTGGGCAGCTGGCAACTCAGCATTGGGATGTGACGAATGCATTGATTGGCGGAAAAAGGGCTTTCTATGCACACTTCAGGGCGACGATAACGTGGATCATGAGGTTAATAAAACCAATTGAAATTCGTGCGCTTTCTTTGTTAGATTAATGTATAAAGTGCTTTACGATGTTTAGAAGATTTTTTGCGCTGCTCCACGTACTTCATTAGCGGGAAATTGGGAGCTGGGCAAGTACAATTAGGGAGCCACTTTGCTCGAGCAAGCAATTCTCGTGGTAATCCGACAAAATCCGATATGCTCGATGCATGCACGGTAGTAGCATTTGGTTTCAAGTTTAGATATTACAAATTATTGAAAAAAATCACCAAAGATCTTTAAATTACACCCACGGTGATTCTAAACTATGTCCGTTGTGACATATTTATCATAAACATTTTTTAGGAACAAAAAAATCTCAAATTTGTATTCATATGGTGCACATATCTCAACTTTATTTCAATACGACATATTTACTCTAAACTTCTTCTAATGATACCAAAAATCTATCACAAAAAAAAAAAATCGAGACAGGAGTATAAGTTAGGGGATTTTGATGCTAAATGTGTCACATGAATATAAATTTAGAATTTATTATGTCATAAAAAAAATTGAAAAAATAAATCAGCGCGAACATTAGTTTAGCATATTTGGTCATTTTTGCCCCCGAAGTTATTTGGAGGGACCAATGTCGACTCTGAAACGAAGACAAAGAACTAATGGCGGAGTGGTTGGGAAACCTGCCCTGCACCGCACTCTTTTTTCTTTATTGAAAAGGACCAACATAGACGATGTAGGGTGGAACGACAGCTGGCATTTGGCACTGGGCCGTCTTTTCCTTCGCACGGGGAGGCCCTCCTCTTTGTGAGTTTTTCTACCCTCTCTTCTTTTCTTGTCCTCTCTTTATATCCGTCAACGTTTGGTGCGAATTTTTTTTTTAAACTTTTATTTCTTCATTTTTCGTTAAATTTTCCGGCGAATTAGCATTGATAATCAAACTTTTATTATGTCGTGTACTTCGACTCTTTCCAATTATGCTGAGAGTAACATTTAAAACCACCTCAAGTCGTTTTCGCGTTTTTTTAGCATTAAGATACCTTGTTTGGTTTAGACGGCAAATCAAATATGCGCTTTTTGATTGGCTTAAAATCAAACCTAACGTGCGAACCCGAAAGGCATTCTTCACGTTTCGGCCTAATGCTGCCGAAGAGGTATGTGGGTTTTAATTTTTTACTTTTTGCACTTAGGATTAGCATATTTTCTAATAAACTGAGCCTCGTTAAATTGCAATGGCACATGATCGTGAGTTAGAGGTATAGCTAGGCTTGAAATATGGATGAAGAGATGCATCCTCAGCTCTTGCCTGAACCAAACCCGTGGCGGGCCAAGTGGCTGCCTCCATTATTAGGCGATCAGCTAGACATGGCGGGTCGCCCATCATTGCTAGGTCTGGGCACTCGGAGTTACTACTTGTCCAGGTTGCTCCACGGCGCTTTCAGAGGTATTTTCTATGCTTTGAGTGCTTGTCTTGATCGTGAATTCGTACGTCTGCAGTTCGAACTATTTCGTGCGTCAATTTGAATCGGGTATTTGTCAAATTGAGCTCAAACTAGAGACAATCTACCTAATGACGTGGAACTCATTTACCAACCAATGACATTGACCGCATTCATTTGGGGCATCTCATCCCCCCCCACGAGGGAAGGCCATTTCAAACCCCTGACACAAGGCCGGGCCTACCAATAATAAGGTTTGGCAAACCTTTGACAGTGCTCCAACAAGCAAACCAAAACGAAATCCACCCCCACCAACAAGGTCACTGCTTTGTTCACACGGACTTATGCGCGTGCAATTACCACTTTTTCACCATCCGCGAAGGTTGTCAAAAAAAAGGGATTTGTCCCACGCGAGATTGGTCGGCAAAAGGGTCCCCCAATTTCCAGTTCACGTGCGCCACATGGTAACTGTTGATGAATTGCCTACAGTCTTCGCTTGAAGCAAAATTGGATTTGACCCGACGAAGCTGACTGGAATTTGCTCGTCTGCTGGGCTCACGAGCCACTTTGGAAAACCTTCCCCTCGAAATCTGAAATCACGACCAAAGCGTAGATGCTCAGGTTCAGGTTAATCCCCCGAACAATTCGATGCTGGACGAACAAAAGAATCTGCATAATTTGCTCTGATCTTTTTCCCCAGCAAGGACAACTCTTTCCTGATCTTATGCGAACTGTCGAACCCTTTTGGATTTTCACTCGAGTTTTGGCCCCATCTTTTTTTGATTCTATCCTTGGCCAAACTTGGTGGACCTCAATGTGCTAAGACAAGGCTCATCTGGTGGTGTCGCGTTTAAGCGTCTGTTTACTTAACGCCAAAGACTCTTTGGCTCGGAGTGACATGGCCGGCGGTGAGACACTCGACTTTCAAATGATTCGGTAAGATGGCCTTATCGACAGCTCTCTGGTCTCTTCTAGCGACATAACAACGACTGGCCTCGGAGGACCTTGTAGGCCATTGGTTTAATTGCGTGAATATTCGAAAGGACAGCATCATGGCGCCTCAAAAAGGTTGGTAACATGTTCTCGACGTTCCATTTTTCGTGTGAAGGTGACACCCCCGCGTTAAGTATGTGATTTTGACGGACCTTTCGCATTTATACTCTTCCTCGACCTGATAACATTTTTTTGTTGCATTTTATCCGCGTACGATATTGGAGCCGCATAATTTATCTGGCGTTCGTTGCTCTTGCTTTCATGCGCCGTTCTCCCACACGACCATTCTCGAAACTTTTTTTGTTTTGTTTTTTTATGTTTAATGAAAACACTCCGTCGTGCTAAGATCCCGCGCGATGTTCGATTCCCTGATTCGGATGTAAACGCCTCGGGGTCGGAGTTAAAATCGATGCCACGTGTACGCTCGCGGAAATGAACCATATGAACACTAAAATGCTCCATTCGAAGATAAATGACCGTTTAAGTTTATTCGTCGAGTTCCCAATATTCCAATAACGATGTCCTTTGGAACAATGTCCTTTGGGTTAAACGAAATCCCATTAGTTATTCCTTTGCAGTCACGTCTCGAGGGGGTTTGAGCGACGGGTCACTGTCGCGTCCGTCCAACGTTGCTTCGAACAAGGACAATAAGCAGAAGGTCCAAAAATGACCAACGATGGAGGAACGACGCCGGTGGACCGCAGATCTGGCCAACCACATCGTAATTGACCAGCTTTGTGGCCTCTTGCTTGATGCGATCTCGGGCATGAGTTCGACGGTGAAAGCAAGGGAAGAAAGAACTGAGTTTGTTGAGAACGAGGATGGGAAAAAGAAATTTCCGTTACTGTAAAAGTGAATTTCGAGGAAATAACCCCCAGTTAAATTAAAAAAAAGAAAAGGAAGTTGAGAGTAGAGATGATTAACATAATTTCAGTGTTGATCAACTGGCACGTAGCCTGTCCCAATCGAGAAACAGGGCGTTCTCTCATTAATTATCAAGTCATTATCGTCCATTTGTTAACCTGCTTCCTATCTAACTAGAAAACAAATTTTTTTTTCTTAATTTTTAAGGAATCGCACGAAATGTTACGGGGCTCGAAAGCTAGGGAATATGAATGAAAAACTCTAGTTTTTAAGCGAACACAATATAGTTGCGTGATTCCCTTCGAAATGTAATTGATAAAGCTGAGAACGTAAAACTTCCATCCATTTACACATCCATGATGCATATACATGTTAAATGTCTTTATTTTCGAAACGATCTCCTTAAATGTTTATTTCGAGGAGAAATGTTGCGTACATTTTGATTGATTTGCAAAATTATATTGACAAGTGATTTCTTAATTTGAGATTATATTGACAAGTGATTTCTTAATTTGAGATCAATGTAATGATTATTTCACGGATCGATTATAGCACATCTAATTCGGCTCGATTTTTAAAAAGTGCCAAAAGCATCCGTAGCTCTTACGTGTGAGCAGAAGGATTCCATCCTCATTTTAAACAAACTTAGTACGTCTAAATATTCTTCATCAAACATTGCTAATCCACGTAAATTGGCAGATTATGTAGATCACCCAAATCGCAGAAATCGTTCAATAAGCCTAACATAAAAACGAAAGTAGAATTTGGACAGTCCGTTTGGTCAAATCCATACGCGAGTCGTCATGTTAAGAGAATCGAGTTTGCCGTGTCACCCACGTGCGGGTAATTACTAGGGCCGGATGCGCCCGGGAACCGGAGTCGTCAGGGCGGTGGACAAATCACACGCTGCCACGTGTGAGCAATGCGGATCCCCCCCGGCACGACGCAGTTCAGATGCCCCGTCGACAACTGCCTCGAGTTCGCGTGCCTCGCGTCAAAATTGACTTCGGGTTCCGGTCTTTCCCTCGGAATAACTCCATCCAACGGTTGTTCGGCTTCCAAAGACACTCTTCTCTCTGTAGAAAGAATATTATTCGCGAGCTGCTCTTAACCATATTTTTTCCCTCTCTCTAGAGCTAGACGGTGGTCGCGAAGAGTTGATCGCAGCGAGCGAGCGAGCGAGCGAGAGAGAGAGAGAGAGAGAGAGAGAGAGAGAGAGAGGAGAGACATGGGAGCGTGCGTGTCGACGCCTCAGGAGTGCGTCGGAGGGCGATTGAGGTCGTCGAAGAAGAAGGCTCACAAGAGGAGGACGAAGGTCAAGGGGAGAATCGCGTCGCGCTCGTCCAATGGATCGCTGGACAGGATCGATCGGTCCATTCCTCGCGATCGCTCTTTCAACAATCCTTCTTTCCAAGGTGCTCTTCGTCTCCCCATTTCTCTTTGTTCGGAAGTTTGATGTGGTCGAGATGAGGTGGATTTGATCGGAGCATGCGAGCTTTTGAGTTCAGCATTGCTTTCGAAATTGGATTGTGGTGATCGGCTCTGCGCTGGATTCGTTTGTTTCAGTCGTCTCATTACAGGGGAAAGTGATTTGGTTCAGTTTTATGGTCTCGATTAGAGGAGAGGTTTGGATCGATTGGACTGTTTGTGGAACTGTTAGGATCGCGGTCAATGTTTTGCCATGATTTGTGTATGTGGCGAAGGGTAAGTAAGTGGCCTCTGGGAGCTGCAATTCAGGCTGTGGGCACCAGTTAGTGCGTTATTGGCTCCTATCATCACGAGTGAAATCAATTGGGTCGGAGAAAGTTGCTGGTGTAAGAATGTTATAGTGATTCGATGGTTTTTATTCTCCTGACTTGATCCGCATGCAAATCTAGTAATCAATCGGTTATCAGCTATCACATAAATTTGTTCAAGCGGGAGTATGGGTTGTCTCTCAATAATTGGGACTTCCAAGCATCGTCTTCTCATGTATGATAATGGAGAAAATTGGTAACGACTTCTGGGCAACTGAACATTGTAATTTTATGAAAAAAGAAAATGGATTTATGAGCTAAGTTGGTACCATAGGAGTAGGACATCAAGCCATGTATTAATTGATTGTAAAAAATTATTTTCCCCTGATGGTGTAAAATCATACCTGGATTTTCTTAAGAGTGTCGGTGAGCAGCTGGTGGAATCTTTACTTGCTTGTGAATGAAAAGGATGATACGAAAATTGGTTTTGAATTCTCTACCAGAAGGTCCAGAAGGTTGGCTGAGAACTGATCAGTTCAATCGTCTTCTGCAAATTTTTCGTCTGTCAAATTTGAATGATTTCAGCTCTCTGTTAGAATTGCCTCTCGAGTCTTCTATTTGGTCTGAACTTGAACTTGCAAATGCTATTGATTGTTGTAATGCTATACATAATTTAGAAGCTTCTGCTTTGTTGAAAGAGCTTGCTATTCTGGAAATAATGCGTAGAGTGGATTCGCTAAAACACGGAGTGCTTTAGTGCCATCCACTGTGCTCTTGCCGTTGTTGTCATAATTAAGTACAATTACTGGCTCATAAATTGAAGTGTTTTGACGATTTATGCTTGTTATTAAATGGTCATGGTGAGCTCACGGCACTGGTTGGTAACAGGCATGAATTATATGCAAGTTGTCGTCCACTCAGAAGGAAAGACATGGAACTTTGTTAGGCTGGCAGCAGAAGTCTCAGTCTAAAACTAAAATTGTAGTTCATATGTTGTATGCCAAGTGGGATGTGAGTTCAGACCAAAATTGTGATGTCCATTGTAAGAGGTAACTATAAATATGTTAGAGATCTTTCAGTAAAAGGGACAGGTAATAAGGAATGACTCCTGAATTCCCCTTTGTGAAATCTTGGAGACGGGGAACAAGAGCAAATACAGATGGTGTTTCCATCAATCCTCTGGATTGCTCTATTAGGTCGATATAGAAGACTGGAATTAGTAGAACTTGCTGGCTATTACACTTATCCCAATGTACTTATAAAAACAAGGCGGGTCCAAAAATCATTAAGTAGATTGGAAGTCCCATGGATCTGCAGCTAAAAATGATGAGTGTTGTCTTTCTCCACATTTACATTTCAATAATTCCAATGTTGTGTTTTCTCTCATATCTTTTCCTTTTCCATCTCCAAGCAATACCTCATTTTAGGTATTATCTTTTCTAGTGAATCTGCAAATGCATTATCAATGATGCCTTTGGACATTATGTAGTAAATTTTGTTGTTCACCGTGTCTAAGCTACTTACAACGAAATTTATCCTGAAACCATGATATTGAAATTTCTTGCATCTTAAGGCTAAAGATGTGGAAAAAGGATACAATTTAAAATGACCTGGATTGGTTTATTTCCCTTCAAGTACTTTTCGTACGAAGCGAATACAACTTTCTTCCCAAGTCCTCTCCTTCAAGTCCTTTCCTTATGAGCCGAATTTGACTTTCTTCCCTAGTATCAAACATTTCTTGGAAGGACCATTGGGTCATCTAATCTACTCGTTAAACATCAAACCTGCCATAATTGATTGACTACTCTCATACATTGGAATTTTGTTATGATTGTGATGACGCAGTCTTATCTTATCTAAGTTATTATTTGAGAATTTTCTCTTCTTCATCTTTTTCTTTGTCTACATTGCTATTCTTCTATGCTGGGGAACCAGGTGGACTGGAACTTTCTTCATGTTATCCCTTTAGATTTGTTGGTCCGTTATCTTATGTCTTTCCATGTCTCGTAATAGCATTCTCGGCTCTTTGACTGCATTTCTAGTATTGTTGTGCTGGTTTTATAATGATTTCACAGCCTTTCTTTGGTGGATGCAATTTCCGTCCTAGATTTAAGGATACATTTGTTATTTTTTTACTCCTTTTCTGGCTTAGATTGATTATTCCTGGGTCTTCTCCTTCATATCATTATCATGTTACCCATATGGTATCTGCAGGAAGCATTGAGGAAGCATGGTATGATTCAGTGGCAATTTTTGAGTCAGACTGTGATGAAGACTACAAGAGTGTTGCTGATGGTATGATGCATGGACATGTTTTACTTGTGTTGTAACATTCAACATCCTTCTTTTATCCAATGGTTGATGCTCTATCATTATGCCTTGCAGATGGCTTCGAAGGTGTATCTAGACAAAGCACTGCATCATTATGGGATTCCATGCATGGAGAAAGTAATACCAGCTTACAACACACATCTTCTTTAGATTACGTGCATAAACCAGGTGATATGTCAACTGGAAATTCTGCCCGCAACTCTTCTAGCGAGGTTGCTAAGAGCTCTGCACATCATGTCCTGAATTCAGATGACACTGATAGCCACTCTAAATCGGGTGAACATCCAAGTGAAGCTAAGAAATCGGTTTTTCTCAACTATATATCATCTGGTGATGAAAAGTCTGGAAAGGAGGAAGGACTTCTGGATAACTGTGGAATTATACCCAGCAATTGTCTTCCTTGTCTAGCTTCAACTGTTCCATCTATTGAGAAGAGAAGATCACTAAGCTCCAGTCCTCCAAGTGCGAGAAAAAAGTCTGCATCTAAACTTTCCTTCAAATGGAAGGATGCACACAATAATGGCATTCTTTGTGAGTACAAATACCTTCTTCTTCTTTTGACATAGCGAAAAATAAGCAAGCATTCTGTGCAGTATCTTTAGCATCTTTGTGGAGATTATTCCCTACTGAAATTTCCTTCTTTTCAGATATAATTTATTTAAAAAAAATATTCAACTGCAATTTCCTATTTAAAGGGTTTCTGTTTGCTGCCTAAAGTGGTCCATCGAATGACTGTTGTCATTATTGTAATGTTACATAAGTTAGGAAAAATTAAATTGTTCGATCTATAACAATTTCCCTTTTGTTTTCAGTTTCATCAAAGACACTTCTCCAGAGGCCCATGGCAGGTTCCCAGGTCCCATTTTGCCCAATTGAAAAGAAAATGTCTGATTGTTGGTCACTTATTGAGCCAAGTTCCTTTAAAGTTCGAGGCCAGAATTATTTAAGGTAAGACTTAGAAGTGGTAGATACTAGATACCATCATTCTGAGGACAGTTTTATTAGTTATTTTATGCCATCCTATTCATAGTGCAGCAACCTGTCGTACAGTCAGCAGGTTGAGGCAAATGCAGTTATTGCTGAAGAAAAATCTTAGATCAATTGTTGATCTTGGTTACTTCAATATATTTATATCGATGGCTTGTGTGGCAGGGACAAGAAGAAAGAATCTGCTTCAAATGACGCTGCCTATTATCCATTTGGGGTTGATGTATTCTTAACTCAGCGCAAAATAGATCATATAGCTCGATGTGTGGAGCTCCCTGCCACCAGCTCTTTTGGAAAACTCCCACCCATCCTTGTTGTTAACGTTCAGGTATCTTTACCTTTTCTAGGCAATGCTCTCACTACATCTGCTTTTTGCTTATACCCCCTTGATTATCTCTATCCTTCATATGTGTGGGTCACTCATATCAGCCCTTCACATTGTTAGATGAATAAGCTATTAAAGCTTTGGGAAATGCTGTGTAGCACGGCCATCTTCGCCCATCGAGCTGATTGCTCTAACAAAATACATCTTGGGTTCTGCAGTCGTAAGATTGCCATTTCTTTTGTGTGCAAGAACTAATGGAGCCTTTTGAGCACATATTTGCATGGTTGTCCTGCAGTCATAGCTTTCTTGTCAAAGAAGTAACGGTGCTTCCTATTTCAAACAGGTACCCTTATACCCAGCCACAATTTTTCAGAGTGAAACTGATGGGGAAGGAATGAGTTTTGTGTTATACTTTAAGCTTTCGGATAACTATGCAAAGGAGCTTCCACCACATTTTCGAGAAAGTATTATGGTAAGACACATGCCTGCTCTTTGTTCTCAGTAGGTCTTGCTGATATAATCTGTTTCTAGTATTATTTCCTTTGAAGTGTAGCTCAAGCATTTATTTCAGTTATATATGCACAGAAAATATACTTTTTTGGCCTTGTATCGAGTACTTTAGGTGGAATGAAATTCGGTGCATGATCAGAGGTGTATTAACCCAAAATTCTTTTGGTGTATTTATAGACATTTATTCTGAATGTAAGTTCAGATAAAATCATCTGGACACTTCAACTGACTTTCGCTTTTTTGAAAGGCCTAATCGATTTTAACCATTTTCTTTATGTCTTGTCTCTATTTTTCTCATAGTAGAAGTTAATAGATGATGAGGTCGAAAAGGTCAGAAGTTTTCCTATGGATACTATTGTCCCTTTCCGGGAAAGATTAAAGATATTAGGCCGTGTTGCAAATGTGGAAGATCTGCACCTGAGTGCAGCTGAGAGGAAGCTTATGCAGGCATACAATGAAAAACCAGTCCTTTCACGCCCGCAGCACATGTTTTACTCTGTAAGTCCTTTCACAACTAGCTATGCTTATTCTGATATTTAGATGGAACTGTTGATATATGTCTTCGGACACCCTTGCCTGATTGATGGATAGCAACTGCCCTGAAGTCTTATGTCCTTTCCCTTTAATTATATCCTCTTCTCAATTCAGAGCTTAGTTCAATGTTAGCACTATTACATGGTCACGGATAACACCTTATACTCAGCGTGGTTTCTCCATGCCGTGCCTACACTACTTTTCATCTTGCTGTCTTTCTTGAAAGCTCGCCCTTAGGAAGTAAGCCTGAGAGTTCCATGTGTATGCGACCTCGTGGCAAGCTCTCTACAGCAACTCTAGTGTCCCTGTTCTACAGAAGTGAGATGTCTAATGTTTGCTATCGGGATGCTTTCTTATGTTGTCTGCAAAACAAAATTTCTACAGGGCGAAAATTACTTGGAGATCGATCTCGATATGCATAGGTTCAGTTATATCTCTAGGAAAGGTTTTGAAGCATTCCTAGACAGATTAAAGCTCTGCAACTTGGACGTCGGCCTCACAATTCAGGCAAGTTGATTTCTCTGCAGTCCTTTACACTTACGCATTCCATTTCTTTCCGGGTTTCTGAAACCTGTTGGCTGTGCTTCTTGAAACAGGGGAACAAGGCTGAAGAGTTGCCAGAGCAGGTCTTATGCTGTGTAAGACTAAACGGAATCGACTACAAGAATTATCAACAACTGGGGTTAAGTCAGATTCAAGAACCCCTTTAACCTATAAATTGATTAAATGTCGCGAGTCTCTCAGTAGTCTTGTCACTCGGCACAAGTTGCCAACGAAATAAAAAAAAAAAAAGCTGATCTTCTATATTTTCATGTTTGCCGTCTGGAGAATCTCCTTCCCCGCTACGAAGTCCCAATTGAGGTGCTCGTGCCAGAGTTCGCAATCTAGGCCACTTCCGAACCTCTAGGCCATCGTGACCGGCTCGCGTCTCACATGCTTTTTCCCCCGCTCCGGAAACTCGAGTCTTTTTCGTACATGGGTAGGATGAAGGTAAGATCCCGCGATGCATTCTCAATAATCAGGAATCGTAAACGACGACTTAGCTCTCTCACCCTTCTGTTCGCGAGCACTTGCTAAGAAGCAAAGGTTATGCGGTGGAAGCCAAGAGTCATTGGTTAAGGCTTCATTTGTTTCGTGAAAAATGCGATATTTTTAAAAAATATTTTTTCAAAAGTTATTTTTCAGAAAAATGATAATATTTCTAGATTTTGACTAAATTATGAAAAGACTTGAAAAATATTTTCTGTCGTTTGATATGGAAAATCAAATTTCCCCGTGAACCTCTTTTAGTATTTTTTTTTGTTTTAAAAAAAATTGAATTTTTAATTGTTAATTTTTCTCCTTTTCTCTTTTTCTTATTGTTTTTTCTCCTTCTTCCTCTTTCCTCTAGATCGCCACTCCTTTCTCTGGCCGCCGCTCCGTCCTCCTTCCTACGACTGTCTTGCGATGGCCATGACTTGGCCTGGCGAGACCCCTTTTGTTCTTTCGAGTGATGTTTTTATTTTCACTAACATTTTCATTAAAATTTAGAAGAAATAGTTCGATTTGTAGGATCTAGGGTTTTATAATATATGTATTATAAAACTGCACAAATTTTGGAAAGAACCTAAGTTTTAGATTCAATAAGGGATTACTTAGTATTTCTCGACTCATTCCCCATCCAATAAAAAAAAAATTTCAGGAAATTTTTTTCCGTCAAATGAACCGAGCGTGAGGGGACAGATCTCTACCATCCGAACAGTCGCGCATGCCTTGGCACTCGCAACCTTTTTCCATCACTTCCCTCTTCACTCTGCCAACACGAGAACATAAATTAAAGACGCCAAGACCGATTGAGGTCATAGCTCCCCATGGTACCCAATCTTCCCCATCCTCTTTACTTATTTATTTAATTTTCCATTCCTCTCTCCAACTTCTAGTACACTATACAGAAGATTGTTTCCAGATCGACCGCCGTTTTACGGGCAGCAAATTCTTGAAAACGTGCCGGGGCCGCAGAGTCAAATCTGAGAGATGCGTCGCTGTCTTAGTAGGCGAGGCCTTCTACTTCTAGTACACTCTTTTTTGCTTTTTTTTTCCCATCGTCTCGTCTCGTCCTCCCTTGTTCGGCTCCTGGACTTTATCTACGAAAGAATACCATTCCGCACGTTCCTCACTGTTTCCTAAGCTGGATCTTAAATTGTTCGAATGGGTAGTCTCGAAGAAACCGTACAAAATGAACAGAAATGAAACATAAAAAAGAAAATTCACTAGATAGGGGAAAACAAGAAGAAGAAAATAGCCAAAAGATCCAAACTACTGACGAGGCTATGCATCATTCCTAATGCTCAAAACCTCCAACCTTTGATCTTCTTCTTCGTTTCTTCTCCGCACCTCGTTCTCCAATTCAAACTTTAGCTGCCCCTACGAGGAACAAACTCGATATTGTTAGCGATCGCACCCATTCTGTAGGAACACGCATGTCCGCTCGTCGAGCGAGACTCTGGTACGTATGGGTGATCAAGGCCACTTGATTAGTGGATGACGAAGAACAAGAAAGCGTGATACCTTTGATGATTTGCGCAAGCTAGTTACTGCCATGAGATACAATCGACGAAATTGATCTTGCTGATGCTGATGCGCTGGGGCTACTGACATCTCGATCCTCACTCGCAAAGTTTGCTTTGCCGGTCAACATCTTTATCGCTATCTGAGCGACGTCAGCAAACCACTCCTCCTCGGGCAGCACACTAAAACAATAATCACGGTAACTGATGAGAGAGCGATCAATGCGATAATTCATGAAGAAATTCAGAGAACATGTCAGAAAACCATTCCCATCGACCCGGAATGGATGGCAACAGTGTTCTGATCGTCAACCAGTCTTCGCTCATTGCAGTAGGAGCGTTACCTATACGGATCTAATCCAGTAGAAGTCACTATGTCAATAGCTCTCTCAATTATGTTTTTGATGACTTGATGCAGATTCCGAGATAAGTAACGGCCTTGGGATGCGAACAGAATCACGAACTCCATATCCAAATAAAGCTGCATGACTAGAGCATGGTTACTTTTAACTTATTGGACAGATTATTAAGGGGCAGGAAACCATAGTTCTTATACAAACCTGTCGAAGTGCATAAGGACCCAATGTCTTGGGACCCTCTTCTATCTCTTCCCAAAAGCTCCTATCATCAGAGAGCCACAAAATGACTGTCTCTGTGAGTCTCATCAACAATATAGTAGCAAATCTTTCTCGACCCACCAACATGTCGGCTGCGAAGCTAGCCACTCGAGTAAGTTTCGCGAAAAGTTCCTGGACATATTGGGAAAAACAAAAAGACAGATGTCGACATAGCAACCGAAACTCTCGCTGAAAATCAAACACGGGTCACTCAAACATCAATTGCAGATGGACTACACACGGAATCAAGCGGACTTGACGCTTAGATATCAGTATATGAGAACTATAGCAATAAGGAAATTGGTATTTATAGCCATGTCTGCAGGCTGAGAACTCAGATATAGTGATCTTACTAGGTGATGTTATTGCTGCAGTAAGGCTTCGATGCAAACATGGCCTTACAATGTAAACAAAAGCATGAAGACAGTTGCTTCATGAATCATTTACATGAAGCAGACTTCAAAAGTTGCATAGTGTGACATCACATAGCAAAATCACAATCAAACGGGTGGCATTCATTTATTGGGTTTTTCAGGCAATAGAGCCTCAGTTTCTGATATACGAATATAGTTCACTCTATTTCACTGTCCAGAAAATATGCATAGTCTGGCATGCAGTAATGCTCATTGAATAAAATCAACCGCCAAAAATCATATCCCAGTGGAAACCATCAGATAATAAACAAGGGATGTCCGTTATTTTCTTACTATATTTGGTGCAAGCTCATCGAGGTGCATCATACCTCAGTTTCACAATGTTGTTCAGAAACAACTGCACTGCATTGCTGCTTCAGTTACACGACTATCTAAAGGATACAAACTGCAATGCTTTACCTGATATATTGGAGAAGGAAACCATTCAGGTTCTTCCATGAGGTCATCCATCATGATGTACATATGAGCATTGAGACGGATGTCGCCATCTTCTGAAAAAATTAAATCAAGGGCATATTGGCGGCAGAAGCTATCACGCAATCTATCAACTGAACGTTGCAACCGCCTCTTCCAATCCCTTTGTTCGGGATGACGATTTTGCTTATCTGGAGTTCTTCTTGCAGGGTCCTCAGGTTTGTTCATACTATGAAAGGATAATAGCTTCATGGCAGCACGTGGAAGCAACTCGTCCGCCAACAATGATGCATTGGCCAACAAAGCTATCTGTTGGCTTTCAGTCTCCGCCATTTTCACAATTCTACTACCAGAATTTTCAAGGTTTTCTTCATGTTCTGCTGACCCTGGCAACGCATTTATCAACAAATTGACATACGAGTTGAATACTTGTAGCAGACCTTCCAACGTGGGACCTTCTAACTGTAAGCTTTCGAGTGGACTGACGTCCTCAACAAATTCCTGTAGGGTGGGGGCAAGACCATCAGAGGCATTTTTTATAAGTAATGGAGACGAAAATCAATTCTTCGATGATGATTTATGACGCATGGAGTTGATCAATCACTTTCTAATTGAAGCACAAGTCCTTAGAGATGCTACAAGGTGAGGCAATAATAGCAATCTGCTGCTGAAGAAAAGTATAGCTCAAGATTCTTATGGTTTTAAAGCAAAACTAGAAAAATGTAGCAAGGTGAGATGACAAGATGATAAAAACATACGGGGAAATTGCCTTCAAATAAAGCAGCCTTTAGACTTGAATGAAAAGAGAAGTTAACCTGAACCATTGTATTTAATTTGTTTGCACTGCTTGACAGTTTTGGATGCACTGCAGCTGTACTACTGAGGAACGTGGAAGAAGAAACACGCATTGGCCGTCCGCCAAGTGGAGAATAAGCAAGCGACCAATCATCTGCAGCAGCTAACGCAGCACTGCTTTGCTCTATTCTTCTCAAGTTGGCACTCAAAGCTTGTTCGACACAAGGCTTAAAGAGTCTGAGTAAAACAGGAGAAAGGGCCAGCCCACGAGCCTCTAAAACAGAACAATGACCCAGACATATCTTAACACACTCAGCAGCAGTTCTTAAACCACCTGCGGCTGCCGATGAGGCAAGAACATGCCTCTTCAGAAGAAGAGCCAATGCTTCAGTTTCTTTGACAGCCCAAGTCACAAGCTCAGATGCAAATGCAGGTTCCTCACCAAAAACAGCCAAGGCGTCGCTCGCTGCTTGCGCAATGATTGAAAAGACAAGCTGAGAAAGGGCAGCAGTGTATGCTCCTCCATATGGAGCATTAGATGAGCGAAGACTTTGCATTTTGCACTCTATTTTCTGTTGGTGAGAGCTCAATAGCAGCGTATGGGCACGATGGCCATCTCCAAGTTTTTTCAGGGCCAGAATTGTTGAACGAAGTTCAACTCCTTGTGTTGAAGGCTGGGAAGTCGTTTCTGCTAGTTGATCAGCTAGTTTTTGCGTCTGTTCTCTTATGGCAGTCTCCAGCGATAGTAGCGCAGTTGGACTTAACGTCCTCCTGCTATGAGCTTCTTCTTTGATCCTTTCTCCTTCATTCAAAGCAGCCAAGGCTTCATCCACCCTCCTCTCAGCTAATAGAATCTCGAGGGTGTCCACAAAATCTATTAACCAGTTCTCCATGTTGGAAGGTCGAGTGTCTTCCAAATTGAGCATATCTTCTGCAGTTGAATCTTCAGAACCAGTGTCTAAACAATCAACACGAACCCCCTCGACCAATTCCTGGACTAAAGCTGCTTGAGAGGATAGAAGATTCCTCATGGACAGGAGCTGCCCCTCAAGATCTGATATTTCCTGGGATGTGCTGCATATAGAAAACCAAACAAGCAAATGACACATCGAATGTCTCAAAATGATAACTCAGGAACATGTAACGCCGCCTCAATGTATGTGTTCCATTAAATTCTAACAAACTACGACCGTATTCCAGTTTTTGATGCATGGATTCTAACAACGCACTGTGGATGACTGGGGAATCCTAGTGTTTCAGTTGTTATTAGCTTAGAGGATATCAGAGGAAAGCTGAATACAATAAGCAGGCCAACAGTGAAGCGACCCACAACCCATGGTAGTCTCCAAAAAGCGAGAAAGCGACTCTCGGCATCTAAGTTATGACCTTCTCCTCATGAAACGCAGAACATACAATTCCAACCAAAACTTTCACTAACCGTATGAAATCTGCATAGTTAGCATAAACACTCTTACGCATTTCCTCTGCCGATGCCTTCTTCAAATCCACAAGGTAAGCGCACAAATGCCTGATTTCCTACAAAACAATTGCACAGGACGCTCAAATTCACAACTGGCGAAGCCACCATCCGTCTCATCGATCTCCCAAAAAGTTCCATCACCGATCAATACGTTTATGCATGGAGAGGGGAGGGGGGGAGCAACCGATACCTTCTCGTTCATGGTTTGGCACTTGGAGTTGAAGTAGGCATGGGGATCGAAGCGCGACGACTTGAAGGCCTTCAGCCTGTCGCTCAGAGTCAAGTCGGTGTCGAAATCCGCAGAGTCGCCTCTGCTCGACGAGAACGACGTCCCCGAGAGAGAGGACATGATCGCTTCCTAATCCTTCTTCAATGCCTGATAGCGGCGATCGATTCTCAAGTAGCTCGGCGAGGGAGACATGCTTTCCCGATCATGGATGATCCTGGATTGAGCTTGAAACGCAGAGGCAACGAATCAGAGGGAAGACGAGAGGAAGAAAGAGAGCGAGAGCTTCAGAAGAGAAAAATATTTCCGGTACTTCATGCATTTTGATTATACTTTTCCACGTGGCCGGTCGCTTATAGTAGTCTACAGTCTCGTCCGTGAACGATGGATGAAGAAAATCATATGAAAAACAATTTGGAGAGAAAGGTGCAAAAAATTTAGAGTTATTCATTTCGCAAAAAATGAGATGTTTTTGAAAACTATTTTTTCAAAAAATCAGTTTTTAGGAAAATTCCGTTCTTCAGCTAAAATTTGAAAATAACCCGAAAAATATTTTTGCTGTTGGATATGAAAAATCGAATTTGATTTTCCTTCGTCCACTCCTTTTAATAATTTTTATTTGTATTAATAATTTTTATTATATCAATTTTTATTTTTTAAAATATTCTAATTTATATTTTTTTTGGGTAAGGTTCTAATTTTTATTTTTCTTTCTTTTCTTTTTAAAATTTTCCACTTTCAACTCTAGAGGCAAGGCAAAGCGAGGCCAACGAGGTCGAGCCTCACCTCAATCACCTGCGGCAGTGGCCAGCGACTAGCGAAGAAGAAAGGAAAAGGAAAAAAACGGAAAGAAAAAATTAAAAGGAAAAGAAAAGAGAAAAGAGGAAAAAAAAATAAGAATTTCGAATTCTTTAAAAATTAAAAAGAAAGGACATGTGTAAGAGAGGAGTAGGAAGACTAGAGGAAATATTTTCCTTAAAAAGAGAAAATCATTTTCCCCACTTTTGAATGTATTTTTATTTTTCGCGAAACGAACGGAGCCTTAAATCTCAAATTTCATTTAAAAAAAGTCTGATTTTCTAATTGAATCTATTTATAAATATTATTTTTGTTTATTATGATCTAGGGTAGGGACGTGGAGATCCCTTATTATCCAGAATTAAGAATAAGCATCTCAAATTACACACTGAAAGCAAAATATTAGCAATATATTTTGTAATTAAAGATGAAACTGCAATATTCGCAGTCCCGTCAATTCTAACTTCTAAGAATGTCTTGGGAGATTTCTCCCTAACATTTATTCCCAGCTTTCGGGGTAAACGTAACACTGTAATCGAGACTTCGAACAAGAAATAGCAGGTAAAGCTCATATGCTTCGTTTTCCTTGCTTGCTCTTTGATGTCAGGAATGAGATCTCTAGTTGGGAAGTAAGTCAACACCCCATGACTTTGTTCGCGGGAAGCTTCGGTTTCTGAGCGACCGTCCCGTCGTTGCCGGCGAGAGCGCGGTACTTGTCCTTCCGGGTGAAGTTGGTGCACTCGTACGAGAGCGTCGCAGCGATCATCCTCTGTATGTAATTGGCCACTTCATGGCTAGTCTTCCCAGCCGTGCAGGTCAGGTCAATTGGCAACTTGTTCAGGAATGTCACCTCGTAGGCCGGGCTCGGGTTCATGAAGAAGTAGAACGGGTCCATCCCTTTCCATCCACGGGCGGTCGTCCCGTGGAACATGCTCATCCGGTTCACCATTGCCACCGGCACCAGCTGGTCGGTCAATTCGGCAAACAAAGCCGAGAACCTGAGAAGGAACGGCTCGCGGCAGGTGGTCCCCTCGGGGCATATTGCCAGGTCGCCTGCCTCCAGGAGTTTCTTGATCATGGCCGCGTCGGTGGCCCTGTCCCGGCTGAGCCTGACGGTCTTGATGGGCGAGATGACCTCAGAGAGTCTGGACACTGAGTAGGTGACCGCAGGGATTGGGCGGCCGAGTGCCGTGGAGAGGAAGATCGGGTCAAGGAGCGTCCTGTGGGAGCAGATGAAGAGCACGCCTGACTGGCCGATTGACTTCTGGGCCGGCGGTGGCGGCGTGCCCTTGACAGTGACGCGGACGCCGAGTGCCCAGAATGCGTAGTAGACGAGGGGCATTGGGAGGAGCGACCCGGCAGCAATCCTCAGGCAGGCGAGGGGGAAGCCGATGGGGATCCAGAGGATGATCAGGAGGGCCAGAAGAGGGGTTGGCTTCTGGACGAGCCGCCCGTCGTGAAATATGATTGGCTTCGGAAGCTTGTCGTTCGTCACAGGCTTGACCTTCGGCTTGGGTGGCACAATGAATCCTTCCTGCAACATTTTTGGTTCCATCAGGTATTAGAAGCTTGTCGCGCAAGGGATCTTCGATTTGGCTTATGATGCAGCTAGTAGTACACAGATAATTCATGGCCCCGATTTCGCCATGTAAACGTTTCTTCTGATTTTGCGTCTTTGCTTTTGCCATAAAATTAGCAATTAGATTTCCATTTCAATCTGAAGCTGTGGTGTCCAATACCGTCTCCGTTTTAGTAATTGGGCATAGCTTAGATCAATTTCCTTACTATGCTAGTTCCGAAGAATATGACATCGCAGATGGTTCCGGTAGGTGAAAGGATGATCACTGCTAAAGCATGTTTTGCCAAAAATAACTACTTCCCCTAACTGTGTCATACTGACCTTGCACAACGCCATGAAGGGGACATCGGTGTGCCGGTCGCCGAGGCCAATCTCCGGTTGCTCTTCCCCGAATGCTTTTTGAAGTGCGGCCGCCTTCTTCTTCCCCACGAGCACCCCCGGCTGGCTCACGAACCCAGTGGCCCTCCCCCTGTAGGTCCTTATCTCGGTCCCCAATACCATGTCGGCCCCCAAGAAGTCCCGAAGGAACGGCTCCACCATGATCCTCGGGTTCGCGGTCAGGACACACCGCCTCCCGCAGGCGGAGAGCACCCGCCATGACTCGGGGTGCAGATCGCTGGCGTAGAACTTGGGCAGCACTGCACGGGCCACGGACTCGATGTCAGCCACCTTCATCCCGGCGAATGCCGCGAAGATGAGGATCTGGATCCCTGTGGACTCGGACACGAAGTAGTAGAGGAGGGCCACGAGTGGGGAGGCCAGAAGCAGGAAGAGGAGCCTTAGGGCCCCGCCGACCTCGAAGGCGATGAGGGCAAAGTATGGGAAGGAGCTCCGGCCGCAGAGCAGGGTCCCGTCCAGGTCGGCCACCACGGTGTGCTTCTCCCGCCCAATCGACGCGCACTGATCGACCGTCGGGAACGCGGGCTCCACCATGATGGATTGATTGCTGAAGAAAGACTCCCGGATTCCCAAACTCCCCGAGGCTCTTTTGCTAATCTCTTGCTTGGGGTTGGTTTAATGTGCGAATGCACATGTATATATGAAATGAAGAAAGCCTATGAAGCAGAGGTAGTGTGTTGAGACAAGAGTGACATGCGGGGATTTCCAAAGGTTGAGGACAAAAACAAAAGGCGTTACCGAGGATGGGGAAGGAACAAAAGGGCACAACTCTAGTATGTCCTCGGAGGGATCGCCAGAGGCTTGTCCTGTTTTGAGCTCTGCGATGTCTCTAATCTCCTCCTCTGTTACATGATTCACGTAAAAGAGAATATTTCGTCTTCATGTTTGGGAGTTGCGTTCTTGGTTTTAACTCTTCTTTTTATTTTTTATTTTTTTTTTCGTTTCGTTTTTTTTTTAATATGGTTCTTCTTGGGATCGCAAAAGGCAGAACTTTTTGTACCAATTCGTGTGCTTTTGCCTGGAGACAAGTCCCCTTGTTTTCCCTTCCTTTCAACGTCGGGGCTCCCACGATCATCGTTCGGAGGTTCGAAGAAAATGTTTGTCCGAATTTCAGACATATCAAATCAGTTGCGCTTTAACGCGTTGGCTTGAGGATGAGCCATTTCCACTTTGTGTCGAACCGGCATCGGTTTGATCGATTTCAACGGATCAAACTGGGAGCGATCGGTTCCCGATCCGGTCTGATTTCCCTTAAGAACTTGAAATCGGACTGATGGTTCCAGTTCTCAATTGCGGAATCGGAGACCGGACCATCGATCCGGTCTGATTCCTATGCGATCCAATAGAACCGGTAAACTATTCAATAAAATTCACGAAACATGTCTCCATAAGTCAACTCATGAAGCATAATTCAATGTTAAGTGGTCAAAATAACACGGTATCAAGCCAAACATTTTTTTGAGAAATGGCAAAGGTTGATGCTCAACAGTGATAAAAGAAGATCGTAGGTTTGAATACAATAATAAACTTCCCATACATGAAACTAACAACAGAAATGCATAGTGTCGGTATCTCATGTTTCCAAAAACAATTTAAGAAATAATACATTAAGGTTATGTTTAAGAAACTAAAAAAAAAAAAATTATGGTCCGGTCCTGTCTTGTAACCCCTAGAATTGGGAATTGGATTGCCATCCCCCTTGAAATCGGAACTGGACTATCAGTCTGAGTGATTCTCAGTTCGATCGGTTCTACTTGCTCACTCCTAGATTAAACCACATGTTAGGGCATCAAATCCGGTTCAACCTGCCAAGATTTTGAAAGCAATTGCTTCACCGAAGCATTGGAACATGGACCGATTCGACACTAATTTGGGAAAGACCATGAATTCAGCATGTCTCATGTACGGTGATTATTGTATTTATTTATTTATTTATTTTTGGCAAGCACCCGGTTCATGTGACTTCCAAATAAGAGAGCAGTCAAATTATGGGAGCCTCATGAGAATCTCATTGAATCAAATGACTCTCGTTCGTTAGACATATTAACACGAATTGAACACATGCCGTGACAATGAAATTTGTCATCGGTGTTCACCAATATGGTAACTCCCTTTGCCGGTGAGTGGTGATAAGTGATACCGTCTCATCCGGCAAAAAGCAAAGAACGTTTTGTTAGGGTGTGGTTCACTTCTCATTGACACGAAAGCACGAGAGCCGCCTAACGCAGGGACAATGCCTCCGAATCGCCAGAGGTCTTTTACAGTTTGATTCCATATTTTATTAGTAGTTTAGGATTGAACCCATAAATAGCAATTCAATAGTCCATAAATAATCTTATTCTCTTGCGTGAGAAATGCTAATCAATAGCTAAATCTTTTACAGGATGTCGGTCTATTTTTTTTTTTCCTCTCATTTACTCTCTATTTTGTTGTGATTGCGTGCTTAATCTATACAGGCTCACTTACCCTATTTAATGCGGTTTGCGATCATCAACATCGGCCATGTGTGGCCCTGCGGTAATCTGATTGGTGGGCACGACTGACGATCGAGCCAGTGTTCCGTTTTGCAGTTAGTTGCTCAGTTCTTGGAGGAGGCCCCCAGGCCAAGCACCAATCAATTACGCAACTTCGTGATCCAAAACTAAGTCGTTAGTTAGAGGCCTTCATCTCGCACTTAACGCCGCAACTCCCATAATGCCTTTGCCGCGTTGGTACGAACGTCTCTCTCCCATCGAGGCCCCGCCCATAAATGGCCGCGCGAGTGCTTCCTTATCGCAGGGGCCGCTGTCGATCTTATTCTGCCGCAGGAATCTGTGGAGAGAAGCTTCACTATGATCCGCTAAAAGTGGGAACGAATGAAAGGGAGACGCGAGTCGATCGTCGAGTCCAACAATCGAAATGACCAATTCGCAGGCTACAGAAGCACGCGCTCGAACGACTCTCCAGCGACCGCTGAAATCGCCCCATTCGGAGAGGGCAAACTATGTGAACCCTTCGGTGTTTGCAGTGCGGTTTTCACGAGAGAAAAACAACCGATATTGCACGGTGGAAAGTTGTTCGTTGATCTGAACCTCTCGTTGTTCCTCACGTAATAACTAGCAGGGACTGATTAGCCCCATCTTAATGTCACGGACCGAAATCTCTTACTCATACCCTTAGGAGTAGAAGAGTGGAGCTTAGTGGCGTCAGGATGAAGAGTGAGTGATGCAAAGGGTATAATTGGTTGGTGGGAGTGGCGTTGAGGTGTTTGTCCTAGGAGTCTTGGAGTGGAATGCATATCGTCTTAGAGGATCTTGGAAGGCGAGGTACACAAATTGGCTGGAAGCTAGTCCCGTTCTCTTGACGAGGTCTTGGTAGATCGAAATCATCTGTTGTATCGAAGTATTTCTTTGTGTCTCACTGGAGGGACTTGATACCCAAGCTCAACTAAGCGAGGTACGATGCAGTATGAAGATGCGATTCGCCATACTGTTCTTAAGAACAATCTTTAGAAGGAAGGCTAGCATAGTGTCCTCGACTTACCAAGCATCACACGAGCTATTCCGCAACCAAGAATCTTTCGGCTAGTGATAAATGGTATCAAAGCTGGATCCCTCTAATAGGTGAGCCAAAACCAATTGTTGAAACGCTTAATGGATTGGATGGCCGAGCTCAACTGGGCGTGCTATGATTCGATGAAAATATGATTACGTATGCTATGTTAGGAACAATCTTTACATGGAAGGTTGACCCGGTGTTCTCGACTCATCGACACCACATGGGCTATTCCGTGGCCAAGAATCTATCGGCCCTATTGCTTCAACTAAGACGCTACGTGGGCGTCTATCAAAGGGAATGGTTGAGCAGATCTTATCCTATCTAAAAATGGGCTTGCACTAAATGCCACGGATGTATACGTCTTTCGACTGAGGAAGAGGGATCAGGAGGGCACTTATCACCGGCTGAAGTATAGAGATTCCTATCGTTGAACTTGAAGTGTTACATAACCGAGCTTACTTAACTCAACTGAGGAGAGCCACGCCGTGGTTTAATAATTACGCGGTGTGCCCGGAACAATGGCGATGCCCAGTGAATGCTTGAAGAACCCTATAGAATGGCGAAGCTAGGATCGAAAATTTGCTGGGGCAGGGCAAGGCGATGCCTGTAGGAGCTCTATGTAGCACCGACACTTCTATTAGGTGTGCGTGTCTTGTCGGACATCGTGTCGGACACCGACACCCGTCCGACACTCGTCCGACACCCGTTCGACACTCGTTGACCGCGTGTCGGGATTTCGACACTCGGTCAACGCGTGTCGGACGCGTGTCCCTCGTGTGTCTGGCGTGTCTAGTGTGTCAGACACGACTTTTAAAAAAAAGAAAAACTTTTGGAACCTTGTCGGTTTTAAAGTAATCACGAAATTGTGTGCAATGAAGGAGAAGTTCATTAGATAGAGCTCGAAATCCATAGAAAAAAGGAAAAATAAGGAGATCTCATAGACTTCTTGGTTTCTATTGCGGTCGGGAGCTCTGAAAATTAACGTCGATGGAACGTTCATGGATGGAGAAGCTAATGGCGCAGTGACATGGGTATGCAGAGACTCCTCTAGACTATTGGTGAAAGGAGCAGCGAGGTCTGTAAATGTTCGATTTTCCCTTCATGCCGAAAACCTAGCTCTGCTGGATGCTTTGAAGTGCTTGAACTCACGTGGGTTTGCTGACAGAGTGCTTGAAAAGATAGATTTGGAGTGAGACAGTATCTATTTGGTCAAAATGCTCCAAGGCATAGATATAGTTTATGGGAAATACAAGCGTTGATCAAGGAGTGCTTAGACTTGTTTTCAAAAGTGAAAAGCTACGGCTAACCCATTATGCATGGACCCAAAACAAGATTACGGATTGGGTTGTTAAAGCGCAATTTCATAATACTCTCTCACTTGACTAGGTTTTTAACCCATTTTAAGCCATTTGAAATTTGTTATACTCAAAAGCACATATGATATTCTTTTTGACTTTATAATACGAATCAAATGACCTTTTCGACAAAAAAAAGCTCCTGAGTTTATCAAACTTCACATAATTAGAAGCTTGCCATCTTCGGTTTAAATTAATGTATATGACACATGTTTTGGATTCATTTATTATTTTTATATTTAAAAATATATTTAATACAACGTGTCCTCGACGTGTCGGAATTTTCTATTTTTGATAAATGCCGTGTCGTGTCGTGTCGCGTGTCGGTGTCGGTATCCGTGCTACATAGTAGGAGCTTACCTTTTGCTTTAGAATCTGTTTTTTAAAGTGCCTTGCGTACATTCTACCGTGAAGGATGGTTTTGAAAAGTTAGAAGGATGAGATTACTTGTTGCCAAACCCCATGGCAGTCAAAATAAGAAAGTTGCTAGCTTGACAGTTACCGTCATTTATTTCTGACCACACGATCTCTCAATCAATGAGTGCTTTATGCAAAACACGCGATGATGGTGAGTGGATCTACGGTTGAGATTTTACCATCCCTGACGGTACTATTAGGAAAACATTTTCCTAAGAAAAAAATTGAATATAGCTTAAAAAACTCGAACTTTTTTTTTTGGTATTGAAGGTGTCCGGACCAGCGTCCATACAGATCGCGCACCTCAACTAATCTTTTGGGAGGGCTAGCTGTTGACACCTGATTTTTAATCATTTTTTCTATTGCTAAAGTAATAAAAAATCCATAAAAATTCATAAAATTGAAAAATCAACTTTGGAGACCTTAGCCAAGCCTAGGGAACCAATTTTGACCAAAAAAGATTTTTCATATTTTCAGTATTTTTACGTATTTTTTATTTATTTATTTTCGAAAATTAATAGAAAATCCATAAAAATTCATAAAATTGAAAAATCAACTTTGGGAACCTTAACCAAGCCTAGGGAATGAATTTTGACCAAAAAATAATTTTTCATATTATATATATTTTAATTTTTTTTAAAAAAAAATACAAAAATATTTGAAAATTTTGGAAAAATAACATTTGAGGCCAAAAAATACACAAAGATAGTTAATATTTTTATTTTAAATCTATTTTCATATTGGCCATCGCAAATTCAGAAAAATCCAATTCGAGTCACGTGTTCCTTCACGAGTATAATCTCGAATCGGGCCTAAAAAAAATTTAATTTGAGTCAACTTATTTTTAACTTTCACTTTTTATGAGTTGTGACATTGCCTTCTAATATTTTAAATTTTCATCTTGGCCCAATTATACCCAGAATGACTTAATTTTGCAAAAGGGCTTTAATTAAATTATGCATTATTTTCAGCGACAAGAAATGAGCTTAAATTTGACATGTGGTAAATTTTGGTGTGTCAAAAATTGTGAGGAGATTTGGACTTAAAGAAATATATTTTTTTCAGGGACTGAATTGTAAATACTTAAAATTCAAGGACTAGAGTGCAAATACCTAACTCTTGAAGGATTATTTTACAAATAATAAAAAGAAGAGTTAGTGAATAAATTAGAATAGAGAAGGGAAGATGAAGAAGAGGAGATGAAGAAGAGAAGTTGGAGAAGAATGGATGGAGAAAATAAGATAAGAATAGAGAAGGGAAGATGGAGATGAAGAAGAGTTAGTAGAGAAATTAGAATGGAAGATAAGAATAGAGAAGGGAAGATGGAGATTAAGAAGAGTTAGTGGAGAAATTAGAATGGGAGATAAATATGGAGAAGGGAAGATGAAGATGAAGAAGAGTTAGTGGAGAGATTAGAATGTAAGATAGAGATGGAGAATGGAAGATGAAAATGAAGAAGAGTTAGTGGAGAAATTAGAATGGGAGATAGAGTTAGTGGAAAAATTAGAATGGGAGATAGATGAGTAGGTTATAAAAGGAGGAAGAAGTGAGCTTGAGAAAGGATTCTTGGGGGAGAAAATTTGAAGTGTTTGGGAGAAGTTTTTGGAGAGGAAATTTTGGATGTTTGAGAGAGTTTTGGGAGATTGAAGAAAAATTCGAGAAAAAGAAAATACTAAAAGAGAGAGAATTTTGAAGATGATGGGAGTTTAAAGCTAGGGGTTATCATCACAAATTCCTTCATCGATCAATATAAATCAAGAGTTCATCCTCGTCAACGAGCAAGCAAATTCGAGCTAAGTGTTTTTATTTATTCATTTATTTATGATTTTACTCGCAAATTAGCACAAATTGTATACACTTTCTCCATCTCTTTTTTTTCCCCATATTTTATGTCAGGAAAAGGATATCTCTAGGTCAACAGCAAAAATCTCGTAGAGATGCAAAAATCGGCCCAGACAAGCTCCTAAGCTGTCCACCGATTTCTCAACTGATCTGTGACTAAAAGTCCCTCTTAATTCAAAAGAAACTCTCTATATTGGGAACATAGAGAGCGAAAATCAATTATAGAAATCCCTCCCAAAAAAATGGGAGATAAGAACTCTTTCCACTCTTCTGGTTTTAGGTGCAGATTAGCACATATTTTGTATACTGACACTTCACTTTATTTTATGTTAGGAAGCCGCAGCTCTATATCAATGGTCAACCCTATGGAAGCACAAAATCGGCTTGGAGGAGTCCTCAAGCGCGAACAAATTTCAAATTGTTGAATCAATTCGTTGTATTTCATTTTAAAGAATTCATACCCCAGAATGGAGAGGACAAAGTCCATCCGCAATTTAAATACCTGCACCATAAATCCCAAAGGGAAGAGCCAAGCCAATGCTTAGCCTCCCATTGGAGGTTTTTACTTACAGTAGTTAAATACCTGCAACTTAAATACTTGTACCTTAAATCCCAAAGGGAAGAGCCAAGCCAATGCTTAGCCTCCCATTGGAGGTTTTTACTTACAGTAGTTAAATACCTGCAACTTAAATACCTGTACCTTAAATCCCAAAGGGAAGAGCCAAGCCAATGCTTAGCCTCCCATTGGAGGTTTTTACTTACAGTAGTTAAATACCTGCAACTTAAATACCTGTACCTTAAATCCCAAAGGGAAGAGCCAAGCCAATGCTTAGCCTCCCATTGGAGGTTTTTACTTACAGTAGTTAAATAACTGCAACTTAAATACCTATACCTTAAATCCCAAAGGGAAGAGCCAAACCAATGCTTAGCCTCCCATTGGAGGTTTTTACTTACAGTAGTTTAAATACTTGCAACTTAAATACCTGTACCTTAAATCCCAAAGGGAAGAGCCAAGCCAATGCTAGGCCTCCCATTGGAGGTGTTTATTCATTGTCATGTACTTCCTATAATTTAATTTTTGAATCATCAGACCTAAAAGATAAGTAGGTTGTAATATTGCACAGAAGTCGTTAACACACTCCCTCTTTCGGCTTCAGGGAATCTTTAACACTTAAAAAAATATAACAAATAAAAATATATATCATCCATGCATCCTATTTAAAAAGTGAAAATACAAAAGAGAATACCCTACTAGAGCCTTAGGAATAAACCAAGCCTGAGTTGCCGAATTAGGATATCCATGAAATTAAGGTACCGAAAGGGCATTAGTTTTAATTAACTAGTGTAACCAAGTCTCCAAGCTCATAATCTCTGGTTCGCAGGAATAAATTAGTTCTCCCGCTAATTTATTTAGGTTTCTAATCGACCTACCAAGAACGATTAGTGGCGACTCCAAATTTCAAAATCATTTAAACAAAAACCAAAGTTGCGATTCGGTAGGGCTTGGGAGGGTCCGCGTTGGGTTAGTCAAATCTAATTAACCTAATAATCCGTTAACCCCTAAAATTAATAAAAATATTTTTAGAGGGTCGCGACAGACTGGCGACTCCACTGGGGAATAGAGATTTTTAAATTTTCGAAAAAAGATACCAATTGGAATACTTAAATTTTTTCAAAATTTTAAAAGTCTTAGTGGACTTAGGCCAATGAAAATTTCATGGATATCTCGCTTCTGGCGATCTTGATTGGGACTCATTCTATAGGTGTTATATGTTTTTGCAGGATGGGAGTTATAAGGGGCGGAGTGTTTGGCTAACCCATTTGTTTTGCAGGCTCGGTGTTGGGATTATGTTTAATTTCACACATTTTTAGAAGCGCTGTTTTGATATCAATTGTTGTGCATGTCTTGCATATTCTGAGGATCACAACACCTGCACACACAAGCGTCTAAACCCAAGTCGCGAAATTTTTCCTAGGTAACCATAGATAGGGATCGAATATGCAACGCTCTTGCGTCGATTGCGCTTGGATTGACCATATTTTATCCCGCTCATTATCTGAATTGACAATTCTTCCCATTGTGATTTGATTGCGCGGAGGGTAAGGTTGTCAATTCGGATAGTGGGGGCCTTTTAGGTCCACACCCTGTCTCTCCTTCTTTTATTTTCTAGAGTCCACTCCTCACTTGAGTCATGCGCATGACTATGTGATTTGCATTTCTCCAAGGTAAAAGTAAGTTCTCTAATTTTATCTTGTATTTATTTTCGGTCGGTCCATGCTAGGTGTTAGTTAGTTTTTGAGCTTGATATTACGACCATTCTTTTAAAAGAAAATAAAAATTAAATTTGTCCCTCATTTCTTTTTAAAAACTTTTTTGAAAAAATGATGTGAAAAAATCCCTTCATGGGAATTTTATTAACCAATAAGGGATTTTTGTCATGTTTTTATTGCTTCAATAAAAATGAAATTTTCCTGAAAAAATTTTCCTCTGAAAATTTATTTCAATAAAAAGAAAAATTCCTTAAAAAAAACTCTAGTAGACATCAAGTGATTTTATCACATTTTTCAAATTATAAAAACTTGCAAGAAAATTCTTCTCGAGAAATTCGCTCATGTTTTTTTAAGAAAAGTTTCTCTAAATAAAATTAGACTAATGTCTCGGGGGAATTGTATTGACCAATAAGAGATTTTTGTCATGTTTTTCTTGCTTCAATAAAAATGAAATTTTCCTGACAAATTTTCCTCTGAAAATTTATTTCGATAAAAAGAAAAATTCCTTCAAAAAAACTTTGGTAAACATCAAGTGATTTTATCACATTCTTTCAAATTATAAAAACTTGCAACAAAAATTCTTTTCGAGAAATTCGCTCATGTTTTTCTAAGAAAATTTTCTCTAAATAAAATTAGACTAATGTCTCGGGGGAATTTTGTTAACCAATAAAGGATTTCTGTTATGTCTTTCCTGCTTCAATAAAAATAAAATTTTCCTGATAAATTTACCTCTGAAAATTTATTTTGATAAAAAGGAAATTCCTTCAAAAATTTTAGTAAACATCAAGAGATTTTGTCACATTCCTTTAAAAAAATAATAAAAAAAGAGTAATAAATCTGCAAAAAAAAAAAATTCTGTATCAGAAATTAACCCATTTCTTCCTAAAGAAATTTTTTTTTTCTGATTTCTCTATAAAATAGAAAAAATAAAATTGGACTAATATAGGAGTCATGGACCAACATTCCTTGTGTCGCATACTAATTATATCCTTTTCTTTTGCAGGGAGATCCTAAATACCCCAGACGGGTGTAAAAATTAAGTTCAATAATATATCGAGAATCATCTTCAGAAATACCAAAAGACGAAAAACACCAAGGCTTCAACCGTTAATTCAGGGGGGCAAACGAACACTGTCCATCTTTGACAGATAGAGTTGTGTCAATCCGTAAACTTGCATGGGCAGTGTATTGTGATATGACGGTGGACTTATACTGATTAAACACGGGGGCATATTTAATGTATTACAGAGGATCCCGCGTCTTTTGAAAGACAATATGGATTATATAATCAGAAACCATGAAATAAGTACCTTAACCTGATTAAATCAACCAGAGACCGATCTTAAAATTTCCTCTTATTCGAAACATGCGGAGGGCTTTAGAGGACCGAGGTTCTATTAATGAACGTGGCCCACAGGAATTTCTCCCGACGCTACAGGCGACCGACACGAGCAAGTGGACGCCGAAAGAAATAAAATATGGATAAAGTAGGCATACAACAGGTAGCCAGATTTATTACCAAAGCATTGATCGAGTTGTCACAGCGTTATTGTTTGTGATCTCAAGATGGATAGTGGGGGCCACTGCCGAACCCTTCATCAATGTTTTCGATATCATCGTCTAGAGCAATTAAACAAGAACATCAAGAAAAACATTAAGCCTCGACATCTTCGGTACCTCAAATCGTTCTGTTATGCTATGCGGAAGAAACGATAGCAGGAAAATTAAACAAAAAACACGTGAAGCTTTTCTTTCATTCCATTCATAAAAAAGTATTACAACAGCTCACTCGGGAGGAAAAGTAAAGCCGAATTGAGCCCTAATAACCATTACGAAGGAGTTCAACTGACTCTCCAAACAGTTGATGCTCCGGGTGCACCGGGCGTTCTCAGGATCAAGTTCCGCGAGCCTAAAGAAGAGGCGATCGCGCTTCTCCTTAGCCTGGGCCATACTGGCCTCATAATGCTCGACAGCAAACTCCAAGTCCGAAATCGCCGCCCTCTCGAAAGCAATATCTGCCGTAATGTCATCAAGTCTCTCCTGCAGCCAACCGCATTTGCACCTCATCATAATATTGCTCGGCTCCTGTTCGGCGTAAGTTCGGACCAAGGCCAGACGGTCCACCAACTTTCCCCTCTCACGAACTAGCCACGAAAGCTGATCATTGGCAAACTTGAAGGCTTTCTTGTGATTATCAGCCATAAATGTGACTATTTCCAGACGCTCGTGCCGGTCTCGGTAACGAGCTTTCACGACGGCAGTCACAATGACCGTCTCATAAGCGCGGTTATAGGCAGCCAGAAAATTGATGAAGAGGGTCGGGAAGTTCCGATACTCCCTCCCCAGTTGGGTACCCTCAACAGAAGCAGCGTCTAGGGTCCTGAATAAACCGAGGATTTCAGCCTCAACGGTAGAGTTTTGGGCTATATGAGCGTAACCTCTACCAAGAAGATTGTAGAGTCTCTCCCACCCAGCCAGGATTTCGGCGGAGAAGGTATGGTTAGGAGAATTGGCCATTTTTGAAAGCAGATCACGAAAGAAAGGAGGAGAGAGGCGAGGCAGATGATCGGAATGCGAAGGTGATAATCTGCTTCAATTTAAATAATGATTTCACAGGGGCAGTCCTTATTGGTCGAGTTTTTTCTATCTACCATTCTCTGTCGGCAACACCCCCGCTGGCTCGAATTCCAGTCAAGCGGCAACCTCAAGCTGAGCAGACCCGACGTCTCTGCAGAAAAGTTGGACGGGCTGCCACCACTTTGAAAAAGAAAGAATAAAAAACGAGCTGAGTGGGAGACAAAGAAATTTTCGGCAGAAAAGGAGATACGACTCGTCTTTATTGGAGGACCCGCCAGTAAATCGACGGTGGAGATCTTGACAAGGGCCCTCTACCACGAAAAGAAAAAAGGAAGACGAACTGAGCGAGAAACAAGGATTTCCCCTTTGATCAAAAGCTGAATATCAGATTTTCTCCCTCGAAAAATCTAATAGCACTGCCCGTGAAGAGGGAAGTCGTTGCTATTGCCAGAGAGAGAACTTGTCCTCATTTGATAGTGAGAGTTCATTCGCAAGAACTCGCAGGAGAAAGATAGAGAGGAAGGAGTTCTCGTGGGAGAGGAATTCAAAACCTTCGCCATCAAAGCATTGGCTTTCAAAGCCTGTTACGAGAAACCATCGACGATCCCGTGATCCCTCAAGTCCAAGAAGACATCCTGAGGCGGTCTCGAGTCGGCAGTCTTAGATCCAGAAATATGTCGAGCATTAAGGAAACGGGCGCATGTTCAACCCTGGTCGAAGCTAATGAAGTTCCTTACCCTGAGGGTCTACTGGTCATGGCCATTGACGGTAATCCAGTCTCTCTGTCAATCCTTGTTACCGTATTGAGAAAATGCCGGTATAAGGTTGTAGCTCAAGCAAAGGCGACAGAGGCCTTAGAGATATTAAGGAGGAGTGGTGACTGTTGACACCTGATTTTTAATCATTTTTTCTATTGCTAAAGTAATAAAAAATCCATAAAAATTCATAAAATTGAAAAATCAACTTTGGGGACCTTAGCCAAGCCTAGGGAACCAATTTTGACCAAAAAACGATTTTTCATATTTTCAGTATTTTTACGTATTTTTTATTTATTTATTTTCGAAAATTAATAGAAAATCCATAAAAATTCATAAAATTGAAAAATCAACTTTGGGAACCTTAGCCAAGCCTAGGGAACGAATTTTGACCAAAAAATAATTTTTCATATTATATATATTTTAATTTTTTTAAAAAAAAATACAAAAATATTTGAAAATTTTGAAAAAATAACATTTGAGGCCAAAAAATACACAAAGATAGTTAATATTTTTATTTTAAATCTATTTTCATATTGGCCATCGCAAATTCAGAAAAATCCAATTCGAGTCACGTGTTCCTTCACGAGTATAATCTCGAATCGGGCCTAAAAAAATTTAATTTGAGTCAACTTATTTTTAACTTTCACTTTTTATGAGTTGTGACATTGTCTTCTAATATTTTAAATTTTCATCTTGGCCCAATTATACCCAGAATGACTTAATTTTGCAAAAGGGCTTTAATTAAATTATGCATTATTTTCAGCGACAAGAAATGAGCTTAAAGTTGACATGTGGTAAATTTTGGTGTGTCAAAAATTGTGAGGAGATTTGGACTTAAAGAAATATATTTTTTTCAGGGACTGAATTGTAAATACTTAAAATTCAAGGACTAGAGTGCAAATACCTAACTCTTGAAGGATTATTTTACAAATAATAAAAAGAAGAGTTAGTGGATAAATTAGAATAGAGAAGGGAAGATGAAGAAGAGGAGATGAAGAAGAGAAGTTGGAGAAGAATGGATGGAGAAAATAAGATAAGAATAGAGAAGGGAAGATGGAGATGAAGAAGAGTTAGTAGAGAAATTAGAATGGAAGATAAGAATAGAGAAGGGAAGATGGAGATTAAGAAGAGTTAGTGGAGAAATTAGAATGGGAGATAAATATGGAGAAGGGAAGATGAAGATGAAGAAGAGTTAGTGGAGAGATTAGAATGTGAGATAGAGATGGAGAATGGAAGATGAAAATGAAGAAGAGTTAGTGGAGAAATTAGAATGGGAGATAGAGTTAGTGGAAAAATTAGAATGGGAGATAGATGAGTAGGTTATAAAAGGAGGAAGAAGTGAGCTTGAGGAGGAGTCTTGAGAGAGAAAATTTGAAGTGTTTGGGAGAATTTTTTGGAGAGAAAATTTTGGATGTTTGAGAGAGTTTTGGGAGATTGAAGAAAATTTTGAGAGAAAGAAAATACCAAAAGAGAGAGAATTTTGAAGATGATGGGAGTTTAAAGCTAGGGGTTATCATCACAAATTCCTTCATCGATCAATATAAATCAAGAGTTCATCCTCGTCAACGAGCAAACAAATTTAAGCTAAGTGTTTTTATTTATTCATTTATTTATGGTTTTACTCGCAAATTAGCACAAATTGTATACACTTTCTCCATCTCCTTTTTCTTCCATATTTTATGTCAGGAGAAGGATATCTCTACGTCAACAGCAAAAATCTCGTCGAGATACAAAAATCGGCCCAGACAAGCTCCTAAGCTGTCCACCGATTTCTCAACTGATCTGTGACTAAAAGTCCCTCTTAATTCAAAAGAAACTCTCTATATTGGGAACATAGAGAGCGAAAATCAATTATAGAAATCCCTCCCAAAAAAATGGGAGATAAGTACTCTTTCTACTCTTCTGGTTTTAGATGCAGATTAGCACATATTTTGTATACTAACACTTCACTCTATTTTATGTCAGGAAGCCGCAGCTCTATATCAATGGTCAATCCTATGGAAGCACAAAATCGGCTTGGAGGAGTCCTCAAGCGCGCACAAATTTCAAATTGTTGAATCAATTCGTTGTATTTCATTTTAAAAAATTCATACCCCAAAATGGAGAGGACAAAGTCCATCCGCAATTTAAATACCTGCACCATAAATCCCAAAGGGAAGAGCCAAGCCAATGCTTAGCCTCCCATTGGAGGTTTTTACTTATAGTAGTTAAATACCTGCAACTTAAATACCTGCACCTTAAATCCCAAAGGGAAGAGCCAAGCCAATGCTTAGCCTCCCATTGGAGGTTTTTACTTACAGTAGTTAAATACCTGCAACTTAAATACATATACCTTAAATCCCAAAGGGAAGAGCCAAGCCAATGCTTAGCCTCCCATTGGAGGTTTTTACTTACAGTAGTTAAATACTTCCAACTTAAATACATGTACCTTAAATCCCAAAGGGAAGAGCCAAGCCAATGCTTAGCCTCCCATTGGAGGTTTTTACTTACAGTAGTTAAATACCTGCAACTTAAATACATGTACCTTAAATCCCAAAGGGAAGAGCCAAGCCAATGCTTAGCCTCCCATTGGAGGTTTTTACTTACAGTAGTTTAAATACTTGCAACTTAAATACCTGTACCTTAAATCCCAAAGGGAAGAGCCAAGCCAATGCTAGGCCTCCCATTGGAGGTGTTTATTCACTGTCATGTACTTCCTATAATTTAATTTTTGAATCATCAGACCCAAAAGATAAGTAGGTTGTAATACTGCACAGAAGTCGTTAACACACTCCTTCTTTCGGCTTCAGGGAATCTTTAACACTTAAGAAAATATAACAAATAAAAATATATACCATCCATGCATCCTATTTAAAAAGTGAAAACACAAAAGAGAATACCCTACTATAGCCTTAGGAATAAACCAAGCCTGAGTTGCCGAATTAGGATATCCATGAAATTAAGGTACCGAAAGGGCATTAGTTTTAATTAACTAGTGTAACCAAGTCCCCGAGCTCCTAATCTCTGGTTCGCAGGAATAAATTAGTTCTCCCGCTAATTTATTTAGGTTTCTAATCGACCTACCAAGAACGATTAGTGGCGACTCCAAATTTTAAAATCATTTAAACAAAAACCAAAGTTGCGATTCGGTAGGGCTTGGGAGGGTCCGCGTTAGGTTAGTCAAATCTAATTAACCTAATAATCCGTTAACCCCCTTTAAAATTTAAAATTTTTTTTAGAGGGTCACGACAGACTGGCGACTTCACTGGGGACAGAGATTTTTAAATTTGCGAAAAAAGATACCAATTGGAATACTTAAATTTTTTCGAAATTTTAAGAGTCTTAGTGGACTTAGGCCAATAAAAATTTCATGGATATCTCGCTTCTGGCGATCTTGTTTGGGACTCATTCTATAGGTGTTATATGTTTTTGCAGGATGGGAGTTATAAGGGGCGGAGTGTTTGGCTAACCCCTTTATTTTGCAGGCTCGGTGTTGGGTTTATTTGTTTAATTTCGCACATTTTTAGAAGCGCTGTTTTGATATCAATTGTTGTGCATGTCTTGCATACTCTGAAGATCACGACACCTACACACACAAGCGTCTAAACCCAAGTCGCGAAATTCTTCCTAGAAAACCATAGATAGGGATCGAATATGCAAAGCTCTTGCGTCGATTACGCTCGGGTTGACCATATTTTATCCCGCTCATTATCTGAATTGACAATTCTTCCCATTGTGATTTGATTGCGCGGAGGGTAAGTTTGTCAATTCAGATAGTGGGGGCCTTTTTAGGTCCATACCTTGTATCTCCTTCTTTTATTTTCTAGAGTCCACTCCTCACTTGAGTCATGCGCATGACTATGTGATTTGCATTTCTCCAAGGTAAAAGTAAGTTCTCTAATTTTATCTTGTATTTATTTTCGGTCGGTCAATGCTAGGTGTCAGTCAGTTTTTGAGCTTGATATTACGACCATCTTTTAAAAGAAAATAAAAATTAAATTTGTCCCTCATTTCTTTTTAAATTTTTTTTTTTGAAAAAATGATGTGAAAAAATCCCGTCATGGGAATTTTATTAACCAATAAGGGATTTTTGTCATGTTTTTATTGCTTCAATAAAAATGAAATTTTCCTGAAAAAATTTTCCTCTGAAAATTTATTTCAATAAAAAGAAAAATTACTTCAAAAAAAAACTCTAGTAGACATCAAGTGATTTTATCACATTTTTCAAATTATAAAAACTTGCAAGAAAATTCTTCTCGAGAAATTCGCTCATGTTTTTCTAAGAAAATTTTCTCTAAATAAAATTAGACTAATTGACCAATAAGAGATTTTTGTCATGTTTTTTTTCTCTCCAATAAAAATGAAATTTTCCCGACAAATTTTCCTCTGAAAATTTATTTCGATAAAAAGAAAAATTCCTTTAAAAAAAACATCAAGTGATTTTATCACATTCTTTCAAATTATAAAAATTTGCAACAAAAATTCTTTTCGAGAAATTCGCTCATGTTTTTCTAAGAAAAGTTTCTCTAAATAAAATTAGACTAATGTCTCGGGGGAATTTCGTTAACCAATAAAGGATTTCTGTCATGTCTTTCCTGCTTCAATAAAAATAAAATTTTCCTGACAAATTTACCTCTGAAAATTTATTTTGATAAAAAGGAAATTCCTTCAAAAATTTTAGTAAACGTCAAGAGACTTTGTCACATTCCTTTAAAAAAATAAAAAAAAGAATAATAAATCTGAAAAAAATTCTGTATCAGAAATTAACCCATTTCTTCTTAAGGAAATTTTTTTTCTTTCTTCTGATTTCTCTATAAAATAGAAAAAATCAAATTGGACTAATATAGGAGTCATGGACCGACATTTCTTGTGTCGCATACTAATTATATCTTTTTCTTTTGCAGGGAGATCCTAGATATCCCAGACGGGTGTAAAAATTAAGTTCAATAATATATCAAGAATCATCTTCAGAAATACCAAAAGACGAAAAACACCGAGGCTTCAACCGTTAATTCTGGGGGGCAAACGAACATTGTCCATCTTTGACAGACAAAGTTGTGTCAATCCGTAAACTTGTATGGGCAGTGTATTCTGATATGACGGTGGATTTATACTGATTAAACATGGGGGCATGTTTAATGTATTGCAGAGGATCCCGCGTCTTTTGAAAAACAATATGGATTATATAATCAGAACCCATGAAACAAATACCTTTACCTGATCAAATCAACCAGAGACCGGTCTTAAAATTTTCTCTTATCCGAAACATGCGGAGGGCTTTAGAGGACCGAGGTTCTATTAATGAACGTGGCCCACAGGAATTTCTCCCGACGCTACAGGCGACCGACACGAGCAAGTGGACGCCGAAAGAAACAAAATATGGATAAAAGTGGGCACACAACAGGTGGCCGGATTTACTACCAGCGCACTGATCGAGTTGTCATAGCGTTATTGTTCGTGATCTCAAGATGGATAGTGGGGGCCACCGCCGAACCCATCATCAATGTTCTCGATATCATCGTCTGGAGCAATTAAACAAGAACATCAAGAAGAACATTAAGCCTCGACATCTTCGGTACCTCAAATCGTTCTGTTATGCTATGCGGAAGAAACGATAGCAGGAAAATTAAAAAAAAAAACAAAACAAAACACGTGAAGCTTTTCTTTCATTCCATTCATCAAAGAGTATTACAACAACTCACTGGGGAGGAAAGGTAAAGCCAAACTGGGCCCTGATGACCATTACGAAAGAGCTCAACTGACTCTCCAAACAGTTGATGCTCTGGATGCACCGGGCGCTCTCGGGATCAAGCTCCGCGAGCCTAAAGAAGAGGCGATCGCACTTCTCTTTAACCTGGGCCATAGTGTCCTCGTAATGCTCAACGGCAAACTCCAGGTCCGGAACCGTTGCCCTCTCGAAAGCAATGTCTGCCGTAATGTCATCAAGTCTCTCCTGCAGCCAACCACATTTACACCTCATCACAATATTGCCTGGCTCCTGTTCGGCGTAAGTTCGGACCAAGGCCAGACGGTCCACCAACTTTCCCCTCTCACGAACCAGCCACGAAAGCTGATCGTTGGCAAACTTGAGGGCCTTTTTGTGATTATCAGCCACAAACGTAACTGTTGCCAGACGCTCGTGCCGGTCTCGGTAACGGGCTTTCACGACGGCGGTCACAAGGACCGTCTCATAAGCACGGTTATAGGCAGCCAGAAAATTGATGAAGAGGGTCGAGAAGTTCCGGTACTCCTTCCCTAGTTGGGTACCCTCAACAGAAGCAGCATCCACGGTCCTAAATAAACCGAGGATTTCAGCCTCAACGGTAGAGTTTTTGGCTATATGAGCGTAACCTCTACCAAGAAGATTGTAGAGTCTCTCCCACCCAGCTAGGACTTCGGCGGATAAGGTATGGTTAGGAGAATTGGCCATTTTTGAAAGCAGAATACGAAAGAAAGGGGGAGAGAGGTGAGGCAGATGAGCGGAATGCGAAGATGGTAATCTGCTTTGAAGTAAATATTGATTTCATAGTGACGGTATCAACCAGTCAAGATTTCTCTTATCTACCATTCTCTATTGGCACCACCCTCGTTGGCTCGAATTCCCATCAGATGGCGACTGTGAGCTAAGCGAGTCCGAAATCTCCGCAGAAAGTTTGACGAGACACCGCCACTTTGAAAAAAAAGACGGAAAGATGAGCTGAGTGGAAGACACGGCAAACGTTAGCGAAAAGGAGATACGACTTGTCTTCATTGGAGGACCCGCCAGTAAATCGACGGTGGAGATCTTGACAGGGGCCCTCTATCACGAAAAGAAAAAAGAAGACAAACTGAGCGAGAAATAAGGATTTCCCCTTTGATCAAAAGCTGAATATCAGATTTTCTCCCTCGAAAAATCTAATAGCGCTGCCCGTGAAGAGGGAAGTCGTTGCTATTGCCAGAGAGAGAACTTGTCCCCATTTGATAGTCAGAGTTCATTCGCAAGAACTCGCAGGAGAAAGATAGAGAGGAAGGAGTTCTCGTGGGAGAGGAATTCAAAACCTTCACCATCAAAGCATCGGCTTTCAAAGCCTGTTACGAAAAGGCATCAACGATCTCGTGATCCCTCAAGTCCGAGAAGACATCCCGAGGCGGTCTCGAATCGGCAGTCCTAGATCCAGAAATATGTCGAGTGTTAGGGGAACGGGCGCATGTTCAACCCTGGTCAAAGCTGATGAAGTTCCTTACCCTGAGGGTCTACTGGTCATGGCCATTGACGGTAATCCAGTCTCTCTGTCAATCCTTGTTACCGTATTAAGAAAATGCCGGTATAAGGTTGTAGCTCAAGCAAAGGCGACAGAGGCCTTAGAGATATTAAGGAGGAGTAGTGACCCGTTTGATATCGTCCTCACCGCCATGGTAGGGATTGACATGGATGTTTTCACTCTCTTGGAAGTCATCAATTCTAAATTAAACATGCCAGTCCTCGTAATATCGGCAAGCGATGATCAGCAAGCCCTAATGAAGGCTGTCTTAAATGGGGCCCAAGACGTCGTAACGAAACCAGTTAGAGTTCAGATGCTTCAAAACATATGGCAGCACGTGGTAAGGAAGCAATTGCACGACCATGAGAACAAGCATCAAGCCTTTAATTTTGTTCCAAGCAACTGGAGAAAGAAGATGAGTTGGTCTCCCGAGCTGCATCGTATGTTTGTTAATGCAGTTCAGCAGCTAGGAATAGATTCGGCACGGCCGCAACATATACTAGAAATTATGAAGGTAGAGGGACTCACTAAAGCAAATGTTTCGAGTCATCTTCAGAAGTACAGAAAAAGGGTGAGAGAACACAATGCAGCTCAGAATCAAGAAAACCAAGGCGGGACTGATCCAAGCCTGAACGTCGAGTCTCCTCGCCACCATAAGTTCCCCAGGTTAGCATGGGGCGAGCCACTTCCCATCATCAACCAAGCTAGTAGCCGTGCCATCAATCCTCCAGGCGTTAATCAAAGTATCCCCCAGAATCACCCTAATGCTCTTCAAGAGTATAGACCGCAGGGGCAGTGTATTCAGACTCCTTGGTTTGAGCACCAACCCGTGGCTAGAATTCATCCCATGATCAGCGCGCCTGCGCAGCCAGAGAATCAGACAAGAAATTATCCTGAGCACTTCCACTTCTCTAATCCTCGAATGGAAGGAGTTCTTGGCAGCAGGACAGTTGGTGATCCCCACACTTTCTCGAGTAATGATGAAGGCTCCAGCACGAGAAGTCAAATTGCTCATGGCGATGACAGAATGAGAAATCTACCGCCAGCATTTACCAACAACAATGCCCAATTCGAGTATCAGTTGCTGGAAGGTTCAAGAGATTACCCAAATGATGAGCTTACTGCCCTGGTCAACCAGTTTAGGGTTGACAGACGTCCCAAGCCGCGATCAGGAGCTAGTGAGTAAGGACTCTCAAACATCGGTTATCCACACCCGAACCAACACGAGACTAGCTGATTATCGAAGAGCCACAGGAGAGGCAAAACTGACCTTGAATAAGTGCACCTTTCATTTCATGCTTAATTCCCCTGCGTATGATATTTTCCAGCTTTCTAGGTGTCTCGATTTAATTCAAGGACAATGGGGCAATTTATTTATCCCGTCGAATGCGTGAATCCCTTTTTATGCTAGATTTAGGGCGGATCAATTTGTGGCAACGTCGCTGACTGCCATAATGAGAAATGTTGAATGGCCTCACGTAGGGAAATTTCAAGTGAAAAGCCTAGGCGAGCTCGAAGACGGGTAACTGTGTGTCGTTCCAATTTACCCTTAATCGTTGCAAAATGCTAAATTGGATTTGTTCCATTCTCACCCAGGGGATTGCAAAGTGCCTCAAGAGTGTCGCAAAATGAAATGACCCAATGGAATGCGATAGGACTCATTCGCCTTCAAGGTAACCTTCAAATTAAAGGAGCCCACCGGTCCACGGACCCGATGGCATGGAAAATAATGATGGTCCAAGGCAACCCGAAAGAAAACAAGGCCCAACACATATGTGGCAAGCTCAAAGTGAAAGGCAACTCGGGACATACAATTCAATCCAATCCAAATGAAGGAACTTCCTCAATTCAAATTCAATGGAAGTATACACAAGGGTAAAACAGTATCGTTCCAATTTTTCTAGAATATGAAGAACATATACTGCCGCATTCTCTTTCATTTTTGCAGGGGAAGTCTCTACTGGCCAGATTTTCCTGTCTACCATTCCCTATCAGTATCACCTCCGCTACTCGTCTCCAATCTCGAGCCAAGTAAATCCGACGTCTCTACGGAAAAGTTGGACGGGACGCCACTACTTTGAAAAAGAAAGGATAAAAAATAAGCTGAGTGGGAGACAAAGACATTTTCGGTAGAAAAGAGATACGACTCGTCTTTATTGAAGAACTCGCCAGCAAATTGACGGTGGAGACAGCAACAAGGGGCCCCCTTCCACGGAAAGATGGAAGGAGACGAGCTGGGCGAGAGATACGATGAAAAGAAAATCGAGAAAGCCAGAACACTCGAGAGAGGCAATACAGTTGGAAAACCCACGTCTAATTTTAAAGGAGGCATCTTCTTGATAATTCTCATTCGTGCTCGAAAGAGAGACTCTTAAAGCATACGCAATCTCCAAGAAAAATCCAGAGAGTGAAAATACAAGAAGAGATATCAAACTTTGAGAAATCGTTAACCAAATCAAAGATGTCTCAACCCAACACACTTGAAAGTTATTGTTACTTGCTGAATATGGGAGAGGAAGAGTTCGAAGCCATGTTTGGGATCGAGCCTATGGAGTCCGGCCCTTCCACCGACGACGTCCAAGAGCCCGATAAGGATAAGGACAACAACGGTAAAGGTCAAAAGAAGCGTTACCGTCGCCATACTGAGGAGCAAGTACGAAAGCTTGAAGATTTCTTCAGAACGTGCCCTATGCCAGGCGGCAAACAGAAAATGGAACTGAGTCAAGAGCTAGGACTTGAACCTTCGCAAATCAAGTTCTGGTTTCAAAATAGACGAACCCGAATGAAGACTCGTCATGAGCACAACGAAGCCGAATTTCTAAGAGTTGAAAATGAAAACCTCCGAGCGGAGAACAAGATATATAAAGAGGCTTTTGCCTCCGCCACCTACCCCAACTGCAATACTCTCCTCACCCTCGATGAAATACATTTTCTGAGGATCGAAAATGCACGTTTAAGAGGTGAGTTAGATCAGTTCATAGCAGGATCAAGTTCTGTTGGAGCAAGACACAAAAAGACCGAGACTATGGGACCAGCATGGATGCCTTCTGAGGAGGAGGTGAGGTATCATCACCAGGCAAGTGGCATTGGCGACGAACTCGCCGCCATGATCAGGCAATTTGATGCTGATGAAGCACCAGGGCTTTAATGTGCATACGGATCCTGTATTTCAAAACTAGTGATCACGGGACCTGCAACACAGCCGACGCGTACCTGATCCGAAACAACGCTAGCTGATCACTCAAGAACCTGCAAAGGGAAGAAGATCAAACCTGGACGAATACGTCTACTTAGTTTCATCGCACGTTCTCACCTTTTATCGATGTCCAAAATCAATGCACAAGCTAGAAGTAATCATTTCCCTTTCCCCCTTATTAAATGCTCGGAGCCGTTACCGCACCAAACTCGAAAAAATTAATATCGAGAAGAAATCCGCGTAAATCCGAAGGGTAAACCCGTATCGTTTCAAGTTACCCTCGAACTACCCATGTTTTAAAATTAAACCCCTCATATTTTCAGGAATTTGCAAAAAGACCCAAAAACGAAATTCCTTGGTTGGACTAAATTGGGGCAAATCAACTCGTGGACATTACCACGGAATGAACAGCTTCAGACAAAGGAAAGTGCGAACGAGAGACCCGAACAAATCTCAGACATAGGTAATTCTGTATCGTTCTAATTTGTTCATAATCATCACAAGTCCCGAATTGTTTTATTCCATTCTTAACAGGGATTGCAAATTATCTCGAGAAATACCGTAACATGGCCCAAGGTGATACAACAGGGCTGCGTTATCCCCAAGGATTAACCCTTGAAAAGAAAGCCCCATGGACACCTACGGTCCAATGGACCGAATGGTATGGGGGATGACAGTAGGTCCGAAATATTCCGAGTTCGATCCCCAAGGGTGGGGAATGTTGTATGTATTATAAATAAATGAAACAACTTTTTGTGCATTTCTTTTTTTTACAAACAGGAATACTCGACGAGTAATACCGAAGTCAATATTTTGCCACATTCTCGGCTTAATGGTGAAGCATCCAACAAAAGTCGAAGAAAACTCAACCCAGCAAAATTGGTAAAAGACTTGTCCAAGGCATTCAAGATGAAGGGTAAATCAGTATCGTTTCCAATTTATCCCTTTTAATACCGGTTGACATGTCTCCTTTTCTTGTTGCAGGAAATATTTATACTAACATGTAACATGTTGGAGGAGACAAATCCAAAAGAAAATGATGATCATTTGACAAGATCTATTCTGGTGAAAAATGGGGGGCATTTAACTGCTAAACCATGGCGGTCGCTGTCACTAAACAAACCAAAATGCTCCCTCACCCATATGCCTCATCGTGCAGGGGCAAAACTTGAGACAAACCGCTCCTCGACATAAGGAGTGGGCTTCCCAATTTGTTCAATCCACCCACATACCAGGGGCAATTCAAATCCGCCCATGTTTGCACATTATATAAATACACATGATGCTAAAAATTGTCACATCGGCATTGTGTTTACACATTTCACGAATTATGTATGATTATTCCGCATGTTTAATTTACCAACTCCAACTTAGAGCATAAACTGCATAGGAGACATCAAATGTGCAAAATGGGGCATAACAGGATGAGGAAAGTTAAACCATTTCTACACACGGGTCTAACATTTTAATCTACAGATAAACAGCCTTTCTCTAGAGTGAGAGAAAGCCCCTTCGGACTAAAGTCCCCCATTCAGATTACATTCGAGGCGTTCATATTATGAGAACCTCCTTAAATAGAATTGGTAATGCAAACTTGACAGAATAGTTTTGCATGATCCACATTTGGATTGATTGCATCATGAGTTATCACACAGACTACTTCTAATCATTGCCGACTTGGTTGAATAGTTTTACATGAACCGATCAACTCATTGATGAAAATGCTTGCACATGTTACCTCTGATACTGCCTGACAGGCAACACATTCCCAATGTTCAAACTACCTTCCAAAGTCTTGAAATTCATTCAGCGATTATTGAATGAACAAGCCTGGTTGTCGAGAAGCCACCAAGCATTTCTTCCAAATTCTCAGGTAAGTATATCTTCAACCTGAACCTTTCAAGAGAATGAATTCTGACGGTTGTTGGGGTACTCGAATCCATTGCGGTACATACAGGTATCCACCTTCTTCAATAAAGCATGATTTGTCTCAAGGACAGAAATGTTCGAGACCTTTTGATCTATGCCTCTTTGGTTTATTTCTAAAGCGACAGGATAATATAATTTGGGTTTGAGCTTCTGCAGGATTCCTAATCTTTCCAGATTCCAGAATGGCACCCTTTGAGGCAAACCAAGTCCTTCTTACAGGCAAATCAAGTCCTTCTTATAGGCACAAAGTCCTTCTTACAGGCACAAAGTCCTTCTTACAGGCAAATCAAGTCCTTCTTACAGGCAAACCAAGTCCTTCTTACAGGCACAAAGTCCTTCTTACAGGCAAATCAAGTCCTTCTTACAGGCAAAACAAGTCCTTCTTACAGGCAAATCAAGTCCTTCTTACAGGCATAAAGTCCTTCTTATAGGCAAACCAAGTTCTTCTTACAGGCACCAAGTCCTTCTTACAGGCATAAAGTCCTTCTTACAGGCAAACCAAGTCCTTCTTACAGGCAAACCAAGTCCTTCTTACAGGCAAAACAAGTCCTTCTTACAGGCACAAAGTCCTTCTTACAGGCAAATCAAGTCCTTCTTACAGGCAAAACAAGTCCTTCTTACAGGCAAATCAAGTCCTTCTTACAGGCATAAAGTCCTTCTTATAGGCAAACCAAGTTCTTCTTACAGGCACCAAGTCCTTCTTACAGGCATAATGTCCTTCTTACAGGCAAACCAAGTCCTTCTTACAGGCAAACCAAGTCCTTCTTATAGGCACCAAGTCCTTCTTATAGGTAAACTAAGTCCTTCTTACAGGCAAACCAAGTCCTTCTTACAGGCACAAAGTCCTTCTTACAGGCAAATCAAGTCCTTCTTACAGGCACAAAGTCCTTCTTACAGGCAAATCAAGTCCTTCTTACAGGCACAAAGTCCTTCTTACAGGCATAAAGTCCTTCTTACAGGCAAATCAAGTCCTTCTTACAGGCATAAAGTCCTTCTTACAGGCAAACAAAGTCATTCTTACAGGCAAATCAAGTCCTTCTTACAGGCACAAAGTCCTTCTTACAGGCAAAGTAAGTCCTTCTTACAGGCAAAACAAAGTCCTTCTTACAGGCAAAGTAAGTCCTTCTTACAGGCAAACAAAGTCCTTTTTACAGGCAAATCAAGTCCTTCTTACAGGCAAAGCAAGTCCTTCTTACAGGCACAAAGTTCTTCTTACAGGCAAAGCACCAAGTCCTTTTTACTGGCACCAAGTCCTTTCTACAGGCACCAAGTCCTTCTTACAGGTATCTCCATGTGGTGACCTACCATACGGGTCAAATCTCAATCAAAATTTAATCAGTAGAATCCTTTTATTAGGAATCTACCATGGTACGACCCACCATACGGGTCAAATGGTATGACCCACCATACGGGTCAAATTTTAATTCAATTTTTAATCAGTAGAATCCTTTTATTAGGAATCTACCATGGGTTGATCCACCATACGGGTTCAAGTTCAACCACCCTAAAGTTTTTTTATATAACGAATCCTTAGGTTCTCATTTCATTTTCAGTGGAACAATCATGTCACGACTCTTTTTATTTCCTTGTATTGAGTCGATAAGAATCCAGGTGTCATCTCGTCTTTGAAATGAACCTCTACCGAGCTTCCTTTCAAAGAGGGGCAGCTGTTGACACCTGATTTTTAATCATTTTTTCTATTGCTAAAGTAATAAAAAATCCATAAAAATTCATAAAATTGAAAAATCAACTTTGGGGACCTTAGCCAAGCCTAGGGAACCAATTTTGACCAAAAAACGATTTTTCATATTTTCAGTATTTTTACGTATTTTTTATTTATTTATTTTCGAAAATTAATAGAAAATCCATAAAAATTCATAAAATTGAAAAATCAACTTTGGGAACCTTAGCCAAGCCTAGGGAACGAATTTTGACCAAAAAATAATTTTTCATATTATATATATTTTAATTTTTTTAAAAAAAAATACAAAAATATTTGAAAATTTTGAAAAAATAACATTTGAGGCCAAAAAATACACAAAGATAGTTAATATTTTTATTTTAAATCTATTTTCATATTGGCCATCGCAAATTCAGAAAAATCCAATTCGAGTCACGTGTTCCTTCACGAGTATAATCTCGAATCGGGCCTAAAAAAATTTAATTTGAGTCAACTTATTTTTAACTTTCACTTTTTATGAGTTGTGACATTGTCTTCTAATATTTTAAATTTTCATCTTGGCCCAATTATACCTAGAATGACTTAATTTTGCAAAAGGGCTTTAATTAAATTATGCATTATTTTCAGCGACAAGAAATGAGCTTAAAGTTGACATGTGGTAAATTTTGGTGTGTCAAAAATTGTGAGGAGATTTGGACTTAAAGAAATATATTTTTTTCAGGGACTGAATTGTAAATACTTAAAATTCAAGGACTAGAGTGCAAATACCTAACTCTTGAAGGATTATTTTACAAATAATAAAAAGAAGAGTTAGTGGATAAATTAGAATAGAGAAGGGAAGATGAAGAAGAGGAGATGAAGAAGAGAAGTTGGAGAAGAATGGATGGAGAAAATAAGATAAGAATAGAGAAGGGAAGATGGAGATGAAGAAGAGTTAGTAGAGAAATTAGAATGGAAGATAAGAATAGAGAAGGGAAGATGGAGATTAAGAAGAGTTAGTGGAGAAATTAGAATGGGAGATAAATATGGAGAAGGGAAGATGAAGATGAAGAAGAGTTAGTGGAGAGATTAGAATGTGAGATAGAGATGGAGAATGGAAGATGAAAATGAAGAAGAGTTAGTGGAGAAATTAGAATGGGAGATAGAGTTAGTGGAAAAATTAGAATGGGAGATAGATGAGTAGGTTATAAAAGGAGGAAGAAGTGAGCTTGAGGAGGAGTCTTGAGAGAGAAAATTTGAAGTGTTTGGGAGAATTTTTTGGAGAGAAAATTTTGGATGTTTGAGAGAGTTTTGGGAGATTGAAGAAAATTTTGAGAGAAAGAAAATACCAAAAGAGAGAGAATTTTGAAGATGATGGGAGTTTAAAGCTAGGGGTTATCATCACAAATTCCTTCATCGATCAATATAAATCAAGAGTTCATCCTCGTCAACGAGCAAACAAATTTAAGCTAAGTGTTTTTATTTATTCATTTATTTATGGTTTTACTCGCAAATTAGCACAAATTGTATACACTTTCTCCATCTCCTTTTTCTTCCATATTTTATGTCAGGAGAAGGATATCTCTACGTCAACAGCAAAAATCTCGTCGAGATACAAAAATCGGCCCAGACAAGCTCCTAAGCTGTCCACCGATTTCTCAACTGATCTGTGACTAAAAGTCCCTCTTAATTCAAAAGAAACTCTCTATATTGGGAACATAGAGAGCGAAAATCAATTATAGAAATCCCTCCCAAAAAAATGGGAGATAAGTACTCTTTCTACTCTTCTGGTTTAGATGCAGATTAGCACATATTTTGTATACTAACACTTCACTCTATTTTATGTCAGGAAGCCGCAGCTCTATATCAATGGTCAATCCTATGGAAGCACAAAATCGGCTTGGAGGAGTCCTCATGCGCGCACAAATTTCAAATTGTTGAATCAATTCGTTGTATTTCATTTTAAAAAATTCATACCCCAAAATGGAGAGGACAAAGTCCATCCGCAATTTAAATACCTGCACCATAAATCCCAAAGGGAAGAGCCAAGCCAATGCTTAGCCTCCCATTGGAGGTTTTTACTTATAGTAGTTAAATACCTGCAACTTAAATACCTGCACCTTAAATCCCAAAGGGAAGAGCCAAGCCAATGCTTAGCCTCCCATTGGAGGTTTTTACTTACAGTAGTTAAATACCTGCAACTTAAATACATATACCTTAAATCCCAAAGGGAAGAGCCAAGCCAATGCTTAGCCTCCCATTGGAGGTTTTTACTTACAGTAGTTAAATACTTGCAACTTAAATACATGTACCTTAAATCCCAAAGGGAAGAGCCAAGCCAATGCTTAGCCTCCCATTGGAGGTTTTTACTTACAGTAGTTAAATACCTGCAACTTAAATACATGTACCTTAAATCCCAAAGGGAAGAGCCAAGCCAATGCTTAGCCTCCCATTGGAGGTTTTTACTTACAGTAGTTTAAATACTTGCAACTTAAATACCTGTACCTTAAATCCCAAAGGGAAGAGCCAAGCCAATGCTAGGCCTCCCATTGGAGGTGTTTATTCACTGTCATGTACTTCCTATAATTTAATTTTTGAATCATCAGACCCAAAAGATAAGTAGGTTGTAATACTGCACAGAAGTCGTTAACACACTCCTTCTTTCGACTTCAGGGAATCTTTAACACTTAAGAAAATATAACAAATAAAAATATATACCATCCATGCATCCTATTTAAAAAGTGAAAACACAAAAGAGAATACCCTACTATAGCCTTAGGAATAAACCAAGCCTGAGTTGCCGAATTAGGATATCCATGAAATTAAGGTACCGAAAGGGCATTAGTTTTAATTAACTAGTGTAACCAAGTCCCCGAGCTCCTAATCTCTGGTTCGCAGGAATAAATTAGTTCTCCCGCTAATTTATTTAGGTTTCTAATCGACCTACCAAGAACGATTAGTGGCGACTCCAAATTTTAAAATCATTTAAACAAAAACCAAAGTTGCGATTCGGTAGGGCTTGGGAGGGTCCGCGTTAGGTTAGTCAAATCTAATTAACCTAATAATCCGTTAACCCCCTTTAAAATTTAAAATTTTTTTTAGAGGGTCACGACAGTGACCAGTTTGATATCATCCTCACCGCCATGGTAGGGATTGACATGGATGTTTTCACTCTCTTGGAAGTCATCAATTCTAAATTAAACATGCCAGTCCTCGTAATATCGGCAAGCGATGATCAGCAAGCCATAATGAAGGCTGTCTTAAATGGGGCCCAAGACGTCGTAACGAAACCAGTTAGGGTTCAGATGCTTCAAAACATATGGCAGCACGTGGTAAGGAAGCAATTGCACGACCATGAGAACAAGCATCAAGCCTTCAATTTTGTTCCAAGCAACTGGAGAAAGAAGATGAGTTGGTCTCCCGAGCTGCATCGTATGTTTGTTAATGCAGTTCAACAGGTAGGAATCGATTCGGCACGGCCGCAACATATACTGGAAATTATGAACGTAGAGGGACTCACTAAAGCAAATGTTTCGAGTCATCTTCAGAAGTACAGAAAAAGGGTGAGAGAACACAATGCAGCTCAGAATCAAGAAAACCAAGGCGGGACTGATCCAAGCCTGAATGTCGAGTCTCCTCGCCACCATAAGTTCCGCAGGTTAGCATGGGGCGAGCCACTTCCCATCATCAACCAAGCCAGTAGCCGTGCCATCAATCCTCCAGGCGTTAATCAAAGTATCCCCTAGAATCACCCTAATGCTCTTCAAGAGTATAGACCGCAGGGGCAGTGTATTCAGACTCCTTGGTCTGAGCACCAACCCGTGGCTAGAATTCATCCCATGATCAGCGCGCCTGCGCAGCCAGAGAATCAGACAAGAAATTATCCTGAGCACTTCCACTTCTTTAATCCTCGAATGGAAGGAGTTTTTGGCAGCAGGATAGTTGGTGATCCCCACACTTTCTCGAGTAATGATGAAGGCTCCAGCACGAGAAGTCAAATTGCTCATGGCGAGGACAGAATGAGAAATCTACCGCCAGCATTTACCAACAACAATGCCCAATTCGAGCATCAGTTGCTGGAAGGTTCAAGAGATTACCCAGATGATGAGCTTACTGCCCTGGTCAACCAGTTTAGGGTTGACAGACGTCCCAAGCCGCGATCAGGAGCCAGTGAGTAGGGACTCTCAAACATCGATCATCCACACCCGAACCAACACGAGACTAGCTGATTATCGAAGAGCCACAAGAGAGGCAGAACTGACCTTGAATAAGTGCACCTTTTATTTCATGCTTAATTCCCCTGCGTATGATATTTTCCAGCTTTCTAGGTGTCTCGATTTAATTCAGGGACAAGGGGGCAATTTATTTATTTTTTTTATCCCGTCGAATGCGTGAATCCCTTTTTATGCTAGATTTAGGGCGGATCAATTTGTGGTAACGTCGCTGACTGCCATAATGAGAAATGTTGAATGGCCTCACGTAGGGAAATTTCAAGTGAAATGCCCAGGCGAGCTCGAAGACGGGTAATTGTGTGTCGTTCCAATTTACCCTCAATCGTTGCAAAATGCTAAATTGGATTTGTTCCATTCTCACCCAGGGAATTGCAAAGTGCCTCAAGAGTGTCGCAAAATGAAATGACCCAATGGAACGCGATAGGACTCATTTGCCTCGAAGGTAACCTTCAAATTAAAGGAGCCCTCCGGTCCACGGACCCGATGGCATAGAAAATGATGATGGTCCAAGGCAACCCGAAAGAAAATAAGGCCCAACTAAGCAAAGCACTTATGTGGCAAGCTCAAAGTGAAGGGCAACTCGGGACATATAATTCAATCCAGTCCAAATGAAGGAACTTCCTCAATTCAAATTCAATGGAAGTACACACAAGGGTAAAACAGTATCGTTCCAATTTTTCTAGAATATGAAGAACATATACTGCCGCATTCTCTTTCATTTTGCAGGGGAAGTCTCTACTGGCCAGATTTTCCTGTCTACCATTCCATATCAGTATCACCTCCGCTACTCGTCTCCAATCTCGAGCCAAGCAAATCCGACGTCTCTACGGAAAAGCTGGACAGGACGCCACTACTTTGAAAAAGAAAGGATAAAAAATAAGCTGAGTGGGAGACAAAGACATTTTCGACAAAAAAGAGATACGACTTGTCTTTATTGAAGAACTCGCCAGCAAATTGACGGTGGAGACAACAACAAGGGGCCCTCTTCCATGGAAAGATGGAAGGAGATGAGCTGAGCAAGAGACACGATAAGAAAAGAGGATTGAGAAAGGCCGGACCCTTGGAAGAAGCAATACAGTTGCTAAACCCACGTTTAATTTTAAAAGAGACGCCATGCTCGGAAGAGGGTCTTAAGGCATAGGCAATCGCTCAGAAAAATTCAAAGAGAGTGAAAACACCGGAAGCGAGTAGCAAATCTTGAGAAATCATCAACCAAATCAAAGATGTCTCAACCCAATACTCCCGAGAGCTATCATTGCCTGCTGAATATGGGAGAGGAAGAGTTCGAAGCCATGTTTGGGATCGAGCCTATGGAGCCTGGCTCTTCCGCCGACGACGTCCAAAATCTCAGTAAAGATAAGGACAATAACGGTAAGGGTCAAAAGAAGCGTTACCGTCGCCATACTAAGGAGCAGGTACAAAGGCTTGAGGATTTCTTCAGAACATGCCCTATGCCAGACGGCAAACAGAAAATGGAACTGAGTCAAGAGTTAGGACTTGAACCTTTGCAAATCAAGTTCTGGTTTCAAAATAGGCGAACCCGAATGAAGGCTCGTCATGAGCACAACGAAGCCGAGTTTCTAAGAGTTGAAAATGAAAACCTTTGAGCGGAAAACAAGATGTATAAAGAGACTTTTGACTCCGCCACCTGCCCCAACTGTAATAGCCTCCTCCTCACCCTCGATGAAATGTATGATCTGAGGATCGAAAATGCACGTTTAAGAGGTGAGTTAGACCAGTTTATAACAGGATCGAGTTCTGTTGGAGAAGGGTACAAAAGAACCAATGATACTGGATCAGCATCAATACCTCCCGAGGAAGAAGGGACAGATCACCACCAAGCGGACATTGACGATGATCTTTTCGCCATAATCAACCAGTTTGATATCGGTAAAGCATCGGGACTGTGATGTACTTGTTCAGCCAGTGACCACGAGACCTTCAATATGGCCGATGCATACCTAATTTGGGATGAAGCCAGCTGATCATGGGAGAGCCTGCAGAGGAAGCGGAACTAATCCTGAATGAGTGAATGTGTTTTATTTCTTTGCGTGATGTGTTTTTCTGCTTTTGTGAATGTGTAAAAGCAAGGAGTAATAATCCGACTTCCCCCTATTAAATGCTCGAATCCGCCACCTCACCAACCTCGCGACGAATTGATGGCGAGTGAAAATCTGCATAAACCTGAAGGGTAACTCCGTATCGTTTCAATTTACTCTCAGTTGCTCCAAGTTTTAAAATTAAGCCCCTTCTATTCTCAGGAAATTGCAAATCGACCCGAGAACGCAATCATATCCGAATACAGGTTGGATAAAATTTGGGGGCAAATCAACTCATGGGCATTACCACGGGATAGACAGCTTCGGACAAAGGAAAGTACAAGCGAAAGACGCGAACAATCTCAGAAATGGGTAATTCTGTATCGTTCTAATGTGCACATAATCATCTCAAGTCTTGAATTGTCTTATTCCATTCTTAACAGGGATTGCAAATTACCTCGAGAAATACCGTAACATGGCCCAAGGTGATACAACAGGGCTGCGTTATCCCCAAGGATTAACCCTTGAAAAGAAAGCCCCATGGACACCTACGGTCCAATGGACCAAATGGTATGGGGGATGACAGTAGGTCCGAAATATTCCGAGTTCGATCCCCAAGGGTGGGGAATGTTGTATGTATTATAAATAAATGAAACAACTTTTTGTGCATTTCTTTTTTTACAAACAGGAATACTCGACGAGTAATATCAAAGTTAGTATTTTACCATAGTCTTCCCATAATGGTGAGGCGCCCAACAAAAGTCGAGGAAAATTCAATCCAACAAAACTGGTAAAAGACTCATGCAAGACATTCAAGATGAAGGGTAAATCAGTATCGTTTTCAATTTATCCCTTTTAATACTGGCTGATATGTCTCTTTTTCTTTTTACAGGAAATATTTACACTAACATTTAACATGTTGAAGGAGACAAATCCAAAAGAAAATTATGATCATCTGACAAGATCTATTCTGGTGAAAAATGGGGCAAATTGATCACAAGCTCTGAAGCGAAAAAGCAAATATGTCTTCCTTATCTCGTTTGATTTCGAGAATAATTTCTCTGCTTTTTACAGGGGCATTCAACCGCTAAACCGTGGCGGTCGCTGTCATTAAACAAACCGAAATGCTCCCTCACCCATATGCTTCATCACGTAGAGACAAAGTTTGAGACGAACCACCCCTCGACATAAGGAGTAGGCTTCCCAATTTGTTCGGTCCGCCCACATACCAGGGGCAATTTAAATCCGCCCATATTTGCACATTATATAAACACACGTAATGCTAAAAAATTGTCACATCTGCATTGTGCTTACACAGTTCATGAATTATGTATGACTATTCCGTGTGTTTAACTTACCAACTCCAACTTAGAGCATAAACTGCACAGGAGACATCAAATGTGCAGAATGGGGCATGACAGGATGAGGAAAGGCAAACCATTTCCACGTAAGTCTAACATTTTAATTTACAGATAAACAGCCTTTCCCCAGAGTGAGAGAAGGCCCTTTCGGATTGAAGTCCCCCATTCAGATTACATTCGAGGCGTTCATACTATGAGAACCTCCATAAACAGAATTGGTAATGCAAGCTTGACAGAATAGTTTTGCATGATCCATATTTGGATTGATTGCATCATGAGTTATCACACAGACTACTTCTAATCATTGCCGACTTGGTTGAATAGTTTTACATGAACCGATCAACTAATTGATGAAAATGCTTGCACATGTTACCTCTGATACTGCCTGACAGGCAACACATTCCCAATGTTCAAACTACCTTCCAAAGTCTTGAAATTCATTCAGCGATTATTGAATGAACAAGCCTGGTTGTCGAGAAGCCACCAAGCATTTCTTCCAAATTCTCAGGTAAGTATATCTTCAACCTGAACCTTTCAAGAGAATGAATTCTGACGGTTGTTGGGGTACTCGAATCCATTGCGGTACATACAGGTATCCACCTTCTTCAATAAAGCATGATTTGTCTCAAGGACAGAAATGTTCGAGACCTTTTGATCTCTGCCTCTTTGGTTTATTCCTAAAGCGACAGGATAATATAATTTGGGTTTGAGCTTCTGCAGGATTCCTGATCTTTCCAGATTCCAGAATGGCACCCTTTGAGGTACACAAAGTCCTTCTTACAGGCAAATCAAGTCCTTCTTACAGGCAAAACAAGTCCTTCTTACAGGCAAAACAAGTCCTTCTTACAGGCAAATCAAGTCCTTCTTACAGGCATAAAGTCCTTCTTATAGGCAAACCAAGTCCTTCTTACAGGCAAAACAAGTCCTTCTTACAGACAAATCAAGTCCTTCTTACAGGCATAAAGTCCTTCTTATAAGCAAATCAAGTCCTTCTTACAGGCATAAAGTCTTTCTTATAGGCAAACCAAGTTCTTCTTACAGGCACCAAGTCCTTCTTACAGGCATAAAGTCCTTCTTACAGGCAAACCAAGTCCTTCTTACAGGCAAACCAAGTCCTTCTTATAGGCACCAAGTCCTTCTTATAGGCAAACTAAGTCCTTCTTACAGGTAAACCAAGTCCTTCTTACAGGCACAAAGTCCTTCTTACAGGCAAATCAAGTCCTTCTTACAGGCACAAAGTCCTTCTTACAGGAAAATCAAGTCCTTCTTACAGGCACAAAGTCCTTCTTACAGGCATAAAGTCCTTCTTACAGGCAAACAAAGTCCTTCTTACAGGCAAATCAAGTCCTTCTTACAGGCAAAGTAAGTCCTTCTTACAGGCAAAACAAAGTCCTTCTTACAGGCAAACAAAGTCCTTCTTACAGGCAAATCAAGTCCTTCTTACAGGCAAAGCAAGTCCTTCTTACAGGCACAAAGTTCTTCTTACATGCAAAGCACCAAGTCCTTTTTACTGGCACCAAGTCCTTTCTACAGGCACCAAATCCTTCTTACAGGTATCTCCTAATGGTATGACCCACCATACGGGTCAAATTTTAATTCAATTTTTAATCAGTAGAATCCTTTTATTAGGAATCTACCATGGGTTGATCCACCATACGGGTTCAAGTTCAACCACCCTAAAGTTTTTTTATATAACGAATCCTTAGGTTCTCATTTCATTTTCAGTGGAACAATCATGTCACGACTCTTTTTATTTCCTTGTATTGAGTCGATAAGAATCCAGATGTCATCTCGTCTTTGAAATGAATCTCTACCGAGCTTCCTTTCAAAGAGGGGCAACTGTTGACACCTGATTTTTAATCATTTTTTCTATTGCTAAAGTAATAAAAAATCCATAAAAATTCATAAAATTGAAAAATCAACTTTGGAGACCTTAGCCAAGCCTAGGGAACCAATTTTGACCAAAAAAGATTTTTCATATTTTCAATATTTTTACGTATTTTTTATTTATTTATTTTCGAAAATTAATAGAAAATCCATAAAAATTCATAAAATTGAAAAATCAACTTTGGGAACCTTAACCAAGCCTAGGGAACGAATTTTGACCAAAAAATAATTTTTCATATTATATATATTTTAATTTTTTTTTAAAAAAATACAAAAATATTTGAAAATTTTGGAAAAATAACATTTGAGGCCAAAAAATACACAAAGATAGTTAATATTTTTATTTTAAATCTATTTTCATATTGGCCATCGCAAATTCAGAAAAATCCAATTCGAGTCACGTGTTCCTTCACGAGTATAATCTCGAATCGGGCCTAAAAAAAATTTAATTTGAGTCAACTTATTTTTAACTTTCACTTTTTATGAGTTGTGACATTGCCTTCTAATATTTTAAATTTTCATCTTGGCCCAATTATACCCAGAATGACTTAATTTTGCAAAAGGGCTTTAATTAAATTATGCATTATTTTCAGCGACAAGAAATGAGCTTAAATTTGACATGTGGTAAATTTTGGTGTGTCAAAAATTGTGAGGAGATTTGGACTTAAAGAAATATATTTTTTTCAGGGACTGAATTGTAAATACTTAAAATTCAAGGACTAGAGTGCAAATACCTAACTCTTGAAGGATTATTTTACAAATAATAAAAAGAAGAGTTAGTGAATAAATTAGAATAGAGAAGGGAAGATGAAGAAGAGGAGATGAAGAAGAGAAGTTGGAGAAGAATGGATGGAGAAAATAAGATAAGAATAGAGAAGGGAAGATGGAGATGAAGAAGAGTTAGTAGAGAAATTAGAATGGAAGATAAGAATAGAGAAGGGAAGATGGAGATTAAGAAGAGTTAGTGGAGAAATTAGAATGGGAGATAAATATGGAGAAGGGAAGATGAAGATGAAGAAGAGTTAGTGGAGAGATTAGAATGTAAGATAGAGATGGAGAATGGAAGATGAAAATGAAGAAGAGTTAGTGGAGAAATTAGAATGGGAGATAGAGTTAGTGGAAAAATTAGAATGGGAGATAGATGAGTAGGTTATAAAAGGAGGAAGAAGTGAGCTTGAGAAAGGATTCTTGGGGGAGAAAATTTGAAGTGTTTGGGAGAATTTTTTGGAGAGGAAATTTTGGATGTTTGAGAGAGTTTTGGGAGATTGAAGAAAAATTCGAGAAAAAGAAAATACCAAAAGAGAGAGAATTTTGAAGATGATGGGAGTTTAAAGCTAGGGGTTATCATCACAAATTCCTTCATCGATCAATATAAATCAAGAGTTCATCCTCGTCAACGAGCAAGCAAATTCGAGCTAAGTGTTTTTATTTATTCATTTATTTATGATTTTACTCGCAAATTAGCACAAATTGTATACACTTTCTCCATCTCTTTTTTTTCCCCATATTTTATGTCAGGAGAAGGATATCTCTACGTCAACAGCAAAAATCTCGTAGAGATGCAAAAATCGGCCCAGACAAGCTCCTAAGCTGTCCACCGATTTCTCAACTGATCTGTGACTAAAAGTCCCTCTTAATTCAAAAGAAACTCTCTATATTGGGAACATAGAGAGCGAAAATCAATTATAGAAATCCCTCCCAAAAAAATGGGAGATAAGTACTCTTTCCACTCTTCTGGTTTTAGGTGCAGATTAGCACATATTTTGTATACTGACACTTCACTTTATTTTATGTCAGGAAGCCGCAGCTCTATATCAATGGTCAACCCTGTGGAAGCACAAAATCGGCTTGGAGGAGTCCTCAAGTGCGAACAAATTTCAAATTGTTGAATCAATTCGTTGTATTTCATTTTAAAGAATTCATACCCCAGAATGGAGAGGACAAAGTTCATCCGCAATTTAAATACCTGCACCATAAATCCCAAAGGGAAGAGCCAAGCCAATGCTTAGCCTCCCATTGGAGGTTTTTACTTACAGTAGTTAAATACCTGCAACTTAAATACTTGTACCTTAAATCCCAAAGGGAAGAGCCAAGCCAATGCTTAGCCTCCCATTGGAGGTTTTTACTTACAGTAGTTAAATACCTGCAACTTAAATACCTGTACCTTAAATCCCAAAGGGAAGAGCCAAGCCAATGCTTAGCCTCCCATTGGAGGTTTTTACTTACAGTAGTTAAATACCTGCAACTTAAATACCTGTACCTTAAATCCCAAAGGGAAGAGCCAAGCCAATGCTTAGCCTCCCATTGGAGGTTTTTACTTACAGTAGTTAAATAACTGCAACTTAAATACCTATACCTTAAATCCCAAAGGGAAGAGCCAAGCCAATGCTTAGCCTCCCATTGGAGGTTTTTACTTACAGTAGTTTAAATACTTGCAACTTAAATACCTGTACCTTAAATCCCAAAGGGAAGAGCCAAGCCAATGCTAGGCCTCCCATTGGAGGTGTTTATTCATTGTCATGTACTTCCTATAATTTAATTTTTGAATCATCAGACCTAAAAGATAAGTAGGTTGTAATATTGCACAGAAGTCGTTAACACACTCCCTCTTTCGGCTTCAGGGAATCTTTAACACTTAAAAAAATATAACAAATAAAAATACATAACATCCATGCATCTTATTTAAAAAGTGAAAATACAAAAGAGAATACCCTACTAGAGCCTTAGGAATAAACCAAGCTTGAGTTGCCGAATTAGGATATCCATGAAATTAAGGTACTGAAAGGGCATTAGTTTTAATTAACTAGTGTAACCAAGTCTCCAAGCTCATAATCTCTGGTTCGGAGGAATAAATTAGTTCTCCCGCTAATTTATTTAGGTTTCTAATCGACCTACCAAGAACGATTAGTGGCAACTCCAAATTTCAAAATAATTTAAACAAAAACCAAAGTTGCGATTCGGTAGGGCTTGGGAGGGTCCGCGTTGGGTTAGTCAAATCTAATTAACCTAATAATCCGTTAACCCCTAAAATTAATAAAAATATTTTTAGAGGGTCGCGACACTAGCGTAGCATCCCACCGCCACGAAAAAACTCGAACTATTAAAAACTGGGTTAGCGAAAAAAAAAAACACAAAAAGAATAGGAATAATCGATATTCAGAATGCACATATTGTTTCCTTACATTAGATCGAAAGGTTCTTTCTAGGCCTACGTCATAATGTATATAACTTCGATTATGGGGATCGACTTCTACTCGCATAGCTTCTCTAGTCAATTTGAAAGAAAATGATGTACGGCACGTAATCAAGGTGAAAGAGCTCCCAGCTAGCACGGGGGAAAGATGCCATTTTCCTTTGGCCGTTCCTATTTATGACCCATCTCTGCCACGGCCAACCTTCCCAATGAAAGTGATTCCGTTTTCAGTGGGCATCAGGCGGGACGCCTCCCAAATGCAGGAATCACATTCGGTGCGATGTGTATCATATTGCTCTCTATGTGGCCCTGGAGAATTATTTAATAGCGTCTGATTCTGGAAGCCCGTCACGTTTTAACTAGAATAAACTCGGCTTTGAAACAACGGCCTATGTTGTCCCCCAGAAGTCCTAGATTCCGCGCTGGTTTTGCCCCCCGAAACCGGCAGTATCAGATCCAGTCTGGGCACCGTTCGGGGCGGTCTCTAGGAAAAGGGGCAGCAAATCGGATCTCTCACGAACCGGATCAGGTCGGACCGACCGACCTTACTGGCTCCGGGCCCCTTCCCGACTCCGCCTCGGGGTATTGTACACCTGGACCTACGTGACTCCGGTTTGCGAATCGCATAAGGAAGAGAAAAACAATTTCCAGCTCCTCGGTCATATGGAGATCATCGCTGGAGCGAGGAAGAAAGGAAAAGAGAGAATACTGAGGCTATGGTCTGTCTGTCTTTCCATAATTCAATTATCAGCGAGCGATAAATTGGTTTTCTTTTACATCATTAATCGCTGGAGCAAAGGCGAGTTTCTGGCTATCGAAGAATCACGAGCTTCTCCGCGCAAAGCATGGCCGAGACCGGGCGCTTTATTGTGAACTCCATCGATGGTTTTATGGCGCTCTGATCATGACCAGCGACAAAATGGAGACCACCGAGTGGAGCAAAGCCCCTGTCCCTGAAGCAAAAGTTAGCAGAGATGAAGAACGGTTTGGACAACGGCCAAATCCTATAAAGGAAAAGATATGTTGTAGAACCGTTGTGTAGTCGATGTACCGCCTATAGATGAACAAATCGACAGTAGAGTAATATTATGTTTGCTAAGTCTGATTTTTAAAATTCATGTGTCGATTGAAGCGGCAGACTGTTATAGACCATTGAACATGACCCGTTTATTTAACTGACTACTTATAGTCTGTCACATCATTTAGTGTACAAATTTTATAAACCAAATTTGAGTACCTAACGTTGCCATGTCCCATGGGAAATTAGTTTTAGTAGACAGGCCTAAGGTTTATTTTGCTCTGCGGCTAACCTTTATGCGGAGCAAGAATGTGCCCGGGAGATTGACTCCAGGACGGGCCGAAGAAGCAGTCCGAGGTGGTGTTCAGCCCGCTTTCAGGGCAACTACACACGAACGTGTCATAAGCCCCGCCGTAGCCGCAAGCGCCGCCGCTCCTCTCGCACTGGGCGCACGAGCTGGGGTACTCGTTATAGACGTTGAACTTATACTTGAGCGCGATCCCGTACTTCCACCGGTCGGGGTCCACCTCCTGCCCATCGAAGCTGTAGAACGCCGAGTACGAGCTGCAACTGAGCTTGCCGAGGTCCAACTCGTAGGCCGGCCCGAGGTCTACGGGCGTGTACACGCAGCACGTGGAGATAGGCTGGTTCATCATGCTTATGGCGTGGCACGAGTAGAGGAAGCTGCATATGGAAGTACCCTTGGCGTCGCAGAGAGGGGAGGAGGAGGAGGAGGCATTCCCCGGGGCGGCGGGGCTGTATAGGGGGGAGGTGGAGGTGGAGGTGGAGCAGTCGAGGAGGGTGAAGACGGTGTTCTCGTGGATGGAGAAGGGGGCATCCCAGTCGAGGCCGAAGCCGCAGCTCTCCTGGGAGCACGCGCACGTGGACATGGTCGGGTCGGAGATGTAGATGACCTGCGCGGCGTAGTCGATTGCCGTGACGGGGTAGGACCCCGTGTGGGTGGTTAGGGTGAGCTCCTGCTGTGCGGCGTCGCACGCGGTGCGGCTCTGGAAGCGGGGGTCGCCGCAGCCCGGGCCGCTCCCGAAGGGGTAGCGGAGGGGCTGCTTGCCGCAGGCGGTCCGGCAGGTCTGGGCGAAGGTCGAGGGGATGAGGAAGAGGGCGGAAATGGCCAAGAAGGAGATGATCAGTTGGGTAAGAGGGGGGCTGAGTTGCTTCATGTTCTTTTTAGCGTAAGGTTTGAATGTGCGGGGTGAGAGGAGAGGAGGAGTGAGTGCCGCTTCCATTTAACGGAATAAAAAGAAGCTTAAGCGAGCCAGCGAGCGATGTTTTGTAAACGGGATTTCGCTAAAGTAACAGTTTTTGAATCGCTGCTGCGCAAGAAAATTCTTAGAGAAGTAGTAGACACGACCTCACTATAATTTATAATTATTTTTCATTAACTTTTATTCAGAACACACTGTTATTCAAAATAAAAATACACGTCATCACTTATTCATTTTTTTTTTGGTAAATCCTTCCTGATTTATATTAATTTTTTTTCTGCCGAAAAGTCTGATTTATTACGCGTGTGAGATCGATTTTTTTTTTTTTTAAGGAAACGAGAGAGTACTAAAGCCAAAGAACTGAACGCAAATCATCAGTTGCTCTTTGCTATGGGGTTTTGTGGGATTGGCCTAACCTTTCATCTGAACATTGCTGGATCCAAAGGACCGGTCTGCAAGAATTTGCATAGCGTTCTAAGCTTTCGAGTGAAGTCCAGTAGGGGGGAACATGTGCTCTTTTCTCTTCGTTTGCATGGATTCTTCGTTTTTTTTTTTTTTTGGGGGGGGGGGGGGGGGGTGTGTTACTTTCGGTAGGTTGTCTGGCTCTCTTTTTCTATTCCTCAAGTCATGGATTCTTTGCAGTTTGGACTCTTCTTCCGACTTTTTCCCCGCCCCTTTTTTATGGTAGCGGGAATCGTTCTATCCCTACGCTTTGCTAATCCACAAGGATGCTCTTTTCCCAATTCACTTACAATAGTACAGTAATACGTACCGACTTGCCATGTAATCGCCATGGCCTCCTCCACATCTGATTTTTGATTGGGAGACGGCCGTTAATCAAATGAAATGAAAGAAGCATCTCGTCCGATTCAGAAGGTCCAATACTTAAATCAATTTCCCAAAGTGTTGGAACTATTGTCCTTCCTAAATGTTTTTGGGTCATCATCCCAAGAGCAACTATTTCGGGGTAGACAGTTTTGACTTGCCATGGCAATTAAGTTGTACCCTTTAACAATTGGTCGCGCTCTTGAGCGTGTATAAGATCCACTAATTGCGAATAACTTCTTCATGCAACTACTTACCATGTTGTACAATTGTTGAAGGAGCTCCGGGAGGCTGTCCTCAATGCGTTGGCCTTTAGGTATATGTACTAGGGAAATGTTGGGATTTCAAAAAGCATTCACTCGATAGATCGTTGAGCTTATCTTTTGGCAAACGATAAGCAAGAGGGCAGAAATTGAACGAGTCCCATGAATCGGTTAAATCCAAACGCTTTAACATATGCATGGAGCTCGGATCCAAAATAATTTGTGCGAATTTGGTGCTGCGCGCGATCAGAACACGTGATCTCCCATTTCCGAGTTGGAAATCCCATGACATAACAAACGGACCGCGGTAGCCCTGGAAGCTAACCGTTATGATTAGTACATTTAAACTTGTAGCTTCTCTTGTTTGATCACATGACAAATAATTTAACCCAAGTAAGATTTAAACCGTTCCATGTTATCATGCCGTGCAAAAAGGCACCTTCTTCGTGACGAGACATCTGATCCCGATTACAAAACAAACAAGCAAAAAGGCGCCTTCTTCGTGAAATACGCTGTGTGTTTGAAGAATGGCAGGCCATGCTCTCGTAGGGGCAAATAAGGTTCGTATGCATTGCATCCGCAAACGGGCATCGTTCGATTCCATGAACCTCGGTAATGTGGAAACGATGCGTGGGATCATGTCAATAACAGCCCCTCGTAATTAATTACTCTATTTTAAGCTAACTCGTGACTCGAGAGAAGCAAAGCCACTTTGCGAGCACGTGGACGATTAGATGCCAGGGTTGGATTTTACTTGAACGTGATCCCTATAGAAGGTTAAGAGGAAGAAGATGACACTACCCCGTATAGAGAGGCGATTCGCTTTTTTTGATTTGATGCACCGTTTGCATTGAATAGTTGGAGGACCTAATTGAATCAATTGAAAGTCCAAGGATGGTTTTGCACATTAGGCCAAAATTAAGGAATCTAAACCAGTTAGTTAACATTTGAGGAGTGACATTGCGCATTGCATAAAATATCAAAACAAAAGCATCCTAACAGATTTCTTAAGACCACGTTTGGCCGTCAGGATAAAAATCAGAATATGATGTATTTTATCATACCATGTACTTAATAAATATCGATGATAAGATAAAAGGGGATATAATCTGTATAAATATATCATAAGGGAAGGGTGAGATAGACGTGGATAGAATTTCTTAAGAAAGTAGACATGAGGAAAATTTGGATTGTTTTTTTTCACAACTACTGCCTCTCCTCCTCGCTGGACTGCCTCTCTACAGAGCCGAGCTGTTACTCCGGTGGAACCATCTCCCTAGTGGTGCTAGGCTGCGATCTTCGATAGCAAAGATGAGTATTTTCACGATTTCGTTCTTCAATCGATAGTTTGACATGGTATGAGACCATATCCTTTGCTTTTTAATAGCTTAAACATTTCTAACATTCAAAAAGGGTTTTGACATGTTATGAAGAACTCGAGATTGATTATTAACTTTTAAGGTAGCTCTCTTAGAAAACTTGCACTAGTCCATCTTCAACTTATGAAAAGAAGCCGTTCATTGTTCAGCACTTGTTTATGTACTCGATAAGATAACGAGCAAGACCAGTGGGTCATTTTCAAAAGATTTAACTATACGTCAAGACCTCTGGTTCTATTGGTTCTATTCGATCGATGTTTTCCAAAATTTAGAGGACACAAACTCTGCTCAACAATAACTTACTCATTAGAGCTCATCACTAACTAATTTCTAGAGCACTTTAATGTTTCAACAAAACAGAGTCAATTTCAGTTGCGTTTTTTCTTTATTTATCTAACTTTATATCCGTGGTTCTCCAAACAATAGATAAGATGTGATAAAATCCTTAGATTTCTTATCCTGTTTTATTTAGTCTTATTTTGATTAGAAATTTAGATGATCAAACGCAGGTTAGGTTCTTAGTAAACTGAACTGATCTAATATTCCACTTGTTTAGAATAGAAGGCGTGCCACAGGATTTTTTATTTTTAAGGATCAAGACTTGACTGGAGTACTTGGAAATTGGAATCACAAAGGAGCTTTTCCCCGACAATCGTATTTGCTGCTCGTGCCGTTGAATGTGTAATGATGATGCTGGCCATTAAATTGCATAACTCTCCAGAGCAATCATTCCTCGTATCTGAGAGTAGAAAGCTATTTGTATCAAAGCCCTCCCAAAAAAAAAAAAATTACATAATACAAGTAATCAATCGTAAAAAAATATTTTTTAAATCATTTATTTTTTACAAAATAAACAGATGCCAAATGATACATTCTTATATTTATGAAACGACTTTGGCGTACTAAATTGTGTTGTGATCACACAATTTGATAAGTCAATTGAATTATATTACGATTTAGAGTCTGTTCCGATGTCCATAGTACTGAGTGGATCGTGTCCTACCTGTCCAGGATCAATATTTTCCCAAAAGCTTAACTGGCTAATATCAATTTAAGCCCCAACAAGAATATGTCGCAGTATTCCAGCAATTTCAAGCCCCAAGCAGTAAATGTAGTGCTTAAAATTAAATCAGGGCAAAAATAATACACACAAAATTTACCCGGAAAACACATCGCAGGAAAAATAATGGGGCTGCTAAAAAAACTTTCACTAATCATCGAAAATAGCAGGATAAATGATAGTTCTATCTTTAGCCGCCCAACTAGGGCTCTTCAGTCTTCACGTCAGCAAAACAGTTATATATCATCGCTAGAAATGTGTATTAACTCATGGAAGCAAGGAAGCTCTAATTGTTGCTCGAGAAGGATTTCGGAGATCAAAATCGATCAACTTGAAGATTTTGGACTGACGAACAACCTATTGTTATTTGAGCCAATCCTCATGAAGTTTTTAAATTAATCACTTTTCAAGAAAATAAATGTATCATAACTCTACTTTTCAATTATCATCTAATCGTTTACCTGCGAAAAACCATTGTGGTGCACAACTCACTATCATTAATGATACTGTTATCTTATTAAAATATGATTCGTAAAAAAAAAAGGCAAAATAGCTATTTTTTTATTTATTATATATAATAGGATTATTAGTCACTCATGGGATCATTGGGCCCTTTTAATTCATAGACATGAATCTTGGACCCATGAATGGGGGCAAAATCTATAGCCAGATAATTAAAGAATAGGATTTCATTTTGCTAAAAATAATAAAAAAAAATGTATCAAGCTGTTCACAAGGGCCAACTTAATCCCCTTCTCCAAAAGATCCTAGGTGAGAGAACAGTTCCGAAATAGTGTAAATTTCTTTTTTTTAGCCTTTTGATACTCCGTTTACCGTAATCTTTCCCTCGTAGTTCTTGTTATTTTTCAAGGCTAATCATGACGCGTGAACCCCATTTAATGAAAAACTCTTTAAGCGGGTGGATTTAAAGGTGGTTTGACTATTTAAATTCTTTTTTTCGGTCGAAGACCATTCCAATTAGAGAGTCCCGATTTTGATATCAAGTTTAGATTGACCGCGCAATTTATCCTAAAAATTCAAAATTTTATGCACTAAAAAATATGATTTAGGGTTATAGGTACTAATAGTTAGTACTAAATTTCGAATAATCCAATTTCCCAAGTAATATCTTGTAATTGAGAAAATTATCCAAAAAATCCTATTTAATCCTAAACTTTTTAATTAGGCCAATTTAGTCCCAAATCTTTTGATAACTTTCTAATTTAATTCTAGAAATTTTGATTTCTGGCCAATTTTGATTGAAGATTGCAGAAATAAATAATTTTTGCATTTTAAAAATTTTTTTCTTCCGTTTTCGTTTCGTTTCCTTTTGTTTTTTTTTTCTTTATTCTTTTTTTTCCTTTTTTTTTCCTACTGTTGGCCATCATCAGGCCTGTCAATGGCTAGTGGATCACTAGGTTTGGGATCGCTCATACTGGCTAGTGGCTAGGCGAGGGTCGCCCTTGCAGGAGCGAGCTAGGGTAGACCTTGAGCGGGGGCCGCCACGCCTCCTCACTTGAGGCCAAGGACAACCCTCAACAACCAGGTGCAGGCTTGTCCCACCCAAGCTGGCAGATGTGAGGCTCAGCGGCTAGTGGACAGTAAAGGGGAAAAAAACAAAAGATAAGGAAAAAAAATCATAAAATTTTTAAAAAATAAAAATTATCCACGTCAACACTAATCATATCATGTATGACGGCTAATGCTGACTAGACTATCATATCAGTAATTTTAGACCAAAAATTGAGCGAAAATAATAATTGACAACTTGCCAAAAAATTTAGAATTAAATTAATATAATGGAAAATTTTATCTCTAAATTGGCCATCATATAATAGATTTAGAATTTTTTTTTGATAAATTTTCCTCTCGTATTTACAGTTAGCTCAAGAATAGTTTGGACCCTCCCTAATTGGTTGCTCAATCAATGCCTTTAAGACACTTGTTGAGTAAATCCTATATTTTATAGCTTGATCATGGTAGAGAGATTGCCAGGAGATGTGTATATCTAATTGAATGCGATGCATTTGCACAAAGAGCAGCCAACATTTTAACAAAGAAGAGAAGATATATTCTAGGATCATAGAAGGCCCCCTCCAACGGCAATAGTAACTGCCCAAACTACTCTTATTACCCTTGTCCGGAATAAGGAAAGAAAAAATAATATAAATAGTCCTTAAACTTTTATTTAATATGTAATGTGGTCCACAAAACTTTAATTTGTTTAATGTGGACCTTATTTTTTAATTCAATTTGTTATATTGTCCCCAAAATTTTGATTGTTCAATGTGATCCATAAATTTTTTTTACATGTTCAATTTAGTACTTGGACTATATGAAAATATTCAATATTCTTTTTAAATTTGAATTAACGAAAGGATAACATTAAATATTTTTATATGATTTACGGACGAGATTAATCATTTACAAAAGAAAAAAGATCAAGTACCATATTGAATAAATAAAAAGCCTATGTATAACATTACATATTGAATCAAAATTGAAAGAATGCATTTAACAAATTAAAATTTTTAGAGAAATTATTTATGTAATTATACGGTAAGAAAACTATCTTCTTACCGTAACTAGGGAACGACGAACAAAATTTGCCATGTCCAAAAGTAGGAAGTGATCGTTCAAGGAGAAAGAACCGAGCCGGAACAGACAAGTGACCCAGTAGGAATCCACGAAATCTTGTTGACACTCGACAATTGACACGTACATTTGCCCATTGGAGGGGACAATCTCATGGGACTCCAATAACTCCGATACGGCTTGTCCGAATCCAGAGAGATAAGGCAAGCAGCTTTTATCGAACAATCCGACACGCTTGAACTGTTCCTTTCATCCCAGGGTCCTCTACCCCCTTTCTTCTTCGCGAGCTCACTTCACAGTTCGCACCCACGGACAACGAGGCCATTGAGAACAAGGACGAGAAAGGCGACGGATGGGAGGAGTGGGCGTGAAATTCGACGCGTGGGGATACGGAGTCAACGCCTCGTCGGACGACTGCGTCTCCGCCATCAACGCCTATTACCAGCAGGTTTGTGTCTTGGGGTTCTCTTTCTTGATGCGTACCATGTGTTCGACGTAATTCTGACGCAAGCTTTTCTGGGGTCCGTGAAGGTGTTGAGTTACGGTAGAAGGAGATCGGTGATTCTTGAAGCAGTGGACCATGATGGGGATTGTGTTCTAGCTAACATTTTGGCTGCTCATTATCTCTGTTCTGCCGATCCTTCTCGTTTGCCTTCGCGCATTCAAGCTGCGAAGTCTCGTTTGGTGAGAACATCTTCTTCTTCTTCTTCTTCTTTTTTGTTTTGTTTTGTTTTGTTTTTTTGTTCTCTCTTGTTATCTGGAATTCCTACGGAGGTTATTGGAAAATTTAGACTTTTCGTGCGTTAATAAATTTTCCGTTGTGCAGGAACAAGCTACGCCATATGAAAAAGCTGTTTTCAACGCTATCAGCAGTTTGATTTCAGATAACAGAGACGACGAGGCCGCTTTCGAGCTGCATCAAAAGGTTTTTTTGAATTCTTTCGTTTCTTGTTAGTGGGAAAAAATTTCTCAGTTTCTTCCGTATGGATTTACCTCATCGATAATGTTTTCTTATAATTGCAAACTTGTCTTTGGTCTTTTTATTGCTTGTTTTGCTAGTGAGAAAATGCCTTCATCCTAACGATCAACCGTTCAGACATTTGCATTATGAAGTTTGTTTTGTCTTGTCCAAATGGGTCTTTCATGTCCTTTTGTAAGTCATAATAGCATGACATGCCAGATAATTATGTTGATTGACACACCTTGTTAACATTGCCTCTGAGAACACGTTAATTTGTGTCTGGTCTGAAGACCTTATGTTGGTCAATAGGGGACATCACCATCCATTAGTACATGGTGTTCTTCGTCTCATCCTCACTCTAGATGGTGAAGATGTTATTGATTGTCAACCAATTGGGTTACTTATACAGGGAAATGGAAAAAAATGCAGAAAATTGAACAGTTGTACAATGTCTGCCTTAGGTAACATATTGGGATTGTTTAACTACGATGTTCACAGAAGCATTAGCCGAGAGTAATATTCTAGTACCTGACAAAGCCTACTATTTAAGAGGAAATTTGTCAGAGTTGAGTAATATAGTTAGCCAAAAGGGTCGTGTATGGAATGCTCACTGAAGCAGAAGAAAAACCTCCTTAGGTGTTCCCTTCCCTTGGCTTTCCAACTTGTTTATGTGAACAGTGCTTATGGAGAAATTTGATCTGTTGAGGATCCAATGAGCAGAGCCATATATAAAAGTGGAGTATTGTGCGCGCGCGTGTACAGACACGCACAAAAGATGTCGATAATATTTCTGAGTAATTGCTTATATCACTAAACAAGATATTGTGTTAGTTTTTTCCTTCCTGTAAGTTGTCTTGGTACTTAAAGCCAGTTCCCATTTTCATGCATTTTGGTACTTAGTGTGGCTCTGAAGTCCTCATGCAACATCTTCTCTTTCATTTTCTGCAGCTCTTAAAAGATTTCCCTAGAGATTTGGTATCTTTGAAGAGGGCTCAAATATTATGCTTCTACATGGGTCGACCAGATCTTTCCCTGAATCTTGTTGAACAGGTTACTGGTTCTCTTTCTTCCTCCTCCTCCTCCTTCGGCTTTAAGTTGCGTTTGTAAAAGAAGCAGACCTTGGTTGGCACAATACTAACTGGTACTGGTCCAGCAAGGAAACAAACTCTCTGTAGTCAAAGCAGTAAACAAATATGAACGATCCTCTGTCAAATGTTTTATTTTTGTCAATCATTCCAAGGTTAATATAAACATATTTATATCGTTATTTTTCTGTGCCAGCTAGTATAGCTGCAGCTTTATTTTTCTTGAACAAGGAAAACATTTGATTGGTCATTGTTTTTTTTTCTATTTCACCTATAATCACATCCTTAGTTGCTTAGTTGCTGATATGATGATTTCTTTAACTCGACAGGTTTTACCAGAGAATCAACAAGAAAATTATGTATATGGAATGCTTGCTTTTCCTTTACTGGAGCTTGGCCAAATGGCTGATGCTGAAAAAGCAGCAAAAAAGGGTTTTGAGATAAACAGTGAAGATTGCTGGGCACAGCATGCCGTGAGTATGACAACATACTCCTCTGCTTAATGATTGGAATCTGGGATAAATCCTTGAGTTTATTTTCAGCTAATGGTTTTTTGAACAGTTGCCTCCTTATCCAGCAAGTAGTTCTGTAGGCTTCAAATACGATAACTGTTTATTTTCTTGATGTGTTATTTCGAAGTGATGTTGTCTATGTCCTTGTGCAGTTGTGCCATGTTTCCCAGTATGAGTGTCGTTTTAAAGAAGCTGTAGAGTTCATGGAAGCATGTTCGTCATCATGGAGCTCTTGTTCATCATTCATGTATGAGTATCAATCAATGAGAAAAATGATGAACTCCAATATTCTTCTTTGTAATGTAACTTCCTGTTTTCAGGTTAACTCACAATTGGTGGCATGTAGCACTTTGCTACTTGGAAGGTCATTCTCCAATCAGAAAAATCCTTGACATATACGATAATTGTATATGGAAGGAACTGGAAAGGCCTGATGCTGTGCCTGCCGAGGTCAATGTCTATTCTCTTAGTTGACTTGGTGCATTGATCATCTTGACTATGAATTGACTGGGTATACTGTGGATCCAGGTGTACTTAAATGCTCTAGGTCTGCTGTTGCGGGTTCATGTGCGTGGTCACATAGATGTCTTTGAGGAACGTCTAAAAGTTCTAGTCAGCCACTTGACAGATCAAGTGAGTCATATCGTAACCCTCGTTGTCCAAGAATTTAGTGACCGATTAGACCGCGTCACGATAATAATGCACAATATGGCTACATAATTAAGGGGATGAGGGCAATTTTTGCTGTTGGTATCTTATCTATGAAGAAAGTTGTGCATACATCTCAGAATTATATAGCAATGATGTGAAAACCATATTCTGCTTGTTTTGCTATGTAAAGGAAGCAATGTGAACAGCGCCCTCCAAGATTGCTAACTATTAGCATCTTTGAGTGCACAAAGAGAATACTTGCTGCTCTCGCTGCCTCTTCTGCCTTCTCTTCCTTTTTTCTCTATTTGAGAATCTTATAGGGAAATCCAACTTGTGGTCTTTCTTTCATTCCCATTTCTTTCCTTTTGCCTCCTATCGGATTTGGCTGAATTTTTTCGACATCTTGAACTGTTGAAAAATTGGTGGTTATTACCGGAAATATTGCTTTGTCAATGGTGAATCAGAAACCTTCTCATTTCCCTTGTATAAGTCTGCTGCGTACATTGGGTTTTTCCCTTCAAATCTGCACTATGAGCTGCTTTAATCCTCCATGTGACAAGGATTGGGAAGCAACCAAATGGCCTGCATGTGGATTGCCAATACCGTCTGCCAAGACCAGTATTGACATCAGATAGCTGCATGGTGGTTTGCGAAGTTAGCGGATGCTCGTATTAGTTGCTAGAAATTATGTATGGGGCATCTTCTGAGTGTTGCTGGCTTTTGTGACATGAGAGTGTTTGAAAGAGAGAATCCCCATGGAAGTAAAGAATATTGACACATTGAGCAAACCCTATATCTGCCTTTAATTGGATTCATCGATCTATGCTGAATTTTCTTCTTTTATGACCAAAAGCCCACACCTGCCCCACCCCCCACCCCCCACCCCAAAAAAAAAAAAACACCGCCACACAGTTGCGCGCGACTGCTTCTTTATAAATAACTATTGTGTTACATAAGTGGGAGATATTTTGTCTGCATGATTTCTTTATGAAAAAGGATTGCCTTATTTTTGGCCCTATGAAATCATTTGAACATTCTTTTCCACATCATAATTCAGGATCTTAATAGTTTGGTTATGCATGAAAGCTTGCTAAATTTTTTCAGAAGACTTGGTACATTGAATGGCATCTTGATTTGTTGACTTTATGGGCCTTGGCATACTCGGGAGAACTTTCTAAAGCAGCAGAACTGTTTAGTGGCCTGAAATCCAGGTTACGAGGAATTTTCTTCTTGCAACCACACTTTTTTATTTCACAGCAGCCATTTGCTTATTATAATTTATTCATTGATGTAGATTTTCCAGGATGAGCAAGAAGAAGCAATCAACTATGCATCAGGGGATCCTGGTTTGTCGGATACTACTTTGCACTTAAATGCATGGCAACTTTATTATTCAGGAGAATTTAGACTTTTTTTCTCTCTTCTAGTGCACTCAAATATGCTTTTCAAACTTTATTTCACTTGAACTCGCAGTCTATAGTAATCCACATTGTTTTATCACCAACAACCTTTCTAATCTAGAGGCATGCATGTGTTTAAACACTTTATTTGATCAGCTATTTCCAGTCAACAATCGAAACTTGGTTCTTAAACTTCAAGGCACCGTTTACGGTGTTACTGGTTCTGCATAAGTTTCCTTTAAATTTTCTGGTGCTGTAAAAAAGGTTGCTTTATTTGAATTCGAATATCCTTTATTCCCGCTGCTTTCAGCTTGCAGAAGCTATATTCGATTATGGGAGGGGTAAGTATGAGCAAGCATTGGAAGTGCTGGGTCCAGATTTTGATGCCAATAACTGCAAGGTACTCTTATGAGCCGTCAGCTTGGTGTGACTGGGGTCTCTTTAGAGTTTAGACTATGCTGCGCTGAGGATTGACTAATACGCTTTCATTATGCTAGATGATTGGGGCGTCGGATGAGCAGCTCGATGTATTTAATGAAGTATGGTTCATGATGCTACTAAGTACTGGGCAAGCTACAAAAGGTATATCATTCACTTTGCTTATTTGCGATCCGAACATCATGTGGCTTTTCTCTTCTGATTCGGAAACTCTCGAGTGCTGCAGCGACTGAAGCAATCGAGGAGCAGATTAAGAAAAGGGAGGGCGCTCCTTTCTTGTGGCAGCTGCAGGTGCTGCACTCTGACCTTGATAAGTACACTAGACAGAAACCATCTCATGCGCCTCATAACTTTTCGGCATCTTTCGAATCTCATTTCAGGAGAGAGGCTACAAGATGATGGGCAAACCGGAAGCAGTGGCCATAAGCGAAAAGCTCCGTGCCCTGGAAAGTGCATATTTCAACTAGCTTGCAACATTACTGACATTTTCATCTCTTTCTCCCTGTAATAAGATGAATGCAGTTGGTGTAAATTCTATGCTCGGTTGGGGCACCTCCGAAACGCTTGTAAACGCAGCCCTTGTCCTGCAAATTCTGCAATTCCCTTGAAACTGACAAAAACTTAATGGAATACAGTCTCATTGGAAAATATCCTCTTTTTACCTTTTACCTCGACTTTCTCACGAGAAAAGGAGAAAGTACTCATTATTTTTACTGGTAAGGAGAAGCCCGAAATGTAATGATATCATGCATCAACGATTCTAACGGGCAAAACAGAGCGGCCGAAATCAAATCTTTTTGCATTGATGACTTTGATCATAATCGTCCATTCATTAAAGCATTAATGACAAGCACGGTTCACTCTATCTCTGTCCTCCTTGTCCTTTCGGCGGCAAAACAGAGACCCAATCAAAATCTCAGGAGGGTTCAAAAAATCTGTGTGCGAAAGGCAAGAAGAAGAGAAGAGAAACAGAGGCGTGTGTCACGAAGACAAAAAGATCCATCAACAGTTCAAGACCACACCATAAATCTCTGCCTCCAGAAATGACCAGTCTTTCTTCCGACAACAACCTCCATCCGTCATCATCAATCAACGCCAGTCAAACTTCTCCCACATGCTTACCCCATTTCTTAAAATTCGATGTCTCCTCGCAATAATTCTCCAAATTGAACAATTCACTCCCTTGCCACGTCGGCAGGGACCACTGCCGCGGCGAAATTCAAACCGGGCCCACCGCGCGCTGGCCCCCTGATCCGCCTGAGCTCCTCCGCCACCTCCCGCGCGTCGGGCCGGTCATCCTTGTCCGCGGCGACGCACCGGAACGCCAGCTCAGCCACGGCGGAGACACCCTCCTCCATCGCCGCCTCCCCTCCGCCGCCAACCGCCATCGTGGGGTCCACCACCTGGTGAAGCATCCCCGTCTGTATCCGCGACACCACCAGGTCGGCCAGGGCCACCTCCGCCTTGGCCCTCTCCTGATCCACTGCCTTCATTCCGGACAGCAGCTCCAGCAGCACCACCCCGAAACTATAGACGTCGCTCTTGTCCGTCAGCCGGAATGACCGGTGGTAGTCTGGATCCAAGTAACCCGGCGTCCCCTGAGGACCAGTCCATATGTACTCTGAATCGGTCGTGGATGATGGGTTCCCCGTCCTGTCAAATACCAAGAGCCTCGAGAGCCCGAAGTCACCGACTTTGATCCTCATGTCCTTCTCGACGAAAATGTTAGACGACGTCACGTCCCTGTGCACGATCGGCGGAGTCACCGAGAAGTGCAAGTACTCGATGGCCGACGCGATCTGCACCGCCATGTCGAGCCTCACCGGCCACGTCAGCGAGCGTTTCTTGTGCGAGCTCTTGGGACCGTGGAGGTGGTCAGCGAGAGTCCCGTTAGGGACATAGTCGTAGACCAAGAGGAGTCCTCTCGGGTCGGAACAGTACCCGTGGAGCTTGACGAGATTCGGGTGGTCGATCGACGAGAGTATCAAGATCTCGTTGCAGAACAACTTGGTGGAGAACGCGCGCGCCGCCGCCGCGGCATTGTGGTGCTTGTGCAGGTGCTTGACGGCGACGGTCCGGCCGTCTCGTAGCCTCCCCAGGAAGACCGATCCGAACCCGCCGTCGCCGATCTTCCTTCTCGGGTCGAACCGGTCTGTGGATTCCTCGAGCTCCTCGTAAGTGAACACCGGCGGGAGGAGGCTCGCAGAGCGGTGGCGGCGGAGGAAGACGACGGTCGGATCTTCCTCCGAGGAAGAGGAGGCCCCGAGCCGCCTCGACCGGAAGATCGCGACGATCCCCGAAAAGAGAAGCAGCAGGCACGTCAAGGCGAAGATGAGCCCCAGCGAAGCAACGCGGTTCGGGTTGCGCCGCCGGAACCACGGCGGCGAGATCCGGGACTGCGAGCGGAAGCAGATAAACTGCTTTCCCGGGTCGGAAGAGTTGAAGCCACAGACACCGCCATCGGCCAGACAAGCCGGGCAGCTCGCGAAGTAGGAGTCCTGAGCCGAGTCGAACTCGACCTCGATCCCAAAATTCAAGACATTATCGAGATAGCCAAGAACGTCAGCTTGACAACCCTGCTGGAAGCTGAAACGGTGCGCATTGGACCCGCAGTCGCGAAGCAGATGGATAGGGCTCTTGATGAGCTTACACTCCCACGGGCAGCGACTGCAATTGGGGAGGTTTGGCGGCGGGCAGGGGCGGAGCACGGAGAGGCGCGAGCAAGAAGAGTCGGAGACGCGAAACGGGGATCCGGAGAGCGAGATGGTGCGGCTCGGGATGGCGGAGAAGCGAGGCGACGGCGGCGATGACGAGCAGTTGTGGAGGGAGGAGGGCTGAGGCGTGGGGCGAGGGGAGAGAGTTAGGGACGAGGAGTTGGGGTCGTAGCGGAGGAGAGAGAAGGCGAGGCCGTTGATGGAGAGGAGGGAGTGGGGGGAGGCGCAGCGGATCTGGAAGGAGGGGTGGCCGCAGCCGGGGGAGGCGGAGAAAGGGTAGGGAGGGGCGGAGGAGGAGGGGAAGGGCGGGCACGGGTCTTCGGGTGGGGTGGAGCAGAGGTGGGAGAGGGCGAGACGAGGGGCGAGGATCAGCACGGCGACGGCGAGGCGGAGCGCGATTGGAGGCATGGTGGCGGTGGGGGAGAACCAGTGGAGAGAGCGAGTGTGAGAGAAAAGGGTCAAAGTCAAATGTGTCTAGTGAGAGAGTGAAGATGGTGAGAAGAGAGAGACAGAGTCACGTGAAAAGAGGTGAAGTGAAGACAAAGCTCGAGAAAAAATGGCGGACATTGAAGGAGGAGACCTACGCCTCCCGGCCTCACTGTCACAGTGGTTCTTCCCTTTCCCTCCGCCTGGCGAATTATAATTTACTATATGTCGTGTCTCGTCAGAAGGGCTGAAAATAAACTTCATTTTCAACGTAGTAATAATTATACATTAACACAAATAATAAATAATATAATATTTTAATATAAAGGAATTTACTTTATTTGAATTTTTGACAAATAATCTCAACAGCCACCGTTCATAAAGTTCTCCTTTGTACATAGGCTCTCTGCCTCTCGGCTCATTCCCCGGGCGTCAATTGCTTCTTTGATTTGGGGGATGGTGTGTGGCTCACTGACTGGTGACCGTTGACTCGCATTGACTTTGGTAGCATACGGTCGTCCTTTCAGATTTATTCCTCCTTGTGCTAGGTGGTCTTCCCTTCACAACGCGGAAGCCGAAGCCAGCCACAGACCCCGACGAGCAATGGCGATTGCCCTGAACGAGCGCGTCGCCCCACGCATTCGGGGTAACTTCGCTTCGGCAATGCCGGCTGATGGTGAAAAGCTAGCAGCGTTGTTGTTGGGCACCATAGTGGCCATAGGTAGTATTCGGGCAGATCGTGGCAGCAATGTGGTGCGAAATGAGAGAGAGACGAGTGAGAAAGTAGCTAAATTGAGGAGGAAAAAGAGGGAAATTATATAAAAAAAAAGTGATAAATATTTTTGTACTTTTACTAATTCAGTCCTACATCTTTTCATCTTTTGCCAATTCGATCTTATTAGTGGGAAGTCGCTGATGTTAAAGCTGACTGTCCAAAGTGACATCACTGATGCTAACGTAAATAAATTTTTAATAATATTTCATTTTCGAACATTTTTATATGTATTTATTTTATCCGTTTCAAAATTTTCTCACCCGATCTCAGCCTCCGCGGGCCTTAGGCAAGGGTAGGCCTTGCCTTGTCACAGGTGTTTTAGTAAAAACTTTTTTGTGTTCACATTGGATTGATATTATGATAACAAAAGATTGAATGTTCGTGTTCATCAATTTTTAAAGAAATTTTTATTAAATTGATCATTTTTCGTGTAACAAATGAAGCTTCACTTGAAAATAATTAATGAATGTTATTATTATTAGTCATTTTTCATGAAACAAATGTTATTATTATCGACAAAAATTTATTTCTAAATGTTTTTATTGATGTTAAAAAAATTAATTCATTTATCTTTGTAAGCAATGCAGGCAAATATTTTTAGGAGAATATGTTCAAATCAATTATTTTTCGCGAAATAAAAGGCTAAATTGTTTTCCCCGTCGTGCCTAGTTTAGTGGGCCAAATTTTACCGGCCCAATTGTTCTCTTGGATTTTTGGGCCGGCACTTTCCTGATAGCCCGGGGGCATTGAGCAATTTCCCCGATAACTCGAGGGCATTTTGGGGATTCCACGACATAGAACACCCAAGAAGAGGCCCTATATATACCGGTGTCATCTCCCTTGCTTGTTGCCTGTCGACTGCAACGCAGGGTTTTAGAGTTCATGCAAAACCCTCGCCATGGCGACCCAGCTCTTCACCCGCTCTCTCCTCCTCTCCAAGCCTCAGATAGTCCTCGCCTCCCTCCTCTCTCGCTCCCTTTCATTCTCCTCCGCCTCCGCGCCTCGCTCTCGTTCTCGCTTCCCTCTCTCCCTCTCCTCCCTCCTCCGCCCCCTCTCTGCAGCCTCCGCCGAGTTCCGCCATTGCGTCGCCGCGGCCTTGTCCGCCCACTCCTTCACGACGAGGACGACCTCTTGGTCGCTCAACGATCTGAACCCCGACTGGTCGAATCGCCCCCCGAAGAAGGACACGATACTTGCTGACGGTTGCGACTTCGAGCACTGGCTCATCGTAATGGAGAAGCCGGAGGGCGATCCTACCAGGGATGAAATCATCGATAGTTATATTAAGATGCTCGCGCAGATTGTTGGAAGGTCAGTGCTGTGGTCTTATATGTTCTAATTGATTATTATGCTGTCTCTATCAGGTGTTTGAGCTCAAAGGTGTTTCTTTATTGCTACTTTATGTGGCATGATTGATGCCCAGTCTTGATTTAGAATTGGTTTTGAAATGTACGGATGGTTGGGTTTGTCATGGCTGGGTTTGTGTGCCGTTCCCTTCCTATGAAGACAAGCCGTCGGCACAGAAGAAAAGTTTCTGTTGCTTGTTAATTTTTGAGGGAATGGTTGTTGAAGTGATCCTGTGTCATGATCATCTCGATTTATTGATTTATTGCTGTCCTTTTATTTTGTCTAACCTTACTTGCTATTACAGTGAAGAAGAAGCCAGAATGAAGATCTACTCAGTTTCAACAAGGCACTACTATGCGTTTGGAGCCCTTGTATCTGAAGAGCTGTCCCGCAAACTCAAGGGTAAAGGGTCCTGAATGGTTTCTTTTGCCGCTTGTTGAAAAGTGGTGCTAGTGAGTTCTATTTTCTTGCCCAGATTTGCCGAGAGTGCGATGGGTTATTCCTGATGCATACCTGGACGTCGAGAATAAGGATTATGGTGGTATGGAAGCTTGATCTACTAAGTCTGTGATCAATTTTGCATCTGCTAAGTTTTGACATCACTGCTTTTTGGCCTCATCACGAGGCGATTGTGATGCTTCAGTTTTTGCTCTTGGTCGACTATACTTGCTTGACCATTATTGGGATAGATATTGCACCTGGTTTGTTATGTTCATTAGTACGTAAGTATAGTGATTAAGACAGAAATCTTTTATTATTAACTATGTAGCAGATAATTTTGCTCAATGGAAACATGTTTAGAAAGAGAAACGTTTGTTCCGACTGCAAATCTAGCCAAATTTGGGTTAGGGATGGACAAAAACATCATGTCTTGGCTTCAGGGTTACTATAGGAATGAGTCATGAGTTTATGTAGCCTCACGAGGCCTAATGAGTCGTGCGACAGGTAATCCTTTCATGTGAGTCCTTCGGTTACTGTAGGTATTATTATCATCTTCCCATGCATTGCAGCAGCTCAATCAAGGTCTAGCTTTATTCTATATTACTTTTTTTTGGACTTATTGTTCATTGGAAGCCATATATAACAGTCTCAAATCAATCAAGCGAATTTGGTATATCCCATCGTGAAATTCTTGCATCTTTCGTTCATTCGATCTCCTGTCTATCATATAATTTTTATTTATTGTCCGCATTTGTCAGGCGAACCTTTTATCAACGGGCAAGCAGTTCCTTATGACCCCAAGTACCATGAAGGATGGCCCCGTCATAACTTTGGAACAAGGAGGGAAAATAAGCAGAACAGAGATTTGCAAGCCAGGGACATGCCACCTATGCATAACCAAGGGATGCAGAACCCTCCACCTCAAGGCAGCATGCCCCTGCCGCGCAATTTCGGTGGAATGCCTCCGTACAACCAAGGTGGAATGTCCCCAGGCGACTGTGGTGGGATGCCTCCATGTTAATTGTTCATCGTAGATGTATGAAAAGATTTACCTTGATCCAATAATTTGTTATCAAATAACGTCACCGCTACTTATCATAAACACAACTTAATACCGATAAATGCGAGTTGTTCTTTGTAGACGCCGGTTGTTTAAGGTTTACAGAAGCTCTTCTTGTTACTGAAGCCTAAGAAAAACAGGTTCAATGGCAAATGCAACTTGACCTTGATGTCAAGTTATTCTGCGAAAACTACCGAAAAAAAAAATCACAAACATATTGCAATTATGTCAGTTTAGTAATAATTTTTGTTGGCTAGTTGAATCCTAAAGTTTTTTTACAATTATGCCAATTCAGTTTATGTGGTTGGTCGGTACTGACGTGGCCAACTTTGAATAATATTTCGGTTAAAAAATTTAATTATCTTTAATGTAATGTAATTTTATTATGGCCAACAGGAGGTCGGCGATTGAGCGAGGGCCACGAATCCTTGCCAACCACGGTAATGGCCGCAAATCCTAGCCAGACCCGGCAAGGGCCGCGACCTCTAAGTGAGGACTTGTGGCCCTCGCTCACCTTGCTCACTGTTGGATGAGGGCCACGACCCTCGCCACAACTGGCTATTGGCTAGGCTCACGACCCTCTCCCAATAGTCAGCGAGGGCTAGAGCCCTCTTCTAATGTCCAGTAGTCCCTTGCATGCCCTTAAAAAGACAAAGAAAAAATTTAAAAATTTTAAAAAAATTCAGAAAGTATGAAGATATTATTAAAAATTATCCACGTCAATGATGTTCTTCATTTCAGATTTCTTCCTCTTTGTGCTAGGTGGTCTTCCTTTCATAACGTGGAAGCTGAAACCACAAACTTGACGAGCAGAGGCGATTGTCCTGAACGCGTACTATTAGGGATATGTCCTAAAGCAACTACATGACTGTTACATGTATGGGCATTTTGTTGTATTTTTGATTATTTTTAATGGCAAGACATGTTCATTTATCTTGTTCCCTCATTTAGATAAATAAAGTTCATAGGATCAGATGTAACTGAAACTTATTTTTGAGACGTCGAGAATATATCTGACAGGTTTTCAATTAATCTCTGACCCTTATATTGTTCATAGTTAAAGGATTGTTGATTGGACTCCAATGATCCAGTTGAGACCAGTGTGTTTGCAATCTCACCATTGAGCATTGGATACTCAGTGGGGATGACGAGTCACAAGTCATCGGACATTAGATGTTTAAGTTGGAACACCGGTGTTCACATCGAGCGAGTTTGATCGAATTCATTGAACATAACACACATGAGCGATTAGCAAATATGGAGGTTTCGTGCTTGGTTAATGTCTAAATCGCTCTGGATTTGGTGTGTAAATAATCCTCGGACCTGAGGCACGATGCTGACATGTATATTGAGTGGCTGTGGCTCACAAGTGCACAAATTGATAGGTCATTGACTCGCCTATATACTTGATGGTCACGGTCATTCATATATGAAGTCACAGGCATATGCAACAGTTGGGATCTGTCTCCTTATTTGACAAGATTGATGTCTTATGCGATCTATTTGTAACTGTGCATCAGAAAATCCTTAGCCAAGCTTGAAGTCGAGAAATGTCTTGCAAGAATGCACGTTAGATAGATCTGGGCATATGATCGAATTAGTAGGTTTGACTGATAAATCCATGGCCTTCATTCGATCGAGATATGATAAGACAGAAGGACTGAATTACACTATAGCCAAAGCTGATAGGTTCACTTTGTCCTTGAACATTCATACTGATTGGGTAGTCACGACATATTGCTAAATATCACTTATGGCTTGTGGGACTTAGAAATCGATTAGGGATGATTGATTATCTAAGATTGTCCTAATTTATTAGTACGTTCCACTACCGGCTCAGTGGTGAACCTAGAGATGTCACACACCATAATCAATGCGTTACGACATTATATGGAAGATGAAATAGCAAAGATGTTTGCTATGGTGACTATTCAGATAGTCAAACTGAAATTGGATCAAATTAGATTTTGTTCTAATTTCTAAACACGAATATAAACATACAATGTAAGCATGACCCAAGCATGATGTCACATTGATGTGACATATGCACGCTTCACGAGATGATAACATTTGTCATCTTAAAGGATATGATAAGATTTCTTATTTAAAGAAAAGTCAAAGGATAAGGTTTGTTATCAATTAGACAAAGTGATAGGATCACGAAAATGAAAAATCAGGACAAATAAATTTTTGACAAGACGAAGCAGGACTTTGTAGGGCATTCGCAGGGCAAGGCAGGCCAAGTTGGTAGCCAGATCGCCTTTTGACTGGATCAAAGGCGATGGGCCAGCCACCGCCAAAACCGCCTAATAGGGCGGTTTTGGGGTTCCCCAACCCTATAAATAGGGGTTGGAGGTTAAACAAAGAGAGATTTTGCTCCAAAAAATTCTAGCCCCATATACCCGTCCGTTTGAGATAGTTTTTCCCCCCGTTTTCTTGTGAATACGCAAAACAATTTTGCCTAAACACTTGAGGGTCATGATTCATCTATGGACTCAAGGAAAGATTAGTTTGTCGATTCTCGGGGATCGCTAACACGATTGAGAAAGGAACGATCACAAGCTTCGTCTTCTGTTGTCGTATGGTCGGTGTTGTGTCTAAACTAGAAATTTGGTACTTGACGAACTGTAAGGACACCTTAACAAAGTCGGCTTAAGCTCGGATTCCAAGTATTCCGACAAATCAATTTTAGATAGTTTAGAATTTCGTTTGGAAACGTATGAGGGACCCTAAGGGATTAGGTGCGCAATTTGTTTTTGCTTTCATTGTTCTTGATTGATTTTAATTGTATACCATGCACCGCGCCTAGGGAAACCCAACACGCATGGCGAGCAGGGGCGATTGCCTCAAAAGTGCGTGCCGCTACACGCGTTCGAGGTAACTTCGCTTCGGCAATGCTGGCTGATGGTGAAAAGATGGTGTTGTCGTTGCCGGGCACTGTAGTGGTGATAGATAGTATTTGGGTAGATCGCGATAGCAATGTGGTCGCAATAACTACTATGTCATGCAACGCACGGGATGAGAGGGAGACAAGAGAGAAAGTAGATAAATTGAAGGAAAAAAAAAGAGGGAAATTGTCAAAAAAGTAATAAATATTTTTGCACTTTTGTCGATTTCGTCCTAAATCTTTTCATCTTTTGCCATTTCAATTCTACTAGCCGAAAATCGCTAATGTTGAAGCTGGCCATTTTACATGGCACCAATGATGCTGATGTAAATAAATTGTTAGTAATTTTTCTCAGTCGGCCTCAACCTCTGTCGGCCTTAGGCAAGGGTAGGCCTTGCCTTGTCATAGGTGTTATAGTAAAAACTTCTCGTGTTCACATTGGATTGATATTTTGATAACAAAAAGAGTGGCAAAGGGTGATTAAATGTCTCAGGTTAATTGTTTTTAGAAAAATATTTTTCAAATCAGTCATTTTTTGTAAAACAAATGGAGCTTCGCTGAAAATAATTAATGAATGAAAAATGTTATTATTATTGATAATAATTTATGTCTAAATATTTTTATTGATGATAAAAAAAAATTCATTCATTTATCTTTGTAAGCAATGCAAGAGAATATTTTTAGGAATTTTTTTTTCAAATCAATTATTTTTCACAAAATAAAAGGCAAAATTATTTTTCATGTCATGCCTAGTACAGTGGGCCAAATTTTACCAGCCCAATTGCTCTCTTGGGTTTTTAGGCCGGTACTTTCCTGATAGCCAAGGGGTATTTAGCAATTTCCCCGATAACTCGAGGGCATTTTGGGGATTCCACGACATAGAACCCCAACGAGAGGCCCTGTACCATTGTCATCTCCCTCGCTCGTCACCCGTCGACTCCAGCGCAGGGCTTTAGCGCGCATGCAAAAACCTGGCCATGGCGACCCAACTCTTCGCCCGCTCTCTCCTCCTCTCCAAGCCTCAGCTAGCCCTCGCCTCCCTCCTCTCTCGCTCCCTCTCCTTCTCCTCCGCCTCCGCGCCTCGCTCTCGCTCTCCTCCCTCCTCCGCCCCCTCTCCGCAGCCTCCGCCGAGTTCCGCCATTGCGTCGCCGCGGCCTCCTCCGCCCGCTCCTTCGCGACGCGGACGACCTCTTCGTCTCTCAACGATCCGAACCCCAGCTGGTCGAATCGCCCCCCGAAGGAGACGATACTTCTTGACGGTTGCGACTTCGAGCACTGGCTCGTCGTAAGGGAGAAACCAGAGGGCGATCCTACTAGGGATGATATCATCGATAGTTATGTTAAGACGCTTGCGCAGATTGTTGGAAGGTCAGTGGTGTGGTCTTATTTGTTTGCAGCGATAATTATGCTGTCTCTATCAGGTGTTTGAGCTCAAAGGTGTTTCTTTATTGCTACTTTATGTGGCAGGATTGATGCTCTGTTTTGATTTAGAATTGGTTTTGACATGTGCGGATGATTGGGCTTGTCATGGTTTTGTTTGTGTGCCTTTCCTTTTCTATTAAGAGAAGGCGTCGGTACAGAAGAAAAGTTTCTGTTGCTAGTTAAATTTTGAGGGAATGGTTCTTGAAGTGATCCTGTGTCATGATCATCTTGATTTATTGCTTTATTGCTGTCCTTTTATTTTGTCTAACCTTACTTGCTATTACAGCGAAGAAGAAGCCAGAATGAAGATCTACTCAGTTTCAACAAGGCACCACTATGCGTTTGGAGCCCTTGTATCTGAAGAGCTGTCCCACAAACTCGAGGGTAAAGGGTTCTGATTGGCTTCTTTTGCTGCTCTTGTTGAGAAGTGGTGCTAATGAGTTCTATTTTCTTACACAGATTTGCCGAGAGTGCGATGGGTTATTCCTGATTCATACTTGGATGCCGAGAATAAGTATTATGATGGTACGGAAGCTTGACCTTCTAAATCTGTAATCAATTTTGAATCTGCTAAGTTTTGACATCACTGCTTTTTGACCTCATCATGAGGCAATTGTGCTGCTTCAGTTTTTGTTCTTGGTCGGCTATACTTGCTTGACTATTATTGGGATTAGATATTGCACCTGGTGTGTTCTGTTAATTAGTACTTGAGCATAGTGGTTAAGACAGGAGTCGTTTATTATTAACTATTTAGCAGATAATTTTGCCTAATGGAAACAAGTTTAGAAAGTGAAAAGTTCGTTCCAACCGCAAATCTGGCCAAATTTGGGTTAGGGATGGACAAAAATTTCATGTTTTGGCTTCATGGTTACTATCGGAATGCGTCGTGAGTTTATGTAGCAGCTCAATCAAGGCCTAGCTTTATTCTATATTACTTTTTTGGACTTATCGTTCATTGGAAGCCATATATAACAGTCTCAAATCAATCAAGCGAATTTGGTATATCCCATTGTGAATTCTTGCTTCTTTCTTTCATTCAATCTCTTGTCTATCTTATAATTTATTTATTTTCCGCATTTGTCAGGCGAACCTTTTATCAACGGGCAAGCAGCTCCTTATGACCCCAAGTACCATGAAGAATGGCTGAACAAGCGACCCAGTAGTAACTTTGGAACAAGGAGGGAAAATATGCAGAACAGAGATTTCCAAGCGAGGGACATGCCACCTATGCATAACCAAGGGATGCAGAACCCTCCACCTCAAGGCACCATGCCCCTACCGAGCAATTTTGGCAGAATGCCTCCACACAACCAAGGTGGAATGCCCCCAGGCAACTATGGTGGGATGCCTCCATGTAACCAGGGTGGAATACCCCCAGGCAACTATGGCGGGATTCCTCCAAACATCATGGGCAGGATGCCGGCCCAGAACGACATGGGAGGAACGCGGCTGCAAAACAACATTGGTGGAATACGGCACCAAAACATGGGTGGAATGCGACCCCAGAAAAACATGGGAGGAATGCTGCCCCAAAACAACATGGGTGGACCGCCGTCAAATAACAGGGGTGAGATGCCACCTCAGAGCAATGCGGGAGGGATGCCTTACAATGGTGGAATTGTTGGGATTTTGGTTCCAAAAAGACCCTTAAAAAAGTTGAATGAGAATGTGGTTGAGGGAGTCCCACATGGGATAAAAGAGAGATGGAAATAGGGTTTAAATAGTTGAGCCTCTCCAATGGGTTTGGGCCCCAAGGGACACCCCACTTTTGTGGAGGAGAGAGGTCTTGGACAAAGTCGGACCGGTCCGCGCGCGCGCCGCCGCCGTCCGTCCGGCTCGGATCGGATCGGGAAACCCAATAACCGAACACCAAACGAAGGTGTTGATTCGGCAATAACCGAACACCAAACGAAGGTGTTGATTCGGCAATAACCGAACGCCGAATGAAGGTGTTGATTCGGTAATAACCGAACTCCAAATAACCATGAATTCGTGACTCTTCGATTGGACCTATATATAATACATTCTGATTTTTCGAAGTAGAAACGAGCATTCATTTTTTTGCTTTTCGAAAATTCATCTATCACTCACTCTCATCTGTGCGATAATTCCCGAAGTTGAGTTCGAAGGATTTTCGTCGAGGAAGTGCCGCTTCGACGGAAGTGTGTGATCCGTTCTATCCTGGGAGGCGATTGTCCACGCAACCTTGGGTACCTGTGGAGGGGACAAATTCGTCTTAAGGACACGACGTGAAATCGTCGGGCTCGGATCGATCATCCAATCAGCCATTCGTCTGCACCTGTTTCAGGTTTGTCTAATTCTTCGACTTGATTTATGCGAACACACATAAGAACGACTACAATCTTAAGACGAAGTTTGTTCCTATACTGTGTTCGCCTTCGAGTCTGTTTGTCGAATGTCGTAGTATAGTCATTTGCTATAGTCATTCGATAATTTCTTTTCATATATTCAGAAATTGTTTCTTTCCTGTCTCATCATATGTGCCTACTATAATAGTTCATATTTCCAGTTTTCCAATTTTGTATTACTAGTCTTGCCATATATTCACTCGCCAATCATTTCTGTTTTCGTAATAGAAATGGCCTCGACATCAATGACGCCTGTTGCGTCTGTTCCAACTCATGGAGAAAAGCCAGAAAAGTTCAATGGGTCTGACTTCAAGAGATGGCAACAAAAGATGTTGTTCTATCTCACGACCTTGAATTTGGCAAGGTTCCTCACCGAGGATGCTCCTAAGTTGGATGAGGGAGAAATGGACAAGGAAAAATTTGCTGCGGTAGATGCGTGGAAGCACTCCGATTTTCTGTGTCGCAACTACATCCTCAATGGTCTAGACAATACCCTGTATAATGTTTATAGCCCGTTGAAAACGGCTAAGGAATTATGGGACAATCTAGACAAGAAATACAAGACCGAAGATGCTGGATTGAAGAAGTTCATAGTCGGCAAATTTCTGGACTTTAAGATGGTCGACTTCAAGACCGTCTTAAGTCAAGTCCAAGAACTTCAAGTGATTATGCATGACATCCATGCCGAGGGCATGATTCTTAGTGAATCATTTCAAGTGGCTGCATTCATTGAGAAGTTGCCGCCATCTTGGAAGGACTTCAAGAATTATCTCAAACATAAGAGAAAGGAGTTATCGCTTGAGGACTTGATTGTTCGATTGAGGATCGAGGAAGACAATAGACTTTCTGAAAAGAAAGTTGGTAGCAAACTGGAGGTCTCAAGGGCCAACTTTGTTGAAGGAGGATCGAAACCCAACAAGAAGAGAAAGACATTTGGAGAGGGATCCACCCAAGGCCAGAAAAAGTTCATTGGCAAATGCTACAATTGTGGAAAAGCTGGACATCGTGCCAAGGACTGTAGAGCAAAGAAGAGAAAGCATACTCAAGCTAATGTGGTGGAACAAATTTCCAATGGCGTTGATGATATCAATCTGACTGCTATGATATCCGAGTGCAATTTGGTGGGCAACCCCAAAGAATGGTGGATTGATACTGGAGCAACTCGCCATATATGCGCCAATAGATGGATGTTCACATCCTATACACCTATGGCACGTGATGAGAAACTCTATATGGGTAATTCATCGACCTCTCAGGTTGAAGGTATTGGCAAGATTGCTCTGAAGATGACGTCTGGAAAAACCGTGACACTAGTCGATGTGCTGCATGTGCCAGACATACGCAAGAACTTAGTGTCTGGATCTCTCCTTAGCAAGAATGGTTTTAAGTTGGTGTTTGTATCTGACAAGTTTGTACTCTCCAAGAATGAGATGTATGTAGGAAAAGGTTATTTGAGTGAGGGTTTGTTTAAGCTGAATGTAATGACTGTTGTACCTAATGATTCTATGAATAAAGTTGTTTCTGCTTACGTGCTTGAGTCTCCTAATTTATGGCATGCTAGATTAGGACATGTTAACTACAAGTCAATAAAGAAATTGATGAGCATGGGACTATTGCCAAAATCTGACTGTCCAAGTGAAAAATGCCAAGTGTGTGTTGAATCAAAATTTTCCAAACCTCCGTTTCATTCTATAGACAATAAAATCACTGAACCTTTAGATTTAATACACACTGACATATGTGATTTGAAAACAATACCCACAAGAGGTGGTAAGAAATATTTTATCACTTTTATAGATGACTGTTCAAGGTATTGTTATGTCTATTTGCTGAGTAGTAAAGATGAAGCTATATCTGCTTTTAGAACTTATAAGTCTGAAGTTGAAACTCAGTTAAATAGCAAAATCAAAATGATAAGAAGTGATAGAGGTGGTGAATATGAATTTCCTTTTGAGGAAATTTGTTCTGAATTTGGCATTATTCACCAAATTACGCCTCCTTATACGCCACAGTCCAATGGCGTGGCAGAAAGGAAAAATCGATCGTTAAAGGAAACGATGAATGCGTTGCTAAATAGTTCTGGATTACCACAGAACTTGTGGGGGGAAGCTGTTCTGACAGCAAATTTTATTTTAAATAGAGTACCCCACAAAAAGACACAACAAACTCCTTATGAAAAGTGGAAAGGCAGAACGCCGAATTTGAAATACCTCAAAGTGTGGGGGTGTTTAGCTAAGGTTGCCGTTCCTAAACCTAAGAAGGTCAAAATAGGACCGAAAACTGTTGATTGTGTCTTTATTGGATATGCTCTTAATAGTAATGCATATCGATTTCTGGTCCATAAGTCTGAAATCCCAGATATACATGTTAATACGATCATTGAATCAAGGGACGCCTCGTTCTTTGAGAACATTTTTCCGTATAACAGAGTATATGAGCCAATCAATAATGATAAAAGGCCTAGGGAGACTACACCTAGAAACGATCCTATGGAGGATGAACCTAGACGTAGTAAAAGACAAAGAACTTCTAATTCTTTTGGACCTGATTTTCTAACATATTTGTTAGAGAATGAGCCTCGGACCTTTAAAGAGGCTGTGACATCCCCAGAAGCTCCGTTCTGGAAAGAAGCTATCAATAGTGAGGTTGAATCCATCCTGTCAAACCATACTTGGGAATTGGTTGACCTTCCTCCTGGCAATAAACCACTACAATGTAAGTGGATATTCAAGAAGAAAATGAAAGCGGATGGTACTATTGATAAATATAAGGCTAGGCTTGTAGTAAAAGGATACAAGCAACGAGAAGGTCTGGATTATTTCGACACTTATTCACCTGTCACAAGAATTACATCCATAAGGATGCTAATTGCTATAGCAGCGGTGTATAAGCTTGAAATTCATCAAATGGATGTGAAAACGGCCTTCTTAAATGGGGATTTGGAGGAAGAAATATATCTGGAACAACCTGAAGGGTTCATCGTTCCAGGACAAGAGAAGAAGGTATGTCGTCTAATCAAGTCACTCTATGGATTGAAACAAGCACCGAAACAGTGGCATGCTAAATTCGACCAAGTCATGTTGTCGAATGGTTTTAAAATAAATGAGTGTGATAAATGTGTTTATTTTAAGAATACTCATAATGGCTTTGCCATTCTGTGCTTGTATGTAGATGACATGCTTATAATGGGTAGTGATAGTGAGGTTGTTAAGGCAACCAAACGCATGCTCACAAGTAAGTTTGATATGAAAGATATGGGGGTTGCAGATGTTATTTTAGGAATTAAAATCCAAAAGACATCTGGAGGATTAGCTTTATCGCAGTCTCATTACATTGAGAAGATTCTTGAAAAATGCAAGAATCTAGATATTATACCAGTAAAGACCCCGATAGATGTTAATCTGCATCTTTCAAAGAATACTGGTGAAAGTAAAGCTCAAAATGATTATGCTAGTATACTAGGCAGTTTAATGTATGTCATGAACTGTACTAGGCCGGACATAGCTTGTGCTATGAGCAAGCTGAGTCGATTTACAATTAGTCCAAATGACAATCATTGGAAAGCAATGAAACGTGTATTAGGCTATTTGAAGCACACTCAAAGCTATGCTTTGCATTACACAAAGTATCCAGCAGTACTTGAAGGATATTGTGATGCAAATTGGATAACTGGCACAAAAGACACAAAATCCACAAGTGGGTATGTGTTTACACTTGGTGGAGGAGCAGTGTCTTGGAAATCATCCAAACAAACTTGCATTGCAAGATCTACTATGGAAGCAGAATTTATTGCTTTGGATAAGGCTGGTGAAGAAGCAGAGTGGCTTCGAAATTTCTTAGAAGACATTCCTAATTGGCCTAAACCAATGCCAGCTGTATGTATTCATTGTGATAGTCAAGCGGCAATTGGAAGGGCAAGGAATGTTATGTATAATGGAAAGTCCCGACATATACGTCGAAGACACGATACCGTGAGACAGCTACTCTCTAGTGGAATTATCACGATTGACTATGTGAAGTCAAAAGATAATATTGCGGATCCATTAACAAAAGGCCTAACTAGAGAGATGGTTGAGAAAACATCAAGAGGAATGGGTTTAAGGCCTATGAAATAAGGCATCATAGCGGAAACCCCACCTAGTTGACTGGAGATCCCAAGATCTAGGTTCAAAGGGACAACTAAGTTATGAAAGCTAAGTAGAGTACTATCGACTCTTACTCATTCCCGTATAAAGATAGTACGGACAAGTGAAGGTTAAGCATAAGCTTTTAATGATTCTGATTTAGGTATGTGAAATACCACATATTCAGAAATCACCTATGTGAGTGTGAAGTGAGGGCCGCTTCTAAGGTGAATTTGAAAGGCCGAATTCCCGAAATCACTCATGAAACCAGGCGGTGTTCATGGCCAAAACGAACACAACAATGAGAACCAACTTTGTTCGAGAGAGAGTTGTGTGATTCTTATTGTCTTGACTTACACCGAAAGTCGACAGTTCAAAGACATCAAGTCTACTGATTGACCGAGTAAGTCCGATAGGTCTCGCTAGGGAAAGTTCAAAGTTTCAGACTACTTATCCCAATGCAACGTTCTCTCATGGAATAATCGCACATTGCATTTCATACATGCACAAAGAGTCATGATATGTGTCGCGACCCTCTAAAAAAATTTTAAATTTTAAAGGGGGTTAACGGATTATTAGGTTAATTAGATTTGACTAACCTAACGCGGACCCTCCCAAGCCCTACCGAATCGCAACTTTGGTTTTTGTTTAAATGATTTTGAAATTTGGAGTCGCCACTAATCGTTCTTGGAAGGTCGATTAGAAACCTAAATAAATTAGCGGGAGAACTAATTTATTCCTGCGAACCAGAGATTATGAGCTCGGGGACTTGGTTACACTAGTTAATTAAAACTAATGCCCTTTCGGTACCTTAATTTCATGGATATCCTAATTCGGCAACTCAGGCTTGGTTTATTCCTAAGGTTATAGTAGGGTATTCTCTTTTGTGTTTTCACTTTTTAAATAGGATGCATGGATGGTATATATTTTTATTTGTTATATTTTTTTAAGTGTTAAAGATTCCCTGAAGCCGAAAGAAGGAGTGTGTTAACGACTTCTGTGCAGTATTACAACCTACTTATCTTTTGGGTCTGATGATTCAAAAATTAAATTATAGGAAGTACATGACAGTGAATAAACACCTCCAATGGGAGGCCTAGCATTGGCTTGGCTCTTCCCTTTGGGATTTAAGGTACAGGTATTTAAGTTGCAAGTATTTAAACTACTGTAAGTAAAAACCTCCAATGGGAGGCTAAGCATTGGCTTGGCTCTTCCCTTTGGGATTTAAGGTACATGTATTTAAGTTGCAGGTATTTAACTACTGTAAGTAAAAACCTCCAATGGGAGGCTAAGCATTGGCTTGGCTCTTCCCTTTGGGATTTAAGGTACATGTATTTAAGTTGCAAGTATTTAACTACTGTAAGTAAAAACCTCCAATGGGAGGCTAAGCATTGGCTTGGCTCTTCCCTTTGGGATTTAAGGTATAGGTATTTAAGTTGCAGGTATTTAACTACTGTAAGTAAAAACCTCCAATGGGAGGCTAAGCATTGGCTTGGCTCTTCCCTTTGGGATTTAAGGTACAGGTATTTAAGTTGCAGGTATTTAACTACTGTAAGTAAAAACCTCCAATGGGAGGCTAAGCATTGGCTTGGCTCTTCCCTTTGGGATTTATGGTGCAGGTATTTAAATTGCGGATGGACTTTGTCCTCTCCATTCTGGGGTATGAATTATTTAAAATAAAATACAACGAATTGATTCAACAATTTGAAATTTGTGCGCGCTTGAGGACTCCTCCAAGCCAATTTTGTGCTTCCATAGGGTTGACCATTGATATAAAGCTGCAGCTTCCTGACATAAAATAGAGTGAAATGTTAGTATACAAAATATGTGCTAATCTGCACCTAAAACCAGAAGAGTAGAAAGAGTACTTATCTCCCATTTTTTGGGAGGGATTTCTATAATTGATTTTCGCTCTCTATGTTCCCAATATAGAGAGTTTCTTTTGAATTAAGAGGGACTTTTAGTCACAGATCAGTTGAGAAATCGGTGGACAGCTTAGGAGCTTGTCTGGGCCGATTTTTGCATCTCGACGAGATTTTTGCTGTTGACGTAGAGATATCCTTCTCCTGACATAAAATATGGAAGAAAAAGGAGATGGAGAAAGTGTATACAATTTGTGCTAATTTGCGAGTAAAACCATAAATAAATGAATAAATAAAAACACTTAGCTTGAATTTGTTTGCTCGTTGACGAGGATGAACTCTTGATTTATATTGATCGATGAAGGAATTTGTGATGATAACCCCTAGCTTTAAACTCCCATCATCTTCAAAATTCTCTCTCTTTTGGTATTTTCTTTCTCTCAAAATTTTCTTCAATCTCCCAAAACTCTCTCAAACATCCAAAATTTTCTCTCCAAAAAATTCTCCCAAACACTTCAAATTTTCTCTCTCAAGAATCCTTTCTCAAGCTCACTTCTTCCTCCTTTTATAACCTACTCATCTATCTCCCATTCTAATTTTTCCACTAACTCTATCTCCCATTCTAATTTCTCCACTAACTCTTCTTCATTTTCATCTTCCATTCTCCATCTCTATCTCACATTCGAATCTCTCCACTAACTCTTCTTCATCTTCATCTTCCCTTCTCCATATTTATCTCCCATTCTAATTTCTCCACTAACTCTTCTTAATCTCCATCTTCCCTTCTCTATTCTTATCTTCCATTCTAATTTCTCTACTAACTCTTCTTCATCTCCATCTTCCCTTCTCTATTCTTATCTTATTTTCTCCATCCATTCTTCTCCAACTTCTCTTCTTCATCTTCCCTTCTCTATTCTAATTTATCCACTAACTCTTCTTTTTATTATTTGTAAAATAATCCTTCAAGAGTTAGGTATTTGCACTCTAGTCCTTGAATTTTAAGTATTTACAATTCAGTCCCTGAAAAAAATATATTTCTTTAAGTCCAAATCTCCTCACAGTTTTTGACACACCAAAATTTACCACATGTCAAATTTAAGCTCATTTCTTGTCGCTGAAAATAATGTATAATTTAATTAAAGCCCTTTTGCAAAATTAAGTCATTCTGGGTATAATTGGGCCAAGATGAAAATTTAAAATATTAGAAGACAATGTCACAACTCATAAAAAGTGAAAGTTAAAATAAGTTGACTCAAATTAAATTTTTTTAGGCCCGATTCGAGATTATACTCGTGAAGGAACACGTGACTCGAATTGGATTTTTCTGAATTTGCGATGGCCAATATGAAAATAGATTTAAAATAAAAATATTAACTATCTTTGTGTATTTTTTGGCCTCAAATGTTATTTTTCCAAAATTTTCAAATATTTTTGTATTTTTTTTAAAAAAATTAAAATATATATAATATGAAAATTTATTTTTTGGTCAAAATTCGTTCCCTAGGCTCGGCTAAGGTTCCCAAAGTTGATTTTTCAATTTTATGAATTTTTATGGATTTTCTATTAATTTTCGAAAATAAATAAATAAAAAATACGTAAAAATACTGAAAATATGAAAAATCGTTTTTTGGTCAAAATTGGTTCCCTAGGCTTGGCTAAGGTCCCCAAAGTTGATTTTTCAATTTTATGAATTTTTATGGATTTTTTATTACTTTAGCAATAGAAAAAATGATTAAAAATCAGGTGTCAACAGCTGCCCCTCTTTGAAAGGAAGCTCGGTAGAGGTTCATTTCAAAGACGAGATGACACCTGGATTCTTATCGACTCAATACAAGTAAATAAAAAGAGTCGTGACATGATTGTTCCACTGAAAATGAAATGAGAACCTAAGGATTCGTTATATAAAAAAACTTTAGGGTGGTTGAACTTGAACCCGTATGGTGGATCAACCCATGGTAGATTCCTAATAAAAGGATTCTACTGATTAAAAATTGAATTAAAATTTGACCCGTATGGTGGGTCATACCATTTGACCCGTATGGTGGGTCGTACCATGGTAGATTCCTAATAAAAGGATTCTACTGATTAAATTTTGATTGAGATTTGACCCGTATGGTAGGTCACCACATGGAGATACCTGTAAGAAGGACTTGGTGCCTGTAGAAAGGACTTGGTGCTTTGCCTGTAAGAAGAACTTTGTGCCTGTAAGAAGGACTTGCTTTGCCTGTAAGAAGGACTTGATTTGCTTGTAAGAAGGACTTTGTTTGCCTGTAAGAAGGACTTTGTTTGCCTGTAAGAAGGACTTTGTTTTGCCTGTAAGAAGGACTTACTTTGCCTGTAAGAAGGACTTTGTGCCTGTAAGAAGGACTTGATTTGCATGTAAGAAGGACTTTGTTTGCCTGTAAGAAGGACTTTATGCCTGTAAGAAGGACTTGATTTGCCTGTAAGAAGGACTTTATGCCTGTAAGAAGGACTTTGTGCCTGTAAGAAGGACTTGATTTGCCTGTAAGAAGGACTTTGTGCCTGTAAGAAGGACTTTGTGCCTGTAAGAAGGACTTGATTTGCCTGTAAGAAGGACTTTGTGTCTGTAAGAAGGACTTGGTTTGCCTGTAAGAAGGACTTAGTTTGCCTATAAGAAGGACTTGGTGCCTATAAGAAGGACTTGGTTTGCCTGTAAGAAGGACTTTATGCCTGTAAGAAGGACTTGGTGCCTGTAAGAAGAACTTGGTTTGCCTATAAGAAGGACTTTATGCCTGTAAGAAGGACTTGATTTGCCTGTAAGAAGGACTTGTTTTGCCTGTAAGAAGAACTTGTTTTGCCTGTAAGAAGGACTTGATTTGCCTGTAAGAAGGACTTTGTGCCTGTAAGAAGGACTTGTTTTGCCTGTAAGAAGGACTTGATTTGCCTGTAAGAAGGACTTTGTGCCTGTAAGAAGGACTTGTTTTGCCTGTAAAAAGGACTTGATTTGCCTGTAAGAAGGACTTTGTGCCTATAAGAAGGACTTGATTTGCCTGTAAGAAGGACTTGGTTTGCCTGTAAGAAGGACTTGGTTTGCCTGTAAGAAGGACTTATTTTGCCTGTAAGAAGGACTTGGTGTACCTCAAAGGGTGCCATTCTGAAATCTGGAAAGATTAGGAATCCTGCAGAAGCTCAAACCCAAATTATATTATCCTGTCGCTTTAGGAATAAACCAAAGAGGCAGAGATCAAAAGGTCTCGAACATTTCTGTCCTTGAGACAAATCATGCTTTATTGAAGAAGGTGGATACCTGTATGTACCGCAATGGATTCGAGTACCCCAACAACCGTCAGAATTCATTCTCTTGAAAGGTTCAGGTTGAAGATATACTTACCTGAGAATTTGGAAGAAATGCTTGGTGGCTTCTCGACAACCAGGCTTGTTCATTCAATAATCGCTGAATGAATTTCAAGACTTTGGAAGGTAGTTTGAACATTGGGAATGTGTTGCCTGTCAGGCAGTATCAGAGGTAACATGTGCAAGCATTTTCATCAATGAGTTGATCGGTTCATGTAAAACTATTCAACCAAGTCGGCAATGATTAGAAGTAGTCTGTGTGATAACTCATGATGCAATCAATCCAAATATGGATCATGCAAAACTATTCTGTCAAGCTTGCATTACCAATTCTGTTTAAGGAGGTTCTCATAGAATGAACGCCTCGAATGTAATCTGAATGGGGGACTTCAATCCGAAAGGGCCTTCTCTCACTCTGGGGAAAGGCTGTTTATCTGTAAATTAAAATGTTAGACTTGCGTGGAAATGGTTTGCCTTTCCTCATCCTGTTATGCCCCATTCTGCACATTTGATGTCTCCTGTGCAGTTTATGCTCTAAGTTGGAGTTGGTAAGTTAAACACACGGAATAGTCATACATAATTCATGAACTGTGTAAGCACAATGCAGATGTGACAATTTTTTAGCATTACGTGTGTTTATATAATGTGCAAATATGGGCGGATTTAAATTGCCCCTGGTATGTGGGCGGACCGAACAAATTGGGAAGCCTATTCCTTATGTCGAGGGGTGGTTCGTCTCAAACTTTGTCTCTACGTGATGAAGCATATGGGTGAGGGAGCATTTCGGTTTGTTTAATGACAGCGACCGCCACGGTTTAGCGGTTGAATGCCCCTGTAAAAAGCAGAGAAATTATTCTCGAAATCAAACGAGATAAGGAAGACATATTTGCTTTTTCGCTTCAGAGCTTGCGATCAATTTGCCCCATTTTTCACCAGAATAGATCTTGTCAGATGATCATAATTTTCTTTTGGATTTATCTCCTTCAACATGTTAAATGTTAGTGTAAATATTTCCTGTAAAAAGAAAAAGAGATATATCAGCCAGTATTAAAAGGGATAAATTGAAAACGATACTGATTTACCCTTCATCTTGAATGTCTTGCACGAGTCTTTTACCAGTTTTGTTGGATTGAATTTTTCTCGACTTTTGTTGGGCGCCTCACCATTATGGGAAGACTATGGTAAAATACTGACTTTGATATTACTCGTCGAGTATTCCTGTTTGTAAAAAAAGAAATGCACAAAAAGTTGTTTCATTTATTTATAATACATACAACATTCCCCACCCTTGGGGATCGAACTCGGAATATTTCGGACCTACTGTCATCCCCCATACCATTCGGTCCATTGGACCGTAGGTGTCCATGGGGCTTTCTTTTCAAGGGTTAATCCTTGGGGATAACGCAGCCCTGTTGTATCACCTTGGGCCATGTTACGGTATTTCTCGAGGTAATTTGCAATCCCTGTTAAGAATGGAATAAGACAATTCAAGACTTGAGATGATTATGTGCACATTAGAACGATACAGAATTACCCATTTCTGAGATTGTTCGCGTCTTTCGCTTGTACTTTCCTTTGTCTGAAGCTGTCTATCCCGTGGTAATGCCCATGAGTCGATTTGCCCCCAAATTTTGTTCAACTTGTATTCGGATATGATTGCGTTCTCGGGTCGATTTGCAATTTCCTGAGAATAGAAGGGGCTTAATTTTAAAACTTGGAGCAACTGAGGGTAAATTGAAACGATACGGAGTTACCCTTAAGGTTTATCAAGATTTTTACTCGCCATCAATTCGTCGCGAGGTTGGTGAGGTGGCGGATTCGAGCATTTAATAGGGGGAAGTCGGATTATTACTCCTTGCTTTTACACATTCACAAAAGCAGAAAAACATATCACGCAAGGAAATAAAACACATTCACTCATTCAGGATCAGTTCTGCTTCCTCTACAGGCTCTCCCATGATCAGCTGACTTCATCCCAAATTAGATATGCATCGGCCATATCGAAGGTCTGGTGGTCACTGGCTGAACAAGTGCATCACAGTCCCGATGCTTTACCGATATCAAACTGGTTGATTATGGCGAAAAGATCATCGTCAATGTCCGCTTGGTGGTGATCTGTCCCTTCTTCCTCGGGAGGTATTGATACTGATCCAGTATCATTGGTCCTTTTGTACCCTGCTCCAACAGAACTCGATCCTGTTATAAATTGGTCTAACTCACCTCTTAAACATGCATTTTCGATCCTCAGATCATACATTTCATCGAGGGTGAGGAGGAGGCTATTGCAGTTGGGGCAGGTGGCGGAGTCAAAAGTCTCTTTATACATCTTGTTTTCCGCTCGGAGGTTTTCATTTTCAACTCTTAGAAACTCGGCTTCGTTGTGCTCATGACGAGTCTTCATTCGGGTTCGTCTATTTTGAAACCAGAACTTGATTTGCGAAGGTTCAAGGCCTAGCTTTTGACTCAGTTCCATTTTTTGTTTGCCGTCTGGCATAGGGCACGTTCTGAAGAATGCTTCAAGCTTTCGTACTTGCTCCTCAGTATGGCGACGGTAACGCTTCTTTTGACCTTTACCGTTGTTGTCATTGTCCTTACCGGGCTCTTGGACGTCGTCGGTGGAAGGGCCGGGCTCCATAGGCTCGATCCCAAATATGGCTTCGAATTCTTCCTCTCCCATATTCAGCAAGTAACGATAACTTTCAAGTGTGTTGGGTTGAGACATCTTCGATTTGGTTAACGATTTCTCAAAGTTTGATATCTCTTCTTGTATTTTCACTCTCTGGATTTTTCTGGGAGACTGCGTATGCTTTAAGAGTCTCTCTTTCGAGCACGAATGAGAATTATCAAGAAGATGTCTCCTTTAAAATTAGACGTGGGTTTAGCAACTGTATTGCCTCTCTCGAGTGTTCTGGCTTTCTCGATTTTCTTTTCATCGTATCTCTCGCCCAGCTCGTCTCCTTCCATCTTTCCGTGGAAGGGGGCCCCTTGTTGCTGTCTCCACCGTCAATTTGCTGGCGAGTTCTTCAATAAAGACGAGTCGTATCTCTTTTCTGCCGTAAATGTCTTTGTCTCCCACTCAGCTTATTTTTTATCCTTTCTTTTTCAAAGTAGTGGCGTCCCGTCCAACTTTTCCGTAGAGACGTCGGATTTGCTTGGCTCGAGATTGGAGACGAGTAGCGGAGGTGATACTGATAGGGAATGGTAGACAGGAAAATCTGGCCAGTAGAGACTTCCCCTGCAAAAATGAAAGAGAATGCGGCAGTATATGTTCTTCATATTCTAGAAAAATTGGAACGATACTGTTTTACCCTTGTGTATACTTCCATTGAATTTGAATTGAGGAAGTTCCTTCATTTGGATTGGATTGAATTGTATGTCCCGAGTTGCCCTTCACTTTGAGCTTGCCACATATGTGCTTTGCTTAGTTGGGCCTTATTTTCTTTCGGGTTGCCTTGGACCATCATCATTTTCTATGCCATCGGGTCCGTGGACCGGAGGGCTCCTTTAATTTGAAGGTTACCTTCGAGGCAAATGAGTCCTATCGCGTTCCATTGGGTCATTTCATTTTGCGACACTCTTGAGGCACTTTGCAATCCCCTGGGTGAGAATGGAACAAATCCAATTTAGCATTTTGCAACGATTGAGGGTAAATTGGAACGACACACAGTTACCCATCTTCGAGCTCGCCTGGGCTTTTCACTTGAAATTTCCCTACGTGAGGCCATTCAACATTTCTCATTATGGCAGTCAGCGACGTTGCCACAAATTGATCCGCCCTAAATCTAGCATAAAAAAGGATTCACGCATTCGACGGGATAAATAAATTGCCCCCTTGTCTTTGAATTAAATCGAGACACCTAGAAAGCTGGAAAATATCATACGCAGGGGAATTAAGCATGAAATGAAAGGTGCACTTATTCAAGGTCAGTTCTGCCTCTCCTGTGGCTCTTCGATAATCAGCTAGTCTCGTGTTGGTTCGGGTGTGGATAACCGATGTTTGAGAGTCCCTACTCACTGGCTCCTGATCGCGGCTTGGGACATCTGTCAACCCTAAACTGGTTGACCAGGGCAGTAAGCTCATCATCTGGGTAATCTCTTGAACCTTCCAGCAACTGATGCTCGAATTGGGCATTATTGTTGGCAAATGCTGGCGGTAGATTTCTCATTATGTCCTCGCCGTGAGCAATTTGACTTCTCATGCTGGAGCCTTCATCATTACTCGAGAAAGTGTGGGGATCACCAACTGTCCTGCTGCAAAAAACTCCTTCCATTCGAGGATTAGAGAAGTGGAAGTGCTCAGGATAACTTCTTGTCTGATTCTCTAGCTGCGCAGGCGCGCTGATCATTGGATGAGTTCTAGCCACAGGTTGGTGCTCAAACCAAGGAATCTGAATACACTGCTCCTGCGGTCTATACTCTTGAAGAGCATTAGGGTGATTCTGGGGGATACTTTGATTAACGCCTGGGGGATTGATGGCATGGCTACTAGCTTGGTTGATGATGGGAAGTGGCTCGCCCCATGCTAACCTGGGGAACTTATGGTGGCGAGGAGACTCGACGTTCAGGCTTGGATCAGTCCCGCCTTGGTTGTCTTGATTCTGAGCTGCATTGTGTTCTCTCACCCTTTTTCTGTACTTCTGAAGATGACTCGAAACATTTGCTTTAGTGAGTCCCTCTACCTTCATAATTTCCAGTATATGTTGCGGCCGTGCCGAATCTATTCCTAGCTGCTGAACTGCATTAACAAACATACGATGCAGCTCGGGAGACCAACTCATCTTCTTTCTCCAGTTGCTTGGAACAAAATTGAAGGCTTGATGCTTGTTCTCATGGTCGTGCAATTGCTTCCTTACCACGTGCTGCCATATGTTTTGAAGCATCTGAACTCTAACTGGTTTCGTTACGACGTCTTGGGCCCCATTTAAGACAGCCTTCATTAGGGCTTGCTGATCATCGCTTACCGATATTACGAGGACTGGCATGTTTAATTTAGAATTGATGACTTCCAAGAGAGTGAAAACATCCATGTCAATCCCTACTATGGCGGTGAGGACGATATCAAACTGGTCACCACTCCTCCTTAATATCTCTAAGGCCTCTGTCGCCTTTGCTTGAGCTACAACCTTATACCGGCATTTTCTCAATACGGTAACAAGGATTGACAGAGAGACTGGATTACCGTCAATGGCCATGACCAGTAGACCCTCAGGGTAAGGAACTTCATTAGCTTCGACCAGGGTTGAACATGCGCCCGTTTCCCTAATGCTCGACATATTTCTGGATCTAGGACTGCCGATTCGAGACCGCCTCGGGATGTCTTCTCGGACTTGAGGGATCACGAGATCGTTGATGCCTTCTCGTAACAGGCTTTGAAAGCCGATGCTTTGATGGTGAAGGTTTTGAATTCCTCTCCCACGAGAACTCCTTCCTCTCTATCTTTCTCCTGCGAGTTCTTGCGAATGAACTCTGACTATCAAATGGGGACAAGTTCTCTCTCTGGCAATAGCAACGACTTCCCTCTTCACGGGCAGCGCTATTAGATTTTCCGAGGGAGAAAATCTGATATTCAGCTTTTGATCAAAGGGGAAATCCTTGTTTCTTGCTCAGTTTGTCTTCTTTTTTCTTTTCGTGATAGAGGGCCCCTGTCAAGATCTCCACCGTCGATTTACTGGCGGGTCCTCCAATGAAGACAAGTCGTATCTCCTTTTCGCTAACGTTTGCCGTGTCTTCCACTCAGCTTATCTTTCCGTCTTCTTTTTCAAAGTGGCGGTGTCTCGTCAAACTTTCTGCGGAGATTTCGGACTCGCTTAGCTCGCAGTCGCCATCTGATGGGAATTCGAGCCAACGAGGGTGGTGCCAATAGAGAATGGTAGATAAGAGAAATCTTGACTGGTTGATACCGTCACTATGAAATCAATATTTACTTCAAAGCAGATTACCATCTTCGCATTCCGCTCATCTGCCTCACCTCTCTCCCCCTTTCTTTCGTATTCTGCTTTCAAAAATGGCCAATTCTCCTAACCATACCTTATCCGCCGAAGTCCTAGCTGGGTGGGAGAGACTCTACAATCTTCTTGGTAGAGGTTACGCTCATATAGCCAAAAACTCTACCGTTGAGGCTGAAATCCTCGGTTTATTTAGGACCGTGGACGTTGCTTCTGTTGAGGGTACCCAACTAGGGAAGGAGTACCGGAACTTCTCGACCCTCTTCATCAATTTTCTGGCTGCCTATAACCGTGCTTATGAGACGGTCCTTGTGACCGCCGTCGTGAAAGCCCGTTACCGAGACCGGCACGAGCGTCTGGCAACAGTTACGTTTGTGGCTGATAATCACAAAAAGGCCCTCAAGTTTGCCAACGATCAGCTTTCGTGGCTGGTTCGTGAGAGGGGAAAGTTGGTGGACCGTCTGGCCTTGGTCCGAACTTACGCCGAACAGGAGCCAGGCAATATTGTGATGAGGTGTAAATGTGGTTGGCTGCAGGAGAGACTTGATGACATTACGGCAGACATTGCTTTCGAGAGGGCAGTGATTCCGGACCTGGAGTTTGCCGTTGAGCATTACGAGGCCACTATGGCCCAGGTTAAAGAGAAGTGCGATCGCCTCTTCTTTAGGCTCGCGGAGCTTGATCCCGAGAGCGCCCGGTGCATCCAGAGTATCAACTGTTTGGAGAGTCAGTTGAGCTCTTTCGTAATGGTCATCAGGGCCCAGTTTGGCTTTACCTTTCCTCCCCAGTGAGTTGTTGTAATACTCTTTGATGAATGGAATGAAAGAAAAGCTTCACGTGTTTTGTTTTGTTTTTTTTTAATTTTCCTGCTATCGTTTCTTCCACATAGCATAACAGAACGATTTGAGGTACCGAAGATGTCGAGGATTAATGTTCTTCTTGATGTTCTTGTTTAATTGCTCCAGACGATGATATCGAGAACATTGATGATGGGTTCGGCAGTGGCCCCCACTATCCATCTTGAGATCACGAACAATAACGCTATGACAACTCGATCAGTGCGCTGGTAGTAAATCCGGCCACCTGTTGTGTGCCCACTTTTATCCATATTTTGTTTCTTTCGGCGTCCACTTGCTCGTGTCGGTCGCCTGTAGCGTCGGGAGAAATTCCTGTGGGCCACGTTCATTAATAGAACCTCGGTCCTCTAAAGCCCTCCGCATGTTTCGGATAAGAGGAAATTTTAAGACCGGTCTCTGGTTGATTTGATCAGGTAAAGGTATTTGTTTCATGGGTTCTGATTATATAATCCATATTGTTTTTCAAAAGACGCGGGATCCTCTGCAATACATTAAATATGCCCCCATGTTTAATCAGTATAAATCCACCGTCATATCAGAATACACTGCCCATACAAGTTTACGGATTGACACAACTTTGTCTGTCAAAGATGGACAATGTTCGTTTGCCCCCCAGAATTAACGGTTGAAGCCTCGGTGTTTTTCGTCTTTTGGTATTTCTGAAGATGATTCTTGATATATTATTGAACTTAATTTTTACACCCGTCTGGGGTATCTAGGATCTCTCTGCAAAAGAAAAGGATATAATTAGTATGCGACACAAGAAATGTCAGTCCATGACTCCTATATTAGTCCAATTTGATTTTTTCTATTTTATAGAGAAATCAGAAGAAAGAAAAAAAAATTTCCTTAGGAAGAAATGGGTTAATTTCTGATACAGAATTTTTTTCAGATTTATTATTCTTTTTTTTATTTTTTTAAAGGAATGTGACAAAGTCTCTTGACGTTTACTAAAATTTTTGAAGGAATTTCCTTTTTATCAAAATAAATTTTCAGAGGTAAATTTGTCAGGAAAATTTTATTTTTATTGAAGCAGGAAAGACATGACAGAAATCCTTTATTGGTTAACGAAATTCCCCCGAGACATTAGTCTAATTTTATTTAGAGAAACTTTTCTTAGAAAAACATGAGCGAATTTCTCGAAAAGAATTTTTGTTGCAAGTTTTTATAATTTGAAAGAATGTGATAAAATCACTTGATGTTTTTTTAAAAGGAATTTTTCTTTTTATCGAAATAAATTTTCAGAGGAAAATTTGTCGGGAAAATTTCATTTTTATTGGAGAGAAAAAAAACATGACAAAAATCTCTTATTGGTCAATTAGTCTAATTTTATTTAGAGAAAATTTTCTTAGAAAAACATGAGCGAATTTCTCGAGAAGAATTTTCTTGCAAGTTTTTATAATTTGAAAAATGTGATAAAATCACTTGATGTCTACTAGAGTTTTTTTTTAAGGAATTTTTCTTTTTATTGAAATTTTCAGAGGAAAATTTTTTCAGGAAAATTTCATTTTTATTGAAGCAATAAAAATATGACAAAAATCCCTTATTGGTTAATAAAATTCCCATGAAGGGATTTTTTTACATCATTTTTTCGAAAAAAAAAATTTAAAAGAAATGAGGGACAAATTTAATTTTTATTTTCTTTTAAAAGAATGGTCGTAATATCAAGCTCAAAAACTAACTAACACCTAGCATGGACCGACCGAAAATAAATACAAGATAAAATTAGAGAACTTACTTTTACCTTGGAGAAATGCAAATCACATAGTCATGCGCATGACTCAAGTGAGGAGTGGACTCTAGAAAATAAAAGAAGGAGAGACAAGGTATGGACCTAAAAAGGCTCCCACTATCTGAATTGACAGACTTACCCTCCACGCAATCAAATCACAATGGGAAGAATTGTCAATTCAGATAATGAGCGGAATAAAATATGGTCAACCCGAGCGCAATCGACGCAAGAGCTTTGCATATTCGATCCCTATCTATGGTTTTCTAGGAAGAATTTCGCGACTTGGGTTTAGACGCTTGTGTGTGCAGGTGTCGTGATCCTCAGAGTATGCAAGACATGCACAACAATTGATATCAAAACAGCGCTTCTAAAAATGTGCGAAATTAAACAAATAAACCCAACACCGAGCCTGCAAAACAAAGGGGTTAGCCAAACACTCCGCCCCTTATAACTCCCATCCTGCAAAAACATATAACACCTATAGAATGAGTCCCAAACAATATCGCCAGAAGCGAGATATGTATGAAATTTTCATTGGCCTAAGTCCACTAAGACTCTTAAACTTTCGAAAAAATTTAAGTATTCCAATTGGTATCTTTTTTCGAAAATTTAAAAATCTCTGTCCCCAGCGGAGTCGCCAGTCTGTCGCGACCCTCTAAAAAAATTTTAAATTTTAAAGGGGGTTAACGGATTATTAGGTTAATTAGATTTGACTAACCTAACGCGGACCCTCCCAAGCCCTACCGAATCGCAACTTTGGTTTTTGTTTAAATGATTTTGAAATTTGGAGTCGCCACTAATCGTTCTTGGAAGGTCGATTAGAAACCTAAATAAATTAGCGGGAGAACTAATTTATTCCTGCGAACCAGAGATTATGAGCTCGGGGACTTGGTTACACTAGTTAATTAAAACTAATGCCCTTTCGGTACCTTAATTTCATGGATATCCTAATTCGGCAACTCAGGCTTGGTTTATTCCTAAGGTTATAGTAGGGTATTCTCTTTTGTGTTTTCACTTTTTAAATAGGATGCATGGATGGTATATATTTTTATTTGTTATATTTTTTTAAGTGTTAAAGATTCCCTGAAGCCGAAAGAAGGAGTGTGTTAACGACTTCTGTGCAGTATTACAACCTACTTATCTTTTGGGTCTGATGATTCAAAAATTAAATTATAGGAAGTACATGACAGTGAATAAACACCTCCAATGGGAGGCCTAGCATTGGCTTGGCTCTTCCCTTTGGGATTTAAGGTACAGGTATTTAAGTTGCAAGTATTTAAACTACTGTAAGTAAAAACCTCCAATGGGAGGCTAAGCATTGGCTTGGCTCTTCCCTTTGGGATTTAAGGTACATGTATTTAAGTTGCAGGTATTTAACTACTGTAAGTAAAAACCTCCAATGGGAGGCTAAGCATTGGCTTGGCTCTTCCCTTTGGGATTTAAGGTACATGTATTTAAGTTGCAAGTATTTAACTACTGTAAGTAAAAACCTCCAATGGGAGGCTAAGCATTGGCTTGGCTCTTCCCTTTGGGATTTAAGGTATAGGTATTTAAGTTGCAGGTATTTAACTACTGTAAGTAAAAACCTCCAATGGGAGGCTAAGCATTGGCTTGGCTCTTCCCTTTGGGATTTAAGGTACAGGTATTTAAGTTGCAGGTATTTAACTACTGTAAGTAAAAACCTCCAATGGGAGGCTAAGCATTGGCTTGGCTCTTCCCTTTGGGATTTATGGTGCAGGTATTTAAATTGCGGATGGACTTTGTCCTCTCCATTCTGGGGTATGAATTCTTTAAAATAAAATACAACGAATTGATTCAACAATTTGAAATTTGTGCGCGCTTGAGGACTCCTCCAAGCCAATTTTGTGCTTCCATAGGGTTGACCATTGATATAAAGCTGCGGCTTCCTGACATAAAATAGAGTGAAATGTTAGTATACAAAATATGTGCTAATCTGCACCTAAAACCAGAAGAGTAGAAAGAGTACTTATCTCCCATTTTTTGGGAGGGATTTCTATAATTGATTTTCGCTCTCTATGTTCCCAATATAGAGAGTTTCTTTTGAATTAAGAGGGACTTTTAGTCACAGATCAGTTGAGAAATCGGTGGACAGCTTAGGAGCTTGTCTGGGCCGATTTTTGCATCTCGACGAGATTTTTGCTGTTGACGTAGAGATATCCTTCTCCTGACATAAAATATGGAAGAAAAAGGAGATGGAGAAAGTGTATACAATTTGTGCTAATTTGCGAGTAAAACCATAAATAAATGAATAAATAAAAACACTTAGCTTGAATTTGTTTGCTCGTTGACGAGGATGAACTCTTGATTTATATTGATCGATGAAGGAATTTGTGATGATAACCCCTAGCTTTAAACTCCCATCATCTTCAAAATTCTCTCTCTTTTGGTATTTTCTTTCTCTCAAAATTTTCTTCAATCTCCCAAAACTCTCTCAAACATCCAAAATTTTCTCTCCAAAAAATTCTCCCAAACACTTCAAATTTTCTCTCTCAAGAATCCTTTCTCAAGCTCACTTCTTCCTCCTTTTATAACCTACTCATCTATCTCCCATTCTAATTTTTCCACTAACTCTATCTCCCATTCTAATTTCTCCACTAACTCTTCTTCATTTTCATCTTCCATTCTCCATCTCTATCTCACATTCGAATCTCTCCACTAACTCTTCTTCATCTTCATCTTCCCTTCTCCATATTTATCTCCCATTCTAATTTCTCCACTAACTCTTCTTAATCTCCATCTTCCCTTCTCTATTCTTATCTTCCATTCTAATTTCTCTACTAACTCTTCTTCATCTCCATCTTCCCTTCTCTATTCTTATCTTATTTTCTCCATCCATTCTTCTCCAACTTCTCTTCTTCATCTTCCCTTCTCTATTCTAATTTATCCACTAACTCTTCTTTTTATTATTTGTAAAATAATCCTTCAAGAGTTAGGTATTTGCACTCTAGTCCTTGAATTTTAAGTATTTACAATTCAGTCCCTGAAAAAAATATATTTCTTTAAGTCCAAATCTCCTCACAGTTTTTGACACACCAAAATTTACCACATGTCAAATTTAAGCTCATTTCTTGTCGCTGAAAATAATGTATAATTTAATTAAAGCCCTTTTGCAAAATTAAGTCATTCTGGGTATAATTGGGCCAAGATGAAAATTTAAAATATTAGAAGACAATGTCACAACTCATAAAAAGTGAAAGTTAAAATAAGTTGACTCAAATTAAATTTTTTTAGGCCCGATTCGAGATTATACTCGTGAAGGAACACGTGACTCGAATTGGATTTTTCTGAATTTGCGATGGCCAATATGAAAATAGATTTAAAATAAAAATATTAACTATCTTTGTGTATTTTTTGGCCTCAAATGTTATTTTTCCAAAATTTTCAAATATTTTTGTATTTTTTTAAAAAAAATTAAAATATATATAATATGAAAATTTATTTTTTGGTCAAAATTCGTTCCCTAGGCTTGGCTAAGGTTCCCAAAGTTGATTTTTCAATTTTATGAATTTTTATGGATTTTCTATTAATTTTCGAAAATAAATAAATAAAAAATACGTAAAAATACTGAAAATATGAAAAATCGTTTTTTGGTCAAAATTGGTTCCCTAGGCTTGGCTAAGGTCCCCAAAGTTGATTTTTCAATTTTATGAATTTTTATGGATTTTTTATTACTTTAGCAATAGAAAAAATGATTAAAAATCAGGTGTCAACAATATGTGAAATTCTCATTCATGTGGGGGATTGTTGGGATTTTGGTTCCAAAAAGACCCTTAAAAAAGTTGAATGAGAATGTGGTTGAGGGAGTCCCACATGGGATAAAAGAGAGATGGAAATAGGGTTTAAATAGTTGAGCCTCTCCAATGGGTTTGGGCCCCAAGGGGCACCCCACTTTTGTGGAGGAGAGAGGTCTTGGACAAAGTCGGACCGGTCCACACGCGCGCGCGCGCCGCCGCCGCCGTCCGTCCGACCGGCCGGCTCGGATCGGATCGGGCCGGGCCCGGGTCCGAGTTAAACCCATCGTTTTATTTTTTTCCGAATAGACATGTTCGTCCGAATTTTTATTTATTATTATTATTTTTCTTTCGAATCATGTCTATTCATAATTTCTCTTCAACCTATACGAAGACACTGATTCGGCAATAACCGAACACCAAACGAAGGTGTTGATTCGGCAATAACCGAACGCCGAATGAAGGTGTTGATTCGGTAATAACCGAACTCCAAATAACCATGAATTCGTGACTCTTCGATTGGACCTATATATAATACATTCTGATTTTTCGAAGTAGAAACGAGCATTCATTTTTTTGCTTTTCGAAAATTCATCTATCACTCACTCTCATCTGTGCGATAATTCCCGAAGTTGAGTTCGAAGGATTTTCGTCGAGGAAGTGCCGCTTCGACGGAAGTGTGTGATCCGTTCTATCCTGGGAGGCGATTGTCCACGCAACCTTGGGTACCTGTGGAGGGGACAAATTCGTCTTAAGGACACGACGTGAAATCGTCGGGCTCGGATCGATCATCCAATCAGCCATTCGTCTGCACCTGTTTCAGGTTTGTCTAATTCTTCGACTTGATTTATGCGAACACACATAAGAACGACTACAATCTTAAGACGAAGTTTGTTCCTATACTGTGTTCGCCTTCGAGTCTGTTTGTCGAATGTCGTAGTATAGTCATTTGCTATAGTCATTCGATAATTTCTTTTCATATATTCAGAAATTGTTTCTTTCCTGTCTCATCATATGTGCCTACTATAATAGTTCATATTTCCAGTTTTCCAATTTTGTATTACTAGTCTTGCCATATATTCACTCGCCAATCATTTCTGTTTTCGTAATAGAAATGGCCTCGACATCAATGACGCCTGTTGCGTCTGTTCCAACTCATGGAGAAAAGCCAGAAAAGTTCAATGGGTCTGACTTCAAGAGATGGCAACAAAAGATGTTGTTCTATCTCACGACCTTGAATTTGGCAAGGTTCCTCACCGAGGATGCTCCTAAGTTGGATGAGGGAGAAATGGACAAGGAAAAATTTGCTGCGGTAGATGCGTGGAAGCACTCCGATTTTCTGTGTCGCAACTACATCCTCAATGGTCTAGACAATACCCTGTATAATGTTTATAGCCCGTTGAAAACGGCTAAGGAATTATGGGACAATCTAGACAAGAAATACAAGACCGAAGATGCTGGATTGAAGAAGTTCATAGTCGGCAAATTTCTGGACTTTAAGATGGTCGACTTCAAGACCGTCTTAAGTCAAGTCCAAGAACTTCAAGTGATTATGCATGACATCCATGCCGAGGGCATGATTCTTAGTGAATCATTTCAAGTGGCTGCATTCATTGAGAAGTTGCCGCCATCTTGGAAGGACTTCAAGAATTATCTCAAACATAAGAGAAAGGAGTTATCGCTTGAGGACTTGATTGTTCGATTGAGGATCGAGGAAGACAATAGACTTTCTGAAAAGAAAGTTGGTAGCAAACTGGAGGTCTCAAGGGCCAACTTTGTTGAAGGAGGATCGAAACCCAACAAGAAGAGAAAGACATTTGGAGAGGGATCCACCCAAGGCCAGAAAAAGTTCATTGGCAAATGCTACAATTGTGGAAAAGCTGGACATCGTGCTAAGGACTGTAGAGCAAAGAAGAGAAAGCATACTCAAGCTAATGTGGTGGAACAAATTTCCAATGGCGTTGATGATATCAATCTGACTGCTATGATATCCGAGTGCAATTTGGTGGGCAACCCCAAAGAATGGTGGATTGATACTGGAGCAACTCGCCATATATGCGCCAATAGATGGATGTTCACATCCTATACACCTATGGCACGTGATGAGAAACTCTATATGGGTAATTCATCGACCTCTCAGGTTGAAGGTATTGGCAAGATTGCTCTGAAGATGACGTCTGGAAAAACCGTGACACTAGTCGATGTGCTGCATGTGCCAGACATACGCAAGAACTTAGTGTCTGGATCTCTCCTTAGCAAGAATGGTTTTAAGTTGGTGTTTGTATCTGACAAGTTTGTACTCTCCAAGAATGAGATGTATGTAGGAAAAGGTTATTTGAGTGAGGGTTTGTTTAAGCTGAATGTAATGACTGTTGTACCTAATGATTCTATGAATAAAGTTGTTTCTGCTTACGTGCTTGAGTCTCCTAATTTATGGCATGCTAGATTAGGACATGTTAACTACAAGTCAATAAAGAAATTGATGAGCATGGGACTATTGCCAAAATCTGACTGTCCAAGTGAAAAATGCCAAGTGTGTGTTGAATCAAAATTTTCCAAACCTCCGTTTCATTCTATAGACAATAAAATCACTGAACCTTTAGATTTAATACACACTGACATATGTGATTTGAAAACAATACCCACAAGAGGTGGTAAGAAATATTTTATCACTTTTATAGATGACTGTTCAAGGTATTGTTATGTCTATTTGCTGAGTAGTAAAGATGAAGCTATATCTGCTTTTAGAACTTATAAGTCTGAAGTTGAAACTCAGTTAAATAGCAAAATCAAAATGATAAGAAGTGATAGAGGTGGTGAATATGAATTTCCTTTTGAGGAAATTTGTTCTGAATTTGGCATTATTCACCAAATTACGCCTCCTTATACGCCACAGTCCAATGGCGTGGCAGAAAGGAAAAATCGATCGTTAAAGGAAACGATGAATGCGTTGCTAAATAGTTCTGGATTACCACAGAACTTGTGGGGGGAAGCTGTTCTGACAGCAAATTTTATTTTAAATAGAGTACCCCACAAAAAGACACAACAAACTCCTTATGAAAAGTGGAAAGGCAGAACGCCGAATTTGAAATACCTCAAAGTGTGGGGGTGTTTAGCTAAGGTTGCCGTTCCTAAACCTAAGAAGGTCAAAATAGGACCGAAAACTGTTGATTGTGTCTTTATTGGATATGCTCTTAATAGTAATGCATATCGATTTCTGGTCCATAAGTCTGAAATCCCAGATATACATGTTAATACGATCATTGAATCAAGGGACGCCTCGTTCTTTGAGAACATTTTTCCGTATAACAGAGTATATGAGCCAATCAATAATGATAAAAGGCCTAGGGAGACTACACCTAGAAACGATCCTATGGAGGATGAACCTAGACGTAGTAAAAGACAAAGAACTTCTAATTCTTTTGGACCTGATTTTCTAACATATTTGTTAGAGAATGAGCCTCGGACCTTTAAAGAGGCTGTGACATCCCCAGAAGCTCCGTTCTGGAAAGAAGCTATCAATAGTGAGGTTGAATCCATCCTGTCAAACCATACTTGGGAATTGGTTGACCTTCCTCCTGGCAATAAACCACTACAATGTAAGTGGATATTCAAGAAGAAAATGAAAGCGGATGGTACTATTGATAAATATAAGGCTAGGCTTGTAGTAAAAGGATACAAGCAACGAGAAGGTCTGGATTATTTCGACACTTATTCACCTGTCACAAGAATTACATCCATAAGGATGCTAATTGCTATAGCAGCGGTGTATAAGCTTGAAATTCATCAAATGGATGTGAAAACGGCCTTCTTAAATGGGGATTTGGAGGAAGAAATATATCTGGAACAACCTGAAGGGTTCATCGTTCCAGGACAAGAGAAGAAGGTATGTCGTCTAATCAAGTCACTCTATGGATTGAAACAAGCACCGAAACAGTGGCATGCTAAATTCGACCAAGTCATGTTGTCGAATGGTTTTAAAATAAATGAGTGTGATAAATGTGTTTATTTTAAGAATACTCATAATGGCTTTGCCATTCTGTGCTTGTATGTAGATGACATGCTTATAATGGGTAGTGATAGTGAGGTTGTTAAGGCAACCAAACGCATGCTCACAAGTAAGTTTGATATGAAAGATATGGGGGTTGCAGATGTTATTTTAGGAATTAAAATCCAAAAGACATCTGGAGGATTAGCTTTATCGCAGTCTCATTACATTGAGAAGATTCTTGAAAAATGCAAGAATCTAGATATTATACCAGTAAAGACCCCGATAGATGTTAATCTGCATCTTTCAAAGAATACTGGTGAAAGTAAAGCTCAAAATGATTATGCTAGTATACTAGGCAGTTTAATGTATGTCATGAACTGTACTAGGCCGGACATAGCTTGTGCTATGAGCAAGCTGAGTCGATTTACAATTAGTCCAAATGACAATCATTGGAAAGCAATGAAACGTGTATTAGGCTATTTGAAGCACACTCAAAGCTATGCTTTGCATTACACAAAGTATCCAGCAGTACTTGAAGGATATTGTGATGCAAATTGGATAACTGGCACAAAAGACACAAAATCCACAAGTGGGTATGTGTTTACACTTGGTGGAGGAGCAGTGTCTTGGAAATCATCCAAACAAACTTGCATTGCAAGATCTACTATGGAAGCAGAATTTATTGCTTTGGATAAGGCTGGTGAAGAAGCAGAGTGGCTTCGAAATTTCTTAGAAGACATTCCTAATTGGCCTAAACCAATGCCAGCTGTATGTATTCATTGTGATAGTCAAGCGGCAATTGGAAGGGCAAGGAATGTTATGTATAATGGAAAGTCCCGACATATACGTCGAAGACACGATACCGTGAGACAGCTACTCTCTAGTGGAATTATCACGATTGACTATGTGAAGTCAAAAGATAATATTGCGGATCCATTAACAAAAGGCCTAACTAGAGAGATGGTTGAGAAAACATCAAGAGGAATGGGTTTAAGGCCTATGAAATAAGGCATCATAGCGGAAACCCCACCTAGTTGACTGGAGATCCCAAGATCTAGGTTCAAAGGGACAACTAAGTTATGAAAGCTAAGTAGAGTACTATCGACTCTTACTCATTCCCGTATAAAGATAGTACGGACAAGTGAAGGTTAAGCATAAGCTTTTAATGATTCTGATTTAGGTATGTGAAATACCACATATTCAGAAATCACCTATGTGAGTGTGAAGTGAGGGCCGCTTCTAAGGTGAATTTGAAAGGCCGAATTCCCGAAAGCACTCATGAAACCAGGCGGTGTTCATGGCCAAAACGAACACAACAATGAGAACCAACTTTGTTCGAGAGAGAGTTGTGTGATTCTTATTGTCTTGACTTACACCGAAAGTCGACAGTTCAAAGACATCAAGTCTACTGATTGACCGAGTAAGTCCGATAGGTCTCGCTAGGGAAAGTTCAAAGTTTCAGACTACTTATCCCAATGCAACGTTCTCTCATGGAATAATCGCACATTGCATTTCATACATGCACAAAGAGTCATGATATGTGAAATTCTCATTCATGTGGGGGATTGTTGGGATTTTGGTTCCAAAAAGACCCTTAAAAAAGTTGAATGAGAATGTGGTTGAGGGAGTCCCACATGGGATAAAAGAGAGATGGAAATAGGGTTTAAATAGTTGAGCCTCTCCAATGGGTTTGGGCTCCAAGGGGCACCCCACTTTTGTGGAGGAGAGAGGTCTTGGACAAAGTCGGACCGGTCCACACGCGCGCGCGCGCCGCCGCCGCCGTCCGTCCGACCGGCCGGCTCGGATCGGATCGGGCCGGGCCCGGGTCCGAGTTAAACCCATCGTTTTATTTTTTTCCGAATAGACATGTTCGTCCGAATTTTTATTTATTATTATTATTTTTCTTTCGAATCATGTCTATTCATAATTTCTCTTCAACCTATACGAAGACACTGATTCGGCAATAACCGAACACCAAACGAAGGTGTTGATTCGGCAATAACCGAACGCCGAATGAAGGTGTTGATTCGGTAATAACCGAACTCCAAATAACCATGAATTCGTGACTCTTCGATTGGACCTATATATAATACATTCTGATTTTTCGAAGTAGAAACGAGCATTCATTTTTTTGCTTTTCGAAAATTCATCTATCACTCACTCTCATCTGTGCGATAATTCCCGAAGTTGAGTTCGAAGGATTTTCGTCGAGGAAGTGCCGCTTCGACGGAAGTGTGTGATCCGTTCTATCCTGGGAGGCGATTGTCCACGCAACCTTGGGTACCTGTGGAGGGGACAAATTCGTCTTAAGGACACGACGTGAAATCGTCGGGCTCGGATCGATCATCCAATCAGCCATTCGTCTGCACCTGTTTCAGGTTTGTCTAATTCTTCGACTTGATTTATGCGAACACACATAAGAACGACTACAGGAATGCCACCGCAAGACACGGGGGCTGCTTAAAACGTGGGAGGTAAGGCTGGTCCAATACCACGCCTCAAAGAGATGCTGGGAATATGCCAAACTATCAGAGCCAGAACTACACTTCTAGCAGGGACCCGTCAACTGTACCGGGTGGAAATGCTTATTAGGGGTGGAAATGTTTGGCCTAGAGAGAACTTGGATCGCAAGTCATGGGATTTCACGTATAGCTCCAACGGATGGACCTGTTTATTTGCTGCTCTTAAGTTTGGAGGTGTCTGCACTTTTGCAGTTGAATAGTATGTCTGGAATTTTATCTCATGAGATCGAATTTCTTCTCTTTGCTCGGAGTCTCGATGGCTGTATCCGTTTTGGGGGAAACGCTGCCCTCTGAGTCCTAAGGGACTTACGATTAGTTTCAATGAAACTTGGACCATCTTGCAATTCATCTTTTTCTTTCTTCGTTAATAGGCTTTGAAATGTGGATATCAAGAAACTTTGGGTATTGAATCAAAAGCTTATTATCGGGCGTCGTTTTTAGTAAATTTTTTATATATGTTCGAAAAGAAATGAAGTGTCGTGTGTAGCAAAGTGTAGTTATGATTGGTTCCATCGTCTACATCAGTAGTACAGTGATGAGTCTTTTTGTCAATAATTTGTTGCTCGTAGTAAAGATTAATTACTTAATCACGACAAATCTACTCCTATCCATCAGTTAGATTTGACATCCAGCCAGGTTAAGGATAGTGGCTCCTGTTTACCAATAGATTTGCCACCGCTAGTATAAGAAAAAAAGAACTCCTACGGTAGATATTGATGATATTCGTGAACCTATTTCTTTGTAAAGGTCATTTGTTCGGTTTACCCTTACTAATCGTATATTTAATTTGTTCTTGGTAATGCAAGTTGCTTTGGGTAAATAGAAGTTATTCTTGGTGAATATAAGTTGTTTGTGGCAACTGTTAGTTTTTATAAAAGCATGTTGTTTATTTGTGGTAAAATCTAATTGTACATCGTGGATGTATGAAAAGATTTACCTCGATCGAATAAGGTGTTATCAAAAAACGTCACCGCTACTTATCATAAACACAACTTAATACCGATAAAATACAAGTTGTTCTTTGCAGAAGCCAGCTGTTTGAGGTTTGCAGAAGCTCTTCTTTTTACGGAAGCTCGATAAAAACAGGTGCAATTGCAAATGCAACTTGATCTTGACGTCAAGTTATTTTGCGAAAACTACCCAAAAAAATCACAAATATATTACAATTATGTCAATTCATTGATTAACTCTTTTGTACCAGTTGAGTCCTAAATCTTTTACAGTTATGCCAATTCAGTCCATGTGGCTAGTCGATTCTGACGTGGCCAACTTTAAATAATATTTTATTTTTAAAAAAATTGATAATTTTTTATGTAATTTTCTTATTATGGCCAACAGGAGGCCAGCCACTAGGGAAGTGCTGCGAATCCTCGCTAGTCATGGCGAGGGCTGCGAGCCTTCACCGGCTAGGCGGTCACTGAGTGAGGGCTCATAGCCCTCGCTCACCTTGCTCATAGTTGGACAAGGGCTACAACCCTTGTCATGGCCGACCACTGGCTAGGGCTCATGACCCACACCTAGTGGCCGGTGAGGGCTCGCAAGCCCTCGTCTAATTTCCGGCAGCATCTTGCAGGCCCTAAAAAGACAAAAAAAAAATTATCTAAAAAAAAAGTTCAGAAAGTATGAAGATATTATTAAAAATTATGCACATTAATGCCAACCTATCAAATATACAGAATTGGTAAAATTAAAAAAAGGTTTATGACTCAATTAGCAAAAAAAAAAAAGTTAAGGAATGAATTGGCATAATTACAATAGGCTTAGGATTTTTTTTTTTTGGATAATTTTTCCGCTTATTTTTCATAAAAGTAAGTTTTTAGTAAAGATTAGTTGCTCTAGGTAATTTTACTATGTGCAAAGGATGAATAAGATTTACCCCTGAGAAATAAGGTTGACCACCATTTACCGTAAACTCGGCCTATTTTTTATTGCAAGTTGTCCTTGATAAATGAAAATTGTCGGTGATAAATGAGAGTTTTTGCAAAAACATTTCCCTTTTGAAGGGGCTATTCTTTTTCATTTCTGTGTATTTCAGTAGACCGACTCCCGTTCTGGTCAACTAAACAAAACTAATTAACGCTGTGACTTTGAATTTATTACTGCTCATAAGCTGTTATACATTAGTGCTTTCTTTTCTTTTTTTTACAAAGAAATAGCCATATTTACCATTTATTAGACGCTTTTGTCAAGTAAAAGATTTTTTTACTAGGAAGCCGGCAGATCTACAGTGCAACTCGATTAACCCAACCTTGAAAAAGAGGCAGTCGGTTTCATCCGCGTAAAAGAATGGAGGATTCAGATCTTTTGTCATTATATCATGTATTTATTTCACGAAAAACTAAAAATTTAAGAAATATTTTTTCAAAAATAATTGTTTGTGTTATTTACAAAAACGAGTGAATAAAAAATGTTTTCATTGCCCGTGAAAATAGCTAAGCATAAATTGTCCTCAATAATGAAAATATATATTTTTAACTAATTTTTCTAAGTGAGATGGCCACTGATTTTTTTAAAAGAATATTTTTTTAAATCCTTTATTTATTGTGAAACAAACATAAATAAAGGTAAAAGATCGAACCTCACCACGAGGGAATCAAACCTAGAAGGCATCACGACATAATGAATGAAACGAGGATTCTTGTGTCTTGTCACAAGTGGTCAGGTGAGGTTGACCTCGTTGGCCTTCGCCTTTGGCCGGTTATCGAAGTCCGGCAACCAATTGAAAAAAAAAAGAGAAAAAAAGAAGAATGAACTGAAAAGATATATAAAAAATAAACATTCCAAAAAGTAATAAAGTATCATTAAAAATTATTCACGTCGTGATTTCTAATCAAAATTAATCGGATGAGCCGAATTACGATAAATACAAAAATATATAAAATTAAATTAGCACAATTGTAATAGATTTAGGACTTTTTTGGTATTTTCTCCCGTGTTAAAAATAACCAAAAATCTCTACACTTAAGTTGCCTCAGATACAACATAATGAACGGAACGAGGATTCTTGCGTCTCGTCAAATGTTGATAAATAGTGATGCCCTATTGAATCTCACTCAAAACACGGGTTCTGACACGGTTCATGGATTAAAATTAATGACCCATTGTTCAATGATTGCCGCTAACACAAATTCCAAATCATTGAATTCGATTGGACCAACGGTCTAAATTCAATCTGGTTTGAATATACAAAATAATTTTTCGCAATTAACTCCGTTCATCATATGAGTCCTCGACAGTTTATCGGATAAATTGATAAGTCCTACATTTCCGACCCACCAAGCGAAATCGGTGGTTTTTTTTTTATTACGACCAGCTAAAATTAAAATTTTATTAAAGAGCGTTTCTATGAGATATAACACCGGCAACTCCCATCATATGAAACGGGTTCAATGTAACCATTAGAGCGGATGAAATTAGTAATATTACTCGCGAACGCGTTGAGCAACGAAAGGAGGAATCTAGATGGGAACTTCCAGAAGACGACGCTAGGGTGCACGACACGGTAACCGCACAGGAAGACTGGAGTTCGCGTCCACCATAGAACAGAGACTTTCCATGGCGATACGCAGTCGTACCTCTTCTTCTTCTTCTCCTTCAGTCCATCAGCAAAATTACAGATAAAGAAAGACTCAGTCAAACTCTCTCTCTCTCTCTCTCTCTCTCTCTCTCTCTCTCTGTGTCTCTATCAGAGAATTCATAAAACGCGTGGTCTTCCATCCCCTCGCAAACCATTCAGACCCTCACCCAAAAGTCTTCCATGGATGCTTCCTCCTCATCTTCTTCTCCTCTTCCGTCCCAATATCGTTCCTCCAATTAATTTAAATACCAACTAGGACGACCAGACAAAGTCCGATTTTTCCATCCTAGTTCCTACGAATAAGAAACAACAAACAAGCAGAGTCCCATATACACACGACGCATACTCTGTTTTACCCGCACACCAGGAAAAGAAGCCCAGAGCAATCACGATCGGTTTTCATGGATTTCTTCACCAAAACGACGGGAGTCAAGCTCCGGAGCCACCTCGACAAGTACCTCGTCCCCGGCGCCGGCGAAGGCCAGCCCGTTCGGCAGATCCGCGGCAGCGGGCACGAGCGGTCCTCGACGTGGGCGGTCGAGCGGGTGGAGGGGAAGAGCCACCTCGTCCGGCTCCGGAGCTGCCAGGGCGGGTACCTGGCCGCCACCGACGATCCGTTCCTGCTGGGGATGACGGGGAACAAGGTGGTGGTAGTGTCGCCGACGGGGGACGGCCAGCTCGACCAGTGGAACACGGAGTGGGAGCCGATCAGGGACGGGTTTCAGGTGAGGCTGAAGTCGTGGTGCGGGAAGTACCTGAGGGCCAACGGCGGGACGCCGCCGTGGAGGAACAGCGTGACGCACGACGAGCCGTACACGGGGAGCACGAGGAAGTGGATACTGTGGGACGTGGAAGGGGTGGAGGCCGTGGGAGGGGCGTTGGGGAAGTATCTGTCGTCCCTGTCGAGCTTGTCGTCGGTGGCGGAGGACGCGCTGAGCGTCTTCGGGTCGGATAGCGCAGGATCGCCCAGAGAGTCCGACCTATCGAAGTTGTCCTTCGAGCAAGATCAGGTGAGCCTCGTAAATTGACACAAAACATAAGAGCATCGATCATGTTCATCAAAGCTTGCAAATCGCAAAGCACATGGCTAAATTAGCCACATTCCAATTGCTATTGCGAACGAAAATTTCGATCAATTCACCATGCTCACTTTGCATAATTTTGAAATTATCTGCAGTAATCACAGGTTGGCAAATATCATTAGGATTGACCATCGTCCTATTGATTCATCTTATTAAAAAAAAAAAAAGAGCGTTTGCACTATTTACAAAACGTCCTTTCATCTTTGCGACTCGAGTCTCTGGATTGAGAGAGTAAGAATGGCATGCAACTTTGCATGTCAACAGTCCAAACCTTCCTCAGTCAGTTTAGCTAATGATCTCTAATTTTATGGGCGCTCACCTCATGACATTCTAAGTAGTCATGGCCACGGGTCAGTTTGGGCTCAAAACAAGCCCGATCAAACTCGAAACTGGCTAGTTGACCAGGTTCACGATTCGAAACTGAAATTGGCTCGTGGCATAAGGACCCGATTCTAGTTTCCTAAAATATTGAACCGGGCTCAAAACCGGCAGTTCCGAATCCCTGGTTTGGGAAAAAAAGAAAATGGCTAAAGATTGCGGTAACTTGTGTGGCTTTTGGATCAGGTTGAATTGAGATTGGATTGTTTTTTTTTTTTTGGTCACGATTGTGTTGTGCACTTTGTAACAGGCAACGCCATTTGCCTCGGTTGGCTTCCATGGAATCGCCTTTTAGAACCGACCGGTCAAACAATTTTGTCTCCATTGATTGCCAATCAGCATTTAAAAGAAAGTAGGCCCCCCCAAGTATGGTACGGAAAAGTTTGCAGTTAGATGGAGCAAAGGGATCCTCGTATCATGCTTTGTCTTGCAATTTCTCTACGTCGTTTCTTTATGAATCTTGTGTCGTGGAGCTTCACCTATGAGCTTCCCTGCTAAAATCTTGGCTAAGCGTTGCTTATGCCATTCAGCCTAAAAATGCATAACAAATTCTATGAAAGCATTTATGTCTTCTTTTTTTTTTTGGTCTTTCATTACAATTTAATTTTTAAATTTAAAAACCGTACCCGACATCGAAACCGAAATCGGCGGTTCTATTTTCGCTTTTGAATTGGAACTGGCGGTTCGGAATCGGCTTGGAACCACCGGTTCAAAAATCCTTGTCGTTTTGAAGTGGAGAGAATCCGTCATGCTTAATAAACGTTCAAAAATAAGATAGTACTAAACTTGCTTTTCTCCTCTCTTCGCGACCTCGACAAAACACATTGTCTTATTACGTTCACGTTCGCTTACTAGTTCTGCTTTCTCTTCCTACGCAGTTCTCATACCACAGCTCCAACAAGAACCGCTCGGGAATGGACTTCTTCCGCAAGGCCAAGGCGGTCCGCCTCCGGAGCCACCACCACAAATACCTCCACGCCGACGAGGACGAGGAGTGCGTCAAGCAAGACCGAAAAGGATCCTCCAAGAATGCCAAGTGGACTGTCGAGGTTGTCAGCTCTAACAACGACGAAAACGGCTGCCTTTTTGTCAGGCTCAAGGGCTGCTATGGACGCTACCTCACCGCGTCCAACAAGCCCTTGTTGCTTGGCAGCATCTCCGGCTGCAAGGCCCTGCAGACACTGCCCAGCCGGCTTGACTCATCAGTTGAGTGGGAGCCAATCCGAGAGGGAAGCCGGGTCAAACTCCGGACGCGGTACGGGAATTTCCTGAGGGCAAATAAGGGTCTCCCGCCGTTTAAGGACTCAGTGACGCACGATATCCCCCACAGGACCACGACCCAGGATTGGATACTCTGGGAAGTTGACATAGTAGAGATCGAGGTTGATTCTCCAAGTGCTAGCGATCAGCTGGGGCTAGCACAGCCTATTGACCGTGATGCGGATTCATCGATGGTGTCTGAGAACAGCTTCTCTTCAGTTTCGGAGATTTCTGGGAACCTTTCGAGGCAAGAGGTGCGTAACTCTATCCAAATCCATAACTCTCCCCAGTCTTTTTGTTTTCGAGATTATGAAACTAAACATGATGTTACTTTTCACCGACTAAGCAGCGGACGTGTAATCCCTTTACTTTCCCTCGATCTTTTGCAGTCGAACGATTCATTAGTGGCTTCGCTGCCTCAGCCCCCCGCATCGCCGCCCCCAAATCGTGTGACAGAAGGCAGGATCATTTACTACCACATAGCCGACGAGAACGGCGAAGTGGTGGGAGAGGACATGGAAGGCTATTGCCTCAATAATTTCAAGGGGAATACTGTGGAGGAACTGAGCCGTAAACTGTCGGAAGAGACCCAAATCGACAGTCTTGTTGTGTGTTCTCGCAATCCATTGAATGGGAAGCTCTTCCCTCTTCGCTTACGCCTTCCTCCTAACATCACCATGCAAGTCGTCGTAGTCCCATCATTCTCATCAGGTAAGACTAAAGAGTGTTTTCTTCCGCATCATCTTTTTTGCCATAAAAGGATCGTTTTCAGTTCTCTATTATGTTTTGCTAGAACACATTTGTGAAATTTAATCTTCCATTAGATGCAGAGAGTCCCCAAGTAGAATTAGAAATGATGGACAAATTTTTGGTGGAGAGTTGGTGCGGGTAGTTAATTGGAACAGTAGATTCGTTCCAATTTATAGTGCGCTGATCTCATTATCAAGTGAAAACAGTCATTGATGAGGCCATGGCTCGTGCATTAGTTCTAAGTTTTAGGTAACCATTGACTTCCCAGAGACACCACTCGCACATACTTTTGGTAGACTGCAACTAATTTGGGCCTACTCTTGAATTTCTGGCACTACTCTGCTCTGTTTAGATTGTCTTGTCTTGTGCTCACAGTGCTCAAAGGCTCTGTAGCTTTTCCTTCTAAGCTAATATCATTTGTTTATAAGTCTTCCCAGCAAATTCAAGATTACCTCACCACACGCCTTTCTTTTGGTGTTTTCAGCGGCCTCAGACTTCACAAATCAAGGAATCCTATAGCACGCATCGAGGTGGGCATCTCAGTTTTGATAGGCACAAACTCGGCTAAGCATTGTATATTCTGATCCAGCCCTAGCTTCCTGGTTATCCTCATGCTGATGTAGCAAGGGGTCACCCGAGATTACTGTGTTTTGTGCTCCTGCTCCGCAAGTGTTTTTCGAGTTGTCTGGAGCTCAATTTAGGTATTTAATCTATTTTTTGGCTCTTCAGCATTTACAATGAGTCTTCCGATTGATCATCTTCAAGTGGGAGATGTATAATCATGCAGCTCATAGTCATTGTTTCTTCCACTATCTCCCTATTAGTTTGTATGAGCATAATATAGTTCTGTGCATTCTTCTATGCTAGTCAAGCAGAACGATTGATTTGTACATTTCATCTTAATGAAAATACCCTTATAAAGCAAGCAGGCATCTTGGAAAGCAAATATGCATATCAAAGCAGAAAGTTTACGAATGCAAAGCTTCAGAAGCACCATAAAATTTTCCCCTTTATGTTGCTAATTTGTCTTACTTAGCTGCTTATTAAGAAATTTTAGAGAAATTCTGAACTGGAGAAAGGGCCTTAACTAGATTTTCGTGCATGAAGATAGAGGGCACTACAGAGACAAAGTGCTCCGCATTAGAAGAACAGCAATATGTCTGTCCCTAAAACTCCAGGGCAACATCAGATAATCCAGTTTTAGTTAACAGTTAAATATGCATCACTATAAGACTCGATTCATAATTTAAAAAAGAAGTGGTCATGGACACTGAAGTCACGGAGAAACAATATCAGTGCCTTGTGCTAGAAAGTATGTACTCTCAGTAGTTCACAATAATAACAAGAATGCATAGAACACAAAATCTATTATAAAATTGCATGCTATAACAAATTCACATACCTGAAAAGGAGAATAAAAGAGTGAAATCCAGCAGGCACCATCAAAAGACTCGAGTGATGCTGCATCTGCGTAGTGGCTGGGATGTAGATTAAGATCAGATGGTCACAATAGAGATGGAACTCCTGCCATGTAACAAACCCAAAAGCTTATTTACAGTTCCTATCCAATTGGACTCGAGATGAATTGCAACAAATGAACCCACTCTCTCGAGGTAGTCTTTGGTTACAAACAGGTGGTTTCCGCCCTCTTTCACTGCAATATTGGAAGTCCAGCAGCAGATTATCAGTCGAGAGGAACATGTGGCCAGATCTATAAGTGCAAATTTTCTTGTTTCAGAATATTCCCAGCAATTACAGTTTTCAAATGAGAAAAGTTCAACGAAACAATTCTAAAACATTATTGAAGCATTCACCATCACCAATAGTCCATGCAAGAACAGAGGCCATCCTTGAAGTGATGAAATCGGGCACGATCTCTCACAATAATCTCCACATTAAAGATCCTGGAGATTAATTTGGTGACCTTGTGACAGTCATTGCACACCCGAAGATTTTTAAATACACGAATAGGAGTGCCCTGTTTCCTGTTTAATAATCCAAATGCAATGGCAAGTCTCTCGCTATGTAACCTGAGAGACTGCTCCTTCTCCTCACTATGTTCATCATCGATCATAGGCGGTTGTGAGACATCAGGTACATAGCCAGCTGACTCTAATTTCTCTTCTATTTCCTTCAAGGCCTGGTATATATCTTCAGTTTGAGGATGCGTTACGTCCCCAGCAAAAAACTCATGGGAGATACCATCTATTTCCAGTAAACTGCACCCTGGCTCTTTCGTTACACCTCTATCAATCATTAATTTCCTAATCAGAGCAACATCGTCCCACCTGCTAGCTGACGCATAAACCCTAGACAAAAGCACATAAACACCACTACAAGAATCCCCTCCAGATGTGAGGATCTGCATAGCCACTTCTTCGCTCAGCTCAATTCCTGCATTTTTCTTACAACACGCGTCCAGAATACTCCTCCATATTACGGAGTCTGGCTTAAATGGCATATTATTTACGAGATCAAGTGCTTCATCAATAAGCCCAGCACGAGCAAGAAGATCGACCAAGCATCCATAGTGTTCTAATTGTGGTTCAATACTATACTCATTTATCATCTTATCAAAGTAGCTACGGCCTTCATCAACCATACCTTTGTGATTACAAGCACTCAGAACACCAACAAATGTTACAGAATTTGGCATTACTTTTTCTTTCACAGCCATCTGGACAAAGTATTCCAGCGCCGTTTCGGCCTGTCCATGCATAGCAAATCCTAAAATCACGGAATTCCAAGAATTCACGTTGTGCTTTTCCATCCTCTGAAAAATCTGCTCAGCCATCCCCAATGAGCCGCACCTGCAATACATGTCCACCAATGAAGAATTGACAAGAACATCATCAACGACATCCTTATCACACTTCCTCAAAATGTAAGCATGAGCCCACATCCCTAAAGACAAAGAACCGAGACCAGCGCAAGCACTTAACACGCTCTGCATGGTGTACCCATCCGGCTCAAACAACTTCTGCATCTCATGGAACAATTCCATCGCAGCATTGAACTCACCAAACCGAACCAACGCATCGACCAAGGCATTCCACGAAACCGCACTCCTCTCAGGCATTTTCTCGAACACCTTCTTCGCATCCTCCAAGACGCCGCAGGAGGCATAACAATGGACCAAACTGTTGTTGACATAAACATCCGGTCCCAAACCATGTTTCACAACCTGGGCGTGCACTTGTTTCCCTTCAGACAGAGCGAACAAATACGCGCACGCCTTGAGAGCGAACGGGAAGGTGTACTTATCCGGAGAAACGCTTCCATCTTCCAACATCCCACGAAGCAGCGAGATGGCCTCCTCCTTGTGGTCACTGCTTTGCGCGCAGGCCCTTATGAGAGCGTTCCACATGAACGCATTCGGGTTCTCGACTTGTCGGAACACCTGATAAGCGTAGTCGATGCTCAGCGAGGACGAGACGTGGAGGATTCTGCTGTGGAGGAAGTGGGTCTGCGGGTCGTCGGTCGTCGTCGTGGTGCGCAGAGCTTGAGCGTGGATTTGCTTGAGATGAATTATGTCTGAGCAGTCGTTCACCAACTGAAGAAGACGACCGTGATGGTGCCTGTGACAAGAGTCCGCAACATTGGCATTGGTCGGGACAGAGAGTGCGCGCGGAGGGGCTTGTGGCGAGATTGTGAGAGCCATTGATCCCCACTCCCAACAGAGGCTGTCGTTTTTGTTAGCACGAACAGTAATCCCGGTCATAACTCGGGTACGCGCCGGGATGCACCGGTTCACTTAGGATTTCCGTGCCATCGTAAGAATAAAGGGCAAAATAAGACCGAGGAATTTCAGTACATTACTATGAATAGTTCGTGATTATTTATGATAACGAAATATTAGTATATCAATTACTATTAAATAGGATTACGATCTTGAGATTTATACGAAATCAAGGGAAGATATCTCTTACATTATTCGTGTAGTAAATGACATGAGATTCCCTTGTCCCTTTTCATTTATCTAAGGATATCTTATTCGTCTAAGTAATTAATCTACATTAATAAGGATAGTTTTTACTTACATATCATCATAGTATATTTTGATTCATCCAACTTTCACTAATCAAATTAGACATGAATGCTTTAGAAAATGATAAATTGTGTGGAAACCCTTTACGCTTTGGTGTTTTATCTAGTGACAAATATACTAAAAATTTGTGGTGACACGTGCTAGTCCTTGTTACGATTCCATTGAGAATCAAATCCCTTCCAATTAGTTTCGAAGGGATTTGTTATAGGGAAAATTTATTCTGCGGAAGGACACTAAAAGCATCAAATTATCCAAATCCACAACCTATTTCAACTTACCCACAAAATTAAAACTTGCAACTTGAGGGCAGGACCTTCAATGGTGGCTGTACTACTCATTCCGATGAAGCGAAGAAGAAGTTGAGTATTACCATCATTGTGTATTTCCGAGTCCAAGAAGGCTATCTTAGACTCGGTTTAATCCTATGAGAAGGTTCCATGTATGCGATCAACATAGAAAAGACTTGAAGTGTAAATATTTCGAATGGGTTGATGCAAAATTTTCTAGCCAAGCAAGAGAGATGATATTGGAGCTACTTGAGGGAGGAGATCAATCTTCACGTACATTAATGGATGAGCTGGAGGATGGCTACTCAATGCAAGCTGAAATGAAGGGTTTAGCTTCTCTAGCCAACCAATTGAAGAACAAACTTTCAAGAATGAAATTTGAAAGAAAGTGTTATTGAGTGTTCATTGTGTTGTTGTCTTGTGCAGCCTATTTTATGGTCAAATGTAAAGTGAGCGATGAGAAAAATTTTCTTAGTCTACCATAGTTGAAAATTATTGAAATATGTACTTGTATTAGGTAATTGTAACTATAGCTGTGTTGTTGGTTTTCTACAAATTTTGTATAGAACAAGAGGGTTGCTGCAGTCTACAGTTGAAAATGAAAGTTTGGAATTCATTGGTTGTGAGTACTTACAAGGTGTTTTGCTTTGTTGTGTATTATCAGTATTGGGTCGGCTTAGTTTTTGCCCAAGACATTTGATTTGCCGCAATGGTTTTCTGGTTTGATGGTACTAGCTTGCTGCAACTTTTACTGCAGACGTTACCAAATGAACGAGTGGTAACTAGTTCGCGAGTGACTACTTCAATGGCATGAGTTGTAAATATGTTTGTTTGGGTGCCAAATTTTTACGAAAGTGATCTCTTGTGTTATAAGTTGTAAGATTTAAACGCTTAAGTGCTATAAGATGTAAAAAGTGATTACTTTTGCTCCAAAACTTTTTAAAAATGGATATGTTGGTTTGAATATTTTTAATGGTTTTAGGTGCAGCAGCGGCAAGCCCTTCACCAGCACCAACAAAAAAATTTCGCCGGCTCAAAAGTCTTGTGCTAGCCACCAAGCACAACCAGCAGCAACTCAAAACAAGCCCTGCACAAGCACCAGCCCAACAAGCCTAACGAAAATAGCTCAACACAACCAGGCCAACTAGCCCAACTAACACAACCAACACAGCACCACACTAGCACAACCAGGAAAACAAGCCCAATCAAAAAGGATACTACGAAAATGGCAAAAGCATTGAACTGACATTGAACTATTGAATTGATTCATTACATTTTGGTCAAGCTGAAAAACTAGGTCAAACATCCACATCCACATAGGTGCACAAGCAAAAGCCAAAACTTAAAACAAAAATCAGCAACTTCCCATTAATTAACTTCCACAACCCTCCAGTTCATTTTCTTCTTTTTTCGTGGTGCTTTATCTTGAATTATAATCCCTTGCACTCTCTGTGTTCTCCACCCCCAATCCCTTTATTAGCAGGGCTACATGCCCATGGTAAGGTGTTTTTTTTTTTTTTTGGTGGGCGAATTGCCTAGGTTGTGCTTGCATGACGGCACCATTATATTTGATGAGTAAAGGTGCAACATTGTCTTGTCTGCTATGGGAAACTGGACTAGAAAATCAGGGTTTTGCATTTTGTGTGATACCTAAAGAAACACATCTAATGACGTTATTCAAGAAAAGGAACAGATAGTTGACTGCAAATTTTGGATGGGGAATATTGTTCCGAAATAAAATTAATGATGTTTAAACATTCATAAAACATGAATACTAAATACCCAATATGCACATAATATAGATACATTTTTTTAATATTTTATTTTATTTACCGAACGGTTAGCCATGGATTTGACTTTGCACCAGCATCACTTCATTTCATTGATACAGTTGTCGTGGAATATTTGTACCATTGAAAATTTGAAAGGAATTAGTGATAAAAATACACCTACAATATATGTGAAAGTGAAAAGGATTTTAAGATTCCAAATCTTTTTAAGAAAGTTGTCTTAAGATAGAAGATATCGAAATTTCGATGTTGAAATATGTGGGGGCACAAAAAAGAAATTGAGTACTTTGATTTTCTCCAGGTTCATAAATATTTATAAAATATGTGATTAATGATATTATACAGAAGAAAAAAAGAGATTGAAAATTTTTAAAAGAAGGAAGTGCTCCTGGATAGATATATATTATTTTGAGCCTAGCTAGCCTAATGGCACCATTTTGCTGAATTGGTAATGGTGCTCTTGGAACCACAAATCTTTTTGTTATGGTAGATATGTAGTCGGGATTATAAAAAGGCCGTGTGATGATGCGATCCATCTTATAATAATATTATTTGTTCGTGTTTTTTTAAAAAAAATTATTGAGATTTGCATGTGAATTCGTGGCCACGGCTGTTTAATTTGAGCTCGCAACGGCCAGGGGCTCCAGTCGCGACGCTTGCAGCAATAACATCCTATGGGTCTTTTCAAGCCATGAAGCTTGAGGTCATGGTTGTTCCATTTGAGCTCCTAATAATGGTTAACTCAATTGGTGATGGTGCGAATTATTGTAGTCATTATATTGATTTTCTTTACATTGATCACTTTTCTTATTTTTCTTTCATCATACACGGAATCTCACCGTCATCTCCGTTCAAGAGTACTTTCGTTCCAAATTCTTTAAGGAAACCAGCTAAACACTCTGGCCGGTTTCCTTGAGAAATTGGAAGGCAGGGAAGATACCGTCTTTTTTTTTTTTTAACAGAGTCAAAATCCTAATCCGTATGCAGTCTTTCCTAATCGAGCTCATAAATCCTTATCCTAATCCTCTCAGATGACAGTCCAAAGGGGACGCAATCAAGTCCAGATTAGCGCGGAAAAGAAGCAAAACAAAGCCCCCGCCCCCATTCATCGAAGAGAAAGAAGACACCTTGACTGCAGAAGGTCCCTCATTGTCTCAGGGAGCTGGACCTGCAACCAAGTTCTGGATCTGATGGAGAGAACCAGAGACGGTGGTTTTCTCAACATCCCATAGTACGCTGAAAGCGCAATCGCATTTCAAGTCCCAGGCAGTTCTGGCAATGTCTGAGCCTGTAACCTTTCTGGATTTGGCTGAACTGTCATTATACTTGAATGTCGACTCATTCATTAGTCAGTTACTCTGTACCGCGTCTTTGATAATTAGATAAACTGTGTCATTTCTACATGATGACACCAAATTCTATGTGATCTCTGCGTTTGCGCGCGAGCTCGTGCGCGCGTGCGGGAGATACTATTGCAGATTTTTCTCATGAGACAGGACCGGAACCTTAAATACAGTACACTACGGCCAGATTGCCAATGCTGGGATTCAACATCCTCCGCCGAGAAGGCAAGCAAGCATTCGGGCACAAAGGCCCAGAACTGATGGATGGGTGCATCACTTTAGCCTCTACTCCTAATAAACAGCTGTTGGATAGTACAAGCTAATAATCTGAGACAATGAGGACCTTCTGCAGGTAAGGTGTCTTTCGCTTCGATGAATTGGGGCGGGTGCTCTGTTTTTTTTTTTGTTTTCTTTTCGGGCTAATCTGAACTCGATTGTGTTCTTTTTAGACGTCATCTGAGTCGATTAGGAGAGCTAGAGAAAGACGCGATAAGGATTTCTTAACTCGATTAGGAAAGATTGCTTATGGATCGAGATTTCTGAACTTGCTTAGGAAAGATTGCGTATGGATCGAGATTTCTGAGCTCGATCAGGAAAGATTGCGAGGAAGAAGACGACTCCTCTTAAAGAAAGAGACGATGCCTTCCCTGCCTTCCAAATTCTCAAGGAAACCGGCTAAGTATTCTTTAATGTGATGATAATGAGATTCCTTGAATGATAAAAGCAAAATCAGAAAAGTGATTAACGTGAAGAAAATCAATTTTATAACTACAATTCACACGCTTCACCTATTGAGTTACCATGCTCACTGTGGCGAGCTCAAATTAAGCGGCCGTGGCTATGAATTTACGAGCGAATCCCACTATTTTTTTTTTGTAATAAATACATTTTAAAAAAAGAAAACATATAGGAAAAAATTATTATAAAGTGGATCGCATCATCCCACAACTTATCTTATAATCCCAACTATCTATCTTTTATGACAAAAGATTTGTGGTCTCGAGAGCACCCCTACAAATTCAACAAAATGGTTCCATTAGGCTAGCTAGTCTCTAAATAATGTACATCTATCTCGGAGCACCTCCTCCTTTTAAAAATTCCAATATTTTTTTTCTTCTATAAAATATTACAATCATATATTTTTCAAATTTTTATGAACCCGCAAAAAATACAAAGTACTCAATTGTTTTTACCCCCTCACATTTCAATGTCGAAATTTGGATATCTTATCTTACTACAACTTTCTCAAAACCAAATCCATGGCTAGCTGAAAAATATTTGAAGATTCGACATCTTTTAAGAAAGTTGTAGTAAGATAGAAGATGTTCAAATTTTGACATTGAAATGTGTGGAGTCTAAAAATAATTGAGTACTTTGCATTTTCTCTAGGTTCAGAAATATTTCTAAAATAAGTGAGTAATGATATTTTACAAAAGAAAAAAAAAATCGAATGAAAATTTTTAAAAGGAGGTACTCCAAAATAGGTGCATATTATTTTGACTCTACCTAGCCTAATGACACAATTTTGCTGAATTTGTAATGGTCCTCTTGGACCATAAATCTTTTGTCATGGTAGACAGGTAGTTGGGGTTATAAAAAAAAAAGCCGCGGTATGATGTGATCCACCTTATAATAATCTAATTATTTTTTTTACATATTTTCTTCAAAAAAAAAAATTAGTGAGATTTGCTTGTGAGTCACAGCCACTTAATTTGAGCTCGCAATGGCCAGAGCCTCGAGTCCCAAAGCTCATAGTGATAATGTACTATAGATCTTTTCGAGCCAAGAAGCTTGAGGTCATGATTGCTCTATTTGAGCACTCGATAACGGTAACTCAATTGGTGATAGTGTGAATTAATGTAGTCATTATATTGATTTTCTTTATGTTATTCACTTTTCTTCCTATCATCACCATCATCATATAGGGAATCTCATTGTCATCCCGTTAAAGAATACTTCCCTTACAAATTCTCGAAGGAAAACAGCTAAAATGAGAAATTGGAAGGCAGGTAAGGTGCCATCTTAAGAGGGAATCCTCTTCTCCCGCTCAATCTTTCTTAATCGAGCTCAGAAATCATAATCCATAAGCAATCTTTCCTAATCGAGCTCATAAATCTTATTATATCTTTCTCTAGCTTTCCTAATCGAGACGTCCAAAAAGAACGCAATCGAGTTCAGATTAGAGCGGAAAAAAGGAAAAACAGAGCAACCGCCCTATTCATTGAAGCGAAATCCACTTTACCAGCAAAAGGTCCCTCGTTGTGAGAAAATATTCAGTGTTTGTCACATTCCACGTCATTAGCTCATATGGCACATAAGAGCCCATGTGGACCACCAGAAAGCCGACACGCGGCAGTAAGGAGAGAGTCGGGAAAAAAATTAATTTTCCTCGTCTTGATCGAAGTTCCGTTGATGGTGCCGGCATGTGTTCCCGACCGGAATCTCTCCCATGCGAAAGGTAAGAATCCCCGCTTTACTCTTGTTTAGGAAGAAAACCCTCATGTGTTTTCGCAAATCCGTGATGTTTGTACCATTTTTTTGGATGAACTGATGTGATGCGAATGCTAGGCATAGTAATCCGGCTTGAATTTTTGCTTGATTTTTTTTGCCTAAATGATCCAGCGGAGTCACCCACCATCTATTCAATGAAATATCTAACTGGGTTCTCTTCATTTTTCTTCGATTATGGATTTACTCTGTTTTGCCTTTTTCCTGCAACCGTCAATGGAGTTTGGGTCGGTGGAGACGGAGATCGACCGACGTCAATCTAGCGATGCCAAGGACTGTTGGCCAATCTGAACCTACTTTTTTATTTGCTCCTGCTGCAAGGGCAACCCCCTCCTCGACTATTGCACAGACTAGGGAAAAAATAAGAGTAAGTTATGTGGTGTTTGTGTTTGAGTTCATGTTGTTTTGTGGGATGATTTTGGTAAAATTTGACCCTATTTTGTCTTAATTAGGTGAGAAGAAGACCAACTCCATAGGTTACTGATGTTGCTGAAAGTGGGCTAGCAATTGGAACAAGAGGGGTTCTTGAGAAAAAGATAAGGCAATATGGTTATAGCTTTTTAACCGGTGAATATATCGAAATGATAATTTTGAATGTAAGTTTTATAGGACTCGTGCATTTAATTTATCGTATATTATTTTATTAACTATAAGGTTAATATGGTTATGTTGTTGTAACTTGGGAGAAGTTCAGAAGTGCTTATTTCTAAAGGTGGCCCAACTCATGAGTCAAGGGCTATGCCAAAGAAGAAGACAGTGGGTGTTCCTCCAAAGAATAAGACAAAGGGTGCTCCAAAACAACCATCAACAAAGAAGCTAGCTCTATCTAAACGAAGTGATCCTCATACCATCAATGACCATTCGGAGAGTTCCCATCAAATGGCAAGACCTACAAAGAAAATGGTAGATACTAAGAAAAAAAATACAAAGGACAAGAAGGCCATATGGAGAACACAAAGAGCGCAAGAATTTCAAATTTTTTTAAATAAATAAGCTCAATAATATCCAAAAAAATATTCAAAAAGCCTTAGATATTTTGAATGTATACCGATTCCATTTTAAACCTTTCGACTGCATCAATGTACTCATAAACTTTTTGTATTTGTGTCAATTTAGTCTATTAAGTCAATTTCAGTTTTTAGAACCAAATACCAAATCGGTCTCCTTGTGGACCGATGGTGAATCTACCAATGCCTACGGATCGAAAAAACTCGGCCCGCCTGGTTGCTCATCCCTCTTAAATATCAGTACACGCTTACTAAAATCGAAGGCCAATTCGATCTGTCATAAGACAGAGATGACATGCTTTAGCCAAAAAGAACTACGGAACTAGCGCCGAGCTCGAACTATTTCACATTTTGTCGTACGGCGACAGAGCGAAGGCGAGACGGATTCCCCTCGTTTTGTGCGCCCCGGTATTGTGTTGCGTTGCAGACTTCGTCAGATCCTTTGCTTTCCTCGCTCGTTGACTTGATTCTTCTCTGCTCCCGCAGTTCACGAAGCTTTTCTCCGAAGATTCAACCGATCAATTTCCCTCCCTCGCGCGCCCGTTCAGCCTTGAAACCATCCAAGCAGATCCGACAGAACAAGCCACGTCGCGGGATTCGATTTCATCCGAGGGTCGTTTTCCAACGCCTCAAGCCAAGACGAGGATGCCTGATGAATCATAAAATATTTATTGTTCTTGTCCGCTTATTGCAATCATTGAGCGGACACGATGCTGGGCACGGATAAACGCAAAGCCCAAGATGTAATTTACTGTTCTTCCCCGACTTTTGATCCTGTGGGAAGTCTGGTGCTTTCCAAAGCATCCGACCCGCGCCCCGATGGGAATGGATGCGATGCCCTCCGTCCAAAAGGTCGCCCGGAAACTTCCGCCTCGGCCCAGCACTGAAACCAACGGAGAATTCCCCAGCCTTGTTTTCTGAGGATTGAAAAAGAAAGCAATGAATATTTTTTTCCCTAGCAACACGTGTCACGATATTAAGGAGCCCAATTATGTATTGGACTAATTTCTTTTGAAAAGGAGTGATCATTTACATCGTGAATATGAAAAGCGACTCATCAGTTTGCCGTTCGTCGCTAAACAAGCCTATCTGATAATAACTAATAAAAACTGACGTGAAATCTATTTTATCTATCGTTACTTTTCTGATTTGAGGAAAAATATTTTTTTTTTCTTTACGTACAAATTCAAACGAAGTAATTTAATTAGTTACTCAGGTCTCATAACTTATATCATGAGTACGAGAGCGACTCATCAGGATATCGCGATATCCACGATTAAACAAGGAAAGAGAGAGAGAGAAAAACACTCTCTAGACGACGGTGGGGTCGGCCGACGAGCTTGAGCAAAACGACGCCATAATCTGCCTCGCCGGTAACCTCGCTTCCAATGGTCCTACTGTGGGCCCGGGAACAGATTCTTGGATCTGAATTCAATTAGATTTTAATAAAACCGGTTTCCTTCGTTTAATGAGCGAGTCCAGCTCATACAACTTGACTGCACGTTCTCTATATTCTTTTCTTCTTCTTTTTTTCCTTTTTTTGAATTCCTGCAATTGCGTGCTTTCAGTTTTAACAGTCTGTCACCTTACAACTAACGCCGCTTACTTCCCCCCCTTTTTCTCTTCGCTTTGTTTCATTTAATTTTTCATTTTAATTTTTTTTTGGCTACCATGTGCTTTTGTTATCGTGCGGTGGATTACAACCCGAGCATTTCTTAATTGGTCTGCCGAGATTTGTACAATTAAAAAAATTTATATGATTAAATCCTTACGTAAGTAAGCAATTCGTTTACGATGATGTAAGATAAATACGGCTCGTCATTTGCATACATATATGTGAATTATGTAAATATTTGAAGGATTGAAAAAATTCGACAAAAATCTGATAATAAGTGTTCGCGTAAATTAGTGTGTGGGGGGGATTTAATTATAATACTCATGAGAATCTATACAGCCCAAAGGAAAAAAGAAAGAGTGAAGAAAAATGACGGCGAGACTTCTCTCTGTGGAGTGGCTGTTACGGAAACATTATCGCCGATAGAAAAGCATCCCGAGGCGCGTATCAAACGCAAAGATTTGCTGCAACTTAACCGCGTTTTTGCTCCGCTTCCAACCCGAGTTGACTCCCGGCCGACTCGCCGTTTGTCCTTCCCTCACTCCCTCCTTTCCTCTCCTCTCCCCCACTCGTTCACTGACTCACTCCAACGACCTGCCCCAAAACCGCCGTCACGCACCTCATGAACTCCGGATTTCTCGGTTGTCGCGGCCGCCGTCTTCGTCGCAGCCATCGTCGCTCGCCCTGATTAAAATCCCACGCCGTCTTTTAGATTAGATACATCTGCGCTGACGATCCTGAAGTCGTGCCACGTCGATCATGGGCGTCGATTACTACAACGTCCTCAAAGTGAACCGGGGCGCGACCGACGAGGATCTCCGGAAGGCGTACAAGAGGCTGGCCATGAAGTGGCACCCCGACAAGAACCCGATCAACCACAAGGAGGCCGAGGCCAAGTTCAAGCTCGTCTCGGAGGCTTACGACGTGTTGAGTGATCCGCAGAAGCGGCAGATCTACAACCTCTACGGGGACGAGGCGCTCAAGTCCGCCGACTTCCAGCCCCCCTCTCCGGCCTCCGGGACAGCGCGCGCCAACTCGTCGTTCCGGTTCGATCCGCGCGACGCCGACGACATATTCGACGATTTCTTCGGCGGATCGCCGGAAGGGCGCGGCGGGGGGAGCAGGACGAGGGTTTTCGGGGAGAATGTGGAGAGGAACGGGAACGGAGAGGCGAGGCGGTATCTGCCGGAGAAGAAGAAGCCCCCGCCTGTGGAGAGCAAGCTGGTTTGCAGCTTGGAGGAGCTTTACAAAGGTGGAAGGAGGAAGATGAGGATTTCGCGGGTTGTTCATGATGAATTCGGGTAAGTCTTGTTAATTACTTGCCATCTTCTCTCTTTGCATAGCGGCTTTGATGATTCTTCGTCTCTATTGGCATTGTTTCTCGTGACGTTGGTAGATGTTGCAATATGCAATTCTCGTTTGCTTTTTCTTAATGATGAATTGGGAGAAAGAGTCGAGACATTTCTCTGTTTTACGATAATCCGCATTGACTTTGATAATTGCCTTATTGGATCTGACTGCCGAAGCCAGGGGTTGTCTTAAACGAAAATAGGCTACCTTTCTGTGTGAATTTTTTGAATGATATTTGATTTGACGGTGTGCTAACCTTTGGAAAATTTCATCTCCATTCTGCTCCTTCGAAGATACGCAATTACTCGCTTGCAGATATTGAACATAGCCACCTCGTCTTTCCCTTGATTTATTTGTTGTCGGGTTGCTTATCCTTCAGAGTTTCTAGCTCTCCGATGGGAGGGCAATGACTTTTAGTGGGGACTGAACACATCCGACGAAGAAAGCGACTGAGCCAGGCCTGTGGGTTAATTTGCAATCGAGCATATGACGGGGAGCTAATGATTCTCTACAGAATGTGAATTTCAAAGTCAGAATGAAATTTGCCGCTGTTGCAAACTTCATGGCAATTGCTTTTGTCCTCGATTTGTTTACTGTCCAAATAAACTTCAAGTCTCCGGTGTAGTTGTGTCAATCAGAGGCATGGATGGTTGAGTCAATCGAGCTGTCTGATTACCTTTGTAGGTAGTTTCACGGCATCTAGTAATTTGTTGCATACAGATTTCTTTTAGCAGTCACTGCTGCTTAAATTCTATCTTTTTGACAAATTGAAGAAGTCTTTTCCCTCTGGCTTTCTATTTTTGTTGAAAAGAGCTGAAATGACGTTCTAGAGGCATATACCGACATTCCAACTCCAAGACTTGCTAGTGAGGGGAACTACCATGACAGGGTTTCATTTTCATTTGGTCCACTTGATTGCACAATTTTTAAAATATGGTTCCTTCTAATTTTATTTTCTCCTTTTTACATGTCCTGTACATGGGGACCAGAACACATCCTTTTTTGTTCATACTTGCATTTTCCAGTTCCAATCTATTTCCATTCAGAGTAGGTTAACGGCTTAGAAAGCACATTGTCTAGAGCTGCTTGACCTTTAAAAAGCAATCCATGAAATGGGGCAGTTCAGTTTGTCAACTCAACACATACATAAGTCTGCTTTTACTTTCTGATTATTCTGAGTCGATACACATTCTGCAGTAGGGATAGTTGGTTAATTTTAGATATTTTTAGGTTTGGTATCTAAATGAACACATAAGACCTTAATTGATTGTGCTCTGACTTTACATGGATCAGTCTTAGTTTAGTTTCATGTACTCTCTGATTATAACAGAACGTATATACTTTCAGAATCTCAGAACCTTGGGAAGTATACTTCAGGTTTCTATCAGACAATTTACAGAACTTTATCTTAGGTTCGCCCTCTGAATCTTTACCGTGCGTGGAAACTCTGGGATATGCTCTCTTTTCTTTACTGATATCCGAGACATTCTTATGCAGAAATCCAAAATCAGTTGAAGAAACCTTGAAGATAGAAATCAAACCTGGGTGGAAAAAGGGAACGAAGATTACTTTTCCTGAGAAAGGCAACCATGAACCCGGTACCATACCACCGGATCTAATATTCGTCGTAGAGGAGAAGCCGCACGATGTCTTCAAGAGGGAGGGCAGTGATTTGGTGGTCACTCAGAAAGTGACGTTGCTGGAAGCTCTTGTCGGGAACACTCTTAATTTAACGACCTTGGATGGGAGGAATCTCATCATCCCGGTGATGGAAATAATCAGACCCGGTTATGAGGTCTCAATCCCGAACGAGGGAATGCCCATTTCAAAGGAACCTAGCAAGAAGGGAAATTTGAAAATCCAGTTTGACATCGCATTCCCACTGACTCTCTCTGCAGAACAGAAATCCGACTTGACAAGGGTATTAGGAGGAGTTCAAAGCTAGTTATGTTTTCCGGCTACGGCAGTGAGACTTCATCAGCACTGATTGATACAGTAAGTTCAGTTGACTGTAAATATATCATGACGAGCAGATACTGTGCATAGTAGGTTTTTGAAGGTTGCCGATAGTGTTGTTATTGTTTTTAAGCCATAACAGGTTAATGAATCTTGGCTATATTCCTGGCGTCTATGAGATGCATGGATTAAATTCTGAAGAATACTAATAATAGATTCTTATTTGGAAGCCCTTTTGTTCCGAGTCTTTTAAATTTTAGTTCGATCTGTCATTTCTTTTCGAATGCGCATTCGACGCATTACAGCACAATTCAATCTGTACTGCTCAAGTTGGGCAATTTACATCCTCGTCCTTCTTAGTTTTACTGTTTTTGACATACCTATGGACTCTGGTACCAAGAGTTAAATGGTCTTTGGATGGTTCATTTTTGGTGCGCCTATCACTTGCTAGGCCGATATTAGATACGCACAAACATGGCTCGATTTGCTCCGATATAGCAATTGCCTACATGTTTTACGATACGGCAACTTTTGAGTGGTAAGCGCACTTAAGGACGGGCACTTCACGGACAGTTCGACCAATTAAATGTATTTTCTGGCCCATGCCTGTACCGAAAATTAAATCAAACGCCCATTGTCCCAGAAAGGAGGAGGGAGCATATAGCTGCACGGTACAAGGCAGCAAAATAACAAGGAAAGACGAAGAAGCGAATGTGGCCTAGGCCCTGACAGCCCAATTCCAATCTCCTCGTTTTTGGATCCTGTGTTGGGGCCCCGAAGGCTTTGTCCCGATGCGACGAGCCCCCATCAAGTTGGAGCCACCATGCGGCACAACCGCACAAGCCAAGGTCGGCGTTTGGAATGTACGGTCAACTTGATGGGCCTATTCAACAATTGGCGCCCTTCTTTCTCCCTGGCCATGTACATACATCGATTCTATTTGCTAACAGCGAACGATCCAGCTTGAATGGTATGGTTACCATTGCTACAAATCGTTAGATTGGCGCTTGAGCTCTAATTTTTATTTTATTTTATTTATCTGTCCTACCTCTAATTCTCATCTCTCTCTAACCTTTGCTCTACCTCTTTACAGAGGGCGAGAGGGCGGGAGGTGAACCGCGCACCTATGATACTAGCGTCTTCATCTCCCAATCTCTTTATTAGCAAGATCGTATGTTTATTGACAAGCTCTAGCTTTTAAAATGTGAGATTTGTGACCATCAATTGATGGAAGAATTTGCTGCAAAAATCATGTGGAAAGTAAACTCGTTCATGCAAAGACGCTCTCGCGTTTCTACTCCGTCGAAAGTCCAAGGAAGGATCGGATGAAGGTGACAAACTTTTTCTTTACCGTCGATCTCTCTCTCATCGTCATTTCCCCAAGGGAAAATTATGCGGAACGCGCACTCTTTCTCGCGGGTACTACGAACAGTGAAGTGTTCGAGAAATAGAAACGCCGCGTTTATCAAATATATGGCTAGAAAGAAATGTTCTTTTTTGAAGTGCTACACTCATGGTCGTGTTGTTTTCACCGCGGATGCTTAAAAGTCCAGGGGGAAAATGACACAAAATGGGCGACATGACCCAACGCGCGATATGGATTCTAAACTCTTAGGGTGCACGTGATAACATTTCTTAAAATAGATAGATTTCTATTCCAAAAGTGCACCCAAGAGTTTCCAAAGCAAAAATCTGTCTTGTAAAAACTTTTGCTTTTGAAAGAAATTTTTATTTCTGAAATGGATTTTTACTTATGAAGTTATTTTTCCTCCAATCTAAGAAGTTAAAAAAAAAAATTTCTCAACTTAAGAAATACTTCTTGTGTCCTTTTTTTATTACGCCATCACTCTCTTTTCGACCGCCTTTACCACCGACCTTCGCTGCCACCCATCGCTAACCACTACCAGCCGTCGCCTGCCGTTGCCCATCACCATCCACCACCCCCCGCCACCAACCACTGCTAACCGACAACCATCGCCCGCTACCTCCCACTACAAACCTCCGTCGACTACTGCCTGCAATTACCAATTGCCCCCTACTGCTAACCATTGCCAACCTCCATTGGCTACTACCCGTGACCTTCGTCACCCATCGACCATTGCCAACCCCCATCGGTCGCTACCGACCACCTCCTGCCACCGACCTTCCCCGACCAATGTCAGTTGCCACCCGCCATCATCGCCACTTGTCGAGCAACGTCGTTGCCGCCCATCGTTGCCCCCTGCTACCAATCGTCGACCACCTTCGCACCCGCTAACAACGACCTCCGCAATCCACCATCACCACTCATCGCCGTTGTCAAGTTACCGTCTTCGACCACCAGAGTAAAAAATAAATAATTTTTTATCTTTAAAATTAAATAATTTTTTTAAATAATTTTTTTTTTAAATGAAGTAGAAATTTTTCGGTTCACCAACAATAATTTTTTATAGTTGTGTTAATAATATTTCACAAGTAGAAATTTTCAATCGTTACTAAACGTATTTTCCCGATCAAAAATTAACTTCTTGAGCAGAAATTGATTTCTAGAGTAGATGTATCGCCATGCGCTCTCTTAATTTGTTTGGTGTAGTTTTAAACTTTTGGCACATGTTCAATTTAATCTATTAACTATAAAAATGGTCAATGTCATCCCTTCATTAATTGAAGTTTATGGAAAATATCGAACATTTTTATATAACTCAGAAATTAAATTGAACGCAAATAAAAAATTTAGAGACCATATTAAATAAATTAAAAGTTCATGAAAGACATTGCACGTCAGAATAAAATTTAAGGATCACATTACATAAATTAAAAGCTCATTTGATTAAAAAAAATTAAAAGTTCATGGATCAAACCGCATTGAGGTGTCTTTATCCGACGTCCAAAAGCATTCACTAACCCTGAAAAGAAAAGCGGGACTCGATCAAGTAGCTCAAGCTCCGAAGGCCACAAAACCATCATTCTCTCGGCAGAGATGTACTCCGTAAGCTTTACAACGCGGCCGTGCACCAAGGCGTTTCTCCCACATTTTCCACAATTTTCCCCGAACAAGGACGACAGCGACGACTTGTACTCATGTGTCGCTTTACTGAGTCATCAATGTCACGGTGGACCAATGTCTTCACGCACCGTGGGCAGGCGAATCCTTCTTTGATCAGAGGAACGATCTCTCCCTATTGCAATTTCAATGGCGACGAGTGGCTTTCGAAGTAGTGGGACGAGGTGGCGTGGTGGGGGGGTGTGTGGATTGAGGACGTGGGTCGGTCATTTGTTTGGCCTGTCAGGAAAGGAGGGATGAAAAAAAGTGAAACTTGAATACGGGACGAGACATGCTGTTCGTCGGACGGACGCATCACGGCGCCACTCAATAAAGTGTGTGAGGCTAAGGATGGATCTGTCGCTCGATCGATGGGTACAGGCCGGTGGCAAAGTGGAGGATCCGTGATGTTGATCGCGAGTGGAAAGCAAAATTGGAGTTGAACTCGTTCTTTCTCCTGTTCGTCTTTTCTTTGGGTTCCCTGGAGGATTGGGGTTTTGATGTGCGCAAGTGGTCCACTTTCCCTTGTTGGTTACGAGTTCATCGTAGGAGCCTAGCTTTTGCAAAAATTATTGAAGTGTGGTTCGTATTTTCTATTGATATAAAAGTATTTAGTTTTTGATAAGAAGCGAAATAACTTTTATAATTTGAATTTATATTTATCCATTGATCATAATTTGGATTTGAACTCATGAGAAGCTACCTACGTATATTCTTTTCGCTTGTAATTGAGTGAAGTAATGATAAATACGAAGTGCTAATTATAGTGAAACCTTCTGCTAGACGTGACCCTAATTTTAGTATGAATCCACATAAACCTTTTGTCTATTTCACTTTCTCGCTTTATGCTTTACTTCGTTATGATTGTATATCAAATCCCGACAAGGATTCGGTAATTGGATATTTTTTCTGAATAGCAATTTCTTTTGAGATTTATACATCTTAACAAGCATCTTGATTCTCTTAATTCGACATTGCAAGTTTCTCTTGATCGTCAGCCGTCTCCTTGCGATTTCGTGTTTATACCCCCATTGAATTTGAAAATGCCGATGATTTGATGAGCCTAGGTTGATGCCCATGAATGGTCTAAGATGTTCGATGGATCAAAAAATGGGGTTTAAGTTATCCAACGGTTTAAGTTTTTTTTTTTTTTTGGATCAGGACGGTTTAAGATGTTTGGGGGAACTTCTCATGTATTTCCCATGTCCTCTTCAAGTCATCGCTCTTTTCACCGGTGAGCAGGACGGAGGACGGAAATGACTGAGGTAAACCGAGAAGTGCAATTCTTACACGATATGAAAGGATTTCATCGTCAAACTCAGTCTATTAATAAGATAACAGAATAGATTAGAGTTCCGCTTAAAATTTCTCCGATTACTTCATGCTTCCATTGCTTCGGTATCATTTGGTAGGTGGCTTTACGAAGTTCATGGATCATTTGTGTTATTTTGTCCAAAAAAAAAATCAATTCAACCCTTCTCTTGGTTGTTAAGCTCGGTCCAACTTTGCCCTACCGTGTCATCTTATTTTTTTCCACTCCCGCTGAGTTATTCCGAACAAAGTGCAAAACACCAGCTTCCTTTTAGGACCACGTGATCTCAGCATGTGCTCATTCATCAGTGATCGTACGGGAACTGACCGAGTCATCTCGACTGATTTTTTTTTTAAAATTATTATTATCATCAGTCGAACTCGACTGATTGCCTCCCTCAACTTTTTTGGCGTTACAGTGCAATCTGCCAGCCTCCGCAGTCGAATCTATCGCACGAGCGTGGCCTAACGAGAATCCTTTCCAGTCCATACAACGTGTCTTACCAGCTTTAGAGGCGGATTCAGCAAAATTGACGACATAGACAAAGGCTCGCGAATGATATAGGTAGACCACGCATTGAAGTAATCATGGTCCAAATGATTCGAACACCACCCGAAAGGCTTGTCCTTCTCTATGTTGAGGTGTCCCCGTCAAGTTTCTTTCTGTGACCATTCTGAGATATTGACGTTCACGCCCGTAAGGGAAAATTTCCGCACAAAAACAAATAAACGCCGTAAATTACGGATGCTAATTCACTCCAAATCTTTTTTTTAAAAATAAATTTGATCGATTTAATCGAAAACCTTTTAAAGATTTGCTAATATAGTCTTTTCGATCAGTTTTGATCGGTAACCGTCGTGGATGCCGATCGTCCTACTTGACATGACTAATGTTGATGTGAACCACTTTTTACATTTTTGAAATTTTTTTAATAAATATTTTGAATTAGTTGGTTCTCTTTTCTTTTTCTTCTTCCTCTGCCTGTCACTGGGCCTAGACGAGGGCTGCCGATCGGCCATAGGCGAGGGCCCGACCTTGTCGGATCTAGCAAGTGCAAGCCTCGACCGAGGTTGCCGGTGACTCGCCAAACCTCGCCTCTACGAGGGCTTGAAAAAATGTAAAAAGTCGACAGAATGACTGCATTGGACAAATCATCAAAAGCTTTATGACTAAATTGGTCACACCGAAAGATTTATGACAGAATTAGCATCCGTACAATAAATTCATGACTTCTTTTTTTTTTTTATAAATAATCATCCCCACGCCATTACTCGAAAAAAAACAATAACCTATTTCGGCTCCATACGTTCCCAATCCAACAAAATAAGGACCACTATAGAAAGAGACGAGGTCCATCACATCCATAATTACGCAGACTCGAACGATTCTGGTGGACCGAAAGACAAGTAGTTGCTCGACCACTGAAACCTACTCGACACCTTGTAATCGAACTATGACTGCGTGCTTGGTCCCCTTATTCCTAACGCGAACAAAGGCTTCGCTCTCTAACTTGACCGGATCATCACATGGAATTCCAAGGTCCATTACCCTAGATCTTACGACCCTACAAATCAACTCGACAAAGGCATCGTTATCATGCACGAACGTTTGCGTCGGGCGACGTTGTGATGGATCTCGTCAACTACGTGCATGCCACAATATTTTTCATTTGGATGATAATGGGAGTGTAATGGACTACGATACAAAAACTGGATGTGAGCTCGTGCTTCCAGAGTTTGAGCTCGGCCTCTTGGAAGGCGTGCGCAAGCATAACCGCACAATCAAAAGTCGGATACGGCATCTTGGAAAACAAACAAGAAGAAATCGACGGAGAAAGTTTGGTACGTCAAGAAGAGAAACGTTGGTAAGTGTCCAAACTCTACTCCTGTAATTCACTAGGAAAGTCGGTGACTTGTTATCAAAGCTGGTCGGTAATGGGATTGAAAACTATAAAACTTAACTACAAAAGTTGGTAGTATCATGATTGAACCGGCCGGATTCAGAATGTTGGTAAGTTGGATGGATAAGAGTTGGCGACTTATCACAAAGGCTGGCAATGTCCCGGCACCCTCGTGCCGAAGATAAAACCTAAAAAATGACAACATGGGTGTGTATGATGGGGATCTTCTCCCTCTCTTTTTTTTTTTTTTGGCAAGGAATATATATATATATATATTATTTCCAGTATTATCATGTTAAACAGTCGCCCTAGTCTGGTCGCTGCCAGCGCGTCCGAGGAGCACGTCGGACGGAAATATTGCATAGAATGGAGCAATCTGATCGCATTTGAATGAACAAACAAGCAATCCGAGATATGACAGGACGGTTTTACAAAGCCCGTGTCCTAATTGATGTGGCAGATTGTAAGTCATCAGTTGAACAAGTTGGCTTGGCACTATACGCACTTTTTGAACCGGACTTAGAAAATACTGTGATTCTCAAAAGGATTAAAATATATATATATGTATATAAGGATTAATGTAATACATACTCTTTCAGGCTAAAGTAGGTCTACTAAGGCAAATTAAGCTCCTGATAGCTCTGCGACATCCTGTTTATTCAGCTTCTATATGTACGAAGTCTACATAATTCTAGACATTCGTCCCGCTACTTAGCTCAACATCAAAATGGGGTTTGCTATGCTGTAAAGTCTTCTTGTACCGGTATCGATGTGCGACGACCAAGAAGTACACAAAATTCAGGATTCCCATCCCCGCCAAAAGATAGTAGTAGTAGTCCAATCTCCCGGCGTTGAGGTCGTTCGCGAGCCAATCAGGCCGATCGTCTTTCTTGGTCACGCTGTGCACCACCGAGACCACCAGGCTACTGAGGTAGCTCGAGCCAGCAAAGGAGACGAAGAACAAGGAATTCGCGACGCTCCTCATGTTGTCTGGGAATTGCCGATTGAAGAACTCGATCTGCCCAATTATGTTGAAGGCCTCACAAAAGCCCATGAGGATAAGTTGCGGCGCCAGCCAGAAGACCGAGATCGGCACGAGGCTAGGGTGTGATCTAGCGAAGGCCCTCCGGTCACGTTCGACTAGGCCTGCGACCACCATCGACAGGATTGAGAAGATGATCCCGATCCCAATCCTCTGGAGGAGCGTGATCCCGCCCTCATTCCCGGTGGCCTTCCGCAGGGCGGGCACAAGGACGCGGTCATAGAAGGGGAGCCACAGCCCGATCGTGAGGAACGATATCACAACCAGTGAGCCGGCCGGGATCTGGAACCTCGGGCCGAGGTGGCGGTCCATCATCAAGGCCTGAGAGATGGTGAACGTGCCTTGTTGGGTCATGGCCGTGAAGGAAATGATGCCTGAAGCCCAAATCGGCCCGACCCTCAAGAGGCACTTGACTTCCTCCACCCGTTGGACGCTGCACAAGGTCCAGTGGCTCGTCGGAGTGCCTTCCGCGGTCAGGTCATTTTCGAGGATCATAGCAGCCTTGTTTAAGCACCTGGCCACAGGGAGAGAGATTTACCAAGTTAAATTGGTGAACGTCGAAGCTAGTTGATCAGGATTTTCAGTTAAGTCAGGCAATTCCTAGCTAATGGACTAATTTGAAACATCACAACTACGCCAAGTTAAACATATCATAACTCAAACAAATCCTATGTACATTTATGTAACGTGTGTCTTAATTAAACTAGCAATTTCACCAAACCTTGGTGGTGATAAGACTGCTACAAATGGATTGGCCAAGTGGATCGGTATATGATAGAGAATGTCTGTCCATCTTCACGTGAATCATGTTTTCGATAATATGCGTCAACCAAGGTCTTGTGGACAGATGTACGTTACTTTTTTGCTTAAGTATCCGAACAATAGATTATTATTAAAAGTTTCGGAAATTGAAATAGTATTTATTTGAGAAAAGGACGTGGAACGTGACGCAGTGGGCAAAAAGTCCAATGATCGCAAAACCTGAACTCATCCGTGAGCGGAAGCTTCGACAGTAACGCCGCGTCCTTCACCGGCGGGTCGTAGTACGCCGCCTTCGCCTCCTCTGACCTGCTGTCGTCAACGTCTGGGATCCTCAGCCGCCGCTTCTTGAGAGCCGCCACGAACACCTGGACGATCCCCGTGAACACGCTCCCCTCAGGCTTCACGTGCACGTAGATCCTCGTCCCGAAGAAGAAGAGCACGATGGAGCAGAGCATGAGGATCGTGGGTATCCCGAAACCTATGACCCAACTCACCGAGTCCTGGACGTAGACGACCAGCGTCTGAGTTACCAGCAACACGACCGTGAACGACATGTAGTACCTGTTGAATGGGATTAATCCAAAACCCTAAGCGGTCAGATTAAGAAAAGCTGATGAACAAACGGCGCGGATAGATGAACGTTAATGAGGTACCAGTTATAGAAGCTGTTGATCCCCCTCTTTCCTTCCTCGGTGGCAGGATCGAACTGGTCGACTCCGAAGGGGATGCTGCACGGCCGGATCCCGCCAGTGCCAACGGACAGGAGGCCGAGGCCCAGGAAGAGGATCCCCAGCTGGCCTCCCGTGGGGCCGGCACACGGCGGGTGGGAGGAGCTCATCGGCTGCGGTGGGGCAGTGCACGGCGGAGGGTGGAGGTGCGGCAGCCAAGCCGTCAGGGTCATCGTCAGCATGCCCTGGGGATTTTGAGCGCTTTAGATGGTGGGGACAGGTAGTGATGAAGAGCTCATGTATTATAGATTATGGATGTTTACATCCACAGGTACCTGGCTTCGATTTTTGTTCTGGTTTTATTTTCACTTTCGAGTTTTAGTAAGCGAGTACCCAACGAGTGAAATGTCACGAAAGAAATTTGCATAAATAGCTTTAATCAGCCGAATTAGGTCAACGGGGAAATAATTGCATGGTCCAAGTGGAAACTCTCGTCTTCCTAGTTTCCTACGACACATTTGAAACACAAGCATCCAACTCCATAATTATCCAAAAAGTCTTAAATTTATTATAATTAATTCAGTCCTAATGTTTTCAATATCGTCAGTTTAAGAAAAAATTACAAAAAAATTCTAAACTTATTATAATTATATCAATTCTGTGATAAACTTTCTTTTTTTTCTGTCAATCTAATCGTAAACCTTTTGCAACTATGCTAATTCAATCTATCCGATCAATTTTGACTAGCCGACGTTAACGTGGATGCTAGCCCACAACAGCAGACTGATGACATAATATTTTAATATTTTTTGCATGTTTATTCTTTTCCTTTATTTTCTCCTTCTTCTTTCTCCAATCGATCACCACTGTCAATTGGCCTTGCCAAGGGCTAGCAAAGGAAACCTCGCCCAACCATGGTGAGGCCAAGCCTCGCCGGCCAAAGGAAGAAGATGAGAGAAAAAAATAATAAAAAATAAATAGAAAATAAAATAAAACAATTCAAAAATTAATAAAATAGTATGTTGTCTTGTGACAGCCCCATCAGCATCGATTGATAAAAATTAACTGAACGGAATGAATTGACACAATTACAAAATGTTTCAGACTGAATCGACACAAAAAAAAAGTTTAGAACTGAATTGACACAATTACAATAAGTTTTAGATTTTTTTGCTAATTCTTCCGCAAATTTAATCCTAAACCTATAAATAATTTACCAATTTAATATTAAACTTTTTAATTATACGATCCTAAACTTTTTAAAAATTTGTCAATTTAGCCGTAAATTTATTATTTGGATATTTGACCGAAAGGATTTCATTGGTAAATGGAAAAATGTTTCGGGTCATATTTTAAAAAAAATCTAAAACTAAATTGGCCTAGAGGGAAAAGAATCCTGGAGAGGATAATCAAGACAAAGGGAAATCGAAAATAAAAGGCACTAAGAGTGTACTGCCACATGGGCCTACTTCTTGCGGAGTGACGTTTTTTTGCTTCTTCCACGTTATGAATCTCTATAAAACCAGCACAGCGCATATGGGTCCACGTGCATGTCATGGACCATCAAGGTGATAATCAGAGAGGCGGTTCAATTCACCTTTTGACTGTAACCGAAGAAAAAGAACGACTCGTTTTGAATATTTCAAAAAACACCAGAAACTCAATCAAATTTTCTTGCTGTTCGTGGTGAAGAAGGCAACACGCAAGAGCGGTTTTGGCTTTTACTCATCGTGGGTAACGCACTCGAGTATATGATAATTTGTGGGATTGTGATATGAAGAAATTCGATAGGAACTGTCGTGGGAAATTATTAGGTATTGTTGGTGCTATGGATTACCAGAAAAGAGGCAAAGGATGCGAAGGCGATGGTGCGGAACCGGCCAGCGTAGGTGTCGCATATGAAGGCGCCGACCAACGGGGCGAAGTTGGTGACGCCGGACCAGATGTTGATGACGTTGGAGGCCATCACCTGGTCCATGCGATAAACCCTGACCAGGTACACCATGAAGTTCGCTAGCAGTCCAAACGTTGCCAACCTCTCGAACGTTTCATTTCCTGTGAAAGATGAGGAACAAGAAAAGGAAGAATTTCATCACGTCAGCTAATACAGAGAAGACGAGACACCACCACCCATCCAGCTGGTGAAATCTCAGGAAGGATGGAACTTTCACATGATGAAACTCGTGAAAGAACATGAATCTTTTTAGGTTCTCTTTCAGCTTCGAAAAGATTTACATAAGTAACGTTCGATGACGTAAAGTGTCTCTTGTATCGTCACTAAACCAACATAGAGAGAGAGAGAGAGAGAGAGAGAGAGAGAGAGAGAGACCTAAGATGTAAGGCATGGCTTTCCATCCACCGGGCTTCTTCCGGATGGTGGCGGTGGCCGTTGCCTTTGCACCGAGGGGCGGCCAAGCCGCCCCGTGCCCGTTCATTTCGCTGGAGCCCTTGTTTTCCGGAGAATTCGATGCGGGCGGGGAAGGTTTAATAGGGAAGCATTTGGTGGAAAGGAGCAAGGTGAGAGAAGCAGCTGAAGGAGGTTTCTGGGTGTTAGTGTTCTTATCCTCGGACCCCATCTCTCTCTCTCTTCTTCTTCTATGATCTCTCTGATAATCCTAATCGACACACACTTTCTTCTGGAATTTGGAAGATTTTAGTGGGTTTAAATCATCTCCGGGTCGGCACCATTCCCGATGAGGTCTCACCACCCGAATATATATAATCAGAGAGAGAGAGAGAGAGAGAGAGCTGGTGCATGTTTTGTTCAGTCGACAGGTAAATGATAGGAGGGAGAGTATGATCAAGTGGCTGACGATAGCACGATGGTTACCGTCCCACAGAAGTTAGATTGGGAGGCATATGTTTTGTCTGCATATGTTTGTCTGCAACGCGACACCTACTGTCTACGCGCATGGTCTCTAATGAAATCAGTTCCACTAAAATTTGTCCTATTTGAGGTGAAATACAACAATTTTGATGGAGACCCATTTCCACCGGAGAGTTTTAGTCCTTGCGGTTGCTGTGAGGTATCCGATCAGTTTACATTACATGACTTATGATTGAAAGACTTGCTTGGGTTTACCCTCTTATTCTTAGATGACGGCATTTCTCTCCTACTTTTCGGGCTGAAGTAGATCGAGATGATAGCCGAGAATAATATTTTTCTAGCCTCACCCGACATGACTTTGCACGAGCTTTTAAAATATAGATCCCGTCACCTTTAGAATCAAGTTAAATACCAAATCGATCAGACTCATGCCTTCACACTTCTACACCTAACACCATTTCCACTAGTCCTGTGCTTGAAACATATCAGAACGAGGATTCGTGCGGATGTTGGAGATCGGTATCGGCCAATATGTTGCGGGATGTTTGCTTCGCTTGATGAGATCCTTATCTAACTTGAGCCTCCATCAATTCTGTCGGAAATGGAATTTGCCGGATTATTGGACTTGCCCCCAAGAATAGCCAAAGTGGTTGACCGGTGCTGTGCTTTTCGGCCGTATAGTAGCCCTGGACGCTAGAGTGTTTTCTCATTCTCATCGAACATTAGCGCATTCACGTAATCAACCAGTGCCTAATTTTATGGGAGAGAGGGAATAAGTTGAGACCACTTGAAAACCACATTAGTAGAAGGGATGGCCACTTCTTTCAACCACTACAATGCTTATCGCCAAAGAAATTGTAAGTTTTCACGTTTTGGAACTTCAACCAGAGAGTAGGAAAATCTGCATTGGAATAACTTGCGGGGAGCACCTTGTAATATAGCGGAGAAACTAATTAAGATCTTGCAAATTAAGTCAATGCGAAAAGTCCAGAAAAATAACAATAAATGATAAAGGATGCCAGAGATTATGTGGTTCGATCCAAATGTCGATACCTACATGTCGCGACCCTAAAAAATTTTGATCGGTGGAAAATTTCCAGATTAACGGATTATCAGGTTAGTTAAATTGACTAACCTAATATTGACTCTCCCGATCCCTATCGAATCGCAACTTTGGTTTTTGTTCAAATGATTTTAGAATTTAAAGTCGCCACCAATCATTTTTTGTAAGTCAATTAGAAACCTAAGTAAATTAGCAGAAGAACTAAATTACTTCTACGAACTAAAGATTATGAGTTCAAGGACTTAGTTACACTAGTTAATTAAAACTAATGTTCTTTCAGTATCCTAATTTTGGCAACTCATGCTTGGTTTACTCCTAAGGCTCTAGTGGGGTGTTCTCTTTTTGTATTTTTACTTTTTAGATTGAATGCATGTGAATGACATTTTTTAGTATTTTCAAAGCATTAAAAATTCCCTGAAGCCGAAAGAGAGAGTAAGCTAACGATTTCTGTGCAGTGTTACGACCTCCAGCAGTTGGCTCGGCCTACTCATTCTAAGGTTTGGTGATGCAAAAATTAAACTACAGAAAGCAAAGGGCAGTAAATAAAGGACCTCTAATAGGTGGCTCGGCCCACCCATTCTAGGGTTTGATGGTGCGAAAATTAAATTGCAGGAAGTAAAGGGCAGTAAATAAAGAACCTCCAATGGGTGGCTCGAACTTGGCTTAGCCTCCCCTTTCTGGAGTTTGATGGTGCAGAAATTAAATTGCAGAAAGTAAAGGGCAGTAAATAACGGACCTCCAATAGGTGGCTCGGCCTTGGCTTGGCCTTCCCATTCTGGGTTTGATGGTACGGAAATTAAATTACAAAAAGCAAATATAGTAAATAAAGCACCTCCAACGGTTGAGTCAGCCTTCCCATTTTGGGGTTTGATGGTACGAAAATTAAATTGCAAGAAGTAAAAGGAAGTAAATGAAGAATTTCCAATGGGTGGCTCAGCCTTCCCTTTCTGAGGTTTGATGGTGCATAAATTAAATTACAGAAAGTAAATGGCAGTAAAGAAAGGACCTCCAATGGGTGGCTCGGCCTTGGCTCGGCCTTCCCATTTTGGGGTTTGATAGTATTGTCGCGACCCTCTAAAAAATTAATTTTAAAAGGGGTTAACGGATTATTAGGTTAATTAGATTTGACTAACCTAACGCGGACCCTCCCAAGCCCTACCGAATCGCAACTTTGGTTTTTGTTTAAATGATTTTGAAATTTGGAGTCGCCACTAATCGTTCTTGGTAGGTCGATTAGAAACCTAAATAAATTAGCGGGAGAACTAATTTATTCCTGCGAACCAGAGATTAGGAGCTCGGGGACTTGGTTACACTAGTTAATTAAAACTAATGCCCTTTCGGTACCTTAATTTCATGGATATCCTAATTCGGCAACTCAGACTTGGTTTATTCCCAAGGCTCTAGTAGGGTATTCTCTTTTGTGTTTTCACTTTTTAAATAGGATGCATGGATGGTATATATTTTTATTTGTTATATTTTTTTAAGTGTTAAAGATTCCCTGAAGCCGAAAGAGGGAGTGTGTTAACGACTTCTGTGCAGTATTACGACCTGCTTATCTTTTGGGTCTGATGATTCAAAAATTAAATTATAGGAAGTACATGACAGTGAATAAACACCTCCAATGGGAGGCCTAGCATTGGCTTGGCTCTTCCCTTTGGGATTTAAGGTACAGGTATTTAAGTTGCAAGTATTTAAACTACTGTAAGTAAAAACCTCCAATGGGAGGCTAAGCATTGGCTTGGCTCTTCCCTTTGGGATTTAAGGTACAGGTATTTAAGTTGCAGGTATTTAACTACCGTAAGTAAAAACCTCCAATGGGAGGCTAAGCATTGGCTTGGCTCTTCCCTTTGGGATTTAAGGTACATGTATTTAAGTTGCAGGTATTTAACTACTGTAATTAAAAACCTCCAATGGGAGGCTAAGCATTGGCTTGGCTCTTCCCTTTGGGATTTAAGGTATAGGTATTTAAGTTGCAGGTATTTAACTACTGTAAGTAAAAACCTCCAATGGGAGGCTAAGCATTGGCTTGGCTCTTCCCTTTGGGATTTAAGGTACAGGTATTTAAGTTGCAGGTATTTAACTACTGTAAGTAAAAACCTCCAATGGGAGGCTAAGCATTGGCTTGGCTCTTCCCTTTGGGATTTATGGTGCAGGTATTTAAATTGCGGATGGACTTTGTCCTCTCCATTCTGGGGTATGGATTCTTTAAAATAAAATACAACGAATTGATTCAACCATTTGAAATTTGTGCGCGTTTGAGGACTCCTCCAAGCCGATTTTATGCTTCCATAGGGTTGACCATTGATATAAAGCTGCGGCTTCCTGACATAAAATAGAGTGAAATGTCAGCATACAAAATATGTGCTAATTTGCACCTAAAACCAGAAGAGTGGAAAGAGTACTTATCTCCCATTTTTTTGGGAGGGATTTCTATAATTGATTTTCGCTCTCTATGTTCCCAATATAGAGAGTTTCTTTTGAATTAAGAGGGACTTTTAGTCACAGATCAGTTGAGAAATCGGTGGACAGCTTAGGAGCTTGTCTGGGCCGATTTTTGCATCTCTACGAGATTTTTGCTGTTGACGTAAAGATATCCTTCTCCTGACATAAAATATGAAAAAAAGAGGAGATGGAGAAAGTGTATACAATTTGTGCTAATTTGCAAGTAAAACCATAAACAAATGAATAAATAAAAACACTTAGCTCGAATTTGCTTGCTCGTTGACGAGGAAGAACTCTTGATTTATATTGATCGATGAAGGAATTTGTGATGATAACCCCTAGCTTTAAACTTCCATCATCTTCAAAATTCTCTCTCTTTTGGTATTTTCTTTCTCTCAAATTTTTCTTCAATCTCCCAAAACTCTCTCAAACATCCAAAATTTTCTCTCAAAAAAAAATCCTCTCAAACACTTCAAATTTTCTCTCCAAAAATCCCCCCGCAAACACTTCAAATTTTCTCTCCAAAAAAATCTCTCTCAAACACTTCAAATTTTCTCTCCAAAAAAATCTCCCCCTCAAGCTCACTTCTTCCTCCTTTTATAATCTACTCATCTATCTCCCATTCTAATTTTTCCACTAACTCTATCTCCCATTCTAATTTCTCCACTAACTCTTCTTCATTTTCATCTTCCATTCTCCATCTCTATCTCACATTCTAATCTCTCCACTAACTCTTCTTCATCTTCATCTTCCCTTCTCCATATTTATCTCCCATTCTAATTTCTCCACTAACTCTTCTTCATCTCCATCTTCCCTTCTCTATTCTTATCTTCCATTCTAATTTCTCTACTAACTCTTCTCCATCTTCCATTCTCTATTCTTATCTTATTTTCTCCATCCATTCTTCTCCAACTTCTCTTCTTCATCTCCTCTTCTTCATCTTCCCTTCTCTATTCTAATTTATCCACTAACTCTTCTTTTTGTTATTTGTAAAATAATCCTTCAAGAGTTAAGTATTTGCACTCTAGTCCTTGAATTTTAAGTATTTACAATTTAGTCCCTGAAAAAATATATTTCTTTAAGTCCAAATCTACTCACAATTTTTGACACACCAAAATTTACCATATGTCAAATTTAAGCTCATTTCTTGCCGTTGAAAATAATGCAGAATTTAATGAAAGCCCTTTTGCAAAATTAAGTCATTCTGGGTATAATTGGGCCAAGATGAAAATTTAAAATATTAGAAGACAATGTCACAACTCATAAAAAGTGAAAATTAAAAATAAGTTGACTCAAATTAAATTTTTTTAGGCCCGATTCAAGATTATACTCGTGAAGGAACACGTGACTCGAATTGGATTTTTCTGAATTTGCGATGGCCAATATGAAAATAGATTTAAAATAAAAATATTAACTATCTTTGTGTATTTTTTTTTTTGCATCAAATGTTATTTTTCCAAAATTTTCATGTATTTTTGTATTTTTTTTAAAAAAAAATTAAATATATAATATGAAATTTTATTTTTTGTTCAAAAATGGTTGCCTAGGCTTGGCTAAGGTCCCCAAAGTTGATTTTTCAATTTTATGAATTTTTATGGATTTTTTATTACTTTAGCAATAGAAAAAATGATTAAAAATCAGGTGTCAACAGCTGCCCCTCTTTGAAAGGAAGCTCGGTAGAGGTTCATTTCAAAGACGAGATGACACCTGAATTCTAATCGACTCAATACAAGGAAATAAAAAGAGCCGTGACATGAATGTTCCACTGAAAATGAAATGAGAACCTAAGGATTCGTTATATAAAAAAAACTTTAGGGTGGTTGAACTTGAACCCGTATGGTGGATCAACCCATGGTAGATTCCTAATAAAAGGATTCTACTGATTAAAAATTGAATTAAAATTTGACCTGTATGGTGGGTCATACCATTTGACCCGTGTGGTGGGTCACCCCATGGAGATACCTGTAAGAAGGACTTGGTGCCTGTAGAAAGGACTTGGTGTCTGTAAAAAAGACTTGTGCCTGTAAGAAGGACTTGATTTGCCTGTAAAAAGGACTTAATTTGCCTGTAAGAAGGACTTACTTTGCCTGTAAGAAGGACTTTGTGCCTGTAAGAAGGACTTGCGTTGCCTGTAAGAAGGACTTTGTTTGCCTGTAAGAAGGACTTTGTTTGCCTGTAAGAAGGACTTTATGCCTGTAAGAAGGACTTTATGCCTGTAAGAAGGACTTGATTTGCCTGTAAGAAGGACTTGGTGCCTGTAAGAAGGACTTGGTTTCCCTGTAAGAAGGACTTAGTTTGCCTGTAAGAAGGACTTGATTTGCCTATAAGAAGGACTTTGTGCCTGTAAGAAGGACTTGGTTTGCCTGTAAGAAGGACTTAGTTTGCCTGTAAGAAGGACTTGCGTTGCCTGTAAGAAGGACTTTGTTTGCCTGTAAGAAGGACTTTGTTTGCCTGTAAGAAGGACTTTATGCCTGTAAGAAGGACTTGATTTGCCTGTAAGAAGGACTTTATGCCTGTAAGAAGGACTTGATTTGCCTGTAAGAAGGACTTTGTGCCTGTAAGAAGGACTTGATTTGCCTGTAAGAAGGACTTGGTGCCTGTAAGAAGGACTTGGTTTGCCTGTAAGAAGGACTTTATGCCTGTAAGAAGGACTTGATTTACCTGTAAGAAGGACTTGATTTACCTGTAAGAATGACTTTATTTTGCCTGTAAGAAGGACTTGATTTGACTGTAAGAAGGACTTGTTTGCATGTAAAAAGGACTTTATGCCTGTAAGAAGGACTTGTTTTGCCTGTAAGAAGGACTTGATTTACCTGTAAGAAGGACTTTATGCCTGTAAGAAGGACTTGGTTTGCCTGTAAGAAGGACTTATTTTGCCTGTAAGAAGGACTTATTTTGCCTGTAAGAAGGACTTGGTTTGCCTGTAAGAAGGACTTGGTGTACCTCAAAGGGTGCCATTCTGAAATCTGGGGAGACCAGGAATCCTGCAGAAGCTCAAACCCAAATTATATTCTCCTGTAGCTTTAGGAATAAACCAAAGAAGCAGAGATGAAAAGGTCTCGGACATTTCTGTCTTTGAGACAAATCATGCTTTATTGAAGAAGGTGGATACCTGTATGTATCGCAATGGATTCAAGTTCCTCAACAACCGTCAGAATTCATTTTCTTGAAAGGTCCAGGTTGAAGATATACTTACCTGAGAATTTAGAAGAAATGCCTGGTGGCTTCTCGACAACCAGGCTTGTTCATTCAATAATCGCCAAATGAATTTCAAGACTTTGGAAGGAAATTCGAACATTGGGAATGTGTTGCTTATCAGGCAGTGTCAGAGGTAACATGTGCAAGCATTTTCATCAATGAGTTGATCGGTTCATGCAAAACTATTCATCCAAGTTGGCAATGATTAGAAGTAGTCTGTGTGATAACTCATGATGCAATCAATCAAAGTGTGGATCATGCAAAACTATTCTGTCAAGTTTGCATTACCAATTCTGTTTAAGGAGGTTTTCATAGTATGAAGGTCTCGAATGTAATCTGAACAGGGAACTTCATTTCGAAATGGCTTTCTCTCACTCTGGAGAAAGGCTGTTTATCTGTAGATTAAAATGTTAGATCTGTGTGGAAATGGTCTACCTTTCCTCATCCTGTTATGCCCCATTTTGCACATTTGATGTTTCCTATGCAGTTTATGCTCTAAGTTGGAGTTGGTAAATTAAACATGCGGAATAGTCATACATAATTCGTGAAATGTGTAAACACAATGCCGATGTGATAATTTTTAGCATCATGTGTGTTTATATAATGTGCAAACATGGGCGGATTTGAATTGCCCCTGGTATGTGGGTGGATTGAACAAATTGGGAATGCCACTCCTTATGTCGAGGAGTGGTTTGTCTCAAGTTTTGCCCCTGCACGATGAGGCATATGGGTGAGGGAGCATTTTGGTTTGTTTAGTGACAGCGACCGCCATGGTTTGGCGGTTAAATGCCCCTGCAAAAAGCAGAGAAATTATTCTCGAAATCAAACGAGATAAGAAAGATATATTTACTTTTTCGCTTCAGAGCTTGCGATCAATTTGCCCCGTTTTTCACCAGAATAGATCTTGTCAGATGATCATAATTTTCTTTTGGATTTGTCTCCTTCAACATGTTAAATGTTAGTGTAAATATTTCCTGTAAAAAGAAAAAGAGACATATCAGCCAGTATTAAAAGGGATAAATTGAAAACGATACTGATTTACCCTTCATCTTGAATGTCTTGCACGAGTCTTTTACCAGTTTTGTTGGATTGAATTTTCCTCGACTTTTGTTGGGCGCCTCACCATTATGGGAAGACTATGGTAAAATACTGACTTTGATATTACTCGTCGAGTATTCCATTCGGTCCATTGGACCGTAGGTGTCCATGGGGCTTTCTTTTCAAAGGTTAATCCTTGGGGATAACGTGGCCCTGTTGTATCAACTTGGGCCATGTTACAATATTTCTCGAGGTAATTTGCAATCCCTGTTAAGAATGGAATAAAACAATTCAGGACTTGCGATGATTATGAGCAAATTAGAACGATACAGAATTACCCATGTCTGAGATTGTTCGGGTCCCTCGTTCGCATTTTGCTTTATCTGAAGCTGTCCACTCTGTGGTAATATCCATGAGTTGTTTTGCCCCAAATTTTGTTCAACTTGTATTTGGGTATGATTGCATTCTTGGGTCGATTTGCAAACTCCTGAAAATAGAAAGGATTAAATTTAAAACCTGGGTAGTTCGAGGGTAATTTGGAACGATACGGATTTACCCTTCAGATTTACGCGGATTTCTTCTCGATATTAATTTTTTCGAGTTTGGTGCGGTTAACGGCTTCGAGCATTTAATAGGGGGAAAGGGAAATGATTACTTCTAGCTTGTGCATTAATTTTGGACATCGATAAAAGGCGAGAACGTTCGATGAAACTAAGTAGACGTATTCGTCTAGGTTTGATCTTCTTCCCTTTGTAGGCTCTTGAGCGATCAGCTAGCGTTGTTCTGGATCAGGTACGTGTCGGCCGTGTTGCAGGTCCCGTGATCACTAGTTTTAAAATAGAGGATCCGTATGCACATTAAAACCCTAGTGCTTCATTAGCATCAAATTGCCTGATCATGGCGGCGAGTTCGTCGTCAATGCCACTTGCCTGGTAGTGATACCTCTCTTCCTCCTCAGAAGGCATCCATGCTGGCCCCATAATCTCAATTTTTTCGTACCTTGCTCCAACAGAACTTGATCCTGCTATGAACTGATCTAACTCACCTCTTAAACGTGCATTCTCGATCCTCAGATAATGCATTTCATCGAGGGTGAGGAGAGTATTGCAGTTGGGGCAGGTGGCGGAGTCAAAAGCCTCTTTATATATCTTGTTCTCCGCTCGGAGGTTTTCATTTTCAACTCTTAGAAACTCGGCTTCGTTGTGCTCATGACGAGTCTTCATTCGGGTTCGCCTATTTTGAAACCAGAACTTGATTTGTGAAGGTTCAAGTCCTAGCTCCTGACTCAGTTCCATTTTCTGTTTTCCGTCTGGCATATGACACGTTCTGAAGAAATCTTCAAGCTTTCGTACTTGCTCCTCAGTATGGCGACGGTAACGCTTCTTTTGACCCTTACCGTTGTTGTCCTTGTCCTCACCAGGCTCTTGGACGTCATCGGTGGAAGGGCCGGGCTCCATAGGCTCGATCCCAAACATGGCTTCGAACTCTTCCTCTCCCATATTCAGCAAGCAACGATAACTTTCAAGTGTGTTGGGTTGAGACATCTTCGATTTGGTTAACGATTTCTCAAAGTTTGATATCTCTTCTTGTATTTTCACTCTCTGGATTTTTTCTGGGAAACTGCGTATGCTTTAAGAGTTTCTCTTTCGAGCACGAATGAGAATTATCAAGAAGATGCCTCCTTTAAAATTAGACGTGGGTTTAGCAACTGTATTGCCTCTCTCGAGTGTTATGGCTTTCTCAATTTTCTTTTCATCGTATCTCTCGCCCAGCTCGTCTCCTTCCATCTTTCCGTGGAAGAGGGCCCCTTGTTGTTGTCTCCACCGTCAATTTGCTGGCGAGTTCTTCAATAAAGACGAGCCGTATCTCTTTTCTGCCGAAAATGTCTTTGTCTCCCACTCAGCTTATTTTTTATCTTTTCTTTTTCAAAGTAGTGGCGTCCCGTCTAGCTTTGCCGTAGAGACGTCGGATTTGCTTGGCTCGAGATTGGAAACAAGTAGCGGAGGTGATACTGATAGGGAATGTTAGACAGGAAAATCTGGCCAGTAGAGACTTCCCCTGCAAAAATGAAAGAGAATGCGGCAGTATATGTTCTTCATATTCTAGAAAAATTGGAACGATACTGTTTTACCCTTGTGTGTACTTCCATTGAATTTGAATTGAGGAAGTTCCTTCATTTGGACTGGATTGAATTGTATGTCCCGAGTTGCCCTCACTTTGAGCTTGCCACGTAAGTGCTTTGCTTAGTTGGGCCTTATTTTCTTTCGGGTTTCCTTGGACCATCATCATTTTCTATGCCATCGGGTCCGTGGACCGGAGGGCTCCTTTAATTTGAAGGTTACCTTCGAGGCAAATGAGTCCTATCGCATTCCATTGGGTCATATCATTTTGCGACACTCTTGAGGCAATTTGCAATCCCCTGGGTGAGAATGGAATAAATCCAACTTAGCATTTTGCAACGATTGAGGGTAAATTGAAACGATACACAGTTACCCGTCTTCGAGCTCGCCTGGGCTTTTCACTTGAAATTTCCCTACGTGAGGCCATTCAACATTTCTCATTATGGCAGTCAGCGACATTGCCACAAATTGATCCGCCCTGAGTCTAGCATAAAAAGGGATTCACGCATTCGACGGGATAAAAAACAAATTACCCCCTTGCCCCTGAATTAAATCTAGACACCTAGAAAGCTGGAAATATCATATGCAGGGGAATTAAGCATGAAATGAAAGGTGCACTTATTCAAGGTCAGTTCTGCCTCTCCTGTAGCTCTTCGATAATCAGCTAGTCTCTTGTTGGTTCGGGTGTGGATGACCGATGTTTGAGAGTCCCTACTCACTGGCTCCTGATCGCGGCTTGGGACGTCTGTCAACCCTAAACTGGTTGACCAGGGCAGTAAGCTCATCATCTGGGTAATCTCTTGAACCTTCCAGCAACTGATGCTCGAATTGGGCATTGTTGTTGGCAAATGATGGCGGTAGATTTCTCATTCTGTCCTCGCCATGAGCAATTTGACTTCTCGTGCTGGAGCCTTCATCATTACTCGAGAAAGTGTGGGGATCACCAACTGTTCTACTGCCAAAAACTCCTTCCATTTGAGGATTAGAGAAGTGGAAGTGCTCAGGATAACTTCTTGTCTGATTCTCTGGCTGCGCAGGCGCGCTGATCATGGGATGAATTCTAGCCACAGGTTGGTGCTCAAACTAAGGAATCTGAATACACTGCTCCTGCGGTCTATACTCTTGAAGAGCATCAGGGTGATTCTGGGGGATACTTTGATTAACGCCCGGAGGATTGATGGCACGGCTACTGGCTTGGTTGATGATGGGAAGTGGCTCGCCCCATGCTAACCTGCGGAACTTATGGTGGCGAGGAGACTCGACATTTAGGCTTGGATCAGTCCCGCCTTGGTTTTCTTGATTCTGAGCTGCATTGTGTTCTCTCACCCTTTTTCTGTACTTCTGAAGATGACTCGAAACATTTGCTTTAGTGAGTCCCTCTACGTTCATAATTTCCAGTATATGTTGCGGTCGTGCCGAATCGATTCCTACCTGCTGAACTGCATTAACAAACATACGATGCAGCTCGGGAGACCAACTCATCTTCTTTCTCCAGTTGCTTGGAACAAAATTGAAGGCTTGATGCTTGTTCTCATGGTCGTGCAATTGCTTCCTTACCACGTGCTGCCATATGTTTTGAAGCATCTGAACCCTAACTGGTTTCGTTACGACGTCTTGGGCCCCATTTAAGACAGCTTTCATTATGGCTTGCTGATCATCGCTTGCCGATATTACGAGGACTGGCATGTTTAATTTAGAATTGATGACTTCCAAGTGAGTGAAAACATCCATGTTAATCCCTACCATGGCGGTAAGGACGATATTAAACTGGTCACCACTCCTCCTTAATATCTCTAAGGCCTCTGTCGCCTTTGCTTGAGCTACAACCTTATACCGGCACTTTCTTAATACGGTAACAATGATTGACAGAGAGACTGGATTACCGTCAATGGCCATGACCAGTAGACCCTCAGGGTAAGGAACTTCATCAGCTTCGACCAGGGTTGAACATGCGCCCGTTTCCCTAATGCTCGACATATTTCTGGAACAAGGACTGCCGACTCGAGACCGCCTCAGGATGTCTTCTTGGACTTGAGGGATCACGGGATCGTCGATGGCTTCTCGTAACAGGCTTTGAAAGCCGATGCTTTGATGGTGAAGGTTTTGAATTCCTCTCCCACGAGAACTCCTTCCTCTTTATCTTTCTCCTGCGAGTTCTTGCGAATGAACTCTCACTATCAAATGGGGACAAGTTCTCTCTCTGGCAATAGCAACGACTTCCCTCTTCACGGGCAGCGCTATTAGATTTTCCGAGGGAGAAAATCTGATATTCAGCTTTTGATCAAAGGGGAAATCCTTGTTTCTCGCTCAGTTTGTCTTCTTTTTTCTTTTCGTGGTAGAGGGCCCTTGTCAAGATCTCCACCGTCGATTTACTGGCGGGTCCTCCAATAAAGACGAGTCGTATCTCCTTTTCTGCCGAAAATTTTTTGTCTCCCACTCAGCTCGTTTTTTATTCTTTCTTTTTCAAAGTGGTGGCGGCCCGTCCAACTTTTCTACAGAGACGTCGGGTCTGCTCAGCTTGAGGTTGCTGCTTGACTAGAATTTGAGCCAGTGGGGGTGTTGCCGACAGAGAATGGTAGATAGAAAAAAACTCGACCAATAAGGACCGCCCCTTTGAAATTAGTATTTAAACTGAAGTAGATTATCGCCTTCGCATTCCGATCATCTGCCTCGCCTCTCTCCTCCTTTCTTTCGTGATCTGCTTTCAAAAATGGCCAATTCTCCTAACCATACTTTCTCCGCCGAAGTCCTGGCTAGGTGGGAGAGACTCTACAATCTTCTTGGTAGAGGTTACGCTCATATAGCCCAAAACTCTACCGTTGAAGCTGAAATCCTCGGTTTATTCAGGACCGTGGACGCTGCTTCTGTTGCGGGTACCCAACTAGGAAAGGAGTATCGGAACTTCTCGACCCTCTTCATCAATTTTCTAGCTGCCTATAACCGCGCTTATGAGACGGTCCTTGTGACCGCCGTCGTGAAAGCCCGTTACCGAGACCGGCACGAGCGTCTGGCAACAGTTACGTTTGTGGCTGATAATCACAAAAAGGCTCTCAAGTTTGCCAACGATCAGCTTTCGTGGCTGGTTCGTGAGAGGGGAAAGTTGGTGGACCGTCTGGCCTTGGTCCGAACTTACGCCGAACAGGAGCCAGGCAATATTGTGATGAGGTGTAAATGTGGTTGGCTGCAGGAGAGACTTGATGACATTACGGCAGACATTGCTTTCGAGAGGGCAGCGATTCCGGACCTGGAGTTTGCCGTTGAGCATTACGAGGCCACTATGGCCCAGGTTAAAGAGAAGTGCGATCGCCTCTTCTTTAGGCTCGCGGAACTTGATCCCGAGAGCGCCCGGTGCATCCAGAGCATCAACTGTTTGGAGAGTCAGTTGAGCTCTTTCGTAATGGTTATCAGGGCCCAGTTTGGCTTTACCTTTCCTCCCCAGTGAGTTGTTGTAATACTCTTTGATGAATGGAATGAAAGAAAAGCTTCACGTGTTTTGTTTGTTTTTTTTTTTAAATTTTCCTGCTATCGTTTCTTCCGCATAGCATAACAGAACGATTTGAGGTACAGAAGATGTCGAGGCTTAATGTTCTTCTTGATGTTCTTGTTTAATTGCTCCAGACGATGATATCGAGAACATTGATGAAGGGTTCGGCGGTGGCCCCTACTATCCATCTTGAGATCACGAACAATAACGCTATGACAACTCGATCAGTGCGCTGGTAATAAATCCAGCCACCTGTTGTATGCCCACTTTTATCCATATTTTGTTTCTTTCGGCGTCCACTTGCTCGTGTCGGTCGCCTGTAGCGTCGGGAGAAATTCCTGTGGGCCACGTTCATTAATAGAACCTCGGTCCTCTAAAAACCCTCCGCGTGTTTCGGATCCGAGGAAATTTTAAGACCGGTCTCTAGTTGATTTAATTTGGTTAAGGTACTTGTTTCATGGGTCCTGATTATATAATCCTTATTGTCTTTCAAAAGACGTGGGATCCTCTGCAATACATTAAATATGCCCCAGTGTTTAATCGGTGTAAATCCACTGTCATATCAGAATATACGGCCCGTACGTGTTCATTAACTGACACATGTCTGAGTTCGAAAGGATCGACCTCCTCACTTGCCCCCAGGATTAAGAAATCAGCAATTTCCTGTCTTTTCGTACTTCTAAAAATAATTCGTGGTGTGCATTATTGAACCAAACTTTACCCCCGCCTGGGATACCTGGGATTTCCTACAAAAGTAAAGGATATAATTAGTATATGACTGTTGACACCTGATTTTTAATCATTTTTTCTATTGCTAAAGTAATAAAAAATCCATAAAAATTCATAAAATTGAAAAATCAACTTTGGGGACCTTAGCCAAGCCTAGGGAACCAATTTTGACCAAAAAACGATTTTTCATATTTTCAGTATTTTTACGTATTTTTTATTTATTTATTTTCGAAAATTAATAGAAAATCCATAAAAATTCATAAAATTGAAAAATCAACTTTGGGAACCTTAGCCAAGCCTAGGGAACGAATTTTGACCAAAAAATAATTTTTCATATTATATATATTTTAATTTTTTTAAAAAAAAAATACAAAAATATTTGAAAATTTTGGAAAAATAACATTTGAGGCCAAAAAATACACAAAGATAGTTAATATTTTTATTTTAAATCTATTTTCATATTGGCCATCGCAAATTCAGAAAAATCCAATTCGAGTCACGTGTTCCTTCACGAGTATAATCTCGAATCGGGCCTAAAAAAATTTAATTTGAGTCAACTTATTTTTAACTTTCACTTTTTATGAGTTGTGACATTGTCTTCTAATATTTTAAATTTTCATCTTGGCCCAATTATACCCAGAATGACTTAATTTTGCAAAAGGGCTTTAATTAAATTATGCATTATTTTCAGCGACAAGAAATGAGCTTAAATTTGACATGTGGTAAATTTTGGTGTGTCAAAAATTGTGAGGAGATTTGGACTTAAAGAAATATATTTTTTTCAGGGACTGAATTGTAAATACTTAAAATTCAAGGACTAGAGTGCAAATACCTAACTCTTGAAGGATTATTTTACAAATAAAAAAAAGAAGAGTTAGTGGATAAATTAGAATAGAGAAGGGAAGATGAAGAAGAGGAGATGAAGAAGAGAAGTTGGAGAAGAATGGATGGAGAAAATAAGATAAGAATAGAGAAGGGAAGATGGAGATGAAGAAGAGTTAGTAGAGAAATTAGAATGGAAGATAAGAATAGAGAAGGGAAGATGGAGATTAAGAAGAGTTAGTGGAGAAATTAGAATGGGAGATAAATATGGAGAAGGGAAGATGAAGATGAAGAAGAGTTAGTAGAGAGATTAGAATGTGAGATAGAGATGGAGAATGGAAGATGAAAATGAAGAAGAGTTAGTGGAGAAATTAGAATGGGAGATAGAGTTAGTGGAAAAATTAGAATGGGAGATAGATGAGTAGGTTATAAAAGGAGGAAGAAGTGAGCTTGAGAAGGGATTCTTGGGAGAGAAAATTTGAAGTGTTTGGGAGGATTTTTTTTTTGAGAGAAAATTTTGGATGTTTGAGAGAGTTTTGGGAGATTGAAGAAAAATTTGAGAGAAAGAAAATACCAAAAGAGAGAGAATTTTGAAGATGATGGAAGTTTAAAGCTAGGGGTTATCATCACAAATTCCTTCATCGATCAATATAAATCAAGAGTTCTTCCTCGTCAACGAGCAAGCAAATTCGAGCTAAGTGTTTTTATTTATTCATTTGTTTATGGTTTTACTTGCAAATTAGCACAAATTGTATACACTTTCTCCATCTTCTCTTTTTTTTCCATATTTTATGTCAGGAGAAGGATATCTCTACGTCAACAGCAAAAATCTCGTAGAGATGCAAAAATCGGCCCAGACAAGCTCCTAAGTTGTCCACCGATTTCTCAACTGATCTGTGACTAAAAGTCCCTCTTAATTCAAAAGAAACTCTCTATATTGGGAACATAGAGAGCGAAAATCAATTATAGAAATCCCTCCCAAAAAATGGGAGATAAGTACTCTTTCCACTCTTCTGGTTTTAGGTGCAGATTAGCACATATTTTGTATACTGACACTTCACTCTATTTTATGTCAGGAAACCGCAGCTCTATATCAATGGTCAACCCTATGGAAGCACAAAATCGGCTTGTAGGGGTCCTCAAGCGCGCACAAATTTCAAATTGTTGAATCAATTCGTTGTATTTTATTTTGAAGAATTCATACCCCAGAATGGAGAGGACAAAGTCCATCCGCAATTTAAATACCTGCACCATAAATCCCAAAGGGAAGAGCCAAGCCAATGCTTAGCCTCCCATTGGAGGTTTTTACTTACAGTAGTTAAATACCTGCAACTTAAATACCTGCACCTTAAATCCCAAAGGGAAGAGCCAAGCCAATGCTTAGCCTCCCATTGGAGGTTTTTACTTACAGTAGCTAAATACCTGCAACTTAAATACCTGCACCTTAAATCCCAAAGGGAAGAGCCAAGCCAATGCTTAGCCTCCCATTGGAGGTTTTTACTTACAGTAATTAAATACCTGCACCTTAAATCCCAAAGGGAAGAGCCAAGCCAATACTTAGCCTCCCATTGGAGGTTTTTACTTACAGTAGTTAAATACCTGCAACTTAAATACCTGTACCTTAAATCCCAAAGGGAAGAGCCAAGCTAATGCTTAGCCTCCCATTGGAGGTTTTTACTTATAGTAGTTTAAATACTTGCAACTTAAATACATGTACCTTAAATCCCAAAGGGAAGAGCCAAGCCAATGCTAGGCCTCCCATTGGAGGTGTTTATTCACTGTCATGTACTTCCTATAATTTAATTTTTGAATCATCAAACCCAAAAGATGAGTAGGTCGTAATACTGCACAGAAGTCGTTAACACACTCCCTCTTTCGGCTTCAGGGAATGATTAACACTTAAAAATATATATATACCATCCATGCATCCTATTTAAAAAGTGAAAACACAAAAGAGAATACCCTACTAGAGCCTTAGGAATAAACCAAGCCTGAGTTGCCGAATTAGGATATCCATGAAATTAAGGTACCGAAAGGGCATTAGTTTTAATTAACTAGTGTAATCAAGTCCCCGAGCTCATAATCTCTGGTTCGCAGGAATAAATTAGTTCTTTCGCTAATTTATTTAGGTTTCTAATCGACCTACCAAGAACGATTAGTGGCGACTCCAAATTTCAAAATCATTTAAACAAAAACCAAAGTTGCGATTCGGTAGGGCTTGGGAGGGTCCGCGTTAGGTTAGTCAAATCTAATTAACCTAATAATCCGTTAACCCTTTAGAAATAATAAAAAAATTTTTAGAGGGTCGCGACAGACTGGCGACTCCGCTGGGGACAGAGATTTTTAAATTTTCGAAAAAAGATACCAAATGGAATACTTAAATTTTTTTGAAATTTTAAAAGTCTTAGTGGACTTAGGCCAATGAAAATTTCATGGATATCTCGGTTCTGGCGATCTTGCTCTGGACTCATTTTATAGGTGTTATATGTTTTTGCAGGATGGGAGTTATAAGGGGCGGAGTGTTCGGCTAACCCATTTGTTTTGCAGGTTCGGTGTTGGGATTATGTTTAATTTCACTCATTTTTAGAAGTGCTGTTTTGATATCAATTGTTGTGCATGTCTTGCATATTCTGAGGATCACAACACCTGCACACACAAGCGTCTAAACCCAAGTCGCGAAATTTTTCTTAGGTAACCATAGATAGGGATCGAATATGCAAAGCTCTTGCGTCGATTGCGCTTGGGTTGACGATATTTTATCCCGCTCATTATCTGAATTGACAATTCTTCCCATTGTGATTTGATTGCGCGAAGGGTAAGGTTGTCAATTCAGATAGTGGGGGCCTTTTAGGTCCATACCCTGTCTCTCCTTCTTTTATTTTCTAGAGTCCACTCCTCACTTGAGTCATGCGCATGACTATGTGATTTGCATTTCTCCAACGTAAAAGTAAGTTCTCTAATTTTATCTTATATTTATTTTCGGTTGGTCCATGCTAGGTGTTAGTCAGTTTTTGAGCTTTATATTACGACCATTCTTTTAAAAGAAAATAAAAATTAAATTTGTCCCTCATTTCTTTAAAAAAAATTTTGAAAAAAATGATGTGAAAAAAATCCATTCATAGGAATTTTATTAACCAATAAGGGATTTTTGTCATGTTTTTATTGCTTCAATAAAAATGAAATTTTCCTAACAAATTTTCCTTTGAAAATTTATTTCAACAAAAAGAAAAATTCCTTAAAAAAAACTTTAGTAAACATCAAGTGATTTTATCACATTTTTCAAATTATAAAAACTTGCAAGAAAATTCTTTTCGAGAAATTCGCTCATGTTTTTCTAAGAAATTTTTCTCTAAACAAAATTAGACTAATATCTCGGGGGAATTTTATTAACCAATAATGGATTTTTTTTTCATGTTTTTATTGCTTCAATAAAAATGAAATTTTTCTGACAAATTTTCCCCTGGAAAATTTATTTCAATAAAAAGAAAAATTCCTAAAAAAATTTGGTAAACATCAAGTGATTTTAGCACATCTTTCAAATTATAAAAACTTGCAAGAAAAACCTTTTCGAGAAATTCGCTCATGTTTTTCTAAGGAATTTTTCTCTAGACAAAATTAGACTAATGTCTCGGGGGAATTTTATTAACCAATAATGGATTTTTGTCATGTTTTTATTGCTTCAATAAAAATGAAGTTTTCCTGACAAATTTTCCCCTATAAAATTTATTTCAATAAAAAGAAAAATTCCTAAAAAAAAAGCTTTTGTAAACATCAACTGGTTTAATCTCATTTTTCAAATTATAAAGACTTGCAAGAAAATTCCTTTCGAGAAATTCGTTCATGTTTTTCTAAGAAAATTTTCTCTAAATAAAATTGGACTAATGTCTCGGGGGAATTTTGTTGATCAATAAAAGATTTCTGTCATGTCTTTCCTACTTCAATAAAAATAAAATTTTCCTGACAAATTTACCTCTGAAAATTTATTTTGATAAAAAGGAAATTCCTTCAAAAATTTTAGTAAACGTCAAGAGATTTTGTCACATTCCTTTTTTAAAAAATAAAATAATAAAAAAAAGAGTAATAAATGTACAAGAAAATTCGATATCAGAAATCAACTCGTTTCTTCCTATGGAAATTTTTTCTGATTTCTCTATAAAATAGAAAAATCAAATTGGACTAATATAGGAGTCATGGACCGACATCCCTTGTGTCGCATACTAATTATATCCTTTTCTTTTGTAGGGAGATCCTAGATACCCCAGACTGGTGTAAAAATTAAGTTGAATAATATATCAAGAATCATCTTCAGAAATACCAAAAGACGAAAAACACCAAGGCTTCAACCGTTAATTCAGGGGGGCAAACGAACACTGTCCATCTTTGACAGACAGAGTTGTGTCAATCCGTAAACTTGTATGGGCAGTGTATTCTGATATGACGGTGGATTTATATTGATTAAACACGGGGGCATATTTAATGTATTACAGAGGATCCCGCGTCTTTTGAAAGACAATATGGATTATATAATCAGAAATCATGAAATAAGTACCTTAACTTGATTAAATCAACCATAAACCGGTCTTAAAATTTCCTCGGATCCGAAACACGCGGAGGGTTTTAGAGGACCGAGGTTCTATTAAAGAATGTGGCCCACGAACGCTCCCCCGATGCTACAGGTGCCCGATACATACGAGTGGACGCCGAAAGCAACAAAACACGGTTGAAGTGGGGCACGCAACAAATGGCCGAATTTATTGGCACACTAATTAAGTAGTGGTAGCTTTATTAATTTACATGATTGAACACGGGTCTCTAGGCGGCTGGTGGAAAGCCACACTGAATGCCTCTCTAATGTTCTTGATATCATCGTCTACCGCAACCCGCGAGAGCATCATGAAGAAGATTAAACCTAGACGAATACGTCTACTTAGTTTCATCGCACGTTCTCGCCTTTTATCGATGTCCAAAATTAATGCACAAGCTAGAAGTAATCATTTCCCTTTCCCCCCTATTAAATGCTCGGAGCCGTTAACCGCACCAAACTCGAAAAAATTAATATCGAGACGAAATCTGCGTAAATTTGAAGGGTAAATCCGTATCGTTTCAATTTACCCTTAAATTGCTCCGGTTTTAAATTTGATCCCTTTTATTTTCAGGAATTTGCAAAAGCGACTCGAGAATACAGTTGTATCCAAAAACCAAATTTCCTGGTCGGGCTAAATTGGGGGCAAATCAACTCATGGACATTACCACGGGATGGACAGCTTCGGTTAAAGAAAAATACAAGCGAAAGATCCGAACAATCTCAGACATGGGTAATTCTGTATCGTTCTAATTTGCACATAATCATCTCGAGTCCTGAATTTTTTTATTCCATTCTTAACAGGGATTGCAAATTACCTCGAGAAATATCGTAACAAGGCCCAAGGTGATACAACAGGGCCACGTTATCCCCAAGAATTAACCTTTGAAAAGAAAGCCCCATGGACACCTAGGGTCCAATGGACCGAATGGTATGGGGGATGACAGTAGGTCCGAAATATTCCGAGTTCGATCCCCAAGGGTGGGGAATGTTGTATGTATTATAAATAAATGAAACAACTTTTTGTGCATTTCTTTTTTTTACAAACAGGAATACTCGACGAGTAATATCAAAGTCAGTATTTTACCATAGTCTTCCCATAATGGTGAGGCGCCCAACAAAAGTCGAGGAAAATTCAATCCAACAAAACTAGTAAAAGACTCGTGCAAGACATTCAAGATGAAGGGTAAATCAGTATCGTTTTCAATTTATCCCTTTTAATACTGGCTGATATGTCTCTTTTTCTTTTTACAGGAAATATTTACACTAACATTTAACATGTTGAAGGAGACAAATCCAAAAGAAAATTATGATCATCTGACAAGATCTATTCTGGTGAAAAATGGGGCAAATTGATCACAAGCTCTGAAGCGAAAAAGCAAATATGTCTTCCTTATCTCGTTTGATTTCAAGAATAATTTCTCTGCTTTTTACAGGGGCATTCAACCGCTAAACCGTGGCGGTCGCTGTCATTAAACAAACCGAAATGCTCCCTTACCCATATGCTTCATCACGTAGAGACAAAGTTTGAGACGAACCACCCCTCGACATAAGGAGTAGGCTTCCCAATTTGTTCGGTCCGCCCACATACCAGGGGCAATTCAAATCCGCCCATATTTGCACATTATATAAACACACGTAATGCTAAAAAATTGTCACATCTGCATTGTGCTTACACAGTTCATGAATTATGTATGACTATTCCGTGTGTTTAACTTACCAACTCCAACTTAGAGCATAAACTGCACAGGAGACATCAAATGTGCAGAATGGGGCATGACAGGATGAGGAAAGGCAAACCATTTTCACGCAAGTCTAACATTTTAATTTACAGATAAACATCCTTTCCCCAGAGTGAGAGAAGGCCCTTTCGGATTGAAGTCCCCCATTCAGATTACATTCGAGGCGTTCATACTATGAGAACCTCCTTAAACAGAATTGGTAATGCAAGCTTGACAGAATAGTTTTGCATGATCCATATTTGGATTGATTGCATCATGAGTTATCACACAGACTACTTCTAATCATTGCCGACTTGGTTGAATAGTTTTACATGAACCGATCAACTCATTGATGAAAATGCTTGCACATGTTACCTCTGATACTGCCTGACAGGCAACACATTCCCAATGTTCAAACTACCTTCCAAAGTCTTGAAATTCATTCAGCGATTATTGAATGAACAAGCCTGGTTGTCGAGAAGCCACCAAGCATTTCTTCCAAATTCTCAGGTAAGTATATCTTCAACCTGAACCTTTCAAGAGAATGAATTCTGACGGTTGTTGGGGTACTCGAATCCATTGCGGTACATACAGGTATCCACCTTCTTCAATAAAGCATGATTTGTCTCAAGGACAGAAATGTTCGAGACTTTTTGATCTCTGCCTCTTTGGTTTATTCCTAAAGCGACAGGATAATATAATTTGGGTTTGAGCTTCTGCAGGATTCCTGATCTTTCCAGATTCCAGAATGGCACCCTTTGAGGTACACCAAGTCCTTCTTACAGGCAAAATAAGTCCTTCTTACAGGCAAACCAAGTCCTTCTTACAGGCAAATCAAGTCCTTCTTATAGGCACAAAGTCCTTCTTACAGGCAAAACAAGTCCTTCTTACAGGCACAAAGTCCTTCTTACAGGCAAATCAAGTCCTTCTTACAGGCAAAACAAGTCATTCTTACAGGCAAAACAAGTCCTTCTTACAGGCAAATCAAGTCCTTCTTACAGGCATAAAGTCCTTCTTATAGGCAAACCAAGTTCTTCTTACAGGCACCAAGTCCTTCTTACAGGCATAAAGTCCTTCTTACAGGCAAACCAAGTCCTTCTTATAGGCACCAAGTCCTTCTTATAGGCAAACTAAGTCCTTCTTACAGGCAAACCAAGTCCTTCTTACAGGCACAAAGTCCTTCTTACAGGCAAATCAAGTCCTTCTTACAGGCACAAAGTCCTTCTTACAGGTACAAAGTCCTTCTTACAGGCAAATCAAGTCCTTCTTACAGGCATAAAGTCCTTCTTACAGGCAAATCAAGTCCTTCTTACAGGCATAAAGTCCTTCTTACAGGCAAACAAAGTCCTTCTTACAGGCACAAAGTCCTTCTTACAGGCAAAGTAAGTCCTTCTTACAGGCAAAACAAAGTCCTTCTTACAGGCAAACAAAGTCCTTCTTACAGGCAAAGCAAGTCCTTCTTACAGGCACAAAGTTCTTCTTACAGGCAAAGCACCAAGTCCTTTTTACTGGCACCAAGTCCTTTCTACAGGCACCAAGTCCTTCTTACAGGTATCTCCATGTGGTGACCTACCATACGGGTCAAATCTCAATCAAAATTTAAACAGTAGAATCCTTTTATTAGCAATCTACCATGGTACGACCCACCATACGGGTCAAATGGTATGACCCAACATACGGGTCAAATTTTAATTCAATTTTTAATCAGTAGAATCCTTTTATTAGGAATCTACCATGGGTTGATCCACCATACGGGTTCAAGTTCAACCACCCTAAAGTTTTTTTATATAACAAATCCTTAGGTTCTCATTTCATTTTCAGTGGAACAATCATGTCACGACTCTTTTTATTTACTTGTATTGAGTCGATAAGAATCCAGGTGTCATCTCGTCTTTGAAATGAACCTCTACCGAGCTTCCTTTCAAAGAGGGGCAGCTGTTGACACCTGATTTTTAATCATTTTTTCTATTGCTAAAGTAATAAAAAATCCATAAAAATTCATAAAATTGAAAAATCAACTTTGGGGACCTTAGCCAAGCCTAGGGAACCAATTTTGACCAAAAAACGATTTTTCATATTTTCAGTATTTTTACGTATTTTTTATTTATTTATTTTCGAAAATTAATAGAAAATCCATAAAAATTCATAAAATTGAAAAATCAACTTTGGGAACCTTAGCCAAGCCTAGGGAACGAATTTTGACCAAAAAATAATTTTTCATATTATATATATTTTAATTTTTTAAAAAAAAATACAAAAATATTTGAAAATTTTGGAAAAATAACATTTGAGGCCAAAAAATACACAAAGATAGTTAATATTTTTATTTTAAATCTATTTTCATATTGGCCATCGCAAATTCAGAAAAATCCAATTCGAGTCACGTGTTCCTTCACGAGTATAATCTCGAATCGGGCCTAAAAAAATTTAATTTGAGTCAACTTATTTTTAACTTTCACTTTTTATGAGTTGTGACATTGTCTTCTAATATTTTAAATTTTCATCTTGGCCCAATTATACCCAGAATGACTTAATTTTGCAAAAGGGCTTTAATTAAATTATGCATTATTTTCAGCGACAAGAAATGAGCTTAAATTTGACATGTGGTAAATTTTGGTGTGTCAAAAATTGTGAGGAGATTTGGACTTAAAGAAATATATTTTTTTCAGGGACTGAATTGTAAATACTTAAAATTCAAGGACTAGAGTGCAAATACCTAACTCTTGAAGGATTATTTTACAAATAAAAAAAAGAAGAGTTAGTGGATAAATTAGAATAGAGAAGGGAAGATGAAGAAGAGGAGATGAAGAAGAGAAGTTGGAGAAGAATGGATGGAGAAAATAAGATAAGAATAGAGAAGGGAAGATGGAGATGAAGAAGAGTTAGTAGAGAAATTAGAATGGAAGATAAGAATAGAGAAGGGAAGATGGAGATTAAGAAGAGTTAGTGGAGAAATTAGAATGGGAGATAAATATGGAGAATGGAAGATGAAGATGAAGAAGAGTTAGTAGAGAGATTAGAATGTGAGATAGAGATGGAGAATGGAAGATGAAAATGAAGAAGAGTTAGTGGAGAAATTAGAATGGGAGATAGAGTTAGTGGAAAAATTAGAATGGGAGATAGATGAGTAGGTTATAAAAGGAGGAAGAAGTGAGCTTGAGAAGGGATTCTTGGGAGAGAAAATTTGAAGTGTTTGGGAGGATTTTTTTTTTGAGAGAAAATTTTGGATGTTTGAGAGAGTTTTGGGAGATTGAAGAAAAATTTGAGAGAAAGAAAATACCAAAAGAGAGAGAATTTTGAAGATGATGGAAGTTTAAAGCTAGGGGTTATCATCACAAATTCCTTCATCGATCAATATAAATCAAGAGTTCTTCCTCGTCAACGAGCAAGCAAATTCGAGCTAAGTGTTTTTATTTATTCATTTGTTTATGGTTTTACTTGCAAATTAGCACAAATTGTATACACTTTCTCCATCTTCTCTTTTTTTTCCATATTTTATGTCAGGAGAAGGATATCTCTACGTCAACAGCAAAAATCTCGTAGAGATGCAAAAATCGGCCCAGACAAGCTCCTAAGTTGTCCACCGATTTCTCAACTGATCTGTGACTAAAAGTCCCTCTTAATTCAAAAGAAACTCTCTATATTGGGAACATAGAGAGCGAAAATCAATTATAGAAATCCCTCCCAAAAAATGGGAGATAAGTACTCTTTCCACTCTTCTGGTTTTAGGTGCAGATTAGCACATATTTTGTATACTGACACTTCACTCTATTTTATGTTAGGAAACCGCAGCTCTATATCAATGGTCAACCCTATGGAAGCACAAAATCGGCTTGGAGGGGTCCTCAAGCGCGCACAAATGTCAAATTGTTGAATCAATTCGTTGTATTTTATTTTGAAGAATTCATACCCCAGAATGGAGAGGACAAAGTCCATCCGCAATTTAAATACCTGCACCATAAATCCCAAAGGGAAGAGCCAAGCCAATGCTTAGCCTCCCATTGGAGGTTTTTACTTACAGTAGTTAAATACCTGCAACTTAAATACCTGCACCTTAAATCCCAAAGGGAAGAGCCAAGCCAATGCTTAGCCTCCCATTGGAGGTTTTTACTTACAGTAGTTAAATACCTGCAACTTAAATACCTGTACCTTAAATCCCAAAGGGAAGAGCCAAGCTAATGCTTAGCCTCCCATTGGAGGTTTTTACTTACAGTATTTAAATACCTGCACCTTAAATCCCAAAGGGAAGAGCCAAGCCAATGCTTAGCCTCCCATTGGAGGTTTTTACTTACAGTAGTTAAATACCTGCAACTTAAATACCTGTACCTTAAATCCCAAAGGGAAGAGCCAAGCTAATGCTTAGCCTCCCATTGGAGGTTTTTACTTATAGTAGTTTAAATACTTGCAACTTAAATACATGTACCTTAAATCCCAAAGGGAAGAGCCAAGCCAATGCTAGGCCTCTCATTGGAGGTGTTTATTCACTCTCATGTACTTCCTATAATTTAATTTTTGAATCATCAAACCCAAAAGATGAGTAGGTCGTAATACTGCACAGAAGTCGTTAACACACTCCCTCTTTCGGCTTCAGGGAATGTTTAACACTTAAAAATATATATATACCATCCATGCATCCTATTTAAAAAGTGAAAACACAAAAGAGAATACCCTACTAGAGCCTTAGGAATAAACCAAGCCTGAGTTGCCGAATTAGGATATCCATGAAATTAAGGTACCGAAAGGGCATTAGTTTTAATTAACTAGTGTAACCAAGTCCCCGAGCTCATAATCTCTGGTTCGCAGGAATAAATTAGTTCTTCCGCTAATTTATTTAGGTTTCTAATCGACCTACCAAGAACGATTAGTGGCGACTCCAAATTTCAAAATCATTTAAACAAAAACCAAAGTTGCGATTCGGTAGGGCTTGGGAAGGTCCGCGTTAGGTTAGTCAAATCTAATTAACCTAATAATCCGTTAACCCTTTAGAAATAATAAAAATTTTTAGAGGGTCGCGACAATGACGCAAGAAAGGTCGGCCCATGATTCCTACATTAGTCTAATTTTATTCTTCCATTTTGTTGAGAAATCAAATGAAATTTTCTTAGGAGGTCACATGTGGATTTTTCAAAAACTAATTTTCTTGAGATTTTCATAACTTGGAAAGTGTGATAAAATCTCTTGATCAAATTTTCTGAAGGAATTTTCTATCAAAATAAATTTTCAGAGGTATATTTATTAGGAAAATTTTATTTTTATTAGAGCAGGAAAGACATAAAAAAAATCCTTTATTAGTTAACAAAATTCCCCCGAGACATTAGTCTAATTTTATTTAGAGAAAATTTTCTTAGAAAAACATGAGCGAATTTCTCGAAAAGAATTTTTGTTGCAAGTTTTTATAATTTGAAAGAATGTGATAAAATCACTTGATGTTTACCAAAGTTTTTTTTTGAAGGAATTTTTCTTTTTATCGAAATAAATTTTCAGAGGAAAATTTGTCAGGAAGATTTCATTTTTATTGAAGCAAGAAAAACATGACAAAAATCTCTTATTGGTCAATACAATTCCCCCGAGACATTAGTCTAATTTTATTTAGAGAAAATTTTCTTAGAAAAACATGAGCGAATTTCTCGAGAAGAATTTTCTTGCAAGTTTTTATAATTTGAAAAATGTGATAAAATCACTTGATGTCTACTAGAGTTTTTTTTAAGGAATTTTTCTTTTTATTGAAATAAATTTTCAGAGGAAAATTTTTTCAAGAAAATTTCATTTTTATTGAAGCAATAAAAACATGACAAAAATCCCTTATTGGTTAATAAAATTCCCATGAATGGATTTTTTCACATCATTTTTTCAAGAATTTTTTTTTAAAAGAAATGAGGGACAAATTTAACTTTTATTTTCTTTTAAAAGAATGGTCGTAATATCAAGCTCAAAAACTAATTAACACCTAGCATAGACTGACCAAAAATAAATACAAGATAAAATTAGAGAACTTACTTTTACCTTGGAGAAATGCAAATCACATAGTCATGCGCATGACTCAAGTGAGGAGTGGACTCTAGAAAATAAAAGAATGAGAGACAGGGTATGGACCTAAAAGGCCCCCACTATCTGAATTGACAACCTTACCCTCCGCGCAATCAAATCACAATGGGAAGAATTGTCAATTCAAATAATGAGCAGGATAAAATATGGTCAACCCAAGCGCAATCGACGCAAGAGCTTTGCATATTCGATCCCTATCTATGGTTTTCTAGGAAGAATTTCGCGACTTGGGTTTAGACGCTTGTGTGTGCAGGTGTCGTGATCCTCAGAGTATGCAAGACATGCACAACAATTGATATCAAAACAGCGCTTCTAAAAATATGCGAAATTAAACAAATAAACCCAACACCGAGCCTGCAAAATAAAGGGGTTAGCCAAACACTCTGCCCCTTATAACTCCCATCCTGCAAAAACATATAACACCTATAGAATGAGTCCCAAACAATATCGCCAGAAGCGAGATATCCATGAAATTTTCATTGGCCTAAGTCCACTAAGACTTTTAAAATTTCGAAAAAATTTAAGTATTCCAATTGGTATCTTTTTTCGAAAATTTAAAAATCTCTATCCCCAGTGGAGTCGCCAGTCTGTCGCGACCCTCTAAAAAATTAATTTTAAAAGGGGTTAACGGATTATTAGGTTAATTAGATTTGACTAACCTAACGCGGACCCTCCCAAGCCCTACCGAATCGCAACTTTGGTTTTTGTTTAAATGATTTTGAAATTTGGAGTCGCCACTAATCGTTCTTGGTAGGTCGATTAGAAACCTAAATAAATTAGCGGGAGAACTAATTTATTCCTGCGAACCAGAGATTAGGAGCTCGGGGACTTGGTTACACTAGTTAATTAAAACTAATGCCCTTTCGGTACCTTAATTTCATGGATATCCTAATTCGGCAACTCAGACTTGGTTTATTCCCAAGGCTCTAGTAGGGTATTCTCTTTTGTGTTTTCACTTTTTAAATAGGATGCATGGATGGTATATATTTTTATTTGTTATATTTTTTTAAGTGTTAAAGATTCCCTGAAGCCGAAAGAGGGAGTGTGTTAACGACTTCTGTGCAGTATTACGACCTGCTTATCTTTTGGGTCTGATGATTCAAAAATTAAATTATAGGAAGTACATGACAGTGAATAAACACCTCCAATGGGAGGCCTAGCATTGGCTTGGCTCTTCCCTTTGGGATTTAAGGTACAGGTATTTAAGTTGCAAGTATTTAAACTACTGTAAGTAAAAACCTCCAATGGGAGGCTAAGCATTGGCTTGGCTCTTCCCTTTGGGATTTAAGGTACAGGTATTTAAGTTGCAGGTATTTAACTACTGTAAGTAAAAACCTCCAATGGGAGGCTAAGCATTGGCTTGGCTCTTCCCTTTGGGATTTAAGGTACATGTATTTAAGTTGCAGGTATTTAACTACTGTAATTAAAAACCTCCAATGGGAGGCTAAGCATTGGCTTGGCTCTTCCCTTTGGGATTTAAGGTATAGGTATTTAAGTTGCAGGTATTTAACTACTGTAAGTAAAAACCTCCAATGGGAGGCTAAGCATTGGCTTGGCTCTTCCCTTTGGGATTTAAGGTACAGGTATTTAAGTTGCAGGTATTTAACTACTGTAAGTAAAAACCTCCAATGGGAGGCTAAGCATTGGCTTGGCTCTTCCCTTTGGGATTTATGGTGCAGGTATTTAAATTGCGGATGGACTTTGTCCTCTCCATTCTGGGGTATGAATTCTTTAAAATAAAATACAACGAATTGATTCAACCATTTGAAATTTGTGCGCGCTTGAGGACTCCTCCAAGCCGATTTTATGCTTCCATAGGGTTGACCATTGATATAAAGCTGCGGCTTCCTGACATAAAATAGAGTGAAATGTCAGCATACAAAATATGTGCTAATTTGCACCTAAAACCAGAAGAGTGGAAAGAGTACTTATCTCCCATTTTTTTGGGAGGGATTTCTATAATTGATTTTCGCTCTCTATGTTCCCAATATAGAGAGTTTCTTTTGAATTAAGAGGGACTTTTAGTCACAGATCAGTTGAGAAATCGGTGGACAGCTTAGGAGCTTGTCTGGGCCGATTTTTGCATCTCTACGAGATTTTTGCTGTTGACGTAAAGACATCCTTCTCCTGACATAAAATATGAAAAAAAGAGGAGATGGAGAAAGTGTATACAATTTGTGCTAATTTGCAAGTAAAACCATAAACAAATGAATAAATAAAAACACTTAGCTCGAATTTGCTTGCTCGTTGACGAGGAAGAACTCTTGATTTATATTGATCGATGAAGGAATTTGTGATGATAACCCCTAGCTTTAAACTTCCATCATCTTCAAAATTCTCTCTCTTTTGGTATTTTCTTTCTCTCAAATTTTTCTTCAATCTCCCAAAACTCTCTCAAACATCCAAAATTTTCTCTCCAAAAAAAATCCTCCAAACACTTCAAATTTTCTCTCCAAAAAAAAATCCTCCAAACACTTCAAATTTTCTCTCCCAAAAAAAATCCTCCAAACACTTCAAATTTTCTCTCCAAAAAAATCTCCCCCTCAAGCTCACTTCTTCCTCCTTTTATAATCTACTCATCTATCTCCCATTCTAATTTTTCCACTAACTCTATCTCCCATTCTAATTTCTCCACTAACTCTTCTTCATTTTCATCTTCCATTCTCCATCTCTATCTCACATTCTAATCTCTCCACTAACTCTTCTTTATCTTCATCTTCCCTTCTCCATATTTATCTCCCATTCTAATTTTTCCACTAACTCTTCTTCACCTCCATCTTCCCTTCTCTATTCTTATCTTCCATTCTAATTTCTCTACTAACTCTTCTCCATCTTCCATTCTCTATTCTTATCTTATTTTCTCCATCCATTCTTCTCCAACTTCTCTTCTTCATCTCCTCTTCTCCATCTTCCCTTCTCTATTCTAATTTATCCACTAACTCTTCTTTTTGTTATTTGTAAAATAATCCTTGAAGAGTTAAGTATTTGCACTCTAGTCCTTGAATTTTAAGTATTTACAATTTAATCCCTGAAAAAATATATTTCTTTAAGTCCAAATCTCCTCACAATTTTTGACACACCAAAATTCACCACATGTCAAATTTAAGCTCATTTCTTGCCGTTGAAAATAATGCATAATTTAATTAAAGCCCTTTTGCAAAATTAAGTCATTCTGGGTATAATTGGGCAAAGATGAAAATTTAAAATATTAGAAGACAATGTCACAACTCATAAAAAGTGAAAATTAAAAATAAGTTGACCCAAATTAAATTTTTTTAGGCCCGATTCAAGATTATACTCGTGAAGGAACACGTGACTCGAATTGGATTTTTCTGAATTTGCGATGGCCAATATGAAAATAGATTTAAAATAAAAATATTAACTATCTTTGTGTATTTTTTTTTTTTGCCTCAAATGTTATTTTTCCAAAATTTTCAAGTATTTTTGTATTTTTTAAAAAAAATTAAATATATGTATATATAATATGAAATTTTATTTTTTGTTCAAAAATGGTTGCCTAGGCTTGGCTAAGGTCCCCAAAGTTGATTTTTCAATTTTATGAATTTTTATGGATTTTTTATTACTTTAGCAATAGAAAAAATGATTAAAAATCAGGTGTCAACAAGTACAAAAATTAAACTGCAGAAAGTAAATGAGTAAATAAAGAACCTCTAATACCGAAAGGGCATCAATAACAATATTGGCGTAACTAAGTCCCTAAACCTAAAATCTCTTATTTTCGTAGAATCGAGCGACCTTTCCTAATTGCTCAATAGGGATTCCAGTCATACCTTCAAACATGATTGGTGGCTACTCTAAATTGCACGTATACCGATGTACATGTCACTCGATCATACTAAGGTCGAACCCGAATAAACCCGTCGCAATTTGGTATGGATCTAGGAGGGCTCGAGCAAAATCTCAATCTTAAATAACGGACCTAGAAATCCATTAGCCCCCCTCTCCGAGGGTCGGGTCGCAACAATAGTAAACTTAATCTGGTGGTACTTTCCAAAGATATAGTGCTCACATAAATCTAACTTACTTATTTTACGACCTTTCAATAACCCCATATCACTTAATATCATCATACATACCTCAGTCATGTTCCCTAAATACACATATCATAACTTAGTTAAATCATAATTTGACTCATCTGATGAAACTACAACAATGATAGAGAGAACTCAATTTCTTCTATTTCATTACTATCATGGCACCTTGAGAAATCTTCTACACTCCACCTTCAGCGATGTACTTACACATGATATTATCGAATGTCCCTAGAGAAATAAGGTTTTTCTTGAACCTTGATACATACTTCACGTCTGTCAATGTAACTATCATGCATACGAATCTAAACTATCCCTATCCATACAACCTTGCAAGCTACGTTATTCGCCATCAAAACTCTACCATCATCTGTAGTCTGATAAGTAGTAAACCAGTTCCCATAAGACATTATATTATTAGAACACCCCAAATGTAGCACTCATTCATCTCCTAACGAACCTGTAGTCACATATAAAACAACATCTACATTAACAGTGCTCTCCTCACAATATTTGCCACACTACTTGTGGCTTTCTGCTTATCACTTATATTTCTCGGTTTAGGAAAATCTCTTCTGATATGGCTCTTCTTGTGACACTCAAAGTACTTTACGCGCTCCTTGGACTTTCTATGATATGATTTAAACATGCTTTTACCTCTACTACTACTGGACCCCAATGTTGATCTTTACCTTAAATCACTACTCCCCACGCTACATCATGCGTCAGACTATCCTGTCGCATTTTAGTTAATCAGGTTCTTGGCTTAAATTGAGACATAATTAACATAGCCCCTCTCTAATTGTAGAATTAGTGATATCAATGATGCTAGATGATGCAATACTCGACTAGTAGATTTCGTCAATAAGCTAGATAACTATATTACTGGTAGGCCCATCGAATGGGTGAGTTTTGTCGAAAATTGTCTAACCTCTGAATTGATCCATTTTTATGTAATACAGTTTTAGCTACTCAACCCATATTTCGAAAACACATCTACATTCATGTCAAATCTACTTTAAGCTCTTCATAAGAGTAAGTTACTTTGACAGAATTTTTTTATCAAATAAAAATAAATAAGCTACTGAAACAAAAATTTGTTGGTAAATAAAACAGAAAATATATAAAACCTTAGGATTAAAATTTGACCAAAAATCTCTGACATAGACACCAGCCTTTTTACGTAGCACGGTCGAGCCTAACATGGGGCACTTTTTATAATTCTTGAAAAAAATCTGAATTTTTTATATTGGTTAGTTATAAACAAATTTAACACTTATTAAGTTTTTTTTTTTGGTCGAATAATTATTAAGTTGTTAGCCAACCCATTTATGACTCACTTAAATTTTTTAAGAACTAAAGACAACCAATTTATGAAGTAACGACACTCCCCACGGATTTCTGTGTCGTATTGGATGTATGTTAAACACTTCGACACTCTTTAATATGCGACCAACATGTGGTCAACTCTCTAGACATACCAGTGACACGTGAGTTAAGGATATCTACACACCATTTCTACATGCATAGGGTCAATTTTAAACATTCTCAATAAATTATGGGTCAAAATATAAATCGATAAAAAAATATATATTATATACTTAAGTTATATATCTAGCCACCCCAAAATTAATATACCTAGTCAACCCAAAAAATCTAATCGTGAATCCCTAACAAAAAAAGAAGAATAAGAAGAAATTCATCACTGATATTTTTATATATACATAATAATTTATCATGAACAATTAATAAACAACATGTCTCAATATGCTGGAACTCTTTATTTTTTGAGAAACTACGTATCGACGTGTCAGGGTGCCGGTGTTGAAATATGGATTTTAGACCCATTTTGCCATCTCTAACTACTAGTACTCGACCTTTTTTTTTTCTGGTGTGCAATGTCATCACTCTAGTATTAATTAATGCTTTGATATTGCGCATCGGATAAAAGTTTGTGAATTGTTTGAGTTTTTCTTTTCATGCCTCAATAAATATACGACGTTTCCAAACTTTATTGGGCTCTCAAATCTGAGCAGATGTCTATAATGTCGGTTATAACTCAGCACATCACTTTGCGAACCGGCTTCGCAAAAACTAGCCGTGGCCTCTTTAGCATTGTTTTTTTTTTCATAAATGGGTATTTATATAACTAGTGTTAACCTTTGTAGTTTGCTTTGTTATGTTGATGACTGCTATCTATACGTTTAGCAGTTGAATGTGAGACACGTGGCAAAATTATACCACGTGCCTCGCCACACAAAGGCAAACATGAATCCGTGGGTTGTATTGGTTTGGGACGTACAAAACAGCAGAACTAAGATTTGCCCTCTACTCTCTGGTCACAGGGCTTTTTCAAGCATTGGGCCCCTCATAAACAAATCGGCCCATTGATCTTTTGCATCGCGCGTCCAACAAAGCCAAGGTTATTTTTGTTATTTTATATTTTTTGAATTTTTTCCTTTTTTTTCCTTCTTTTCCCTTTCCTTTTTATCAACAACCAGCCAATGGTGAGGCCCGGGTGAGGGTCGCTGGCCCCTCACCGACCGCAACAAAAGAAAAACAAGATTTAGAAAAAAAAAAATAACAAATAAAATGCCTTTAATCAAGCCATTCTTTAAAATAATGAAGGTACTTCAAATTCTTACTTGTAACAAGATCTACTTTATATCTTTATTTGAAAAAATAATGACATTTAATGTATTTATTTGAGATTGTTTTTAAAAGGAATGGAGAAAAATATCCTCGACATCTTTCGTTTGCATAGGATGAATAGTAATATTGGAACGGAGAACTTTAGACGGGGCAACGCAATGACAATTAGATCTTTTATTTTTTGCTCCATTATTTGATTATAATATTTCTTTTTAAATTGATTATTTGTTCTTTTGTCCATCGCACGAGAAAAAATAAATGCATTTTTTTTTGTGTGTGTTGGAGGGCACTTATCATGCAAGCAATTGTGAAAGTTTTGTAATTAATATACTAATTTCTATCGTGCTATGGTAATTAAGGTTCTAGAAACGGAAGGAAAAATTCCAAAAAATGGCTCCAAGTGCTATCATTTTCTCAAATAAGGAGTCTGAAGTAGAATTTATTTCAAATAAGAGCATGAAATATCATTTTTGTCTCAAAGAAAGGCCGGAAGTTGCAATAGTTATTTTAAATAAGGGCCTAATCTTATGCGACTTGTCCACCGACAACAACCGGGCTAACAAGGACATGTTTATCAAAATGTAAATTTATTCTAACTTTTTGTTAAATTTAATTAAAAAATAAAAAAATTCCCCCCTAATGGCCGCAATCCTCGCTGAGAAGTCAGCAACCCCAACGGCCATCGCAATTGATCCACCCTGGTCTTAGCCAATGGCTGTGGCCCATGGCCAGATCTGGGAGAGGGTCATAGTCCTCTCCCAACTTAGGTGAGGGCCTATTGGTCCTCACCGAGGTGCTGGCGACCTTGACAATCATCGTCGTTGTCCCATCAATTGTGGGGCAGTGGCCACAAGTAGGAGGTAGACCTCCCACCTATGTTTCTCTCTCTCTCTCTCTTCAAAATCTCTTAAAAAAGAACAAGGAAAAACAAAATAAAATAGTAAATGATCAAAAAAGTGACTTGAGCTCTTTTTTTGAGACTAATATATTCACTTCATGCCCTCATTTGAAACAATGTGTACTTCATGCTTCTTTTTACATAACGAGAGCATTTCGAGCGCTTGTTTGAAAAATGAGGGCACTTGGGGTCTTTTTTGAAAATTTTCCAAAGTGGAGTGAGTGCACTGAAAGTCCTAAAACTTGTTATGTATGTGTAAATGAGTCCAAAATTTTTTAAAAAGTTCAATCAAGTCATAAACTTGTCATTAAAGTGCATTTGAGTCCTAAAATTAAAAAAAATGTAATGAAATTCTAAAACTTGTTATGAAAGTGCATTCAATTTCTAAAATTTTCTAAAAATGTAATGAAGTCCTAAAACTTGTCACGAGAGTATAATCAATTCTTAAAAATTTCAAAGAAAAAATGCAATCGATGAAAAACTTGGTTGGACTAACATGAAAAAATTTTCGACTTAATTGCACATTTTGAAAGTTTTACGACGCACCTTCATAATAAGTTTTTGGACTTATTTACACTTTTCGAAAGTTTTAAAATTTAATTGTACTTTTGTAATACGTTTTAGGAATTTTAATCTACCTTTCCCTTTAAAAATTGAAAGTTAATAATTAATTATATTTAGTAAGTGTTTTTGGTTTCAGGGGTATCTGCTTCCCATCCAAACAGACAACACAAAGGCTTCGATCTCTTAAATTAATTTCAGTCAATTAGTTAGTCATTCATATTTCCTGCCCTGGGACTCCCACGCGCATCCCGTGGTGCCTTAATTAACCGTCACGCTTTTCCGTAGCGTTGTTCGTTGCTTGCCCTGCTCGCTGCTTGTAGTACAGCTGGTGCTTCTTCCCATCTCCCTACGCTTCTTGCGCGCGCTTTTCTTGTGGCTACTGTTTCAGCTCTCCGTTCGTTCAGCTCGCGCACCAATTGTTCGACGCAATGCCTGAACCATGCTCTCCTTCAATCTGGCTTCCACCCACTTCGTCATCCTGCGTCATTTCTTCCTAGACACCGGTGCTCCTGCTTATCCGCCTCCCCTCCTCTTCGTCTTCGACCCAAGTGCCAGAAGGAGAGCTCGGGCAGAGGTCTTGACGTTGAATCCCTTCTCGCCTTTGAAGAGCGGTTCGTCTCTGGGGTTACCTGATATCGGTAGGAGGAAGCGTCGTACTGTTTGTGGGGTTTCTGGGTTTGCGAGGAGGTGCAAGAGGAACGGGGAAAGGGAAGGGGATTGGGATTTGGAGGCTGAGATTTTTGAGTTCATGAGGGATTCTGGGAACCCCGACCTTTTTCCCACCAAGAAACAGCTGATTGATGCGGGGAGGATGGATTTGGTCGAAGCTATTCCGAGGCAAGGTGGATGGCTTTCGTTGGGCTGGGATTTGGATGGCGAGGACGAAAGTATGGTTCAGGATGACTGTGACTTTCGGGACGTTGGGTCTGCAAAATCGGACGATTTTAACTACCGAGTACTTGAAGAAAGGATTAATAGGAGTCAAGAGAGCTCAATTTCGGAGGGCAATGGCAGTACGGTGGTTTCTCCATTTTCTTCTAAATTCTCCGGTTCAGTTTCTTCAACTTGTGGATCAACGTGAGATTCTTTCGTGATTTCTATGGCTAACAATTCTTTTTTCTCTTACATATCTCTCATGCTCTGTAACCCTTGCAAACTCTGAGAGGATTGTAGATTGACATTGCGTGCTATTTCTATATCTAGAGCACCCAATAAAAAAGGACATTAAGCCGGGGAAAGTGTTCGTATTACCTTTATGGTGCTGGCGAGAGGCTTTGGATTAGAATTTCAATATGCAGGTCTGAAGTTGTGTCAATTTTATTCTTGCATTATCCTGAAGTGTTCTCACAGTCTCCTTTGCTTGGGGAAATCCCGCTGTTCCTCTCCTGCCTGCTTCTAGTCCAAGTTGCAATCTGCGGTCATCTATCACTTTCCAAGTTCCTACTTTTGAAAATTTGTAGAGACATTGATACTTGCTTTTTCCAATCAATCAATATCATGTTGTATTATCAACATAAGCAGATGTCTGATTAGCCTTTGAGCAGTGAGTTAGCTTTTGTCAGCATCACAATTGTGACAATGAATGGCAATGTGATTGGACTTCCCACATTTTTTTTTTTCCGAAAAGAAAAATGGATAGGTTCTGATTATATGTGATATGGGAAAGGAAGTATCTTGAAGTGAATTTTTTCCAAAGCCAAGAAACATCTCACCTGGATAACTGGAGCATGGATATAATCCTAGAAAACTCAATACTGACATGGAATAATAGTTATGTTTCTCTATTGTGACCTAGAGGTCATAGGTTCAAATCATGGATAGCATCTCTGCAAAAGCAGGGTTAAGGTTGCTTATGTTCAACCCTCCCCAAAACCCACAATGTTGGAGCGTCAGCCCTTGGAATGTCCAAAAGTGACAGAAGAGGGGGTAGTTGGAACTTTGTCGAGTGACAGAAATCATTGTCCTTTGAGCTTTCTTCAAAATTTGAATGAGGGGTGGTTTAGGTGACAACATTTGGGAAGCACAGGAGTACTACCATTACTGATAATCGTGGCTTCTTTTGAACAAATGGATGATGAGGAATGCCACCCTTATATTCTAGGAAAAATCAACTATTCCATCAACTTATCAGTCCTGTGAACCACTAAGCCATTGACCCAAAAAAAAAAAAAAAACCACTAAACCAATGCCATGGGATTAGAAGGTGTTTGGTGGTCTATCAAACAGCTGCATGACCATCCCAAACCGATCAGACTAGCCTGAGGGTCATTCTGTTCTCGTTAAACAATCCATGGGGACCAAAGAAGCTGTTAATAGAGTTCAAATCACACAGCCATGGTTTATCCAACAGAATTTGGTTCGTGTACAGAGATGTACGAGACTGTAGAAGAGGTTCTGTTCATGTGTTGTTAGCATCTGTCATGCTTGTAGGTGAATCTTCGAAATTTCCAGACAAGTACAGCAGTACTTTTTTTGCCCCTTTTTGATGATGTGGTATCATGCAGGGCTATATATTTTGTTGGATCCGAATGGTGTGCTGATTTCATTAGATTAGCTGGTGGATTTTGGTTCTTTGACCTGGTTGCATCTTTCAATCTTTTTATCCTATTCTACTGTTTTTATTTCCACACAGAATATAGGTTTTGATCTTCTCAACCATCTCAAATGCACCTTTCAACATGTTGGCTATTTTCCACGAACTCGGATAGCTGGACAAACAATTAATATGATCAGCACTATCTGTTACTGCAGGGGATTTCTATCGGAGGATGACTCTGGTATAGAAGGCATACTAAGTCGGTTGGAGAAAGAGAGAGATATGACATTCGGTGTTGGATTGAGAGGGAAGCGAAGTGATGTTAGTGATGATTGCCTTGGAAGAACTCAAGCTGAAGAAGTATGTCGAGTTTGCTTGTAGATTCATTAAATTGACATTTTCTTGTTCAGCTATGTAGTGAGAAATTGTTCTGGGTATGACATGATTTCCTTTTTCCATGTCTTCTTTTGATTCATCGATGCACAATTAAATATGCTAGTAAACTTGCCTGCTAGAATGTCTTCATGGTTGTATAATGTCATGACTTTGAACTGCTCTGAATTTCAATAGGAGGCTCTTCATTTCCAAAGCCATGCTTTTATGTATCCATACGATTCTAAAATTTCTTGTTTATGCATGTTATCTCGTAAAAGACAGTTGCTAGATGTGAAAGTAGCGGTGAATCTACCTCATTAAACTCCAAGGATATGATCAATGAGACAAGGAGAAATTTCAGTCAACACAGGACTCCCTTGGATGTTAATATTTCAACAAACACACTTCAGCCAGATACATGGAGAACATGGAGTTCTCAAAGGGTTGGATGTGTAAATCCAGATTTTGAAGGTGTGCTACCTACTATTTTGAGGAGGGAATTTGGTAGTTTCTTGCCTTTAAACATAAGTTAATGTTATGTTCTATTTGGTGGCGTCTGCAGCTGCTGAAATAGATGTCACAGCATATAGAGTCAATAAAGACAAGGAGTTGGAAAAAAGTGATATTCTTAAATTGAGGGAGATAGATAGTGATCCTTTGGACGGACAGAAAGATTCTAACTTTTCTGCTGGAGAAGGTAATCACAATTTCATAAAGGATCGGCTTCAGCACCTAGAGTTGGAGCTTTCGTCGGTACTTACTTCCTTGAGATCTAAATCAACCATGGATGAGCAGGAGGTGGGTAATTGCAATGCAGTGCTGTTTTTGTGCATGAGCTTTTCCGTGCTCATTCACGCATAAGTTCTCACAACGTCATAAATATTGTTTCTGGAATCCCATAGTTATGGAAGAGATTAATGATTACATGACAGGTTTATACACCTAGCTATCTTTAATGAAATGCTTGTTTCATCTGTCATCCACATGCACATGGTGCACTGATCTAGCTTGATGTAGCATGGTGCTGCAACGGGGTACCTTAATGGATACTTTGCTGAAATAGTCTCAAGCTAGGTGGATTTTATGGCTCTAACATTCTTATGTGAGCTGCTGACATTCATTTATATGGCAATAGGAGCAAGTTTCTTTGTTTTCATACGATTCTAAGATTGTAGATAGTTTCACTTGATCTGTAGTGGAAGGTGCATGTAGTTGACATGCACAATGGGTTCAGTTCACACTACTTGGGCTTATTGTATGGTTGCTTCTTGCAATGGGGAAAAAGAGAATCTCTCTCTCTCTCTGTGCAATGGGAAAAATGGCGGAGGCAATGCCTTGAAAGAATCGGTTTGTGAGAAGTTGCCTTCGTAGTAATATGGGGATTTTCGTCATGTTCAGTGCAGTCAACATCAGCTTTTCTTCTGTTCAAATTGCAGAATCGGCCGTTATGAAATAAACTGTATTAGCATTAGTCATTCTGCTATGGTACTTATGAAGGCTCGAGTGCAGTTAGTGAGAGCCAACCTAATTTCTCCAAGTGAATGGACTAAATGTTTACCTCAATGACTTATGTTTCCTAGCTTGACTCAAATTAATGGTGCCTGATATTATGAGGAAGCATCTCCAGAGCAAATTGATCTATCTCTCCAGATCTCCATTTCATTTTTGTTCATGCATTGTTTCTCTCTGCAGAATCTTGAGAGCATCTCTGATGACCTGCACAAACTTTCTGATGCTTGGGAGTTTCAAGAAAATGAGATCATGAATGCCAAAGACAAATTGCGTTCTATGCGTGCAAAGTTAGCTGTTCTTGAAGGAAAGATGTCTCTGGCGATAATGTGAGTTATATTTCTCTCCAGCTGACAAAATTTTCCATTTTTGTGATCCTAGACAATAACCTTTTCAATTCCTGTTACTCAGAGATGTTCATAAGATTGCAGAAGAGAAACAGAGGAGGATTGATGATGCTCGTAAAGCTCTGCGACTTCTTCGGACGGCTTGCATAGTTTGGCCAAATTCGGCCACAGAGGTGCTCTTAGCTGGTTCATTTGATGGTTGGGCCACCCAGGTTACTTCTCATTGTTGTGATCTACGTATTCATTCACAGCAAACTTTGGAGTAGTTGTGAAATTCTGTCGCGAACCTTTTGCTTGCACCATAATTTGCTTTCAACAGTTTAGCTGGTAGAGTTATTGAAGTGGACAATTTTTTATGAAGATCTGTATAAAAGTTTCCGAATGAGACTAGGCAGACATCGTCTATGAGTTAATTATTAAACGTATATGCAAGTTTTATGTCATGTTTAAGAATATTTATCTGAGGCATTTCCAAAGAAGTGGAACATTTTTGTTAGGATAATGACTCGACTGACAAAACCACCAGATGCTTATGTTTCCTGGAAAAATTGCCTCGTAAACATTTAAAAGTATTAGGAAGGACACTTGGGCATTTATTACGTCATGTGACTTTTTCTAATTAGTTCGTGGATCATAACAATCATTTCGAGCCACCTCAAAATTTATGATGCTTAATTTATTAGAACAGTCAAACTATGCATATAAATTGTCAAAAACTAGACTTTACAGGGCAGATTGCGAAACTAGGGAAATTTGGTACTTTGCAACTATCACTTCACTTTAAACGCCATAGTCCTATGTAGTGTTCAAAGTTAGTATGGACTGGTATTCAGATGGTTGCGGATGTGATATGCAGTCAAATTAGATTCTACCTGCAATAACATGGTATGATGCCCGTGGAACTCTAGTTGTGGTTCACACATGAGCTCTATATTTCAGTTTCCTTGTGGAAGTTTGGTTCTCTGGCCATGAAAATGCCTCATGGCTTTATATCCTTTGCACCCAGATTGCATGACAACATTTCTATTTCTCTGTTTCTGTTCCAAACCTATTCCAGAAATAAATTTGGAACAGAAACTCGTTTGACAACGCAAATCTGTTTTTCTATTTCTGGAACAAAAATCTGTTCCAGAAATAAATTTTGGCCCAAAATCAAAAACAAAAAATTTTTGTTTCTGGTAGAAATAGAAAAATCTATTTCTGTTCCAGAAATTATTTTTGGAACAGAATGATTGTCATGCGCGCCCACGTGAATTAGACACATGAATCAATCTTTGGGCGCGCATGACTACCATTTATTTCTGGAACAGAAATAGATTTTTCTATTTCTGCCAGAAACAAAAAAATTTTGTTTCTGATTTTGGGCCAAAATCTATTTCCGGAATAGATTTTTGTTCCAGAAATAGAAAAACAGATTTGCGTTGTCAAACGAGTTTCTGTTCCAAACCTATTTCTGGAATACGTTTGGAAACAGAAACAGAGAAATAGAAATGTTGTCATGCGCGCCCTTTGTTACTCATTATTTTCAAGTTTATCAAACCGTTGTTTTATCCATGCCGAGTAGGAGCGCGGAGCATGTTTGTAGGATGCTACTGCGCATCAATTCATGTATGGTCCATCTTACCCCCAAAAATCACGCAGTCGACCTTTTCTTTGAAGCATAGTGATTGTCGCGCCTTTTGGCGGCTCAAGAGATAACTTGATTATGTTTCTTCTTGTCTTTCCGAAAGCTTCATTTTTTCACTACACGGGATCTAAACATTCTGACTTGGCTAATCCTCACCGATGCACATATTATCCCGTCCATGTGCACTGGTTGAAAGAGACGGGGTGGGTCATATCCGATATATATGAGTTCAGAAGGTTCTTCAGAGTTCATGCTTTTAGATTTATGTTCCGTGGTTCATACGTACGAGTAGCTTGTCTAAATGATGCTCAGTAGAGTAATGTGCTTCATTTCAGAGAAAGATGGAGAAGTCAAGCACTGGAGTTTTCTCTGCCTGCCTCAAATTGTATCCTGGAAGATATGAGGTAAGTGTTGTCCCAGTTCAGTCCGAGACAGTCTAAAATTGCAAGCCATTGCTGTCTTCGGGCAGGCTTCCCAACCTTCGTGGTCTTTCTGATGCAGATAAAGTTCATTGTCGATGGAGTATGGAGGATCGATCCATTGCGGCCAATCGTTCATAGCAATGGATATGAGAATAACTTGCTCATTATCACATAGCTATCCAAAAGAGAGAGCTGACGCAAACATTTGCACAAGAAGATTCGTAATCTTTTGACCGATGTAGGATGATGTCAGAGATCTTTCTGCCCTTCTCTTTTACACAATTGTAAATCTAAGCCAGGCTTTTGATATGATATGTTTTAACCACATTGATTGCCCATCTTAATTTAATGAAGCATTTCCCACCTGTTTCTCTGGAAAAAGGATGCTGATACTTTTCACTTTTGTGCCTCGTTCAAATGTTAGAGTCTCGAACGGAAGAGAAGATGGTCGATGATTAATGAGCAAGTGTCAAAAAGTCGAGAAGGCAATAAACGAGCCTGGTGCTGACATCCGCAAATACAACTCTGTACATGGCCAAGCCAGCGTAGCTTGTGCAAGAAAGAAAAATGCCAAAACCGAATCTGTTTCCCTTATCTCAACGGTCAAAATTGCATTGTCTTTGTGCAGATTTCCCTCCTCATCCTGTACATTTGTAGGATGATTTCTATACTTTGGCAGATTGATGTAATGGATGCCTTAACGGCCAAGAAATAGATTAATCATCTTGATGAAGACTGTTCGAAGTGCTGACTCCTTATTACAAAGGTAAAGCCACTTCCACAATAAATACTACATTTTGCCCAATGATCTAAAAGTGTGTGACCTAGACTCACTTCTTGAGGTTCAATCCAATCGCAAGTACTTCCCAAGCCAAGCTGGCCATGCTCACCCCATCCCCATGTCATCACTACCAGATCCTCTGCATTTCAATCATTATGAAAGCGAGGTATTGGAATTTGGAAAATGTGAACATTCAATTCTTTAAGAGCAAAAACGAACTGATATCTTGCCTGTCACTAGAGCCGAGTGTTCAGCTCCCGCAGCGATCTGCATGATCTTTTTCCCATCAAGACCAGCAACGCTCTCTAGAACCAATGCTGATTCATCTGCCAAAGCAAAAGGCAATGTTAGTCTCCAAGATCATTATTACAAAAAAAAAAAAAAAATCCGACAGGCGGTGGTAGCGTCAACTTGGACAAATTTTGTTTTTGCGCCTTATGACTAGTAAAGTCTAGTTCATGAAATACTATGTGATCATATCAGTCAAGGATTTGCACATTTCTCGTGTAACTCATCTCAAAGTGCACTACCGGGTGTATTATTGGCCAAGCGCAGCTTCTCTAGATTGTCCAGAACACCATGGCGGTTGCCTCCGAGAATAAAAGCTTCACCACCATCTGTTTGATAAATACAAACAAGAGCTTCTCAATGATGGGTGTCAAAAAATACCATGAATAAATAGGCTGGAGTTTGAAGCAAAGGTGACTTGATGTACCTGTTAACACCAATGCATGATTCCATCCAAGTGCAATCTGCTTGATCTGCAACGGAGAAGGCAACTCTACAGGAGAATGAGCATCAGAAAAGCCAGGGAACCCTCTTCCCCAAGTGTATACTCTTCCATCGGCTTGTAAGATAAACCAAACATGGGAGGAGAAAAAAGAAGTACTAATCATCCCTTTTTCCGTACATAAAGACATACGTAAAGGATGAAAAGATTATGTGATCGAACAAATCGACCAAGATGCAAGTGCGGAGTACTCACAGGATAATGCTGCGCTATGATCTCCACTAGCAACTACACTTATGATCTCAATGTTCTCCAGTCCTTGGATAGCCTGAGGTAGACTGGTCGATCTTGTTTTAGTACTGGTGGGACCAAGCTGACCACGTTTACACGACCCAAACCCATAAACTCGGCTTTTGTCATCGCCTGCGTGGATTGCGTTTCCTTCATAAGACAAACGAAAGAAAGCGAATCGGAACAATCATGGCCTACTGGTCGACTGGCCAAGAAATTACTACTCAGAAGAAGCCTTTGAAGAGTAGCTGTCTCTTCCCAGCAAATGGAGTACCTTCCGTCCAAAGAGACATTAACTCTTCATACCTTTCAACAAGACAAGCGAATGGCGCATGCCACAGGCTATCCGATCAACATGCTTAGATGAAAAATATGAGACCTCAACGGGAGAGGAATGCGACTCATGGTTTCCGTGACCAAGCTGACCAAACGAGCCATCTCCACAAGTGAACAGGCATCCGGTATCTATGCAGGGAAATAGAGTAAAAGATGAAATTCAATAAAAAAAAATCAAATCTTGAACCTGCATAGACAATTGAAGCGCGATAAAACACAGAATCCTCCTCAGGCTCGATGAATTAATTAACGAGACTAAATGAGCTCAGAAGCGAACGGGTGTCCTTCAACTATGCCAATTAGTCTTTGAAGAAAGAATTGGCGATTACCGATTAATTTCATCCATTGCTCTTTGACACCAGAGACCCACTTAGTTTCTACTCGTCGAACTTGGACATGACAGACAGATCTCCCAGGCAAACAAAGTATTTGTCGGTTCACAAGTCTCGAATGAAATGCCGGAAAAAGGGAAAAAGCTAATCACCTAAAAACGCCAAAAGCCGCTAATGAGAAAAAGAAAGAAACCTGAGACGAAACCAGAGTGGCTCCAACCAGCAGAAACACCAGTGATGAAGTAACTCTCCAAGGATGTCACCGCCTTCGGCGTCAAGCAATTGCTCGCGATCTCACCGTGCCCGAGCTGCCCGGAGCTTCCCCTTCCCCAGCTGAATGCTCCCCCACCTGTAATCCCAGCAGGCGAATTTCTCAAGAGGGAAATCAGAAGAGCGAAACGACCTCTAAGAGAAAGGCGGTCGCTAGTTGAGTGAAGTACCGGAGGACAAGGCGATGACGTGGGCGCCGCCGCAAGCGAGGAGAGAGATGGAGGAGGGGAGAGACAGAGAGAGGAGGCGAGGGAGATGTTCGTCGCCGAGCCTGCCCGTCCCGAGCTGACCGTCCGTGCCTGCCCCCCAACTCCACACTTCCTCTCCTCCTCCTCCTCCTCCTCCAACTACTGCTGATGATGACGGTGATGATGCTTTCGTTGCTTCCTCCTCCATCATCATCGTCTTCTTCTCCTTCGTCTTCAATGGTTGGCTCGATTGTACAGAGCTTCAACTACGGCAGAGAGGCGCTACTGAGTGCTGGGCCCATTCATGAGCAATAAGAAGTCCTCGCTTTAGATTACTGGCCCAGACCAGATTATAAGTGTCCATTATTTAATTTTTAACTAATTTTCTTTTATAGGAAAGACGTCAATAAACCTCTCTTGCATATTCTGTTTTCTCGAGTACTCTAGTCGATCTTAATATGTTCTTCCAATCAGCCGGTACGATGAACAGTCGTGCGCTCTTATCAATTTGAACTAGATGGACTTCAGGATGGAGAGTACTAAGGAAATAAGTTCATGGGTCTATCATCTTACAAGCTAAGGAAACAGAGCATCTTTCAATTCGAACTTTTGACATCCACTTCGTCTTCTTTTGGTATCCCGAACACTGTTGGGAAAGGATCAAGCTCATCTGCTTCCCCATCCATGAAAGAATCAAGTTCAGCCCCCGCCAAGTCATCTGGTGTGTTCTTCTTCCTCCTGCTGCCACTGTATTACGCCAGGACTTTGTTCATGCATATTACCCGCAAGCATTAAGGGAAAGGAAAACACATGAGTGCGGCTTTCTTTGCCAGTGCTCGACTGAGATGTGGAGCCATCGATTTGCACTGTTAGACGTAAAGGCGACTACAATGGCTCGGGAGCAGCTTCAGCCACCCTTCGAACGCGCCATGTCATCAAACTATTCTCAGGCAACATGGTAAAGCGATAAAAGGGGCGAGGATAATGGTAACCATGATGAAATGACTTTGCGTTTAACACAGATAAACTACTGGGAAAGTAAGTAGGAACAGGATGGGGAAATGCACAAGTTCAAGCAGTCAGGAGTACAGAACTGGGCGTAGGACATAGAAAATGCAATCCCCAGAGACAAGTTCGTGGATGCTGAATTGTGATGCAACAAGTATGTCCGAGAATCCCTCCTGGGAGAGGACCGGCAATTTTTTTTTCCCCCCGAAGCACCAGATGAATGGAGGGCACATATCAAAAAGGGTTCAAAACGGAAGACATGAATCACTTATTCATCAAGATCAGGCAACAACTCTACGAGTGATGCTTAACAGAAACAAACAATATTGGAAAACATCTTTAACCTTTTTGTTACCTTCGCCAAATGCCATGTCCAGACTACCTGCTAGATATATCTCGTTTGGATATTACAATACTCAGTGAAGCTAAACTTCTATGTGAGCACATTTTCTACTGAAAAGCATCAGCATAATGGTGGCAAAAGTAACATGTTGGTACACCTCGAATGATGCAAATACGACAGATGTAAAAATTTCATTCCATTCAATAAGGCACCAAACAACTTGAACTAATTTACATCAGAAACAAGCAATTCAATTTCAACCTAAAGACAGAAGCTCGATAAACAACCCTGCTTGTGCTGTTGAAACAAGCAAAGCAAAGAAGGCGGCATTACATTGGATTTCTAAGAAACTATGAAGCATCACAGAAAATGAACCAACAGCCTAGTCTAACATGTCCTAATTCACGATGCCTGCACTTCCTGCTCAATCCTGGGCCAACTCACATTCCCATCTCTAACGACGACTCATGGATTTAGAGGATGTCGTCATAAGCTACTATTCCTCTGCCTTGGAAAGGCGCCTCAAGCCTAGATTCGCCGCCACCGCCCTTTCGGGAATTCACTATAGTTGAAGCGAGCTTATTACCTCGTCCATGTCTGCTCAGAGGCAACTCGGCTCGCAAGAGCTTCGACGTAGAGCCATTCTTCTCCTCCTTTGCTCCAACACCGGCTCCAACTCCTTCCCTCCACTTGGCGAGCGGATCGGTCGCCCATAACACTTGTACCTGCATCAAATTCCTCATGTTGAATCAGAGGTGCGTCAAGTAACGCAAGGTACAAAGAAACAAGTGGAATTCAAAAGCACAAGGAGGTAAAATTTGCATTTTTAACAATTGCGCGCCACGAACGCTCGCAAAGCATGAACGTCTGGTTGCAACAACAAAGATCGTGGCCCAAAGAAGACATAGACAGCTGACTTTTGACAGCATTCGAAGATAAAAACTCACGCTCAACGTCTCGCATAAACCAAATCCAAATCAACCCAGTCCAAATCAGATGAAATGCGGAATTGCCTACCAAACATAATCAACCCATACTTTATCGCACCCCCAAGCAGAAAACTAGGCCAAACAGGAAGCCGCAAAAGGAAAAGAGAGGAAAAAAGCTACCTTCTGGGAATCGGTGGAGACGCCGAAAGAAGGGTCGCGGGAAGCGGCGATGGCCGCATCGGCGGAGTCCTTGGACCTGTAGGTGACGTAGCCGACTTCGTCCCGGTCGATGCGGATGCGTGAGATCGGGCCGTAGATCTCGAACCGGGACTTGAGGTCGAGGACCGAGCAATTCGGAGACAGGCCCATCACGACCAGCGCCGGAGGAGGAGGTGGCTTGGGAGCCGGCGGGTCGTCGGAGGCGGAGGGATCGGGTCGAGGGAGGGGGCGGCGGCGCTTGAAGATGGAGGAAGAGGCGGCGGGGCGAGAGAAGTAGGGTTTGTCCCTCTTGCGACTCATCGTCTCCCGTGTCGACTTCGGCCTGCGTCTCGGGGAAAGGCGAAGGCGGGCGAAGGAGGTGGCGGACGGAGGAAGGCAGGCGTGGCGTGGCGTGGCCGAGACCGGACTGGCACCGGAAAACGAGACCGTATGACCAGGTAAACCGGTACTTGATTAGGTTTTGAAGGAGCATAAAAAAAAATTTAAAAAGAAATGGTAAAGTTTCTTTCCATTCTGAGCCGAGGGATAGTCTTGACTTTTTGACTCCTGTTCCAGATTTTCTTTTTTTTCCCTTCCATTAGTATTTTTTTTCCCAAGTGCCGGTATACAGATACTTGATTTTTTATATTAATTTTGATAATGCGTCAAATCCCACAATCCAATCTAGGATAAAGGGTGAAAACTAGCAAGCTAAAGTAAGGTAAAAGTAAATACCCGCTTGGGTAAAAATTTATCGATTTTGAAATGTAAGTTTGTCGTTAAATCCCAAGACTCAATTCTAGAGAGACGATAGAAACTTGTTCCCATCAAGAAATAAAATTAATTAATCCAAAGGAGAAATATTTAGAAAGGCATTTAAAGAATCGATATTTGATTTCTTCGGGTGTAGTTTCTCTAAAGCTCCGTTTACTCTTTAGGCAATAAAAATCTAATTCGATCAAAATAGATATAGAGTTCTCGATAAGAGTGCAAAGAGCTAACTCTCTAATTTGATTCGGTTATCTTTTCATAAGGATACTTATCGCGACGGTAGATGATTAGGCAATTCGAATACTGCTTAGATTTTCCTCTTATCGAAAGATAACCAAAAGCATTTCAATTGTCCAAGTTCGTTCAAGTTGCAATCCATCAGTTTTTGCTTGATGGGAACATAAAGCGATGGAGTGGCGATGTCCAGTCGTTCACCGTCCCGGTTCATGCTGCACAGTCAGAGGATCGGATGAGATGAGTAGCAGCGACAGGGATGATGTCGGGGCACGTGGACGAGGGGTCCCCACGAGCGCGACCGTACCCTCTGTGTTGGGTGGGCCATCAACATCGCCATCGTCATCAAGTTCGAGCAGTGGAAAGTACTGTAGAGCCCTCAGACTGTGCCAGTTGTCAGTGCACAGTGGGCGCTGCGAGGTCCATTGGGCCTTTGCTTTCCTTCTTTTTGTCCTTTCGACGCTGAACCCGAACTGGCACTGCTCGACGCGTCCCACCACCCGGGCGTGGCCCACCGGGACCGAGTGGCCTTTTGTCTCCGCCATCCGTTGGCTGCCACTCTTGCACGGGCGACTCTCACGGCGGGCCCCGACCTGAGCCCGACCACCCCGAGCTTCGGGTGGCGAGGGACGACCCGAGTGGCGTGGCGGACGTGGCTGAACCGCGGGCTCGACGACACGTAGGTTGTGGATGCCTGGTTGCCAGCGCTCTCATCCATCTTGGTTCCGCGACGCCGCCACCTGGGTGTGGGAGATCCGTGCTCGACTCCACGCGTATCAGGCAATAAAACGATTAACGGGTTAATATTACGGAAAATCTACGTCTACGATAAATTTATTTTAAATTATTTTTTAATCAAAATACTTCAAATTAATATATTTATGATAAATTTATCTCATGACTAGAAAAATTTTAAATTAATATATCTGCGACAAGTTTATCATAGATTAATTTTTTTCAACTAAAAAATTTAAACCAATAAACCTGCGACAAATTTACCTTTCGTTAAATTTGGTTAATTTCATAAAAAAAAATTTCCAAATTGATAGACGTGTGACAGACAAGGGCAAAAATCCTTAACTTGGTGCATCCACGAACCGTGATATGTCATCCAATTCAATAATTCAATGGTTATACTTAAAAAAAAAAAAAGCTAACAGAGAGTAAATTTATCACAACTATACCAATTTGAGATTTTTTGCGATAAAAAAATAATTTAGAGTAAATTTATTATAAATATACTGTTTTGGAGTTTTTCGTGATATTAACTCAAGATTAAACGAAGATGAGCCAAGACGGCACGCATGATCCGCCCCATGGCACCGGACCATCCGCCAACGGAAAACTTCATTGACCCCTCGACAAAATATCGGCAAATCAAATTTGCACGCATATAATTCATCATCGATTGAAATATCACCAACCTCGAGGCTTGTTAGTCAATTATATAAAACAGAATTACTGCAAGTTGAATGATCCTATCTATCTCGCTAACGCTTTTCATGTCGGAAGTGTTTGGGACAAACAAGATTATCGATCGTATCTCGAGGATCGACACGAAGTTGATCCATGCCCGATGCCCTCCAACCCAGATTCGTCGACTTTTAATTTCGTGTGAATGGGATCACGTGGTGGTGGAAATTCCCGGACCCCAGCCGCAACAGCCAAACTTTCTCTGACGATCCCCTCCTTTCCTCCTCCTGCCAAACAGACCTATTCTTCAGTTTCCCACGAGAAATACGTACAGCTTTATCTTCGTTACTTTTCCCCCTCGGACACGAAACAATCGCTTTTATGGGCGCCCAAAAAAAAAAAATTTGCATTGCTTCGAATCATGTCGCTAATCTCGTAAACGGGACACGAGTAGTTCAGACACGATATTTGTTTTTTTCTCCAGCGGTCCATGCGCTTTCGAAAATAGTTGTTTTTTTTTTCTCGAGACGCGAACAATAACTATTTTATTTTTGTGTCCTTTTTATTTTTCTAGTTCTCGAAAATAGTTTTAGGAAAAAAATCTGTGGTAAAAATAATTTTATTTTTATATTTTCGAACCGAAATTTTAACCAAAAAGTTAATGTTTAGGACCAAATTGTGAAGTCAAAATTTTTTGCTTATAAATTTTTTTTTCCTCATCGCTCACTTCCTCTTTATCGCTTTCGATCTGCCTCTCTCTCGCGTCTCTATTGCCAGCCGCCGATATCCGATTCACCAGTCGTGGTTGAAGCTGCAGAGAAGAACTTGCAAGCAAGATGGAGACCTCCGCCGGTCGCTGTCGAGGCCCCTCAACTACTAATTATGAAAATTTTATGTTGTTATTAAATGAATTTTTGTTTCGAAAGTATAAATTTTTTCATAGTTGTCAAACGCATGTCTCGTCTTAGAAATTCGTTCACGAAAAAAAAAAAATCAATTTCCGAACGGAAATAAATCTCGAGAATAGAATGGCTATCATCCCTCCATTGATACTCGGTACAATTTTTTTAATTACAAATAACGGATAATCGATGAAATTAAACATCACGGGCAATTTTATTTCCGCTCCCTGGATCGGGCAATTGCAAAACTCTGTTCCATCCACTCTTCTTGATCTGAGTTTCTACAATCTATTTGAGGTGGAATTACTCGTCAAATCAAAATCAAGAACAAAACAGCACCGGACAAGGGGCATGTACTTCCGAATCAACGAAATGACCCGATACAACTTGCGGATCTTTGCCTCCACGAGCTTCCAACAAACAAGCGGGTCGTTTTCCGCTCTGCAAATATAACAAAATATCGAGCGGCGATGCACTGCATATTCGGTGACGATGACCCAAATGCGCACATTGCATCACCCAGTTCACACTCATTTTTGAAGGAGAGAGAGATGAACGTCATTCCCCGGGCGACGACTCAGCGTCCGTCCTGCGACCGGCACGGGCGAGGAAATATTCTGCTGCGGGACGCGATCTCGACTTTCAGAGGCGGCTCCATGGACGCCATTATAGTGACGGAATAAAGTATTTGTGGGGGGAGGAGGGGGTGGGCTATCGATTCCATTAAGTAATATACCCAAATGACTGAAGCCGTCAACGTCCGGCATAAATGGAGGTGCTCGAAGAATTCATCGGCAATGGAAGAAAGATTACAGGGGATTTGCCATAGCCCCCCCCCCCCCCCCCCCAAATTCCTATTACTTTGACTTTCTGAGTCCCTTTCCCATCTCTATCACGCTCTGTGGCGGGGCCTGGGATTGCGACAGAAGTGTTGAGAAATGACGGGAAAATGGTGGGCACCATTTCCTTGGGGCGATTCTCTTTTAAATTTCGGGTCGCTTTCACCAGCATTGCTTTGTGATTGTCCTGTCGTCGCCTACCCAAGCGAGTCCACCGTGACTCCTGGTTCGTCAATGGGTTTCTGGAGCCACTCAGGACTCGTTTCCCCCACGGCTGAGTTTGCTTAAAATCGACGGAGATATTTCTTTCCAGGAATCATGGGGGACTCGCTCGGGTAGGCGACGACTGGACAATCGGAAAACAGATGGGTTTCTGGAGCCACTCAGTACTCGCTTTCCCCCCGGCTGAGTTTGCTTGGAATCGACGGAGATATTTCTTTCCACAAACGAGCCGTGATCCTGGTGAAGCCTACGTTTTCGCGATGAAATAGCTACTTGATACGTGTCAAAATTGGAAGCTCGCCTGTCAAAAGTCCCGACCTTATTTCCCACCGAGAGGTTCTGAAAAAGTAAGATAATCAGATTCAGGTTTTACAAATCCAACTTCACCCAAGAGGAAGAACTCGATGACGAGACTGGAAATCCAGATAGATATCTTCGGCTCCAGAATTGGTTCATGTGAAACACGCCCCCAGATTTAGCAGCGCAAGATTGAGATGCGGGTGATGCCTTTCGTGTGTTGCCTTGATTTTTATTTTTGTACTGTCAAGAATGATGATATCGACCCACAAAAGATGCCAATTCATGAAACCACCAGAATTTTACTTCTTGTTCTACTTAAGAGCTTTAGATACATCGTATCCAGAGCCTACTCTTAAGCTGCACGACACTTATCCTGTAACCAGTTCGTTTTTACTCAGTAAGACCAGGACCAGAAAGGGTTTTCTTCAGCTGGGAAAGCAAAATTGCAAGAAATTGCAGGTGGGTTCTGGTGGAATGGGTATCCATCTTCAAATTTGGTGAGGAATTCCAGGGGCAAGAGGTTCTTGCCGAAACTGTCGTCCTCATCCTGCGAGAAGTCTGAGCAGTCCGCTGGTTCGAATACATGGGAAGAATTCGCGGGCTCCATCAGGGAGTCCGAATCGAACACGTCACTCTTGGCCGAACTCGCATCCTCTTGCTTTATGATCGGGGCATCCAAGTTCGAAACATCCTCGAGAGTTGAGGGCGTGGTTGGTTTCGGCAACGAATCATCAGCTTCAAGCGATCTCTCCTCGCTTCCTTTTGCTCTGCTCCTCAGTTTGTCTTTGAGAGAGAGCACCTGATCCAACGAGCAAAACATACATGAATCGTGTTCATAAAATTACAACCAAAGCTATCATGAAGCCAACCAATCTGAATCGGAAGAGAACAAATCTAACATTGTGAGAAGCCCGAATCAGCTTCTGCCACTCGTATCTCACACGTTAAAGTTCGGCGCAATTAATATTTTACCAAATCTAGATCATCAAATGTTGCATTCCTCTACGTTGTTCTCCTCCTCTCAAATGGCAAAGACTGATTCATAATTCGTCACCCCAACCATATTATAGTTGTTAATCATCTGACATACCATATTGCAAGCTCTAATTCCCAGGCGACATTGATATGCCAACTGTCCATAAATAAAACTAATCGCAATCGAGATCGTTCCATTACCTCCCCTTTCAAATTCTCCTTTTCTTTGATAAGCTTGTCGTGATCGGCCTTGAGGCTCTCGTAGCGAGCTTTGAGCAAATTGAACTCCTTCTCCAGCTGCTTGGTCTTGTACCGGGCTCGCCGATTTTGGAACCAGATCGCGACCTGCCTCGGCTGCAGGCCCAGCTCCTTGGCAAGCTGGATCTTCCTCTCAGGCTCGAGCTTGTTCTCGACCTCGAAGTGCCTCTCGAGGAAATGGACTTGGTCGGCCGATAGCCGCCGCTTCTTCCCAGGAGGCTGAAAGCTTCCGTCGCAATAGTCCTCTTCGATGGCTTCTTCCTTCAGATCAATCTGTCGGAGGTATGGCCTCGGCGCAGCGTCAGTGTCTCCTCCTCCACAAACGTCCTCAAAATTGACCATTGATTTTGAACCTGATATTTCCGTACAATAAGCGGGGCATCACATCTAAAACAATCAGCAAATTTACTCAAATCCACACCAATTTGAGGTAAAGTAACAGAGTGAGTGGATGAATGACGAACCCTGACTTACTAGACTCAGTGGCACATTAAAGTTGAGGATGATGAAGCAACATTAGAGTAGAAAAGGCATCTTTGGACCGTTAACGTAATGTTTGAGCGGAAAGCTGGCATCTTTGCTTCTATAAAGTAAAATACACAACAGGGCCAGGAATCGCTCTGCTTTTCAGGGGGGAAAAAGAGATCAAGAAAGCGGACTGAAGCGGAAAAGCTTTGAACTTCTCTAGTTCTCCCAATAGAACAAGAAACAATTTTCCACAACCGAGTACGGTTTGACGGAGTGCAAACTAAACGAAGAAAAATGTGCTTTAGATCACCTTACGTAAACATGACAACAAAGAAGAAAAAGAAAGAAAACCCAGAAAGCAACCAGTAGGAAAAATTGCAATTCCAAATGTACAAGCTAATTACCATGACGAGCGGCCGAAGTAGTAGGAACCCAGACAGACTCAAGAGCCTCAGAAGAACTTGGAATTAGCGTTTCTTCATTAGCGAAAGCGTCCGAGTTTGTGTCGGCAGAATAGGGTTCTTCGCCGGCCATCACTTTTCTGTTCTTTTTTGGGCCCTTGTACCGTGCCTGTGTATTATGACTTCATACGAGCATTAAGTAGCCATGATTGTGGTTATAAAAGCAAAAGATCTTGCCTTTATGGGACAACCTTGGGAACGTAGTAGGCTTGTAATGGAGTGATTACTATAAGAAGTCGTGCGCGCGATGAGAAGAGTCCAGTACTTCACCCCCCCAAGAGAAGCCAGAATTGTGGGGGAGTATGAGATTCGTTCCTCTTGCTTTCTGGCTGAAGAAGAGCTCGAAAGTTTGGAAGCTGAGACCCTTTTTCTTTTCCTACCGGCGTTCTTGATCTGCGTTCTCTTTCCTAAATTGAGAGCTGGAAAACTCGAGGAAGAGGGAGGGAGGGAGAGAGGAGGAGAGAGAAATTCTTGTTTGGGAAGGAGATAGAGTTGCTGAGTCTTATGGGATTAGCTTGTTGAAGGGACAAAGGCCTTTCTTTTCTCCTCGGGCAAAATCGACAGGTTTGGTCGTTTTACAATTCAGTCCTTGCTGCCATGCCTCTGGGTAAAGAATATGTGATCAGAGATGGAAGAAAAGTTACTTTGATTTGTGTTTGTTTAAAATGGACGGAAAATCGAAGTGACAAAGATGGAGGCAAAGCCGCTTCATCCTTTTGTCCGTCTTAATTTTTTTGGACTGAACAAGGCAAGGTCAAACTCTCCAGATTGCCTAAATTCGATCGTAATTATGTCAAAATAAAATCTGATTATAATTAGATGAATATTTCATATTCAACGGTCTCTAGCTTTATATCACGCCGAAGGATTATCACGTATTCAGTTTGGCGCATTAAAATAATCGCGCCCTTCAATTTCTCTCGAAAGAAGGAAAAAGCCGAGGCAAAAAAGGTGATGTTATCTCTATTTGCGCACAAGAGGACATCGCTTATCAAATTGAGGACTTCGTACCTTGATAAGCACGCGTTTTGTCATCGGGGAATAGCTTTGCATTAAGTACCAATCATCTCTGTCCAATGTCGAGCTCGGTAACGCTCGTCCTAGTTTTTAGATGTTAAATTGGGCCTAGTAAACGCCAAACCCAATGTCTTAAAGCATTCGAGCTATTAAGTGCTCGTGGAAGCGATCCCGGAGAGCTCGAGGGATCTCGATCACCAGGGCCTCCGTCGCTTTCTTTAGCAAAATCCATAATGATTCGGCAACGAGATAATCATCACGCCCGACGCCTTTCCAGCGAAAATGAAGGGATGATCAATGGAAAAACCCGGTGATTAGTTGAGCTAAAAACTCGAGATTAAAGGACGGGTACGAGCGAAATGGGCTCCCCCGCAGTTGGGGGGGCAAAGTGGTAAATTCGGGCGGGTGTAGGGGGGAGGTGTAGATGACAACGAGGAGGGGGGGAGAGGAGAAAGGAGACAAAAGCAACCTGTCCAATCAATCGCTCTCGAGGGGGTGGATCGTAATTTCAGGGGGGGGAATTGAAGGCGATGACTCATCACCCCCTCCTACCCTACCTATGGCCCTTTTATTTTTCCTTTGTTGGCCACAACCTATGCTCTTTAATTAAGGGATGTGATCTCTGACCCAAAAAATAAAATAAAAATTTAAAGGATTTGGTCAGTGGGGGGAGATCTTTATATATATATATATATATATTCGAAACTCTAACATAATTACAAATTTTACAGGTTTTATGATTACAAAATTCTAAAACGATTTTATTCCGGAGAAAATTTTTCATGTCGCCTTCCATGCGAGGATTTATTGCCGTCGTGAAAATGTCGCGTGAAATCGAGATCGAATTATGTGGTAAATCTGAGAATATATTGAAAATTGAAAAATTTTCTGGACAAAACAAATTTCAAAGCAGATTTATGAGTGAACTTAAAGTTTGAATTTTTTTCGGAACAAAAACATTCAAGACGGATTTGGGAATTTTCTTCTCTTTTTTTTTAATGAGTGATGCATTTGTTTTGCATTTAAGCCGACGCGATTACTTTTCTTAATTTTTAAGGTTCCTTTCGCGATGAAAACCTCTCGTTGTACCCCTTTGCGAGTATTGTATACTATTTTGACTACCGCAAAAAGTGTCGCGACATAGAAATCACAATTCACACGGATATAGAAGTTAGACTGAAAATTGAACCTTGATTGCGAACACACATGATGAGAAATCGATCTCGAGGGGACCCTTGTCAGGTTTCATTTTTTTGGGGAATTCTTTCATTCCTTTGAGTGTATGTATATTCACCTAATTTGGAAACTCCTACCGCCATACACGTCATAATGAAAGATGGACAATAGCACCGCGGGTATTTGAACTTTTGTTCGTTTTTAAATTAAATACCAAAATTTATATTTTGTTCAGCCGAGCATCTCAAATTTTGTTAGCAATGGGCGTCAGGAATTTTATGACCGCGTGATCAATCCCTACACCGTGTTGAGATATACCGTAAGGCTATTAAGTCGATTGAGAGCGCGACTGTTTTTTTTTTTTTTCATTTCATACCCGTATCTCGGTGGCCTCGCCTCTATGAATGCGCAGACAAATTTTATAAATAAAACTCTATTTATTTTGTGAAAAACTAATCATTTAGATAGTATTTTTTTAAATTTATAAACGATCCGCTTGTATTATTTGAAATATTTAGTTACGACCGGCACCCTCGCCACATCACCCCGCGCACCCAAATAAGAACGCAGGTCGCAAGACACCGGACCGCGACAATGATATGGAATCCCTTGTCATCGCGTTTAGGAAAACGGTATTTTTTGGGCGCATCAAAAGCCCCCCCATCTGAATCAAACAACAAAGGCGGTTGTCGGTCGGAGGGAAAAGAAAGACGAACCAACTTTCGATTCCTCGAAAAGGAAAGTGGGGAGAAATCATGGGTGTTCTTTTTTTTTTATGAAACCGACGATCCTCTCGCGATTGCTTTTTTGTGCAAAGGTAAAGCAGACGGCTTTTGGATTGGAATTTAGTCGGAGGGCCGTCCGACCCGTTCTGAAAATTCAAAAAGACGAGATGCGGGTCATTGGGTGGGAACTGGCCTTTTTTTTTGGTAGGCAGGTGGAGCAAGTAAACAGCTCCGAAGCTGGACAAAGTTTTCCCTCGAACGGTAGGCAGGCGGTGGCCGTGATGGTGGAGGAGGAGGTGGCGTGATCGAAACATCCTTAGAACAACCGCCGTGTTCGGGGGATGCAGGAGGACGGACATGTCTCTTTTCTCCGAAAACACCTCGTAAAGATGGAGAGCGGATTCTGTTGCCATTCTTTTTCAGTCATTTTCGGTCAACTAGGCCATAATTCTTTTTTTCTTTTATCTTTTTCCCTTTGCTTTTTTTTTTTTCTCTTCCCTTATGTTGCGTTTGGCGAGGGCCCGGCCACCCTCGCCCATGTCCTCACCCGCCACAAAGCAGCCCTCGCCTGTGGGCGGCGAGTGTGGCCATCACCAAATCGAGCGAGGGGCGACCTCACCCTACCCAGTCTTCGTCGATGATCGATAGGGCCCACCGTTGGCGAAAAGGAAGAGAAGAGAGAATAAAAAAAAAAGAAAAAGAAATAAAGGAATGAAAAGGAAAAAAAAAGTGAATGACAAAAACGTCAATGGTCAGGCTTTCTTCGTATGCATGTCTTATTTGAAATAAGAAAATTTTTCAATATAAGGCCTGAAGTGGTTTCATTTTGTCAAATAAGATCTCGAAGTTGATCTTGTTCAAATAAATGCATGAAATGCCATCATTATTTCAAATTAGAGCATGAGGTGGATATTGTTTCAAATAAGGATTTGAAATGACCTTATCAATCTAAAAAAAAGCTTAACTCACTAGTTTATAGGGGCATTATGGTCATTTAATCTTTTAAAAGTTATTTTCAAGTTTTTCAGCAGCTAAAAAAAAGTCCTCCCGCTTGTGGCCGTTGCCCCCATGGCGGTGGGGGCAACAGCTATGGTCGATGAGGTAATTGACGCCTCTAACGAGGGCCTACTAGCCCTTGCTGACCCTCCTCCTGCTTATGGATTTTTTTTTAATTTTTAATTTATTTGACTAAAAATTTGGTTAAAAATGTATTTTGATTAAAAAATTACTTCATACCCTTATTTGAGACACCAAGGGTACTTTAGTCTCTTATTTAAAATAAAGTTATCTTTGGGCTCTTATTCGAGAAAATAAAGGTACATCGAGTCATTTTTTGAATTTTTTTTTGAAATAATATTTATTTTATGCTCTTATTAGAAATTTTCGAAAAAAGTTATCACTGGGATTTTCGGGTCGGGCCCATTGGGCTTTGCACCAGCATCGGCATCGGTCGAAGCAGCCGAGGCACGTCGGCTTTCACTTGCCCGTCAGATCCGTCCACGAGTTCAGTCGCAGGAGCGAACACGACGTGAATCTCCGATCAGGGGAAGCTCGCGCTCGCTCATCTCTCCACTCTCTCGACCGGGTTGGTGCGCATTTCGCGTCGCCGAGCTCAGATCGCGTCTGCTGGCGCAGCTTTGCGTTTCGGTTTACGCTCCCGATATTGGTCGCTGATCCTGTCCCGGACTCGGATTTCGGTATGCTTCCCAGGTCAATTGCATTTGATTTAGATCCGCTTGAATCGTATCGCGTTTCTGATCTGTCCGGGCGCTCTTTCTTGGCCTTCTTCTGCATTATTTGCACCGTGGATAGTATTTCTGCTTCGGTCTTCGTTAGCGGATTGTAGATGCTTTATTTGTTAAGATTCCGATGCGTATGGGCGTGCCTCTTGACCTTCATAGTCAAACTAAGAGAGTTGGAGATCAAGATGCTTCTGTAAACTACATATGAAGGTGCTTAAGGGAGTTTGAGATCGGGCTTTTGTTTTTGCCTTAGATGCTGAGTTGCCATTGCTGGGCACTCAATATGAGTTCATTTGAGCTAAAGCAATCTTTGTAATGCATTCTCCGCTGATGTATCTGTTGAGGAAGCATACTCTCGTATATTTTCGAGCAGATAAGTAGATTATCTCTATCGAATTGAAATAGGCATTGGGTAGGTTACCAATCAACCTAAACCAAAAGCCATCCACTACCTATGTTTAGATGCCAGTTGACTGTAACTGGATGAGGTGACAGCTCCTCGAAGTTTGAAATTGTACCAATTCGTATGTGCCTTTTACTTTTGGTTTATAAACCTGACAGATGCTCTGTCTTCTTCACTTCTCGAGGTGCCAGTATAGTTACATCTGCCATGCTTCATCATAAAATTCAGGCGCCAATATTTTAGCAGCGTTTCGCTGTCCAAGCAATGAATTTTCTGCGGCCCTCACCAACTATTGCTACTGAGCAACCGAGTGTCAACGGAAGCAATACCGACGCTCATAAAATGTCAAGATCTGTGACGACTTTAGAGGGTCTGATTGCTGAAGATTCATTTCCACCAATTGATAGTGCTGAGGGCTCTGGCGGGGAGGCTGCTGGATATGAGGATGTGAACATTGTCGGTTCAGGTACAAGTAGCGATGCTTCTCTCCTGGGGAAACATTCAGATGTTTCTGAAGAAGAAGGATGGATAACCATCCCATCCAGTAAGTCCTAACCATCACACTGGTTCCTTTAAAGTATGTTGATTTACGTGACACTAACCTCAACAAGCATGCAAATTTCCTATTGCCATGTATGAGCTTACATTTTCAAGAAGTGCCATCCTTCACTTTCAATGATCTTTCAGCACGTATTATCAAGAAGAGTCTCTAATTATTGCTGAAGATTTTATTAAATTTTTAAAAGTTTTGCACTTTCACTTGCCTCATGGTAAGGGCATTAAATGAGAATGGGAAAAATAACATTTGATGAGATATTCCTTACCCAAAAAAAAAAACATTTGATGAGATATTGAGTGCAAATTGCACCTGATGAAATGGTGTGCATAGATATAGTGTAGCTCATATAGCTAGGTGTTCCTTAAATAAGGCCAATCCTATGAAGTGCATCCACGGGACATATTCCTATATCCATTGTGCACGTACTCTTCAATATAAATGAGATGAGAAACCAGTCTTTCTTTCTTAATATTACCTAAGTTTTTAGACTCGTTTGATTGGATACGGACCATGGAGGGTAGTTTCAATCCCATTAGTTAACACGCATGGCAAAGTGAAATGAATTTCAATTGGTATGATGTTCCAAATTAATGGCTCCATAGTTACTGCATTTTCGTTAGAGCAGGCAATTGCCGGTTTGAATTATCGACACTCCTTGGATAAATTCTGGACCTTATATATGACATGTGGTTAAAAAAGAAATATAAGAGTACTTGGAAAAATAATATGTGCTGTTGATGTTGGATGAATTTTATGCCTTTTGCTTTGGGTTCTTCGACCGCCGACCCCAACTGGTTTGGGATAAAGGTGATGTTGATGTTGATGTTGGAAAAATAAATAGTTCAAAAGTTAGCCTTTTTCTCGCATGAGATCGAGACTTTTACATCTCTGTAGATACTCTATTGAGATTAGTACAAACATGTCCCAGCTTAAATATATCATCTTGTTGAACTGAATTTTGTAAAGTTATGGGCTTAATATTCTAAGATTTATGCTCCATTGAAGAAAATTCAGAACTGTCCAGGCTGATTCCGCGTCATTATTAACTGGAAGTGAGATTGCAATTTTTGGTTTGACATCTGTCATTGGGACTCCTCCTTTCCCGTGCTCCTGCATCTCTGCTAATTGAACAAGGCATATTGTGATAACATGAGATGGAAGGTCCCAGAATTATGTCATTGACTAAGAGTCTAAGAATGAGATGGCAAAGATTTAACCATATCAAAGTCATTTAGGATAACTAGGCCGAGGAACATCATCTTGCTGACCTCCTATGTTGATTGAAGTTCTTGTCAATTGAAGCTTTTATCCTCTACCGTGATTGACACATCAAACCTGCCCAGATGTATTGATTCTCTTGCATTGACTCTGAATCTTCCCATGCAGATAAACTCCCTGAGAATTGGAATGATGCTCCAGATGTTAATTCATTGCGCTCTTTGGACCGCTCTTTTGTTTTTCCAGGTATCTGAATTTGTGGTAATTTTTCTTTAGCTCATATGGATGTCGTACTCACTGTGTTGAAATCAACTTCATCCAGGTGAACAGATTCATGTGTTGGCATGTTTGTCAGCAAATGAGCAGGATATGGAAATTATTACTCCCTTCAAAGTTGCTGCTGTTATGAGTAAAAATGGTATTGGACAGACTGGCAGAAAGGTGAATGGACTTCTTGGGGATGGCACGGATGCAGCGTCGGATATTGCAGAAGTGCATGCAGATGGTCAAGATACAGAGCAGAATGGTGTGAATCCGTTAAAAGGGGATTCTGATACTCAAAAGGAGTTTTCTGCTGGTGAATCTCTATTTAGAATGGAGGACCAAAAACGAAAGACAGAAACATTACTGCAGAAATTCAAAAGTTCTCATTTTTTCGTCAGGATAGCCGAGTCAAATGAGATGCTTTGGTCAAAGAAAGGAGCTCGTGAGATGTCTTCTCGTGCTTCTGGCAAGGATGATCAAAGTTCTACCGCAAATGAGAGCAGTGTTGCAAAAGATATGTCACGGCTCAATGCAATGATAGATAAAGGGAATTTTGATGCCAATGTCTCTGGTGGAGTGGCGAGGAATACTGTTCAATGTCATTCTCTTGCTAATGGGGATGTAGTGGTATGTTTGACAAGTCTTCGAGATTCCTAATATGTCTTTCTGGTTGTGTTGCTTCTTTCATAATTGGAGAAGTTAGATATACACATCGATAAAATGGGAATTATTGTCTCTACCTTGACGGTCATCCTGTTAAACCAAGCTTCATTCAAGCCGGGGAGCACGATAAAATATGCTTCAATTCAAAGATTGGTTGTTGGATTCAAAATTTTAGGGCCTTTGAGATTGTGAACTATGCCTTGTATGGGTGACATGCCTCTCCTCTGTGCTTCCGATTTATGCTAACATGAATTATACCATCACCTGGACGGTTAGCACATATGCAATCTGCTTTCCTCCTCTCTAGGCAAACGTTTCAATCTTTCATTTGGTTTTTGAACCCCACACAATGATCTCGTGGTAATTACTAATTTATCCTGAAACATATGCAGGAAGTCTTTTCTTTAGTGTTATCATTGTCATGATGTGCGCCAATCTCCATCTTACATGAGACTGTGTGATTTATTATCAGTGTCATACACGACATGCTGGATGAATTAATTACTGGAACCATCTAGTTCAATTTGTCATTTTCATTCTGTTTCTTCTTTGGAAGGATGCAGGTTCTTCTCCAAGTGAATGTTGGCATTAATATGTCAGAAGATCCAGTCCTCGAGATTCTTCAATTTGAGAAGCATCAGACCAAAAATGTGTCTACTTATAGCAGGGATGATGTCTTTCATGCAAATCAGGAACCTTGTGGAGAGTTATTGACTTGGTTGCTTCCCTTGGACAATACTCTTTCTCCACCAGCTCGTTCATTGTCACCCCCACCTTTGAGTACCAATCCTGGAATTGGCAGTACATCTCAAAGGACTAACCTTGCAGGCACTTCTGGCTCTCAGCTCTTCTCTTTCAGCAATTTTAGAAGCTACTCCATGTCTTCACTTCCCCAAACTACTGCACCACCACCCGCAGTGGTCACAACACCTAGCTCTAAGCCAAAATTTGAACTTGAAGATTGGGATCGGTTCTCGTACCAAAAATTTGTGAAAAACGAAAAGACCGGTAAAGATGAACTTCTATCTTTTAGAGGTGTCTCACTGGAACCAGAGAGATTTTCTGTTTGTTGTGGGCTAGAAGGTGTATATATACCAGGAAGAAGGTGGAGGAGGAGACTCGAAATCATTCAACCCATCGAGATTCACTCTTTTGGTACTGACTGCAACACTGATGATCTCCTTTGTGTGCAGATAAAGGTGTAACCTCTGCCTCTAACTGAATCATGTTAGAACCAGCATTTTATTTCTTATAGACAACTGTATATCTTGTGATATGGTTTTTGAGATCATATGTATCGGAGGATTCTATGCTAATGCTGGACTCACTATTTTTACTGTGACTACTTCTGCAGAATGTTTCTCCAGCACATCTACCAGAGGTTGTGGTGTATATAGATGCTATAACAATTGTGCTTGAGGAGGCCGTGAAAGGTGGACCCCCACTATCCTTACCCATTGCATCCATTGAAGCTGGAGATGAGCATAGTTTGCCAAATCTAGCTCTCAGGTTTCCTCACTACACCTATCTTTTCATGTCATTAATTTCTTGTGGTCATTGCATTTCTGTCATGGGCGCAAATTGATAAGTGAATCTGCTATTTAGAAGAAAACTTGTCTTGTAGGATTTCTAAACCTATTATTCTCAATCACACTCCAATGCGCACTTTAGAAGAAAGGTGCATGGTGGAAAGGAAGATTTTGCCTAGTCACTAAGTGTCAGCAGGCAGAAATGGTTTGTGACTTTTCAAGCTTGTCTCACGTCTTTCATTGAAGTAGTGCTCGTTCATTTAAATAATTTTGGCCGATAAGTTGTGCGAATCATTAGAAGATAGCCAAAGAGATGCCTATGCTGGCAACAAGGTTGTCAACTGGGTACCTTGGGGCCACAGACCATTTTTAATAGGTCAAACTGGGTCAAAATTGTTTCTACTTGTTCATATAAGTAGTTTAGTTCAGAGAAGAAATGGGCTTAGATTGAGGTAACAACCCTTGATAGAGCTGCTCTCTCCCCCCCCCCCCCCCCTCCCTAATCAAAGGATCACCTTACTGTCATTTCTCTTGATGCATTACCTAGACGATAATATAAAAAATGGGTTGTTGGTTCAAACTCTCAGGGGTGGTTGGACCAGCATGTGGACCCTTGATTGTTTTGTCCCTGTCCACTCTAAAAAAAAATATTGGCTTTCAGAATCTTTCAAGTTTCACCATACTAATCTGGTTGTGCAAATGACAATATTTCAAGACCTTTTATTTGTGGAAAATGAAATGTCAACAGGTTAAACAAATTTAAATGCTATAACTTTTTTTGGTTAAATGATCATATAAGGTTTTTGATCATGCAGAGTTAGGTAAGTGCTGATGAATTTTAGACATTCAAATTACTACTTTTTGTTGATCTGTACTCCCATCACCTTTTGTAGTCATTGATTTTCATTGCAGGAGAGGTGAAGAGCACTCTTTCATTCTTAAACCAGCAATTTCTGCATGGAAGAAGTTTAGTGCTCAGGATCGAAAAGGTACTCAGTTGTCACAGCTTATGGGCGGAAGCGCGTCAACTCTGCATGTTTCCTCTAAAATTATAGAAGGGCAGAGGAGTCCTTCAGTATCTGATCACTATGCAGTAATGGTATCATGTCACTGCAACTACACTGGTACTTATCATTCATTCCGATTGATTTTGCTTCTCAAACTCTCGTGGAATTTTTAATTGCTTCCTTTATTTGAACTTCCTTTATTTTGCATATTTTATGTGCTCGTTGCAGAATCAAGATTATTTTTCAAGCAGCCGACGAGTTGGCGACCTCGCATTTCGAGGGATATCATGATCTCTGTTGCTTCTGAAATGTCAAGAGAATGTCCTGGACCAAATGGCATGGCTCCACAGCTTCCCGTACAGGTGTGACTTAGTCTGAGGAGCTCTTTATTCAAGGAACTCTTTATTGTATCAACCTTTTGTTGACACTTACCTGAGTTATTCCAATTCCAGGTTCTAACACTACAGGCCTCAAATTTGACATCAGAAGATCTAACTATGACAATTCTTGCACCAGCTTCGTTTACTTCACCTCCTTCTGTACTCTCTTTGAATTCCTCACCCTCATCACCTATTAGCCCATTTTTAGGGCTTTCTGAAGTTGCCGGAAAATACAGCAGCCACACGCATGGCTCTACAATGCAGAAGTCAGGTGTAGTGGCTCCTTCATTAGAAACTAAGAGTGAAATTCATGGTGAAACCAAATTAGTCTCTTTCAGTGAGCAGGCTTCCCCAGTATCAGATGCTATTTCAACTTCTGGTTTTGGTTGTACACATTTATGGCTGCATAGTAGAGTTCCATTGGGGTAATCCTTCAATTCACTTCTACTTTATTTCTTCCCATTATTAGTCGCAGTGGTGATTGAAAGAGTCCTCATTTTATCTCAGGTGTGTACCTTCTCAAACGACAGCGACCATAAAGCTTGAGTTACTTCCTTTGACTGATGGTATAATTACGCTAGATACTCTGCAGATTGACGTGAAGGAGAAAGGTAACTTCATTATCTCACTCTCTTCTTGCCTTTTTGATCCGTGAATTGTCCAAGGGAAAGCATAACTTGGATATGGCACCTTTACTTTGTGTTTGGCTGTACAATTGCTAGCATGTCTTGATAGGGCATGTCACTTAATAACCAGACTTTGGTATCTTGTGTGGAAAACGAAATGCACTGTATGGGTATGTATATGTCTTTGCAGTGGTGTCAGCATTTATCTGGTGCCTCTTGATGCCTGCTTAAAATTTGCTGAGCATCTAATATTGCTGTTGGGAACTTCTTGATAGTGTTGGTGTGAAGATAGCTTGTATTCGTGCTATATTATGTAGCCATCCTCTGTCTTGCCCTTGGATTCAGATGGCTGAGACTTAAAGATCCAATCCATCTGCTTCTTTTGGAAATTTGCAGGTCTTACATACATTCCAGAGCGCTCGCTGAAGATAAATGCCACCTCCAGTATTTCGACTGGGATTATTTAGCAGATGGCTATTCTTTCACACCCTTAAAACTGAGTGAGAAAATTCAAGATTCCGTGTTGAGCCATCAGGCAGTTGCATGGCGCGTTTGTTCACGCTCTCAATGTGCAGCCCCATACGTTTCTCCTTGTTCCATCGGTGCTTCGGATTGTGTATCGCTGTGTGGAGTCGAATGTGAAACTGAGTTGCATTTTGGATGTATTGCTTGGGATCAGAGTTGTATAGCAGGATATGATGAGGAGACAGGCATTCTTTGTAATACCCCATGGTGGGATAGGACTTGGCATTGTAGATGAACTTGAGAGGGCATGGATTGTACCCCATTGCAGTAGTATGTCGAGAGACAGATTGTCAAATAGCAAAGAATACTCGATTCTCGCCGTGCTGCTTTGAATCTTCGGGATCTCTTCTTCTCGGTTACTGGACTTTCCTTCTTGCGATTGGAGTGCCGTTAGCTATGGAGATCCGCGTTTTTCGCAAGTTCTGTGGGGAGTTGAAGACCATTATGCAATTACGAAGATGATATATAGTTGCCTGATGAACTCATGTTTATAGCGCATGAAAGACCACCATCAGTAATGAGACTAGATTCCGGATGTTCTAAAATGTAATCGAGTTTGTCGTACTGTATCACGAGAGTAAATAGCTATCAACTTGTTATGCTCATCTATCACGCCCTACTGATTCCACTGAACCCATTTTTCTGGTCGTATATTGTAAACTAATTTGTTTATTAACCTGCATTTAATGTCTTTATACATTCGATCAATCCTCAAGGTCAATGATGTATCGGGTTTATTAGGGTGTGTTTATTTAGCAAAAAATAAATTAGTTAAAAGTATATATATTTTCTAAATCGATCGTTTATTTTAAAAAAGAAAGCGAAAGCAGAAATGTTTCTTCCGTTCTGAAATTTTATTTAGCCATAAATGTTGTAATCCGAATAATTTTTTTAATTAAAAAAGTACCTTTTTAAGTAAAAATTATTTTTCGACCAAAAAAAAAGCAAAAATTAATTGCCCAATTTACCGCTCATTTACCAGACGGGTGTGGCGTCTTTAAGACTTACCGGCACGTACAAACAGCGAAGAGAAGAGAAGAGAAGAGAAGAGAAGCAAAGCGTTCGTCTCCTTCGCAGCGCATCGATCTTCTTCATCAACCGAAGTCGGCCAAGTTAGAGAGCAATGGCGTGGAGGGGACAACTGTCGAAGAACTTAAGGGAGCTGAGGTTCCTCTTTTGCCAATCCTCCCCCGCGAGCTCCTCCGCGAGGTTTGTGTTTCTTTGTCCCGACCTCACTCTGTATTGTGAGTTCGTTCGTCGATCGTTCATGTTTGCGGCTCGATTGGTTTGGGCTAGGTCGTTCGTGGAGAAGAATTACAAGGAACTGAAGACGCTGAACCCCAAGCTCCCCATCCTGATCCGCGAATGCCGCGGGACCGAGCCCCAGTTGTGGGTCAGATATGGTAATACACCTCGCCCAGCATCGTTCGCTTCCATTTAGTTTGATGCGATTGTGTCCTCAAGGATTCGCATTTCATGAGTGTCGCCGCACGAGAAATTCTACTTGTCATCGGGTAAGATAAGGATCAATGGTCGTGCGTTGTCAACTCTTGCAATTTTTGTGGCTAAATAGTTCAGCCTTCCTAGTATATCGACTGGTATACTTGTATTTGGAGCGTATACTCGCCAAATTGGTGGGTCAGTGGTCAGAATTTCGTGGTTAGAGATGGATCAGGGCAATGTTGGAGAAGAGGAAACCGACTTATTTGTGATTAAAATAGATGGCCCAACATGCTACTTCCGTGGGTCATAGATCAGGGCATTTTGCACAACAAAGTGGCTGCCGGCTTGCCAATTGCATCTGTCGATGTGTTTTTCCTCTTCTAAATGATTTTATGGGTTGCACTGCCTTGGTGTGTCATACTGAAATCTGTATGTTACGCAAGAAAGTAGATTAGAATTGCTTACCATTTTGCTGTCGGTACTTGGTAGACTTATTACATTTCTCTTTTCCAAATGCAAGTCGCCTCAGTTGTCTTTCTCAGGGAACTTATGGCCTCTCTCTAGTGCCAAGTTAGTTCTACTTGTTGGTTATTTAAGTTTGTAGTGAAATGTCCTGGAATTGAAGGTCATTAATGCGACAGATTCTGACTGGGAGAATTGTGTGGAATTTTGAAACAAGCTAGAAGTATGTCAATGATTGGCCCAATAAGTACCTTATGCTTATTGCTAATTGTTGATTTGCGGTTGATATTGTGGAGCAACTTAACAAGGGGGGTTCTTGGAGTCGTTAATTACATCTCTTGAAGTAGTAGAATGATTTTTTGCAGTTACTACTGAGCTTTAGCAGTTTCTTGGAAAAATAGTTCCCTAGTTTTGCCATGTATCAGGTAGAAATCTGTCAATTGAATCGCCATCAACCACTATGGTATATCTAGTCATTTCATCTTGTAGTAGAATGATTTTTTGCAGTTACTACTGACCTTTCGCAGTTTCTTGGAAAAATAGTTCCCTAGTTTTGCCATGTATCAGGTAGAAATCTGTAAATTGAATCGCCATCAACCACTATGGTATATCTAGTCATTTCATCTTTCAAAAGCTTTTATGCTGTTGGGATTTCTCTTCATCCTTTGTCTCACCTTTACTTGCTATATGTGCAAATCTGAAACTACATTTACCCAAGTTGCGTGAGCTTTGATGTCTCATCTTCCCTTTTTCTCCTTTGTCAGAAACTTTTTGCCAGGCTGTGGATGAGAACTTCAAACAATAACTAGTTACCCCATGTTAGTGTCTTTGCTTTTCAGTTGGAATATTTGTATGAATAACCAAAACATGTAGAGAACAGGTTGAAAGAGATGATTACCTCTCATCATGATGTGAGGATGAATTTCAGTTGATGCAGCTGTTATCCTCTAATTGATAATGGTGGTTTGCCGACTAAAGGATTTCTATGAATTACATGTATCGCCCAAATTTCATGCCATACCATGTCAAGCTTGTAGTTTTCAATGTGTTCTTGTATTTTAGCATGCAGCTTGTTGTTTTATTGATGTTGTGAAACAAGTTTGGGCCTGAAAAGCACAGAAATACTCTTAACAGAGTATCGGAGTCCTCCTTTTTAATTATAGTTGAAGTATGATGAACCGTGCATTAAGAGAACATGGTTTCAATCTCAGTTTAGAGGAGGTATGCCGTAGACAAAACCAAAAGAAAGTCGGAACGATTCAAATTTAGTCAGACAGCCTATTAAGCCATTATGTGACTAGGAAATTTGCTTCTTTTTTTTATGCAAAGCAAAGATGAATTTTTCTTTTATGATAAAAGATTTAGCTTAGTGTGTTAATTATCACTCCTAATCAGCACATCTTATGAATCTTTTTTAGTGACCCCTGTGATGTACCAGCTGTAGGTGCCCAAGTACTATCCAAAGGAAGTTTTGCCTCTATCTTCTGTTTGTGTTCCTATTCTCTTCTTGCCTCAATTGAGTATTCCTGCGAAGCCATTAACATATGTTATATCTTGTCTAATTTAGACTTTGGTGTGGAGAAGGGCATCCGTTTGGACGGTTTGAGCGAGGAGCAGATCTTCAAGGCACTCAAAGAATTTTCAAAACTGTAGCCTGTTATTTTTGGTTGCGCTGTGCTGAATGAAATAAATCATTTTTCTGGAGGACCATCCTGTTAAATGTTTGTCCTTTCTGGGATAAATGCCGGGTGTCAGAACTTTTCTGTTATTTATCTGTTTGCAAAATCAATCTGAACACCTGCTGCATGCTCAACAGATATGGATTATGGCCAATTGAAAATGGTCTTTTGGGGTCTTAAGCTTGGTCGATGATCATGATTAATGTGCAGCTGTCGTTTGAATTGTCTCTCTTTTTTACTAAGGTACAGCTGGTTGGGCTGTCCAGCCAAATTCAGCAAAAGTTGCTTCTCCAGGATGAACGTGGGATATACCAGTACTACAGCTCCTTGAGGTTATTAAGGGCACACATGGCAATATTTCTGCTTTACAAGTCAACTTCTGGTCTAATCCACAAGTTAATTTCTGATCAGAAAAATTCATTTGGTAACGATTGAAAATTTTTGCTTCTAAAATATTATTAACACAAAATCTTCTATGAAAAATTATTGTCAGTTGCTAAAAATTTTCTTTTTAAACTTTTTAAATTTGTTTAAAAAATAATTTTATTGTAAAAATATTATTTACTTTTAAAAAAAATATTATTTACTTTTTAAAAAAATATTATTTATTTTGTACTTCGGTTGTCAGAGAGTACAACTTGGCAACAGCGCGATGCAATGGTGGATTGTTGGTGGCAGTGGGCAGTGTTTGGCAGTGGTGGCGATCGATCGCGATCTATGGAGGTCGATGAGTGACAGCAGTCGATGGTGGTTGGTGGCGATTGACGGAGGTCGGAGGGTGGTGGTGGTCACGAGCAGTGATGGGTGAAGGTTGATGGTGGCTGGCAGTGAGGGAGACGATTGGCGAGTGGTGGCAGTCACGGGGGGCGGCCAATAGAGGTCTTGGTGGGCGGTGAGGGCAATGGTTGGTAGTGGTCATGGGCAGTGATAGACGGCAGCTAGTGGAGGTTGGTGATGGGCAGCGGTTGATAGTGGTTAGCGGTGGCCATTGGCTTCGGGGAGCGGCAATGGAGGTTGGCGAAGACGAGCGTGATTGAAAAGACGATGATGACGTAATGAAAAGCCGGTGACGCGAGAAGTGCTTCTTGAATTTTTTTTTTTTGTTTAAGAAGTTCTTCTTGAGTCGAGAAGCATTTTTTTTTACTTCTCAAATTGGGAAAAAAAACAACTTTAAAAGTGAAAATTCACTTAAGAAGTAAAAATTTCTTTCAAAAGCAAATTTTTTTATCAAATGGTTTTTTGCTTTAGAAGTTACATTACTAAACAAGTTTTTGCACCATAAGCATTTTTGAAATAGAAATTCACTTTCAAAGGTGTTACCATGTGCACCTTAAACAAGCATGGCTATTCGCCTAATGATGAATGTGAACCCGCATAGAGTAAGTTTTTTACCAAACAAAGGATGCTTCATAGGACAAATGCAATTCACCAAGGATTGAGAATCGAATCATTTTAGTTAAGCTTTTGAGTGGATGTACAAATCACTCGGGGAAAAAACGGATTCGAACTGTCTTCCTACCTCATTTATCTTTGAATCGTCGGCTTACTCTGCTATGTTGTAGTAGAGCAGCGCTAATTTATTCGCGCTCCAAGATGTTCACCATCTGACTTGACTGATACGCACGACATCTTTGCATGCGGATCGATTAGGCCTAATTTCTAGATCTATTTGAACTATCAACGAATTCCTAGAATTTCAGGCTTGATGGGATTGTGCTTTTGCTAACTTACGAGATATAATGACAGATCAAGCGGCTTGGCCTTAAGGAATTGGCAATGAAATTTCGCCTAGTACATGGTAATCTTTTCGACATTTGAGTTTTGTCAAAAAGTAAAGAGAGTGGGTTTTCCGTCCCCTTGAAACTCCCGTCGTCTCAAGAACTCGCGGGGAGAGAGAGACTCTACTCCATAGATGATTTATTATTATCATCTTAAGAGAACGCTGAAACACCCCCAAACTCGACAGCAATCCGATCTCCAACATGGGACGAAGAAGCCTAGGAAACGAGGAGGTGTTCCTGAAAAAGGCGGCCGAATCGGTCACAAAGGTTGTCCCCTTCCTTCCCTTCGCGACAACATAGTCCGTTGGTCGCCATCCCTAGGAACAAGGAAACCTCGCAGGCTCGCTCCTTTTGGAGTTCCTGATCCTAGGAAACTCCACGTCGCATTTCTGTCCTGTTCTCGTCGCTTGTTTGCCGGTGGGTCTTCATTGATCAAAGCAAAACACGAAAAAGAAAAACAGATGAATTTAACAGCGTCACTTTGGAGAATGATCCCTAGGGATTTTACATAAACCAAAGATTAGTTCGTCGGATGATAAAAATAGGATCTTGTTTTACAATTATAGGTAGCCACTTTGACTGAGAAACCGAGCAAGATTTTCTCGTGTCATGCTTCCCTTCTTTCTCTGGAGTGGAGGTGACCCATTGCAAGCATATGTGATGGCTGTTATAATCGTACTACACATAAGGAAAAGCCAGAAAAATTAAAATAAACATCTGATTCCAACTGCTGTTAGATTACTGAAAAATTACCTGATCAGTCCTAAACTTTTTGATTTTGTCAATTTAATTTAGAATTTCAACGTAGTTATTAAGGTAAATTTTTGGCGAAAATCGCCACCGTGGCGGCCCGGTCATCGCTAGCCGTCTTACGTGGTACACGGCCACGTTAGCTATTTTCAGCCAACATTATCAAAATGATTATATTGAAATTTCGAGCAAATGTTTACGATCGAAATTGGTAAAATCGAAAAGTTTATGAATGATTTGACATCCATACAGTAGGTATAGGACTACTCGTCCTATTGTCATCGGAACTTTCGCGCTCCTATTAACCTCTCCTAGACAAAAGATACAGAGCCCGAGGGTTATATTTTCCTCGACCTCTTCATGGAGAGGATTTGGTTATAAAAATGAAGAAAATCACCCATACGCCCGCATTACTAAAGTAAAAATGCGGTTTATTTCCTGTATCTGTGACCCTTCCCTTCGATCCAAAATTTGGCCACACGACAACAAAGATTAGCATCGGATTCGACGGGCAGTTCGATCACTGGGAGCAGCGGCTACTAGTGACCGTGGAGGCACGTCACAGCTCTCGTCTCCAACCAATGCGATGCGCCTTTTGTCCCCAATTGTCGCTGGTTTCATCGACGCTCCATTTGTCTCCACCCCCAACCCATCACCCTCACAGTGCGAACACAGAAGAAAGCCAAACAGCAAAGACCCTGGAATAGTATTTATACGCACTCCATATTTTGTTCGGTCATCCATTGCAAGCAGCAGCAAGAAATAAGAAGACCGTGGAGGGTGGCCGAGAAAGGAGATACAATGCCGGAGGAAAGCATAATCGCAGTGAAGTCCGAGTTGAGCCCGGGAATGAGAGTGACACGGCCCTTGTGCATGGTGGAGTGCGACCCAACGAGCGTGGTTAACCGGCATGTCAAGAGGAGGAGGAGGAGAGTTCATGTCGACAGCGGCGGTGCTGCTGCCGCGGGAGATCTGGCGGCCGGAGATGATCAGAAGAAGCGTCATGAGGTCGATGGGGTTACCACCGGGACGACGACCACCAAGAGGAGCTCCAAGTACCGGGGCGTCAGCAGGTCGAGCTAATTATTTGTGTGCGTGCAGATTAATATTTGTCTTTTGAAGCCTGATGAATGGAGTGTTTTCTTGATTAGAGTACACTTTCATGCCTGTCTTTTTTGTCGGAATTCATAATTATAGCACTGCATGTGATCAAATAAACATATTGTAATTGCCTCTGATGGTTTTGGAAGTCTGCTTGACGATAAAATCTTGCAAGCTCCATGCACAACGATTCATGTTTTCTTAGTTCTTCCTTTTCTTCCCTAGAGTTTGTGATACTTTGCCTAAAGAACTAGAGCCGAATCCTTACGACACACACGGAAAATGTCGGATTCAAATTCGAATTGCTTTTGTGGGACATGAAAGCTAAAAGTAGATTGTTTCTTAAGCAGACATAGGTGGACTGGGAGGTACGAGGCTCATTTGTGGGACAAAGGGTGTTGGAATCCAACACAGAGGAAGAAGGGAAAACAAGTTTATCTTGGTTAGTGCTTGGTCCATCTAATTGAATGTCTCCTTCTTCATTACTTTCTTTCTTTCATCTGGGTCTTTTGTTCATGGAATATTTGATATATTTGGAAATGTTGGGTTATGAACAGGCGCTTATGATGAAGAAGAAGCTGCTGCGAGAGCTTATGATTTGGCAGCACTCAAGTACTGGGGAAGCTCAACCTTCACTAATTTCCCTGTAACATACAAATTTAAGAAGGATCGGCTTAGCTTGCATTCTTTTTCCTTTGTAATTTGAAAGTGTGGTTTGGTAAAAGGACAATGGTCATTTGTCTGGAACTCTTGTTGCCTCCACAATTGCAGATATCAGATTACGAGACGGAAATCGAGATTATGAAAACCATGACCAGAGAGGAATATTTGGGTTCGCTAAGAAGGTAATTAGCCCTTCGACTGAATAAGTCGAACCCGGTTCCTTTCATTTACTCAGCTACCTATAACGCGAACCAATCTCTGCATGTACAGACGGAGCAGCGGTTTCTCAAGAGGTGTGTCAAAGTACAGAGGAGTTGCAAGGTAATCAAGAGCACTTTGATTGGCCTTTGCGGCGCTCTTTGAAGTTTGCAGAGAATTCGATAAATCAACTGCTACTTTAGTTCGAGGAAGTTAAGAAATCATGGTTTGTGTTCTCGGATGATGAAACTGCAGGCACCATCACAATGGGAGATGGGAAGCAAGGATCGGCAGGGTGTTCGGAAACAAATATCTCTATCTGGGAACTTACGGTTGAGTTTCGCGATCAAAATTTTGCCTTTATTCTTACGGGGAGGGAAATTCCAATCTGGACTGCTTTTGCTATTTCTTTGGCCCTTCTGCAGGTACGCAAGAGGAGGCTGCTCGTGCATATGATATCGCAGCAATCGAATACAGAGGGATTAACGCAGTGACCAACTTCGATTTGAGCTCCTACATAAGATGGCTGAAACCAGGACCAAACGATTCTCATGCTTCCCAGAAGCCTCAGTTAACCTTGCACTCTGAACCTGCTGCACCGACCTCCTGGAACCCCATCCACAGGGAAGAAGAATCCAAGTCATCCATCTTCTTTTGCTCCGACTCTCTCGTGTTCGATGATCTCGCCGCTCCAATGAAACAAGATGCAAGCACAAGTGTGGTTTGTGTCTCCACCAAGTCAACTCCCCCAACTGCACTAGGATTGCTGCTCAAGTCATCGGTCTTCAGAGAGCTGGTCGAGAAGAATCCGCGTTCGCTGGACGAAGAAGAGGAGGAGGACCCTACAAAGGATTTCATGATGTCGGGCGGTAGGGACAATTTCAGAGGCGTCTTTGGCTATGAGAATGGAGGTTTCCCTTTCATGTTTACAGCAATGGGAGAGAATGAGAGTTTGCCTGGGTTGGAATCGAGGGAAAGTAAGACGCACGTGGGCAATAGAACAGAGCCATGGAATTGGCATTAAAGAAACGTCTGTCTTCTTCCGAGCCCAAGCTAGCCGCTGTTCGCTTCTTGAATCAATTGACTAGAAGCAGCTTAAATTGGCTTTACATAGCCGTCTTCTTCCAAGCACATCTATTCACTCGAAGCAGCTTATGCTTTCTCTCTCTCTCTCGCTCTCTCTCTCTTTCTCTCTGTAGCATTTGAGTCTTGACAATAAGCATTTAAAATGCATATAGTTGTCAATCAGTTTTTTTTACTGAAGGTATGAAGAGAGCGCAGTAATTGGTACGCGAATGATCTGCAATTGTATTCCGCAATATGACATACAGAACCACGCGCAAAGCCAGTGGACTATTATTAGACACATTAGGGAATAAATTCTGCAATTAGATTCCGGTAAGGATACGCGTCAATTAGGATTGAAGTCACGCAGTTGACGCTAACCTACTACCAGAATTAACACCGATGTGCAAGAATGGAACCATCCCATCTTGAATATTCACATTTCAACAGGTTATTTCCCTTACTTGGAACACCACTTAATCTAAAATGGATGGTACAAAGAATTTCCAGCTGGTTGCATCCTCTGCGCAAATCCAAAATCAAATTTAATACGAAGAGAGGATGAATCTAATTTTGCAGATATGACCTTTACAATGTCTTCCCATATGTTGCGTACGAGTCTACTAAACAGAGAGAGAGAGAGAGAGAGAGAGAGAGAGAGAATGTGCTTTTATTATTTCGTTACAATCTCCCAGAACGCCAATACAAAGGGGCGGAAACCTACCGCATCAGAGGTTTTTACAGCATAACTGGTAAAATAATTAAAAACTAGGGGCAAAGAACATTAAGTATGAGGTTCACTGAATTATTACTTTGACAGCACCAATCCGCATCGCCATAATAACTCTCATTCTTGCATACTTCGGAAGTGAATTACATTTACATGCCAAATCCACCAATACATACTCCAATGAGGACTCATGCTGCCAAAGTCCAATCTTGAGGAATCAAAAGGAGGTGTATAACAAGCACATGTACATCCATGGTTAAGAACCACAGTGCGAGGTGAACCTCACATTACTCTGCATTCAACACCTGGCTGAACTAGCTCTGCAGATATTAAGAAAAATAACTATATTAGCTAAGACAAATAAATCTATTACATCCATATTGCAGCATCATCAGTTCTAAAAGGCACATGGCAAGTGAGCCAGATAAACAGAACCAGTACCATATAGCAGTAAAACGAGCACAAAAAAAAAAAAGGAAGAAGACGACAGACTCAACCAGTATCATTTGGCAATAAACAAATCACCGACAAGATAAACAAGTAGTCAGCATGGTTTTAATGCAACTATTCAACCAAGTTTGGAACCGGCTGTGCATAAAAACAAATTGAGTCTGGTGCAGCATAATAAATAGGACAACCATTGTGATCCTTGAACTTTTCAAGCATGGCCAGATAGCACCGGAGTTATAAAACAAGTATAAACAACAATTTTTCTTTAGCTTTGACCATGGTACAACTACAAGTTTAGAAATTAACTATTTCCCAGTCATGATCTCTTCAGAAAGGACAGTGGACATGCAACTTCCATAAATTCCAGACCTTTCTTTCCAATTATGGCTGCTTTATGATGCAACAACTTCATAATCCCCAGAAAGAAAAGAAGTCGTTCAAAGACAGAAGAAAGCAAAAGATCTCATACTTCATTGCATGACATTCATCCATGTCCACATATCATCAAATATGAGTGATACAAAGCCCTTTCAGAGTGTTCTCAATGCCAATAACCTCAAAGTGAACTTTACGCATATGATGCAAGGTAAATTAGGACAAAACAAGGGCAACTTGAGAATCTATGCTGAATGGAGCTGCACTAGCGAGCCTACGTCAAATCATCTAACCATCTTGCTTAGCACTCTTCACCACCTGATAAATATGCAATGACCACAAAACACAAAACAAGTGGGGACAGTGATTATACTCCAACACAAGGATATATCTGAAAATTGGCTATGCTTTTTTTGCACCTCTGCAGCGCAATGCCACAGTAATAACATGCAATCTGGGTCTCTGAGAGTAATAGATGCTGCAAATGGTTTGCATACGAAATATCGGCAAAAGTTGGGATGAATCCATGCATCTAAAGGAAGGAAAGAGAAAAAAGGACAACCAAAACAAGTATTCTAGGCATGCGCCCACACAAGGGAAGCATTATATGTGTAATGGAGCAGCTAAATATCAAAGAGAGTTCTATATCATACCTTGGCAATGGCTTTGGTTTTCCATTTAATCTGTTGACTCCATCTTGCACAACAGCATCTGAAGCTGAACTATCAATACTTAAGGTCAATGCATCATCAGCAATGTCCTTCAGACCCTGAGAGCAAGGAGCAGATTATCGATATCAAATGCCATAATACCTAATTCAACCACTTTTGCGGATGCATAAACGACACAACATATTATCTGCCTCAAGAAAGAGACTTCTTGGGAGGCAAAAATTCCAAACTATAAAAAAGTCTTAAAAACTTTTAACAGACCATGTTTAATTCAAAAAAAGATTCTTCCCATAAACCCAACACTATTTACAGTTAGTTAGCCATGAAAGAATGAAGGTCCGTGCAATGTCTTCCGTCAGCACCCACCACGTCATCCATTAACACTTTCAAACCAAATAAGATAAAAATTATAATCTGCAAATCATGCATCAGAAAACTCAAAAGACCTGAAGAACCCTTTTCTTCACTTGGTAGGAGCAAAAAGTAGTCAAAAGGGAAAGCGGGGGAAGAAGCAAGTCAAGATTCTCAGAAAGGAACCTTAAAACTTGGAGTATCCGGATATGAGAGTAATCCTCGAGACGAGCCTGAAATCTTAATTTGCTCCTGGAAGAAATATGTTGAAGAACTGTCAGTCAATGGACAAACTCTTTAAAATTCCTTTCTATGGAAAGGTTCCAATAAATGAAGAACACTTTTCTTCACTGGCTAGAAGTCGAAGTCAAAAGGGAAAATAGGTGGGGAAAGCAAGTCAAGGTTCTATATGCTGATATATGAAATCTCAAAGCCCCCCGTCAAAAAGATGCATAAAACCATTGCTGAGAGAAGAGGGGAGGAGGAGGAGATTACAACCATCAGCATTTTCGGCATTTCCACCTTCTGCCCGCTGGCCACACCACAGAGATACCTTACACCCTCATTCGCCCAATCCTGTAGCCACACAAGAACAAACTTTGAACTTCCATGGGGGTAAAGTGGCAGGACTGAGAATAGCAGAATAAATTAAGAAATTTCACACCAGAAGAGTCGCAACACTAATAATAATCAAGCGCCATGATAACTAGTTAAGCTTTAAGCCTGTAATTCATTGACAATATCAAAATGTATCATTCATACCAAATTTTGTCCAGGGAGATGGTAGCACAGGAGCTATACCCAGAAACATTAACAAACAAAGCCTTTCCCCATTAAGCAACACCCAACCAACAAGAACTTGACAAAATATGATATCAATTTCAATACGAAGATAGATAAAATACACAAATTACAATTACTCCTTTTTAAATCGTGTTGAATAGTGTCCAAACTGGTTCAAGAGAACCCCAAAACAGTACATCCCAAGTTCAACATTTATAATGACACATACTGACAATGCATAAACTACACAAATGAATACAAAGCAACATGCTACATGATTCCACGTACACATGTGTGTGCAATCACAGAATTTCATAAAAAGATAGGTTATTTTGACCTGCTTGTACTCCAGTGTTCCCATTCGTACATCCTACAAGCACAAAAATAACAGCAATGAGGAACTTGCCAAATTGAGATTACCATGTACATACAGATGCAAGTTGCTTAGGGATCGATCAGAAGCATTTAATTTTCCCATCAAAAAACAGTTATAAGGGGCAAAAAGTAGGCCAGCAGCAACCAATATAATTTCAGTTTGAAAATTTTTATATTGGCTCTAAGAAAAATCGCATTTCGAGATCCTGAAACTTTTCCATGATTTCATCGCTCTGGAAAATCAATGAGAATCTCAGCAAACTAAAACTCACCAAATTGGAGACCATTCTCTGCAAAAAATCCAGGTCATCACCCAGACCATCAAGATTGGTTTTAACAGAAGAAATCTGAGTCAGAGAACAAAAATTAGCTCATTAAGAAACTGCTACAATAGAATAAGACTACAGTTAAAGTCCAAAAATTGAACGGAACTGTAGAGCTGTAATCCATGCCATAATATGTGCCTGACCATAGCACAATAAGAACTTTAGAGACACTTAACAATGTCTCAAAAAAATAACGAGACTTAAATGGCACTTAAACATTGTCAAGTATAACCATCCAAAACCTAAATAAACTACTTTGCCAGAACAATATGGTACCAAGTAGAGATGATCTCATACCAATCCAACAATTCAACTATGCAAATAAATCGACAAAAGCAGATACCTCATTCTTTATTTCTTTCGATAGCTCCCTCTGGTCATCCATTTTGCCATCCAAGTTCTCAATTCGCTGTGTTAGATGTCTCTTTGCCGCCTGCCACAAAAGAATGGTGAAAATTAGCCCATTGATAAGCATCAGAAGAAGATGAAGAAATCAGATGGGAGAAAAGACAAAGAGGAAATAACAATTAAGAAGCTCTTAATGCCTTCAAAGCAACATTCTGCACAAATTATTTCCTAAAATCCACATTAGTGCAAACTTACATTGAGAGCCTCCGACACATGCTCTAGATGTTGGGTCAGGTTTGCCACAGCAGTGGTCATACTGCGCTTAGTTACATACATAAGATCTGAGAATGAAAGACCCTGCAATTGAAGGAAAAAGAAGATTACTCCATACAGATTATTGCTTGTAAGTTAGATGAGAATGGGCATTAGAAAAGTGAGTTTAAAGAGAGAATGTAAAGATCTCAAATCAACAAATAATATCAAGTAATGAATGTTATAAAAGTGACTGATGAAACCAAAAGACATGGAATGCGATCAATGAACTGTTTTTAATGCAAAACTACCTTCATGCAGAGTGATTGAGGGTGCATTTGGTTCAGCTTTCCCAAGGGGCTTTCAGCCTCCAAAGCCCCTTGGGAGAATGCTGAGGCGTTCAGTTCAGCTTCCAGCCAGCATTTGGTGAAATGCTGGCCTTGGGAAAGCTGAAAGCCCAATGCTGGTGGATCAGCCCACCAGCATTGAGCTTTCAGCATTTGGCCAAATGCCAATAGACTTTTTTTCCTTCCAAAACTAACCTCACCGATGTCCTATTCTCCCAATTTTGCCCCTTTTGGCAGTGTTCACTTCTTCAGTGTTTTGGTGTTGAGGAGACCAGATCTGGTTGGAAGGGTCCGGCGAGGGGTTGATCGCCCCGGTGAGGGTCGGCTGCACAGGCGAGGGCCGCCGACTAGACGACAGCACCTGGGTTGCGCCACCCAAGCTCTGTTGGCCGTGCAACCCAAGCTCCATTGCCTCGTTCGTGCGAACCTAGGCGTCACCTGGGGTTGGCCCTCGCCTAGGTCGTGCGACCATCGGCGGGGGCGGCCTGAGGTCGGGTGACCTTAGAGGACGGCAGATAGTGCTAGATTTGGCTCGCCGACGGCCTAAAACCTTCACCGGACCGACAAAGGGTCTAAGTTTTTTTTAATAAAAATATAAAAAAAAATTGCATTAAAAGCCCATTTGCAAAGTTATTTTTACCGAACACCATTTAACCCAAAGCCCATTTCCAAATAAGTTTTACCGAACGCAATTAGCATTTTCTCAAGCCCCTTTGGGTTGAAAGCATTTGCATTTCCCAAAAACCCTTTTCAAATGTTAAAACAAACACGCCATAAAGCTCAAAGTTACAATGAGCAAGTCAGCCATTCTTGTAATCTATGCCTGGGTTAGGTATGGCAGATCGGTGCAAGGACTGCGAATGAATTTAAACTTAACTTGGGAGTATACTTAGGGCGTGTTTGACAACCAAAGTAAGGGCCGAAAATTATATGCACTAAGTAATGAAATATTCATGAAATTGGAATCTTACCAATTAAAGGGTTAAAGACCTTTCATTAATGATTCCATGGTAAGGAAATAGTAGAACCTATTATTCAATTTTCATCTGTTATCAAACAACTTTTTATTTTCGTTTTCAGTGCTTAAAAACTTCAACACTTAATATTATGTACTTAAATTACCAAAGACTTAATTTTCAGTTTTATGAAATGAGCCCTTGGAGAAGTGCAAAAGAAGCATGGAAAGCTGAAGCAGTTTTGATCTTCCTAAATACCTTCCACCACATATAGCCATAACCCAGTGCCCCCAGTGTAGCTGCTGGAACAACCATAGAAGTTAAGTTGCCTGGGGAACGGTGAAAGGAAAAGTATATCAGAGATGCTTCATTAGCAGCATTAGGTGCATGCACGTGATATGGAAAGATAAAGAACCTTTAAGAACACAAACGTTAGACGGATACATATTATTTATTCCACACCAAAATTATGGATGCATGACAATGATGGATATAGCGCATTCTCCGACTCGTTTGACTTGAAAGGCAATGCCTGGCTATGGGCTTCAGAATCTTTAGGGCTATGTGGTAGGGGGAGCACATATCTTGTAAAGGACTGTGTGTGAGTTTTTGCATGCAGGGGGGCGCACACGCGTGGGGGGAGAGAGAGAGAGAGAGAGTACCCATTTGGCTAGAATTTCCATTCAGGACAGTTATTTGACGTGCAGAGGCTAGCTGTCGGACCTCCATTGCCAATCGACGCACCTAAACAGAAGGTCGAATACCCAATTGTTAAGCCCACCTAGAAAGCCATTTATAAGCAGGGCCTTTCAATTCATGGTCTATTACCTGTGCGGCAACAGCCTCAGAATAGTCTGTATCTCCATCCGATTGGCTACCAGATTTTTCTAATCCCTTCACCAAACCCTGCTTATGGCACAGGAAGAAAACGCCACTAAATCGCAACAGAGTGGATCACAAGAATGACGACAATTATCACTCATACTAGCAAAGTACTCGTCTGAGAATAAAGCACATTCACCGACCAAAATGACAGTTTACGGGTAATTGTATAAAAAATGGCTATGGTCTTCCACTTTGAGAGAAAGAAACAAATAGGAAAATTCCTTACCCCCCGCTATGTGCTACATACTGAACATTGAAGAAGTTACAGGACGAAAGAAGACATTGATCGCCCAGCCCAACATTTCCAAGAGCAATCCAGAAGAGAGACAGCTCAAAGTTAAAACCGATTACAAGAACCTCAAACTTTAGGCACACTCTTGACTAATTCCTCTCTCGCTCTCTCCAGCTCCCGGGACCCCGTCTCGACCCTCCCCATCTTAAAATCAACGCAAGGCCGTGATCAACTGACCAAATCTCATTCAAAAAAATCGACACAAACCAGAATCAACCGCTTCCATCTCTCTACTAAACATCCGAACCTAAACGATCCGAGCTGAACTTTGACCGAGAAAGTACAAGTAGCGGGTATTTCCGCGTCCGCACCTGGAGCTCGCCCAACAAGTCAGACAATTTCCCGTTCTGAAACAGTATCGTGCCAGTGTAGCCTGCAAAAGAACCGCGCAGCGTCAGATCGCGAGGAGAGAATCACACTGATACCAAAGTAGCGATTAGCGAGCCGAGAGAGAAAGAGAGAGAGCTGAACCAGCTCCGACGAGGACCAGGATCTTCGAAAGCCCTATTCCAGTTTGCATAGCCATGTCTCTTCTTGGTTCAGATTCGATGAGAGAGCTAAAACTGACTTCGGTTGTTGGGGAAGAGGGCGAGCGAAGGAGGCTAGGGAGTCGTGGATCTTTTCTGAAGCACGAACTTCGGAGCTGGCTCTAGCGGAATGAACACGACGTCGTGCTTGGAGCTTCCCTGCCACAGACGAGACGACGCCGTCTTTAAGGGGTCCACTCCTTTCTATTCTACCACGTGCACAGTTTCCAACTCGCCAAACCATTTTTTTTTGGAAAAATTTCAGAAAAGCCCAAAGTACTCTCATTTTTTTAAACAAAAATCTCAAGTAAATATTATTTTAAATAAACATTTAAAATACTCTTATTTTCCCAAACAATAATTTAAAGTAAATACTATTTCAAATAAGAAATTGAATTGATCATGAAATCTAAAAAAAAATGGCCCGACTTTAATAGCATTCTCATCTTTTTCTTTATTTGATTTTTTTATTGGACTTTTATTTTTTTATTTCCTTAAAAATTAATAATTTTTTTAAAAAGACAACATAGAAAGGCGAGAGGGTAGCCTCCTGCCTTTGTGGCTATTTTTAAAAAAATTTAAAAATAAAAAAGGAAAAAATAAAGGAAAAAACAAAAAATTAAAATGAAAAATGATCAAAATGCCCTTTAGGATAAACCCTTTTTTGAAACTCTATGACCACTTCAGGCCTTTATTTGAAACATACTATGCCACTTCGAGTTTTTATTTGAAGCAAGATTCACCTAAGGCCTTTTTTTTAAATAAAGATTTTTAACCCTTATTTGGAAATTTTCTTTCTTTTTTGTTTGCTTGTCATGTCTCTTTGGCTTTTCTCTTTAACTTTTGCCCTCTTTATAGAGGATGAGAGTCTAAACTTACACTTATGATACTAGCGTTTTTACTCTTAAATCTTTTTACCCAACTTAAACGGGGTAAATATTAAGGATTAACATAGAATAATATGTCTCGCTTTTTTCCTATCGTTACTCGCTTAAAACAAATCCTATCCAAATAAAAGCGATAAATGTATATTATTAGTTGCACAGCAAAATGTTAAATAGCTATGTACACAAATTATATAAAAATATCTCAACATTTTAGTGCATGTGAGCATTAGCAAGGCCGGGTCCAGGCCGGCCTTAAAGAGTTTTAAAGCAAATCTGCCATCATTATTTGTGTAATATATTTAACTTTTTTGTGTTAGGTTTTGCACTAAATACCCTCATCGATTATCACACAAAAATGCTCGGGCCTTAAAGCTCGAGCTGGGCTTGGGCACGACCACACTCTAAACATGATCATGTCTACACTTTTTTTTTTTTGGTCGGATGATAATGTCTACATTTGAGATTTCACGATCCCTTTTATTTTTATTTTTTCCTTTCTTCCTTAAAATATACTCAATTTTTTTGTTTTATAAATATCCTATTAATTGACAAATGTGTTCATTTATAGCTCTTTTTGATTTCTTAAGTATTTTGATTTTAAAATTTGATTATTTCTCATTTTGTGAACAGTATTGACTGAAAAGAAAACACTATTGTAAAATTTCCTCTTTCTAGATATAGAAAACTGTGCAAATAATTTTTTCCGTTAATTAATAACTCTAATATCTCTCACCGAGGCGGTTTTGCAAAAGTTCCCATATGTCAATTTTTCCATGCAATTAAATTATTCATTATTAAAAGTGATAGACATGAGATAGAAAGTCTCCCTTCGATCTGTTCAGAAAGTACAAAAATATATTTTTTTGCTTTCCTTTGGGGCTAATATCACGAAAACGTATAAACTGCTATACATGTATTAAATATAATCCAAATTATTTTTTTTATAATTAAAAGCCCAAAATTAATATACTTATGATAAATTTACCCTCAAATTATTTTTTTGACCACAAAAAATCTTAAAGGGATACATCTACGATAAATTTATCCCAAGCTAATTTTTTTACCAAGAAAAAAACTCAAATTAGTACACGTACGATAAGTTCATCATTCGTTACATTGGGTTAACGACACAAGAAAATCCTAAAATAATACATCTTGGATAAATAGAGCGTAAAACCCTCAAATCGATATATCTGTCAACCGCTACATGTCATTCAACTCAGCAATTTGATAATTAAATTTAACAAAAACTAATATATGGTAAATTTGTCATCGATGTATCAGTTTGGGATAAATTTGTTACAAATGTATTAATTTAAAGTTATTTACTGTAAAAAAAATAATTTAGAGTTAATTTATCACGTGTGTAATAGTTTAAGATTTTTTATGGTATTAATTCTTTCCTTTAAGTGGTAGCTTTTTGAGGTTAGATTAGTTTAAGTTAATTTTTTTTACGTTGCTTCGCGCTTTTACGTGTTGAAAAGGCTGAGATGTTATGATTTTCCCACGTGCGCATCTTGCCAGTAAATGATATTAATCGGGGTAATTATGATCCTACTAATCGATAGTTAAAGCGAATAACCTATGTTAAAATGTAGCGTCCCCCCTATCATTAGGCTTTTATCACGCAAAAATTCAAATTCAATTAGCGGAGGATCTGTGTAGGGCACTGACGGCCCACCTCGATTTGGTCATCGATCGCTGCCCCCACGAAGTTGATTCGATGCTAATTTACGTCTTGACCACGCTGGGCCCCACACGGTTGGCCCCAGTACAGCAAATTCCGGCGACAAGGGTCCCCCCCCCCCCGGCACACGGCGCGGCATGACTGTGGGCCCACCGCCCCACGGCTCGTCCGACTCGCGTCGAGAGAATTTTTTTTTTTCAAATGACGGAATATCACGCAATTTGTTGAACGGCGCGCTACGAGGACGACACTTTTTAAATATAATTTCTGTTCTAAATTACGCAGAAATTCGTTAAATAATATAATTTTTAGAATAAAATTTCGCTTGATTACGCAACTTCATTTTTTTACTTTTAAAATATTTTTTTACTTAAGCCACTTAAAGAAATAAGAAATATTTACTAGCCTTCGGAAGCTAGTAAAAATTGATTTTTAAAGCGGTATTGTTGCTGTGCGCACCTTTAATTCTAAATTCTTTAAAATTTTGTTAATTTATTTATAATTTTTGGAAGATATGTCAGTACGATCATTTCGGTCATTTTTTATTGGTGTTTTTGGGTAAATTATCAAGAATAGTAAAAAAAAAATGCAGGATTGAATTGATAAATTATTTTTGATAAGAAAAATTGATAAATTGCTGAAAATGTTTATGATTGGATTGGAAAAATTAAAAAGGTATTAGGCCGTTTCGAAAAAGAAAATAAAAAGAGGGGGGGGGGGGGGTTGCCTGGGTTGTGTTTGGAGTTGAATAATTAACGAAATGATTCCAGGACATTGGACGGGTTCCCCATTTCGGAAAAAACAAAAAAGAAGCGGAGAACGAGTCGCGGGACCCGCGTGAAACGAAAGCAGCTATTCATTTCGCTTCCCCTGGGACATTATAATGGTTCCCACCTGCAAGCGGAAAGCCCCTCTCTCTCCTCCTCCCCGAGCTTGTTCGCAAGCCGCGATCCTGCTCTCTGGTCGATCGATCGTTCGCCGCCATGGATTCCTTCCTCTGACACCGCGTCTTCTTCCTTCGTCCGCCGTCATCCCCCCGCCCGCCCCCTTCCCCCAACAAAACCCGAAGATTCCAGAAAGTTCGCCGATCATTCCGATTCTGAAGCGCTCCTTCGAAGATTCCAGAAACTTCGCCGATCATTCCGATCCTGAAGAGCTCCTTCGAAGATCCTAGAAACTTCGCCGCGTCTGCTAGCGAGTAAGCCTACCCTATGATACGACTTGTCGGGCGCGGGTTTAGCCTTCTGCGATTACTCGACGCCCTAGATCGTGTGGTTTTGTCGTTCTGTCGTTTGTGGTCGAACCGGTTTTGGTTGATCCACCGAGTGAATGCTCGTCGGTTTGGAGGTAGGCTTGCGGGGGCGGTGGCTTTTGATGGATCTGAGTGTGTGTATACGAGGATTGCCTGTGAGTAGAAGTTTTTGGAGTGATAATCCGTGCTCCGAGCTTTAAACCTTGGTCGTAGCGACCATTTTTCCTTTGGTTAGCTCGCCGATCTTCGTTTAGAATGATCTTGCCGTCATGTTGCCGACGATTTCTTAAGGATTGGTGATAGACCTGATGTTGCTAGTGTCTTGTCAATTGATAGTCGATACTAAATCCGGGGGACTGCAAGTGCTTTATCCTTCATTGCATATTCTAGCTGCTTACATAGAGTTGGGGAAGATACTCAAGTGGTTGTAAACTGGTCTCGGTTTCAGAGGGTAACTTTTGTTTTGATGTCTAATGGCTGGGGCTCTTGATAAGCTTACATCAAGCATGATAAGAACATGAATAATTTCTCTTGGCTGTTCTCACTCACCACGGTAGCTGATATCATCGTATGTATGGTTGAATCTGACCGATGCTTGGTGAGCAGTGCATTCATAATGGCTTTTGGTCTATTAATAGGCGGTGAGGATGTCAACTCCTGCAAGGAAAAGACTAATGAGGGATTTTAAGAGGTTGCAACAGGATCCTCCAGCAGGCGTCAGTGGTGCCCCTCATGAAAACAACATAATGCTGTGGAACGCTGTTATATTTGGGTGCGTGATGATAAACGCAAATTAATGGCACATGAGTTCTTGTTTAGTTTCTTGTTGTTTAAATCGTAATTAATTGCCCTTTTAATCTGGTTGGGGAATGTCTGATCTAATGTGACTTGAACAATTTCTCTTGCAGCCCTGATGACACTCCTTGGGATGGAGGTAAAGCTCAATGACTTTGTTTTTGTTCTCCTTGGATTGCATTGTTCTGATATCAAATGTTTTTCATTCGCGGTATGCTTTCGTGCTTATCGTGGAAGGCTTATAAAAAAATGCTGTATTCATAGTTGCACTGGTTAATCTCAAAGTTTTATTTTGGATGGACATTGTTCCCAAGGCTGTTAAAAGTGGGATCGGACTAGCATGGTGGGGTTGTCTGAAGGATCGAGTTGCAGGATTGGAATTTTTTTTTTGGTAAGGAGTTGCAGGATTGGATTGAGTATTGCGAGATACTAAAACTTTCAAACAATATAATAGTATCGAATAGTTAATTGAAATTTACTAATTATGGTATCTAGGGAGCTCAAAAGCTCCACAGAGTACGATTTTAAAAGCTCACACCATTTCGAAAACCAGAATTAAAGAATAATCAATTTCATATAACCTAAAATATCAAGATACAAATACTTCTAGACGGGGACTTTTCAAAATGGGATTGGTTGGAGTGCACTGTTTGTAATATATGGATAACGATATTTTGTTAAGTTTAAGAATAATCAAATTGGGAGATCCTACTATCTGATGATTAACAGACTCCGACTATTTATTTTCTTATAAGCTTATGCTAATTTGTACGAGTATTTAAAGAATGAATAGAAGTGAGGATCCCTTTGCTATCTCTGATTTGGCTTGGTATATGTAAAATAATGCCTTTTTATGAATCACATAGATGAGTTCCTTTGGGGTGGTGCAGATTATACATTGGAACTGTTTGAAATTGCTTAGGAATTGGTGAATCCATAGGATCTATATGATATTTGGTGATCTTGACGTAATGACTTTACTGTAGATGGGATCTATTAGCCAACCTTGACTGGCGTACCTATGCTTTTGGGTGGTTTTAGTTTAAGCTACATATTGGGTCCATTGTCCAGACGCATTTAAAAAATTCTGCTTGATGCATCCGGTCCCCAGTACTTAGATGCTTTATCAACGTTGACCAATTTCTGTTATATTGAATCATTATGACTGCCTCGCATGGGTTGTGCTTCAACATAAAAGGTCCACTGTCACTTGCTCACTTATTAGGTCTACGCTTCTGTGATATGCTGAGATTGATGTTTGAGAACACAAAAGAAGGAGAGGATCAGTGTTTAAGACAAACTGAACTTAACTATAATATTCATCCATTTTTGGAGCCTGTAAGAATGTTGGAGGGTGATTGAAAAGTATTCTATATGTGCGCACTAACAAGGACTTATTGCTTGCAAAAAGTTTGACCTTGGTGAGTGAGAGTGTAGCGCTGAAGGAAGGAAGTTGAATACCTATACGCAACCACTTAATTCAAAGCTTCCTCTTGTCTTAGAGATGAGTGCCGGAAACAATTCTTCATGTCCACGTGCCTTTGTTCTTTTGGTGGTTGTTTTTTTTTCCATCATCTTTGGGGTGGAGTGTGGAGTGTTGCTTTTTTCTTTTCTTTTTTTTTTGGGGCCCACGGTTTTTTTGTTGTTTTTTTGGGGGGGGGGGGGGAGGAGTTGGTTGAGAGAGAGATGAGATGCTTTTAACTGATCTTTGTCTGCTTCGTCTTTGTTTGGTCTTGAGAGGAACTGCAAATGGAGTGAGAGGGGGCTACTTGGGTTTCTATCCTGAAGTTAACTGCCTTTGTTTATATTTCTTTCTCTTTGTAGTAGAGAGTGAAGCACATGACTATCCGTTTATCTTGTGCCTTCCTTTTAGTGATACAGTGCAAACCTGTCCAGACCACATTGAGACAGTTCTTCCACTTGAAGAAGCTTAAGAAAATAGTAAATGAGGATGTTAAACCTAATGTTTGGAAAAGGAATTCTCATCCTCATAGATTAGATGCTTAATCGGTGGTCACAACTATCTCAATGGATTTGTTCTTTGTACTCAATCTGCAATTTTGTTTTGTATCTTTCTTGTATGGGGTATGTAAAGTCCAGATCACATCTACAACTTCTCCATGTGAGACGTCATCTTTCTGCATCATTTTCTTCTGCCTAATTCCAATTAGCTTTAAGAAGTTGAAAAAAAGATCTTACAAGTGGTAGAAATCAGTACTAAGCAACAATGTAAAGCTAGAGTAGGAAAAGGAATATGGGGTTGGGATGAAGTTAGAGGTGTTTCTTTAACATTTTTCTGTAGTCATTCCACATGTACTTTTCTTTTTTCCTGTTGCAATAATTTTTCAGATTCAATTGTTGATTTCAACTAATGCTTGACTGGAACTGACTAGAAAGCTAAGTTTTGTTTCCTGTGTAGTCAATGCACAATGTTTATTCTTCTCTCTGCTCCTCATGTCTGCCCTTTCTGGACGTGTAGGAACGTTCAAATTGACGCTTCAGTTTTCGGAAGAATATCCTAATAAGCCACCAACCGTGCGATTTGTTTCAAGAATGTTCCATCCAAACAGTAAGTTTAACTTGTATCACAAATTTTATGCTAGTTCAGATGCAGGCTGTAAATGGTTAGATTGCAAACTTTGTCAGTTATGAGTTCCTTTTCCTTGTTATGTCCTCTTTATAAGTTTATTCATTGGTCAGACCTCAAATACTAATGATTCTATGCCGTTACTCATATCTGCAATTTGGCATCAAGCTAAGGACAATTTTTTGCCTACTGATCTTTCTGTCTCTCTCTTCTCTCTCACACGCATTCAGGCCTGATATTTTGCTTATACAAAGTCTAATCTCGCACAAATGCAAAAAACAAAAACAAGGGGGAAAAAAACCAAACCACAAAATGAAATAACAATAACAATTGTGATAACTTGGTCCGCCCTTTACAGTTTATGGAGATGGCAGCATTTTTTTGGACGTTCTAAAAAATCAGTCTAGTGTCGCACAAATGCAATTTAATGCTACTGTTCTGTTATGGCCTATGACCTCAATTAATTATAAAGAACGAAAAAGCAACGAAACCCACAAAATTAAAAATAACAATAACAATTGTGATAACTTGGTCTGCCCTTTACAGTTTATGCAGATGGCAGCATTTGTTTGGACATTCTACAAAATCAGTGGAGCCCCATTTACGATGTAGCTGCTATTTTGACCTCTATCCAGGTACTTTATTCATTCTTTTTTTTTTAAGAGCATGCTTGGTAGCGAAGGGGAGCCTTGGCGCATCTGGTTAAGGTGTTGTCGTGTGACCTGGAGGTTACGAGTTCGAGTCTTGGACGCAGCCTCTTGCAAATGCAGGGTAAGGCTGGCCTTCATTCACCTTTGTGGTGGGGCCCTTCCCCGGACCCCCGCCTCACGGGGATGCTATCGTGCACCGGGCTGCTCTTTTTTTTTTTATGCCTGGTAGCGAATAACTATACTAGAAAAAATGGATTGTTACAAGTTGCCTTCTTCAAAACTCTTACTAATGCAATTAATTCCCATTCACCTAATGCCGCATTACTGTCACCAGTATGTTATTCCCCTCTAAGTCCGATAGTCGACTTTATTTGGATACGCCGTCTTCCTCAAGTCTGCTTCATTAGTTGGAGGACTCAAAGGTCATGTTGGACCTTCTTGGGGCATGAAGTGTCATAAAACTTCCGTACTTGTATTGATTGAACACAATTTGATCAAGCACTTGTGCCGACTGCCGAGTGCCAAAGGAGATGAGAGGCTAAATGAAGTGCATGGTTTAGTGAGTAAAAGTTCAGATTTGCATTTTTCAGATATTCAAAGCTTGGTGCACTACTAACTGTGATTGGCACTGATTGACCTTGATAGCAAGATCCTCTCTCTCTCTCTCTCTCTGACCTCAACTTTGCTTGGGGCCCACCAATGGTGGTCCTGGACTAGTTTCCAAAAAAAAAAAAAAGTTCAGTTTGTTTTCCCCCTTTAATACCTGTGCTTATTTTACAATAATCATTGCATATTCGGTCCTATCTGATGCGTGCCAAGCATTGAGTAGGATCAGGTGTCTGTCTTAACCGGTTATATGATTCATTGCTCTTTGAATAAAATATGAGGCATGAGATTCCCGATACTGATGTTGATCTAATTAATTCAATCCTAATTATGTGGGCAACCAATTGCAACTCCAGTGTCAAACATAGGGAGCATCTGATTTGAATCATCTGTCCTAGAGTATGACAAAGTACATAATCACATCTTATAGCGAAAGTTTGTCTCCTACTGGAGTTTATGCAATCCCAAGGGACAAGTACTGTGTTTGCAGAACCACTTAATGTTGTAATAATGTTGTAATTATATCTATAGTAGTTCACTCTCTTCCTGTTTGATTATATTTGTGGATAAAGGATATCTGTGTAAAATGAATGATGCCCATTGCGTTTACCAAGAGCGTCCTTTTTCTTACTGTTTAGATGGAGAGGTTGTCTTTGAGACTTTCCTTTTTGTGAATTTGGCATGTATTGAGATTAGCTTCTCTTTCTTTGTCATGCATAATTTGTTTTCCAGAGCATTCACATTGTGTCTATTTTTGTTTTTATGATTGCAGTCATTGCTGTGTGACCCAAACCCGAACTCCCCTGCAAACTCAGAAGCTGCCAGATTGTTTAGTGAGAACAAACGTGAATACAATAGGAGAGTTCGTGAGGTAGTCGAGCAAAGCTGGACTGCTGACTAAAAGTATGCCTTGTCGGATGCTCAAATGCTTGAGAAACTAGTCCACTTGCCTGTTTAAATAACATTGAGAAACCTGAGAACCATTGCAGTGTGAGCTTCTTATTGAGTGAATATTTGACTGGCTTGAGAGCGGTGTGAATGTGTAATATCTCCTCTCTACAATCTATGTTTCCCTGCACTGATCGGCACAGCATCCTCCAGTGCATGTAGCTTTATGGACCGGAGCAAAATTGACCACCGGTTTTGGTCGGGATGCTTCAGAAACCACAACAAGCTAAAATGACTAGTCGGTTGTAACAATTTAGCTCAGTATGTGCTACTGTCTACTCGATAATAGAAAATGTCCGAGGACTGAGCTTTTCAGTCCTTCGACTAATTTGCTCGTTGTTGGCCGATGCCATGTTAGGAACACCAAGTTTCTGAACTGTATGCAGGTCTGCCTGCTGTCTGCAACGTTAGATAAGGAACTTGGCATTTTGAATTTAATAAAGTATTATCTCATTTTTAATTGAAATTGCTGGATTTTTCTGCAAGGAGCTTCTTGTGGCGCGTGGAACTATTTTCTGGACCCTTTTTCGCTTAATCCTTTGAATTGGTTTATACACCCCGGAAGACCAAAAGCTATATTAGCGAAGGCTGTCATGTGTGGGTGATGGAATTAGCATTGATTCTCTAGGGAAGAAACGAACTTGCCAGTGGCAAAGTTGGCTAAATTCGCCGGACGATTGGTCTCGTCTCGCAGCAACAGTTGAATTGAGACACACAGAGGCTAATCAATGTCACATGCAAGAGTCATACCAAATATTATGCGGTAGATAGTATTTGTGAAAGCATGCCTAGTTGAAAGGGGTGCCTGTCATACAATGCTAACGATACCAAAACCCTAGGGGGATTTAGAAGATATTGAAATTTCATGCATGAATATAGTTTGAACAACTGTGGTCGAATTAAATTTACACAGAATGCAGCCACACAAAATCTCAATTTCTCCAAAACAAGTAGGAATATCTTCAGTTCACGGCAGGAGCAGAAACTAGAGGAAGAAATTCAGTTCCACACCAAGAGGGTTAAACTTTGGAGCCTTCGAGTGGGCAAGCTCGAGACTAAACTCAATTCGGTATTTCTCGCGCCAATGAAACAAACCAAAAACACAACACATAAAACAAAAGACAAAGCTCTGCTGATCAGTGTCAGATGTCACCCAGAGTTCCCCCAAACACTTCAGTAGGGTTGTGTTTGAGACAATCCCCAGGGAAGTGTTCAGGGGAACTCTAGGGAATAGCTGACTCTTTTTTTTTTTTTTATCTCTTCTTCTCCTTCTTTCTTGTGTTTTTGGCTGGGTGTTGAGGGTGTCCCAAGTAGGAGCTGCTATTTATAACGATAACTTATTATTGGTAATTCCATAGCAAAAGAAGATTTGGTATGTTGAGGAACCTGGAAAAGAGGAGGAAATTCATCAGTTCTCGGTTGGCCGAAATGAACCTGGTCAGATTAGCTGGGTAGATTGATGAGGGAGGTAGGAATCACATCAAGTTCAATGGCCACAAGTTTTGTTGCTACCCCTTTTTTGGATGTGAAATTATTGTGTTCAGATTTCTGGCATTTTACATGCTGTGATTGCTTTTCGATGCTTATGAATAAAGGACGGTTCGCTCTGGTTATGTCACGGTGAATACGAGTGACTCAAATTCGCATGTTTCGTGAATGACTGGAGAAACAAGTCTGAGTGGGTAACTGCATGCTTTACATCGAAAGCAATGCTGGAGCCTTAAGTAATCTAATAATTTAACACTTGTGTCAGATGGTATGGTGATTAAGTGTATGCAATGTCGTGCTTTAAGCAAGACGCCAATTAAGCAAGTCGATTGCAACCCAAGTTATGTTCTGATTTAGCAATTTTAGTCAGCCAAGAATTCCCGCGGCTCAAGGAATAATATGCTTTTTGAGATAAGATGTGGACTTTTATGTGGCAAAGGCAAATCTCATGGAAAAACCAAAAATACGCAAGTGAAGATTCTGTCTACGCAAGGAATGATATGCTTTTTCGGTCCTGGACCATCTGATATGATCAGATCCATGCTCTTAACAGAAATGAATCCGGTTGTCTTCACGCATCAGATGAACCTCGAGAATATCATCTGATGGCAAGCTGCCACAAGCCCCTTTTCTCCATACTGGCCTTGTCCTGCTTGCCTCACCGACTTCAGCTTTCACCCTTATACTTGAGAGGGCGCTCTTTCATGATTCATTAGGTATTGGAACTGAACGGGGAAGTTAAAAGCAAAAAAATCTGCAGAATTACGTATCCGTTGATGCAATTTATGTGACATCTCGCATGAAAGGATGTCTTGAGCACTGTAGAATTACAGATTATAGGTACTAGTTATATCAGATATTGCAGTCACGGATGTCTCAAGCACTTCGAAGGATTTCTGACTTTGAATCACTAGAGATTTTCAGTTAAACGACTGATGCACATATGAACATCCAAATCATACGTTTATGCAGCATGTCCAGTTCACGGAACCCTCTCCTCCGGTGAAATGGAACTTAAGTCACAAACACCTCTCTTAATCATGTTATGAAATACTGGATCTTGAGGACCGAGAAAGTGCCTGCACTCGGTGGCAGACGAAGCAGGCCGAGAAAGGAGTAGAATTCTTGCCGAGCTACGAATTAATCACTACATTGTCAGAAGACAAGAAAAAAGCAATTTGAAACCAATAAAGAAGGAAAAAGGAAAAAGAATCGCATACCGCAATTATTCATATAGATAGATTCCAGGGACTCGCATGTTGCGCAGGGGCACGTCTAGGTACATGGCGAGAGCCTTATCCTGACACGCGATGCCTTCCTCAAGTGGAGCAGTCTCCTCTATAATAGAGCACTGCATTCGTTGCTGTTGCTCATCAAACTCTTGGCAGATAAGAGGATCAGTGTGAATCGGGTGTCCCCTAGAGCTCTCCCGAACACTTCAATGGGAGTTTCTTCTGCAAGCACTTCCCAATGAAGTGTTTGGGGGAACTCCTGGTGTTGCTCAATGCTATGACCGGAATCGAATACGACCCAACAAGCTCTTTCTAGGGAGTAGTCTGCAACCGAACGCTTGTATCACTGCTACATCAGTCTTATCATCCTTTGATGTTCGGTGGCTTTCCCCTTCATGCTTTATAAAGTATCTCTCTTTCCTGTTGGCCATATAGCTAGCGAGCTATGTTGCACAAGCTGCCCTCATCAGAATTTTAATTGGATTCTGCAGGGAAAAAACTTCAGGATTTTCCATTAAAGTATAATGGCGACAAATAACGTGGAGCCCGACAACATCCAAAATATTCGGGAAACTGATATGGTTCTATTTCTCCTCTAGTCAGTCGTGTTCGAGTTCCTTATTCCTCGGGACTCCTGTTGCTGGAGGAGACTATTTCCATGGAGAACGTGTAGAACTGAATCTAAACCGTTTGAATTGTATTTTTATTGACAAACAAATTGGGAGTCAAAAGAGTGTTCAGTTCTCATTTCATTGCTAATTTCTCTTTTGCCTTATGTGCCTCCCAAGTGATGGGAGTGGCAATGCAGCAGGTGCATCATCTTGTCTGAACTTGCGAGCATTGAAAGCTGCTGAAGATAACTGTCAATACCGAAAGTTGATGATGCTACATTGGGCTGTCTTCGCTGTCTGCTTGCGACAGAAAGAACAGCAACCTAAGAAGTAATTTAGTGTAATCAATTGCTCTTTTCTTGTCTTCTGACAATGTAGTGATTAATTCGTGGCTCGGCAAGAATTCTACCCATTTCTCGTGGTTCATCTGATGCGTGAAGACGACCGGATTCATTTCTGTCAATAGCATGGATCTGATCACATCAGATGGTCCAGGACCGAAAAAGCATATCATTCCTTGCGTAGACAGAATCTTCACTCGCGTATTTTTGGTTTTTCCATGAGATTTGCCTTTGCCACATAAAAGTCCACATCTTATCTCAAAAAGCATATTATTCCTTGAGCCGCAGGAATTCTTGGCTGACTAAAATTGCTAAATCAGAGCATAACTTGGGTCGTAATTGACTTTTAGACTAATGGGCGTCGTAAAGCACGAGATTGCATACATTTAATCACCATACCATCTTACACAAGTGTCAAGTTATTAGATTACTTAAGGCTCCAGCATTGCTTTTGATGTAAAGCATGTAGTTATCCCCTCAAACTTGTTTCTTACGTCATTCACGAAACATGCGGATTTGAGACACTCGTATTCACCGTGATATTACCAGAGAGAACCGTCCTTTTTTTACAAGCAACGTAAAGCAATCATAGCATGTTAAAATGCCAAAAATCTGAACACGATAATTTCACATCCAAAAAAGGGGTAGCAACAAAACTTGTGGACATTGAACTTGATGTGATTCCTACCTCCCTCATCAATCTACCCAGCAAATCTGACCAGGTTCATTTTGGCCAACCGAGAACTAATGAATTTCCTCCTCTTTTCTAGGTTCCTCCACAAACCCAATCTTCTTTTGCTGTGGAATTACCGGTAATAAGTTATCGCTATAAATGGCAGCTCCTACTTAGGACACCCTCAACACCTAGCCAAAAACACAAGAAAGAAGGAGAAGAACAGATTAAAAAAAAAAAAAAAAGAGAAAAAAAAGAGAGAGAGTCAGCTGTTCCCTGGAGAAACCTCAACACTTCACTGGGGATTGTCTCAGACACAACCCTACTGAAGTGTTTGGGGGAACTCCGGGCGACATCTGACACTGATCACTGGAGCGCTGTCATTTGTTTTATGTGCTATGTGTTTAGTTTGTTTCAGTGGCCCAAGAAATGACCGACTTGAGTTTAGTCTCGAGCTTACCCACTCGAAGGCTCCAAAGTTAACCCTGCACGAACGGAGTTTGGTGTAGAAGTGAATTTCTTCTTCTAGTTTCTGCTCCTGCCGTGAACTGAAGATATTCCCGCTTGTGTTGGAGAAATTAAGATTTTGTGTGGCTACATGCTGTGTAAATTTAATTCGACCACAGTTGTTCAAACTACGTTCATGCATGAAATTTAAATGTCTTTTAAATCCCCCTGGCCTTTTGGTATCCTTTGCATTGTATGGCAGTGGCACTCCTTTAAACTAGGCATGCTTTCACAAATACCATCTACCGGATAATGTTTCGTTTGACTCTTGCATGTGACGTTGATTAGCCTCTGTGAGTCTCAATTCAACTGATGTTGCGAGGCGAGACCAATCGTCCGGCGAAGTTTAGCACTGGCAGGTTTGTTTCTTCCCTAGAGAATTAATGTTAATTCTGTCGCCCAAACATGGCAGCCTTTGCTAAAATAGCTTTTGGTTTTCGAGTGTATAAACTAATTCAAAGGTTTAGGCGAAAAAGAGCCCAAATAGTAGTTCCACGCACCACAAGAAGCTCTTTGCAGAAAAATCCAGCTATTTCAATTAAACATGAAATAATAATTTATTAAATTCAAAAAATTTTGGCGTGCGGGGGGTTGGGGTTAACCGACATTGAAGTCACATGTGCCTGACGCCAAGTCATGCGCCATTAGGCATGTTGGCATCCGGCATACTCCAGCTTACAAATCGGAGTTCCGGCGTGCTCAAACGAAGCGCGGAATGGCTCGATCACGTTGGCCACTTCTTCATGTGTGCAAACTGCAGATTGGGGAAGATCAACAGTAGTCAGGTCAGGTCGAATGCCACCCGACTGACCCAACTTGCCTCAATTTTCTTGAATTGGGCCTCCATTTGGCTAAAATTTTCAAATTAATTGTCAAAATTGGATCCTTACGAAATTCACCTAAAAATGATAAATTTGTGTGGAATAGGTTATTTTTATACAAAAACCCCAAATCTTTGGTTTCACCCGAAAATGAAATTCGAAAAATACAAACCCATAATGGTAAAATTGGACCAATCCATCCACACTGATGAATTCAGAATAATGAAAACTATGGGGTAGCGGACTTGAATTTTCATGATTGTCCCTAGAAAATTTTTAATTTCACTTTGATTGAAATCCAGGGACTAAACTGAAAAATAAGTGTTCAATTTGGTCCTTTTCGCCTAAATTAAGCAATCCCTTGAACAATTGAACTGAATTGTAATTTTCGATAGTAGAGGGGAATGTCATGACTCCAAAAACAAATAAGAATAAAAGGATGAAAATGTAGTTTTTGGCTCAATTTGGGGTTTATGCTTAAAGAAGAAGCATAAGATCCCGAACTGAATTTTTGTAATTTTAAAGGGTAAAAGTGAAAATAGAATTAAAATAAAAATATAGGCTTTTTATTTTTATTTTTACAGCCACAATGCTATTTTTCCTTTTTTTAGGTATTTTTCTAATATTTGGGAAATATTAAAAAAGGAAAAAATTACTAAACATTATTTTCGTTCAAAAATGGTTCCTTAAGCTTGGCCAAGGCTTCCAAAGTTGATTTTTTTTTTTAATTTTATGAATTTTTTTTGTATTTTTTTATTTATGAATTTCTAAAAAAGAAGATGATTAAAAATTAGATGTTAACACACATCATCTATGTCATGTTATCTTTGCTGCATCATCTAATCCATGTCATCTTTCGTATGTCATTATTCTTGTCATGTCGTCCTTTTCGCAATGTCATAGAGGTTGCATTTTAGTCTTTCATTTAATTAATGTCAATACATCCTAGAATAATTTCATGCATTGCATATAGTGTAGTCATTCATGCATTCATAGAGAGAGAGAGAGAGAGAGAGAGAGAGAGAGAACAATTTTGTGTGGCGTATACTTTCTTGATTATCTTGATTTCTAGATGTTTAATTAATTGATTGTTTACCCATATGATAATCTTTGTCCATAACTTAAATTAAAATCAATTAATGTTGAATGATAAAAAATTTTCATGAAATAAAATAGTATTGAAAGGGCGTTAAAGTAATTTAATGTAATCAAGTCCTCGGACCCTTAATCTTTGGTTAGTAAAAGTAATTTAGTTCTTCCGCTAATTTACATAGGTTTTTAATTGAACTATAAAAAATGATCAATGGCAATTCCTATTGAAAATCTTTGTATATCAAATATTTAACCATAAGTTGCAATTTCGTATGGACTTGAGAGAGTCCGAGTTAAAATAGTTAAATAATTAACTTGATAATCCATTACCTAAAAAATTAATTTTTTTTAGGCCGCGACACATTATCTCCTCTTTCCAAAGATTTTTGCCCGGTTTCACCGATCAATTTACATTCCGCAAAATCAACTTTGAAAGCCTTGGACAAGCTCAAGTAATCATTTTTGAACAAAAAATAATGTTTAGTAATTATTTTCATATTTTAATATTTCCCAAATATTAGAAAAATACCTAAAAAAAGGAAAAATAGAATTTGTGGATGCAAAAATACAAAAAAAGCCTATATTTTTATTTTAATTCCATTTTCACTTTTGCCCTTTAAAATTACAAAAATTCAGTTCAGGATCTTATGCTTCTTCTTTAAGCATAAACCCCAAATTGAGCCAAAAACTACATTTTAGTCCTTTTATTCTTTTTTTTTTTTGGAGTCAGGACATTCCCCTCTACTATCGAAAATTACAAATCAGTCCAATTGTTCAAGAGGTTGCTTAATTTAGGCGAAAAGGACCAAATTGAACACTTATTTTTCAGTTTAGTCCCTGGATTTCAATCAAAGTAAAATTAAAAATTTTCTAGGGACAATCATCAAAATCCAAGTCCGCTACCCCCATAGTTTTCATTATTCTGAATTCATTGGTGTGGGTGGTTTGGTTCAATTTTACCATTATGGGTTTGTATTTCTGGAATTTCATTTTCGAGTCAAACCAAGGATTTGGGGTTTTCGCATAAAAATAACCTATTCGACACAAATTTATCATTTTTAGGTGAATTTTGTAAGGATCCAATTTTGACAATTAATTTGAAAATTTTAGCCAAATGGAGGCCCAATTCGAGAAAATTGAGGCAAGTCGGGTCAGTCAGGTCGCATTTGACCTGACCCGACTCGACCGACTGCTGTTCATCTTCCCCAATTTGCAATTTGCATGCATGAAGAAGAGGCCAACGCGATCAAGCCATTCCGTGCTTCGTTCGAGCACATTGGAACTCTGATTAGTAAGCTGGAGTATGCTCGATGCCGATATGCCTAATGGCACGTGACTTGGCGTCAGGCACGTGTGATTTCAAAGTTGGTTGACCCCAACCCCCCACACGCCAAAAATTGTTTTTGGGATTGGGTATAAGGTTTTCACGTGTTTTGATCGAAGGAGGAAGCCTCAGTTAGTCGCAACAGATCCAGTAGAGATTAGAGGGAGAAAATAGAGGGAGAGGTAAATTCTGGAGCTCGGAGGTGGCCATTGGAGGAACTCCGAAAAAGCTTCGAGAGTTCGGTTGCGACAAATGGAGGTAAACCAAGCTCAACCTATCATCGTCCAAGCTTCACACGAATCATACTGAGCTTGAACTCGGTTTTAATGGATGATCTTTAATCCAGCCAAGTTTCTTCGCTTTAATTGGTCGGATTGCTTCTATATCAAGCCCTAAGCTAGTCCATACATCTTTTTTGCATTGGTTTCACTTAAGACACCATAAATGATCCTCCCGACCTCGAGGTTCGGTCGGAGCTCGAGAGTACTTTTTGGCCAAAACCGAAAGATAAGAATTTCGAGGTGAGCTTTCTAAACCTTCCTTACTGCTCTATGATTGTTTAGGTTGGAGATTGAATGTAGAAAATTCAAGAAATAGGAGTCACCAGAAACTGCAGATCTGGTCTGAGCCAGTAAGGGCTGTTAGAGGTAGGGGTGTCCAAACCAAACAGGCTACCCGACCCGAAACAAGACCCGACCCGACCCGACCCAATAATTTGTGCATTTTTGGGTCGGGTCGTAATCGGCTTCGGGTATTGTTTGTTATTCTTGTTTTCGTGTTCGGGCTCGAACTTAACATGAGCCCAAACAAGGAAACAACTGAATAAGCCCAAAACAAAAACAATTGATGAAGCAGATAACCCTAGACTTCTCCCTCGTTCGCGTCATCTCTCGCTTCTCACTCGCACTTCACGGCGCTGCTCAGTTCTTACTCTCGCATCCTTGTCTCGCGCTTCACGGCGACGCTCTACGACGTCGACCCCTCACCGATGCCCCTAAACGCTGAGTATCTCATCTGATATCGAAAAGCGTTACTTCACATAGATCATCGGGACTAGGGATTTAGGATTTGTACTGACCATGCTTGGATTTGTTCGTTCACAGACATCCCAGCCTGAATACAACCAAATCCTCGTAAAGAAGCCTGGTGGGAGCAATTTGTGGAATTACTAGCTCAAAGCTACATGTAATCTTCTTCTTTTTCTTTTTTCCCACTTGCGGTTGAATCTTGCTATGTATGATGAACTTCAGATTGTGTAATGTATTTTTCCAGTGTATCTTTCTCCTTGATTTTCATGTGGATAAGATCCTTTAGGTTTTATGGTTGCTCATTTGATAAACTAGTTTCTTACAGGGACTAAACTGAAAATTGGGAAAATATAGATTCGAAATAATCACCATAAACTAATCAAATTTCTCTCTGCATTTCAATTTGTACACTTAGCTAAAACAGCGAATATTTCGAATATTCCTATATTAAAGACTGATTTATGCAATCTATGTAGCATGCAATGCAATGTGGTGGACTAAGTATTTAAACAAGTGGGTCATACTTAGCATCCCTCTTTTGGGTTCTAGAGATAGCAGTAGCTTATGGGATTCAGGGCACGAGAACAACTCGAGCATTATTTCTTCAACTTGATGTCATGAATTTTACAAACCTAATCCTTTGATAAAGGGACAAGTTACCGAGGGTTATGATTGTATTTTTGTACAGTTATATACTTCTTTGTGCTCTAAGTACCCCTCTCAATATAGCTATATCAGAAGGGACAAGTTACCGATGTGTCTGTTGAAGCTATATTAGAAGTGTCACCCAGTTAATACTTTGCAGTGTCTCAATTGTTAGTAGGTATTGTACAGTTTCCTTTTGAATGTTGTGTGTTGGGCTCGATGATGTGACCTTGTATCCCAATCCATTTATTTGATGAATTGAATCAGAGAAAGACAATTTCTTGCATAAAAAACTATTTTCTCACTTGAACCATCGATTATCTAAGTGATTCCTTGAACCAACAATTTCCCGAAGACATAATATCTGTCCCAGTATACATGAATTGCTTTCTGTATCTCGTTTTTGAAACACAAAGCATGCGTACTATCCATATGACATATCTTGGCTGCTAATTTTTAGCGTCTACTACCAATCAAAGACAGATATACCTAACCAGTAACACTTTCAGCTCAAAAAGTTTGCCTGTGATTTTGGTTTTCATTAGAAAAGATTTAGCTTGGAAATGCTAGGTTCTATAGGGACCAGAATGGACCCAATATAACCATGCCCACTTTTACTGATATGTCGACCTTCTTCTTTAAGTGTCATCACATAACCTTTGAAGTGGACTCAACAGATTGCATTTGTCATATGGACACAGTATCAAGAATAATATTTAGTAGTTTGAACGTGAAACAACTGCAAACTGGGGCAGAACATCCATCATTTGAAATGTTGAACATGATTCCAAAGCAATTTTCTACCTATTCAACCAAATAGACTAAAACAGTTCTTCTATGTACCTAAAGAATTTGAACTTTGTTGTTTTCTCGTGATAAAATCTTGCTGTTGGCCAAATTTGGAACTATCCTGTAATAAAGTAGGAAGACAATTTAGGTTGATGCTATATTGAGAGGGGTACTTAGAGCACGAAGAAGTATATAACTGTACAAAATATATTCCATTTAATTTCTCCCACTTTCATTTAGTTTTTTTCGTTGGAGGAATATATGAACTTGTATTTTTCTCTTGTTTTCATCTTCTCACTTATTGTTACCAGATCTTCATTTGCAATCATGCATGTAAGCTCACCGACTGTCATATTGATGGTTAGATATGTTTTGTTTCTCTTTTTCCCTGGACGGTTAAACATTGACAATTGAATGACAGCAAACTATAAATAACAAGTCTGTTCTGAACTACGTGAGGATCAGGCCAGAATTTGTCCCTATAATTTTGATTACCAAGCACCCACATACACAAAATGATTATTGAACTCACAAAAGAAAAAAAGAATTCTTCATGCATATTCATTTCCAATTGAAGACACAGTCACGTATGCATGTCCACTCCACTTATGAAGTCTAAAAAAGTTTCAACAGCCCAGCCTTAATTTGCTAATGGTTTATGTGATGAAGGATTTCTCGGTTTTCACTTGGGGCTGAAAGATAACAAACTAGCATATTATTCCTCCCAAATTTTTAAGTATGCAAGTCAGACGTACAAAAGATCCTGTATTAAATGCTTAAGCAATGTGAAAGCACATACCGTAGTACAAGTACTGTCAGAAACGAAAGAATAAGAGTTAAATTCCTTATCCAACTAACGTAATAAGAGATACGTATGTATTTTAAGAACAAGTCTGTTCTGGACAGAGTCCAGTCAGATCCAATCAGATACTTCATAAGTATTTTAAGAGCTAGGAACTTTTTAGGAGTTAGAGTTATGAGAAGTCATGTTGCAAATTTGATATCTACCTCTGAGAGCCAGGTAATTTGACATATATGTTTGTGGGGATTAGATTACTTCTACCTTTGTTGGCAGAAAATCCTTTTCCTTCACATATTGTCTTCTGATGTATTTCATGAAATGTTTCTAGTATGATTTCTTCACTTGAGAAGTGCTGTTAATATTTTCTGTAACAGGTATATCGATTCAGAGAAAAGGTTCCGGCACGTTTTGGAGGCTTGTGGTGTGAATAAGACTCTCATGAAACTAGGTGTACAGGAAAGAGACACAGTCATTGTTGGAGAGGTAGACGTCTGTTAGCTTCTCTCTTATTCTCACGTCTTTAACCATTTGAAGCTTGATAATGCATAGAGTATGCATGAATGTTGAAACATGCGGAGATAATGCTAAATGGCAAACCTTGGCCTCGGTGCGATTCAAATTGAATTTCTTCAGAGTGCTTTTGATCCTATTGCAATCTCTAGATTCTTTATGTCTATTTTGCCCGTCCTTTAATCCAGTGTAGACTTACTTTCATAATCATAGTATGTTCCAGTGTTCTTTCTTGTGCAAAAAAGTATTACTAGTTACCAGCACCGAATGCAGTTTTGGATATTATTGTGGCTTGGATGAAGTTAATCCCTTCAAGAAAATGAGGAGTCTTCCTCTTTTATTTCTTTCACCGGTCTCATGAAGTGACGTTTCAAGCAAATGCTCAGAAGTCCCATGAATCATTTTGTTATGTGCAGTTTTCCTCTTTTATTTCTAAGCTTTACTGAACATTTCTGAGTTCATAGTTTATCCTGACACTATCATTTTGTTATGTGCAGTTTTCTAGATTTTCTCATCGATAAATCTTTTACTAGAAAATCTTGAATCACTAGATGTCTTCGTCGACGGATCCTAAAATCAGAAGTAGAAAGAGGAGGTCCTCTATGTGGGATCACTTTAAAAGGATCCCATGTGAAGACAAGAGCCTAGAAAAGGCTGAATGCTTATACTGTGGTGCCCAAATTGGTTGTTCTAGTGTCCAAGGGACTAGCTCAATGCATCATCATTTGGGTAGATGTAAGGAATACCCGTATGCGGGCATCGAGAATAGGAAAAAAAGTGCCTCTGGGGTTGGTAGCTCATCCAGTCCATGGAAGTTTGATCAAGATGCTAGTAGAAAAGAACTAGCGACCATGTTTGTTCTTGCTGAATTGCCTTTTAAGCTCGTAGAACATGAGGGTTTTCGGCGGTTTGTGAATAGAATCCAGCCAAAGTTCTTAATTCCATCGCGTAACACATTAAGGCGTGATTGTTATGATTTATATGTGGAGCAAAGAGGTAAATTGATGAAATATTTTGCCGACACATGTCCTAGAGTTTGTTTGACGACCGATACATGGACCTCTTGTCAAAACATGAATTACATGTGCCTTACCGCACATTTTATTGATGCTGAATGGAAGTTACAGAAAAAAATTTTAAGTTTTTGTCAAATCCCGGGTCATTCCGGTGAAATAATAGGAAAGGCGATTGAAGAATGCTTGATTGGTTGGGGGATTCAAAGCATTTTTTCTATCACTGTAGATAATGCGAGCTCGAATGATCTAGGAATTCAATACTTGAAAAGGAGATTTAATTTTCAGAACTCTCTAGTATTGAGGGGTGAGTTACTCCACATGAGGTGTTGTGCTCATATATTGAGTTTGATTGTGAGAGAAGGGTTGAAAGACATAGATGATTCTGTTGTCAGAATACGTTCAGCTGTACGTTATGTGAGGTCTTCTTCTGCGAGGTTAAGTCGGTTTAAGACCTGTATTGAATGAGAAAATATCGAGTCCAAGAGTTTTGTATGTTTGGATGTGGAGACCCGTTGGAACTCGACGTATATGATGTTGGAATCAGCTTTGAAGTTTGAGAAAGCTTTTTTCTCATTGGAAATTCGAGATAGTAAATTTGTTGAAGAATTGTCCAAGAGGAAAGGGGTGCCTACTATTGATGATTGGGATTATGCTCGTCAGGTTCTTCCTTTCTTGAAGTTGTTCTTTGATACTACTTTAAAAGTTTCAGGCTCTTCTTATGTCACAAGTAATGATTTGGCGAATGATGTCTTTGGGATTTTTGGGATGATTAATGAATATATTGAGAATGAGGATAGAAGTTTGCAAGAAATGGCCAAAAAGATGAAGATAAAATTTGATAAGTACTTTGGCAATGTGAAGAACATCAATCTTATTTTGTTCATTGCTTGCATACTTGACCCTCGACATAAGTGGGAATATGTGAAATGGGTAATCAATGATGTTTATGAGAGCAATGAGGTAAAAATTTTACATGATAAAGTAACATCATCTCTGGCATCCTTGTACGAGCAATACCGCACGGGTAAATGTCCCCAAGGAAACTTGAAATTAAAGGGTACGAGGACAGTAAGTGTGTCGAAGTCTCCCGTGATTGGTGCTAACTTTATGACTGCAAAATATCTTCGCAAAACGGGACAACAAATTTTGGAAGAGCAATCTGAATTGGATAAGTATTTGGAGGAAGCATGTGAACGATATAATCCCGACTTTGATATTTTAGCTTGGTGGAAAGTAAATTCTTCGAGATATCCTATTCTCTCTACCATTGCTCGAGATATTTTGGCCGTGCCCATCTCAACTGTAGCATCAGAGGCCGCATTCAGCACAGGAGGTCGTGTACTTGATGCCTTTCGTAGTTCCTTAAGCCCAAGCATGGTGGAGGCTCTTATATGCGGTCAAGACTGGCTGCGATCCACAGCACTTCCATTTTTGATTGAGGAAGGGTTAGAAGAACTTGAAAATTTTGACTCGGGTGAGAAAACATTATTATTTTAATATTTATACTCTTTTATATTATAATGGATACTTAAGTTCTTATTTGGATTGTGAATTTGCAGAGTCATCAAATTCAACCATGGAGTCGAGCTGGGTATCTCTTGATGATTAATGAAGTTGGATGTCAAATTTGACAGAAGGAGATTCAGCAAAGGCCCTTGGAGTAAGTGCTGGTACCTTTTGGATGTGTGACATGGAAATCTTCTTAATTTTTTGGCTGGACATTCTCAGAGAGTTATCTAATCAAATTGAGTTGATGTAGATGATTGGGCTTTCTATTATTGGTCGAGATCGTTATGGTGTTTTTCCTTTGAGAGGTAAATTACTCAACATGAGGGAAGCCAGCCATAGTCAAATAATGGAAAACAAAGAGATATAGTACGTAAAGCAGATTCTTGGGTTGCAACAAAATAAGGATTGTGACAGTGTCAAATATTTAAGATATGGTCAGGAAAGAAATGAGGTACATTCCTATAATTGCTGGATCACAAGTGTCGCAAGTAATAAAGTTTGCCTATTTGCTATTAATATTTTGAATAGGGCTCTGCTTCACTTTCTAGATTATGATAAATTCAAGAATAAAGATGATTTCGTCCAAAACTACAAGAACCTCGACTCATTTAATGAGAATGAGGTACATTCCTAGCATCTTTTTCTCTTGATATCCACTTTATTAGTAGTCCATTGATATGATAATGCTTATTGTGTCTCTTTAGCCGGCCAATCTTCATATGGAACTGCGACCTCACATTCTCCAGATAGTTTTCAAGGATGTAGAGAAGTCTTTGCCTCCAAAGGTCGAGCGTATCCTTAGAGTTGAAATGTCCCCTTTGCACAAACAGTGAGCACAGTTCTTCACTTCTATGAAGTGGTTTTCCCCTCTTTTTTGTTAACTCTGCTTATGTTGTTTGGCTATGTTCACTAGCTAATTACTCTGTTCTTAGGTATTACAAGTGGATATTAGAAAGAAATTTCCATGACTTAAACAAAGGAGTTCGTGGGAATCAGGTGATTGGATAACTTGGCTTGTTTTTAATTGGAACTTCTATTTCTACTCCACAGTAGACTCTTGTTTGATAGTTCTTGTATTGTTAGTAGTGACTGACATTCACAGTATGCATTGTGTTAAGAAAATGAGCAGTTTTTACTTTAAGATTTCTTCAATTTTTATTTATTAAAATAAGATGGCACCATCATTTTTTATTTTCTTTTTTCGATTTTGCTTGCATATATAATCGATCTGAAATTGCAGGTCTCGCTTTTAAACGTAGTGACTGACATTACACAATATGCATTGTGTTGAGAAAATGAGTAGTTTTTTACTTTAAGATTTCTTCAATTTTTTCATTTATTAAAATAAGATGGCACCCTCTTTTCTTATTTTCATTTTTCGAATTTGCTTGCATATATAATCGATCTGAAATTGTAGGTCTCCCTTTAAAACATTGTTGTGGAGTTGAAGAAATGCTGCAATCATCCTTTCCTATTTGAAAGTGCAGACCATGGGTATGGAGGGGATTTTAGAATTAGTGACAACAGTAAATTGGAGAGGATAATTTTGAGTAGTAGGAAGCTGGTCATTCTTGACAAGTTACTTGTCAGATTGCATGAGACAAAGCATCAAGTTCTGATCTTCTCCCAAGTATGCTAATTTTGCTGCTTCACATCTAGTTCTGATCTTCTATGCTCATCATGAATAACAAAGAGAAATGACAGACAATTTTATTGAGATTTCTGGTGGATTAATCTTCTCTCTAGCCACTCAAGCCACTCAGATACATAGTGAATTTATGGAATAAATCCTCCAAAAAAAAGGCATTTATATATTAAATGTACTGAAGCTGTTTGTAATTGACTACCGCTTCAGGAAAAATCAACCTCTGTTTAGCCCGTCATTGATGCAGTTACATCAACCATTAGTAATGTTTCGGGACTCAGTAAAAGTGCTGCTGAAGATCAGAAAGGTATAAAGTTGCATTTGTATGCTCGTCAGATTGCTATCATAGATAGGATAAAAGTCTGCAGATTGTTGTTATTCATGAAGAAGCACTTCTTGTGTATTGGCATTTATTTTGAGCTAGAGCAGGCTCTCCCTGCTTCCCTCACTCTAGATGAAATGAAGCAAAGTCGATAAATGGGTTGACCAAGTAATTTCGTTCATAGGAAACTAAGGAACTGACTGTTTAGCTATATGTTCTCAAGTTGGCCACTTAGATAAGAGTAGTTGCATTATCCCAGATGTGTTTGATAAATTCTAGACAGAAGAGTTGCTTATTTCCCTAGATAGATTATGGATAATGACTGTGCCTCTGCATCATTAATTTGTTTCTATGCACAGGACTCCAGCCGCAGTTAAGGATCAACTTGAGTCACGCACCAGCAGGCCATATCTCGAACAAAGGATCAGTAGTTTATCTATTTTCTTCGTTCCCGAAAGAGGATGCCAATCCTCATGCTGCTTTGGAAAAAGTTCACTCGTACTCATCACAGTCAGAATCAGAAGTTGGTTTACCTTGCTCAGAACCTGAATCTGAAGACACAAAAGACAATGAACATCAAAGCAAGTCCCCGAATTTCAGAAGAGAGAAACATTGGAAAGTGCAGTATGACAAATGCGAAACAGTGTAGAGCCAGAGGTCGAACCACAACAATCATGGATGTGAAGTAAAGAGAGGAAAATCCACATAAAGGAGACGATTAATGCTTTTTGCTGTGTTATGCATGAACAAGAAAAAATTAAAAACAAATTGTATTAACATATTCAATTAAGTGTACAATGTATAGTATTGGGTTTAAGAATCAGACATTGGGACCTTAGATTTTAAAAAAAGAAAACAAAGAAACCCGTAACCCAACCCAAAAAAATCCGACCCGACCCGGCCCGATTGTTCGGTTCATGTTCAGTTTGGTCTTGTTTCGAGTCGGGTCAACCATATATATGCTGTGTTTCGGGTCGGTTCGGGTATCATAAAGGCCCGACCCGACCCGACCCGTTGACACCCCTAGTTAGAGGTGGTGAAGTTGTTTTTTAGGCATATATTTGATTTTGGCTCGTCATTTTGTATAGGCCAGATCAATTTGGCTTCAAAATCCCTCTCTTTGGGCATTTTGTTTTTGTGATTTTCCAGCAAATTGCCTACGTTTTTTTTTTGTCAGGACAGTGACTCTAGTGAGTCATTATTCTTCTTCTTCGGCAGAGGGTTTACTGGTCAACAAAGGTTGACCAGTCAACAATCCATGTTGCATATACGGCGTACACGTAGTGCACATGTATGCACCACGTAGGGTAGTTGATCCTTAAAAAAAAGTAGAAATAGACAAGTCAGTCGGGCCGGTCCTTGATTGGGTTAGGTAAGGTCCATAGACTTCAACCAAACATGTGTCAACCTCTTAATTAATCTAGAAAAAAATCAAAAAATCAAAAAATAAAAAATAAATAATAATAAATTATTTTAAGGCCCTTAGAGAGCCACATGGCACATCTAAATCCCTTAGATTAGAAATCGGTGGGAAATATAAAAAAAATCATTAAAAAATTCAAAATTTTTGAAAATTCAAATATAATACCAAAACTATATCGTTCTAGGGTATTTTGGACCCATTCGGTCATAGGCTGGGCACTGGGGAGGTGTGGACCGGGTCGACCTGACCCGATTTAGAAAATTAATAAAAAAAATTAACAAAAATACTAAAAAATCACAAAAATTAATAAAATTTAGAAAAAAATAAAAAAAAAATTTTGAAAAAAAGAAAAATGACCACATTCAATTGCTTTGACCCACCCATTTTTTTTTGTTAATTTTGGTTCTCGAAACCTCTCCAAATAACCATTTTGCCCCTTTGGGTATTTTGTCCCAAAATTTCCCAAACACCCTAAACACCAATGGCACATTCTCTAAACTCTTAGGGCCTCAATAGATATGTATGCCATGTGATGATTGCTATACGATTTATGCGCATGAACTAATTCCTTGATTTGCACACTTTCATCGTTGATTGTGATTGATAGGATGGTCATTCCTATTTGCATGAATCCTCTAGATGTTAGAGCTTACCTTACCTCGAGATATCTACATAAAATTCATAATTAAGAAAATCACTCAACTTAAGTACAAAAATGACATTGATGGGAATGTCAGCGTAACTTAGTCTCTAAACCCAAATTCTCTGGTTCTGTAGAACCAAATGGACTTTTCCAACTGCTCAGTAGGGTTTTCAATCTAACCTCCAAAAATAGATTAGTGATTGTCGTGACCCTAAAAATTTTTCTTTTGATGGAAAAATTTCCAGGTTAACGGATTATCAGGTTGATTAAATTAATTGACCTAATACGAACCCTCCCAAGTTCTACCGAGTCGCAACTTTGGTTTTTTGTTCAAATGATTTTAAAGTTTGGAGTTGCCACTAATCATTTTTGGTGGGTCGTTAGAAACCTAAGTAAATTAGCGGGAGAACTAAATTACTTCTACGAACCAGAGATTATGAGTTCGGGGACTTGGTTACACTAGTTAATTAAAACTAATGCTCTTTCGGTATCTTAATTTCATGGATATCCTAATTTGGTAACTCAGGCTTGGTTTACTTCTAAGGCTCTAGTGGAGTGTTCTCTTTTTGTACTTTCACTTTTTAAATAGGATGCATAGGTGGTATTTTTTGGTATTTTCAAAATATTTAAATTCCCTGAAGCCGAAAGAGGGAGTGTGTTAACGACTTCTGTGCAGTGTTACGGTCTCCAACAGATGGCCCCGGCCTACTTATTCTGGGGTCCATGATTCGAGAATCTAATTACAAGAAGTAAATAACAATAAATAAAGACCACCAATGGATGGCTTAACATTGACTTGACTCTCCCCTTTGGGGTTTAATGGTGCGGAAATTAAATTACAGAAATTTAAATGACAGTAAGTAAAAACCTCCAATGGGCGGCCTAGCATTGGCTTAACTCTTCTCTTTGGGGTTTAATAGTGCGAAAATTAAATTACAGGAATTTAAATGACGGTAAGTAAAAACCTCCAATGGGCGGCCTAGCATTGGCTTGGCTCTTCCCTTTGGGGTTTAATAGTGCAGGAATTAAATTACAATAATTTAAATAAAAACCTCCAATGGACGGTCTAGTTTGGCTTGGCTCTCTCTTTTGGGGTTTAAGGTGCATGAAATTGCAGTAAATAAAAACCTCTAATGGACGGCCCAGCTTGGCTTGGCCCTCTCTTTTAGGGTTAAGGTGCAGAAATTAAATTGCAGGAATTAGACGACCTCCAATAGATGAGTTTTGCCCTCTCCATTCTGAGGTTTGAATTCTTTAAAATAAAATACAACAAATTGATTTAACAATTTGAGCTAAAATCCATCGACGGGTCGAGTGAGAATTTGGTGAACATTCTGGGCTTGTATGGACCAATTTTGTTTGTATCTTCATGAAATCACCATTGGTACAGAGTCGTTATTACCTGACATAAAATATGGAAAAGAAAAGTGGGGGGCAGTGTAGACAATTTATGCTAATTTGCGACTAAAACCATAAATAAACGAATAAATAAAAACACTTACCTCGAATTTGCTTGTCATTGACAAGGATGAACTCTTGATTTATGTTGAACGATGAAGGAATTGGTGATGATAACTCATAGCTTTAAACTCCCATCATCTTCAAAATTCTATTTCTTTTTGGTATTTTTTTTCTCTCAAATTTTTCTTCAATATCCAAAAACCCTCTCAAACATCCAAAATTTTCTCTCCAAAAAAATTTTCCCTTCCAAGCTCACTTCTTCATCCTTTTATAGTCCACTCATCCATCTCTCATTCTAATTTTTTCACCAACTCTTCTTCATCCCATCTTCCCTTCTCTATTATCATCTTCCCCTCTCCATCTCCTCTTCTCCATCTTCCATTCTCTATTCTAATTTCTTCACCAACTCTTCTTTTTATTATTTGCGAAATAATCCTTCAAATGTTAGATATTTGCATTCTAGTTCCTGAGATTTTAAGTATTTTCAATTCAGTCCCTAGATAAATATTTCCTTAAGTCTAAATCTCCTCATATTTTTAACACGCCTCTCTTATGCTTAGTCGAAATTCATTGTATATTAAATTTAAACTCATTTCTTGTCGCTGAAAATAACGCAAAATTTAATTAAAGCCCTTTTACAAAATTGAGTTCTTCTGGATATAATTGAGCCAAGATGAAAATTTGGAATATTATAGAATAATTTCACAACTCCTAAAGTGAAAAATAAAAATAAATTAACTCAAATTGAATTTTTTAGGCCCCAAATCCTATTATTTATTAAATATTTTCCTAATTTCTAAAAAATGTATATAAAATAAAAAAAATACAAAAAATTATGTTTCATTCAAAAATGGTTGCTTAAGCTTGGCAAAGGCTTCTAAAGTTGATTTTGCAATTTTCTCATTTTTTTTTTATAAATTTTCGAAAATAAAAATACCGAAAAATACTGAAAATATGAAAAATCATTTTTTGGTCAAAATTGGTTCCCTAGGCTTAACCAAGATCCCCAAAGTTTATTTTTTTAATTTTATGAATTTTTTTATTAATTTTAAAGGAGAAAAGATGATTAAAAATTAAGTGTCAATAGTGATAACTCCGTTGGCATGCACACATTGCACATGTCACCCAACCATACTAAGATCAATCCCGTTTTAAATAAAAATCTCATCGCTTCTGATTTGGTATAGGCCTAGGAGGGCTTATGCCTCGATCTCAACATTCTATCGAGTGGAGGGGATTCCATCAATCCATTAACCCCTGTCGCGACCCTCTAAAAAAAATTTTAAATTTTAAAAGGGGTTAACGGATTATTAGGTTAATTAGATTTGACTAACCTAATGCGGACCCTCCCAAGCCCTACCGAATCGCAACTTTGGTTTTTGTTTAAATGATTTTGAAATTTGGAGTCGCCACTAATCGTTCTTGGTAGGTCGATTAGAAACCTAAATAAATTAGCGGGAGAACTAATTTATTCCTGCGAACCAGAGATTATGAGCTCGGGGACTTGGTTACACTAGTTAATTAAAACTAATGCCCTTTCGGTACCTTAATTTCATGGATATCCTAATCCGGCAACTCAGGCTTGGTTTATTCCTAAAGCTCTAGTAGGGTATTCTCTTTTGTGTTTTCACTTTTTAAATAGGATGCATGGATGGTATATATTTTTATTTGTTATATTTTTTTAAGTGTTAAAGATTCCCTGAAGCCGAAAGAGGGAGTGTGTTAACGACCTCTGTGCAGTATTACGACCTACTCATCTTTTGGGTCTGATGATTCAAAAATTAAATTATAGGAAGTACATGACAGTGAATAAACACCTCCAATGGGAGGCCTAGCATTGGCTTGGCTCTTCCCTTTGGGATTTAAGGTACATGTATTTAAGTTGCAAGTATTTAAACTACTGTAAGTAAAAACCTCCAATGGGAGGCTAAGCATTGGCTTGGCTCTTCCCTTTGGGATTTAAGGTACTGGTATTTAAGTTGCAGGTATTTAATTACTGTAAGTAAAAACCTCCAATGGGAGGCTAAGCATTGGCTTGGCTCTTCCCTTTGGGATTTAAGGTACAGGTATTTAAGTTGCAGGTATTTAACTACTGTAAGTAAAAACCTCCAATGGGAGGCTAAGCATTGGCTTGGCTCTTCCCTTTGGGATTTAAGGTGCAGGTATTTAACTACTGTAAGTAAAAACCTCCAATGGGAGGCTAAGCATTGGCTTGGCTCTTCCCTTTGGGATTTAAGGTGCAGGTATTTAAGTTGCAGGTATTTAACTACTATAAGTAAAAACCTCCAATGAGAGGCTAAGCATTGGCTTGGCTCTTCCCTTTGGGATTTATGGTGCAGGTATTTAAATTGCGGATGGACTTTGTCCTCTCCATTTTGGGGTATGAATTTTTTAAAATGAAATACAACGAATTGATTCAACAATTTGAAATTTGTGCGCGCTTGAGGACTCCTCCAAGCCGATTTTGTGCTTCCATAGGATTGACCATTGATATAGAGCTGCGGCTTCCTGACATAAAATAGAGTGAAGTGTTAGTATACAAAATATGTGCTAATCTGCACCTAAAACCAGAAGAGTAGAAAGAGTACTTATCTCCCATTTTTTTGGGAGGGATTTCTATAATTGATTTTCGCTCTCTATGTTCCCAATATAGAGAGTTTCTTTTGAATTAAGAGGGACTTTTAGTCACAGATCAGTTGAGAAATCGGTGGACAGCTTAGGAGCTTGTCTGGGCCGATTTTTGCATCTCGACGAGATTTTTGCTGTTGACGTAAAGATATCCTTCTCCTGACATAAAATATGGAAGAAAAAGGAGATGGAGAAAGTGTATACAATTTGTGCTAATTTGCGAGTAAAACCATAAATAAATGAATAAATAAAAACACTTAGCTTGAATTTGTTTGCTCGTTGACGAGGATGAACTCTTGATTTATATTGATCGATGAAGGAATTTGTGATGATAACCCCTAGCTTTAAACTCTCATCATCTTCAAAATTCTCTCTCTTTTGGTATTTTCTTTCTCTCAAAATTTTCTTCAATCTCCCAAAACTCTCTCAAACATCCAAAATTTTCTCTCCAAAAAATTCTCCCAAACACTTCAAATTTTCTCTCTCAAGAATTGCTTTCTCAAGCTCACTTCTTCCTCCTTTTATAACCTACTCATCTATCTCCCATTCTAATTTTTCCACTAACTCTATCTCCCATTCTAATTTCTCCACTAACTCTTCTTCATTTTCATCTTCCATTCTCCATCTCTATCTCACATTCTAATCTCTCCACTAACTCTTCTTCATCTTCATCTTTCCTTCTCCATATTTATCTCCCATTCTAATTTCTCCACTAACTCTTCTTAATCTCCATCTTCCCTTCTCTATTCTTATCTTCCATTCTAATTTCTCTACTAACTCTTCTTCATCTCCATCTTCCCTTCTCTATTCTTATCTTATTTTCTCCATCCATTCTTCTCCAACTTCTCTTCTTCATCTTCCCTTCTCTATTCTAATTTATCCACTAACTCTTCTTTTTATTATTTGTAAAATAATCATTCAAGAGTTAGGTATTTGCACTCTAGTCCTTGAATTTTAAGTATTTACAATTCAGTCCCTGAAAAAAAAATATTTCTTTAAGTCCAAATCTCCTCACAATTTTTGACACACCAAAATTTACCACATGTCAAATTTAAGCTCATTTCTTGTCGCTGAAAATAATGCATAATTTAATTAAAGCCCTTTTGCAAAATTAAGTCATTCTGGGTATAATTGGGTCAAGATGAAAATTTAAAATATTAGAAGACAATGTCACAACTCATAAAAAGTGAAAGTTAAAAATAAGTTGAGTCAAATTAAATTTTTTTAGGCCCGATTCGAGATTATACTCGTGAAGGAACACGTGACTCGAATTGGATTTTTCTGAATTTGCGATGGCCAATATGAAAATAGATTTAAAATAAAAATATTAACTATCTTTGTGTATTTTTTGGCCTCAAATGTTATTTTTCCAAAATTTTCAAATATTTTTGTATTTTTTTAAAAAAAAATTAAAATATATATAATATGAAAAATTATTTTTTGGTCAAAATTCGTTCCCTAGGCTTGGCTAAGGTTCCCAAAGTTGATTTTTCAATTTTATGAATTTTTATGGATTTTCTATTAATTTTCAAAAATAAATAAATAAAAAATACGTAAAAATACTGAAAATATGAAAAATCGTTTTTTGGTCAAAATTGGTTCCCTAGGCTTGGCTAAGGTCCCCAAAGTTGATTTTTCAATTTTATGAATTTTTATGGATTTTTTATTACTTTAGCAATATTAAAAATGATTAAAAATCAGGTGTCAACAGCTGCCCCTCTTTGAAAGGAAGCTCGGTAGAGGTTCATTTCAAAGACGAGATGACACCTGAATTCTAATCGACTCAATACAAGGAAATAAAAAGAGTCGTGACATGAATGTTCCACTGAAAATGAAATGAGAACCTAAGGATTCGTTATATAAAAAAACTTTAGGGTGGTTGAACTTGAACCCGTATAGTGGATCAACCCATGGTAGATTCCTAATAAAAGGATTCTACTGATTAAAAATTGAATTAAAATTTGACCCGTATGGTGGGTCATACCATTTGACCCGTATGGTGGGTCGTACCATGGTAGATTCCTAATAAAAGGATTCTACTGATTAAATTTTGATTGAGATTTGACCCGTATGGTAGGTCACCCCATGGAGATACCTGTAAGAAGGACTTGGTGCCTGTAGAAAGGACTTGGTGCCTGTAAGAAGGACTTGATTTGCCTGTAAGAAGGACTTTGTGCCTGTAAGAAGGACTTGATTTGCCTGTAAGAAGGACTTGATTTGCCTGTAAGAAGGACTTTGTGCCTGTAAGAAGGACTTGTTTTGCCTGTAAGAAGGACTTGATTTGCCTGTAAGAAGGACTTTGTTTGCCTGTAAGAAGGACTTTATGCCTATAAGAAGGACTTGATTTGCCTGTAAGAAGGACTTGATTTGCCTGTAAGAATGACTTTATGCCTGTAAGAAGGACTTTGTGCCTGTAAGAAGGACTTGATTTGCCTGTAAGAAGGACTTTGTGCCTGTAAGAAGGACTTGATTTGCCTGTAAGAAGGACTTTGTGCCTGTAAGAAGGACTTGGTTTGCCTGTAAGAAGGACTTAGTTTGCCTATAAGAAGGACTTGGTGCCTATAAGAAGGACTTGGTTTGCCTGTAAGAAGGACTTTATGCCTGTAAGAAGGACTTGGTGCCTGTAAGAAGAACTTGGTTTGCCTATAAGAAGGACTTTATACCTGTAAGAAGGACTTAATTTGCCTGTAAGAAGGACTTGTTTTGCCTGTAAGAAGGACTTTGTGCCTGTAAGAAGGACTTGGTTTGCCTGTAAGAAGGACTTGGTGCCTGTAAGAAAAACTTGGTTTGCCTATAAGAAGGACTTTATGCCTGTAAGAAGGACTTGATTTGCCTGTAAGAAGGACTTGTTTTGCCTGTAAGAAGGACTTGATTTGCCTGTAAGAAGGACTTTGTACCTGTAAGAAGGACTTGTTTTGCCTGTAAGAAGGACTTTGTGCCTGTAAGAAGGACTTGTTTTGCCTGTAAGAAGGACTTGATTTGCCTGTAAGAAGGACTTTGTGCCTATAAGAAGGACTTGATTTGCCTGTAAGAAGGACTTGGTTTGCCTGTAAGAAGGACTTATTTTGCCTGTAAGAAGGACTTGGTGTACCTCAAAAGGTGCCATTCTGGAATCTAGAAAGATCAGGAATCCTGCAGAAGCTCAAACCCAAATTATATTATCCTGTCGCTTTAGGAATAAACCAAAGAGGCAGAGATCAAAAGGTCTCGAACATTTCTGTCCTTGAGACAAATCATGCTTTATTGAAGAAGGTGGATACCTGTATGTACCGCAATGGATTCGAGTACCCCAACAACCGTCAGAATTCATTCTCTTGAAAGGTTCAGGTTGAAGATATACTTACCTGAGAATTTGGAAGAAATGCTTGGTGGCTTCTCGACAACCAGGCTTGTTCATTCAATAATCACTGAATGAATTTCAAGACTTTGGAAGGTAGTTTGAACATTGGGAATGTGTTGCCTGTCAGGCAGTATCAGAGGTAACATGTGCAAGCATTTTCATCAATGAGTTGATCGGTTCATGTAAAACTATTCAACCAAGTCGGCAATGATTAGAAGTAGTCTGTGTGATAACTCATGATGCAATCAATACAAATATGGATCATGCAAAACTATTCTGTCAAGCTTGCATTACCAATTCTGTTTAAGGAGGTTCTCATAGTATGAACGCCTCGAATGTAATCTGAATGGGGGACTTCAATCCGAAAGGGCCTTCTCTCACTTTGGGGAAAGGCTGTTTATCTGTAAATTAAAATGTTAGACTTGCGTGGAAATGGTTTGCCTTTCCTCATCCTGTCATGCCCCATTCTGCACATTTGATGTCTCCTGTGCAGTTTATGCTCTAAGTTGGAGTTGGTAAGTTAAACACACAGAATAGTCATACATAATTCATGAACTGTGTAAGCACAATGCAGATGTGACAATTTTTTAGCATTACGTGTGTTTATATAATGTGCAAATATGGGCGGATTTGAATTGCCCCTGGTATGTGGGCGAACCGAACAAATTGGGAAGCCTACTCCTTATGTTGAGGGGTGGTTCGTCTCAAACTTTGTCTCTACGTGATGAAGCATATGGGTGAGGGAGCATTTCAGTTTGTTTAATGACAGCGACCGCCACGGTTTAGCGGTTGAATGCCCCTGTAAAAAGCAGAGAAATTATTCTTGAAATCAAACGAGATAAGGAAGACATATTTGCTTTTTCGCTTCAGAGCTTGTGATCAATTTGCCCCATTTTTCACCAGAATAGATCTTGTCAGATGATCATAATTTTCTTTTGGATTTGTCTCCTTCAACATGTTAAATGTTAGTGTAAATATTTCCTGTAAAAAGAAAAAGAGACATATCAGCCAGTATTAAAATGGATAAATTGAAAACGATACTGATTTACCCTTCATCTTGAATGTCTTGCACGAGTCTTGTACCAGTTTTGTTGGATTGAATTTTCCTCGACTTTTGTTGGGCGCCTCACCATTATGGGAAGACTATGGTAAAATACTGACTTTGATATTACTCGTCGAGTATTCCTGTTTGTAAAAAAAAGAAATGCACAAAAAGTTGTTTCATTTATTTATAATACATACAACATTCCCCACCCTTGGGGATCGAACTCGGAATATTTCGGACCTACTGTCATCCCCCATACCATTCGGTCCATTGGACCGTAGGTGTCCATGGGGCTTTCTTTTCAAGGGTTAATCCTTGGGGATAACGCAGCCCTGTTGTATCACCTTGGGCCATGTTACGGTATTTCTCGAGGTAATTTGCAATCCCTGTTAAGAATGGAATAAGACAATTCAAGACTTGAGATGATTATGTGCACATTAGAACGATACAGAATTACCCATTTCTGAGATTGTTCGCGTCTTTCGCTTGTACTTTCCTTTGTCCGAAGCTGTCTATCCCGTGGTAATGCCCATGAGTTGATTTGCCCCCAAATTTTATCCAACCTGTATTCGGATATGAATGCGTTCTCGGGTCGATTTGCAATTTCCTGAGAATAGAAAGGGCTTAATTTTAAAACTTGGAGCAACTGAGGGTAAATTGAAACGATACGGAGTTACCCTTCAGGTTTATGCAGATTTTCACTCGCCATTAATTCGTCGCGAGGTTGGTGAGGTGGCGGATTCGAGCATTTAATAGGGGGAAGTCGGATTATTACTCCTTGCTTTTACACATTCACAAAAACAGAAAAACACATCACACAAGGAAATAAAACACATTCACTCATTCAGGATTAGTTCCGCTTCCTCTGCAGGCTCTCCCATGATCAGCTGGCTTCATCCCAAATTAGGTATGCATCGGCCATATTGAAGGTCTCGTGGTCACTGGCTGAACAAGTGCATTACAGTCCCGATGCTTTACCGATATCAAACTGGTTGATTATGGCGAAAAGATCATCGTCAATGTCCGCTTGGTGGTGATCTGTCCCTTCTTCCTCGGGAGGTATTGATGCTGATCCAGTATCATTGGTCCTTTTGTACCCTCCTCCAACAGAACTCGATCCTGTTATAAACTGGTCTAACTCACCTCTTAAACGTGCATTTTCGATCCTCAGATCATGCATTTCATCGAGGGTGAGGAGGAGGCTATTGCAGTTGGGGCAGGTGGCGGAGTCAAAAGTCTCTTTATACATCTTGTTTTCCGCTCGGAGGTTTTCATTTTCAACTCTTAGAAACTCGGCTTCGTTGTGCTCATGACGAGCCTTCATTCGGGTTCGCCTATTTTGAAACCAGAACTTGATTTGCAAAGGTTCAAGTCCTAACTCTTGACTCAGTTCCATTTTCTGTTTGCCGTCTGGCATAGGGCATGTTCTGAAGAAATCCTCAAGCCTTTGTACCTGCTCCTTAGTATGGCGACGGTAACGCTTCTTTTGACCCTTACCGTTATTGTCCTTATCTTTACTGAGATTTTGGACGTCGTCGGCGGAAGAGCCAGGCTCCATAGGCTCGATCCCAAACATGGCTTCGAACTCTTCCTCTCCCATATTCAGCAGGCAATGATAGCTCTCGGGAGTATTGGGTTGAGACATCTTTGATTTGGTTGATGATTTCTCAAGATTTGCTACTCGCTTCCGGTGTTTTCACTCTCTTTGAATTTTTCTGAGCGATTGCCTATGCCTTAAGACCCTCTTCCGAGCATGGCGTCTCTTTTAAAATTAAACGTGGGTTTAGCAACTGTATTGCTTCTTCCAAGGGTCCGGCCTTTCTCAATCCTCTTTTCTTATCGTGTCTCTTGCTCGGCTCGTCTCCTTCTATCTTTTCGTGATAGGGCCCCTTGTTGTTGTCTCCACCGTCAATTTGCTGGCGAGTTCTTCAATAAAGACGAGTCGTATCTCTTTTCTGCCGAAAATGTCTTTGTCTCCCACTCAGCTTATTTTTTATCTTTTCTTTTTCAAAGTAGTGGCGTCCCGTTTAGCTTTGCCGTAGAGACGTCGGATTTGCTTGGCTGGAGATTGGAGACGAGTAGCGGAGGTGATACTGATAGGGAATGTTAGACAGGAAAATCTGGCCAGTAGAGACTTCCCCTGCAAAAATGAAAGAGAATGCGGCAGTATATGTTCTTCATATTCTAGAAAAATTGGAACGATATTGTTTTACCCTTGTGTGTACTTCTATTGAATTTGAATTGAGGAAGTTCCTTCATTTGGACTGGATTGAATTGTATGTCCCGAGTTGCCCTTCACTTTGAGCTTGCCACGTAAGTGCTTTGCTTAGTTGGGCCTTATTTTCTTTCGGGTTGCCTTGGACCATCATCATTTTCTATGCCATCGGGTCCGTGGACCGGAGGGCTCCTTTAATTTGAAGGTTACCTTCGAGGCAAATGAGTCATATCGCGTTCCATTGGGTCATTTCATTTTGCGACACTCTTGAGGCACTTTGCGATTCCCTGGGTGAGAATGGAACAAATCCAATTTAGCATTTTGCAACGATTGAGGGTAAATTGGAACGACACACAATTACCCGTCTTCGAGCTCGCCTGGGCATTTCACTTGAAATTTCCCTACGTGAGGCCATTCAACATTTCTCATTATGGCAGTCAGCGACGTTACCACAAATTGATCCGCCCTAAATCTAGCATAAAAAGGGATTCACGCATTCGACAGGATAAAAAAAATAAATAAATAAATTGCCCCCTTGTCCCTGAATTAAATCGAGACACCTAGAAAGCTGGAAAATATCATACGCAGGGGAATTAAGCATGAAATAAAATGTGCACTTATTCAAGGTCAGTTTTACCTCTCCTGTGGCTCTTCGATAATCAGCTAGTCTCGTGTTGGTTCGGGTGTGGATGATCGATGTTTGAGAGTCCCTACTCACTGGCTCCTGATCGCGGCTTGGGACGTCTGTCAACCCTAAACTGGTTGACCAGGGCAGTAAGCTCATCATCTAGGTAATCTCTTGAACCTTCCAGCAACTGATGCTCGAATTGGGCATTGTTGTTGGCAAATGCTGGCGGTAGATTTCTCATTCTGTCCTCGCCATGAGCAATTTGACTTCTCGTGCTAGAGCCTTCATCATTACTCGAGAAAGTGTGGGGATCACCAACTGTCCTGCTGCCAAAAACTCCTTCCATTGGAGGATTAAAGAAGTGGAAGTGCTCAGGATAATTTCTTGTCTGATTCTCTGGCTGCGCAGGCGCGCTGATCATGGGATGAATTCTAGCCACGGGTTGGTGCTCAGACCAAGGAGTCTGAATACACTGCCCTTGCGGTCTATACTCTTGAAGAGCATTAGGGTGATTCTGGGGGATACTTTGATTAACGCCTGGAGGATTGATGGCACGGCTACTGGCTTGGTTGATGATGGGAAGTGGCTCGCCCCATGCTAACCCGCGGAACTTATGGTGGCGAGGAGACTCGACATTCAGGCTTGGATCAGTCCCGCCTTGGTTTTCTTGATTCTGAGCTGCATTGTGTTCTCTCACCCTTTTTCTGTACTTCTGAAGATGACTCGAAACATTTGCTTTAGTGAGTCCCTCTACGTTCATAATTTCCAGTATATGTTGTGGCCGTGCCGAATCGATTCCTACCTGTTGAACTGCATTAACAAACATACGATGCAGCTCGGGAGACCAACTCATCTTCTTTCTCCAGTTGCTTGGAACAAAATTGAAGGCTTGATGCTTGTTCTCATGGTCGTGCAATTGCTTCCTTACCACGTGCTGCCATATGTTTTGAAGCATCTGAACCCTAACTGGTTTCGTTACGACGTCTTGGGCCCCATTTAAGACAGCCTTCATTATGGCTTGCTGATCATCGCTTGCCGATATTACGAGGACTGGCATGTTTAATTTAGAATTGATGACTTCCAAGAGAGTGAAAACATCCATGTCAATCCCTACCATGGCGGTGAGGACGATATCAAACTGGTCACCACTCCTCCTTAATATCTCTAAGGCCTCTGTCGCCTTTGCTTGAGCTACAACCTTATACCGGCATTTTCTCAATACGGTAACAAGGATTGATAAAGAGACTGGATTACCGTCAATGGCCATGACCAGTAGACCCTCAGGGTAAGGAACTTCATTAGCTTCGACCAGGGTTGAACATGCGCCCGTTTCCCTAATGCTCGACATATTTCTGGATCTAGGACTGCCGACTCGAGACCGCCTCAAGATGTCTTCTTGGACTTGAGGGATCACGGGATCGTCGATGGTTTCTCGTAACAGGCTTTGAAAGCCGATGCTTTGATGGTGAAGGTTTTGAATTCCTCTTCCACGAGAACTCCTTCCTCTCTATCTTTCTCCTGCGAGTTCTTGCGAATGAACTCTCACTATCAAATGAGGACAAGTTCTCTCTCTGGCAATAGCAACGACTTCCCTCTTCACGGGCAGTGCTATTAGATTTTTCGAGGGAGAAAATCTAATATTCAGCTTTTGATCAAAGGGGAAATCCTTATTTCTCGCTCAGTTCGTCTTTCTTTTTTCTTTTCGTGGTAGAGGGCCCTTGTCAAGATCTCCACCGTCGATTTACTGGCGGGTCCTCCATTAAAGACGAGTCGTATCTCCTTTTCTGCCGAAAATTTCTTTGTTTCCCACTCAGCTCGTTTTTTATTCTTTCTTTTTCAAAGTGGTGGCAGCCCGTCCAACTTTTCTGCAGAGACGTCGGGTCTGCTCAGCTTGAGGTTGCCGCTTGACTGGAATTCGAGCCAGCGGGGGTGTTGCCGACAGAGAATGGTAGATAGAAAAAACTCGACCAATAAGGACTGCCCCTGTGAAATCATTATTTAAATTGAAGCAGATTATCACCTTCGCATTCCGATCATCTGCCTCGCCTCTCTCCTCCTTTCTTTCGTGATCTGCTTTCAAAAATGGCCAATTCTCCTAACCATACCTTCTCCGCCGAAATCCTGACTGGGTGGGAGAGACTCTACAATCTTCTTGGTAGAGGTTACGCTCATATAGCCCAAAACTCTACCGTTGAGGCTGAAATCCTCGGTTTATTCAGGACCCTAGACGCTGCTTCTGTTGAGGGTACCCAACTGGGGAGGGAGTATCGGAACTTCCCGACCCTCTTCATTAATTTTCTGGCTGCCTATAACCGCGCTTATGAGACGGTCATTGTGACTGCCGTCGTGAAAGCTCGTTACCGAGACCGGCACGAGCGTCTGGAAATAGTCACATTTATGGCTGATAATCACAAGAAAGCCTTCAAGTTTGCCAATGATCAGCTTTTGTGGCTAGTTCGTGAGAGGGGAAAGTTGGTGGACCATTTGGCCTTGGTCCGAACTTACGCCGAACAGGAGCCGAGCAATATTATGATGAGGTGCAAATGCGGTTGGCTGCAGGAGAGACTTGATGACATTACGGCAGATATTGCTTTCGAGAGGGCGGCAATTTCGGACTTGGAGTTTGCTGTCGAGCATTACGAGGCCAGTATGGCCCAGGCTAAGGAGAAGCGCGATCGCCTCTTCTTTAGGCTCGCGGAGCTTGATCCTGAGAACGCCCGGTGCACCCGGAGCATCAACTGTTTGGAGAGTCAGTTGAGCTCCTTCGTAATGGTTATTAGGGCTCAGTTTGGCTTTACTTTTCCTCCCCAGTGAGCTGTTGTAATGCTCTTTGATGAATAGAATGAAAGAAAAGCTTCACGTGTTTTTTTTTGTTTAATTTTCCTGCTATCGTTTCTTCCGCATAGCATAACAGAACGATTTGAGGTACCGAAGATGTCGAGGCTTAATGTTTTTCTTGATGTTCTTGTTTAATTTCTCCAGACGATGATATCGAGAACATTGATGAAGGGTTCGGCGATGGCCCCCACTATCCATCTTGAGATCACAAACAATAACACTATGACAACTCGATCAGTGCGCTGGTAATAAATCCGGCCACCTATTGTGTGCCCACTTTTATCCATATTTTATTTCTTTCGGCGTCCACTTGCTCGTGTCGATCGCCTGTAGCGTCGGGAGAAATTCCTGTGGGCCACGTTCATTAATAGAACCTCGGTCCTCTAAAGCCCTCCGTATGTTTCAGATAAGAGGAAATTTTAAGATCGGTCTCTGGTTGATTTAATCAGGTAAAGGTATTTGTTTCATGGGTTCTGATTATATAATCCATATTGTCTTTCAAAAGACGCGGGATCCTCTGCAATACATTAAATATGCCCCCGTGTTTAATCAGTATAAATCCACCGTCATATCAGAATACACTGCCCATACAAGTTTACGGATTGACATAACTCTGTCTGTCAAAGATGGACAGTGTTCGTTTGCCCCCCGGAATTAACGGTTGAAACCTCGGTGTTTTTCGTCTTTTGGTATTTCTGGAGATGATTCTTGATATATTTTGAACTTAATTTTTACACCCGTCTAGGGTATCTAGGGTCTCCCTGCAAAAGAAAATGATATAATTAGTATGCGACACAAGGAATGTCGGTCCATGACTCCTATATTAGTCCAATTTGATTTTTTTTATTTTTATGAGAAATCAGAAAAAAAAAAATTCCCTTAGGAAGAAATGGGTTAATACAAAATTTTTTTGCAGATTTATTACTCTTTTTTTTTAAGGAATGTGACAAAATCTCTTGACGTTTACTAAAATTTTTGAAGGAATTTCCTTTTTATCAGAATAAATTTTCAGAGGTAAATTTGTCAGGAAAATTTTATTTTTATTGAAGCAGGAAAGACATGACAGAAATCCTTTATTGGTTAACAAAATTCCCCCGAGACATTAGTCTAATTTTATTTAGAGAAAATTTTCTTAGAAAAACATGAGCAAATTTCTCGAAAAGAATTTTTGTTGCAAGTTTTTATAATTTGAAAGAATGTGATAAAATCACTTGATGTTTACCAAAGTTTTTTTTTTTGAAGGAATTTTTCTTTTATCGAAATAAAATTTTAGAGGAAAATTTGTCAGGAAAATTTCATTTTTATTGAAGCAAGAAAAACATGACAAAAATCTCTTATTGGTCAATACAATTCCCCCGAGACATTAGTCTAATTTTATTTAGAGAAAATTTTCTTCGAAAAACATGAGCGAATTTCTCGAGAAGAATTTTCTTGCAAGTTTTTATAATTTGAAAAATGTGATAAAATCACTTGATGTCTACTAGAGTTTTTTTTTTAGGGAATTTTTCTTTTTATTGAAATAAATTTTCAGAGGAAAATTTTTTCAGGAAAATTTCATTTTTATTGAAGCAATAAAAACATGACAAAAATCCCTTATTGGTTAATAAAATTCCCATGAAGGGATTTTTCACATCATTTTTTCAAAATTTTTTTAAAAGAAATGAGGGACAAATTTAATTTTTATTTTCTTTTAAAAGAATGGTCGTAATATCAAGCTCAAAAACTGACTAACACCTAGCATGGACCGACCGAAAATATATACAAGATAAAATTAGAGAACTTACTTTTACCTTGGAGAAATGCAAATCACATAGTCATGCGCATGACTCAAGTGAGGAGTGAACTCTAGAAAATAAAAGAAGGAGAGACAGGGTATGGATCTAAAAGGCCCCCACTATCTGAATTGACAAACTTACCCTCCGCGCAATCAAATCACAATGGGAAGAATTGTCAATTCAGATAATGAGCGGGATAAAATATGGTCAACCCCAGCGCAATCGACGCAAGAGCTTTGCATATTCGATCCCTATCTATGGTTTTCTAGGAAGAATTTCGCGACTTGGGTTTAGACGCTTGTGTGTGCAGGTGTCGTGATCCTCAGAGTATGCAAGACATGCACAACAATTGATATCAAAATAGCGATTCTAAAAATGTGCGAAATTAAACAAATAAACCCAATACCGAGCCTGCAAAACAAAGGGGTTAGCCAAACACTCCGCCCCTTATAACTCCCATCATGCAAAAACATATAACACCTATAGAATGAGTCCCAAGCAAGATCGCCAGAAGCAAGATATCCATGAAATTTTCATTGGCCTAAGTCCATTAAGACTTTTAAAATTTCGAAAAAATTTAAGTATTCCAATTGGTATCTTTTTTTCGAAAATTTAAAAATCCCGTCCCCAGCGGAGTCGCCAGTCTGTCGCAACCCTCTAAAAAAAATTTTAAATTTTAAAAGGGGTTAACGGATTATTAGGTTAATTAGATTTGACTAACCTAATGCGGACCCTCCCAAGCCCTACCGAATCGCAACTTTGGTTTTTGTTTAAATGATTTTGAAATTTGGAGTCGCCACTAATCGTTCTTGGTAGGTCGATTAGAAACCTAAATAAATTAGCGGGAGAACTAATTTATTCCTGCGAACCAGAGATTATGAGCTCGGGGACTTGGTTACACTAGTTAATTAAAACTAATGCCCTTTCGGTACCTTAATTTCATGGATATCCTAATCCGGCAACTCAGGCTTGGTTTATTCCTAAAGCTCTAGTAGGGTATTCTCTTTTGTGTTTTCACTTTTTAAATAGGATGCATGGATGGTATATATTTTTATTTGTTATATTTTTTTAAGTGTTAAAGATTCCCTGAAGCCGAAAGAGAGAGTGTGTTAACGACCTCTGTGCAGTATTACGACCTACTCATCTTTTGGGTCTGATGATTCAAAAATTAAATTATAGGAAGTACATGACAGTGAATAAACACCTCCAATGGGAGGCCTAGCATTGGCTTGGCTCTTCCCTTTGGGATTTAAGGTACATGTATTTAAGTTGCAAGTATTTAAACTACTGTAAGTAAAAACCTCCAATGGGAGGCTAAGCATTGGCTTGGCTCTTCCCTTTGGGATTTAAGGTACTGGTATTTAAGTTGCAGGTATTTAATTACTGTAAGTAAAAACCTCCAATGGGAGGCTAAGCATTGGCTTGGCTCTTCCCTTTGGGATTTAAGGTACAGGTATTTAAGTTGCAGGTATTTAACTACTGTAAGTAAAAACCTCCAATGGGAGGCTAAGCATTGGCTTGGCTCTTCCCTTTGGGATTTAAGGTGCAGGTATTTAACTACTGTAAGTAAAAACCTCCAATGGGAGGCTAAGCATTGGCTTGGCTCTTCCCTTTGGGATTTAAGGTGCAGGTATTTAAGTTGCAGGTATTTAACTACTATAAGTAAAAACCTCCAATGAGAGGCTAAGCATTGGCTTGGCTCTTCCCTTTGGGATTTATGGTGCAGGTATTTAAATTGCGGATGGACTTTGTCCTCTCCATTTTGGGGTATGAATTTTTTAAAATGAAATACAACGAATTGATTCAACAATTTGAAATTTGTGCGCGCTTGAGGACTCCTCCAAGCCGATTTTGTGCTTCCATAGGATTGACCATTGATATAGAGCTGCGGCTTCCTGACATAAAATAGAGTGAAGTGTTAGTATACAAAATATGTGCTAATCTGCACCTAAAACCAGAAGAGTAGAAAGAGTACTTATCTCCCATTTTTTTGGGAGGGATTTCTATAATTGATTTTCGCTCTCTATGTTCCCAATATAGAGAGTTTCTTTTGAATTAAGAGGGACTTTTAGTCACAGATCAGTTGAGAAATCGGTGGACAGCTTAGGAGCTTGTCTGGGCCGATTTTTGCATCTCGACGAGATTTTTGCTGTTGACGTAAAGATATCCTTCTCCTGACATAAAATATGGAAGAAAAAGGAGATGGAGAAAGTGTATACAATTTGTGCTAATTTGCGAGTAAAACCATAAATAAATGAATAAATAAAAACACTTAGCTTGAATTTGTTTGCTCGTTGACGAGGATGAACTCTTGATTTATATTGATCGATGAAGGAATTTGTGATGATAACCCCTAGCTTTAAACTCCCATCATCTTCAAAATTCTCTCTCTTTTGGTATTTTCTTTCTCTCAAAATTTTCTTCAATCTCCCAAAACTCTCTCAAACATCCAAAATTTTCTCTCCAAAAAATTCTCCCAAACACTTCAAATTTTCTCTCTCAAGAATTGCTTTCTCAAGCTCACTTCTTCCTCCTTTTATAACCTACTCATCTATCTCCCATTCTAATTTTTCCACTAACTCTATCTCCCATTCTAATTTCTCCACTAACTCTTCTTCATTTTCATCTTCCATTCTCCATCTCTATCTCACATTCTAATCTCTCCACTAACTCTTCTTCATCTTCATCTTCCCTTCTCCATATTTATCTCCCATTCTAATTTCTCCACTAACTCTTCTTAATCTCCATCTTCCCTTCTCTATTCTTATCTTCCATTCTAATTTCTCTACTAACTCTTCTTCATCTCCATCTTCCCTTCTCTATTCTTATCTTATTTTCTCCATCCATTCTTCTCCAACTTCTCTTCTTCATCTTCCCTTCTCTATTCTAATTTATCCACTAACTCTTCTTTTTATTATTTGTAAAATAATCATTCAAGAGTTAGGTATTTGCACTCTAGTCCTTGAATTTTAAGTATTTACAATTCAGTCCCTGAAAAAAAAATATTTCTTTAAGTCCAAATCTCCTCACAATTTTTGACACACCAAAATTTACCACATGTCAAATTTAAGCTCATTTCTTGTCGCTGAAAATAATGCATAATTTAATTAAAGCCCTTTTGCAAAATTAAGTCATTCTGGGTATAATTGGGTCAAGATGAAAATTTAAAATATTAGAAGACAATGTCACAACTCATAAAAAGTGAAAGTTAAAAATAAGTTGAGTCAAATTAAATTTTTTTAGGCCCGATTCGAGATTATACTCGTGAAGGAACACGTGACTCGAATTGGATTTTTCTGAATTTGCGATGGCCAATATGAAAATAGATTTAAAATAAAAATATTAACTATCTTTGTGTATTTTTTGGCCTCAAATGTTATTTTTCCAAAATTTTCAAATATTTTTGTATTTTTTTTTAAAAAAATTAAAATATATATAATATGAAAAATTATTTTTTGGTCAAAATTCGTTCCCTAGGCTTGGCTAAGGTTCCCAAAGTTGATTTTTCAATTTTATGAATTTTTATGGATTTTCTATTAATTTTCGAAAATAAATAAATAAAAAATACGTAAAAATACTGAAAATATGAAAAATCGTTTTTTGGTCAAAATTGGTTCCCTAGGCTTGGCTAAGGTCCCCAAAGTTTATTTTTCAATTTTATGAATTTTTATGGATTTTTTATTACTTTAGCAATATTAAAAATGATTAAAAATCGGGTGTCAACAACCCCCTTGACTTTCGAGCTTTTCCTTTATCTGAATTCTTTGATGACGGAGATACTACCGTCATCGGTATAGGAATGGATAGTTGTTGACACTTGATTTCTAATCATCTTTTTTATTTTAAAATTAATAAAAAAAATTCATAAAAATTCATAAAATTAAAAAATTCAATTTTGGGGACCTTGGTCAAGTCTACTGAACCAATTTTGGCCAAAAAATGATTTTTCACATTTTCCAAAATTAATAGAAAATTTTTAAAATTTTTAAAATTAAAAAAAAACCAAAGTTGGGGACATTGGCCAAGCCTAGAAAATAATTTTATTTTCGAAAATTCATTAAAAAAATCAAGAAAAAATGAGAAAATTGTAAAATCAACTTTGGAGGCCTTGGCCAAGCTTAGGCAATCATTTAAAAAAATTATATATATATTTTTAATATTCTTTTAATATATTTTTTAGATATTAAGAAAATATTTAATAAATAATAGTATTTAAGGCCACAAAAATACATAAAAATAGTCAATATTTTTCTTTTAAATTCCATTTCATGTTGGCCATCACAAATTTAAAAAAATCCAATTCGGGATCATGTATTTCTTTACAAGCATAATTTCTAATCAGACAAAAAAAATTCAATTTGAGTCAATTTATTTTCATTTTTTACTTTTACGAGTTGTGACATTATTCTCTAATATTTTAAATTTTCATCTTAGCCCAATTATACCTAGAATGACTCAATTTTGCAAAAGGGCTTTAATTAAATTTTGCATTTTTTTCAGCGGCGAGAAATAAGCTTAAATTTAACGTGGGGTGAATTTTGACTAAGTATAGGGGAGGTGTGTCGAAAATTGTTAGTAGATTTTCGACTTAAAGAAATATTTCTCCAGGGACTGAATTGCAAATATTTAAAATCTCAGGAACTAGAGTGCAAATATCTAACACTTGAGGGATTATTTTGTAAATAACAAAAAGAAGAGTTAGTGGAGAAATTAGAATAGAGAAGGGAAGATGGAGAAGAGGAGATGGAGAAGGGAAGATGGAGAGGAAGAGATACAGAAGAGGAGATAGAGAAGAATAGATAGAGAAAATAAGATGAGAATAGAGAATGGAAGATGGAGATGAAAAAGAGTTAGTGGAAAAATTAGAATGTGAGATAGAGATGGATAAAGGAAGATGAAGATGAAGAAGAGTTAGTGGAGAAATTGAAATGGAAGATATAGTTAGTGGAAAAATTAGAATGAGAGATAAATGAGTGGGTTATAAAAGGAGGAAGAAGAGAGTTTAGAGGAGAACTTTTTTTTTAGAGAAAATTTTGGAAGTTTAAGAGGGTCTTGGAAGATTGAAGAAAAATTTGAGAGAAAAAAAATACCAAAAAGAAAGAGAGAATTTTGAAGATGGTGGGAGTTTAAAGCTAGGGGGTTATCATCACCAATTCCTTCATCGATAAACATAAATCAAGAGTTCATCCCCGTCGTTCGAGTCGCAATCTTAATCCATAAGGTGATACGAGGTTCGAATTCGACCATCAAATCCGTCAAATCAGGTAATGATCCTAGCCATTAAAATCTTCAAGAATTTCGTTATCCAAATGGATTGATTTAAATCTTTATTATGTCATGTTGTATTCATATGTCTCCATATCCACATGTCGCATTCGTAATATAATTTTCTGCAATTTAATTTTTGCATCATCAAACCACAGAATGGGAAGGCCAACTCACCCACTGGTGGTCCTTTATTTTCTGCAATTTAATTTTTTATAATTTAATTTCTGTACCATCAAACCTCACGATGGGTAGGCCGAGTCAAGGCCAAGTTCCCCGTTGGAGGTCCTTCATTTAATGCAATTTAATTTTCTGCAATTTAATTTCAGTACCATCAAACCCCACAATGGGTAGGCTGAATCAAGGCCGAGTTCTCCGTTGGAGGGCTCTTATTTAATGCAATTTAATTTTAGTACCATCGCATCCCATGATGGGTAGGCCGAGCCAAAATCGAGTCCCCCGTCAGAGTTTTTTATTTAATGCAATTTAATTTCAGTACCATCAAACCCCACGATGGGTAGTCCGAGCCAAGGCTGAGTCCCCCGTTGGAGGTCCTTTATTTATTGCAATTTAATTTTCTGCAATTTAATTGCCGCACCATTAAACTCCAGAATGAGTAGGTCGAGCCACCTGCTGGAGGTCGCAACACTGCACAGAAATCGTTAGTTCATGCCCTCTTCTGGCTTCAGAGAATTTTAATGATTTGAAAATACCAAAAAATGTCATTCATATGCATTTCATCTAAAAAGTGAAAATATAAAAAAGAGGTCACCTCACTAGAATGTTAGGAATAAACTAAGTCTGAGTTGCCAAATTAGGATAATCATGAAATTAAGGTACCGAAAGGACATTAGTTTTAATTAACTAGTGTAACCAAATCCCCGAACCCAGAATCTCTGGTTCAAAGAAGTAATTAAGTTCTCCTATTAATTTACTTAGGTTTCTAATCAACCTACAAAAAATGATTAGTGGCGACTCCAAACTTTAAAATCATTTGAACAAAAAACCAAAGCTGTAATTCGGTAGGACTTGGCAGAGTCCGTATTAGGTTAATTAATTTAATCAACCTGATAATCCATTAACCTGGAAATTTTTATACCAAAAGAAAAAAATTTCGGGTCGCGATAGTAGTGAAGATTGAGAATAAGGTAAATATGGGGTTATCAAAGGTAAGAAAACTATATTATTTTGATTGTTCTATCTCCAAAAAAATATGTAGGCGTCTAATGATAAATTATTAAGTTCAAGCCCTCCCTTTTTTCCCTACATTTGATTACAATTTTTATTTGACAATACATTATTTTATAATTTATTATTTTTTAAGTTTATAGTTTATTATTTGATAATTTGATTACAATTTTATAACAGATTTATCGCAATTTAATTTTTAAACTTAAAAACCTTTTAAAAAAATCGAAACCAGTTCGGAACAACCAGCGGTTCCGAATCGGCAAACCGGCCTAAAATCTCCGATTCCTCCAAATTTAGAACTAGAACCGCTGGTTTATGAACCAGAATCGGTGATTTTGAAACCGTGGCCAGCCTATCTAGATGTATTGGATAAGATTAGATGTGTCGTCATATTTTTCAAAATCGGGTGTCTTGACATTGTTAGGGACTTGCACCTTCGTATAGATGGACAAGTCAATTGGAGCTCGGCTATGTGTCCCCTCAACCTCTCTCAAACGCAACTCCATCTTAGCTATGATCTTAAGGGCTTCATCACTCATTCCCCCGATGACAACACCAATCAGAGGAGTTTGGGTCATGAGCGGCACAACAGAACTTGTGCCGGCTAGGATGACATTCTCCAATGGCAAGGTAGGCTTAAGAATCCACTCTGGAGCCTTGTTAGGGTTTCTAGTCAGATGCGGAGAAGAATGGATTGCTAGCGGAGGGGTCTGTTGCTTAGCCACGAAATTGATTGTCATTCTATCCAGCATGTGGGATATCATGGCTTCAAACTGCTCGTTCGTAATATCCATATGATCCTTGAGAGCTTCTTGGACTAGAACGTCTATCTCAGCTCTATTAGCCATCCTTCTCGTTTTCAAATGAGAGTTATAAGAGTGCGGGAAATCTGTGATACATTACCTGAAAAAGCAACAATTATGGCGAGTCCAATGATCGAAAATGGCGAGTCGGTCCACGAACCGTATGGAGGTCTGCCTGGTGTCTGCAGCGTTAGATACGGAACTTATCATTTGAATTTAATGAAGTATTATTTCATTTTTAATTGAAATAGCTGAATTTTTCTGCAAAGAGCTTCTTGTGGTGCTTGGAACTACTATTTGGGCTCTTTTTCGCCTTAACCTTTGAATCGGTTTATACACTCGGAAGACCGAAAGCTATTTTAGCAAAGGCTGACGTGTTTGGGCGATAAAATTAGCAATAATTCTCTAGGGAAGAAACAAACTTGCCAGTGCTAAACTTCGCCAGACGATTGGTCTCGTCTCGCAACATCAGTTGAATTGAGACTCACAGAGGCTAATCAACGTCACATGCAAGAGTCAAACGAAACATTATCCGGTAGATGGTATTTGTGAAAGCATGCCTAGTTTAAAGGAGTGCCACTGCCATACAATGCAAAGGATACCAAAAGGCCAGGGGGATTTAAAAGACATTTAAATTTCATGCATGAACGTAGTTTGAACAACTGTGGTCGAATTAAATTTACACAGCATGTAGCCACACAAAATCTTAATTTCTCCAACACAAGCGGGAATATCTTCAGTTCACGGCAGGAGCAGAAACTAGAAGAAGAAATTCAGTTCTACACCAAACTCCGTTCGTGCAGGGTTAACTTTGGAGCCTTCGAGTGGGTAAGCTCGAGACTAAACTCAAGTCGGTCATTTCTTGGGCCACTGAAACAAACTAAACACATAGCACATAAAACAAATGACAACGCTCCAGTGATCAGTGTCAGACGTCACCCGGAGTTCCCCCAAACACTTCAGTAGGATTGTGTCTGAGACAATCCCCAGTGAAATCCCCAGTGAAGTGTTCAGGGGAACTCCAGGGAACAGCTGACTCTCTTTTTTTTTTAATCTATTCTTCTCCTTCTTTCTTGTGTTTTTGGCTAGGTGTTGAGGGTGTCCTAAGTGGGAGCTTCTATTTATAGCGATAACTTATTACCGGTAATTCCACAGCAAAAGAAGATTGGGTTTGTGGAGGAACCTGGAAAAGAGGAGGAAATTCATTAGTTCTCAGTTGGCCGAAATGAACCTGGTCAGAGTTGCTGGGTAGATTGATGAGGGAGGTAGGAATCACATCAAGTTCAATGTCCACAAGTTTTGTTGCTACCCCTTTTTTGGATGTGAAATTATCGTGTTCAGATTTCTGGCATTTTACATGTTGTGATTGCTTTACGATGCTTGTGAATAAAGGACGGTTCGCTCTTGTAACGTCACGGTGAATACGAGTGACTCAAATCCGCATGTTTCGTGAATGACCTAAGAAACAAGTCCGAGGGGGTAACTGCATGCTTTACATCAAAAGCAATGTTGGAGCCTTGAGTAATCTAATAACTTAACACTTGTGTCAGATGATTAAGAGTATGCAATGTCGTGCTTTTAAGTCAGACGCCAATTACTCTAAAAGTCAAATACGACCCAAGTAATGTTCTGATTTAGCAATTTTAGTCAGCCAAGAATTCCTGCGGTTCAAGGAATAATATGCTTTTTGAGATAAGATGTGAACTTTTATGTGGCAAAGGCAAGTCTCATGGAAAAACCAAAAATATGCAAGTGAGGATTCTGTCTACGCAAGGAATGATATACTTTTTCGGTCCTGGACCATCTGATGTGATCAGATCCATGCTATTAACAGATATGAATCCGGTCGTCTTCACGCATCAGATGAACTGCGAGAATATCATCTGATGGCATGCTGCCACAAGCCCTTTTTCTCCATACCAGCCTTGTCCTGCTTGCCTCACCGACTTAAGTTCGCACCCTTATGTTCGAGAGGGCTCTTTCATGATTCATTAGGTATTGGAACTAAATGGGGAAGTTAAAAGCAAAAAAATCAGTAGAATTACGAATCCGTTGATACAAATTATGCGAAATCTCATAGGAAAGGATGTCTAGAGCACTGTAGATTTATAGATCATAGGTACTCGTTATATCAAATATTGCAGTTGCGGATGTATCAAGCACTTGAAAGGATTTGACTTTGAATCACTAGAGATTTTCAGTTAAACGGCTGATACACATATGAACATCCAGATCATACGTTTATGCAGCATGTCCAGTTCACAGAACCCTCTCCTTCCAGGAATTTGGTGCCAAGTGAAATGGAACTTCAGTCACAAACACCTCTTTTAATCATGTTATGAAAAACTGGATTTTGAGGACCGAGAAAGTGCATGCTCTCGGTGGCAGACGAAGCAGGCCAAGAAATGGGCAGAATTCGTGCCTAGCCACGAATTAATCACTACATCGTCAGAAGACGAGGAAAAAGCAATTTGAAACCGATAAAGAAGGAAAAAGGAAGAAGAATCGCATACCGCAATTATTCATATCGATGCATTCCAGGGACTCCCATGTTTTGCAGAGGCACGTCTAGGTACATGGCGAGAGCCTTGTCCTGACGCGCGGTGCTCCTTCCTCAAGTGGAGCAGTTCTCCTCTATATATAGAGCACTGCATTCGTTGCTGTTGCTCATCAAACTCTTGGCAGATAAGAGGAGCAGTGTGAATCGGGTGTCTCCTAGAGTTCCCCTGAACACTTCAATGGGAGTTTCTTCCAGAAGCACTTCCCAATGAAGTGTTTGGGGGAACTCCCGGTGTTGCTCGATGCTACGGCCGGAATCGAATACGACACAACAAGCTCTTTCAAGGGAGTGGTCTGCAATTGTACACTTATATCCCTGCTACATCAGGCTTATCATCCTTCGATGTTCGGCTTCTTTCCCCTTAATGCTTTTCAAAGTTTCCCTCTTTCCTGTCGGCCATATAGCTAGCAAGCAACGTCGCACAGGCTGCTCTCATGAGAATTTTTCATTGGACTCTGCAGGGAAAAGCCTTCCGGATCTTCCATTCAACTATAATGGCAAGAAATAACGTGGAGCCCGACAACATCCAAATTATTCGGGAAACTGACATGGTTCTATTCTTCCTCTAGTCAGTCGATGTTCTAGTTCCTCCTTGGTACTCCTGTTGCTGAAGGAAACTATTTCCAAGGAGAACGTGTAGAACTGAATCTAAACCGTTTGAATTGTATTTTCATTGACAAACAAACTGGGAGAGTCGAAAGAGTGCTCAGTTCTCATTTCAATGCTAATTTCTCTTTTGCCTTATGTGCCTCCCAAATGATGGAAGTGGCAATGCAGCAGGTGCATCGTCTTGTCTGAACTTGCGAGCATTGAAAGCTGCTGAAGATAACTGTCAATACTGAAAGTTGATGATGCTACTTTTGGGCTGTCTTCGCTGTCTGCTTGCAACAGAAAGAACAGCAACCTAAGAACGGTTAGAAAGAACCAGACTCACTAGGCGAACCAGACTTCTCTCCTTTGCATCTTGTGCTTGTGACCCATTCTGGTCGGGGACAATTTCTTGATATTTTCTGCAATGTACTTTGACCGGTGAAACCGGGCGAAAATATCCGGAAAGATGAGATAACGGCCCTAAAGGGGAAAATTGGTTCTTTAGCTACCACAATTTCTGAGCGATTCTCCAACTGATAGGGTGAAACTCTCCGCCATGGGCACAGATCCGAAGCACATCAAGATGTGATTGACGACGCACTTGTTCATTTTAATGCATGCTTGTTCGCCTGTGCATGTGCGTGTACGCACGCGCAGAGAGAGAATCACAAGCATCAATCATTGAAACCGGCCACCAATCCAGGGAAAGAGAAATGAAGCTCGAGGAGTGACAGAAGATATGTCGTTGATAAGCACAGTTCAACTGACGGCGCAAAAATTTCGTCATACATTTTATGCTCGTATAGCACACCTATCAAAACCACATTACGTATGCGGAAGAAACCGCTATACAAACACAAGGCCTTCGTGCTCCCCCTCATCGAACATGCGCTGAATGCCTGTGAGACTGCAATGGTGATGCGCCCGGTGTCAAATTAAGTGTAGACCGGTGCTGCTTCAGAGGGGACTTCGGCAGTGTGGACAGCGCAGTGTGATGGTCAGACGGCGAGTGCTTGGTTCCGCTTTTGGGAGACTCGAGCTGTTCAAGGCTCGCTAAAACCTGAGACATCTTAGGCCTAGCTTTGGCGTCGGAGCTCAGGCACTCTAAAGCAAGTGATGCAGCTGTAGATGCTCCTTTCTGGGGATATTGGCCCTCCAATTTGGTGTCCATTACGCGAAACAGTTTCCTTCTGTCACCCAAATAGGGTCTTGCCCAATCCACCAGATTTTGCTCCACCCCAACTTTCGATTTGTCAACTGCACGCCTGCCGGACAACAGTTCTAGCAACACGACCCCAAAGCTGTAGACATCGCTCTTAGCAGTCAACCGTCCTGTCCAGCATTACAACTTTTTTAGTATGGAAAAGATTTCGAATTTCAAAATACAGTCAATTAAAGGGCCAGACTGCATTCAGGAATATATCCGGGCGATTGATGGGTGATCAATACTGTATACCAAGGTTCTGAAAATAAGCAAGGCTCACTAAGAGTGCATTTGTTTATGCCTGAAACACTGCTACACATGATTGTAAGGTTGAAATGGTTCCACATTGATTATTTGAGAAGTATCTCCAAGACTGTTCTTAAGATTCGGCAGAGAGCAGGCAGACGAAAAAACTAAGAGAGAACTATTTGAGCCTTTATAGATATGTAAATTGCAAGTCAAGCACCAACACTAGGCATCACGTACCAGTCGCAACATATTCAGGTGCTGCATACCCGTGAGTACCCATGACTTGGGTAGACACATGAGTCTTGTCACCGGTTGGCCCTGCCTTAGCCAATCCAAAATCGGACAGTTTTGCATTGTATTCCTGCATCCCGAATGCACAGAAAACATCAGTATCTTGAGGAGGTTAGAAGGAATACTAAACATGCAACTCTTTGTCCCAGCATACCGCATCAAGGAGGATATTCGAGGCCTTGAAATCACGGTATATTACGGGCGATTTGGCATCGTGTAGAAAAGAGAGCCCACGGGCAGCACCTACAGCCACTTTGATTCTTATTGCCCAAGAAAGTGGCTGCGGCCCTCCTGCAAAACATACGACAGATAAATGTTTAACCACCTTTTCCAAGGCAACATCAAAGAGATTGATATGTCCAGACATTTTTGTAGTGTGCTTACTGCTTATGCATGAAGAGAAGAGGAAGGATATGGTAAAGGAATAATGACTTGAAAACAGATGGAGTTTTGCCTGTGTTTCATCTGTTTCAGATGACAAAATTTGGCTGCCAGAGAAAGAAGACATGCACTCTATCTACGAGAATTTCCTAAATATTTTGTTTTAGTTCACAAACAATCGAGCATTTTCCAGATAAACTGCAATGGAGCACTCCAAATATCAAAGAGTATTTCCTACATTTGAATTTTAACTTCCAAAGATGTAAGATATACAGCACTTGAGACGTGTCAAAACTTCGAAACTATAAATGGCGCATTGTCAACTTACTCCTGAAAAGATGGTTCTCCAAGCTCCCCTTGGGCATAAATTCATAGACCAACAGCCGATTTTCACCTTCCACACAGTACCCAATTAATTTGACCAGATTTGGATGATGGAGTTGGCCAAGGTAATCAACTTCTGTCTGAAAGTAATTGCTATTAGTGGACAGGCCAAGTGATAGATCAACAATACGAGCAGTGAAAGAGGAAAAAGAAGCAGATGTTAGCGGACAATACATACCAACCACTCCTTGTGGCCTTGAAAGCCCTCAGGCTTAAGTTTCTTGACCGCCACAACCATTCCTGATCCGGGTTTCACAGCGGCAAACGTGAGGTCATCGATCCATCCCTTGAAGACATACCCAAATCCCCCTTCACCAAGAAGGCTATCTGGACGGAAGTTCCTAGTGGCATTCCGCAACTCATTGAACGTGAATGCTTTTAAATTTGGAGAGGACAAAATCTCTCCTTCCGACCTTGGTGTCGGAAGACTGGAAGAAGAAGCATTGCTCCTGTCACTGCAGGATAGCGTGGTCAGGCTCAAGCGCGGCGAATATCGGTTGGTTTTGCTGGAGTTTTTCGAGACTCCTGATGCAGGGGGGAAAAAGAAAAACCATAGTTATTGCTCAAATTCAAACTCAAAAAGCTCATTCGTTTTCTGCCCAAATTTCATCAGGACAGCAAGAATGTCTAGTCGACCACCAAAATCACAAAGTTCCTAACAGAACTAATAATCTTCCCCTTTTTTTTCTTTTAACACACATGACATCAGAGAAGAAAGAGAAGCCTACTTACAAAGCCAAACAACCAAAAACGATGAGTCTCTCCTAGCAGTCCCGGACTCACAGTCATATTTACTGGTTCAGTTTCAATGTGGGGAGTAGCCGTCGCATTGGATCCTAAGCTCGTCTCTCAAACGTCTGAACTCTCAAGCGAAAAATTCACTGTCATAGATGCTAACACTCTGCAATACTTACGTCCAAGATACCCTCCGTTCAACTCCATGATCACCATCAAAGTACAAAAAAATCACTTCACAGGATCCCATATAAACGAAATTCAAGACCAATCAAGACCAACAAGCTAAACCCAAAACTAGCTCAAGAACGAAAGAGGGACAACTCTCACCCCACTCCATAGTCCATCCCCAACACAGGGATTATACGAAAGCTGTTGCATCAAAATTCAAAAAAAAAAAAAAAAACGAGACGAATCAGCTCAAAGACCCGATCCCTCGAAAACCCCCTAGAACCTTGGCTCATGAAAAACTTTCATAGAAGGGAATTTGTCGATACCCTTAAAAAGACGGGATATACAAGAAACAGAGAGGGAATTCTATAATAATAACAGCGGCAGCAGCGACGCTAGTAGTAGGTACGTATGATCTATGATGTTAGTTCTTTTACCAAAAGTGGAACGAGAGCTCTGGGTAGCTTCTACTTTAGCAGAAGAACGTAAGCAATTGCCCATATGAACGCTTCCGGCAAAAAAATAGAGAGACCTCTTCAAGAATTCAGCAGAACCCGTTGCCCTGCTCCCTTTACTCTTTAAATAAAATGGGAAATCTAAGGGAAGATACTTCAACGGTTGACGGTACTAATGATAAGCAGGAGGGAAGGTTGGAAGAATTTGAAGAAGAAAACCAGTGATTTTTAGCTCGAGGGGAAAAGGAAGAAAACAACGAAACCAGAGGAAAGTCCAAGGAAATGAGGAACCAGAAACGGGAATGTGAACATGTGATGATATGAAGGAGGAGGCGGAGAAGATGAGAAGCTGAGTAGAAAGATCACGCAGAGGCGCGTGGGAACGCGACACGCGCATGGGCGAGGACTTTGGTCGCCACCGATGACGTGTCCGCCACGACTGTCGACGACGGCGGGGTGTTCTGGAGTTACGAGAATGCCCTCGCTGGGCTCTTGCCTTGAAGGGGGATCAGGATGGTGCGTGTTAATAACGCCACACCATTCGCGCCGAAAACATCCCTAAGCGAGTCCCAAGACTTCCTCTTTTTGTCAATATTTAAAATCGCGAATTTGTCCCATATTAATATCCCGATAAACAATGCGATTATATTGAAATTTGACCGGGGAAAAACAAAGAAGAGTGTAGAGACATTGTTATTCATTTACCGCATCGCCAAACTGTAAAATGACGCATCTACCCTTATGCAAATTTTTTCAATAGCACGAACAAAATTTGGTCAAAATCAGCCAATATCTCTCTACATTCGACTCGATTTCATTTGATTCACGCGAGACCGACACGCGTCTCACCGTGCACCGGAATTTATATTTATTATTATTATTATTTGACCTTTTTGCTTTTTCTTCTCCTCCTCCTCCTCCTCTCCTCATTCTGCCCAAAAAGGCGGTTGGTTGGAAGGTTTTTAAACACGAGTGGGTCCCCCCCTCCCCGCAAGCAACGCCACAGGTCCCAAACCAACGTATTTCTATATTATTCTTGTCTCTTTCAAGCATTCAGAGAGGGAGAGATATTTGCACCAACTACGCAATGTTGGAATCGGGTCGTAATTGACTCTGCACCGCTCGCGACTTTATGATTCGAGATCGGCGACTCCGTCGTCGCAGCCCAACCAGATAAAAAAAAAAAAAGGGAAAAAGTCGCGGACGGCACGAAATCGAAGCTCCCTGATCTCGTGAAAGGCAGGGACTCCTTTTATCGCTCGGCAGATCACCGTGGCTCTGTTTGATTCTCTCTTGAATTTAATTTAGGACGCGCATGACAACCATCCTGTTTCTGAAATAGAAATAGATTTTCCTATTTCTGCCAGAAACAAAAAATCATTTATTTTTGATTTTGGGCCAAAATCTATTTCTGAAACAAATTTTTGTTCAAGAAATAGAAAAACAAATTTGCGTTGCCAAACGAGTTTCTGTTCCAAACCTATTTCTAAAATAGATTTGGAACAGAAATAGAAAAACAGAAATGTTCTCACGCGCGCGCCCTTAGATACCTCGGTTTTCAATCACGTAAACAAGTTCGTTTAATTAGTTTTAATGGGCTCTTAGTTTTCCCCCCTTTTTTCTGACTCAAGAAAAGGTAAATTGCTACATGTGGGGAGAACCCAGTTCTTTGCATATAAACAGGTGACCGGACAATGAATCTCGTGTCTGTTTGGTCCCGGAAAGCAATTTCTCCAAATAGCGTCATTTCTTCAAAGATCCGTCCGTGTTGGGTAAAGAAATAGATAGAACGCTTCGCTTTTTCGCTACTTTGGAAAAATCTCCCCTTTTGGGTGTGCTGCGGCAGGTGTCGAAGTTTGTTTTGCAAAGCAAACGAAAAGCGCCATTTTGCCCGCAAATGGCAATGGCAAGGCTGGCCTCGCCAACCTAGGGCAAAGGCGTTGGTATTTCGTTTGTAGGACAAACGAAGAGAGGTCCCTTTCGAATTTTGGCGGTTACTCATTGGATAGCAACACTTGAACGGTTGTGTCTGTTGTTCATACATAAATTAATCACTTCTTAACCTTCGAAACGTTGTGTCTATTCGATATTCGATTCGCAAGAATTTCATCTTATATTTTCGTTTTTTCTTTCTTTCTTTCTAGAGAAATACATCCGCTCCTTTCGATTGTTTCCCTCGAGAGAGATCTTGAAGAAATATCAGAATTGTCATCCGCTATTCTCATCGAGATTTACTTCTCCCACAATGGGTCTCCACGTCGAACTTTCAAACTACGACTCAGAATGTGAAAACCCTTCCTCATGCATAGTTCGGATAGCGAGAAAGACCACCTCGCCGACGCGTGCCATCGACATGCCGGGGAGCGGAAGGAACATGGAAATGAATGTTGCGGTAAAATGAACTCCTGGGGATCCAAATCTTTCGCTGTCGAGCTTCTCCCGTGGTCGGACTCGACGTCGAACTTTCCAACCACGACTCGAATGCGAAAAAAAAAAAAAAAAACCCTTCCCCCCCGCGTCACTCCTGTTCGGATTCCGCCCCCTGGCTCGAGAAAGACTGCTGTCGACGTACCGGCGAGCGGAAGGAACACGGAAACGAATGGCGCGATAACAACAAGAGTTGAAGCTGTCGATGATGTGGGGGTAACAGGGACGTTCTGGACGCGGGAGGGTGACGAATTTAGTTCGAGACAGGGACGTCATGCGAGTGTGATAGGAGTGAGGACTTTAAATTTACCCTCTACTTTGACGACCCAACACCAAGGCTCTTTCCCCAAGATTTGGAATCATTGCAGAAGTCAAAAAATTCCGCCATTATCGTTGACTTGGTCCCATGGAAGGTTGACCTGGTCTTACCTTGTTATGGGGGCCCTTGCAAGAAATTGCGGCCATGTGCTCCTCTGGGGATACATTTCTCTCTCTTTTTTCGGGTCTAAAAGAGACATTCCATGCTGAAAACCCGGTAATCCGGGGTAAGGCGACCTGGTTTGATGCACGGATTGGCCTTCCGATCCCTAAGAAGGGAAACTGAGGATCTTATGCACGAGAAGAGTAGGATTCGTTAGAACCTTTTAAGTAAGTACGTTTCACCTCATATAGATATGCTCCGTAGTGAGTTTTCGTGTCCGGATTGACAATTAGTGGCTTTGGGTGTGGACGACGAATACTCGTCACCGAATATGCTTGTCACTCTGATGATATGTAGTGTTGTATAACGTTCTTTTAATCGAGGGTGATCAAACTAATCTGAGGATCAATGCTTGCTAAGTCTTGTCATGAGGGAAGGCGTTATTGCGACTGTTAATTTGACAGGTGGTAGGTAATGTATAATCTGGATTTGGTACAATCGGGTGTGCCCAGCTTCTCAAGGGCATGGTCCTCTCGCTTTGACACTAGCGTCATCTGATAACACATTTAGAAAAATCCTTCATCATCGAGCATGATATAGCGGTATCATGGAGACCCATCAAATGGGTGAGTCGGGTTTGGTCCAACTCAAAGTGCTCGGGTTTTATGCAATACAAATTTAGAGTCTCGTACCAATTTGATCCATAGCCGATTCACATAACTAAAATGCTTCTATATTTAACACAATTTAGGAAAGCTCATATTTAATTTGAGGTGAGATTATGGAGTAAGTGAGTCGAGGTCGGATAAGGGCTAGAGAGAATGAGGAAAGAGTCATAGAAATGAGTTTGACTTAAGTAAGTTGTGGGTCTATTTAACACAATTTAAAACTCATTTACTGAATATAAGTAACCCATATAACCACATAACATATCAAATATAATTTAAAAAAATTGCGTTTATGACCCATTTTAACATGTCTAATCATGAGATTAGATTTTGACCAATGCGTCCAAATCCCAGAAAGGTTGCCAATTTTACCCAATAATGTCGCCTTTTCTTTTCTGGACTTCAAAGGATCTCCATTCTCGGGAAAAAAACTTATCCGAAACGATGATGTTATGGACTTTGCATCGATTAAGACCGGGCGTATGATCTATCGAGGAACTAGAGCGAAGATCTGTTGATAATTGACTTGTCGAATGATTGATGATAAGATTGGGATGGAAAAAACGAGTGGGTCTGGATTCGTGAAGGTGCCCCTTCGGGTAGTGATGGTGATGTCTCTCCGTATAATCCACTCTCGAGTTATGTAAGTGGCCTGGAATTCATCGTATCGACGGAAAAAAACTGGCACTAGAAATTTGTGCCGGTCGTGTCTGATCACCATGTGAAGTTGGGATTGCCCGTAATCGAGCTTGATTGCAATGTTCCCCAGAATTTGCCTGACCTATTATACCCTCTGATTTTGGCTTATCGGTTGCGGTGTCCTTTTGTTTTGGGTCTCCGCTTCTGCTCTTTCATTTTGCTTTCGTGTCACCCCGAACGGGAGACATGGAATGGACGTGCAAATTTGGCGCAAAAGGGGAAAGAAGAAAAAAAAAAGATCATTGCGAAGGGCTCGGTGAGTCTAGTCTACGGGAGGGGTGAGCAGTTCCAGGTTCCAGGTTCTGGGTAGGTTCCACCTGGAACCTGGAATCTACCCGCTAGTACAGGTTCTTAATTTTTTGGAACCTAGAACCTACCCTTCAAACTGCAGAACCTAGAACCTACCCTGTTACAAGTTTCAGTGTCCGGTTCCAGGGTACCCGAGAACCTATCGATCAATGGAGAGGCTTGTTATTAAAAAAAAAGGCTTTTAATGAAGTTGGGATACGCAAGAAACAGGATGCAGTCCTAAGAAATTTTGCAGGGTAGCTACATTTTTCACACGCTCTCTTTCAAGCAATCATTCTCAAGTAAGGGTGAGCAGTTTCAGGTTCCACTTTAAATCTAAAACCTACATTTCAGAACAGGTTCTTCATTTTTCGTTTCAAATTATATAGTCATCATTGGACGCCATAGAACATTGTATGATCGTGTGAATATATATAAATAAAAAATTTATGTTGGGATCCAGGGTACAGGTTCCAGGTTTCAAGTGGTGGAACCTGTAACCTACCCGCTAAAACAGATTCCTCAATTTTTGGAACCTAGAACCTACCCTACATACCTTGGAATCTGGAACCAGACAGGTGCCTACAGGTTTCGGTTCTAGGTTCTCGGTTCTACCCTGGAACCATGCTCAGCCCTAGTCTACGGGGATGTTTCCGTGGTGGTTCCATGGTGACCCCATGGTCCACACCATCAAGCATCTTTTGTTTCTCCTCCTGTCCTCTCCTATTCTCTATTTTTTTTCTAAAAGAGTTACCAGAAAATCCTAAATTTATTGCAATTATATTTATTCAGTCATGACTTTTTTTTTTTACAAATTGAATATTAAACATTTTGCAATTATGTAAATTCAGTCTATTTGGCTGGGCGACACCAACATGTCAATTTTTTAATAACATCTTAATATTTTTCAAAATTTGTTAATTTTTTCTATTTTTTCTTTTCTTTTCTTTTGTGCGTTTGGGCCCCTTAGAGAGTTTCTGAAATAAAACATTTCAGCTTTCTCTCACCATGAGTTTCTAAACTCTCCCTCTTCTTTCGAGAATGGCCTCTTACGGTCTTAAATATCTGTGAAGGGTTAAGGCACTGCGAAGCATTCTGATAGTATCATCTGCACCCGCCAGTAATGGATCTCTTACTGGATCTCGTGTATAAGAAAGGGATTTCGTATCTCATATTTCTTAGTCTATGTTTAGGAATGTCTGAGTGCTAAAAGGCAGTCCCTTGACATCCTCGTCATGTTGAGTATTATGTCGGGATAGCATATTTGCACTAGATATTCTTAAACCTGTTTGATTTATGTGATTTTGGAACTCCTAACCAATGTAGAGGGTTAAGTCCCCTGATGACAAGAGGCTGCCAGCCCAAAACTCAAAAAAGAAGGCAGAAAAAAATAATTAAAAATTCAAAATATATTAAATTATGGAAAATTTGCCACGTCTGGCTTGGCAAATGAATTGAATTGGCATAAGATTTAAGACTGAATTGAGAAAAAAAAATTAGGACTTAATTAATACAATTACAATAAATTTAAGTTTTTTTTATATAATTCTCCCCCAAATAGAGTATGTGCGCCTTCTATTTTTATGGACTTTTTGGTTGGAAAATTTGGTGCGAATTTATGGGAAGAATGAAGGGGAAGTGGTACAAAAAGTCTAATACCTATTATATGGTAGTTAGTTCAGTTGTAAACCTTTCACTCATGCCACTCTAGTCCTTAAAATTTTGACGACTCGTCAATTTCGACTTAAATCTTTCAATTATATCAATTTAATTTTAAATTTTTTGATAATTTGTTGTTTAGTCCTAAGTATTTTAACTATATCAATTTAGTCATAAATCTTTTAAGAATTTATCAATTAGTCAGACAGCTTTCCCACACATCTTTTAATTGTGGCTCACATTCACGTGAACAATTTTTGCACTTTCTAAATAAAATTCTTGATTATTTTCCTTTGTTTTTTCCCTTTGCTTGTGGCCGATACTAATAGTCCCCTTGTTGGCCATTGTTGAGTATCGTCCACATGCGAAAGGAAAAAAAAAAGGGAAAAAAATATGAAAAAAATATTCACGTCAAAGCCGGCTAAAATTAAAAGTTTTAGGACTAAATCGACAAATATTCAAAACATTTAAGACACAATTGACACAACTGAAAAATTGATGACTAAATTAGCAATCGTTAAAAGGTTAGATTAAATCGACATAATCGAAATATTTATGATTGAATTAACTGTCGTACAATAAATTTTTGTCTTTTGACAGTTATGCCGATCAATGAAATCAAGTTAAACCTACTGCGGAGTTTCGTATTCTGCCCAACATACTTTTAGAACGTCCCATGTCGCGTTGGAAACAACAGACACGTAAATGAAAAATTCTCATATGTTCGTTGGCGAAATGCGACGGAATTGCTCTCAACTTAATTTCTGTAAAACATGCCAAGATCTGTTCGTCATTGCTAAACGCAACGATTTTGATATTCGTGATATGCGAGGAGTTTGGTAGATATAAACCCTCAGACAGAAAAAGAAAGCGGGGGAATCGACAGTTAACAACTGTCCAAAAATGAAAGAAGCTCTTTAACCGATGAAAATAATGACTCGTATAAAGTCACAAATGATTTCAAAAGAGTTTCGCTTTCCCATTCACGATATAACTTGGAACAAACTTCTGGATTAGTAAGAGTATCTCGTAACTCCATGCGGATCAAAAATCATGTCCAGTTTATTCGGCACACAAGAATTCCATAATCCCATAGCTACGAATTTCTTATTTCGGGTTTGAGACATTCATCAACATTCGGGGCCGACTTAATATGTCCAAGAAGACATGACACATAATTTAATCGACATGTCATGGAGGTGGGCACTCATTTTACTAGTGTTCGTGATAAATTGGACCGTCCTTAATATATTACAAATTGGGCTAAGGTGGGTCCGCTTCCACAAAATTGGCCCGAACACGACACGGTTCCCTCCGGGTCGTTTCGTCCAATAGGAACTCTACGCCAAGTCATCACACCCAATCAGAATCCTCCACGTGGAGAACCTGCGTCACTTCGCGCCCCTCTTATGTGGCCTCGCCCAACGAAACCGTCTCCTCCCTCGCTTCTCGAAGACACCTTCAAATCTGCAGTTGAAGCTTCCATTTTTCTACTGCGTTCATCATCTACAGGCACCCGCTCTCTCTCTCTGTCTCTACTCTTCAGGCATTCGGCGGAGGAAGACCGAGTGCCGCCCCTGATCCGGTGTTTTCCGGCGACTTCTTTTGGGGCCGCTTCATGGAAGCTTACGGCGCTGGTCTCGGCCGTGTGTTGGTCCTGGCATTATGCGTCGCTGGAATCTGGTCCTCCTATATTTATCAAGGAGTTCTGCAGGAGACTCTGTGAGTGCTCTTTCCTTTTTTGCCACAGCAATTTTCACTTCAATTTCTGTGATGGGATCTCTTGCTTCACCGTTTGTGTTTAGGAGGTCGTTCGCGTGAATCGTGCAGGATCTACGATGCCTAATCGATGAAAATGGGTATTTTATTGAGCGCGAAATGGCGCTATTTGTTGGTTGATCGATCTTTTTCTTTGCCAATATGAACGTCTGTTGTTGAATTGTTAGGGTTGACTGACAAAAGCTCTTTGTAATTTACATTGCTTAATGCAGCTTCCGATCCCTGCATTGCTTAATCGATTGGAATTTCGTTTAGTTAGGGAAGCGTTGATTGATAAAGAAGCAATCTTATTGCTGATTGTCTTTCTGTTTCCGCGGGTGGTTTAGGTCCACTAAACGTTTTGGTCCAGATGGGAAGAGATTTGAGCACCTTTCCTTTCTGAACTTGGCTCAAAATGTGGTCTGTTTAATCTGGTCATATATAAGTGAGTTTCCCTATTCCCTTCTCTATGCCAAATCCTTACTATATGTTCCTGGGTTTTATGCACAGTAGTATAGGATGGAGATATGAGGTTTCAATTGTTCTGTGCCCTTTCACAGTGATAAAAATTTGGTCTAGAAGTGGTTCTCAAGGGGCTCCATTGTGGGCTTTTTGGAGCCCTGGAATTACCAACACTATTGGTCCTGCTATGGGAATTGAAGCACTGAAGTACATCAGTTACCCTGCCCAGGCATGGCCTACATTCCCTCACATTCCCCGTTTATTGTCTTCAAGCAAAGTGGCTGTTCATCTGCTTTGTAATTTTGATCTAGTAAATAGTGTTGTTATGTATAGTCCGAATTACTCATTGGACCTGATCATGTTTGCTTTTGTTTTCTTTTGTTTCTTCTTTTCAGGTCCTGGCAAAATCATCAAAGATGATTCCAGGTAGGATTAACTTTTGGCAACCTGATATGACAATTAGTTTTTGATGGACTCAGCTTTGTTTATGCTTTGATTCCTTTGGGATAGCACTGACTAAATTTAAAACCTAGGTTTCACAAGAAAGCTTTAAGAGAGTAATGGTGACAAATTTCATGGGAAGGGGATTGGGTTCTGTGAAGAATCAAACATGTTGGAAAGTGATAAAGTTGTTTAAGATCGCAATAAGTTTAATCTAATGAGAATTTGGATAAATCTATTTCATGGTGGCCCTCAGCATAGACCTGCCTTTTCTTAGTGGGGAAAATTTTTCTCTGAAAGTTTTTTATAAATTTTGGATCCAACGCCCATGGCTGCTCTTTATGTTGCATTTTTTGTGTATCGATCTTCGGTTTATGACCGATTGTTGTACTTTTCATGTATCCAGTGATGCTGATGGGTACTCTAGTTTATGGCATAAGATATACTTTGCCTGAGTACATATGCTCTTTCCTTGTGGCCGGTGGAGTCTCTACCTTTGCTTTATTAAAGGTACGCATATGAGACCCACCCTTTTCTGTTCATCATAAATTGTCAAGTTATTATCATATGGAAGTCAGAGATTGAACGTGGAATTTTATTTCTTTTATGTTGCCCTAATTCGTAATTGTTTTATACAGACCAGCTCGAAAAACTATCAGAAAGTTGGCACATCCCAATGCCCCTCTAGGATATCTTCTGTGTTTCCTCAATCTTATGTTTGATGGATTTACAAATGCAACTCAGGACTCAATTACAGCAAGGTATTTTGCTTTTCTTTCTGGACTTCAATTTCTTCCTTTTTTATGATTTTAGAGCCCCCTGCAAATTCCTTGTCAATTGATAATAGTCGTTCCCATCTCTCATTTAGCTGCCTGAATTTTCTCTGACAGGTACCCCAAAGACTACTGCTTGGGACATAATGTTAGGGAATGAACCTTTGGGGTACCATATACAACCTATCTATATGTTTGGCTGGCCACAAGGTATTGGATACGAGGCCATCCGGTTCTGCAAGGGGCATCCTGAGGCAGCGTGGGACATTTTCATCTATTGCCTCTGTGGTGCAGTGGGTCAGAATTTTATTTTCCTAACCATTAGCCGATTTGGCTCCCTTGCTAACACCACCATCACCACTACCCGCGCAAGTTCATGAGCATAGTTGTGTCCTCAGTATTAAGCAGCAACCCCTTGTCAACCAAACAATGGGGTTGTGTTGTCATGGTCTTCTCTGGATTGTCATACCAGATCTTCCTCAAATGGAGGAAATTGCAGAGGATGCAGAAGAAGAGGAAGGCCATGTGAATAAGGTTCTGTGACGACTCCTGGCCTTTATAATTTGCTCTTCCTGCGGCTCCCTATTTACAACTTACTTTTTCGCTTTGTATAATTGTGACCTGAAGGTCCGGTAGTTTCAATTTAGGCAACAGGTAGCATATTTTTCAATGTAATATTCAGTAGATACCTTTACAAGGAGGAGAGAGTTTTGTCTTCGGGAATTGACTTTCTTTTCGCTTTGTGCTAACTAAGACTCGTTCACTCATCGGAAAAATTCTGTGGCCCTTGCTAGGTTGGATGATGGATTAATCCTTTGATAAGTAGGCTGTGTTCAAAACTAATTCGAAGGCTTTTCTCAATGCGCTTTGAAGATTACTTAGCTGAGCCGTAGCGCCATTGCCGAACACCAAGAGATTAAATTGTAGGGGTCAATCCATGGATCTGCACTTGTAATTTTGTGAAACATTGCATTGTTAAACTTGTGACGTCACCAGTGAATCACGTGCCCTGATAAACATGGAGTTACTTTATTTGAAGACACAAAAAAACCATAAAAAAGCGAACCCAAATCGAATCGCATGGCATTTGTTCAACAAATGAACTTTTTAGCTCGAGTCTGTGCAAAGAACTTCGCCTTTCGTTTCCGGAACGACAAATCAGGAATGTGGCACATGATTGATGGGGATGGTCAAACCATATCTCCCTTTGTCTTTTTAATAGCTCGTTATGACCAATGAATGCGCTTCATCATTCTGTAGTGAGGTCCCCTCCTCTCCCTTTTTAACCTTTACACCGATCTTTTTGAGTTAAATGGGACATGGTTATGCTGGAGCACCGCCATACAGATCCCTCCATCACAATTCAAAGTTCAAGCAAAACTCAACGCCCAACAGAACCCTTAAAAGCACTTCTGCCCCCAGAATTCTGTCTGCTCTGAGGTGAAAGCAGATACAGGAAATGCCAAAGGCAGAGCAGTCGGACAGCGTCTCTCTCTTCTCGGGTATATGCTAGTTCTTTGTTGATCAGTTGCCTGACTTGTTCATGTGACTGAGATGAGCAGGTTTGTGGTTTGTTGCAGTTCTTGGGCAAATTTTCCTTCTAATCCTTCCTTATCGATCTTCTTCAAAGAAGCTGACTAGATCATGTCTCATGTTTTTTTTCCATTTAGCCGATCCTTACCTTCTTCTGGAGGACGATATTGGCCTGATCTTGATCGTGCATATGTGTTGAATAGAAAAGAAAGAAGATAAGCACACCAAAGACCGTATCATATTTCCACTCCAATCTCAGTAAGTATCATTACATCAGAAACCAAATACAAAGGCCAAAAATATTGTCCTATATATGCACACCACAAATGTTGGGGCCAAAAAATAAAATCAGACAGGAGTCCCTATGGACTGGTGGTTCCTCCTTTCTTTTTGTTTCCTTTTTTTGTTTTTTTCCTTTTCTTGGTTCTCCAATTTTCGGGTTATGATTGTCTATTGTAGTAGGCTGTGGGCGATTTGCCGATGCATAATTACACTCTGGCTATAGGGAATTATGTAGCGGGTTCTGTACAAACCAAAAATCAACGGAAGAAACTGAATAGGAGTTGTTTCACCTTGAAGCAACATTTGGCAGCGGGAAACAAGAAATCACAAAGGAAATGACACGCTTCTAAAAGCACACTTGGTCACTGGCCATGACTTCCGACAAGCTCTCAATCTGTCAGGATCGCAGAATGTGCCATAACATTCTGGATCCCAAGGTACGGGGCCTTCAGATGCAGACTCAATATGCCTTTTTTTGTAAAAATTCAGGCATTGAGTGGCTGCATTGGGAAAAAAAATTGAATCTTGAACAGGACTAGAAAACTTACTATAGGTGGGATCAGCCAAGCGAAACAAAAGATCTCTGGGGTGTGTTTAGAACTCTGGTTACTGAAGTTGGATTAACATGGTCAGTCACAGACTCTGGAGGAGAGCTCTTTTGCAGGGCGGCTGATAAGCCGAATTAGTTGGAGGAGATGTAGGAAGCGAATCCATGCCGAATGTTTTCAGAAGGAAGTGTCTCTCCTGAAAAGGAAACCCAAATAAGCATTTAGCCTTGCACCATCTTAGCAACTAGGCTTTGCAAATGAACCAGTTATGGAAAGCTAAAGTTGAAATGTAACAGGACCATATCAACTCTAAAGCCTAATGAGCAATCTTTACGTGTAGAAAGCATGATACGTATCAACTCTAACGCCTAATGAGCAATCTTCACCTGTAGAAAGCATCACACATAACAAGCAATAAACACATTTTGTCTTTCCTTCTTCCCGATTTTATCTTTTCTATCATTTACTTTGTCTTGGGAAGGGTGCTTGACTCACCATCTCTTGCAGACATAGAGGCAGCATGGGGAATGGAGCTGTTCAGATGAATCTACTTCTTTTGGGATTTAGGGAAAAATTTCCTATCTGTTTCTATTCCGGTTTACATAACCGTGGATTCGCACTTAGAAGCTGGTTTTGGGGATCCATTCGACCTTTTACTGAGGTCCTTATGAATGCTCATTGACATTTAGACAGTTCAACTGTCTAAATGTCAATGAGCATAAGGCATCAACTGTCTACATTTTACATAAAACCAAGGATTGGTTGAACTGGCGGAGAATATTCTTCTCCAGGCATGAGATAAAAACTAGTGCTCCTGCTTTTATGTAAAAATGATAAGGCATCAACTATTCAATACCTATCTAAAGTTATGTGGAAATGAGAGAGCAGTTTTGTCCTGATGGTGATCTAGTCCAGTTCTTTGTTTTTTTTTTTTATGGACAAAAATTCTAGTCCGGTTCATTACGTATAAAACAGTGCTTATTTCAAAATATCAGTCACTTAAGAAAGATTTGAGAAAATTTGGTCCATTGATGCATACCATGTAGATATTCTAGTCAGGGAAACTCGAATGCACCCATGGAACAAAGAAGCATTTTCAAAAATGTGATCTTAAGTACCCTGTGTAGGAACTGTGATAGCTCAGTTCTGCTAGCCTTAATGTGGATTATACTGTTTCTAATCAGACATGTGTAGGAACCATGACAGCTCTGTTCTGCTAGCCTTAATGTGGATTATACTGTTTCTAAGCAGACATGATTTCTATTCTCAGGATGGATAACCCCCTCTGCTCTCTCTCTCTCTCAATCGAAATATAATTCCCTTCAAAGTGATAAGGTCAGAAAACCTCCTTTCATAACCAGATTTTCTCCGACCTCTGTTCATTTCTTATTATCTAATCCGTCGAGACACGAAGGGGTGTTCTAGCCCTTTGCCATTAGTACCACATTTTCGACTTACACTCTTTTTGGCACCCAATGCAGTCAGAATATAGAGCGCCAAGAAGAAAATGGATAGAATTTCCTTCAGTGCACATATTCTTTATACATGAGTGTCGGTAGGCTGAATGAAGGCATCGACCTGAGATCCTGTGAATTCGAAGCTATCGAAATTCATGGAAATATTCCAGAACTGAGATTTCCTTTATCAGTCCACCTCCTTTCATGGTTATCAATTGTAGAGTGCATTCAGGGAACTTCCTAAGATGCTGAAATTTGATCGTGGATTTAAATCAGCAAAAATTAGTTGAAAGGGAACTTACACTTTCTGAAAATTTTGGAGTGGGAATTCCTGCTGCTAAGGATCTGAACATTGGAGTTACATGAACAGGAGAGCTACATTCTGTATTTGTGGAGACAGAAACAACTCCAGCGGTGGTTATGTCCTCATCACAAGATTGGAAACTACCTGATATGGAAAGATCAATGGTCTTGTCAGCTAAATCTAAAGCAGAATAGTAACGCACACAAGAAAAGATCCAGGTTTTTGCGGAGCAAACAACCTCCATGAGTGACTGAGCTGGAAATAATCCCTCTGCAGCAGTCATCAACTACACATTGTTCAACAGAATGGTTAGTTTGTAGTTCAGTTTCAATGACTTTATGCAGTGCAACTTCTTCAGCTTGAGGTTCTTCCGCTTTATCATAAACAGGATGAGTTGAAATAGTAGACGCTGTGCTATATTCTGAGCTGGCCGGAGAATCTCACACAGACTGGGTTGCCTGCAATATAAGTACTATTAGGCAGTGTTTGGAGCAGAGAGATAGAAAAGTTGAGGGTTCCACAGTTCTTAAACTTTCGATAGTCCATATCGACCTTGATTACCTCCAAGATGTTTGGCTTCCATCATTGCTGCTCCTGATGTCCTCCACCATGACTTTGAAATCTTCAAATTGGAGATCAGTGTTGGTGACGCAATCTTGGAGAATATCAGCATGATTCTTGTGGGTCAAAAATTCCTGTAGAACCTGAGTTCCGTAACTTCTGAAAATCAGTGATAATACGCAGAAAAAGGACAGTATTTTTCTCGACTAGATGGGGTAACTTCAGTAACCAAGTATGATTGAGCAGCCTTCCTGCATTTAACAGCATCCTTTTTATGGCAACTGATCTAATCTTAAAAGGATCAGAAGGTGGTCATTCAATTGAAAAAAGATGTTCTTTTGGGGAAGAGTTTGATCTACTGAATTACTGAACGTCATCCATCAGGCTTACTATAGCCAGTTAACTAACTGCCATCAGTGATCTCACCAAAAACACCAAAGGAACGTAATGTACTCACCTTCCAAGCACTTTCAAGACTCTGTTCCATGTTATCTGCATTGACTTTCAGCGCAAGGGAACTGAGCAGTTCGGCTTGTTGAACCAGAGCAGTAACTTTTGGATCATCATTTTTGAGGAACGTTCCTTGGACTTTGGTACCATGAGCTGCTCAAAGATGAGGGGGGAATGCAACCTTAGTGGCTAGTGGCTCAACTAATGACCAAAGTTTTCATAAAAACAGTATCGTTTGACTGAATTAAAGATGATGGTCTTTCCTAAGAATCATGCATTGAATTCTCTTGTCATATCTTTTTATCTCATTTACTATATCAAACATGATGGTCTTTTCAAAGGATCATGTACTAAAATCACTTGTCATATCCGTTTAAGCAACTTGTTTAAAATGACAGAAATTTGTTGGGCGATAGTTACCATCATCGGCGGCTTCATTTGGTTGCTTTCATGTTGCTGGGGTGGTGAGTTATTAGAGCGAAAATTTTGCACCAATATGGAAAAAGGGAGCTCTTTGTTGCTGACTATATGTGATTCCACATTGTATATGTAATCTGTCTTTCAAGTTGCAATCTTCCGCTGTATTCTGAATATGAGCCCTCCTGAGATAAACCCAGAAGCATGTTACGGCATAGAAGAGGTTCTCCCAAATGAAAAACAGAAGAAAGAATAAACATAAAACTTCATGAGTCCAGTGTAAATATTCATGCATCCTATCTAGCATTACCTCATCCTCTTAGCCGGTGCTGCAGATTCTGCTGTTCCATCTACACTTGATGGATTGTGTGAGATGATTCCGTTTGCTGTTCAGGTTGATGTTATTCTCTTTCGCTAGGGCTTCGTACTTTGCTCTTTTCTTACACAATGTTGTTGAAGCGATTTTTTACGGCATTGTCAGTTCTGCATAGTTAGGAGCAATCAAATTGACGCAGAGTGGGAGAATGCATCTTCTGGTGCAACAAAGTGAAGAACATATAGTATACCTGCCTGAAACCACCTTCGCTATTTCTGTCCATCTGTTGCCGAAAATCTTCTGCGCCTGAAACATGAGCAAAAACCGCATCAACTGGGAGGGTTCACACTCCCATAATTCTGGTTATTTTTCTATGAACTTCAAGAGAAATAGAATGGTTGTCTAATTATTGATCCCTCACTGAAAAATAGGATATTTCGTGCTGGCCATGCTATTACCAAGCACAAGTGAGTATTCAGATGAAAACCACACATTGCTGTGGTTGCCAACTCATTTCTTGTCCAATGATCTCGGTCAAATGATTGAAGACCGGTATTTTCAGAGACTTCAAAGCACTAAACGCCATTCACATACAAATAGATTTGGTTTCCTACCTCACATAATAGCATATCTTCCTCGGGTGACCAACCCCCTTCTTGAAGTCAGAATTCAGGTATGTGTACCATCTGCAATATCATGAATAGATCTTAGTATCCTTATACAAATGATCAAATTAGAACAGGGAGTAAGATTAAGAACAGAACAATATGCATCAAATCCGACCTCCTTCTGCATTGTCTGGTAGTTTTATCCTTGAACTTTGACGCGATAATCGACCAGCTATACCAAGAACAAAATCCCAATCATCAACTGATGCAAATACTCAATACGAGCAAGGCATAAATAATGAAGCAAAACTCATACTTCTCAGTTCCATGAATACCGATTTGCTCACGGAGTATATCATCCTCCTGCAGCCCACGAAATTTCCCACCTTAGAAAGTCGTCATCTCTCAAATCAAATAAATTCAAAACTTCTTCAATCCAACCAAGGAGCGGGGGCAAAATAAAAAAAAAAGAAAAAGAAAATAGAATAAAATAAAGCATGAGCTAAGGAAGTAAGAAGAAAATTACCTCTTGAGACCAAGTCACGATATGCCTCTCTTTCTTCTTCGAATCTTCAGTGTCAATCGTCTTCTTCATATCGCTGCATCGCTATTTCTCTGTACCACTCAGTCCTTATTCTATGTTTTCTTTGACGCTCCTCTCTTTATAGAGACCAAACTCAATCTCACAGTGTCATGACTCATAAAATGGCCCTGTATTAAAAAAAAATGCACCCTTTCCGTTCAACAAACTTTATCGATCACTGTTCAGTTCAAACGGACTAAGACAAAAGCTCGCTTCGCATGAACCATAAAAACTCTGTAATCCACAAGCACCCAGATGCCTCGGATTCTAAAGTTGCAACTTTTCGATTCACCTTTGATCAGACACATGCTCTCTCTCAGAGAAAAAAGTGGGATGCAAAGGTTTTGGTAAAAGAGAAGGCTTTGCTTTAGCTCAGACCGTAAATGGAAGGGGCTGTTTTTGATATGTGGAAACTGTGATTGATCGAAATGGCAAATGCTAGTGTTTAAATCTCTCCGGTGGGTTTTCAAATTTTCGGGATTCGAGGAATGACAGAGACGTCAATGACACACTTCAAGAATGAGAATGGGGAAAAGGATGGAATCAAAGGTTTCGATGTACCAGAGTGATGAGTATGTATGAATGTAGGAGTACGAAGAGCAAGAAGAATCTGCAAAAATAGTGGTTTCTTATTCTAAAGTACCAAAGCCTGTGCCATGATGTTCAGATTCTCTTATAAAATGACTAACAGAGAGAGAGAGAGAGAGAGAGAGAGAGAATAGATGAGAGTGTCCATTCGGGAAAATAAAAGGAGAATGCAAATGGGGCTGAACCTGAATGATGATGATCTGTCGAAGTATTGATTTTCACTCTCTCTCTCTCTCTCTCTCTAGAGAAACAAGAACCATTTGAATCTCTCTCTCTCTCTTGCTCTCCATCAGAGGAAGAGCCCAGTCCCAGGGCAGAGTGTTAGAAAAATATTAATTTGGATCAACGGTTTCTGGCGTTAGTGCGCGGGCGAGGAGGGGATTTGAATGAAACGCTGAAATCCACGAGGAAAGATAATTAATGGTCGTCGGTCATCCTCATGGATGTTGGCGCAAAAGACCACGACCACACTCACATGCAACAAGTGGAAATAAGAAATTAGAAAGCGAGTATTTCTTCTTCCTTTCCTTATAATACGGTATCCACGAACCTTTTAGCTCGATTACTCCCGTATACACAGATCATTCCGACTGGGTATGTCGGATAAGATCAAAGGACCAGTATATTTCGTATTTTTGGAACAAAGATCTGCGATTGTTCAAGAGCAATTTACAGCTTACAGAAGAGATATTGACGCCCACATTTGAAAATCAATCGCGATCGCTCATGGGGGATACGAAAGATAAACAGTGAGGGAGCTGAGGGAAGTGGGGGTCATATCAATGAAGGAAGGAGTAGTTTGAATATTGTTCTGGTTATAAAGGGACGTGACGTTGTTGCTGACTGCCTGACTGGTGAGCAGAGTTCGAGAGCTTCTGCATGGACCATTCATTGACTAACCCTTGTTCTTGTTTGGGTTAAAAAAAAATTCTGAAGATCGCGACAACCGAGCAGCTTATTTACTCCGGCGACAACGATGGACCGTTTCTCCAACACCCCCCCCCCCCCCCCCCCCCCCCCCCCCCGTCTCTCCTCTCTCTCTCTCTCTCTGCAGCTGCCAGCGGCAGCAGAAGCAGATGGGTCATGGGTGTGTGGACCCTTTTGTTGCAGCAAGCAACAGTCCTCTTTGCCCCACTATCCAATGTCTACCTTGTTTGTGTAATTTGTCATCCATCGCTTGTCTAAGTCATTACAGAGAAAAAGGAAGAAGGTTAAATTCAAGTACTTAGCATTGCCTTGTTGCCATCACGAAGGAGAGTCTTTTAAAGGAATTTATTGGGTTTGTGTTCAAAAGGTGTTCACGCACTCAAAATTACAGCTCGTACGTTAGTTCTTCTTAGGAAAAAAATAGCATCAAAATCCTAAATTTGTTATAATTATATCAGTTCAGTCTTTTTTTTTTTTGCCATTTGACTCATAAAAGTATTGTAACTGTGCCAATTTAATCCATTTGATTTGCCTTCACTGACTTGAGAAACAGTACACGTGGATTTTTAATATTAAAAACAAGCTAAAATATTAAAAAAATTAAATTAAATTTGAAAAAAAAAAGTGAAAAAAAAGGAAAATAGAGGGTTGCACAAGTGGTGAGGGCTATCCAGCAAGGGTGTGAGCTAGTCCGCAGGGGTCACCGACCCCTATCCAAGGCTCGGTGATGGTGGTGCATCGGCGGCGAGGGCTGCCCTCACCCCTCGTTGCCTGCTGCTTTCTTTTAATTTTAGCTTAATTTTAATTTTTCGCTATTTTAAGCTTATTGATTTTGTATTTTTTAACTTTTATCTTTTTGTATTGTTGATTGGACCTTCGATGAGTCAAAAATGTAAAGTTGGATTTTCGGCCAAGCAAATTAAAGTTAGCACTTAAGTAGTTGTCTTTCAACTTTTGGCAAATTTAGGGCACTCGTGACAGTACTTCTGCTTCAAATATCAACTTATGGCTATAAGTTGATTTTTCTACTTCTATTCCAGAAGTTGATTATTCTACTTCTGATTAGATAAATTTATTTGATCACGGTTGAAAATTTCTACTTTTCAAATATTATTAACATAAAAATATTCTATAAAAAAATATTTTCAACGGTCGAAAATTTTTATTTCATTTTAAATTTATTTTTAAAATAAATTTTATTATTAAAATATTATTTACTTATTAAAAATAAAAAAAAATATTATTTATCTTTTACTCCGCACGGCCAGAGATGGCAACTCACTTGCAATGTTGGTTACAGTGGTGGTAGGTAATGGTCAAAAATAGGTGGCGACGGAGGCAAGCGAGGCAGTAGGCGATAGCCGACGTAGGTTGACGATGGACAATGGTCAGTGGTAGCAATGATCGACAATTGATGATAGGCAGTTGTGGTCGCAGGTGACAATGGGTGCAAGGGACAGAGGTTGGTGATGGTTGGCAGGGGGGTGATCGACGGGGGTTTGCAGTGGGCAACAACAAGCAATGGTTGGTAATGGTCGTGGCGACGATGGGCGATGGTCGACGGTTGTCGGCAAGGGGTGATAAGTGGCAATAGTCACAGACGACGGTGGGCGGCGACAAAGGTTGGTGGTGGGCGTTATCGAAAAGAGTGTAAAATGGTAATGAAAAGAGAGTGAGGCAAGAAATACTTTTTAAGTTAAGAAATAATTTTTTTTAATTCTCAAATTGAGGGAAAAATAACTTCATAAATGAAAATCCACTTCAAAAGTAAAATTTTAACCAAATGGATTTCTGCTATAGATGTACTTTCGGAACAGAATTCCACTTGCAAAAGTGTTACCATGTGCATTCTTTGTGTACTTCTTTTTGCCTAATACTAGGCGTGAACATATTTAACTAAGTGGATAAATAGGGCCTGAAAAGATTTGAACTCAGAATATCTCCGCTTTGATACCATGTAAGCTTTTACGAAATCAATCCTAATTGTTTAACAGCTTAAGTTGTTAGATGAATACATGATTTAATATTTATATTCTGCATCCCCAACGTGACAAATATCAATAACCACCTCCGCAAAGTCATGTAAATAATCGAACCATATTCAATCAAATCACAATCATTTAATAAAGTTTCATGGTTCTAATCATAAAGAACCTCTGGATGGTTTTGATCATAAATAAACTAAGCGTGCTTAAAACTATTTTTTTATATAACATGTCATCATTGTACCTAACCCTCAAGAAATGAGACTAATCTCTTCGAATTATGACAATTTCTCATCACCCCACCGCCGGATAAATACTAAGGTAGAGGGGCTCTTAGGGATGCCGAGGATTTTGCCACCACTCAAACTCGAATACGAACTCATGGCCATATTTCTTGAGGTGCAATTTGATGTTAAATCGTAATCTCCCCAATTCTCTCTCTCTCTCTCTCTCTCTCTCTCTCTCTCTCTCTCTCTCTCTCTCTCTCTCTCTCTCTCTCTCTCTCTCTCTCTCTCTCTCTCTCTCTCTCTCTCTCTCTCATCCGCATCCTAAATGAGTAAATGTACAACTTTTGCGCTACAATCTAGGTCAAAATCGAGTTAAATATTCAACCACGCTTGTTATCAGTTTTACATTTCACAACATTCATCAGATAAAAACTCTTCAAAATCATTTCCTTCACGGAGAATAGGAAAGTTCAATAGAAACTTTGTCGTGGTAGGTAAAAGCTTTGTCGCGAAGCAAAGGATAGGAAAGTTAAAAACAACTTAACATTGTCAAAAATAGAACAGAAAAGTGGGTTGCATAAAACAACACTAAATGTCAAAAAAAAAGATGCGATGCAAAATCAGTTCCAAAGAAGTCCTAGTGATTTAGCCATTAGCACTCGCTAGTCAGCATTTATGGCTAACGGCCAGGAACCATAATCAAATATGTTTCGTGTTTATGAGAAATAGGATTCAATACGAATTTTCTTTAAGGAATTTGGATATTGTTGGAGCGATTTCTACTTAAGGTTTTGACTATTAATGTTGCGAAATCCATCTTGACCTTTATTAATTTTGAGGTACCGAAAACCTTTCCAAGTGTTCAGATGGGAACATCTGTAGAAACTTGTGCATGATTTTTCTTGTAATTTTTCTAAATTTCAAATCATATTTTTCCGTTCCTGTTTTCGGAGGAGGAAGTTGCGGCTTGAAGTCAAAAGTAGCTAATAAATACACATAAATACGTCCTCGAGTTTTATGTGGTCCTCATTATGCAAGAGCAAAAACCACACATCTTCCATTACCGCTTCATTCTCTTCCCTCTAGTGCAAGAAAATGTGGAGTTCTTGACTTATTGTCCATCCATATCAGACTTCAAGTCTGCCCTACGATAACAGACAAAGAAGAGAAAAGTCGACGCTTTGAAAGAAGATGATTCAAGAAAGAAGGGAGGACGGAAACGAGAAGCAAGAATCCTCTCCATGAGGTGACATAAACCTAACTCAAGAAAACGTTAATTATTTGAACTACTAAAACATGTTTATCGTTAGATTTGAACCAGCCGACCATAGTACCTTAGAATAATCAGTATTAAATCCACGAAAAGTAAGTATGTTTTTGTCGGTCTTAAACGTTCTCTTTTAAGATATTTATAACCTTCATACGTAGTACGCGGGGCTTTGGACGCACATTACACATTAACCCTACGGCTTCGTCTTGTCTTTTCACGTCTCTTTTCGTACCGAATGAATTATGACACACTAATTCAGCCATGCCACCTGGATTCACCAGTTGGATGCCACGTGGAAACAGGCGGGCAACTACCATTCTTCTCTCCAAACCTTTGCCTTTTGAATCCGGACATGATGGAGCCCTCCCTCCACAAGGGACTGGACAAAGTAGCCGTCTTCATGGTCTCTTTCTTGGTAGTGAATTTCCCGCCTATGATGCGAAATAGACAGGGGAAAAAAAAAAAGACAAGAAAATTCGCAGAAACTTAATGACATAGGGAGAGCGGCAAAAAAAGAAGGGTGCTTTGTACTGTTTGCATTTAGTCAATGATGGCTTAGCCAATTCGAAATCTTGATTACACATAAATTCGATAATAAGCCTATCTTAACCATGTATAGGAATTTATTACCGACTTGAATTGTGTTTTGGATCATCACTTTTACAAAACTCTCTGGTTTCATATAGAGAAAACCCTTAATTATCGAAATACACATATCGTCCCACGAGGAAAAAAGGGAGCGATAATCACGAGTTGGACTGGTAGGTTTTAGGTGCCAGCTTGGTGAAGATGGGAAAAATGTGAATGAGCATATGGTAGGGTTTTCTTGGCAGGGAATGAAATTAGTCAAGAAAAGGATTTATTTAAAATGGAAAAGTGAAAGGGGCAAGTTGAGGATTGGAACTCTAGACATTAGGTGAGGGAAGCTAGGGGGGTCGGTGATGCTTTGTCCCACAAGCAGCCATCAAAGATCAAGACGACCCTTAAAAAGACCAACCTTGTGGGATCCCCTTTCTTCATAAAGTTGTAATTTTTCGCTCACACTCTTCATCATCCTTCTCTTTTTTCTTCAAAAAAATCAAGAATAAAAACCCACAAGGACCCAAAAAGGAAAAAGAAAAGAAAATAGTGACCCCCACGAACTCTGATTTTCAAAAAGAAAATCCGAGATTCCCTCTCCTTTTTCTCATCCATTGTGACCTAGAATTTGTCAAAGTTTGGCTGTTGATTGAGCGTGAGATCCGTGAACACTGTGAGTGATGGGGTTTAATATATAGATAGATTTGGCATATGTGGGACGAGGTGGTGCTCTCTCTTCAAAACCGCGTTATCTCCATTGGGTCTTTGACAATTGTCGCGGAGGTAATGATTTTCCCCATTGAATTCCATACCTCCGTAGGGGGGGCTATACTTCGACGTTGCTCTACTTAGCATATAACATCTCTTTGCTCATGACGTCATGAGAGGGAGTGTTGAAATTATTGAGAAAGAGAACACATAAATATCAAGAGAATACAAAACTCATTATTAATCAATGGGACAATAACTTCAATACCCTCTCTCACGTACAAGTCGGATTACGGGCGATATGTGAAAATTGACGAGTGGAGATGGATGCACATTTGTGAAATATTGGCTCCAGCACCATATTAGAATATTCAACCAAAAAGTTTAAACTTATAGGTGGAGAGAAATCAAATTAATATAAAAAAAAAACACACATTATTCATTATCAACCGATGTGAGATAATAATTTCAACAGTATTTATTGTTTATGATCATTGTCATCTTTTGCTCCTCACAATATGACTTATGTCATATATGCATATACACACGGGTGCGCACTTATATACACATGTATATGCATACATAACTTAGCATATCAAATCTCTTGATAAATCGCGATATTCAACCACAGATAACTTATAAAATATATCCATCATTTGTTGTAATGTTGGATAGTTAAAACCTCAATCCAAACGCATCATGTTCTAGAGTCTGCCCTTTATATACATATAAGTAGATGTCATAATGAATCGAAGCAAGCAACCTCAATCAACTTGCCTGAGAAGAGGCAGATTCAGAATTTCAAATGTGGTACATTGAAAGAGGGGGAACTTACTAAAAAAGTCTTAAATCTATTGCGATTGTGCCAATTTAATCTTAAACATTTTTTCCGCCAATTGAGTCTTAAATTTTTCGTATTTGTGTCAATCTAGTCCTCTTGATGGGCCAATACTAACGTGGATAAATTTTTATTGAATTTTTATTTTTTTTTCCCTATGAGGGACCCTCATTAGGGGAAAATGACCGATGCATCTATTAAACTGTTAAGCCAATTGCAACATTAGCAACACGATGGCGATGGTCAAGGACATCAATAAACATGATGTACTAATATATGATAATCTAGCTATTTCATTCATATGTTCGTGGTATATATTCATATAAATATGTGTGTGCGCACGGGAGCTCTCATGCGGAGATATTTGGGAATTTACCAACACAATTTGAGTAATGCTAAAGCATGATAAATCGTTTTGATTGAAGTATATAGAAAAGTGAACGCGTGCTTCTTAATTATAAATCGATTATAACTCTATCATTAATAACTTCTTGTGATGGCGTCATCACATAATTTTTTTTTTTTGGATTTATGTTAAAACCAATGTGGAAACTACAATGAAATTAAAATTGAGAAGAATAAAAGACTACACAAACTTACATGAATAACTCTCGAGATAAAAATAACGAGGAGAGGAGAAGCAAATCCATTATTAAAGCTCAAGGATTACAGAAAGCGGCTCATAAAATGTTAGGATTTTTTCTGTTTCTAACTTAAAACCTAAGGGCCGAAGCCCTCCGCTACCATTACTGAACCTCTATTTTATTTCTCAAGTCGGGTCGCCATAAATTTCAATTCCGGCAGCATATGGAGACAGAGTTCAAGACATACCCAACAGTTTAATTATAATTTTGCGAACAATTTGAATGAACGAGGTGTCATAATATCATTTGGATATGGTGACTACTCAATAAAGTTATGTTCATAGAGAGAGAGAGAGAGAGAGAGAGAGAGAGAGAGAGAGAGAGAGGGTGTGGCCAGTATGTGGTTTGAGTTCTTAGAGCATGTAATAATGTCGCCCTAAAAAACAAAATTTAAAAAAAAAGAAAGAAAAGAAAGAAAGGGGAAGTAAGTATGATTGGAGGGGGAGGCCCAAGTTCCGAAAGAGATTGATGGATGATAAAGATAAGCGTGGGGCATTTTCATCTTCTTTTCGTGAACTGGCCATGCCCCAACGAGAGCGTCCTCCCACCCACTTGCACCCCGCCACGTGTCTCGCCTTGGTGCCGTTTCGGATTTGCGTATAAACCAAGGTATTGATTTAGATAATTAGAAAAATCCACTTCTCTTCGGATGGTCTCGAGTTCAAGTCATGTTGGGAGCACCAAAAGCAAAATCATTGACACATTGGATCGATGAGGAGGAGGAGGAGTGCGCCCTTCAAGTCGCTAGCAGAGGCGGATCTAGACGCGCGAAAATTAGTCTCGACATCATTTGACCATTAATCCAGAAAAATAAGTATAAAACGCACTTGGCACGCACACACTTTTATTTGATGGAATTGCCTTGGCAGAGACGTGCCAATTCAATAACTTTACAATAAAATGAACTAAACTCTTTTCATGTGGAGGTCTTGGTCTAAAACCACCACTAAACTTCTCCTTTATTTTCAGTCAGAACCATTAGAGTTCTCCCCAAAACCAAAATTAGGAGGTCTATTTGCCCCCGAGTTTCCATGTACACGACACATTGACATATGTATTAACCGTTTCAAGTCTAGAATTCGACATGCTAACTAAAAGACTTACACGACATTCATAACATGCCATTCCAATTTATTCCTAATTATAAATACGTAAATATACCTTCCAAGTTTAGGATGTGCTTGTTTGACTAAAACGATTATACAACATTTATTCCTAGTTAGGGTAAACGACATAAATGGTCCATGAATTTTGGCTCAACATGCAATGTGGTTCACGCATTTTAAATTTATTTAATGTGATCCATGAACTTTTATCTAATGTGCAATATCATCCTAAATTTTTAATTTGTTCAATACGATCCTTAAATTAGTGATGGAGGATATGAAAATATTATGTATAGTCATTGAACTTGAATTAATAGAAGGACAACATTGAATATTTTCATACAGTTTGAGCATATACCAAAAGTCCATGGACTACATTAAATAAATTAGAAGTTCAAAGACAACATTACACATTGAGCAAAAATTCAATGACGACATTGCACATCGGATCAAAGTTGATGGATCATTTGTGTCATCAGCCCTCTTCATTATAAATATGTAAACATACTTTTCAAGCGTAGGATGTGCTTGTTTGACTAAAAGGCATTGTTCGTGAATTAGTTTTCTGGACTTTCATTTGTTGATTAGGCAGTGAAAAATCATTTACAATTAAATAAATTATGCATGCTTATGGTCAGGAAAATGAATTTCCTAACCTGAAAAGCGTAAAACAATTTCCTTAAAGATTTCTTGAAAATTATATTCTATCGTGAAATTTTCTTAGAGACAAACACGCCGTTATACAAAATACTCGCCTAAATATTAATAAACATCCTTATTGATATGAGTAACTTGTCATATATGTGGCCAATAAACATGTTCCAATGAGTTGAAAAACGTCATCTCACCCATAACACATTTTCTTTCGTGTAAATTCTTTATGTTCAGTTCTGTTTATGGAATGCTCCATCTAATGCTATTCCCCTTATTCAACTCTTAATGAACTCGACTGTTCAAATGCTACGGACACATCTCTCTGTTGTTCGGCTTAACCATGAGAAAATCTTTTGGAGATACCTCTTACAACAACATTTCGTAAAGTAGTGTTTTCCCATATATTATCCTTCGTTTTGCCCCAAAAAAAAAATAGAAAAGAAAAGAAAATTCTTTGAGTATAGTTCAATTGAATGACACATCACTATGCTTCCATCAAGAATAAGTCAAAAAGATATAAGAGAAACGCGTAGAAGGATAAGACATGCATGGAGAGAGGGAAAAAACGATAGTGTAACGAAAATAAAATGGAAAGAAAACATGCGCCACCGATTAATTTAGCTTTGAAAAGCATAGCAATGCGGTTCGTGGGGCCTTTGAAAAATTATTACATTGTACCTAAGTACTAGTTTTCTTTGAGAAACTATAATCCAAGTGACCTCTTCTTATCATTAAAAATGATGCATTCAAATTTGAGATTACGCATTGGGCCGCAAAAGAAAGAAAAATCAAAGTATGCATTTTATTTTATTTTCATTTTACTGATAGAAAAGAAAAGGAAAAGGAAAAGTCAAATTATACTTTGCCCCGGTCAATTACCGGCCATTCTTCCCGACTTTAGCATGTGAGCCTGCCCATTTTAGTTTCAAATAACGATGAGAAAAACTATTGAGAATGCATAGGAGAAGTCTAATACCTTCAAGAGTGGGAGATTGGCAAAAAGGAGCCGATGTCTGAGTTTGTCAACATATTCAGTTAGACCCACCATCAATCAAAAACTTAGATCAATGAGTTATAAACCAATTATGATATATTAATTGCTCAACACCACACAAATCATTCAAAGTTGACTCCTCAACAAAACCCTTGTCTAGGTTATGTGCTTAAGCAAATAATCAATTTGTCTTGTTGTTAGTGCATTCGTTTTCACGTGGCAAGTAGATTAGCAACGCAAAACAGGCCCCACCAAGCCTTTCTTATCAAACAAAAGGGTCCCGAAATGGGGCTTGTTTTGCGCTCCCTAATCATATCATTTTTCACTAAAATCAGGGACATTAGCCAAAAGAAAAGTGGACAAGAATGGTCGGAAAAGAAGGCTGAAAAAGAGAGCATGATTTACCCTACAAAAAGCAAAGCTTGATGTGCAACATAGAAAGAGTCGTGCACCACTTTCTATTCTACGCTCCTTTGGGGTTTGGTACATTTGTTTTCCCTTTAACGCCATTCGTATTGCAATTTTGGCACATCTGGTTAACAATGAGAATTGAAAGTCTGGGTTTATACAATGTGGGTTTTTGGCTCCATGTTAGTTTAATTTATAAACTTCATATCGTGGACTTGGGATCGATAGTTTGAATCGGTAGCTCCCATTTTGATGTAGGCCAACATAAATTTACAAGATGAATGGATTGGCAAGCTTACGAGCTTAATTATATTAAATTAGTTCTATCCCATTCAGACCACATTTCACAATATTTGTCTCTTGTTGTGCTAATAGAAAAACTATATTCCATTCAACAACGGATGTCACCAAAATAGGTCATTTTCTATTTATTGTCATATTCTCACGTTGCCTTAAAATGCAGTTATATTTTGTCACTGAACTTTGGCGGGTAATTTTCAAGTCTAATGGTATATTGAGATCTATTTTAAGTCCTATTTTAGATGAAATTGAGATGAGTTCTATTTTCATTATAGCTTATGGCGTAGATTAACTTCAAGCTCCCTTATAGTCCAATTCACGAGAAAAAAAAAAGTGTGAATTAGATGGAGAAATATTATTTTAAGTACGTGCACACCACAGAAGATCTTTGCTCTCGGGGTCTTCTCCATTTGCCTTTTCCTTTTAGGTATGTGAGGTGACAATGGCTATCTTCTTTCCTTACAAAACACCTATGCTTTGAGAGTTTGAAAAAACTATTCCTTTGATCCCATGTAAAAAAAAAGAGAGAGAGAGAACTAAAGACGCAAGTAGAAAGAAACCCTAAAAAGAGCAAGGGAGAAAAGGCCCCACGTGTGGAAAGAAACGAACTTTGGAGCTTATGTGACAAAAGAAAACACCATATCAATTTTTTAACTTGATGTGTGGGTGTTGGTTGTTGGAGTCTCTCTTTGCTTGGGATTCCTAATTCCTTTGTGGGTTCTCTTTTAGATATTAGGGCAACTTTTCTTGACAAAGGTTTTAGGTCTCTCTCTCTCTCTCTCTCTCTCTCTCTCACACACACACACACACACACACATTTTCCTCCATCTTTTCTGCAAAAAGCCACGCTCTCACAAAAGAGAAAGCTTTGGGGAATCCTATGCTCCATTCATACTGTCATCACTTGGTTTTCTTTTTTCCATCTAATCTCCCTTTGTGATGGATGACTAGATCTCGTCATCATTGCTTCAATGTACTTGGTTTTCAAATAAATTGACTGTTGCTGATATTAACCTTTATGTGCGGGAAAACAGTGGAGGGCAATCTGAACAAGGTGATATTATCTCTCCATTCTTTGCTTGAATCAAGGGTCGAATGCTTAAAGAATGAACAACCCCAAGAAATAAAACAAAGGGTGAAATGACTAAACTAACATGCATATCACCTTATTATTGATCCCAATAATGATTTCTAAAGGGTCCAAAAATGCGGATGATTGTATAGAACATGAAGCAACTCAAATAATGAATGAAACTTTTTGGAATGATTCTAAATAAATGTATTTTCACCAACGCCCGGCAAAAGTGACTATTTTCTCCAAGTACACACTTAAGAAATGATTCAGATGAGAGAATTATGAAATAAGATCATCATAAGAGATTGTTGTAGACCCTAGAAGATTAAGACAAAGGGTATGGCAATGATTTTATTGTCTATAAGGGTGTTGATTCATCCTTGGAAAAATATCAGAATCATTCCATATCAGCTTGACATTTGGCCATGAACCTGTAAACCCTTATTGGCCAAAACAAATTATCTACTTTTCCCGCCAAGAAAAAACAGCGCTTGGATCCCACCTCGTGTGGCAAAATCCTTTTTTCCAATCTATTCTTGCTGTTGATTGATATGCATGGTCCATTACATCATTGCCATGTACCTATTTATTTGATATTTTACCCAATTGTTTTTCTCTTCTAGGGACTGGCTCAATACATTCTTATATCCACACATGTATCTACTCATCAAGGGCATGGAGCTGCGTGAACTATTTGATCATTTTAATCGTCCTTCAAATCTTTGAGATAATGTTATCAGTCGAATTCATCTTTTGATGTGTTTTGTTCACTCTTGCAAATTTATTACCTGTCGATAGCTGAAGAGTCAAGTAATTAGATCACTTCTGAACACATCCAACGGGTTCGCTTGGAGGTATGACTCTAACTCGAAACTCCAGCCAAAGGCCTTTGATCCATTTAGGAGTTTTGGTCTACACTCACAAATCACGATTGGACTGCGTTCTATGTAAAGGATCAATATGCCCAAAACTGCCGATCGAGAAATGCAAGCCAAAACCCCTCGACGAGCACCGGGTTCGTTTCTTTGATAAAAGAAAACAGTCATTCATCATCCAAAACAAAACTAAAATCCATTCAAGACCATCCAAAAGACACCACGGCATACTGCAACCCAGCTGCAAAAGAGAAGAGGATATCGCAGCAGCGAGGAGGGAAACAAAGAGAGGATGAAAAGAAATCGCGACCTGTTCATTCTCTTTGAAAAAATTGCTGACACCGATCACTTCCATCTCTTCTTTTTAACACCTTTTGATAAAGATACAAGCACTTCATGGGACGGGAGGGCCTCGCTATCTCCTGGGGCGTACCACTTCATCCCCTCCCCTCTGATCCCTCCATGCCATTCTTAATTCTCATTGTCTTGCTTTTTTTGGCCTTCTTTCTTCTGACAAAACCGATAACAACAACGTGTAACAGAGAAAAGAGCTAAAGCCTCTGAGCGAAGCAGATGATACATGGTCAAAAGGGTCGTATGATGAGTTCAGAGTCGTTTCTTCCCTTTTCCCTCCTTTCCTTTTGCTCTGCCCGGAGTTGCAGTGGATTTCGATGGCACTAATGACTTATTATAGATGATGAGCTGGTGTGGGGGAGAAACTGCAAAGAATGGGGTATCTGTCAAAAGTAGAGACCGCGCCAATCACTCGGTAAAATAAAAGAACGGGGTTCAAGCGCTTGAATCTCACTTAAGAAGGGGCACATGAGTCTAATCCAGATTTAGCGATATCGTTGGCTTCTATTTTTACCGTATCATTTGCAATGGTAAGTGGTGGCATTGGAGATGATTTCACCTCTACAACAGAAATTTACAAGGTACTTTCGACTTAAAAACCTATCATTCTGAAGGTTTCCATGTAACTGCTCGTTCCTTCTTTTATTAGTATCATCATTAGACGAATTATGTAAACAATTGCGTTATTGTTCTCTCCTCTCCCTTCCAACCAAGAACTCGTTCACCCTTTTGAATGAAGGTGATTTCTTTTGAGAATCTAATTCATACGAAGAGAATTCACCGTGCCCACACACGGGTGGGGAGAGCGATTCCCACATGCATGAGGGTATCGAAATTCGACATTTTTGCAGCTGAAATGTGATCATTTGATTCGATAGGTCTCATCTGCACACATGGTTATTTACTTATTTACCTTAATATCGTACGTGAGAATTGGTGTTCTTCACTTGATGCTAGGTAGGACAGCCAAGTGTCCTCAAATGGTTTATTAGAATGAAAGTTCACTCAACTGGATGCTACGTGCCACCGGTCATGGCATCTTTAGCACCGACGAAGAGGGAACAAGTGGTTGATGTGCCCAAAGGAGGGTGGCGGTGCATAACAAGGGTCGCGACATTGGGAAGCTATCGTTAGATGATTTGCTCACTTTTACAGATTCAAATGAGCGAAAACTTTGTTCAGGAGCAAGTTGCGAAGCAGAGAGATTTTTCGTTACGGACTCCTCCCAAGTTCTCTAGTGGAGGGGTCACTATCATGGCTTGTTCTTCTAGGTTTTTTGGCTTTCTCCTTTTATTTTTTTATATATGGAAAAAGACAGAACATAAATCGCGGATGTAAAGAAAATTTCAACCATTTCTCTCAAATCAATGGTGGATAGAGCCCATTACAATCTCTCTGTCAACCATAATTCCACATTTCTCTCAAATCATCTCTGTCAACCATAATTCCACATTTCTCTCAAATCAACGGTGGATAGAGTCAATTACAATCTCTGTTTCAACAATAATTCCACAAGTCTCTATATAAATGGGAAAAGTAAAGCGTACAACTGGTCTTAAACAAAATTGTCATGATAAATATTAGTGTCAAGCCGCAAGCAAGTCCCATATTGTCATGAAATGATATCTGCTCGTATAAGCCTCTCATCGCATATATGCTGATTTACAATCTAAGTATATTACAAATTCACCAGAAGAAAAAAGCATAGGCATTTTAACTATTGCTAGAATTTTCTCGGTTTTATTGAGAAATTGATATAGAACCTTCGTAAAAGTCTTTCTTAAAGGGTGGGAGAAAAATGAATTAATTTGAATATGAAATGTGTAACCCCTGGAAATAATCACGGTGTGCTGTGGGGCCGTGCACCTGCTCTCTGCTCTATTGAGGGAGCCGCGACGCATTCTGTTGATCTATCAGGAGATCAACATTCGAAGGGGTGTGTCTCGGACTGAGTGGAGGCCACTTCTGCCCTCAGCCAAAATGAAAACCGGATGACGTGTACCCACTACTCGAAAGATTTGGCAGTTTACGAACAGCAATTACACCAGCTGCAAGGGCAGCAACGGAAGCCAAAACAAAGGCAGGTATGTTCCCTCCACCAAACAGAGCATCCCATGGACCGGCTCCTATTGATACTATCATCTGAAAAGGAAAAACATGATGCACACAAAATCAGCATCAATTACAAAGACAAATTTAGAAAGATTGTTTACTAAATGATCACGTTGCATGCTTTTATTGGATACCAAATGAGATCCACTTGTTTGAATGCTACTCCAGAAGTCTTATCATATATTTTTCTGAACTAATTTGTTAAAACAGTGTTAATATCTCTGGCATTAGTCAATACGATGGTCATCGTCCACTATTTTGTTCATAGCATAGAGAGAGAGAGAGAGAGAGAGAGAGAGAGAGAGAGAGAGTTATTGCATTCTCTGATACAAAGATCATGCCCAAATGATCTTCAAAAAGCAAGAAATTCCAACCAGTAATAATTACTAATCATATGCATCCTAATAATTACAAAATGACACTTCACTTTTTTTCTTCAAATGCAATCTAATCTGGTCTCTACGGTGGGGGAAAATATGTAATGCCTTAAATTCCTATTTAAGAGAGCAGGGAGAGAGTTAACAAAGCAGAACTACCTGCGGAATAACAATTGCCAGATTAAGAACTCCTATAGCTAGACCTGGAGAATTACATAAGGAAACATGTTGAGTTTGAGAAAATTAATTAATTAATTTTAACAGGAAAAGGCAATACGAGATCACATACCTTGGCCACCACCAGAATCAGCAGTCAACTCTGCTGTGACAGAAAAGGGAACACTATATGTAATCTACAATACCAACATCATTAGATTAGCGCATGAAAACTCATGTATGAGAACAATTAACTCAAGGTATTCTTCTTACAGCAAGGGGAAAACCAAGAATAGCAAATACAACAAGAGACGCCACTTCAACTGCTTTAATCCCTCCAGCTTCAGAATGTTCTGAGATGGATATGGAACTGATGATAGCGGTGCCTGCCATGCAGGCAAACACGACCAAATTACTCAAAGCCCACACAAGCCGCGAGCCAATTCGCTTGCACATTGGTTCAATAAAGAAGGAACTGATGCCAAGAACCACCTAAGGAAAGAAACAAAGGAAGTTAAGAGAGAGAATGAGAGCTAATATTTCATCACATACGTTTTGATTACAACAAGTAGACTGGTACTATCAAGGGGGGGAAGCAGAAATATGGTAAATCCTGATAAGTTCAGGCTACAAATCAATGATGAAAATCAATTTGAGTCTTACTGAATTCAATAGCAAACCAAAAGCACCTTCTCTGACACCTTGATTGTAAAGTTTCACTGCAGAATCATCCCCTTTTGGATCACCATGATACACTTCTCTCCCCATCCAATCAGTGTCAAAAAGAAAGAAAGGAAACCATGACAGCTGCATTACACCGTCGATGCATATGTCAGCAAAAGTAAAACCAGACTACGAATAAGGAAAGAAACCTATCTTAAGAGGCAAGCACCACATGTAGCAACATGGTTTAAGTAATTTTTGCTAAAATTGACCAAGACATGAGAGCACTGAGTTTTTGCTTATGAAAGTGCAGGATTATTGAAGTTGGATCATACCCAGGTTAGAGCCATAACAACAAGCACTGAATGCATTGCAGGGGGTAAATGCCTTAAACTGGTCAACAAGTTCACTAAAACAGCCCCAGGGCCATCATCGAAATTCTCATTCTGTCCACCATTAGTTTCTGGGCTCGAATGATTATCAGCAAGCTCACTTTCATGAAATCCCTCCCCATTGATAGCATGCACATCGTGAACACCTGGGATGTCTGCTTTCATCTTGGATGGTTCCAGACCATTTTGCTTGGAATCATCCAGCAAAGGAGCCACATCTGATAAACGTTGATGCTCGTTCACAGAAAGGGGAACCTCCTCAGCAAAGTACAGTGTCACCAAGGTACACAATGTAAGGAAAACCTGCACATAACCAAACATGACTTCTAAACTTGCATAAACTTGACTAGATGAAGAATCGCCCTAATTCCTCTGGCATGCACTAAACTGAACAAAATATAAATCAGGTCCAATTTGGTGCTTAGATAGAGAGTCAGGGTTCTAGCCTCTCAATAAATTCAACTTTTCCTCCACTAAAAAAATCTAACTACACGCCGGCCTTTAATGCAAGCCAATTTCTAATACATAACCCAAACTATGAAGAGTATTGACAGCATTGTCTTTTCGTCACATGATGATTTCATCCCATGGAGAACAATTAAGTGGATCTCCCAGGCAAGATATTGCTTCAGTGTCCTCTATGCTAAAATCAACTTCCCATCCATATACCCAAGCAGGTGAAGCTGATCATTCTAACCATTGCAAATCATTGTTTGAGTGATTCCTCACATTCCTCTTGAAAGTTGGTTTTACTCATGCTTACTTAAGGTGGGTGACAGACATACTGTTCCTTCACTGAACCAAAATCTATACCTATCATACATATCGCTTCATCTTCAAGAAGACAAATTGTTGCGCACTGTGAGAACAATAGTGTCTGTTTTCGTTGCTTCTAGTACATTGCATGCAAGACCTTATCACCAAATCTGACTTATTAGTCATATACTCACAACCTTCTTCTCTCGTAAGTCAATAAAACAAAGAGTTAACAATCAGCATCAAGCAACAAATGTCATTGGACGTGTTGATTCTTCATGAACGGATTTGATTCTGTAGATATTTGGCAGTATCCGATATAAGTGAGAGACTCACCCAATGGGGAATCTATTCACAACAATTTCATTCAACATATAATATGCAACAACAAACTGATGAAAAAGGGAAATAATAAAACCATGGCACTATGCTTCCCATCCGCTTTCCAAGAGTCATACCTTAAAAACAGTATTTCACAAGTTTTAATTTGATTAAAAAGAAGCTCAATGAAGAAATTGCAGTCACAAATCCCAGACAATCGTGAGACAAGACATCACCAGGGTAAGCGCAACAGACAGGTTCAAGTTGTAATGTGCATTCCATATAAAACATTACCACAGCAGCAAGAAATGCAGCTTTGAGATTCCCACAAGCTTCACAACAAGCTGTACTGGTCAGGAAAGGAAACCATCTGCATTGAACGTAAGATATCAACGAAAAGAAAATAACAATGAAAAAACCCAAAAGCAGAACCCAAAATGCAATATATTTTGATAAGATAACACTGAATACATTTTACCCTCAGTAAAATAATTCCGAGAAGAAAATGACAGAGGCAACATTTATGAAGGGGACATAATCTCAATAATGAATAAACAAGGAAAAATCTCGCACATCTGCAGTGATCTCAGAAGCATGTTGTCTCAAAGCCAAGTCAGAAATATTAACCTATGCCAATTCCCACTAGCACCAGAGGAAAAACCAAGAATATTTCCGACAGCCATCCAAGAGCAAAAAATAGCATTGGCTGAATTTCTCTGGTCAGGTCCTGCAGCCAAATGTGAATGTATATAGACAGCATTAGCTTGCATTCATGATCATAAAAGCTGACAAATGAGTAGGCATTCATTGGTTAAAAAAATTACATTAAAAAGAATTGAGTAATTGGCAAGCAAAAAATTAAATTTCTGTTGCTAGAACTTAAAAAGTAAAGTAACAACCTGATAGATCGGCCAGAAGAGCGCGAGCTGGACCCTAAAATATAAAAATGTTCAGATTCTTTTTGCGGAAATGTGAAAAATGTCATTTCCTATGTGCCAAGACTGATTGGTAAGATCAACTGTCCAACAACTTTACCTGAACCGTGTTGTTCGCTAGGTCCAGCAACCAAAAGCCTATGATGAAGACAAAAGCTGCCCTTGCTCTAGTACCTTTAAATGTCCTGTATATCCAAAAAAAAAAAAAATGTTTATTCCCATCATCCAAATGACTTCTCAAAAATAAAAAGAAGGAAAAAGAACCTGCAGTGCTCCTTTGTATCACCCAACAAATAGCCAACGTCTGCAGAAAATCCGATTAATATCACCTAAATTACAAGGCATAATTTAGGAAATGTAGAGAACAACGAAATCTGCAGCCATAATACAAAGAATCAGAATTATTGATGCTCACAGAGAGGCAGATCATCAGAGATCCAGCAAGAATAAATGGCCGTCTTCTCCCATATTTTGATTGGCACTTATCACTCCATATCCCAACAAAAGGTTGAACCTGAAAGATAAAATAAAAGTAACTCCTGGGGATGCACAGATGATGGGAAGTGATTTATTTCCTTGCTTGTCATTTGTTTTAAAGGAAGAAGGGTAGTAAACTTGCAAGGACAGAGAAGGTTGTCACAATTTACATTGGTATTAAACGGTAAAGTTCATGCAACAAATGAGTTGCTGCCAGATGAAAATAATCAAACCCTTGCACTATTCCATTATTGTAGATTTGTTTAAAAAAAAAATTGGGACAATTGGTTTAGCATTTCAAAATAAGGCAGAAATGACATCACATACCACAAGACCTGTTATTGGACCACAAAGCCATATGAATGAAGAGAAAGCGTGCTGTATGCCAAGTGTCTGCATCAAATTGTAAAAGCCACGCATCAATAGCAGACTAAAATTCTCCACAAACCAATCAATAGATGTATGGAACACTCTTATAACTGTAGGCTTTTGAAGAAATTGTCAAGCTACCAAGATACAAATTAATTGCAACCATTTTAACGAACATACTTCAAACTCACAATACATTATCTCAGTAGTACTATCCTTCCAAAACAAGAGGCAGGATAACTGCACATAACCTCGCCTTTCTCCTGCTATTCTGCTCCGAATAAAAAACATTAAGGGTACTTATCGCGAAAACCGAATGACAAAGCCAAGGGCAAGAAAGCAGAGGAAGACAAAGAGTCCGGGTCAGTCAGAAAAGAGGAGACCACTCAATTCACCGACTGGTGACGGAGCCTTCACCATTTGATCGGATCGGTCTTAGACTATTGGATTGGAGTTGAGCCCAATTCTTCGCCTTTGAAGGTAGGTTCACGCCCATGAATGGTCTAAGAGGTTCAATAAATCAAAAAAAGCCTACGAAAGAGCGAGGACTATAACTCAAACTAAGGGGAGGGGCTCTCGTCTTATACGATCTTGGAGAGAGGTCTTTGTCTCAGCACTCAAAGTACAAGAAAGAGGCCTGCTCCACAAGCAAAAAAGCACGGAAATGAAAAGAAAAAGTCTCCTTCATGACTCTAGAAAGCCTTCAAATTCCTTTAAGCCTAGTGATTCAGTAGGGCATTGTCCTTGTTATCGTTAGTGTTCAGGTGCAGACGGATAATCACCGCATGACAACGGTGATGTTCATCTTTACGATGGCTTCAAAAGGATTCTATTAAGTTCACAGATGGTAACATTGAATTAACTAGCCACAACATATGTCTAAACACTATGAGAAGGAATTTCATCTCAGTTCTCAAGAAAAACTGAGAGCAAGAATCAGCCAAACATACAGACCAGAGAAGCTCTACCCATGTATAAGTTCTAGAATACAACTCTACTATAAACTACTAGAACAACACCGCAATAGTTCACATTCTCGTCTGATTCATGATGTGCAACATGCATAATTGTGACCAGAATACACTCACCCACCAGCCATTACAATAGGGCAATCCTGAGAGTCACCTTAATTTAATTAATTGACAAGTGATGATAACTTAATCATCATAATGTCAGTTGTATTCAAAATTAAAGTCCTAAAGAGTTATACTAATCCAAAACTACATCTGAATCCAAAATGAAATTTTTGAATCAACGATCTTTTGAAGCAGGTTTATCTTTTGCATTAAACAAGCCACCCTAAACTATTCAATGACTTTAATTTTGAATACAATTGACATTTTGATGATAAAGTTATCGTCACTTGTCAATTAATTAAATTAAGATGACTCTCAAGATTGCCCTATTCTGGTGGGTGAGTGTATTATGGTCACAATTATGCATGTTGCACATCATGAATCAGACGAGAATGTGAACTATTGCGGTGTTGTTCTAGATCCAAAATGAAATCTTTGAATCAACGATCTTTTGAAGCAGGTTTATCTTTTGCATTAAACAAGGCACCCCTAAACTATTCAATACATTATGAGCTCAACGGTTTATCATCCATTTTCACCGGGGGCACACATCTGAATCTGAATTGTGCCCAACACAACCCCATTGCAAAATATCGAATTCGAATGCAGTACCACTCGCGATCGATCTCATGCCATACCATAAGTACATTAATCGTAGCCAAAAAGGAAAATACTAAACGTGGATTAATCAACAGATTTACACGCACATTAACAAACCCGAGAACCAACAATCACAAACTAGAACGCACTAAAATAAACGACAGAGACAGTGTCAGCACAAACACGTACCTGAATATACGGAGTCAATAGAGAAAGCTGCAAAGCCCAACCGAATTGGACACCGGCAGCGACCGTGCAACTGAGAATCAGAGTCACGAGACTACAGTGCGCAGGCTTGAAGTCATTGCCAGTGCCGTTCGGAACCCTAGCGGACGACGACGCCGAGGGAGAATTGAGCTCGATCCGGTGGTGCGCGTCGTCCACAGACACCATCTCCACTTCCTGGTCGTCCCTGAGGTTCCTGTAAGGCACTCTGACGGACGACGCTGAGTCCGTCTTCCCCGCCATGACTCGCTCGGATCGCGAACTCACCAGCCGATCCTTCACTCAGTTTAACCGCAGCATCCACGGCAAGGTCGAGCGGGCCCTACGTCGGGCGTGATTCGAATACGCAGATCTGATTCGTACGAGCAGAGAGAGACCAGGATCTGCGATCAGCAGTAGCAACGCACAGCGCGCAGAGCGAAGCCTGGTCAAATTTGGGTGAGCCTGACGGTGGATTTGGGGCGCCCCGGTCAGTGCGTCGCAGCGACAGGAAGGCTCGTGTTGATCCGGTGGACGTCGTTCATTGGCGGATCTCGGCTTCCGTTCTGCGTGAGATGGGGGGTGAGGATCAATGAGCAGTTTGACCGGGCCACGTGGGATCGTGACCGTTGGTTTGGATGACCTCATGACCGGGGGACGTGAGTGGATCAGGACCGTTGAGTCCGAAGACCCCATCGTGGCGTTCCAGCGAAGGGAGAGCGGGACGCCACCGACGGTGAGTGTGCGGTACGATTTAGACTATCGAAACCGAAAAACAGAAAATTCTTTCGAGCACGCTCGAAGATAAAAAGTTTGATTAGCATTCGACATGGGAATTTGTTGAAGACATTGAAGAATATAGAGCTTTCTCGAGTTATGTTGTATTGTCCAATTAATTTTGTTGTGTGTGTTTTGGACCGATTTAGTTTTCTTAACAATTCTCGAGACTAGTTCAACATAATATCTATTTTATGTATCGAATGTATTGAATGGTATCGAGAACACCACCTAACCTAATCTCGATAAATTTGCCCATGATATGAGTGTCCTGCCTTAGGAACAACACATCATACGATAATTACGAAATCGCACTTGCTATCATTGAATTTGTTATACGATCATGTAGGGTACACGGGAGATACGCTTTCTTTTTTGTCGAAATAATAGTCACGACTACACAAAAGCGGCACTTTAAAGGTTTTGGAATGACATTTCCACGACTTTTCTTATTTAGTGGATAAAGTCGGCCTTAACAATTCATCCTCAATCTCTCGAGTATTCTCAAAAGTTATAATACCCACCGAAAAATAATGCAAATGAACAAAAAAAAATGTTCTAGAGTCGAAAAATGAATTTGCCTAATCAAACGAATTTTTGCTCCAAAAATTACATTATCAGACGGATTTTTGCTCTAAAAGCATTTCTAGAACAAAAATTCTACTCCAAAAGGTTTTTATGCATGCCCCAAATGTCTGGTTTTCTTTTTAGAATATTGTTCTCTTTTATGTTTTTTTTTAATCATTAGCTTATTTGTCATATCTAAGCATTCATTTCATTTTGAGTCTAAAATGGAAAAGCACATATAATTAGGAAATATCATCAAGAACATACTTTGATAATATAGCTTATTTTGAAAATAATTTATGAAAAGGAAAATTAAGGAACTTTATTAAATTTATAATTGGAAGAGTAACATGAACAGTATCCGAACTTTGATCTAATATGTAATGTGATCGCTAAACTTTTAATTTGACCAATATGTTCCCTAAACTTTAAATTAATATGCAATGTCATTCCTAAATTTTTAATTTATTCAATTTAATACTCAAACTTTTAGAACATATTCAACTTAGTCCATAAATTATAAGAAAATGTTCAAAATTGTCTCTGAACTAGAATTAATGGAAGGAATAGATTGAACGTATTTTTATAATTTAGGGACTAAGTTGGATATGTTTCAAAAGTTCATGGATCATATTGGTCAAATTAAAAATTCAATGATCACATTACACATTAAATCAAAGTTCAAGAACTATTTATGTCGTTATCCTTTGATAATTCAAGTAAAATGTGGGGTAAGATATAACGAGAGATTTAACTCGTGAGTAACTCATTTGCTTCTTCCTTTTCCTCGATATACCTCACTTTAGGTGCACATTGTCAAAAAAAAAATACCGAATACATTACACTTTTGTTAATTCAGTCTTAAACCTTTCGATTTTACTAATTCTATCCTAATTTTTTTGTGCCAATTCAGTCTCAAGCCTCTTGTATTTGTACAAATTCAGTCCATTCGATCAACTTTAATCGGTCTGTTCTAATATGGATACCGATCAGTGCTAATGTGGACACAATTTTAATAAACTTTTAATACTTTTTCCACAAAAAAAAAATTCTTCTCTTTCCTTTTTTTTTTCCATTTGCTCTCTCACGGTTTCTCTCTCTTCCTCCTCCATGCAGACCCATGCCTAAAGAAGAACATGAAGCAATGAGGGGCCTCTTCAGCCCTAGCCTCTAGCTGACTGGTTACCGTCATTAGGCGAGGCCGGGCCTCATGGGCTAGATCTGAGCAACATGACGGTTGCATCCTCTCCTTTCGTCTTATTCCTCTCTAGGCAAGTGATCCACACGGCGAGGTCAACCTCCATGCAACTAAGGGTGATTGCTTCACATGACGGATGATTCTACCCTCGAACCGAGAACCATCCGCGAGGGACCGGTTCTGCAAAATGCGAACCGTGAACCAACCATTTGTACCGTAGATCCACCCGGGAACCGAACTACCGGTTCGGTTCGGTTCTTTGTTGGATCCTGGTTACAGTTCTAATGTCGCCCGCTTGTTCCATGAAAAAATTAAGTTGAATATTAATCCCATAAATATGGCTCAATAAAGCTGTATAACGGCAAACTTAGAACTTTCGTTTCCTTTTTTAACCTTGTAAATCAAAATTTTCAGCAACCCAATGGCACCAACTAAGTGACAATTTGCCTATTGCACTAAAAAAAAGAAATGTGCAATTGAATTGTACAACAAGAGCGACTGAGTGTGAAGAGAGTTAAATTAAGGTAAAGCTTTTTTTTTATTTTTCGGGTCTAGGCTATTTTTTGGGACGAATGGGTTAAGTATTTAAGAGATGGTTTCATTAAAATAATTGGCCTATTTATATTATATAAAAACCAGTTCGGTTGGGCCGGTTGGATAATTTCCACTCGAAACCGGAAACCAAACCGTACCCGCCGGTTACAATCCAAAATTAGCCGGTTGGGTACGGTCCGGTCCGGTTTGGTTGGATCGTGGTTTTTTTGCTCACCCCTACATGCAACAACAATCAGTTCTCCCTCCTTGCTTCCTGTTCTTCTTCAGGCGAGGGTCTGCACGAAGGAGGAGGAGAGAGAGAAATCACGAGAGAGAAAATGGGGAAAAAAGAAAAAAAAATGAAAAAGTATAAAAAAAATTTATTAAATTTTGTACACATAAGCACTTGCGTCCCCATCTATGCCAGTCGATATCCACATCAGCACTGGATACTAGCCGATCAAAGTCGATCGAATGGACTAAATTGGAACAATTCAAAAGGTTTATGACTGACACATATGCAAAATTTTCATGACTAAATTGGCAAAAGTGCAATAGGTTCATAATTTTTTGACAATTTTCCTGACATGAATTTTTTATGCTCGATATACATTTAAATATTTTAATAAACTTAATTATACTTATATTACAAGATTAAAACGCAAACGAGTTAAAAGAACGTATCTTATCAGTGAAGAAATTATTTGTATTTTGAAATAACTTATTTGATTATGTGAATAAGTTGCACTTAATAATCACATTGAAAATTAAGTGAAAGAAAAACAAAAGCTATTAAAATGACATATCTTATTACATTTATTACATGAACTTATTTATTCATAACTTATTTAATTAAGTGGATAAATTGCAATTAATAAGTACATTCACATAGTTATATAAAAATAATAATTTAGTTATAAATATCGCGACATATATATTAGTTCGTTTTATAGGTTACTATGGATAGTTTACATTAAATCAGTAATAAAACTAGAAAAAGAACTTCACTAAGAAAAATACAAATTATCCATGACATTAACAGTGGTAGATCATACTTGAAGACAATAATAGAAGGAAATTAGTAATCACTACTTTATAATCAATGTACAGTAGATACCAAAAAAAGCAAGTTTGGACTTCTTTGATTGCTACCCAGTTTGGCAGATGTTATTTTTGTTCTATTTTTCAAGAATTTTTAAGGGCATTGTGAAACTTTAAGGTAAACAAGTCATATCAAAATAAGCAAAATTCCAAATGAATGCCTAAAATGCACTCATTTTTTCAAATAAAAGTATAAAATGACATCTCTGTTTCAAATAAGAACATGATTAAATGCATTTTCGTCATTTCCTTTTTCTCTTTTTTTTTTCTTTTTTTTCATTTTTTTCCTTTGTTTTGGTCGGCGAGGAACTCCTTCCCCAGGCCCTTGCCAGCCGAGGGAGCCCTCGTTGGGCATGGCCCCTTGCTAGTGGCCATCAAGGCAAGTCGACTCTCATCAGATTTGGGCGAGGGTTGCCTCACCACAATTGGTGAGAGGTTGGTCGAGAGTTGCCTCCCTAACTAGTCGAACAAAGGAAAAAAAAATGAAATGACAAAATACAAAAACAAAGACAATTCCATTGATCAAGCCCTTCTTATTTTAGACTCTTATGTAATACAAAATCCACTCCATATCATTATTTGACAAAATAATGACATTTCAAATCATTATTTGAAAATTTCCCATCAAAATATAGAGTTCATTCATGTTTTTGTTGTGGACCGATATTTACCCTAAAAGTCCTGCAACAACGATGGAAAGCATCAGTTCTCTCCCAAACAGATCAATACATCGTATAGACAGATTATTCAAACTTTGTACAATCTTCCTCTCCTGATAATTTCACAAAGAGAGTAAACACAGGCAAAGCGAATGAGAATTTACAAAATAGTCACTCTCAAGTTACTTCCTACACGGACATGCCCTGTGAAGTTACAGAAAAAATCTACACGGAAGCCCCGTCATAACGCTCTAAATAGCTGCCGATGTAACACTAAGCTGTGTGAACTCATTGCCTTGCCCCGTGACCACCCAAATCCGCGGTTACTTTAGCTGCACGATTCAGCACATCCGATACCCAAAGAGCACCTCTGGAGAAGTAGCTACTGTTTACCACAGTGTTTGCAGCTGCCGCAGCTGTTCTTCCCGTGGCAGATACAGCAGATCTCGTGTAATCTGTGACGCGGTACTTCTCATCCACTGACTTAACAGCTTCGACCCCAGCGCAGATCTTATCGGCAAGGCCGATTCTCTCAGTCAGCTCAGCAACCTTTGCCATTGCAGTCGCCGAAACTTGATGAGACTCATCAAAAGCTTTTGCCTTGGTTAAGGCGTCTTTTCCAAGTGTATATCCATTGGATAGCATAGTTTTCACTATATCCTGAGCCACGGTTACTACTTCACCAGGGTTGGGCACATATTGGCTTCCATATTGGCTCTGCATAGGGCGTAGGGCAGGAAAGAAGGGAACTCCTTAGCAAAAACTCTCAACAATAGCAGCACGTAATGTCACAACTCTTGTGCAGAGAAATGCTTACGGTTGAGTTGCTTTCGTCTTCATGCCTTGAGGAAGACCTGCTCCAGAGATCAAATTCATCTTCATATTGTCCCCAGGGCGTTATGCAGACACGCTGATCCACAATGGTTGCACCCTGAAAAGAGAAACATGAAAATGCTAACAAAATCTCACCATATTCTTTAATACATGTTGAAAGTTATGAATCAAGGGAATAAAGTAATATTTCTGCTGTCATACGGAGAGAGAGACCTGTGAGAGAGGAGATGGTGACGGTCCCGACTCAGGCGAGTGAAAATTAGTGGTATGAAGGACAAAGTGATGTTAGGAGAAAGGAAGTGCAGGCAGAGGGGAAGATGTGCGCTGATGGAACAACTCAGCCGGAGACAAGCGAAAGGAAAAAGAAACAACAATTCACAGCATAAGCTAAAAGAAAGCAGGTTTTAAGGTGGTCGTGAGAGTGAATATTGGTTTTACGAACATTCCTCGTTACTCATTCCCCAACTTTTGTCCACAAATTTGAGAACAGCAACGTGTTGATGGCCCCTAACAGTAGATGCGGAGCAGCTTGGTATCAAGTGCCGAAAATTTACCTGAAGTTGCCTAAAATGAAAATATTTTCTTCAATCCTAACCTTTCTCTTTTACTGTTTATAATCACATGCAATGATAAGAGCCAGGCTCACAACACAAATGGAAGGAAAGCACACAGCAACAAGCAAACAAGACATATCCTAGACCCTTGACCAGTAACAGCTGAAAAGACCAAAACAGAACGCAAAGAAAGTAAAAGGAGAGATCTGGAAACAATAGGACGTGTTTGTAACTGATGCAACATTGGTTATGTAGAAGTGGACATTCCCCTCAGCTAACCAGCAAGAAATATGGAACATCCCAGCTGTTCTCATGCCACATCATGCAAATAGTTGCAGCATAATATCTTCAAGAAGAAATGCCGAGCTAGGTGCATCTATCGCATGTAGGCTAGTCACTTCACCACGACATTCTTCTCCGAGCAGAAAGATACATGAGTTCAGTCGACAATGAAAGTGGAATATTACATCAGAAGACCTCTACTTCCGCATTGTTTATCCAAATTTCAAAACTCCTAGGTGTTGGATGGGTAATAAAACTTACACTGAGCAAGACGGCAGTTTCCTGAGAATAAGCATCTTTAAATGTCACGTAGCCGGTACACGCATGATCTCCAGACCTATCGATGGACACAGATGTAATGCAAACTATCAGGGGCAAAAAAAATAAAAATAAACGCAAGGTCATACATTATAGCATGTCGAGGGGCCAAAAATGAATACACTAATAGCATGATCGACGAGAAAACCTGCCAAAAAGAACAATTTTTAGCAACATATTCAGGACCACCATCAGCAAAAATAATCTCCACTTAATCAAATCATTGAATTTCAATGTTTATGATCGGAAAAATTCCAAAGGGCTCAGTTGAGGTGAAAGATAGCTGAGATGAAATTTTCATCAATCTAGGCATAAACAAATTGTGAGCTGGTACCTTTACCAAAAAAAAAAAAAAAATTTGTGAGCTGGAAGGAAGACACCAGTCTCAAGCTCAACCCTTCCGAGAACCCAAAAAACAAACACCTTGGGTGCAAACGCTCGTAGAACCATTACCAAACAAGACAGTCGACACCAAAACAGATGCTAAGATCCACCGAACAAGGAATTAGAGGCAAGAGATCGACCTGACGATCTCGACATGGAGGATCGCACCAGAGAAACCGAAGAAATCGCTGAGGTCCTTCTCGGTCGCTTTGGGAGATAGGCCCGTGACTTCAATGGAATATCCTTCGGAACTCATCTTCCCCAATCCCGATTTCTCTCCAACCAGCTAGTCCTAAGCAGAGTGCTCAAACGGGGTCAATCATCTCAACAATCACTTCCAAGTTCGAAACGCAAGCTCATGTACTGTTCCTTCGCACATACAAATCAAAAAGCTGCTGCAAAAGGGCGTAGTTCGAACCGCGAAGATTCCAGATGAATCAAAGATCGGAAAAAAAGAAGAAGATGGAAACGATGATTCCTCAGCTTCTGTACCTTTGAAGCCGTAGATCGCGAGTAGAGAGACCTCGGATTGAAGCGAAGAAGGAACGGAGACTTCCGGACACAACTCTCTACTTCACGTGATTTTGGCTCTTCCGCGTGAACGGTTTCTTGATTTCTTCGAAAGTAACGGCCCGCCGACGTCGTCGTCGTGGGACTGGTGGGGCACCGTGGGGGTCGGTGAGTTTCGGGTTGGCCCGCTCGATGGTGATGGATCAACGATTCGATGGGCGAAACCGGGTTCGATGTCCCGGACTCGGTTGCGGTTACCTTTTCTGATCCGAAACGACAGGCCGAAGGCCAAGGCCCACGAAGCGTAGCGGTTGCTTTCTATTGCACCGCATGCGCGACAACAATCCTGATAAAATTGCGGGCTAAATCGGATTTCGTTGGAATTAATACATCCGTCCCGACAAAATGTGGTTAACGCGTAAAAAAAACCTTAATCTTTCCATTTAAGACTTGATTAACAATTGCATTTATGTACATAAGAACGTGGATTATTCATATTTATGCAGCTCACTAATTAACTCGGTCGTGTGATTTGCACAAATTTTTCTCTTCACCTTACCACGGGAGAGCCATATGGTATGATATAGTTCGATGCCCACCTATTGAAATTGCTTTTACCATTACCCCGATTTACATAATTTGGGTCTTGCGGCCCTAATCTTAATTGGGAGCGAGTCTCAAACACTAGGGATCTCATCCTGATTATCGCCTCCCTCGCACTTGAAAAATTCGCCTCGCGCCCCCATCGCTGGTCCAAGCAATCGTGGCTGATGACGATAGCAAAACTATTAACGCTCTCAAAGAAGTTAAATCCCTAATAATTAGTCCTAAACAATTCGGGCCAACAAAGACTGTTTGACCAGCTGGTTAAAGACTGAACCCATGTTGACTTGCGGAACAATCCAAGGATATCACAACAAGGTCGCACACTCGCCGCGGACATGTCCCAGGAAATGTCAAGCTCTGTCATCAACCACCCGGGTGACAGGGATTCGGTTTCGAAGGGTTTGAAATTTTTGACCGGCGACAGTAACTATTAGGCCCCCATGCTGATTGACAGAGACCAGAACAGAACAACACCGCCTACTTGCTTGTCTTTTTAAGGCATGGCGTTCATCGTTCCGTGCTTTGTAATTTGATTAACAATATATAATTTGGATGGAATACCTAAACATTAGCCGGCCTATGACAAGAAAGCGAGTTATTTCCTGAGAGTTGCGCGGTTCCAATCCCGTTCCGATACGTAAGTGTAATTAAAATTCATACAAACGCATGCATTCATCCATAACATTTGTCCAACCACCTTAACAATCATGCACTCGAGGGTTCGAAGGAGCTTAGCATTTCTAGATTATACTCGACATTTTTTTTTCGGGTTTCTTTCTTTTCGGCTATTACTAAGTCATTTAGATGTGATTAGCGAGCTAATTAATGTAAGGCCGCCGAGATTAGGTAATTTCGCGAGACAAACTTGGTGATGGGATATCTCTTGAACCTAAAATATTGAATCCGCATCTGTGGAGTCAAGATCATCGTCTTAGAACCGTATATCCTTGTTGAGGTTTTTGTGAGCTTCAAGGTTGACCCGAAACTGGTCCACACTGTTTCCTCAAATAACGGGAAAATCCTTTGAATCCTATTTCAACAACCGAAGAAATCCCCCTGGCATCACATAGCCTCCAAAACCAAATATTTCAAACTTAACTGTACGAAAATTTTAAATATTCTCGTTAGCAAGTGTCGCAATCAAGAGTGGAAGAAAAAAAAACCGAGAACAGTGAGGAAGATAACGTTAAATATTGCCTCTTCCGCAAAAATGCGGACGAAACGTAAATTACGAGGCCACGAAATGTTCAACACATCTTCTAGCTACAGAAGAAGTAACCCTTCTTATTGATAACATATATAGAAGTTAAAATTACTACAAACGAGGTTTTTTTTTTGTAATTGGGGGGGGAAGAGAGACATGGACATGAGCTCATGTTAGCTCTCATTCTCCGAGGCCTACATGGTGACCAAACCCTAGCGCTAGCTGGAAACTAAGTAGATCATCAAGAATATAATATAAGAACGGTACAAGAAAGTAGAGGAATTAAGTGGTAAAAAATTATTAAAGGGGGATTGTATGGATTGCTTATTTAGCTACTACTATCGTTACATGAGCAAGCTCCTAATGATCGCCGCTTGCTCACTGTCGGAGTCCGCCAGGAGCTCGGACAGCCGCTCGCTGAGATCGTCTACTTCCCTGTGCAGGCTTCTTATGTAGTTGCAAGTCTCCTGCAACACCTTGGAAGCTGATGCCTGCATATGCATTCCCCAGAGTACATTAAGAACACAGCTATCTCAGAGAAAAGGGTTTATGATATTTCTGTCCGCGTTCTCGAACAACATTAACTTCTTCTATGATGATGTTTGTAACTCAGATGTTTAAGCATGTTGCCTCATAATGGTTGTGGAAGAATCTATCATTGACGGAGACATACTATGTGCAGTGTTTATGTAAGAGATGAAGTGAATAGCGAGAGCTACACCTGCAGATATTCTCTGGTAAGTACAAAACGAAGTTAATGCGGGAGGGGGGGTGTGGAACGAGAATGAGGCCCACACCACTCAAGTTGCAGAGAGACAGAGTTAAGCAACCCAACAAGGAAATAAATGAGAGGGCTGTGTGTGGGTTCTATATGTTTTTTATTCCGAATGACTTTATCTTGTATGCGAAAACCGCGAAATGAAGACCACACAAAACTTGGGAGTCACAAGTGGGGGGGGAGAGAGAGAGAGAGAGAAGAATCAAAAAGAGGTGTTACTAAAATTTTCTGTGTTGTAGTGTTTTTTTTTTTTTTACCTTGTCGGAGCGCCTGTTGCGGATTTCAGGAATGAGACGTTGTAACTTGGAGACGAGATCAGCGATCTGGTCGTCGCTGATTCTTGAAACTCCTCCGGACTGTCTCGAGCGGGATCTTCTGCTAGACATTGTTGAGCAGAGAGAGAGAGAGAGATGACGAGGAAGTGAAGCTAAGAGGAAGGCGGTGGTGATCTCTCCGGAACAAGATTCAGATAGAATAATGTGAGAGAGAGAGAGAGGGTTAATAAGGTTTTTTTGTGTCAGATGACTGGGAGAGAAATGGGGGGTTGAGTCCTGGGAAGATGGGTTATGGAGGGCGACTGCTTATAAAGGGGGAGAAAATTAATTTTTCGAGACAGGCTATGGACAGAGGGATGAGGAAGCCATGAAAGCATCAAGAAGTGAATAATTATGAAGGCGAGGGAGAGAGAGAGAAGGGGGATGTAGGGGTTGACGAGGACAAGTGCATGGGAGAAAGCAGTGGGCTACGATTGTGTCTTTAAATAGGGAAGAGAGAGAGAGAGAGATGTCCTTGTCAAAGTGCCTTCAAATTGGGGTTAGGGCTTGGAGCGGTAATAAGAAATGTGCCACTTCGTCATGCAACGTATTGGCCCTATCTGTGTCAGCCTCGCCATGCATCCCCATGTTCTCTTAATCGCATTCCTCTCCAATTTGGCCCCCCACCCTCCTCTTCTAATTCAATGAGGGAACAGCTCTCCCTTGGTCAAATTCACATGCCTTTCTCCTCCTCGAATCGGTGGAAATCGTGTAACTTGCTTTGATGGAGCTCTAGATCTCATGATAAGAATTCATAGAAGAAAAGGAAATGTCTGAAGGCCCCGGTCCGGTCTTTGATTGGTGATATTACCCGCTTGGACGCAATTGGAGGAAATGCCCTCCAACATAGAATGGAGGAAAGTATAACCATTTCAAGAAAGGTTGAAGGAAAATTAGGGAAACGATACTTTTAGTGTCAAAAGTTATATATGGAGATTACTTTGGTATAAATTTTTTTTAACTGAATCACTGTAATGCCAAGTAAAAAAAAATGGGGATGGCTTTAGTATTAAATCCGGCCAAAACTACCACGTGTCATTAATAGCTAATTTTTAATGTAAAATAAAATTTCAAAAATAAGTCCATGTGAGCTGTCACATGGACTTTTACACTTTAAAATAAATTAAAATAAATCAAATACAAATTTAAAAATTAGCTAAAAATAAATTCATTTAAAATACAAATTTTATTTAAAATAAAATTATTTAACAAAAACCTCTTTAAAAAATTACTAGGCAGCGAGGGCTTTTCGATCCTTCCATCATCAGCAATGACTAATGGTGGTGGGGCGCTAACAACAAGGGTGGCCGAGCTAAATTATGTATTTTTTAAAAAATAAATAGCCTATTTTCATTTTATTTTAAATACAATTTATATTTATATATATTTTTCCCAAATTATAGATTTTTATTTATTTTTGTAAAATAATTAAGTTTGTATTTGTATTTTTAATTTTTTAAATTGCAAACTGGATATCGTCAAATCTACGTCAGCTTAAAATATTAGCAAAATAATAACACATCAAATTTTCGATATACCAAATTGGATTTGGCGCTAAAATGATTGTTTTTTCAAAAAATTGACACAAAAGTAATACGATTGAAAGTTCTGGCACAAAAGTAATCTCCGTACTTAACTCTTGAAGCTAAAAGTGTCCTTTTCTCAAGAACAAGTGACCTATAAAGAAATAGAAAGCTGTGAGCCTGATAATATGATAGTATTGTCAGTTATTTCCGATCACACAATCTTTCAATCAATGAATGCTTTATGCAAAACACGTGATGATGGTGTATGAATTTATTGTTGAGGTTGTACTGTTTCTTACAGTTTGTTAGGAAAGCATTTCCCAAAAATTGGTATTGATAGAAGATACCATGATATTGAAGCTTAAGTGGAAAACCATCCTTTTTTTTAAATTTAAATCGTTAGTACACTCGAGGGGAATTTGCATCGATACGCTCTGTCCGTAATCCTGATGCTGGTGACTCAATAGGATGAGTTGGAATAACTGGGGCATATTAGTCAATACTATAAAGAACGGAACTCCTCAACCCCGGATACGCTTTGGGGGTGGTGAATCAAAAACTGAGATTTCTGACTCAGAGTACCAAATCGAATCAAACTTGGAGGTTTGGAATCACCTTCCTTATGAATTACAAACTGTCAGAGAAGATTAGAAAATGGATTTTCGTATGCTGCAGACCCAAATTTATTCTCCAAAACAAAGATTGCCAGGGCTTGCGAAACTACTTCATTAATTTCTCGGTACGTAGGTTTTCTGTCCAAACAATAATTGTAAGTGAGAGATTCATCCATGCAACACTATGTTCGAGGGATGCCATTTGAGGCCCCCTTCTTGCAAATTGCACATCCCGGGACCTGACATGGCACGTGTCGTCTCGTGAACTCTGCTCAAAACCTGTTTCTTGCCGGATTGTTAATTTTGCATGAATTGCTTTATAATATATAAAGATATTACAGGGCATGTTAGAAAATATTTATATTTTTAGTGAAAGATATCAGTCAGAAAATTGAAGGTAGATCAGTAGTATCCTAGAAGATCGCCCTCTGCTCCAAATCTCTAGTGGAGTGATCCATCATCGCAAATGTCGGGCGTGGCGTCTCTCCACGTGACGGGGGATGGACCAGCAAAATTTCCCGGCGAGATTCTTGGTAGGGTTTTTGGTTCAGCCCGTTGACGCACGCTCGATCTCGTCACCTGAGCTGTTGGGGACGACATTGAGAGATGATGATCGGGAACTGGATCGAGGAAGGTATCTGGGGAAAAATGACTTCGCTCCTTTGACCGGGGTGCTCATGGCTGAGGTGGTCCGGTTTCGGGGTGGAATGAGAACCCTACTCGGCCATTGCCACCGGGTTGCCGGAATGTCGAACCAAGGCGCTGGAGCAGCCAGTTCCAAAGTCAATCGACCAGAGGTCAATCCCCAGTTGTGCCCCAGAGTCCGGAATTTGTTAAAAATTTTGGATCGAAACGACCTCAACTCGAACCGATCATATGGTATTGATGGCCAATGGCTCTAACGTGATGCTCGTAATCGTACGTTGGTCCATCCATCTTGAAATAGGAGTATAAATGACGAAATTCCATAGTTTTTTTCTTTTCTCTAGAAAATCGAGTGTGTACTTGTTTCTCAAAATTCAGGGCTTGTTCGGTTGGCCTTATATCAATTAGCCACATATATCTCGAAAAACATTGAAATACTAGTTTAACTTAGAAGAACAAATGAAAATTTGTGTGTTTTTTTAAATGATAGTAGCTATTTATTAAAATATCTTTGCGTTTTAGTGCAAAAACAAAAACAAAAACAAAAATGTAACGCTTGAAACATAGAAACTAAAGGTAAAAATAAAATAACAAAGAACAAAGTGGAAACCCAAAAATTAAACCAAACATCATACTCTAAGTTTTTAAGTTGGGCAAGATAATATAATCACAATCCGAAGAGCAGTCAATATCGGTGTTAGGTGTTTTGACCACTTCCTGTGTAAATTAACAAACGGTGATCTTGGAGCAAGAGATTCACGCGTCGGGATCTCGGTAGACCTGTTATTTTCCCCCTCGATCATCAGCTTTTCCACGCTCGTAATCTCGCGAGAGGGATTGGTGTACTGTTTTGGTTTTACATGCGCCGTCACGTAACTTAACAGAGTTTCAGAAGAAAGACAGATGTCCCATGCTACTACAGTTCGCCGACGCACCTTGCGGTGCTCGACGTGACCTCGTCCTTTGGCTTTTTCTGCATTGAGGAAGTGCGGGTCCGAAGGAGTCGACCAAGGCTGCGCCCGTCGAATGATCAATCGACAAAGCTTTCTTCCACACGTTCTTTGCGAGATTTTTCAGAAATATTTGGCGAGGTGTCGTGGGCTCGATGGGTCAACGCCCTACAGTTAGGTTACCCCCGTATGCCATGGCCGCAAGCAATCCACCGCAGGCGATCGCATGCCCACGTTAGCAGCGGCTAGCCATGCGGCTAAAACTCCCATCTGGCTCCCGCGCAAACTTGGACGTCTGATGGCACGATTTACGTTTCGTCTGTTATCTTACATTGGTCGAGATATTTTACAGTTATTACATCTCGTTATTGAGATGGGTTGGTCTCGTAAGGTAAAAGAAAAGGCGTTTCGATATTTAAAATGCAAAGATACCATCTCATACCTATGATAGAATATGTCCTAAGATTAATTGAATCATGAAAATATATAATTGAGGAGGCGAACCACGATGAGGGATGGGCTTCCTTGTCCGAAATAATTAATGTTAGAGGCTAGCATCTTCCCCCCAAAGCTCAAAGGGATGGTGCAAGATGTGGCAGCACGAATCAATCTAGGAGCACACGTGCTTCATCTTCTAAATAGTGAAATTAGCTGAAGCTTTGAAGAAATCGAGCAAGAGAATTTCGCCTTTTTTTTAAATCGCCAGGTTGAAATGAATTTGGCGGAAACTGGTCAGTATGCCGTGACCAAACTCTTACAACTTTTATTTTAATCTTGTCCACCTACTATGGCCGTGAGACTTTACCATGTTTGCCGGTGAAATATAATTCTAGGATGATTGGGGAGTACTCAACATGTCGATATCGTAACTTTGTTAATGCGGGGTGGGATTCATTTCCTTCCCATAGTAACCATCGATCATGATGAATAAGCACTACTGTTGATTTTGACTTTGAAGTCTTATTGGCCAGCCCAACTTGTAACCTAACTTGACCGATGAAATTTGTGACCATCCGACTGAGAATTTTTGACGATGTTTTGCAGTGAAGCCTGGCAAATTTGAAGGAATATCCTGAATGTGACTCTTATTGAGGTGGCTGATGGCGTCCCCCTAAACTAGGCTGGGTCGTAGGCGGTTGAGGTGGAGCCAAAGGGGTCGATGTTGTCCTCCCCAATATTCGCCAAACTTGGCCGATGCGAGGTGGAGATTCTCTGAGTCAAACTAATTTTGGTGCGGAAAGATGCCTAGTTTAAGGGGGAAGCAGGCCCGGGGTGGCTCATTCTTGAAAAGGAGATTTGTTAAGGTGCAGAAGTGAAGGTCTTCGGGGAAAGAAGTCTCCAATCGGAGGGTTTGGTGTAATGTGTAGAAGCTAATATCTTCCCGTTGGCCAAAATATAATTTGGTTTAAGTGTTTTATTGAAAGTAGGCCCAATTAGATGTTTTTGATGCGTTCGAACTTAAACTCCTACTTAGTGATGTCCACAGATCAAGGTGTAAGGCTTCTACTACTTTGACCCAACAAATTTGTTGAATTTATGGCTCGAAGTTACTAAATTTAGGGTTTGGATCGAGGTTGGAGATCGAGACAGGTCGAATACGTGTCTTGTCTTGAGGTGCCCATGGTTTGAGGAGCTTGGAAACGCCAACAACAACCAAAAGTTCATTTCGGCCATGTACACGTTCCGAGCGCTACGTCGAAGGGGGGACGAGTGCCCGAGTGTTGCGCTGACCTCGAAAGCGCGGGATAAGGTTCGATTTGACCTATTCTCATAAGTTGCACATTGGAACAAATGAGAGCCGTGTTAGAGTTTTATCCTTGAGGAAATTCCTAATTCCAGCTACTTCCATTTGTTGATAATCCTTCACTCTTGACTTCGTGCTCCAGATTTTCTACCCATTGCTCATCACATGCATGGCGAACGTGATAGACATTTAAGCACGTGCAAGATTATCATATTACGTCCGGTTCGTTTGCCTTACTAATTTCCAGCTAAGGAAGTTATTTATAGCTCACAAACACCGCTAATTAATCTCGAAAATCTTTTCTAGGGATTGCGAAACTTTCAGAATCAGAACCAATGCTCTAGAGATCACGTGACTAATTGATCCCAAAGATGGCAGATTACTTTGGTAATTAGGTGGCTCTTGTTGCGTCCATTTCAGAGGTCTCATGATGAGTCTTTGCTTCAAGAATTAGAGACATTCCGGCTTTGAAGTTGGATAGTAAGATCCCGGAATCGAAATGTTGATTCATGTGACGCTCGAATCCCAGAAACATGACTAGCCCATGTCGGGATCCAGACTTAATCAATGCCGATTAACTTACCATACTATCCTAGAATTGTCGCACGTTCGGTCCTAATTTCTAGAGATAGCGTCTTGGATAGCAATCAAACATGATATTTGGATCTTCTTGCGATTCTCGTGGGAAGTGGTATGGCACTCTATAATTTCTAGTACATGGCAAGCTACTCCCCGCAATTTCTTTGAACCGAGGAACGGTTAGGATCCAATCCAAAGAAACAATAAATGGCGTATAAAATTCAGAGAAATCAAGAGATCAATGTAACGCAAGTCAAAGTTGCAGCAAAGGGTGAACGAGTACCTGTCCGCCTGCCTGTGTTTCTCCAACGAGCCACAGGCTCTGTTGAATAGATGTGTTCTTGCCAAGTAGGGTTTCTACATTTTTGTTTTTTCTCTAGTAAAATTGACCGCAAGATCATGGATTCCTCATTTCCCAGTAAGCTCCAAAACATCATAAACAGGTCGGGTCTCTTTCAACATGAGATCGATCCAAGAACGAGTCACGTGACAGGAGATCATCCGTCGCAAACTGTCTCGTCTTCACGTTGCAAAACCACAACCTCTCTCAGAAGACCATCTCCATGGCCGACCCCAGGAACTCCTCGTATGGCCCATAAAGACGCAGACTCGCCCTTGTCCCGACAAGCCGCCGCTGCGACCCTCTTGTGTTGCCCATTTGATTGCATTTACTCTCACCTGTCCCATAGAGGAAGGACCCCCCCCCCCCCGGCGCCGGCCCCCGGACTCTAGGGCATCAACTTAAATTGATGGGACGTGCAGCAAAAATGCGATACCATCAGCATGAGATTAATATCCAATTAAACTCATATTTAGTCAAAAACTTGAGTCAACAAGTTATGTGCTTCCCTCCTCTCATGCAAAGCGAGCTTGGAATGCCATTAATGGATTCACGACGCACAGTGAAATGTGAATATACAGGTTCGTGACGATTTCGTCGTGGTCGAACTGCTAATCCGAGACATAGCCAAAACAAGGTAATCTCTTGAAAAGGGGGGTGTTCTCTGATGTAAAGGACAGCCGACGGTGAATGTGTCAGGCCGGCAGAGCGAGTTTCACCCCGAGACCACGGAAGCTCAGTTTCTGCCCATCGCAGATCGTGCCGACTCTCCCGCACTCTGTAACTCTCCCAAGTCATCATCACTCCAGAAGAAGAATAGGAAGAAACATAAAGCGACGAGTGCCTAACGAGACCAGACGCTGTGTTTCGCTCATGTGATTGGTTTGGTCCGGGGCATTAATATCTTCCACGATGTTGATCAAACTGAGTTTGGATTTTTCTTTTGCATATTCCATGACAAACTCACGCAACATGGCAATGGCAACAGCCCACGTAGGGGCAATAAAAGAGACAACATGAGACCACGAGGTCGCATACTGAGCTCGAGATCACAGAAACATGTTCGCCACTGTGCGAGCCATGTGGGGGTGTTTCATTGGGGACAAAACCTCGAAAGGGCAGGGGGGTCCCTAGAAACGAAACGCATCCTTCCCTGGAACTGGAACAGGGGGGCCCCATCTTCTCGCTCACAAAGTCAAACCACAACCCCCCTAAAATTCGGATTCCTATCCGAACCCAATGGCGGGACACGACACCGGAGAGACAGAGACCATGTTCGAGCTTTTGTTGCAAATCCGTCACGTGTTCTTTCCCATTCGTATGTTCGTCGTCCGAGGAATTCGGATTTCTTTCTTTTATGGCCTTTGATTAGGTGATTAAGTAAGTTGTTGCTCCTGCTAGTGCTAGCTAGGTTTTGCTACGTGGACTCAACTATTCTTCTTCTTCTTCTTCTTCTTCTTCTTTTTTGTTCTGCTCCTTGGTAGTTAGGATGGGTTCTTGGTTTCGGTCATGGAGGTTGGGCCCAACCACCATGCCCGAGTGGCCCGACCTCCTTCGACATCCGTCCCAATGAAAATGGCTCTAAATTCAATTTTTATGATATGATATTGAAACTCCGTTTATCATATGATATATGTAATTTCGCTTGAACATATTTTCGAACAAGATAGAACTCGTTATCTGATATTTGCATCAAAATCATTATGAAACGTGATTTTGAGAAACATACTCGAGCACCCCAGCCTTGAGGTCTGGGACGAGGACCGCATCCGCATGCCGAGAACAATAACCTTGGCATTGGGATTGTTGAGGCCGAACCATAGGCGCCTATGTCTAGGCGCCAGGGACCCAGGTCCGGGCATCGATGAGCTCCATCAGGACAGTAGGGACCTAGGTCCTAGCTGTGCAAATTCGAGTCCGAGCGTCGGGGACCCGGTTTGAAGCATCAGGTTCACGGGTTTGGACAAAGGAGAGGACAGGTTCGAGCCCTTCAGGCGCCAAGGTCCACGTCTATCAATTGGGCACGTCGGTTCGAGCACCCTAGGTGCCCCTCACGGACGTGACCGAGAGCTGTCATCCCCCAAAACAATTTGCCGGTACGGTTTCCTTGGACTCATCTAGGCAGCAACTTATAAAGGCCTGGGCTCTGGCTGGCTCACAGCGTAGCTCTTGCCTATCACGATGTGCAGCAAGACATTCAGTATAGAGGGAAAACACGCCAGGGTCGATGTAGACCAACGTCGGAACAAACGAGAATCGGTACTTCGTTCATGCAACCTCGGGTTCATCAGTACGGACAGACGGATGAGTCGGTCTACCAGATCAACCGCAGGTGATTGTGGTGTGGAGTCCCAACGTGTGTGTCAAGGTCGCAACCATATTCACCCCTCTTTCTTTTTCTTAAATTTTCATGAGCAGCCTCATCGTTGGAATCGATACTTGAGTGAGTGCTTGTTTCAATTACTAGGGGAAAATTGTCAAAAAAGTCCTAAACCTATTGCACTTTTGCCGATTTAGTCCTAAACCTTTCAATTTTGCCGATTCAGTCCTAAACCTTTTCATAGTTTGCCGATTCAGTCCTAAACCTTTCGATTTTGCCAATTCAGTCCTAAACCTTTTCATATTTTGCCGATTTAGCCCTAAACATTTCGATTTTGCCGATTTAGTCCTAAATCTTTTCATATTTTTTCAATTCAGTCCTAAAATTTTTATTTTTTAAAAAATATCTTGGAAATAAATCCGAAAATTAAAAAAATTATAAGAAAATTAAAAAAATTAAAAAAATTAAAAGAATTAAAAAAATTAAAATTTTAAAAATTTTAAAAAAATTTAAAAAAATTTTAAAAAAAATTTAAAATTAAAAAAATTAAAAAAAATTAAAAATATTTTAAAAAATTAAAAAAAATTAAAAAACGAGTGAGCCATCGCCGCCGCTGCCCCACCATCGCCGGCTCGCCCGTTTTTTTCAGCTTTATTTCCAAAATATTTTAAAAAAAATTTAAAAGTTTAGGACTGAGTCGAAAAAATATGAAAAGATTTAGGACTAACTCACCGTCGCCGCTCATCTGTTTTTTTTTATTTAGCTTTTTTTCAAAATATTTTTAAAAAATTAAAAATTTTATGACTGAATTGGCAAAACATGAAAAGATTTAGGACTAACTCACCATTGCTAGCTGGTGAGGGGCCTAAATTTTTTAATTTTTTAAAATATTTTGGAAAAAAAGCTGAAAAAAAGAGAAAAAAAAACTGACGATTTAGTCCTAAATTTTTTAAAGTTTTTTAAAATATTTTGAAAATAAAGCTGAAAAAAATGGGCGAGCCGGCGATGGAGGAGTAGCAGCGGCGAGGGCTCACTCATTTTTTAATTTTTTTTTTAATTTTTTTTAATTTTTTTTTAATTTTTTTTAGTTTTTTTTATATATTTTTATAATTTTATTATAATTTTTTTAATTTTCGGATTTATTTCCAATATATTTTTAAAAAAATAAAAAGTTTAGGACTGAATCGAAAAAATATGAAAAGAATTAGGACTAAATCGGCAAAATCGAAAGGTTTAGGACTAAATCGGCAAAATATGAAAAGGTTTAGGACTGAATCGGCAAAATATGAAAAGGTTTAGGACTGAATCGGCAAAATTGAAAGGTTTAGGACTAAATCGGCAAAAGTGCAATAGGTTTAGGACTTTTTTGATAATTTTCCCCAACTATTAGTAAGGTCAAAATCTTTTGTCTTATGGGGATTAAGAGAAATCTGCGAGTACTAATGAAAAAATGACATAAATTATCCCCAAATTTTGGTTCAACGTGTTGTGTGTTCTTTGAACATGTAATGAACATAGTCCATGAACTATTGGTGGATATTTGATGTAATCCTTACGTTTGCTCAAACAACAAATGGACATTTTCGTTTATGGCATAAATTATTGCATGTTGAGTTGGTTTTTCAAAAATGATGAGTCAATATGTCCATCTTTTTTATCCATCTAATTTTGTGAAGGAAATAAAATTAGGGTATTATCTTATTCATTGTTATTTGTTGAAGTGGACCATTATATCATGATTTGAAATGTTTATCTTACTTAGATAATCCATGTCATTACTGTTCAAAATTGAAGAAGCCACGTCAGCGAATACCGTTAATTTCAACTAACGAAAGGATGGGGAAATTTACCAAAAAAGTCCTAAGCCTATTGTATGAATGTCAATTCAGTCATAAACCTTATTTGGTTAGCCAATTTAGTCCTAAATATTTTGATAATTGTAGATTATCTTATCAATTTTGGCCAAAAATCACTACTGTTGCAATCTAATCAACACCAACCTTCCTACGCAATACATGTGACATTATTAGCGCTAACATAGTGTCGCGACCCTCTAAAAAAATTTTAAATTTTAAAAGGGGTTAACGGATTATTAGGTTAATTAGATTTGACTAACCTAACGCGGACCCTCCCAAGCCCTACCGAATCGCAACTTTGGTTTTTGTTTAAATGATTTTAAAATTTAGAGTCGCCACTAATCGTTCTTGGTAGGTCGATTAGAAACCTAAATAAATTAGCGGGAGAACTAATTTATTCCTGCGAACCAGAGATTAGGAGCTCGGGGACTTGGTTACACTAGTTAATTAAAACTAATGCCCTTTCGGTACCTTAATTTCATGGATATCCTAATTCGGCAACTCAGACTTGGTTTATTCCTAAGGCTCTAGTAGGGTATTCTCTTTTGTGTTTTCACTTTTTAAATAGGATGCATGGATGGTATATATTTTTATTTGTTATATTTTTTTAAGTGTTAAAGATTCCCTGAAGCCGAAAGAGGGAGTGTGTTAACGACTTCTGTGCAGTATTACGACCTACTTATCTTTTGGGTCTGATAATTCAAAAATTAAATTATAGGAAGTACATGACAGTGAATAAACACCTCCAATGGGAGGCCTAGCATTGGCTTGGCTCTTCCCTTTGGGATTTAAGGTACAGGTATTTAAGTTGCAAGTATTTAAACTACTGGAAGTAAAAACCTCCAATGGGAGGCTAAGCATTGGCTTGGCTCTTCCCTTTGGGATTTAAGGTACATGTATTTAAGTTGCAGGTATTTAACTACTGTAAGTAAAAACCTCCAATGGGAGGCTAAGCATTGGCTTGGCTCTTCCCTTTGGGATTTAAGGTACATGTATTTAAGTTGCAGGTATTTAACTACTGTAAGTAAAAACCTCCAATGGGAGGCTAAGCATTGGCTTGGCTCTTCCCTTTGGGATTTAAGGTACAGGTATTTAAGTTGCAGGTATTTAACTACTGTAAGTAAAAACCTCCAATGGGAGGCTAAGCATTGGCTTGGCTCTTCCCTTTGGGATTTATGGTGCAGGTATTTAAATTGCGGATGGACTTTGTCCTCTCCATTCTGGGGTATGAATTCTTTAAAATAAAATACAACGAATTGATTCAACAATTTGAAATTTGTGCGCGCTTAAGGACTCCTCTAAGCCGATTTTGTGCTTCCATAGGGTTGACCATTGATATAAAGCTGCGGCTTCCTGACATAAAATAGAGTGAAATGTCAGTATACAAAATATGTGCTAATCTGCACCTAAAACCAGAAGAGTGGAAAGAGTACTTATCTCCCATTTTTTTGGGAGGGATTTCTATAATTGATTTTCGCTCTCTATGTTCCCAATATAGAGAGTTTCTTTTGAATTAAGAGGGACTTTTAGTCACAGATCAGTTGAGAAATCGGTGGACAGCTTAGGAGCTTGTCTGGGCCGATTTTTGCATCTCTACGAGATTTTTGCTATTGACGTAGAGATATCCTTCTCCTGACATAAAATATGGAAAAAAAAAGAGGAGATGGAGAAAGTGTATACAATTTGTGCTAATTTGCAAGTAAAACCATAAACAAATGAATAAATAAAAACACTTAGCTCGAATTTGCTTGCTCGTTGACGAGGAAGAACTCTTGATTTATATTGATCGATGAAGGAATTTGTGATGATAACCCCTAGCTTTAAACTTCCATCATCTTCAAAATTCTCTCTCTTTTGGTATTTTCTTTCTCTCAAATTTTTCTTCAATCTCCCAAAACTCTCTCAAACATCCAAAATTTTCTCTCCAAAAAAAATCCCTCTCTCAAGCTCACTTCTTCCTCATTTTATAATCTACTCATCTATCTCCCATTCTAATTTTTCCACTAACTCTATCTCCCATTCTAATTTCTCCACTAACTCTTCTTCATTTTCATCTTCCATTCTCCATCTCTATCTCACATTCTAATCTCTCCACTAACTCTTCTTCATCTTCATCTTCTCTTCTCCATATTTATCTCCCATTCTAATTTTTTCACTAACTCTTCTTCATCTCCATCTTCCCTTCTCTATTCTTATCTTCCATTCTAATTTCTCCACTAACTCTTCTTCATCTCCATCTTCCCTTCTCTATTCTTATCTTATTTTCTCCATCCATCCTTCTCCAACTTCTCTTCTTCATCTCCTCTTCACCATCTTCCCTTCTCTATTCTAATTTATCCACTAACTCTTCTTTTTGTTATTTGTAAAATAATCATTCAAGAGTTAGGTATTTGCACTCTAGTCCTTGAATTTTAAGTATTTACAATTCAGTCCATGAAAAATATATTTCTTTAAGTCCAAATCTCCTCACAATTTTTGACACACCAAAATTTACCACATGTCAAATTTAAGCTCATTTCTTGTCGCTGAAAATAATGCAGAATTTAATTAAAGCCCTTTTGCAAAATTGAGTCATTCTGGGTATAATTGAGCCAAGTTGAAAATTTAAAATATTAGAAGACAATGTCACAACTCATAAAAAGTGAAAATTAAAAATAAGTTGGCTCAAATTAAATTTTTTTAGGCCCGATTCGAGATTATACTCGTGAAGGAACACGTGACTCGAATTGGATTTTTCTGAATTTGCGATGGCCAATATGAAAATAGATTTAAAATAAAAATATTAACTATCTTTGTGTATTTTTTTGGCCTCAAATGTTAATTTTCCAAAATTTTCAAGTATTTTTGTATTATTTTTTTAAAAAAAATTAAATATATATAATATGAAAATTTATTTTTTGTTCAAAAATGGTTGCTTAGGCTTGGCCAAGGCTTCCAAAGTTGATTTTTCAATTTTATGAATTTTTATGAATTTTCTATTAATTTTCGAAAATAAATAAATAAAAAATACCTAAAAATACGAAAAATATGGAATATAATTTTTTGATCAAAATTGGTTCTTTAGGCTTAGCCAAGGTCCCCAAAGTTGATTTTTCAATTTTATGAGTTTTTATAAAAAAAAAATTTATTAATTTTAAAACAGAAAGGATGATTAAAAATCAGGTGTCAACACATAGATAATTTTTACAATCTTTTTTTTATTATTTTTTTTCCTTTTTTGTTTCTTTTATCTCTCTTTTATCTCTTTTTTTTCCTTCGCTTGCCGATGGGTCTCGGTGATGGCCAATGAAGGTTGTCCTCATAGGCAAGAGGATGCTCATCAACCTTGCTAGAGGCCTACGAGGGTTTGGCAAGCGTTGCCCTAGCCAAATTTAGTGAGGGCTTAAGAGTGTCATCCTTGCCAGATTTGGCTCTTTCCGACCTTTAGCAAGTATCAGCCTCACCAAAGGCCAAGGAGGGCATCCCAACCCTCGCCTATGGACGGCAATCGATGGAGAGAAGTAGAAAAAAAAAGGAAAAAAAATGAAAAATGATGTTTAAAATAGATAAAATTGTCCACGTCAATGCCAATCATGCCACATAGGACTGACGAAGTCCATTTCAATGATCTTCAACCAAAATTGGTCATATGGACTATATTGACAACTTGTCAAAAATGCTTATGGTTAAATTGGCCAAATTGAAAAATTTATGACTAAATTGACATTCGTACAATAAGTTCAAGAATGTTTTGTAAATTTTTCCCAGAATGTCAATATTGAACATTTTCATATAGTTACAAGGACTCAGTAAACATTTACTACTTCTAGGGATGACATTGCTTATTGAATCAAAGCTCAAAGATAATTTGTATAATTTAGCCTTACACAAATTTAAGTCGTTCTTATTATCTCTTACAATTTCCTCTCGAAATAAAGCTTTATTACCATTTTCATATGTGAAAATGTTTCTACATGTCATCTAAGGAATGCTTCGCGATTTGAAATACATATTTAACGATGCCGACTTTGCTTAAATTTTAACCCCTTTTAGGCCAAAGTCACTTTGGTTTGATTAAAACTCGAATCCCGCGGATGGTGCAGGTATTTCATGCAGCGGTTATATGGTTTGAGTATTTTTCTTACATACCATGGCCACGGGCCAATTTGGGCCTAGAATCAGCCCGGGTCAGCTGGGCCCTACCCGTTGACCAGGCCCTCAATTTCAGACTTGTTCCGAACCGTAAAAAAAATGTTAAATTGAACAGCTCTTACCTCTTTCTATGCAGACTGTTGCCAGTTCCAACAGTTGGAACTTGGCAATGGTAAAAAAAAAAAATTGAAAAAAAAGGGGGGGAAAAGAGCTGGTTCATTAACCCAAATCAGAATCAGAACCGCCAGTTCAAAATCGAAACCGAAACTACCACTTAAGGGTTCGGTTTCAATTCCCCCAAAATTCAGCCGGAATCGGTTGGTTCCAAACAGTGGCCATGCCTGATAACACTTGCTTTGCAGTGAGGTTGTTTTTATTTATTTTTTTAACGGTAGGGGAAGAGCCCATGTTGGTTGAACCACCCTAAATTCTTGGCCCATCAGCCCAACCAATAGGCCCAAACCACTCTTGGGCTCAAGCACCCATAGGATTCGCAAGGAGTTTAATTAAAATCCACGTTGCAATGCTGGAGGCAATGCAGAGTAAATTAAAATCCACGTTGCTATGTACCCAAATTAGTATAAATTGATAGAGGACAGACTAGAGAGTTGTTGGTTTGGTGAATTTACGAATCGCATTTACTTGTCATGGACAGTGTGGAGTAGTAAATGGTTCCATGACACGTGAAACCGGCGGCGACTTGCAGTCCATTAATTTCGTCCAGGATTTATTGTCACAAAACATTTTTCACATTTTACACTGCTTAGAAAAGTGAGTCAGTGAAGGAATATCAAAAATCTATAGATTCAGAAAAATGAAAACTTCCTTTAAAAATTAAAATTTATTTTATGAAAAATGAGTTGACGCCCGTGCTCAAGCCTCGAGGGACCTAGGCCTGGCTAGGGACCATAACATAGGGCCTTGGACCCCATCGGCAAGGCTAGGGACCCTGATGCTCGTGCTTGGGACTCCGGCTTCCAAGCTTGGGTGCTTGGTACCCGTGCTCAAGTTGCCAGTGCTTGCGTCGGGTGTTTTCCTAAGATTGGTATTTGAACATCAACCGCGAGTGCCCAGGTCCCTCGAGGGCTGTCTGGCAAATTGTCTCGAAACCCTTGCCCTTGTGCTTAGGTCACGGCAAACTTGGCCAATACTCGGCGGCCACCGAAGTCGAGATTTCTCTCCACTCTTCAGAAAATTTCAAGTAAAACAAATCTGAAAAAGGTTTTTCATATCACGTGTTAAATACATCAAAACACTAAATTGAAATTTCATGTAAGCCCTAGGGAGAGAGGGGGAGAGAGAGAGAGATTTAGGGTTTCACTTTTAGGCGTGGCTGTGATGAAGAACTGAAAGCAGGGGGGGAATCATAATAAATATATCATGACATTATGACTCTGCATTATGGAAGTTATATAGAATATAAAAAGGGGAAAGCCGATCTTACAGGCTTTCGATCATTTAATCCCTATATCTTCTAAAAGACATCATTTCACGACTAGGGCTGGTGTGGCCATTACATTGCCACGTCTGCCCTATTCATTTAGTATTCTAAAGTGGACTTCCAAATAGCGCGCTCTCTCTCTCTCTCTCTCTCTCTCGATCGATCTCGATCTCGATCTCGAACACAAATGATTAGTCCAGAACTCAAAACCCTAATAGCCATTGACAGCAACCAGTCACGCATGATTGGAAACGACTTAACAACGTGGATGCTCCATAACTTCTTTAATAGTTCTTGACGAATTTTCAGTTTCTGTCACTTCATTATCTTTTTTATTTTTTATTTCCAAAGGGTTAATCTTACTTAACATCTTTCTATTCTCCGAAAAGAATTTCCCTATCATTTAAGCTGGCGGTCATTATAAAAAAATGAGCTAAATCAAGAAAAAAAAAAGTCGATATTCTTTCCATAGTGATCCTCAATTCATCCGAAAAGAAGAAGGAAAAAAAAAAAGATGAGGTTAGGTTTTTATTTATCGGGGTTCATAGGACCGACACCCCCGTCATGGCTGGTTTTTACATGGGACCGGTAGACAGGAGAGGCAAACACGACACTGGTTAGGTTAGAGTTAGAGAAGGAAAAGATGGAAACTCAATGATGGTCAAAGTCATGGCCCCCCCTTTTTTTTTTTTCCTTATGTCTTGTGCTATCAGTTAGTCTTAGTGACCAGAGATATTATCGTAATCACTATTGAGCCGACCAAATCTCTAGAAGCGATGGATCACAGAACAACGTTTAGGTCAACAAGCACATGATAATGTAGGAGGCCCAAAATTAAAAACACCCCTCTCTCTCTCTCTCTCTCTCCCTCTCACATCAGACAATTTCTTCTCCACACTTCAAGAACAAAGAACCGCGTTGTTTGTAAGAGATGTGAATCCGTGTCGGACACGAATTTTTTGAGCATTCGAATTTATTTATGATATAAACCAACTCAAACCATAGGTCTAACGTACTAATACATCCGAGAAGGGGCAAAAAATTGAGTGCTTATAGCCCGTCACAAAAATCATGTATTCCTCCGTCTATCCCTACCGGAGTTCCTGCATGGGACAAAAGATCACTCGAAACCCACAAATTGTAGCGACAGATGCGCAGAGTTTTCCACTTATTGATCAGAAGAAAGAGCTGTCTATCTTAAATACTTTCCAGGCCCTAGATCCCCTAGAGGCCCGAGTGGCCTCTTAAATTTGACACGTGAGATCAGCATCGCTTAATCTTTTCATAGTTCACATCATGTGACAGTAGAACCGCATGAGATGCCCCACTGATCATCCCGTCACAAGAGGCAAAGATGCATTTGTGCAGTCCAATCGTCCAAAAAATTCTCTTAAAAAAGTCACCACACTTATTTAATTCAGTTCTAAACTTTTAAATGCTATCGATCGAGTCATAAATGTCGGCCGCTCTGCTACTTAATATGGCCAATAATTACATCAGCGATTTTCAATCGCTCAAGATTATTTGAATGCTTTTGTCCTCTTTTCAGTTGCCAGCGAAAGGTGCATAAGATTTCAGAAGGATAACAGCAACATGCGTGACGCTCCCGACAACCGAAGAAAATCCGCACGCAACCTCATCCAGGTTCCACTAAGGAAACGTGGCGATCAAAGAGTGGAAAAGTTGAGCATGTGCGCACTACATCCGTTGAAGACATGCATAAAATCCAGAATACGTGACGGCAACCCTTGGATGCTTTTCGGAAACGGCTTATCCTAAATTGCGGCAGGTGCGTGGCGATTCTGCCTTTCGATGTGTGCTTGAGCAGAATTAACGAACATGTAGAGTACGAAACGACCCCGGAAACCGTCTAAAATCTGAAAGCCTAAGATGTATCGCGTTTGATTGGGCCGGGGTTGACAACCGATGCGAGAAACACAGCGATTCCTATTCTACATAATAGACCCAATCGACGGACGGATGTCGGGTCCGTCGGGTATCACACTAGGCATGTAAATCGACCGCGCCAAGCTAGAAAAGGAAACCGGCGCGTAGACCCGCCCCATTTGCATTTTAAGACGAGCATAGGCTCGGCAGGTCTATCGGTCCCGTTTCCTTGGGACTTTTTGTTTTCGATCTCTCTATCTTCTTAGATGACTAGCAAAGGGAATTGAATTGGACTTCTGTACTTGATATCAGCCACCATTCTTTTGCCACTTGAAGTCCCAAACGTCGTCTAATCGCAATAGGCCTATATAGGGTTATAGATGAGTGATTTATCAGAGGACGAAGCAATTAGTTTCAATCCACGCTAATTTCCTCACGACGTCTTTGACAGGAAGCACCACTCTCGATCTGTCTATTCGCAATTAATTAAGGATTCCGAGTGGGACAGAGTGGTCTTATATCGCTAGATCTGGCTACTTAGGCCTGCGTATTAACAATTCTAATTCTCTAATTCTGCTTTTCTAAAACAAAAAAGGATGAGAGAAATATGTTTGATAATATAAGTGATTCTAATTTTAATTCTAATTCTATTCCCGATAAGGATTTTCAAGCAAAATCAAGAATTAAAAAAAGTTAATTTTGAAAAAAAAACTTTTTAGAGGGCAAAATAATACAAATGATCCTTAAACTTTGGCTCAATATACAATATAATCCTCAAACTTTTAATTTGGCCAATAGGTTCCTTGAACTTTTGAAATATATTCAACTTAATCTCTGGACTTGAATTAATTGAAGGATTACATTTAACATCTTTATATAGTTTAAGGACTAATTTAAACTTGTTCCAAAAGTTTATGGATAAATTAAAAATTTAGTGATCATATTCCACATTGAGTTAAAGTTCGAAAATCATACTGATCAAACTAAAAGTTCAGAAATTGTATTGTACATTGGGTCAAAATTCATGTATTATTTGTGTCGTTATTCATTTTCAGAAAATCAAAATATTGTGAAATCACATATCTCTCGCTTTTTTTTAGTTCTCTCATTACTTTTTCTCGGCTTAAAATAGAAATTTTTTATAGTCACCAAACACGTTCTGATTCTCTAAAATTTATTTAAGGAACACAATAAAAAAAATCAATTCTAATCAAAAAATTATTTTTTCGAATCAGTTACTATTGATGCCCTTATTCCCTCCTAAACTTTTCTTTGTCCATGACAAGGACCTGCGATCCTCCATGCTCGTTGGATCGCTCCACCTATTCCGAGCATCCCCGAAAAGAAAATCGCCACGGAATTTCGAGAACGAGAATAAAAACAAAAGACAGAACCCCGGCTTGCGAGATTCTCCAAGCAACAAGAAACGAGAAGGGAACAATCGAGAGAATCCGTCATCAATCAATCGACGCATCGGATCGAAACTCCCCAGTACAGAAACCCTAAAAGAAGGGAACCCCCTTGCTCTGCGAGCAAAACCCTGGTTTCGTTTAATTTTTGATGCGCGGTTGTGAAAGCTATCTTACGTTCAGCGAGGTCATATCATGAGCAGGGAAGGGGGTGTGAAAAACACAAAGGCAGCTGATCTTTAGGCTTTTCTTTTTCCAAGGATCGAAAGGCGGTGAAGGGGAAGAAAAAAAAAACAAACTGAGGGGCAAATGCTTCTCTAAAGACCATTATTATGTAGCAATGGAGGGGGGTCGCTATCATGAACGGGGTTGAATTAAATGAGCATTAGGGTTTTTCTTCCATTCGATCAAAAGCCGATACTTTTGGTTGGGCGAAAATCGCGGATGTTCATCTATACTTTTCCTCCCTCCCTCCCTCTCTCTCTCTCTCTCGATCGAACAAGACTTAGATGTTCGCGTTTGTTAGGCCGGCGGCGACGAATAATAAGCGCAGAGTCGAGCAATTTCTTTGTTCTTTCTCCAGGGGTTAAAAGCGAAGCTTTGTTTTTTCACTTGAAGCAAGAGCAATGGAGATGGAATCACTAGTTCGCATCGCAGGCGTTTTAGTATGCGCGGCATGAAAAAAGATTGGTCAATACCGTATTTTCAATGCCGGTTGAAATCCGAAATTCAGACGGTAGGGTTTATCTCACGGCCTAAGCATCATTGCCTAGGGAAAAACAACAATGGCAAGGTGTTGTGTCGTGCACATCTGGATCATCTTGAATTTGACGTATGCCTAAAAGCGTCTTGCAGATATGTTCTTGTTGAAATGGGGAGGGGGGGTGTGAGAACAAGGAAAACGCCTCTTCTGCCGACCTTTCAAATTAGCTGTTCTTTTTTCTGGGGGGCTGCATTGACTTTTAATGCTCTGGTTTCTAAAGGTGGCCGCTGCGACGGGGCCATTCCTTTCGGAGAAAACCATTGAATATGTTCCCGCAATAATTCGTCAAGGCATGATGAAATTAAAACGCATAAACATCCCTAAAAATAGCATTTGCTCCAACTTGCAATATGTGATTTTATTTTATTTCCGTTTTTGAATGGCATTAAACAAAGATAGAACATATACCTTCCTCTTAGTTGAAGAAAATGTATTCTTATTCACATTCGACGGATGCATGTGTCGTAATCGTATTGTCAAAAATCATCGAACATGGGCGTATCGAGGGCGATCGACGCTTATTCTTGTGCTTATGCCCAATGCATGGGTTTGGGGAAAGATGAGAAGCTGCGGACAAATCAAGAATTGAAAGGGTTCTTGTTTATAGCTTGAAGCCCTCTACTTCAATCAGGAACCAAAAATTAATACAAAATCTTGCAGTTCCAAAATGAACAACTTAGCATTTGCAAATCGCATTTATGGGATCTTATCGAGAGAACCCTAAAGGACTCTTTCAGTATTTTTTTCATAAGATTCATAAGTTCCATTCTTCAATATAGCCTTGACATTAAACTCACGGTGAATAGTAAGATAGTGCTTGTGAAAATTACCCAAAAAAAAAAGTTCTAAATCTGATGTATGGATGCCACTTCAGTCCTAAACGTTTCAATTTAATTCTAACCAGTTTAACAATTTGCCAATTGAGCATTTCCGATTAATTTTTGCAAGAAATTGATAACGTGAATGCCAACCGTGCCATGTCGATGTGGATAAAACAGTTTTTAAGTTTGACTTTTCTCTTTTTCTCATTATGGGAGGTGTGGTTTGCTAGTGAGAGCCTGAGTGAGGGCCGTGACCCTTGCCAATTGCCAACAAGGGTTTGCAGGCCCTCATCCAAGGTTCATCAACCACAATGGGAAAAAAAATAAAAAATAAAAAAATTGTTTATGTCACTAACCACGCCATTTATGATAATTGGTGTTCACATCTGTGGTTTCCAACTACAGTTGGCTGGAATGATTAAATTATATAATTTAAAAAGTTTAGGACGAAATTGATAGACGTTCATGTAATAAGTTTTAGATTTTTTTGGTAATCTTCCAAACGATGATTGATATGCAAAATCATGTTTGGAAAATGATGTGATGCCATATTGTTTGCTAGAAACATAGGTCCAATAATGGAATGCAATATTTAGTTTGATTATTGATTGGAGCCGGCTTTCTTTATGCTTAAGATACGATGTAGACATAATATTCATACGAAACAAATAAGATCATAATTATGGGACATGTAATAGGCAAAACGAAATTAAGATAGAGGTCAAGATTCAAATGGTTAATCAGTACGGGTAAACACAAAACCCTTCATCCTACAACTCAAGTGTTAAGCTGGAAACGTCTGCGATGAAAGATCTTTCACCAACAAGCATAAAGTTTTTAGATTTATTATTTTAAACGGGCCCTTGTAGCGATTTCGGATAGAAACCAAGTAAATGACAAAGGAAGTGATAAACGGTGCGATAAGTAAAGCGCAAGGTAAGTAAATGCTTGATAAGATAAATTGCAGAGCAAAAGATAAGCTGTTTGATTGATTGATTAGGGGTCTAGTTTACAAAGAGTTGACTATTTATCGGCAAACAAAGTAAAAACATTACCGGCAGTTTCTTCATCTGCACATTGTCCCTAAACTTTCTAATTTGCTTCGGTAACTGCTCTCCTTATCTTTTCAAGACGATATAAATAGATATTTAACTGCTCCACATAACCATTAGCATCACATACTGACATAATTATGTCACTAATATTTCCTTTGAACCGAACTCCATCTGCCCGACGTTCCCTCTTAACCAAGAGTTGGTTTGCCGTGTTTTCGGCTACCAACATGTATATACTGATGGGCTCAGTAACTTCCCACGAGCTCTATGACCAACCAGGACCCAAGCTAATTTTTGGTGTCAACATCAAGTTATTAGGAAAAGGGACAATTGTCGAAAAAGTTCTAAACCTGTTATATGGTGGTCAATTCAGTCCTAAACACTTTAATTGTATCAAGAACATTTTAACTTCTAGTCAAGTTTTGATAAAAAATTATTGATGTGGATATCGGTCATCCTACGTGGCTTGGCTGCAAACTTATATGTAAAATTTATTCATTTCTCAATTTTTATTTTATTTTATTTTATTATTGTTAAGGGCCAAATGGCCTCTACAACCCTTGCCGAGCCTCACAATGGCCGTCGACGCATAACAGTAAAAACGTAATAAAATAAAATAACATATATTGATTTTCTTCTCCAGCAGCAACAAGCTCGTTGCGATAGGATCTTCATTTAAAACGATTAGGGCTAAAATGTCTTGTTCACTATTAGGAAAATAAATTAATTAATTAAAGAATAAAAATTGCAACAATTATCCACATTAATCATGCCACGTAGGACAATCGATTTTCAAGTCATCGGTTTCCTACCAAAATTGATCGAATGGGCAAATCGCAAGAGATTTTTAGGATTAAATCGGTACAATTAAAAAGTTTAGGTTTGAATTGATTGCCGTACAATAACTTTATTTTTTTTTGGACTAAACTTATGATTTTATTTGACAATTCTTACCATTGAAAAGAAGTTCGACGCTTCTAGAACTGAGGCAACATCTTTTCACCAACATTTGTTGGGTAGCAAGGGTAGCAATAGCATTCAATCCCGTTTGCCATGGCAGTTCTACGGAAAGCTCGAAGAACGCGACTCGGCTTTCCATCTCTGAAGAAGACGAGAGCCTTTTAATGGCCCCTGTTACGGTAGCTGAAATTAAGTTAGCCGTGCCGTCTATAAACTGCAAAGGACGATAAGAGCCTCGAAATTGATGGCTTCACGTCGAGATTCAAATGATTAATCGGTGCACTAAAGATATCTATGTCGGCAAATCGCCGGCGTGGCGATCTAATTATCACGGTTGTTTTACATGGCACGCTGTCACATCGTCGCTTTCCGGCGAAAATTGAGCGAAAAAAATTATATTGAAATTTTTGCGCAAAAGAGTTAAGATTAAATCGATAAAGTTGGAAAGTTTATAATTTGAATCCGCGTCCGTAATAAAATAGATTTGAACTGATGAGGTAATTTCGTTTTCAATTGGTCTTCCACTAGCTTTAAGGGCAAATCTCTCCGTTACTTTCTAGATGAATTCTCTTGGATTACTTTTCAGAACAAGGAACTCTAGTGGTGAGATTCTCTTTTGCCTCCCGGAAGCAGAAACCTTCACAGGTCACCATGTCCTAATCGGGGAGTCTGTACTTTGTTTCCATGAGGGCAGGCTTGGTCCACCTGCTATGTAATTTCTGATTGGAATAAAACTTTCTTAGTCATCTTTAAAAATAAAAAAAAAACACCCCCCCCCCCGCATCATAAATCGATTATGTATTTTCTGATCCAACTTATTCATTGTGAAATTATTTTTAACACGGTGCTCCGATGCACTCGGGCATCAAATCATAAATCACTTTTAGCAGGCCGACCAATAACGAAACGCAATGAGGTCGCTTCGGCAGAGACGGCTTTTTTTTCACGATGTGCTTGTGCTTGTAATCCTAAGGTTCATGGTTGGTGCAGAAACTAGCAAAAGCAAAAGAGAGTTAGAACAAGCTTTTTATTCTGAGTTGCTTTGAGCCCACTTTGGCATTGCCCAACGGGACCTCTGCCCTATATTTTTCCAAAGTGAAAAGGAAAACCATATACATACGTATCCGTATATGATTAAATTCAAAGTAAGAAATTAAGGACGCCCATGACAATATTTATATAGTAGAATTTATACTGCAAAAGCGCATTTTTAGCAAAAATTCATTTAGTATCGTAGTTTTCGGAGCTTTTTTTTTTCTTTTTGCGGTGGTCTGCTCAATTAAAAAAAAAAGACCCGAAAAGAAAAAGGAAAAGATAAAACAAAGGAATCGAACTTTAGTCGTAGGACAGGGACACGTTGCAATTCCCATTGTCTTAAGCATACGCCCTTTTAATGTGCGTAATGTCGCCTTTCTTCTTTCTCTCTATTATTGTGTCAGGGTTTAGAGAGAGAGAGAGAGACGCACAAACGCCTTTGCGTGCATTGCTTTCTCGCAAGCTGTCCGCACACCCGGAATTAATTAGGGCCATAAAAAATAAAAATAAAAAGGCGATTCCCAATTTTATTCGCTTTCATCCGTGGAAAAAAAAAATTGAAAGGAATTTGGCAAAAAAGAAAGAAGAAGAAAGTTCTCATTTTCGCCGGCACAAATAACAATCGAGATTTTGAGAAGAGTTAAAAAGAGCAATGCACAATGAAAACTATGAACTATCTTCGAGAGGGAGTTGCTGTTTATCATCGGCCTCTGTGGTAGAATCGGTCGAGGAGCCGGAGAAGCGGTAATTTATCCCGAGGCGATGCGGGCATTAAAAATGGGTCGGGTTCGAATCGACCCGGTTGCTTCGGGTATTGTTGTCGATTATTGAGATGCACGCAGGCACCATGCGAACGCTACGAGACACCGAGTGGTAACGTGGAAAACTAAATAGTCAATGGGAGATGACATGTCTCGACTTGAATGAGATTTGGTCTTGCGGGATCATAGTGGGGCTTGAGCACGTGTGGTCGACACCTGTTGGGATGTCATTGGCCTCGAGTTGTCAAGTGAGAGAGGATAGCTCTAGTGTGGCGTTTATTGCACCCCGCATTCTTTTCGTAATAATATTTATTGGCGAATTTAATTAAATGACTTCTTCAGGTCTTTTTTTTTTTTTTTGGAGGGGGAGCTTTGCCAGGAGAAACAAAAAGTCGTAGAGGAAAATCTCGCCATAATAAGTAGTAAAATCGACTTTACGAGAATGAGACAATAATAGAAAAAATCCGAGAGAATTTCTTCGAGTATATGTAGATAGTTATCAATCTAAAATGGCAAGTAGTGACATTAACTCGGTGAAAAATAAGAAATTAATTTCGTCTGCGATTTCGAGTTAAATTGACTCTATTTTACACATCACATGTAATACGGTATATCTATAACTGCTGATGTAGCTATGAAATCATACGTGGATAATGGTTTTTCGTTTGCGATGTAGCTAATACGGTTAGCATGGTTTCAATTCCATTCGGTTCAAAATACGGTGAAGTATGATATCAGATTTTGTCTATTACTTTAAAATACATTTGTTTAGAAGAAATGACCAAGTATTCGAATAGAATAAAAACAAAAAATTTGTCAAAAAAGTCTTACACCTATTATACTTATGTCGGTTCGGTCTTTGTGATTTTACCAATTGAGTATTAAATCTATTTACGTTTTGCTAATTGATTCCATTCGGTCAATTTTGACTAGAAATTAATGACATGGACGTTGAAGGTATTACATGGCACAACCAGTGTTGACGTGATCAATTGCTAATAATATGTTAATATATATTTTATCGTTTATTTTATTTTTCCAGTTCCTAGCTCTCTCTCCCTCAAGCTCGTCTACATCCTCCACAAATATCCCATCTCAAGCCCTGTGAATTGTTTGCCATCCTCCTCGCAAGCTCCTCACTCGCGACGACTCCTACATCTACCCTTGCCTCACCTCACAAACCCAATCCTCACATGGTCGTGGCCGTGACCCTCACCCTCAATTGGTGAGGGTGGGTCCAATTTAAAAAATAATGAAAAAGCAAAAGAGAATAAATGAAAAAATTAATAAAAATGAAATTTTATTAAAAACTATTTATGTCAGTGCTAGTCAAGCCACGTAGGACAATTGTATCGATATCAATGATTTCTAATCAAAATTTTTAATATAGACTCAATTGGTAAAATCTGAAAATATATGTGATTTAATTGGCAAAAATTAAAACGTTAAGACTGAACTGACAAAAGTGAAGTAGACTTAGGACAATTGGACAATTTTTCAAATAAAAATAATCCATGGAAAATTTGGTTTCTAGAAAAAAGAGAGGAGTAAGATTAGCTTGATAAGGTAAAGTGATTTTACATACAAGGCAAATGAACCCATAATATTGAATTATATACCAAATTCTATCGGTAATATTCGAGTCATATTTCATTTAGTTAGAATTCAAGTCATATTTCATTTAGTTAGAAGAATTTCATGATTGCGGATGTAATTTTAAAAATACTTAATTTTCATACGGAGTTAAATTTGTAAGAGTAAAGAAATGGTTTTTTTATATAAAAATAATTTTTAAAAAATTTGATGTGCGAAACTCATGCAGCACGTGGTCAAGAATACTAATTTGTATAATAATAATAATAATAATAATAATAATAATAATAATAATAACAATAATAGATCGTATTGAAACCTGTAAATGACAATTTTATATGTTGTTCTCTTGCTTTCCATTACTAAAATCTCCTTTGAAACTTGTTGAAATAGTTTGAGATGGAAAGAGATTTCAAATTTGCTTTACCGTATGCATGTCTTCGTTATTTCATATAGAAGAGTATTTGCTGAGTTCTTAATACTTCAAAGGGCAAAGGCAAAAAGAAAACAGGAGTCTCCCACCTCATGCTTGCTTGTCCAATCAATCTCTGACATTACCAATTTCCACGCATAGGCCTAGGGTTAATAATTACGTAACATAATTTAAATAAAAGATTTTAAAAATAAAATGCCCCCCAAGAAAAAAGTAATTATATTTTTAGAATATAATTTCCACTCTAGAAACACGATTCGATAACACAACTCTCGGAACAGAAATCCATTTAATTACGCAACTTCATTTTTCCACTTGTGAAATATTTTTTTTGCGTCTGTCGCGACCCTCTAAAAATATTTTTATTATTTATAGGGGTTAACGGATTATTAGGTTAATTAGATTTGACTAACCTAACGCGGACCCTCCCAAGCCCTACCGAATCGCAACTTTGGTTTTTGTTTAAATGATTTTGAAATTTGGAGTCGCCACTAATCGTTCTTGGTAGGTCGATTAGAAACCTAAATAAATTAGCGGGAGAACTAATTTATTCCTGCGAACCAGAGATTAGGAGCTCGGGGACTTGGTTACACTAGTTAATTAAAACTAATACCCTTTCGGTACCTTAATTTCATGGATATCCTAATTCGGCAACTCAGACTTGGTTTATTCCTAAGGCTCTAGTAGGGTATTCTCTTTTGTATTTTCACTTTTTAAATAGGATGCATGGATGATATATATTTTTATTTGTTATATTTTTTTAAGTGTTAAAGATTCCCTGAAGCCGAAAGAGGGAGTGTGTTAACGACTTCTGTGCAATATTACAACCTACTTATCTTTTAGGTCTGATGATTCAAAAATTAAATTATAGGAAGTACATGACAATGAATAAACACCTCCAATGGGAGGCCTAGCATTGGCTTGGCTCTTCCCTTTGGGATTTAAGGTACAGGTATTTAAGTTGCAAGTATTTAAACTACTGTAAGTAAAAACCTCCAATGGGAGGCTAAGCATTGGCTTGGCTCTTCCCTTTGGGATTTAAGGTATAGGTATTTAAGTTGCAGGTATTTAACTACTGTAAGTAAAAACCTCCAATGGGAGGCTAAGCATTGGCTTGGCTCTTCCCTTTGGGATTTAAGGTACAGATATTTAAGTTGCAGGTATTTAACTACTGTAAGTAAAAACCTCCAATGGGAGGCTAAGCATTGGCTTGGCTCTTCCCTTTGGGATTTAAGGTACATGTATTTAAGTTGCAGGTATTTAACTACTGTAAGTAAAAACCTCCAATGGGAGGCTAAGCATTGGCTTGGCTCTTCCCTTTGGGATTTAAGGTACAAGTATTTAAGTTGCAGGTATTTAACTACCGTAAGTAAAAACCTCCAATGGGAGGCTAAGCATTGGCTTGGCTCTTCCCTTTGGGATTTATGGTGCAGGTATTTAAATTGCGGATGGACTTTGTCCTCTCCATTCTGGGGTATGAATTCTTTAAAATGAAATACAACGAATTGATTCAACAATTTGAAATTTGTTCACGCTTGAGGACTCCTCCAAGCCGATTTTGTGCTTCCACAGGGTTGACCATTGATATAGAGCTGCGGCTTCCTGACATAAAATAAAGTGAAGTGTCAGTATACAAAATATGTGCTAATCTGCACCTAAAACCAGAAGAGTGGAAAGAGTACTTATCTCCCATTTTTTTTTGGAGGGATTTCTATAATTGATTTTCGCTCTCTATGTTCCCAATATAGAGAGTTTCTTTTGAATTAAGAGGGACTTTTAGTCACAGATCAGTTGAGAAATCGGTGGACAGCTTAGGAGCTTGTCTGGGCCGATTTTTGCATCTCTACGAGATTTTTGCTGTTGACGTAGAGATATCCTTCTCCTGACATAAAATATGGGGAAAAAAAGAGATGGAGAAAGTGTATACAATTTGTGCTAATTTGCGAGTAAAATCATAAATAAATGAATAAATAAAAACACTTAGCTCGAATTTGCTTGCTCGTTAACGAGGATGAACTCTTGATTTATATTGATCGATGAAGGAATTTGTGATGATAACCCCTAGCTTTAAACTCCCATCATCTTCAAAATTCTCTCTCTTTTGGTATTTTCTTTTTCTCGAATTTTTCTTCAATCTCCCAAAACTCTCTCAAACATCCAAAATTTCCTCTCCAAAAAAATTCTCCCAAACACTTCAAATTTTCTCTCCCAAGAATCCCCTTTCAAGCTCACTTCATCCTCCTTTTATAATCTACTCATCTATCTCCCATTCTAATTTTTCCACTAACTCTATCTCCCATTCTAATTTCTCCACTAACTCTTCTTCATTTTCATCTTCCATTCTCCATCTCTATCTCACATTCTAATCTCTCCACTAACTCTTCTTCATCTTCATCTTCCCTTCTCCATATTTATCTCCCATTCTAATTTCTCCACTAACTCTTCTTCATCTCCATCTTCCCTTCTTTATTCTTATCTTCCATTCTAATTTCTTTACTAACTCTTCTTCATCTCTATCTTCCCTTCTCTATTCTTATCTTATTTTCTCCATCTATTCTTCTCCAACTTCTCTTCTTCATCTCCTCTTCTCCATCTTCCCTTCTCTATTCTAATTTATCCACTAACTCTTCTTTTTGTTATTTGTAAAATAATCCTTCAAGAGTTAGGTATTTATACTCTAGTCCTTGAATTTTAAGTATTTACAATTTAGTCCCTGAAAAAATATATTTCTTTAAGTCCAAATCTCCTCACAATTTTTGACACACCAAAATTCACCACATGTCAAATTTAAGCTCATTTCTTGCCGTTGAAAATAATGCAGAATTTAATTAAAGCCCTTTTGCAAAATTAAGTCATTCTGGGTATAATTGGGCCAAGATGAAAATTTAAAATATTAGAAAACAATGTCACAACTCATAAAAAGTGAAAATTAAAAATAAGTTGACTCAAATTAAATTTTTTTAGGCCCGATTCAAGATTATACTCGTGAAGGAACACGTGACTCGAATTGGATTTTTCTGAATTTGCGATGGCCAATATGAAAATAGATTTAAAATAAAAATATTAACTATCTTTGTGTATTTTTTTGGCCTTAAATGTTATTTTTCCAAAATTTTCAAGTATTTTTGTATTTTTTTAAAAAAAATTAAAAAAATATATATATAATATGAAATTTTATTTTTTGTTCAAAAATGGTTGCCTAGGCTTGGCCAAGGCTTCCAAAGTTTATTTTTCAATTTTCTCATTTTTTCTTCATTTTTTGTTTTATGAATTTTCGAAAATAAAAATACCGAAAAATACTGAAAATATGAAAAATCGTTTTTTGGTCAAAATTGGTTCCCTAGGCTTGGCTAAGGTCTCCAAAGTTGATTTTTCAATTTTATGAATTTTTATGGATTTTTTATTACTTTAGCAATAGAAAAAATGATTAAAAATCAGGTGTCAACAGCTGCCCCTCTTTGAAAGGAAGCTCGGTAGAGGTTCATTTCAAAGACGAGATGACACCTGAATTCTAATCGACTCAATACAAGGAAATAAAAAGAGTCGTGACATGAATGTTCCACTGAAAATGAAATGAGAACCTAAGGATTCGTTATATAAAAAACCTTTAGGGTGGTTGAACTTGAACCCGTATTGTGGATCAACCCATGGTAGATTCCTAATAAAAGGATTCTACTGATTAAAAATTGAATTAAAATTTGACCCGTATGGTGGGTCATACCATTTGACCCGTATGGTGGGTCGTACCATGGTGAATTCCTAATAAAAGGATTCTACTGATTAAATTTTGATTGAGATTTGACCCGTATGGTAGGTCACCCATGGAGATACCTGTAAGAAGGACTTGGTGCCTGTAGAAAGGACTTGGTGTCTATAAAAAGGACTTGTGCCTGTAAGAAGGACTTGATTTGCCTGTAAGGACTTACTTTGCCTGTAAGAAGGACTTTGTGCCTGTAAGAAGGACTTGCGTTGCCTGTAAGAAGGACTTTGTTTGCCTATAAGAAGGACTTTGTTTACCTGTAAGAAGGACTTTGTTTGCCTGTAAGAAAGACTTAATTTGCCTGTAAGAAGGACTTTATGCCTGTAAGAAGGACTTGATTTGCCTGTAAGAAGGACTTTATGCCTGTAAGAAGGACTTTGTGCCTGTAAGAAGGACTTGATTTGCCTATAAGAAGGACTTGGTTTGCCTGTAAGAAGGACTTAGTTTGCCTGTAAGAAGGACTTGATTTGCCTATAAGAAGGACTTTGTGCCTGTAAGAAGGACTTGGTTTGCCTGTAAGAAGGACTTAGTTTGCCTGTAAGAAGGACTTGATTTGCCTATAAGAAGGACTTTATGCCTGTAAGAAGGACTTGATTTGCCTGTAAGAAGGACTTTGTGCCTGTAAAAAGGACTTTGTACCTGTAAGAAGGACTTGATTTGCCTGTAAGAAGGACTTGTTTTGCCTGTAAGAAGGACTTTGTTTGCCTGTAAGAAGGACTTGATTTGCCTGTAAGAAGGACTTTGTGCCTGTAAGAAGGACTTGGTTTGCCTGTAAGAAAGACTTAGTTTGCCAGTAAGAAGGACTTTATGCCTGTAAGAAGGACTTTATGCCTGTAAGAAGGACTTAGTTTGCCTGTAAGAAGGACTTTATGCCTGTAAGAAGGACTTGGTTTGCCTGTAAGAAGGACTTGGTTTGCCTGTAAGAAGGACTTAGTTTGCCTGTAAGAAGGGCTTGGTGTACCTCAAAGGGTGCCATTCTGAAATCTGGGGAGACCAGGAATCCTACGGAAGCTCAAACCCAAATTATATTCTCCTGTCGCTTTAGGAATAAACCAAAGAGGCAGAGATCAAAAGGTCTCGAACATTTCTGTCCTTAAGACAAATCATGCTTTATTGAAGAAGGTGGATACCTATATATACCGCAATGGATTCGAGTACCCCAACAACCGTCAGAATTCATTCTCTTGAAAGGTTCAGGTTGAAGATATACTTACCTGAGAATTTGGAAGAAATGCTTGGTGGCTTCTCGACAACCAGGCTTGTTCATTCAATAATCGCCAAATGAATTTCAAGACTTTGGAAGGTAATTCAAACACATGGAATGTGTTGCCTGTCAGGCAATGTCAGAGCTAACATGTGCAAGCATTTTCATCAATGCGTTCATTGGTTCATACAAAATTGTTCAGCTAAGTTGGCAATGATTAGAAGTAGTCTGTGTGATAACTCATGATGCAATCAATCAAAATGTGGATCATGCAAAACTATTCTGTCAAGTTTGCATTACCAATTCTATTTAAGGAGGTTCTCATAATATGAACGCCTCGAATGTAATCTGAATGGGGGACTTTAGTCCGAAGGGGCTTTCTCTCACTCTAGAGAAAGGCTGTTTATCTGTAGATTAAAATGTTAGACCCGTGTGTAGAAATGGTTTAACTTTCCTCATCCTGTTATGCCCCATTTTGCACATTTGATGTCTCCTATGCAGTTTATGTTCTAAGTTGGAGTTGGTAAATTAAACATGCGGAATAATCATACATAATTCGTGAAATGTGTAAACACAATGCCGATGTGACAATTTTTAGCATCATGTGTATTTATATAATGTGCAAACATGGGCGGATTTGAATTGCCCCTGGTATGTGGGTGGATTGAACAAATTGGGAAGCCCACTCCTTATGTCGAGGAGCGGTTTGTCTCAAGTTTTGCCCCTGCACGATGAGGCATATGGGTGAGGGAGCATTTTGGTTTGTTTAGTGACAACGACCGCCATGGTTTAGCAGTTAAATGCCCCCCATTTTTCACCAGAATAGATCTTGTCAAATGATCATCATTTTCTTTTGGATTTGTCTCCTCCAACATGTTACATGTTAGTATAAATATTTCCTGTAACAAGAAAAGGAGACATGTCAACCGGTATTAAAAGGGATAAATTGGAAACGATACTGATTTACCCTTCATCTTGAATGCCTTGTACAAGTCTTTTACCAATTTTGCTGGGTTGAGTTTTCTTCGACTTTTGTTGGATGCTTCACCATTAAGCCGAGAATGTGGCAAAATATTGACTTCGGTATTACTCGTCGAGTATTCCTGCATTCGGTCCATTGGACCATAGGTGTCCATGGGGTTTTCTTTTCAAAGGTTAATCCTTGGGGATAACGCGGCCCTGTTGTATCACCTTGGGCCTTGTTACGATATTTCTCGAGGTAATTTGCAATCCCTGTTAAGAATGGAATAAAAAAATTCAGGACTCGAGATGATTATGTGCAAATTAGAACGATACAGAATTACCCATGTCTGAGATTGTTCGGATCTTTCGCTTGTATTTTTCTTTAACCGAAGCTGTCCATCCCGTGGTAATGTCCATGAGTTGATTTGCCCCTAATTTAGCCCGACCAGGAAATTTGGTTTTTGGATACAACTGTATTCTCGAGTCGCTTTTGCAAATTCCTGAAAATAGAAGGGATCAAATTTAAAACCGGAGTAATTTAAGGGTAAATTGGAACGATACGGATTTACCCTTCAAATTTACGCAGATTTCGTCTCGATATTAATTTTTTCGAGTTTGGTGCGGTTAACGGCTCCGAGCATTTAATAGGGGGAAAGGGAAATGATTACTTCTAGCTTGTGCATTAATTTTGGACATCGACAAAAGGCGAGAACGTGCGATGAAACTAAGTAGACGTATTCGTCTAGGTTTAATCTTCTTCATGATGCTCTCGCGGGTTGCGGTAGACGATGATATCAAGAACATTAGAGAGGCATTCAGTGTGGCTTTCCACCAGCCGCCTAGAGACCCGCGTTTAATCATGTAAATTAATAAAGCTACCACTACTTAATTAGTGTGCCAATAAATTCGGCCATTTGTTGCGTGCCCCACTTCAACCGTGTTTTGTTTCTTTCGGTGCCCACTTGCTCTTGTCGGGCGCTTGTAGCATTGGGAGAAATACTTGTGGGTCACATTCATTAATAGAACCTCAGTCCTCTAAAACCCTCCGCGTGTTTCAGATCCGAGGAAATTTTAAGACCGGTCTCTGGTTGATTTAATCAGGTTAAGGTACTTATTTCATGGTTTCTGATTATATAATCCATATTGTCTTTCAAAAGACGCGGGATCCTCTGTAATACATTAAATATGCCCCCGTGTTTAATCAGTATAAGTCCACCGTCATATCACAATACACTGCCCATACAAGTTTACGGATTGACACAACTCTATCTGTCAAAGATGGACAATGTTCGTTTGCCCCCCTGAATTAACGGTTGAAGCCTTGGTATTTTTCGTCTTTTGGTATTTCTGAAGATGATTCTTGATATATTATTGAACTTAATTTTTACACCCGTCTGGGGTATCTAGGATCTCCCTGCAAAAGAAAATGATATAATTAGTATGCGACACAAGGAATGTCGGTCCATGACTCCTATATTAGTCCAATTTTATTTTTTCTATTTTATAGAGAAATCAGAAAAAAAAAATTTCTTTAGGAAGAAATGGGTTAATTTCTGATACATAATTTTTTTTGCAGATTTATTACTCTTTTTTTTATTATTTTTTTAAAGGAATGTGACAAAATCTCTTGATGTTTACTAAAATCTTTGAAGGAATTTCCTTTTTAACAAAATAAATTTTCAGAGGTAAATTTATCAGGAAAATTTTATTTTTATTGAAGCAGGAAAGACATAACAGAAATCCTTTATTGGTTAACAAAGTTCCCCCGAGACATTAGTCTAATTTTATTTAGAGAAAATTTTCTTAGAAAAACATGAGCGAATTTCTCGAAAAGAATTTTTGTTGCAAGTTTTTATAATTTGAAAGAATGTGATAAAATCACTTGATGTTTACCAAAGTTTTTTTTTTCGAAGGAATTTTTCTTTTTATCGAAATAAATTTTCAGAGGAAAATTTGTCAGGAAAATTTCATTTTTATTGAAGCAAAAAAAACATGACAAAAATCTCTTATTGGTCAATACAACTCCCCCAAGACATTAGTCTAATTTTATTTAGAGAAACTTTTCTTAGAAAAACATGAGCGAATTTCTCGAGAAGAATTTTCTTGCAAGTTTTTATAATTTGAAATATGTGATAAAATCACTTGATGTCTACTAGAGTTTTTTTTTTAAAGAATTTTTCTTTTTATTAAAATAAATTTTCAGAGGAAAATTTTTTCAGGAAAATTTCATTTTTATTGAAGTAATAAAAACATGACAAAAATCTCTTATTGGTTAATAAAATTCCCATGAAGGGATTTTTTCACATCATTTTTTCAAAAAAAAAAAAATAAAAAGAAATGAGGGACAAATTTAATTTCTATTTTCTTTTAAAAGAATGGTCGTAATATCAAGCTCAAAAACTGACTAACACCTAGCATGGACCGACCGAAAATAAATACAAGATAAAATTAGAGAACTTACTTTTACCTTGGAGAAATGCAAATCACATAGTCATGCGCATGACTCAAGTGAGGAGTGGACTCTAGAAAATAAAAGAAGGAGAGACAGGGTATGGACCTAAAAGGCCCCCACTATCTGAATTGACAACCTTACCCTCCGCGCAATCAAATCACAATGGGAAGAATTGTCAATTCAGATAATGAGCGGGACAAAATATGGTCAACCCAAGCGTAATCGACGCAAGAGCTTTGCATATTCAATCCCTATCTATGGTTACCTAGGAAAAATTTCGCGACTTGGGTTTAGACGCTTGTGTGTGCAGGTGTTGTGATCCTCAGAATATGCAAGACATGCACAACAATTGATATCAAAACAGCGCTTCTAAAAATGTGTGAAATTAAACATAATCCCAACACCGAGCCTGCAAAACAAATGGGTTAGCCAAACACTCCGCCCCTTATAACTCCCATCCTGCAAAAACATATAACACCTATAGAATGAGTCCCAAGCAAGATCGCCAGAAGCGAGATATCCATGAAATTTTCATTGGCCTAAGTCCACTAAGACTTTTAAAATTTCGAAAAAATTTAAGTATTCCAATTGGTATCTTTTTTCGAAAATTAAAAATCTCTATTCCCCAGCGGAGTCGCCAGTCTGTCGCGACCCTCTAAAAATATTTTTATTATTTCTAGGGGTTAACGGATTATTAGGTTAATTAGATTTGACTAACCTAACGCGGACCCTCCCAAGCCCTGCCGAATCGCAACTTTGGTTTTTGTTTAAATGATTTTGAAATTTGGAGTCGCCACTAATCGTTCTTGGTAGGTCGATTAGAAACCTAAATAAATTAGCGGGAGAACTAATTTATTCCTGCGAACCAGAGATTAGGAGCTCGGGGACTTGGTTACACTAGTTAATTAAAACTAATGCCCTTTCGGTACCTTAATTTCATGGATATCCTAATTCGGCAACTCAGGCTTGGTTTATTCCTAAGGCTCTAGTAGGGTATTCTCTTTTGTATTTTCACTTTTTAAATAGGATGCATGGATGATATATATTTTTATTTGTTATATTTTTTTAAGTGTTAAAGATTCCCTGAAGCCGAAAGAGGGAGTGTGTTAACGACTTCTGTGCAATATTACAACCTACTTATCTTTTAGGTCTGATGATTCAAAAATTAAATTATAGGAAGTACATGACAATGAATAAACACCTCCAATGGGAGGCCTAGCATTGGCTTGGCTCTTCCCTTTGGGATTTAAGGTACAGGTATTTAAGTTGCAAGTATTTAAACTACTGTAAGTAAAAACCTCCAATGGGAGGCTAAGCATTGGCTTGGCTCTTTCCTTTGGGATTTAAGGTATAGGTATTTAAGTTGCAGGTATTTAACTACTGTAAGTAAAAACCTCCAATGGGAGGCTAAGCATTGGCTTGGCTCTTCCCTTTGGGATTTAAGGTACAGATATTTAAGTTGCAGGTATTTAACTACTGTAAGTAAAAACCTCCAATGGGAGGCTAAGCATTGGCTTGGCTCTTCCCTTTGGGATTTAAGGTACATGTATTTAAGTTGCAGGTATTTAACTACTGTAAGTAAAAACCTCCAATGGGAGGCTAAGCATTGGCTTGGCTCTTCCCTTTGGGATTTAAGGTACAAGTATTTAAGTTGCAGGTATTTAACTACCGTAAGTAAAAACCTCCAATGGGAGGCTAAGCATTGGCTTGGCTCTTCCCTTTGGGATTTATGGTGCAGGTATTTAAATTGCGGATGGACTTTGTCCTCTCCATTCTGGGGTATGAATTCTTTAAAATGAAATACAACGAATTGATTCAACAATTTGAAATTTGTTCACGCTTGAGGACTCCTCCAAGCCGATTTTGTGCTTCCACAGGGTTGACCATTGATATAGAGCTGCGGCTTCCTGACATAAAATAAAGTGAAGTGTCAGTATACAAAATATGTGCTAATCTGCACCTAAAACCAGAAGAGTGGAAAGAGTACTTATCTCCCATTTTTTTTGGGAGGGATTTCTATAATTGATTTTCGCTCTCTATGTTCCCAATATAGAGAGTTTCTTTTGAATTAAGAGGGACTTTTAGTCACAGATCAGTTGAGAAATCGGTGGACAGCTTAGGAGCTTGTCTGGGCCGATTTTTGCATCTCTACGAGATTTTTGCTGTTGACGTAGAGATATCCTTCTCCTGACATAAAATATGGGGAAAAAAAGAGATGGAGAAAGTGTATACAATTTGTGCTAATTTGCGAGTAAAATCATAAATAAATGAATAAATAAAAACACTTAGCTCGAATTTGCTTGCTCGTTAACGAGGATGAACTCTTGATTTATATTGATCGATGAAGGAATTTGTGATGATAACCCCTAGCTTTAAACTCCCATCATCTTCAAAATTCTCTCTCTTTTGGTATTTTCTTTTTCTCGAATTTTTCTTCAATCTCCCAAAACTCTCTCAAACATCCAAAATTTCCTCTCCAAAAAAATTCTCCCAAACACTTCAAATTTTCTCTCCCAAGAATCCCCTTTCAAGCTCACTTCATCCTCCTTTTATAATCTACTCATCTATCTCCCATTCTAATTTTTCCACTAACTTTATCTCCCATTCTAATTTCTCCACTAACTCTTCTTCATTTTCATCTTCCATTCTCCATCTCTATCTCACATTCTAATCTCTCCGCTAACTCTTCTTCATCTTCATCTTCCCTTCTCCATATTTATCTCCCATTCTAATTTCTCCACTAACTCTTCTTCATCTCCATCTTCCCTTCTCTATTCTTATCTTCCATTCTAATTTCTCTACTAACTCTTCTTCATCTCTATCTTCCCTTCCCTATTCTTATCTTATTTTCTCCATCTATTCTTCTCCAACTTCTCTTCTTCATCTCCTCTTCTCCATCTTCCCTTCTCTATTCTAATTTATCCACTAACTCTTCTTTTTGTTATTTGTAAAATAATCCTTCAAGAGTTAAGTATTTGCACTCTAGTCCTTGAATTTTAAGTATTTACAATTTAGTCCCTGAAAAAATATATTTCTTTAAGTCCAAATCTCCTCACAATTTTTGACACACCAAAATTCACCACATGTCAAATTTAAGCTCATTTCTTGCCGTTGAAAATAATGCAGAATTTAATTAAAGCCCTTTTGCAAAATTAAGTCATTCTGGGTATAATTGGGCCAAGATGAAAATTTAAAATATTAGAAAACAATGTCACAACTCATAAAAAGTGAAAATTAAAAATAAGTTGACTCAAATTAAATTTTTTTAGGCCCGATTCAAGATTATACTCGTGAAGGAACACGTGACTCGAATTGGATTTTTCTGAATTTGCGATGGCCAATATGAAAATAGATTTAAAATAAAAATATTAACTATCTTTGTGTATTTTTTTGGCCTTAAATGTTATTTTTCCAAAATTTTCAAGTATTTTTGTATTTTTTTTAAAAAAATTAAAAATATATATATATAATATGAAATTTTATTTTTTGTTCAAAAATGGTTGCCTAGGCTTGGCCAAGGCTTCCAAAGTTTATTTTTCAATTTTCTCATTTTTTCTTCATTTTTTGTTTTATGAATTTTCGAAAATAAAAATACCGAAAAATACTGAAAATATGAAAAATCGTTTTTTTGGTCAAAATTGGTTCCCTAGGCTTGGCTAAGGTCCCCAAAGTTGATTTTTCAATTTTATGAATTTTTATGGATTTTTTATTACTTTAGCAATAAAAAAAATGATTAAAAATCAGGTGTCAACAGCGTCAAATGTAGTTTTCGAAGCCACTGGAAGAAAAAAAATTCTCTATAAAAGTAGAAAAATTAGTTTCTGTTCAAAAATAAAAATAAAAAATTAATATTTAATCAATAATTGATTTTTAGAACGGAAGTATTGCCATGAGTGAAATTAGCCCAAAGGGAGTCCGGGAAAAAGACCAAGGTTTGCCGATATAATCGGTTTTCCCCAAAATCCATGCTCGCACACCTCTCTAGAAGAACAGTTTGGTAACACAATTTTTGGAACAAAAATCCTCTTAGTGATGTGCATCCCACCTCTCCCGCACGCGCACACACCTCTAGAAACACGGCTTGGTAATGCGATTTTCGAAACAAAAATCCTCTTGATTATGCAACGTTATTTTTTTACTTCTAAGGTATTTTTTTTTTCTTTTTTGCTTCAGAAGTAGCTTAAGTAAAAAAAAAAATACTACTATTGAGAAGTAGAAAAATCGACTCGTGCTTAGGGATAGAAATGGAAAAATTAATATCTGATTTGAAATTGATTTTTAGAGGTACCGCCATGCGTGCAATTAGCCCAAAGGGAGTCCTCGAAAAGACCCAAGGTTTGCCGACATAATTGGTTTTCCCCAAAAATCCATGCTCTCCCCCCAACTCGCTCTTTCTTGATCTTCCTCCATTAACACTGCCAAAAGCTAAAAGTTAAGGACACAGACACGGCTAATTAATCTAAATTATCACCTTAATCTCGATGGTTTGGGGCACGGGCGGACATTCTTCCACGTGGAGCTCTTATCGATGTCTTGACTAATTAATCCCAGCTTAGGCGGCTGCCTAATCTCTTTTGAATGTCTCTTTTCATTCGCTTTCCTTTTTCTTTTTTTTTTGGGGGGGGGGGGGCCACGCCGTGCGTCGACGCCTCTCCACGTGCGCGGACACGTGACTCGTATTCCGAGACAGATGTCTCCAATTAGCTGCACACACGTGTCTAGGCAGCACGTGCGATCCGCATCCCATCGTCTGAGCTGCTAATACTATAACCAGAGGCCGTTCGATGATACCGCTGATTGAGGCTGGGAATCAAATTGTATGAATTGTTTTCCGGATCAGATCGTTTTGCGAAGCCTTCTTGCTTTTCATTTTCATTTTATTTTGTTTTTCTTTCCATTTTTATGGAGAGAAAAATATACTGTGGATACGTACCTTTCACAAAAAATGACATTTATACGGTGATTGTCCAAGAAGAGACTACGCATAATTAGATCTTACCTTGGTATATCGCAGATTGCGCACTTACTTTACCGCTTATTTTTTTACTTTTATTTTGGAAATTTTCGTTTATGCTATACGTAGGCTTTGTTGGCTTGTTTCATATCACGATTCAAGAGTTTAAATAAAATGGCCGGTTTTCTTGTTCCTTTTCGAAATTCGAAGAAATTTCCCCTACTTTGCCACTTGCCCTTTTTTTTTTTTTTGAGAACTCTTGTTTACACCGTACTTAGGCTTTGTTGGCTCATTTCATATCACGGCTCCAGAGCTTAAATAAGACGGCGAGTTTTCTTACTTCCTTTTCGAATTCCGAAGGAATTTTCAAAGGGCTTTTGGGATCATATGTTAACTGCGCGATCAATTACAACTTCGGAATGCCGAAGGAAAAATCACGTGACGGCATCAATCTCGTCAAGGGTACTCGAATGCGATCGCGACACGTTTAATCTTGCTTTGCTTTCTTTTGTTCCCCTTTTTCAATTTTTTTTTGTGGGGGGGTTGCGATTATTGTTACGAGATCGGCAAGCCTCTACGAGAAGCTTCAGAGATTGAGAATTAATCAAAAGACCTCATCAAAGTCGCCAAACGGGGTTAATAACGCGGTTCAGCGGCAACCCGGACGGTGGGGGGCGGCTGGTGGGTGGCCCCCCACACACACTCGCGACAAACCGAAACGCGGCGCTCCGGTTCTCACCGGGGAAAAGCGATGATCACGAAGGCCACGCGGATTAGGGAGGGGGCGTTCTGGGGATTTCGCCGAGGACGGCGTTTTTCGATTTTCTCGCCTTTGGAGGCACGGGGGGGCCATCTTTTGGGACCAGACCAAAAAGAAGCCGCTAGCGTCGGGAAAAAAAAACATTCAACGGTTACGACCGAAAATCCACGCACGTAATCCCGTCACGACCCTAGCCCGCCACGGGGACCGTCCGTACGGGCGGTTGAAATGTAATTATCAGCGGGATTATCGACCCCAAGTTTTGCAGATCTTTGACTGATTCCCGTTACGGAAATTATTTCGTGATCACCCTTAATTCATTCTGGAATTAACGGCCTATTTTTGGAATAAAAAAAATAAATTATAAATAACGATGAATTAGCGTGCAATCCACTTCTTCTTCGGGATTTTGTGGCCCATGACATGTGGTTATTCTCGCGGTTATCAAAATACAGTTATACCAGTAAAATCCCGTTATATTATGCCTAAATGTCTCAGAGGGCTTTTTTTGTTTGTTTTTTTTTCTTTTCTCGAGATTGTCGGTTCCTCCTAACACGATTTTCGAGTGCTTTGATTTTTACTAGGTGCTAGAAGTGCGCGTGAGAATGAAGTTATTAGATTCTCCCGCTCCGTGTCGACTCGCGAAGGATGTGCGGCTGAAACTAACATGGACAGTGCAAAATAGAGTAGCCGCCTATCTTTGCTCCTATTTGGAGGAAATAAGAGACCTTGTCATTGGCTTTTCCCTCCTCCCCACCCCCAATCTCGAAGCTCACTTGAGTCCAGCTCATTAGCTCGTGAAATGTTTGCGGCAGCTCTCGCCGTGTTACAATACCTGCATATTAAATCACGATTTTATCTAACAAGTTTCAAATCTTTCTAGATCCTTTTTGCATATTTTTTTTTTCATTTGATAGCCGACTCCCCTTTGCTCCAATAACAACATCAAATTGAAATAATTTTGGCATGTCGGGTTGAGGAGGGGGGGGGGATTTCCAATTCAAAGTTCTCATCTTCAAAACCACTTGTCCATGAACACCCAATGCCTTCTAAGATATGAACATAAATCTAATTAAACTAAAATCAAAAACTCAAAAAGGAGAGAGAGAGAGAGAGGAGGGCCGGGGGAGAATGGGAAAAAGAGACGAAATGGTGATAGGGGGGTGGTGGTGGTGATTATGATTAATTTTGCCAATGATGATAGGCCGAAAAGTATCGCGGCCGACCCCATCCTCAAACTAATATTTAAGTATACCACGTACGTACACATCGCGCCACCCCACGTAGCCAATCAAAGTCTACTGGCGGGATCACATTATTGCGTCGAATCTCGTCGCCAATTAGATAATTAAATGAAGCTGTGTTCCCATTATGACCCCTCGCTCTCTCCCCACCTACTCTTAAGCATGTCTATGGAGATTTTCCTCGCCCCCGAAGGATTTCCTAGCGAAAAAGAAGAAGAAGATTACGTTTTGCATGTGCTCGTGAGATTCTTGCGTTCGGGGCTGATCGACCGTCGGGCTCACCTAGCCCTTTTTTGGGTGGGCTAGACGCGCTCGATCTCGTGTGCGCGTTTTGCTTCGATCTAGTCTTGCTTTGGAGCTGCCTCCTTGCGATGCGATTCGAAACGGGCCGTGCTTCGAGGACAAAGGCAAAAGCTCGGAGAAGGACCTTTTTAGGTTGTGCATTTAAAATTTTTTTTTTTTGGTCTCGCCGGGGGAAGGTTACGCTCGTGCTCGAGTTCGAGCACACGAGGACTTCGATCCGCTGGGGGGCGCTTTCACGAGCTACCCTTTTTATTGGTCGAGACGCGCCTTTCCTTTTCTCACGGTCCTAATAATTTCGACTTTTTTAACCGGCGTGAAATAGCTAATGGTGTATTAAATCGCACGAACATCGGTACAAAAATTCTCACGGATAAATAAAGTCGTGTGAAAAAAAAATATTTTTATTTTTTTCGGATGTCGGGGAGAAAGCGAGGCTCGCCCTCTTTTTTCCAGGATGGGGTTGGGCCAAAGGATCAAAGAAAGCTCAGGGACGGCGATTGGGAAATTCAAAAACGATCGTGGAGTTCATGTTCAACAACTAAAGGAAATCCGGATTTGACCGGTCAGCACGGGGCATCATTGGAGCAGCAAACGATTTCCGAAAGGACAAAAGGGCAGCAACGGCTGCGAACTAACTCCCCCACCTACGCCGCGCCGCACACAATCATTTCCCCCTCAAGAAGCCGATTCGAACCTGTTCACCCCCCGCCCGCCCGTTGACCGCTGACTGAAAAAGAAAAAAAAGGAAAAAAAGAAGCAAGAAAACAGACAGAGAGAAATTGACCGCACGATCCTTTGGACCGGTCGACAATCCAACGGTGCGAAAGACGCGCTGGGAACGGCCTTGCCGGGGGGGGGTCGGTCTTCTCTCGCGACAGGGACGGTTTCGTTTTGCCCGGTCAACACGTGTGTCCACCGGCTACCGCCGGTGGCAGCAAAACGGCGCCCGCAAGAATCGAAGCAGGGAAAGCACGTAAAAAAGGTCCCGCGTCCGCCGTCGCCGCCACCCGCCACGACCCCCCCCCCTCCACATCAGCACTTCGCCGAGAGAACCCAAAAAAGGCGGAGAATAACAGAACAAAACAAAAATTCGATTTGAAAAACAGGGAATAATGCGGCCCAAATTATAAAAAACCAACAATCGTCATTAACATCGAATTCGATTGGCCATACAGAACCCACGCATAACTCTGCGTCCGTCTCTCTCGACCATCAGCTTGCCGCAACGACTCCCGGCGGAGGGCCGCCTTTTTGCCGATTCGAGAAGCGGGGAGGCGTCGATCCCGACGCGGACGAGGCGGGTTTAAAGGATGCTGAAAACGCGCGAGTCATTTGGGCAGTAGCAGAGCTTAAGGTAACCACGGAACGCGATGATGATTTCGGGGAATTCCCTCTCCTTTTTTTTTTTTCCTTTTCTTTTGCAAGGATATCATGCCGAAGGATTAATCTGAGGTGAATTTTTCGGAATATTTGCGGGTTTGTGTTGGTAAATCATCGTTCTTTGTTTATTATATCAACGGAAAAGGCGGGGGAAAAGAAAAAGGAAAAGAAAAAGATCGTGCGATTTGCGAGCTTTGTCGTGGCTGTATACATTGTTAGGACCGCGATTAAAATATTAAAGCGAGTTGAGAGAGAAGCGAGAGGGGGGGTCCTCCTTCGCTCCAGCCAGAGCCGAAGCCAAAGCTTTGCTCTGATTTGCAGATAGAGAGAGGGGGGAGGGGGCGGGAGAGAGGCGAAGAACAGAAGCTGTTTAGAGAGAGAGAGAGAGACAGAGAGAGAGAGAGCGAGAGGGAGATTGTTTGGAGCTTAAACTAATTCGAATCACCAATAAAGACTTGCTTTTTACCTCCTCTCCTTATCCAATCCCTGGTAAGTCTCCATTTCCGCTTTGTTGCTGTCCTTCCTGCGCTTTTTCTCGCTTTCGTTTAATCCTTCTTGTTCTTCCTCCGATGCCCTCGTTCGTGCTCTGCAGTTTCAATTTGTGTGTGTGTGTGTGTTTTTTTTTGGGTGGTGTGTGTGTGGATTAGGAGAAGCATTATGTTCCTTCGAGTAGCGATTAGTGGCAGATCTAAGTCTGGCTCTCTAATTCTTTGCTCTTCTGAGTTGGGCCTTTTTTTCACCCCCCTTCTTCTTCTTTCTCAATCTTTATACGCGTCCCTCTTTTGCGCGCAAAAGGCGAAATCGATCTGCGGTTTCGTCTTCGGAATACTGGGCGGACTTGCTCCGGCTAATTCTTTTCAATCGAATTTCGAGCCTGCGTGGTGTATTTATTCATTTGCCGTGTGTAGGTTCTTTTTTGGTTCAAAATTCCTTTCATTTGGTGTCTGGTTCGATTCGTTTCTCTGATGTCTCTTTTATTGAATCAATTCGCGTTTGTGCATGGCGTTTTTTTTTTCTTTTAGCGAAGATCGTGATGGAGAAGAGGATTTTCTCTTTCTCTATCTTTTTTTTTTTTCCCTTTGTAGACTTCACACGCTGAATCAATAGGTCTAGTTTATTTGTATCGAATTGCATCGCCTTGATTCCTTCTTTCTTTGGCCCCTAACAGGTGCTTTCTGTCCGTGGACGGACTTTGCTGGGACATTCGGTGCTCACAAGTCGCAATTTTGTTTAGGGGTCTTCGTTTTCTGTGTGAAAGGGGAGAAAAAGAAAGACAGGGCGGGGCTGATAAACCGGGTGTGCGAGTGTTTTAGTAATTATTCGGTCCTCCTCAGTAGAATAACAACGACATGTTGGAAGGCCGGTCCTGTCTGATCCCGAGGGTGCTTGCAAACTCTTGCCAGTCAGAAAGCAATTGGGGAGGTTGCATGAGTTTCCGGCTTGAAATCGACATTGGGAGTAGCAAGCATCCTCGGGATATCGATGGCAACGAAGATCACCCGCGCAGGAAATCGTTGAAGCTTTCCGAGTCGCAAGAAATAGAGCAGCACGCTCAGGATTCGGGAAAACAATCCAGTGATCAGCGTCATGCTGGGGATAATTCTTATTTGGATTCCCTCATTGGTGCCATTGGGAGGGACAACTCAATCAGCTGTCTCATCCGCTGCTCGAGATCCGATTATGGTTCCATAGCCTTGTTGAATACGAGATTTCGGAATTTGATCAAGAGCGGCGAGCTTTATAGGTTGCGTAAGCAGAATCGTGTGATTGAGCACTGGATTTATTTTTCTTGCCATTTACTCGAATGGGAAGCTTTTGATCCTATTCGTGGTCGGTGGATGCATTTACCCAGAATGATCTCCAGCGACTCTGTCATATTTCCTGATAAGGAATCCTTGGCGGTGGGTACAGAGCTTCTTGTGTTGACTAAGGATATGACAACGCATGTGATATACAAATATAGCCTTCTAACAAATTCATGGACTTCTGGAATGAGTATGAATGCTCCTAGATGCTTATTTGGGTCTGCGAGCCTTGGGGAGATAGCAATATTAGCTGGCGGTTGTGATTCGCAGGGTAATATTTTTAACTCTGCAGAGATGTACAATTCTGAGACTCAGCAGTGGTTACCTCTTAATAACATGCACACACCCAGAAAGATGTGCTCAGGAGTGTTTATGGATGACAAGTTCTATGTGATTGGTGGTATTGGTAAAACTGAAACGGGTCAGCCAAGAGTTCTCACATGTGGGGAAGAGTATGATCTAAGGACACAAACTTGGACCATAATTCCTAATATGTCGCCTGTGAGGGGAGGTGCAGCGAGAGAGGCTGAGGTGCCTGCAGCAGGCGAAGCACCTCCTCTAGTTGCAGTGGTTAACAATGAACTGTATTCGGCTGATTATGCTGACATGGAGGTGAGAAAGTATGATAAGGAGAGGAGGGAGTGGTTTACGGTGGGGAGATTGCCTGAACGTGCTGACTCAATGAATGGTTGGGGTATTGCCTTCAGGGCTTGTGGAGATAGTCTTATCGTCATTGGTGGACCTAGGACACCGGGTGAAGTTTTCATAGAGATCAATTCATGGGTTCCAAGTGAAGGCCCTCCGCGTTGGAACTTGCTCGCCAGAAAGAGTTCGGGTAACTTTGTGTATAATTGTGCCGTGATGGGATGCTAAACAGTTGGATATCTTAGCATCTTGTGTACTTTAGCGGTTCCTTCCTCCCAAGGGTTGTACAAGATTGGCTTCTCCTTCAACACAGGATTCTTGCTAACGGGTATTTTTCCCCTCTTTCTTTTCATTTCCCTTCCCGATTGGGACTAGGGAAGAACGGGGAATAATTTCAGATTTCCTTCTTCAAGAATTATAGAAATTTTTTTCCCAAAAGAGGAGGTCATGATTTCACTTTCATCTTCAATACATCAAGTTTCATTTCCACCATTGAGTTGTTATTTTCCTCCTTCCTTGTAAAGATTGGAACATCTAATTGTTGGCAATCTTTTAGCTGCAACAGGTTCTGAGTTTTATATTCTCAGGATACAAAAACCAGACATAATGGGCAAACTCTTCGCCGTCCTTGGAATTGGTTTTGCTTTTTTTTAAACAAAAAAAAGGCACTAAAAAGTGGGTTTATTTGTTATTCTTAATGGTTCGCTTGCATGTCATTTGTTGACTTTAATGCTGCACTAATGAGTAGAGCTTTTCCCAGATTCTCATCTGTTGCTTCTCTTCGTTTTAGACTGTAAATCTTTGCGGAATTCTGCTGTAGTGTGTGTCGTTCAAGTCAATTAGATGAGTACAGCGGTATAATACGTTGCGTTGAGAGGGGGATCCTTGTGCTTGACAATCTCGAATCAAATCAGATGTATCGTTAATATCGATGTGGGGCAAGTGTTTCTGGATTTCCGTTACCAGCAATATTCATTTGACTGATAAAAAGGAATTTTTTTCCCGATTTTTGGTCCTTTATTTCGTCAATATAACGATCTGTATACTATGACAATATCTTTGTACTGGCTTTTCACGTCTTTTATAGGATGCGGCAGTTTTCAGGATAGCAACTCAGATTGTAGGGTCGTGATTGTATGACCCTGTGACTCAGTATCGTAAATCGCTTAAAATTGGGCCCAATTTTCTTTTCCGTTCAACCCAAATTAATTTAGCAAGATCAATGATGAGCATGAAACCGTGGATTCTTCTTTTTGGGTGAGGGTCATGGTGGATGTGCCCATAAAAGATGGCTGTTTGTCAGTGGATTTTAGCTTGTTTTCTTGTGATGTTACAGGGTGTTGTTTGTCCAATTACCGCGCGAAACTTGATTGGTTTGCTAAATGTCATGCTTTGTTTGGACCTTGAACAATATGTTAGGATATGATTTAATGCTCAAGTTGAATATCGAGAATGCCAAAGTTTAGTAATGACCTCCCATTAAGTTGGAGGAATATTTTTCAGGTTTATTCTTTCTTTTTCGTGTCAATACATATGCAATTGAATTCAGAAATCATTATTTTTTTTTTCACATTTTAGGCATCAATTATTGAACTTTTATGATCTTTTGATCCTCATCCCAATCCTGACGATCTTGTATTTTGTCTAAGCAAGGTTAATCAAGAATTTAATCTGGATTAGCTTAATTATTCAATTTCCTGTTATGTGCATGCATTTTGATCATAATGGGCACTTTTGCTATAATATCTCAAAAAAATAAAATAAAATCCGATTATTGCAGAAAATGTGTCGTTCATTATAATTTATCTTTGTTGCTGAGAAATCCAGTTGTGAAGGATTTTAACATGATAGCAGACTTTATTTGCTGAAATGGGCACATTTTGTTTCCCCATATTAGGACAAGGTATCCAGGTTGATATGCGTGAGAAGAAAAGAACGACCACAGAGATATTCAAAACTGAAAAACCGGAAAAATTTCCTGGCTAACAGTTCTTGAAAAGTCTTTATGCCAGGCAATTCTGCAATGTTATTGTTGGTTGAAAAGTATCAGTAAGAGCGGTCAAGTATTAGTGGTGATAATGGGGATATTGGTTTAATGATAATAGTCCTACAAGAAAGATGTCATCTAGTATGTGAGAAATCACTTGTGGGTGAAATGTTATATGGATCCAGATGACCTGATTTTGGAAATCTCTCTTCGTACTCTTCCAATATTTGATAGTTGATTTGTGAATTTATCTCCTCTGGAGAGGCGTCTAGTTGTGTGAGAAACGACTTGTGGGTGAGATACTCTATGGAATCTGATGTTAGGTGTTGACGACAGTACCGACAGTTACATTTAGCTCTTGCATCCATTTAGCAATATGCATGACAATGTACTTCTGATGTTATTGATGTTCATCATCCTGGCAGCAGTAGAGGTTCACCATGCCAGATTGGTGTCCCTGCCAAAACTCACATTTTTTTTTTTATGATGCACACATATAAATGGGGCTGCATAGCAATGTACTCGTGATGGACATTAATAATATCGCAACATGCATGACAGTGCCTAGTCTTATATACATATGTAGACAGGAAGGGCATATAATTGACGGTGCCTAGTGTGTTCTCCTTTGAGATTGGAAAAGATTGGATGATGAATGTCATACTTTGGCTTTCTTAGCAGTAAGTACTTTCTGATTAAGCATGATTGTTTGTTTCTGACAGTACTAGGGCTGTTTGGTATGGGTATAAGCATTTTGACCAAAAGTATTTAAAATGAAAAGGTGCCCAATTTGAGGTTGACCTTAAATGTTGAAATTCATTTGTTTTTTCAAATATTTGAGGATTCGATATTAACCAAAATTGTGATTTTTAGAATCCATTATTTAAGGTTAGTTTGTCCTATCTTTCTTCAAATACCTTTTGCTTTCCTTCACAAAATTTTGAAATTGAAAGAAAAAGTATGTTTGAAAAAATATCTAAATGATTGTATTCGTCGATGTTTGTGCATATTAAAAGGTTTTAAACATTCAACCCTATGTATAATCACAACACAGGAAAGGTAACATGGAAGGCAAAACACCCTCCAAACACAAACCCTAAAAGGAAAGTCGGAAAGCTAAAATACTTTCCTCTACATACCCTGTTGGTCTTGCCTAATATTACTCCTTTGGAGATGTGCGCCGTTATGAGTTTGTTGGCAAATCTCTTGAATGTTATCTTGAAAAGCTCTGGCTGTGTGTGTGTATGTGTGACAGAGCTCACTTGGGCATTGATATGAACTTGAGAAGGATTTGTCATCCCTACTGTGTCCTTGCCCTAGTCATAGTAAGTGCTAGTGATTGCCAGAGCTGTAGGAATTTGGATTTTGCAGCAGTTTTTTTTATTAGGGGACGAAGCTTTACCCGTATGACAGACCAGACTGGTGGTGTGCTCTATGTTTGTGACTGGTACTGTTGGCTTTTGCTAGGTATAGACAAGGGGAGGGGCTAATTTGAGGTGCTGAGGAGTAAGTATCCTTCGCGATTGTAAAGGGGCCACACAAAATTGTAACTTATGCTTTGGCTGTGGCAGGGGGAATAGATATGAATTGAGTTGCAACAGTTCACTTACACCGTATCTTGAAACTGTGTGGCTGATGCCTGGGGAAAGGTAGCTGGCTGTCTTCCTTGAGTTTATATATCGGTTCGGCTGTGTTGTCGAATTGGTAATGCAACTCCAAGATGTTCTTCTTCTTAATCGGCGGGCTCCGGGCTCCTGCTCTTATCGAATCGTTATGCAACTCCAACAGGTTCCTATTTTCTTCATTCACGGACTCCGGCTGTGTTGATTCGGGGGAACCTAATATTTCGCGTAGCACAATCTTCTTCATGCTGTTGGATGCCCGTTCAAGGATGGTAGTTTCGAGTCGCTCGTGACTTCTTTCGGTAAAATCCCGTCTCGTTCTGGCCGGTACGATCTTGCGGTTCGCACGCACGATTGGACCTGACCTTCATCATCTTTGCTTCTGCTTCTTGTGGGACAGCAATGTGATCGACATGGCCTGGGGTAAATTCCTCAAAACTGATTTAGCTTAGACGCATTAGAGAGGCACGCTTGGGTGTTGCATGAGTACCCTCGGCTGCGAGAGTTGGCATGAGATCTGCACGACACCGGTACGATCTTTTAGTTCTGTTGTATCCCCTCTTCGAAATTAGTTAGGACAAAAGTTCCGTCAACACGATCTTATCAAATTAGTATTTGTTCGTGATTTTATAACTTTGTCAATTCAATCTTTTTTTATTTTTTACATTTATGTCAAATCAGTCATTTTGATAGGCTAATGGTCACGTGTACGAAATGTAATAATATTTCCACCTCGTACACTTCAATCGGTTATAATATTTCCCTCCGCCGCCGCCGCCACCGCCGCCGGCACCAGAACTTTAGCTAAGCGATGGGAATACAACGAATGCCGTGGTCTCCATTATAACGTTTAAACCTTGGCAAAATGCAAGAAAAGAACACGTTTTGAGTACTACTTCAACTGAGTACATTAACGACACCCGCCCGCTCCGACAACACAAAGTCGTCAAAATCAAAGCGCACAAAAGATCATTAGATTCCTTTTGTTTTGGCCTTTGGTCGGGAGCAAAGTGCCTCGAGAAGGTGGCGCATTAAAAGCTTCGATGTTGATTATTAGGGAATGGTATTTGCGCGAGCATATCTTGTTATCTTGCTCTTGCTGGTGCTTCGTTAACGTGGTATTATTATTATTATTATTATTATTATTATTATTATTATTATTATTATGTCCCTTTTTTGCCCTAATTTAGGCCCAAAGATTTAAAAAAAAAAAAGCATGTGTGTTCTTTTCCTTGATTTAAGTGGGCTGTGTCACGATCCCGAGATCTAGGAGCTGCGCCTTTTGGAGGAAGTGTTGTGATCCTACATATCCACTAATTAATCAAGGCATCTTCGAACGTGGAGCATCCCCTTCTTGGTCTCTTTTTTATTGTCGGGATTTCTAATCGGGATGATCTTATCATCAAATTATGGATCGATCGGTAGGGTTAGTGGGGGTCATCGTCCCTCTTTAGCGCTTAATGCTTGGTTTATTTATGTGGTTAGTATATATTATGTTTAGCTCACATTAGGTTATTGTACAAAATTTTATTATGTTAACTCGTGTCCTTAGTACTTTCCGATTGTGCATTAAGCATTTGCATGCATGTGTAGGCTTTTCATCAGTATGAGCTGTCCATTTACTGGGTTTGGATGTCATCTTAGTCCCCTTGGTAAATATGATTTTCCGATAAACTTTTATCCACCGTGGCTTTAAATTAGTAAGTCTTTTGTGGATTTACAGTACGTATGCCACTGTTAGAAAATTCAACCTCAAAGTTTAATAGGGTTGGACACACCGTGCTCGAAAAAGCTAAGATTTGACTTTGATGGTATTTTAAAAAGTCCAACTTTTATTTTTGTGAGAAGGAAATTTTCGTTTCACTTAAAAGATAGGTACATAATTTCAAGATAAAATCACTTATATAGTATTGCAATTCGATGTAAATCCGAAAAATAGATCAATTTGGTACAATATGTAGCAACTCCTTCATTCCACAAGAACGGATTTGTCAAAACTTCATAGCACAATTGACAGGCAGTCACTAAAACTCACATCATCATCGATGATGAGCACACAAGAATTCCTCCCTCTATAGAAACTATATTGAGCTTTAACTATGAAATCGTGAACCCCTCTCTTCTAGGGTTTTCTCTCTCAGCCGCCACCCCCAAGCCTCCTCCATTGCAGTTCATCCTTGAGGGAGAGGGAGACTTTCCCTCTTTGTATCCCTACCGATTTCCCTTTCTCTACGTCTTTAAGCATTTTCAGGACCTCTTCACTAATTTTGTGGACATCTTTCGAGCGCTTCGCAAGTCTTTGAAGCTTCTCTCTAGCTGCGTTTAATGGTGAGTTTATCTAAAAGTGTTTTAATCAACTATTGCTATTTTTATTGGTCTTCTCTTCCAATTTAGTGTTAGATCTAAATTTAGGAGTTCGTCTAACCCAATTTTGCTATATTATAAGACGTTATTTTTGCTTTTTCAACCTATTAGTGTTGTTGTCTTTGTAAGTTGATGGTGTTGGGGACGTTGAATCTGGGCACGTGTGCCGCTTTTTGGACAGTCCAACTTAAAAGTTTAACATTTTAGAACAATTGAAAGTAGTCCCACAAAATCTTTATAAGGTATCAAAGCCAAATTATGCTCATCTCATGTGTGTGTCCATTGGCTATTCATGTCTCACGTGCACACCTAATCCGATTTGCACATCAGAAAGGGTACTAAAAATGTCACACTTTGCTCGATAATATGGTTTATATGAGCTTTATATACATGTGGTCTCCTTTTCATTTACGAGTTTCAACTTTTGGGTTGGACTTCCTCACCACCATCGATGTAAAGTATTTCTTATACAAGGGGATAGGATGTGGAAATTCCCATTTGCTAATGGAACGAATTCATTTATCGAAATTAAGAATGGGAAAATTGTCCATAAAGCCTAAATTTATTGCACTTTGGTAAATTCAATTTTAATTTTTTAAATTTAACCAGTTGAGTACATCCGATCAATTCTTCTCAGAAATTGCTGACGTGAATGTTAGACATTCTATATGGCACGGTCAATGTTGACACGGATCGTTTTTATATTTTTTTCCTAAAAAATTGAGTTTTTTTTTTAATTTTTTTTTTCATTTCATTTCTTCTTTCTTTTCTTTTCCTTTCTCTCTACCAAGTCTGGCGTGGGCCCAGTCAAACCTCATGAGATCTGATAGAAAAAAAGGAGAGAAAACAAAGTAAAATAAAGAATTGACTTTTTAAACTTAATTTTTATTTTTAAAATTGCCCACGTTAGCGCTGGCTGCCCTACGTGACACCGTCGGCGACAAGCCATCGATTTCCAGTTAAGATTGATTGGATAGACTCAATTGGCAAAACTTCAAAATGTTAAGGACTCGATCGATAAAATCGAAAGATTGATCACTGAATTGGCCAAAATAGATCGAGGACTTTTTGGATAAAATTTTTTTTTTTTTGTAAAAATTAAGAACCGCAAGCGAAATCAAAGTCGAAATTCCATTGCTAGACCAGACCGACCCCATGCTTTATGCCCCCGCATTCCCCTTTAATTTCCGCTGCTAGACCAGACCCCATACTTCTGGGCTTTTCATAGCAAATTAACTTGAGTTAGGGGCTATCAACATCATCTCCGAGCCGGCTTCCAACGTCCAAAACTTACGTAAGAGATAACAATCAGATCGAAGGTATCGAAATCCCAAGCAATTACCTCAAAACCGGAAAGTGTCGCGAAAGCTTAAAGCCTCCATTGGACGAGCCACAAGTGCAGGCAGACAGAAAACGCACGATGCAACGACAAAAACCGACACCTCGGAATGGAATGGAGTGGAATCGCATGGAGCCATCATCGTCGTCGTCGTACTCAACCCCCCGCGCAAAGCAACATGAACGATCATGCCCCCCCCCCCCCCCAATGGACCACATGCCTCGTGGTTCAGGGCACCGCAATGATTGCCCTCTCATCATGCAACTAATTCGAATTGACCTTCGAAAATGAAATCATGTTGTACTTATTTGGCGAAAAAAAAAAAGCCTTCTTTCGAAAATGAACGTTCGAAATCTTTAATCAATGAAAAATATTTTTATCGTTACTTATTTTAAAAAAAATATTTTTTAAATTATTTGTGCCAAACAAACAAACAAATAAACAAACGGAGGATGCATTTATTAAACGCGGGAAGAATCGGGCGTTGGAGAGATCCCACGTTGCGTGGATCCAAATCCACTGCGCATTGGGTTGTCACTCGCCACGTGCATGCCACCTTTTTTTTAATTAAAAAAATTAAACCCAATAATGGCAAAGCAAGAAAACAAAAGTAGAAATTATGGCCACCCTCCACATGTATGCGGATTTGGGGCTATCAGAATTAGGTGATGACCACATGCTCCTCCTTATATGCCACCCACGTATACATCAATATAGAAAGTTGTTTGGATTGAGATGCCCTAGAAAAATATCCCGCCACTATGTTTTTTTTTTCTTTTATGGGATTTTTTACTTTCTTTGGGTATTTCTTGAAACGTCGTATCTTAAAAGACACTTATTATTGAGATGCGATTTATATTCTCTTGCAATAGGAGAACACGTGGATCTCAACTCCATGCTGAGCAGGCGGAATTCTAGCGGAGTCGCCCAGATAAGGATCTCAAGAGGGTAGCGCCCCCTGGACACTATAGGGTTTTTACGATTTAAAGCCGCATTTTTTTATTAGTAGTTTGAATTGAGGCCCATGAATAATTGCTATTATATATGCTTTTTTTTCTCTTGTAATTAAATAATATAACGAGAGGTACGAGACGCTAATTATAGTGAAATTCACTGTTGAACATAGCCCTAATTTTAAGGTGAATGAGGATAAAATCTCATGTCTCGATTTTCATTTCTCGCTATTTTTACGCTTTACTTTATATTATTGTGCGTCAATCCTAACACTTGTATCGTTCTTCCTCTATTATAAATATAATGGTTCGAAGCACGGATTGCACGTCGCTAGCAAGAAATAACACCGGAGAAAGCTCTCTCGGATCGTCACACAATCTCTGCGGCATTATAAGTAGAATTTGACAAACATGCACGTCGAAAATTGTTGTGAACCCTACTCAATTCGGGTCGACCGACCGGAAGATATTTTCAATGTGAAATTAACTGCCACCTATCCCTGGCGTATAATATGTTTTTTTGTGCGTTATTTTTTTTTTCCCTACGAAAGCAGCAGGAGTTCGCATTCTAGAAGCGATTTAAGTGGGGGGTTCAGATACGTTCGAGCCACACATGAGGTAGATGGCAAAAAAAAAAAAGTGATGGAATTAAGTTCTGTGGCGTGGATATTATATAGACTGAATTTTCTTAGATTTCATGGAAAGGGTAACCGTCGAAAATCGCCATTTAGTAACTACTTGACCCCTATGAGTATCGCGCGCACACATGTACATAAAAGGGAAAGAGCGGGACAAAAAAAAAAATACTAGGTATAGTAAGATCAACATATAGTCTCAGCTCTTATCTGTTTCGATTATGTCATTTATAGAACTAAATCAACAAAAAAACATTTTCTTGCTATTCACGAAAACATTTAGACATGTATAATTATCACTAATTGCTATATTTTTTTATAATTAATTATTTTGAGCGATGCAAATAATTATTTTGCGAAGAAAATACCCTTTGAATTTTTTATTTTTTACTGAATAAACGGGGTCCTCAGCATGTCGTGACCGAATGTCAAATACACGGCGCGTTAAATCCTAAACGCGATAAGATCTTTACCTCGTCTAGTAAAAAGAAGGGCAAAAAAGGGTACCAAAAAAGAAAATAATATTTGGAGATTCGGCATGAACCAAAGAGGATCCGGCAATATCCCATTCATCCATCCAATCACTGCAACTTCGGCAAATTGCAGTGCGTGTTGTCGTTTTATATGATGCCCGCTGTCACTTTGGATGCTCTTTCCGACCGTCAATCTTGAAGTGTATTATGATACGATCCCGTCAAGCCAACCACTAGAGAAAAGGACAGCTCTCTCGACCCCCCCCCCCCAATTTTCACTTCTATCCAGTTTCTTTTCCATTATTCAAAACAGACCCCTCCCTTGTTTTTTTCTTTGCAAGGCAGGACATTCTCGGAATGAGAGGAATAGAGTTGTTACATGCACACCCATGTATGAGGCAGATAGTACTGATCAATAATGTGATCTGGACCCTAAAATTGATGTGTCGTGAAAGCAAGAAGGGAAATCTTGATTGAGTTTTTTTTTTTTTTTCAGGTGAGGCGAAATTATTTTTCACCGTAGATATGATCCTAGGCCAATTAACGTTTATCTGCGCTATCTACGTGTGACATTGTGAGCGGCATTTAAATTTTGAAATCTCTCGCTATTGGTTGGTTTGTTAGGACGAGTGTTCACGCAATGTGATCTGTCGTGCCAATTTTTTTTTTACGCGTTTTGGCAGTCTTGCTGTCGCGTCGTGTATTCTGAGGATTGGTTTGTCGCGTGAAAAAATGAGCAATTTGAATTGAAAAGAAAATACACTTAAACAAATAATTGTGTATATCGCCGACGAGATTGAGCGAACGAAAAAAAAAAAGAATCATCGATTAGGCAATTGTTCATAGACAAATTGCTGTTGATGATAAAAATAACTTTTATTACCATTTCATTTCAAGCGATCATATTTTACGAAAATATCTTACAAAAAGAAATTGTAAGTTATGTAAACCAAAATATTCTTTCCGAAAAAAGAAAGAAAAAAGAAATCACATCAAGCTTCTTCCTTACTTCCCGTGATTTGCGGTGGTAAAAGTTGGAATTTTTAGGGCGTTGATTTTCCAAGAGTCCACGTGGAATAGATCCCAAACCCCCGTAAACAAACAAACAAACAAACAAACAAATTAAATAAATATGATTAAATGGCTAATCAGATTCACCGTCTTGCCTCCGTCGGTTCCTTCAAAACCACACAAGGACAGGACAATAGGAACACTAATCAAGACGCTAATCAGAAGACCTAATCTCTTAATTAAAGCCTAGAAGCCCCTTTAAAAGAAAAAAGCCAGGCAAGTCGCGTCAGCTGAGGATTACAAAAGTAAAACATGATTAAACCTTTTTTTTTGTTTTTGTAAGCAATTAACAGCGGCGCGAGTTCCCATTACTGTCTTCTTTGCTGGAACTCGTGGGCCGACGACTTCTTTAGTTCCTCATTGCTCTCACGGACCTCCTCGTTTTGTTTGTTTTTTTTTTTTAATCGAGGTGTCCGGAGACTGGTGAGCAGAGCTCAAACCGGGGCCGTGAACCCGACTAATTCTCGGGAAGACGTCGCAGGACCCCACCACCACCGCGCTCCGGGTAGGACATCAAGGGGCGAATAAATTTCGACCCCGCGATCCGCGGGTACTACCCAGCGGGGCCACAGCAGGTCTACTTCCTACCACGCGACCAAGAGAGAAAAAGGATTAGCTACCTCGGCTCGATCTATGGACATTTCCGCAACGGCGCAATTCATTCTCCAGTGGGAATCAAAATGTGCTCCGTCGAAGAAGGCCGGCTAATTTTTGTCCGAGGGGCCTTTTTGATTTCTCCGCGGCGCCTGAATTTGTGTTTCGTATGTGCACGGCGTCCTTGACAACTCGACAGCTTTTTCCTCCCTTCATAAAACAATTCGCGGAAGAGAAGAAATTCATGGGGGAATAATGGTTTAGGCAAGAGATTTCTCTTGGATTTCGCCGCGATCGAGTTGGGTCGGTCGTGCCGGGCCTCGATTCGCCAATCGAGGGTTGCCTCGTGCGCGCGCGCGCGCCCGCCCGCTTGACTTTTTACTCGTCGGCCTATGCGATTTGGTGCTCTCTCGAATGATCACATCCCCCCCCACGATGAGATGAGCTTTTGGTGTCCTTTCTCTTTTAACATGGAATCCGAGGTTGGAAGGCTCGTGCGAAATCCTATGTCAAACGTTACTCACGATGTTGGAGAATTTTATGTACTGAATACATGGTGGCCTGCTTTAATTTGATTTAACATAAAGAAATTATCCTCCAACCAATGTGAAAATTCCACGTCGACATAGAGATGTTGTGCTCCTTTCCGACTGCAAAAGCAATACACCAAATGTCGGCAGCGGATTTGCTGGAGCAATCTGGGGCTAAGCCTCATTGACTCTTGACGTGTTATTATTATTATTTTTTCGTTGCGAAAGGTGGAATCTTTTTCATGACTTGACTCGGAATTGCACCATCAACGGGGTCCTTAATTAATACAATTATCGAGGGAACAAGGGAAATCTATTACGTCTCATCTCCACATTAACTAATCATTATCGCATTAAAGACGCAAAATCTCGGTTGCCTAATCTTTTTATAAGCGCTCCGTGTATTTTTCTTCCTACTAAATTTTGATTAGTGATTACGGCCTTTTCATGTTAGATCGACACCGGCGTTTCGAGTATCTAACTTCATATGAGCATAAGTTATCGACGACCCACAAATCCGTGTGCGAACGAGAAGGTATATTCTTGCTTTAATTCACGATCAAAGTCATTTACCTATATAAATTTTTCAAATGATCTGTTGTTGACGATTGACTTCGGCCCATTCCCCGTCCTCTTTAAACTCTACTCCAGAGAGATAGATTGGCATCCAGCTCGAGTGGAGACCAATCTTCTCTATGCTAAGACGGGTGGTAAATGGGAACGAGCTAAATGAGCAAGTGGTGCAAAATCGCAAACTGAAAAAGGTAGAGGTGAAGTGCATATAAAGTATAGCACGGCGAAAGAGAACATCTAATTGATCTTGTATTTGCTTGGAATTAACGTCGCATGAATGTTTTGAGGTCGGTGGCGTGGATGTTCTTACATGTGTGAATAAATGTATCATAAACATGTTAGTTATTGGTTAAAAGCTAGATACAGAATGTGCAGTCGCGTGGTAGTATCCATGTAAACTTAATGATCGGTACGATTCAATGTTTTAAGGAACTAACACATGTGCAAATTATATGAGGATTCAATTAATCATACCATCATATTGAACAATTTCATATTTGTATCACCTATTTAAATTCTGGCTTATGTCTTTTTCTTATTATAAAAAAAGATGGGATAAGTATTCACAAATGCAATGTGATTGAGCTTGTGGTAAGTACTTCTCACCATCAAATTACTTTAGACACACCCAAAATTTAAATAGTCCAAACTGACCATTACTGGAATAGCATTAATGTTAATACTAACTAAAGAGCAAACAAAAATTACTTGTCTTATAAATTAAGTCAGATTGCAATCGACGGAATTTTAATTATCAACTTTGCACGATACGTGGCCGCATATTCTCTTCGGAAAAAAACGTAAATAACATAGAGACGAGAAGAACAATACAACATACGTTTTTACGTGAAAAACCCAAAATAGAAAAAAAAATCACTCCACTACAATTAGATGATTACAATTGACACTCTAACGGTGTCTCTCTCGCAATAAATCCTTACAATTGTCGCAAAACACATTCTCGATTGATGCTCTCTCAACATATCCCATGTTTATGCATTGTCGATGACTCTTGCGTTCTCTCTGTAGTATTTTTTAGTGCACGCTGAATCCTCCACTAAAGCCCTTTGCTTATAGCGGTAAATCCCCAACCAAATTAGAATCCTCCCTAATTAATTTCGCAATCACTTGTCGATCAAAAAAATCTACTCGATTGATTGGAACTCCACTAACTTGGGAAATAACCCGAGTTGATTCAACCCTCGTATTCTTCATTTTCGGTGTCCTGCCATAATAGGACTCTTTCCTGTTGAGTATTTTTTACGAGCAATTGTCGGGATATTTCAAATCAAATTCCGAACATATATGGGCTGCTCACAACACTTTTAATGTGGATCAAACAATCTCGCAATTTGTATGCACCTTTTCTTAATTGTTGTTTTCTAGGGATATGCATGGTCCGGATCGATCTGATCCTGGCATGGAACTAGATGCCGGACCGATAGTCCCGATTCCTAAATTTTCGAGACCAAGGTTCGGACCGGACCAAAATAGGCGGTCCGATCTGGTCCCGATCCGGTCTGCTAATATTAGCTTCTTATATAACATAGATGACAAAAAAAATCTCAATTAATCATTAATTTTCACCAATCGGGATAATACTATTGCATATAAGTGTCAAATGTCAACATAATTAAGGTCCATAGTGCCACATCAAGTGAAAAAATGAGGAAGAAATGAAGAAAAAATGATGAATAAGTTGAAAGAAAAAAGTATGATCATAGCTAAATGATAAGTGGAGAAGGCAAAGAAAGCTATATCGGTTGCTTACTTTCTTTAGTAGTATCATCAAGAATAGAGTTGTGCGGCGGGTCAACATGTGCTGCCGAGAGAAGCAATGCTCAACAGAAAATCGCAAGGGAGATTAAAAGGAGAGAATTAGGGCCCAGAGCGAGAGGAGTGACTTAAGTGAGTACGTGGGGACTAGGGATCTTGCCGGAGGAGAGGATAAAGGCTTAGGGTGAGAAGAGTGACTTGAGTGAGTACGTGGGGACCGAGCTCAGGTTAACCGATTGACTTTTCTTTCTCTCTCAATCTTTTTTTTTTATATGAATGTACAAACATTTCTAATTCTTTTTTTTTCTAATTATATATATACATAATTATATATATTCTGATAGTGCGGACCACCCGATCACCGGTCTCATTTATTAAGATTAGGGGATCGGATCTCCCCCCTTAAAGACTGGACCAACCTGGCCGATCCGGTCCGATTTTAGTCCGGTCCGAGCCGATCCTGTCCAATTTGTACACCCTTGGTTGTTTCATCTTCTTTTGTGTTGAAATCGGAGAAATTTACAGATTCGCCATTTTTTTTTTTAACGTAATCCTCCAAAGTCTAAGTACATCAGCAAATTTAATGATTGGAATTGCATTCCAAAAGAATACTAGTAAAGCTATGATGCCTAGGACTACCGACAAGGTTCAAACTCGTTCCAAAGATCCTTCACGGAATTTTTAGCTCAGGCACATTAGCAAGTATGAAACGATGCTTGCATAAATACGAACGAAGGCGTCGTTGGCACAAAAACAATATTGTTTTGATCAATACGGACGGCCTTGCGCCTTCGCGACAACGCGCGATTTTCGCACTTTCAAGAAATAACAACATTGCGCACCTTCCAATCCGCGATCTAAATCAATCGGTCATCTCCACATTATTTTCGCAAGCTTGATAAATTAGGGTGCATTATAGCTACCTAGAACGCCGAAATGGTGCGAGCCTACAAGTTGCTTCCTAGTTGTTATAAAGTCAAAAGACAATTTTATTATTATTATTATTATTATCATTATCTTTTTTTTTGTGTGGTGGGGGGTGGGTGGGGAAGGGAAGGGAAGGGACAATAAAGCATAGAGGACGGATGGACATTTGTTTAGATGGGGGTCAACACGAAATAAGGACAACATAATTCTTAATTATGCTGGAACCACGAAAATGCCACGTCCGAAAAACTCGTACGTTGGACCGCATCGAGCCAATTATTATTATTTTTCGTAGCAATAGGAGTTAGGTAAAATTTCGCCGATATTTACATCCAAGGACAAAATAATTCACATCCAAATTAAACAAAAAGATCTTTTTTTACAGTAAAAAAAAAGGGACATACGCACTAAAATCCTTAAAATTTATTACGAAAGCGCAAGTGCAAAAACTCGTCCCATTGGAGCAATTTGAGTTTTTTTTTAAAGTTAACTTCTTCTAATTTGATTAACGAAAAGTATCGACGTGACTTCTTTTAATATTTTATCTCTTCTATTCGTCATTAATGTAGTTAAAACGATATCGTTTTGGTTTAAATCTGATTTTCAATGTACTTTTTATTTAAATTAATTTATTTTCGATAGCTAAATTAAACGGAATTATCGAAACGATTCGATTGTATTAATTTAATAAATTTTAGCATCGGATTGTAATTTTTTTTTTTTGGGTGTAACGAAATTTTGGACTTTTACACGTTTTTTAAAGAAAGGAAAAGAGAGAGAGAGAGAAAGAGAGAGAGAGAGAGAGAGAGAGAGAGAGAGTCGTTTTTATTTAATTCGAATTCGACTAAAAAGGGCCTGTCTTCAATCGGACACAATAGGGAGGCTGAGGCTGTACCTGTACGGTCGGGCGGGGCAGTCGATGGTTGCCTTTGCCATTAAAAAACCAGACAATATCTCCAACAGTGGATCCCTCCCCCCATCTCCTTTTCCTTCTAGATCTCGATTCTCCCCCACGCGCCCCTCCTCCACCATCGCCAGAACCGAACCCACCACCATGGCCGTCCAATTCCATCCCCACATCGAGTCGATCTTCCCGATCGTGGGGCTCACTAATTATTCAACAAAACAAGGTGGGGAATAATAATTAATGGGGGGGAAAAAGAAAAGAAAAGAAAGCATGGGACGATGCCGGAATAATTTATCAATTTCCCCACAAGTATTATTAGCTGGAGCGGTCCTGTCGGATTACATTATCTGGACGTGACAGGACGAGATTAAGATAGCGATTTGGGACAATTATTTAGACTCCCCCATTTGCCTAAGAATAGTGTTTTGGGCCTCGGTCGTCACTAATTTGAAAAAAATTAATGCATATGCATTATTAGCTAAAGTCGTCAAATTATGGGGGTACTTGGTCCTTGTGACGTGAAGACCATGGTACTTCTATGTTTGGTTCAGATGGTACTTTTATGCCTTCACGTACCGTATTTTTTTTTTTTTAATTTGTTAGTTTTTTTTTTTTTCATTCATTTCGTCCGATGCGTTCGACCTTTAGGCCCCACGAGCCGCTCGATCACGACGCAAATCTGCCCGCAAAAGTAAATCCAACGGTCGCAACGAGGAGGGGTGGACCATCTTATGTTGGCCGATGGTGAAATCCCAAGCATCCGCCTCCCGACATGAACTCTGCACCGGAACAATCTCCAACTTTTTATTAATTATATAATCGATTTATTTTTTTTCTTTTGATTATTTCCTTCGAACCCCATTTTGACCGCAACCCCCCCATCCCCCGCATACGTTTCTCGTCTATATAACCCTCTCGAACCCTAAACTCTCTCTCCTCGTCCTCAACCTCAACCTCAACCTCAGCCTCCCTCGTGCGCTCATTCTCCACTCTCTCTCTCTTTCTCTCTCTCTGAGGAAAACCTAGAAACAGAGCAATGGCAGAGACGCAGCCGAAGCGCCAAAGAGAAGAAACGGAAGAAACCCGCGTCGACGGAACAGCGGAAGACCAGATGAAGCGCCTCAAGACGTCGTCGTCGTCCTGCCCCCACAACAACATCCTCTCCTTCCTCGACGACCAATTAGACGACAGCCAGATCTCCAGCCAGGACCTCTCCTCCCTCATCTCCTCCCTCCAGGATGAGCTCGACTCCGAGTCCGAACCCAGCCTTCTCCCCTCCGAACGGGAGCTCGCCTCGCCTTCCTCCTCTTCTCCGGGGGAAGATAGCGACGGCGACGAGGAAAAAGAGAAGGTGTTCAGACACCTGCTCGTGGCCTCCGACGACGAGCTCGGCCTCCCCAGCAGAGAGGGCGGAGGGCCGGAGCCGGGAGCGAGCGGCGTGGAGCTCTTGTCTTATGATGATGGCCTGTGGGAGCTGGAAGACGAGGCGGCGAATTACCACACCTTGTTGCAGTCCGAGCTCTTCATGTGGGGCGAATTTGCAAAGTAGGCTGCCTTAAAATCGGGGGTGGAAGCGAGAAAAAAGAAGAAGAAATTAGCGGGAAGGGGTTACAAAGTGAAGGGGAAAAAAAAATTGTTTTCTTTCGTTTTGTGGACTCTGATGTGGTAGCTATTAGCGTTAGGAGAAAGCGGTTGGGGGAACTCTAGATTAGGAAAGGACATGAACTGTGAATGGACAGAAAGATCATTGAAATTTGTTTGTAAGTGTAAAACAGCAATCAGAAGAATCATTTTCATGGCTAAATTTCTCATGATTTTCACTATTACTTTTGAGGAGATCTTCACTATTGGCCGGACAAGCAAGACATCTTAACCCTCCGGATTTAAATATGTTGAACGGCAGATATCTTGCGTTTCAGTTGTTTGGGAGTTTGGACTGGGGAAAAAAACAATGTTCGGGAGTATTTGGTTATGGTGCAAATTTTCAATTATCAGTCAAAATTTGGGCTCTCTGTTCTGCCCATGTACGGAACGCCCGGGAGAGCCTATCTATCACAACATTGAAATTATTCTCGAGAACAAACGAGGGAAGTGTTAGGATTTTTCTCTGAACTTTTCGAGCGAGTTGTCTTTTAAGAGATCGTAAGATGACCCTTGTAAATTTGCTGTGGGTCTAATTTAGGTCGGGAGCACTCGAGCGATTGTAATTTGCAAATTCAGAATGGGTTTTCTTTGCCGGTTCTCTCCGGCGAAGTGTGTACTTTCCCTCGAATCATATCAAACATAAAATATCGAGTGTCAATTTCGCCTCTTTTAGAGATTTCTGTGGTTTTCAGTTTAGCTTCTTTTAGATTTCTGTCATTCGTTAAATTGTGAAATTTGATAATCTTCGCATCATTTCACTGTAACATTAGATAGGAGATTAAACTCACTTTGGGTTACTTTGAAGTGACGATATCAAATTTCAAATCAGTTTGATTTATATTTATTTTATTTTCGTCTCACGTCTTGTTTAATTCATATGGACCAATTCAGACTTTTGACTTCAAAAATCATAAAATATGAAGAGACTTTAGATTTGGAACAATGGTATGATGATATTATTATGCTAAACGATACTGACAGAATGATAATAAAATAGTGAAATATCATTTCCCTATTAAGGTTAATAAACGAAATAATTTTGCCATGAAAATTAACCACTTGTTAAGAAGGCCACGTCTCATTGCGGATATATTTTCACATTCTACATTCAAATCCATTGAAGTTAAGGCTCCGTTTGTTTCACGGAAAATATTTTCCTCAATTTTCGGTGTTTGGGGGGCGGAAAATGAATGGTCAACGGAAAATATTTTCCGGTCAACAAAAAAAACCTTCTAAAACTAAGGAAAATGATTTTCTCTTTTTGAGAAACGGAAATCATTTTCCTCCTTTGCTTCTTCCCTTCCTCTTTTCGTTACTCAACGACCTTGTCCATCGCCATTTCAATTTCAGCCAAACACCGAAAAAGGAAGTCATTTTCCTGGAAAATGATTTCTTGGAAAATATTTTCTAGAAACACTTTATTTTTCGTGAAACAAACGGAAAACCTTTTAAAGTTTGGGATTTTTTGGCAAAAAAAAAAAAAAAGAAGTTTGGGACTCCTAAAAAAAAAAGTTTTGACACTTTAGCTGAATATGAATGAACGAACAATCCCCTTTTGACAAAATTAAAGGCGGAACATCTGCGGGCGGGAGTAATAATCGTGTACGGGCGTGCGCTTTTTTGGGGCGGGGTCCAAGTGGGACCCACATGCTTCCCAGTCGAATCAGAACGTGATGGACACGCCGACGATGGGGCCGCGTGGGACCACGTGATAATGAGATCCGGACCAGACCATGAGCTGTCGGCCATGCTTTTGACGGTGCGTCGCGGATGCGCATCAACAATTGGCCTTTTTCCAGTTGTGAAATGCCTAAACTACCCTCAACGTTTCGCACAATTTCCTCCAAAGTTCTCGAATTTTGCATTAGTATATAATATTTTTCACGAACTTTTAATTTATTCAATTTAATTTTAAATATTTTTATAAATATTTATTATGATTAATATCACAAAAAATTCAAAATTAGTGCACTCGTGATAAAAATACTCAAAACTGTTTTTGAACCATAAAAAAATCATAAATTTATATACTTTTGACAAATTTATCTAAAACTGATATCCTTGTGTTAAATTTATCCCCTGTTAATCTTCGTTAAATTTATTATTAAATCATCGAGTTGAATGACATGAGAATGTACATGTTGGGTTTTTTTACCATCTATTTCATCATTTTGAAATTTTTCATGATATTATTAATTCAATTCGAAATTCTTGACGGTCAAAATGATTAGTTTAGATTAAATTTATCACAGACGTATTGGTTTATGATTTTTACCGATCGAAAAAATAATTCGAGGTAAATTTGCCACATTTGTACTTTGAAATTTTTCTTGATATTAATCTTATTCAATATAGTCTTTAAATTATAAAAAAATATTAAATATTGTCCTTCTATAAGTTAACAAAATTTTATTGATTTGACTTTCTATTCAGTACATTTAAACGGTGGACAAAAATAATGTTATATATAGATTATCCACCAAAGATATTCAATAAAAAAAAATAGCGGTCTGTCTAGGGAATTTCGGAAAAGCCTCGAGTCGATGGAAGTCACCTCCATTTTTATAGGCTAGATGAAGAGCCCCCGTCACCTTGTTTGGCGTTGATTTGATTTGTGTACTCTCCCTTCATCGAGACAGCATTGGGAAGCACAAAACCTTATTTAAGACTTTTTGAAGTTCGAGCTCATCGTTAATCGTCGCTGGTCTCAGTATCGCCTCATTGGTATTAGAGTTCTAGAACTCGATGGTCGTAACAAAGCGGATTAGTATAACCTAATTTTGTTTCGTTATGGGTGGCTGTGGTTTCTAGGACGGTCCTTAAGTTATCGGGAGGGGGAAAAAAAAATGAAGAAATTTAAGGATTTGATTAGACCTAAACAACGAAACAGGGCAAGTTTCGAGGAATGGAGCGTCGTGGTTTCTGGGTGGTCTTTAAGATAAGAAATTTGAGGAATTCAACGATTGACTAATCCTAGTTTCTAGAACGGTCGATTAAATTCGTAGGGAGCAAAAAAAAGAGAGCAATGTGAGCTACAAACATAAGTCGAGACAATACTTTATCAACTTTTTTTTTTTCAAAGAATTTTTCTTTCAATATTTCCGATAGGGTTAAAGTTGTCGGCCGCCCCCGACATCGACGAATTGGAAGTAGTCATCTACGAAATGTGCTGCCAAATGAAAGGACCAAAAAAAAAAAAAGGGTCAAAGGAAGGAAAAGCCGGCCGCCTCCTAGAGAAGAGAACAAATTCTCTAGGAAAGAAAGCTTTGGCCACGAATGTTGGATAAGGGAAGTGCCCCTTTACACTTGCGATGTGGTGGGGGGGACAGAAATAGCAAATTGTGGCATCTCCTTTTCTATTCCTTTTTTTTTTATTTTTTTTGACGATGATAAGGCAAATTTTTTCCTCCCGACATTGGAGATGCTCCAAATGCAACAAGCTGGTCCTTTCGGCAAAGCTCTCCCTTTTTCGTTTTTTCAATTTACGAATTTTTTTTTTTTTTGTGCGAACAACTTGGGTAGTGATGGTCTCTTTCGATTTGATTAAAGGAGGGCGGCACGTTTTTGAGAACCTCTTTGCTCCCCATTTCCCCCCGAAAACGAAAAGGAAGACGGCTGTCGACTTCGAGTAATGTCGCGTTAGTAAATCGGTCGGGCAATATGGCGAGTTCGAGCTTAACTGGAATATGCTGTATTCATTTAGGACTCGTATGACCCAAAAAAAAAAAAAAAAGAGGCTCGAGAGAAGCAGAAGAAGAATGAAACTGCTTGCATACACCCATGATATGTCATGGAGCAAAAAATCTTAATTTTAAAAGTCCTTAATATCTCGGCGTCGCGTCAAATTTCCATGACCTAGACGGTCGAAAATATTTTGAGGATTTCTCGTTTTGAAAAATCGAGAGATGGACGTATTCATGCCGTGCAAGACTCTTCCTTTTCATGCTTACGAAAAAGACAATTATGAAGATGGTGGTGATGAACTGCCGAGGCCGGCAAGTTAGGCGTAGGAAGAGGCCAAAGACGCGAAGGTCGAGTCCACTCCAAAACAGCATCTCCGGCCACGTCTGTTTTCTTTTGTTTTTTTTTCTCGGGTCGAAGTCGGCTCGATTGACCCGAGTTGGGGTGCGCGGTCTGGTTGTCCATTCGGCCCCGTCCCCATCAAATTCAACGGCTCCATTTCGCCCGCCTCATCCGCAGTTGCTTTTGAATTGAGTGATCTTGTGGGGGTTTTTTATTTTTATTTTTTCTAGACGCAACTTGGTCATCGAATGCGGAACCCCACCACCAACCGTAGACTTGTTAGAGTAGTTAAAATTTGGTGCGCAGTTCGCCGGGAAACGGGTGGGACGCCGCCGCAATTCACTGGGAAACGGGTGGACTTCTTTCTTTATAGTTTAAATTGTAAAATGAATTTCGCATTATATAAGTAATTATAATGCCACGCAGTTAACTGTGGCAAAAACAATTGCGATGTGTCTTTGTTTATCTTGTGCTCACATTTTCGACTGCATGTTAATGTGGAATGTCTTATGTAAGAAGAGGTCCGTTGATAACTGCTGGAATAAGTGATTTCTTATTCGTTGAATTTTGTTGTTGCTCGATTAAGTGTGGATGTTTAAGTGTATCGAGAGTTAAGTTCATTTCTAACGTTAAAACCCAAAAGTTTAGAATAATAGGTGAAAGGGTAATGCATGAATATAAAGTGCATACGGAGATTTATTGCCAAGTAATGCGGGACAATATTTTCCACTCCCCTGCAGGTTGGATTAGGAGATGAGTCTCTTCATTTTTGCCGGTCCAAGAAATTGTTGAGAAGATTACCGAAAAAGTTTTAAATCTATTATAATCATGTCAATTCAGTCCATTCGGTCAATTTAGGCCGACCGTCTAGCCACATAGTGTTTTAATAACTTTTTTGAGTTTTTTTTTAATATTCTTTTTCATTATTTTCTTCTTCTTTTTTCTCTTCCCTCTTATTTTTCTTCCTCTGACTGGTCAGGCTGAAGCTTGCCTTGCTAGCCTAGATCTGGCAAGGCCGAGCCTCAGCCTCATTGGTCCATGGTGAGCCTAACCTTGCTTGGTATTGGCGAGGTTCGTTGCGAGCTTCATTTGAGGTTTGCAAGGGAAGAAAAAAAAGGAAGAAATAAATGAAAAAATTCAAAGTTCAAAAAACTCAAAAGAAAAATATCAGAATATTATGTTGCGGGCGGACAGCAGGCCAGCAAGATGTAGTTTATTAATTCAATGGCAAAAAATTTAGGACTGAACCTGTAAAAAAAAAAAAAGGGAATGAACTTGTATAATTACAATAAATTCAATTTTTTTTTGTTAATTCTCCAAAGAGTCGGCAATCACGTCTCTGTCTACTCCGCTCTTTCCTCTCTTTTAGGGCGACACGCAACGCTCTCTTGTTATATTCCAGTCTTATCGCTTATCATGTCCTCGCTCGTGCATGAAAAGAACCGAACGTTATTCTAGCGTTTGAGCAACCCTGTCATCGAGCAAGGTCGACGTCTACTGTTCCACATAATCATCCGCGCAATGACTGACGAACGACGTGGTGGATTCACCACACGCCAACTAGCTCCCCCGACAGTGCAGACGAGATAATTCAAAAGAAACTGTGATCGGGTCGATTCTTCATCACGCCCGAAGCTCTCGCGAGGAGGGACCAAACCCCAGTACGTGTACGAAAGTTTTTACTTTCCTTCCATGTGCAGTTGCCTTCTTCCACGCAGCTTGTCCTGGGAAGACGATGGCAAGTTTCCCCGTATACCTTCGCTTGGGAGCTAAAGTAAAATAAGCAGGAAGGGAGAAGATATAAGTTAAAAGTTACTACAAGTGTTACGTAAATACCAGCGATTGGCAACTGCTGTAGGATTTTAAGGGTGCATAGGTAGGACCGTGATCCGTCCATGTAGGCTATTCTAGCACTGTAAAAAAAAAAAAAACCGACGAAAATCTCTCAATATCAACCGGATGAACAATCTTTCGTGGATTGTAATGGGTAACGCTTAATTTATGAAAACGAGGTATGTCTGTTACGTGATACATTTTTATGATCAGTGATTCAAGTATGGTTTTTGGCATACAAATTCTGTGTAATTCCACAGCGTATGATGTGGGATGTGTTCCCTTCAGCTGCAAAAATAAAAATTTTCCGAAAGTCTACTCCCAAGCTTTTCTCTGTTGTTTATAATAAGTGTAGTTGTGTTGTCGAGAAAGAAATCCATCGAGCCACGTTCGACTCAAGCAAGCTTTTGCTTGTTCTACTCTCCCTTCCCGTCCTTTGCAAGATTTACATGCACAACATCTATTCTAACATTCAATGGTAAGAAAATGTAAGTAACCTCGCCAGCTTCTCGAATATTTCAGCAACAGATTCGTGCATTTTATCTAGTTCATGACATTCAATTCGACTCCAACACCATAAAAGGCTAAATAATTTCACCATCTATTTACGCATCTAAGGTTTTGTTAGGATTGTTCCGCATCGATTGTGGAAAGGACTAATAGTCGATTTATAAGTGTGAGGAAAAGTGTCAACCTTTGAACTAACTTTTGAGATGAAAGAGGCAAAAAACCACCCAACACTAATATTAGAACATAAGTTACCCACAAGTCCACCTACGAAAGAGATACGGGTTGTTGCTGCTCTGACCTATCCACATCCTTTGTGAAATGGACTGATCACTTTATAAGTGTGAGAGACTACCTTAACACAAGTTTTTGAAATAAGAGAGACCCATGATCACTCCACAGGTTCGACATGTGTTTTATCCAGCTCACGATGTCGGTCCGAGCCTACCAAAAAGTCAGCAGATACATTACCCCATCCAAGAGACTACAGAAGCCAGTATTCACAAGCATATATTTTAGGAAAGTAGCATCATCAACTCCTCCAGTTCACAGGGAACTCTTTACAATCCTAGCGTCACGTCCGACTCTCAGCCGTGAGCAATTACCATAACAAGGATTAAGGAAGCAGATGGACAGGACCGGGAAATGTAACTGCCTGCTCTGCTGATATCCGGGGTTCCTCACAGCTTCGAGTGGAAAAGGCCACGTTCGTCTACTTCAGTATCTGTAGTCATCGTCAAATGTCGTGTAGTTGTTCTTTCTTCTAGCTCGAGCTTCTCTTTCAGTCTGCAAATCACAGAGACTGACTAAATGTATCGAGGCAAATGCTTATGAAGCATGAACCACCGTTTAGAACAGACTTGAACCAGGGTGTTACTTTGAATTCAAATGGAGAGGAAGTGAGCCGTGGGAAATCGACAAACTGATTGGTTGGACTATTTTGAATATGGATATTACCGCATGAGAAACAGCCATGATAGACAAGTACAGACAAGTGATCAACATACTAAGATTAATTTTCTGTTAAGAGAGTCATCCACCTCAATGAGACCCCATTTTAGAATGTGTCTTCTCGGTTCTCATAATCCAAAACATGATCAATAGAAGTTATGAACCGTCTTCATTGTAATAATTAAGGGAAAAGTGAGGATAGGCCATAGAAGAACAGCTAGAACAGGCGATGGTGCTTAACATATTAAGTAGCAAGAATGAAGGATTTACAATTGTAGTTCGGGAGGGGAGCATTGAATGATCACCGAAGTGAGTTGCAGGAGATTAGAAACTCAGATCTGATTTATCGATATGTTCCAAATGATTAGAAGAGTAAATCCCATAGATCTAGAGACAGGACCATGAGGCCTTAGCAATTCACACTACATTGGCTCTGACATATCAGACAAGCGGATCAGGTCTTGTGAGTCCCGGAACTAAAATTTTATCGCGTAAGAGCCAGCGTACCTTGGAAATGAGCCTTTCGAATGCTTCGGTCCCGTGTTCTTCCATGTACCTCTCAGCAGCCGTGAGCACATCATCACGCTTATGAAAAAGGTTGTTCCGTGGAACATACCACATTGTAGTACATTGAGGATTCCTATAAAAGGGTCTGATGAAGTGCTTATACACATAAGCCGCGCCGTTGAAGTGTGGCAAGACCAACCAGCAGGCGAATATCAGCTTTGCATAAGGCCATATAGGAAACCTGAAATGGAGAAGAAAACGAAACCTACACCAGTCAGAAAGATGACAGCGAGAGGATACATATTTGGGTGCCAGGGCCGCTTGCTTGGCAACACTTTAACTAGGACAAGATGAAAATTTATTTGGCAACACAGCTATTTTTGATCATTTTTCCTAATAAGCAGATTATCACTTATCATTCCCATATAATCATCGTTAATCACAGCACTGATGAATAATGAACTAGTCTCAGTTAAATCCTGGCAGTAGCACCATTCCAGTATGACAGGATATTGCTTCCATCCACAAAAGAAGATGCAGTAACACTTGCCCGTGTGATCGAACCTAGTTAAATAGGCAGTAAACATGCTGCTCATGTCAAATTGTTGATAGTTTCATCAGATGAATGATGCACATTAGCATTTTCACAGTGAGAGTAATTCTGATTATGTATAAAGCACTGGTCCTAGCTAAGCTTAGTGTTGCAAGCTCGATTGCTTTCTTCTAGAAGTTATTTCTGCTCTGTTTGGTACAGCAGCCACTCCTTCCTTCCATTCCACGTTCATCACACTCCTTCGAAAAAGCCCAAGTCAAAATGTGTGCTGGATCAATTAAAGCCCACACAGTGGCAAAGCGGGGGGGCAGGGGCGGGGCTGCACTCACAAGAGGTCCGGTGTTCTGAAGCTCAGAGCTTTTGTGAAATCACTGAGCCAAAATGGGGATGACCTTTTGGTCTCTTTCAGTTTACTGCTTTTTTACACCTAAAGAGAGTTTGAATTGAGATTACAGCATCTAGTCATCCAAGAAAAAGTTGCAGATGCACTCATATGCATAGAAATAATGTCTGTGCCTAAAAACAACAAGTGCCCCTCTATTTTGAAACAGTTTCATCTGCGTACTGACATGACTTTATCTTCGTGAAACAGTTATAGAACGAACAAGGTTGGATTACCATTCGAGGAGCTTGGCAAAAGTAAGCTCAAAGAGGGTAATCAAGGAATAGAGAACCCAGTAAGTGAGCCATTGCTGATCATCTGTGCGAGACTTGGTCTCTATCGCCTTTATCGAAGCATACCTGAGCAAAAAACCCCCCAAAAAGAGAAAAAAGCAAAGAAAAACCAGAGACGGAGACAGATGAGACCAAACTCCATAACTTCGAACACAAAATCGAAAGACCCTCCAACCAAAACTAATGCAGTTTGAACCCAAACTTACAGAGGATAAAGCAGAGTGACGAGAGGCCTGCGAATCAAGCACAAAGAACCCAACTTTACTTCATCGAAAGCAAGCACAGCACAACCAACGACTCGAAACATAAGAAACGAAGGGAGACGTACAGCGCGAGCACATCGAAGTTGTTGGCCACGACTTGGAGTAAATTCCCAGAACCCATTTCGCTACTCGCTGCGAGTTCCGGGCGTTCTTCGTGCTCTTCTTTTTCCAAGCGGAAAAAAGGTCAGTTTTCAAACAAATAGCGAAAGCTGAAAAAAGCGACTTTGGAAAGCGAGAAAGAGAAGGGAAGGGAGGCGAACAAAGGAGGAAACTTGGGAGAAGGGCGGGAGTTTTTGATAGCAAAAGGGGCTGATTTTCCGGAGAATCTTTTTGCCGAGAAGGTACACGAAGCGAGGGGCACCGATTTTTTGAAATCTATCCGCTGCTGGAGGACCTACCGCGTACCTGCACGGTCTCGCCAATCGCCGCCTGCCACGTCGGCACGTGGCCTCTGTCCCATCCCCTTGGCTTCGCTGGCATTGGTCCGTTCACTGCGCGCTCAACTCCATATGTCGGAGCGTATTTTCACCCCTGAAATTTGCAGGATTCGGAGTGCGGTGATTGCCTTTAGAGCTGGTATTGGTCAGTTTGTCTGCACGCACGCCTCCATAGGTCAGTTTTTGTGGTGAGTCGTAATGAGCGTTTCCATTCAACACTGTCGCGTCCTTTGTGTTGAGACATTTGTCTGTTTTTGAATTTCATGTTTACAAAAGAGTTTTATTTACTTGTTATTATTATTACTATTTTTCTTCTACGCATTGATCCGTGCGATGCGCTTTGAGCTTAGTTGCTAACTTGCGGTCGATTGAAACGCGCTTTGAACTTGTTATTCTCAGTTTATCTCTGCTTCATGATATAAGTGCCGAGGCTTTCATATGCTGTCACGTAATCAAGAAAGATCGGGTCAGCCTAGACAAGAACTTTTGGCAAGATAAAAAGGTTCTTATTACAAGCCCTTGCGTCGCAGGAAAGCCTCGCTTCGTGCTTGGTCGAACGGACGACGTGTTACGGGGCAAAAGGTCAAGAGCTAGATCATCGTTGTTAAACGTGGTGTGTGTGTGGAGAGTATACTATTCCCTCTTCATTTCCTCGACTAAATCAGTTTCTTTTTCTTAGCTTCGACATACGCAGCAATGGCAATAGAATGCGCGGAGAAGCCATGATCATTAGATTCAAATCTCCACGAAGATAACGTTAACATATGATGATGCTCTTTTCACTGCTGTCTGAATTATTAATCGGTTTCCCACTCCTCCTGTCTTCTACAATACCTCTTATTTCTACTTGGGTTTCGGTTTAATTGCTCGTTCTTTCGAGTTTTTTGGGTGTGCTTATTATCTTTTTTTTCTCTTCTGTTTCGTGTTTCCCGCAAGTCGGCATATGATACTGTGCCATGCGTATTTCTTAGGTACACGTTGAATCACAAAAGGGTACCGGTGTCTTAACCGAGGCTGGGTTTCTTATCCGTCGCCGTGTGTTCGGTTTGATGAGGGGATAATTTTCCTTTTCCACAGAATCCTCCAGCTATTAGTCTCGCAACTTACTGTTCTGGGTTTACCCCTTTGCCTTTTGTTTCCTTCAACCAGTCCATTCATCCCTTCAACCTCCTTTGACCCTCTCTCCTCTTGTCTGGCTCACCGTCCTAACCCACCCCTCTCGTCCTCTCGACCCACTCAACCCGCTTTTTCATTCCTTCTTCCCCTTCACCTCCCCTCCCTCCAACCATACTCACTGTGTCCCGACCTAAATCTTCTCCCGATCAAATTCCTCCCGCAAAGGATCTGTAAATCCTCTGTACATCTCTGGTCAGTTCCTCCACTTACATTTCTTCATCCCATCCAGACTCATCCCAAATCTGAAATTTCTGAAACCCACACAATATTTAATCTCTGCCACTCTCTTCATGAAGAGACATCGACATGCTCCTTGAGGGCAATTAGTTGACCCATGTTGGAAAATGGCCACGGCGGACGATAGTCACACGCGGGATCTTATACCACTTGATCCTTCTACGAATATGTTCATTGTGAATGGCTTTTTAAGGTCAAGGGAAAATCTGATGAAATTATCAAACGCTTCAAAGCTCGCCTTGTGGCATAGGAATTTAAGCAACATGCGAGGATTGGACTTTGACGAGACCTTTAGCCCAGTCGTTAAATTCACTATAATTCATGTTGTTCTCTTTATTGCAATTTTTTTTCCCATATGGGCCACATGTCAACTTGAATCTAAATTTATGCATTCTCACATGATAGCCTTCGCGAGGAAGTGTACATGTGCCAACCTCCTATTTTCTCCACACGAGTTCTCCAATCACGTGTGCTATCTCATAAAAAAAACAATCTATGACTTAAAACAGGTTCCACGTGTATGGTTTCATCGCTTCAACATCTTTTTATTATCGTGAGGATTCATGGCGAGTAAGGCTTATCCTTCTCACTTCGTCTATGCTTCTTCTTGGGGCTGTATATCTACTGTTATATGTTGATGATATATTTATCATTGGTGATACTCCTCATTTATCATGATTTTTTATTACACAACTCTCCTAGGAATTTGCTACGAAGGATCTTGGACCACTTCACTATTTCTTTGGCATTGAGGCTCAACACCACTTTGACGGTATACTTTTATCTGAAGCTAAATATGTTAGTGGCCGTTTACACAAGTTTGACCCCGTTAAAGTTAAGCCTATTTGTACTCCCTTGGCGTTGAAGACTCCATTGTCTGCGAACAATAATGAACTTCTTGCTTCTCCGACATTTTACCGAAAAATGGTTGGTACACTATAATATGTGTCAATGACTGATGTTAGTTTTGCTGTGAACTTGATTAGTCAATTCATGCGCCAATCCAAATTACCTCATCTCCAATCCGTCACATGTATATTTCTGTATTTAATATGTGTTAATGACTAGATCCAATAGTTGTTTTGTTGTGAACTTGGTTAGTCAATTCACGCACCAACCTAGATTACCTAATCTCGAGGTTGGCAAATGTATATTTTAGTATTTAGTTGGCACGTCCACCACAAATTGCTCATTAAGGGGTGTTCTCCCACTTAGTTGGCACGTCCACCACAAATGTATATTGGGCATGGTGCTTCGAGACTCGACGGTCCACCTTTGATTTTATATTTTTGTAGGCACCAATCTTGTTTTATGGAGTGCCAATAAGCAATCCACTGTAGTTAGTTCCAGTACAAATGTTGAGTATCGTGCTTAGATCATTTGGATTCGTTATTGTTAGGAGTGTGTAGTATAAATTCAATATCTTCATCCAGGAAGATTGCCAAGAGGGAGCCTAAGTCAAAGAACCCGTCAACATATCTACTTGAATTTACTTTTACTCAAAAGCTTAAGTCAATGAGTTATTGGCCAATCATAATATATTAACTATTTCATATCACATCAATTCTTTGATGTAACACTTATCTAACATAATTCATATATGCATCCTAATAGTTACCCACTTCCCAAGCTAGGGGTCCCCTTTTTTATCCTCTCGTCGTTTATTATGGCTACATCTTCATTACCTATCTTTCTCTCAATCCCATGTTTCATGCTCATACCAAATGCATCAGGTTGGATTTTTACTTTGTTCAAGGGCAAGTTGCTTTTAGCGATATATGTTTTCACTACGTGTCTACAACAGATCAACTAGAAGACATTTATACCAAGGGACCACCTAGTCCACGACTCATTCTATTGAAATACAATCTCTCAATCGTTACACCTACTTTGGATTGATGGAGAATATTAATATGTAATTACATATTTTATTGGTTGTTTCTGTAATTATGTTTCTATTTGTATCTTCATTGCAATTAACCACTCTTGAAGGTATATATCGTGCCACTCTAATTTGAGTTAACGCACCATGAACACTCTTCGCTATTCTCTCTTCCTCTTTTGTTACGCTCCCCTCACTTTCGATGTTCTCTCTGTCGGTATAAACTTCAACGGCTTTTCAGTTCTCTCATGTCTTAACCGTAGTCCAACTACGATGGCGCAGGGACCGATGCCATCAAATAAATTCGCAATCAATTCGACACCCTTGTAGTTAGTTCCAACGTTAGCCAACCTAGCTGACACTGATCCTGCCGTCCGTCCATGGCGCTGTAAATGTAAATTAGCTACCAGAAGGACCACCTCAATTCTTTAGTAACAAGGACAGACATCTTTCGCTTTCTTCATGTGTTTTAGATCCTGAACTATTGGGACGAAGAAATAAAACTCCTAAGGGTCAGTCGGTCGATGAAACCGTGGTAAGAGGAAAATCGTTTACGGAATACAACAAGTAGGCATAACTAATCATTGTCAGGTCAAAACAATATAGGTTTAGCAAAGATTGCTAAATTCTGCAGCAGCACTTGAGAGAATTCAGTACCACCCTCTTTGCTCCACCAGTCCAGCTCAGTCGTGCTTTGCTGATGGTCTAATGATTTGGTTAAAGGTGATCTTGCTTCTTTAAATGAGATGCTTCGAATTTTACAGTTTTTCCAGATCCATTTCTGCTCATCACGTGGCCGAGTTGGGGAAGGGTAGTGGTTTTACATGGGGTCAATTGCCTGTTTGATACCTTGTAGTGCTTCTTAGTTCAGGTAGACTGACAGACAGAGTGTAAACCACTTCCGGAAAGGATTACTTCAAAGTTTAACGGCTGGACTGTGAAGAAGCTCCCCTATCGTCGGAGATTATAGTCGATCAAATCTGTCGTCTCTGGCCTTGTTAATTACTGGTGCCGTATCTTTCTTCTCCTTACTGGTGCCTTATCTTTCTTCTCCCTAAGAAAGTAAGTAGAGCCGTGGAGGACAAATGTCGACCTTTTCTTAGGAAAGGTTACTTGAATACCGCAGGCGGAGCTAAATTTCAATGGAACAAAACTTGCCTTCCTAAATTGGAAGGAGGACTTGGTCTTACAAGATTGGATCTTTGGACCGTTGCTTGCATACTCAAATGCCTCTGGAGACTGTCATCCATGGCTGGTTCTCTTTAGATTGCTTGTTTACACAGTTATCCATAAGCAAGGGTAGTATTTGGGCTGTTCAAGCATTTTCAACATCTAACTATGCTTGGAGAAAGTTATTAAAGTTCAGGAGAATCTTTCAATAACTCAGCTCTTGCTCTCTCTCTCTCTCTCTCTCTCTCTCTCTCTCTCTCTCTAAATGCAAGAGTGGCTGTTGATATATCCCTTTCTGTTTGGACCTGGCCCTCTGTTATGTCAGAAGAACTTGTCGCTCTTCGTGGTGCGCTGTGGCCAAATACTTCCGTCGCCGACGAAGTAGTCTGTACCGCTTCCTCTAATGATCTTCTGAAATGTTCTACCGCTTGGAGCATTCTTCTTGAGATGTTTATTTGGTTGCCGTCGTAGTTGCTTGTTGCCAGGATGTGAATTGTGTTGTCTACGGTTCGTTCCGTGGAGTTGTACGAGATGGTTGTTGGGGTTGTAACGGGGTTAGCCTTCATGTTTTACAGCAGTGATAAGAGATGCTCGACTTACCCAGAAAGAAAAAGTATCGCTGGTTGGTGGTGAATATGATTAGATAAGAATGTAATTTTCAGGGTCCACTAGTATCTTTCTCCTTTGCATGTTCTGATCATAAGGAGAGATTATAACAGTGATAAAGTTCCCATCATGTGGACCCAGATCCCGCACTTTCCATTTGACATATCTTCAAAAATGGTTGATTGACGAGTTTCACTGTTCTGCACATCTTCTCAGCGCTAAGTTTTTGAATTCAAAAGAGGACTTTGAACCCGGGTGCTTGTCGTTTTCCTTTTTTTTCCTACTCCAAGAACTGAACTCATCTCCCGGTTGCAATTCTCTAGTGCTTTCCCTTTCGATGCACAAGAACTAATACTCATCACGCAAATGAGCTACTCTCTGATTCAAAAGGAATCAAGGGTTTCTATCCATTTTCTGCTAGAAACTTCCGGGACCGATTTATAATTGATGTACTCTTATTGAATATCAATACAAACTCAGCTCGTTAAACTCTCACTTGCAGCTAATTAATTTCGTAAGTCGATTCTGTAAAATGGTCTTAACTGCTATTCCTAAAGTTACTTGTTTCTCTGTAACCCTTTTCCTTATTATGAGGTTGTTTTTGTTCGATGAGGGTGTTGACCAAGGCGCATGTTCTAATAATGGAGATCTAATTGATCCTGATGTTCATAATTTTGAAGGATCTAGTTACAATTTTGGAGGTGGGGACAAATGTGGGATTAGAGTAAAAGTTAGAGATTTCTTTTTATATAGATAAAAGAAAAAGTTCGGGGCAAAATTAAAATCGGACTAGAAAAATTCCAGACTTTAGGTCCAATCATTTGAGTTTCAAGACTTTTTAAAGTAGCTCAATGAAGTATTTTCAAATGATTTATATCGTCCGGAGAGGACAATATCGGTCTTAGTAAATTTTGGTTCTTGAGTCGTCCTACAAATAAATGGCTGTTAGGAGAAATGTTTCCCCAATTGAGCCATTGAACAATGTTGTTTCAATCCAATCTTTTCTTCAAATCGATCACATCACTATGCAAATCATTTCATGCACAAACCCTAATTCCTAATTGGAGATAAATCTCTAATGTTGATCAGGGGTGCGCCAAGATCATCTCAATCGTGTAATCCGATTGTTTGTCATTGAAGGCAAATAATGCGCACGAAACAATGAGGGCTCCGCTTAGTCTTCCGATCTTTGACTTATTAGCAAATGAAGACTTCTGCAGTGAAAGGATGGAAACCACATGACCTAACCCTTTAAATTCACATTATTGGTGCTGTACACCATCAAATTTTAGCCTTTCAGATTTCATTCCGTGATGATCGCCATGAAAAATATTTTGACACTGCGCATGACAACTTATAGGACCGCCAATGTGTACTCTATGTTACAATAATTTTAGGACTTTCCAATGCACTTTTTCTTGATTTGAACTATAGAAATCAATCACAACATGTGAATCCTTGATCCACTCTATCCTCCTTATTGTTCGCTTAGTATGATAGTTCGTATAGCTATATTGCAACCGTGCTATGCTAAGAAGAATCCTCGATTAGTAGAAAAAGAAACGATTATGTGATCGTCTTTGATTCACTATAAGATTAACGGCTTGTTTTGGGCTATAATTTGTGTCCCATAACTTGCTATTACTCTCATAATCGCCAAAAAATTTCAAGTTAGAAAGGATTTTGCACGGACTACTTGAAAGAAAGCAAAATCAAACAACTTCTTAGAATATTTATAGAATGTCCCTTAAAATTGTAGCTGGACACTAAACACGCACCTTGGAAGTCTAGTTTATGTTTGGATGGTATAATCTCAATTGTAGATCTACACATAATTACCGCGTGTTTTGCATAAAGTACTAATTGATTGAGAGATCGCGTGGTTAAAAATAATTGATAGTACTGTCAAACTGTCAGATTAGTAGCTTCTTTTATGTTTTTCACATTTTCTTATTGTATGTATAAGTTTGAGAATATACGCACATGCTTAAAAAATTCTACTTTTTTCTCCTTTATTTTGAAAAGCTTGGAACTGTGAAAGGCTACTTTTCAAATGTATAAATATTTACTTCTATCTAGTGAAAAATAGTTCCATGAACAAAGCTGAGCCAATGACCGAGTGCACGAAGTCCAGCTCAGGTAATCGCGAACGACACCTCGCTCCTTAACATGTGTTTCAGCTCCCGACGGAAACCGAAGCACCATATCGACCAGTTCGATCTAGGTGTAGCTAACAGATACCCTTCTGCTCATGCAACTTGGGATCCCATGAACTGGCTCTCAGTACAGACACACACATGCCCAGTGCAGACTACGTCTGATGATAGCTAAGGCTCGAGGAATAGTCGAAGCATAAAATCATCAAAGAACTGAGCGTACGAGAACTCACCCAACAATCTGCAGTATCCGAAAGGACCCCCAAGCACGTGCAGACGATGACAACTCCGGACGTCGCTTGAAACGCGACTGGAACTCGAGACAATCACTGCGGGAGGAAAGACATGGCTTCTAGCGCTTCAGAAGTGCATTAACAGCTCCTGATGCGCAGTCTGATCAACCGGTCGGTGAACTGGGGGAAGACGCACGTGGTGTCCTTTTCCTTTGAAATGGATTTACCGTCTAATTCACAACCGAAGTCACAGAAACTGAGTTGCCCTTTTTTTTACTGGTCTCCGAACTCTAGCAAGAATCTGCATGAGAGACGTCATGAATGAAGACGCAAACGTTGCTCTTAGCGCTTTCTACGGAAGACTCAGCTGAATTGGTTAGTCACCAAGCCCTTTCGCTCTGACAACGGAAAGGGTGAATTTGAACTCGGCTGTTCCGGGACTATGGAATCGACTTTGTGGCCATCTTAAACATCGTTTCAAATGGTATGTATGTCATGGCTTCTGATCTGTCATGAATGCCGTAACACAGGCTGGAGGACACTAATTAAGGATGGTGGATGGCGATTAATATATCGCAAATCAGCCAATGGACTCGGTGGATTTTAATATAATAGCTGATAAAATAGAAAGAAGCAAAGCTTTCTTTTTCTTAAGTGGGGTCCTGAGAAATCACCAGTTTTCTCATACAGCTCTGCAAGGGAGTGCACCCCTTATGTAAGTAAAAGGAGGAGTGATGAAATTGAAGGGCGTTGTTGGATCTATTGAATTTAATGTACGAGGGTTCACCTGAAAGATCAGATCTTGACCACTCTCTGTCAATATTTGATACTTCATCATCCCTAGCTACATAGCATGTTTCATGGTGAAGAACAACACCTCCTCTTCCTCTTTTTATTTTATTTATTTTTTTCCGTTTTACTGATTTCAGATCGAGGAAGACCACATGTATGCACGTAAGATGAAAGATGCCAACAAAATGTGCAGCATTGATAGGTGAAAAGTGCAATAATGCCATGGACATGATGATCTTCACACGGAAGGATTTAATGTGGTTCAGAGAGGGGGAGAGTCTGTGTTATTATTAGGTGTTCGTTGCATCTAAGCTGATCAAAGTGCAAGTTAGAGGACACTGATAATGCAATAACATTGCATGAACGATTCTTCTTCCTCTTCAATTCAAAGATATGTCTTGGCTACTGGTAATGATTCAAATTTTCAAAAAATGGAACAGACTACAAAAAATTCATAGCAGTTTTTTCATTCAAACTTGGAGATCAAAGACACATATATATACCTTGAACAAGAAACTTCAGTAGAAAAGAATAAGGAAAACCAAGTCGATACTCATATTAACACTTATGCATTAAAAACCCTAAATTTCACAGTCGGTCTCACACAAAAAATCGAACACAAATCTCAACAATCCCTAATCAGAGACAAATGTTTCGACGTCTGCCATGGCCCCAACAAAAAAAAAAATTGCACATACATATATATAAGAAAGAAAGTAGGGCGAAGGAAAAGGCCAGAGAAGATCAAAAGGTCATACGTTCTTTAATTGTGACGTCAATGTTGATGGTGATGGTGATGAGAATGATGCCTGGATGTATCGCGCCCATCTGGATCACCTCCATGATGATGTGGCTGTGAACTGCTGGCCTGCAAGTCCGAACCGCCGCCGCCCGGCCGAAATGCGTTCAGCGCCGCCAGCATGCCCAAGTGGCTGTCAGCGACCGTCACTCCGCCACCAGTACTGATTCCCTGGCCCAATTGTTGGCTAGACAAGAGGGTCATTGGGATGGGGAAGTTCATGAGATGAAGGCCACTGGAGATGGAGCCTCTGTATATGGAAGCGTTGCTGTTGCTGGCTCCAGAAGGGAGCGTCCACAAGGGGTCGCCACTTATCACTTGGCTGCTTGAATTCGGGACCATCCAGAACGTGGTCGGGCTCCCTGCAGAGCTCGACGATCCCGCCGCGGCGCCTGGTGGCTGCAACAGATAGTTCCCCATCATCATGCTCTGATTGCTGAATTCCGGCTGCTCGGGCCTCCGCTTCCTCCCTAAACTTGCCTCCTCTCCTTCTTCCTCGGCCGCTGCTTCAGCATCGGCCTCGTGCAGCTCTTGCTTCGCTTCCGACATGGCGCCGCTGTTCGCGTTAAATGAATTATCCGACGATGGGCCAACTCCAGGGAACAGAATTCTGTGCTGCGAGGCGGTGATGGGCTCGTCGACAGCGGCCATGCCCCGCTCCCACTGACCGACGCCGTGCAGCATCATGCTCCTGAGGTGCGGGGACGCAGCAGCGAAGCTGGTGGAGGCGGGGCTGAAATAGCCGCTGCGGAAGTGGGAGGGGGCGGACATGCTGGAGCCGCTGCTGCGGAGGGAGATGTTGAGGGAGGTGAAGTTGGCGGGGATGGTGCCGGTGCCGGTAGCGGCGATCACAGCGGGCTCGGCCTGCTGGAGGAGCCACTCGATGGTCTCGCCGTCGGTCTTGTGGCCGAGCTCGCGGGTGAGCTGGAAGACCCGGGCGGCGCACTGGGCAGGCATGCGGATGCGGCGGCCGCGGCCATCGACCTTGGTGTGCCGGTCCTTAGTGGAGTTCCGCTTGGGAGGGGCCTTCTTGGGCAGTTCGGGGGCCTGGCGGCTGGTGCTGGGGTCGCCGGTGCCGGGGGTGGAGACAGCGAGGGAGGCGTAGGACGGGGTGGAAGAAGGAGGGGGAGGTGGCGGTTGGCGGTGGTCATTGGTTCGGTCGAGCAATTGGAGAGGGAAATTAGGTCTGCGGAAGCCATTATCATCATCCATGTCTCTGGATCATAATAATATAATATGGCGGTGGTGGACTATACTACATTTCTCACTATGTTGGACTGTTTTCCCCCCTTTTTTTCTCCTTTTTTTTCTTCCCTTCCTCTCTTGCAATCTGTAGATGACCCAGCTATTCAGTGAACCCTAGTGGGTCTCCCTCTCTCTCTCTCTCTCTCTCTCTCTCTCTCTAACAGTGGGATATACAAGGTTCCTTTCAGGTGGGAGCTGGCAAAAATGAGTTGTTTTTTTTTTCTCTGTCTAGAGAGAGAGAGAGAGGATAAGGAGAGAGGAAGAGGGAGAGAGAAAGCTTGAAGCAACAAATACATAATGAGAAGGAATGATGAAGGGTATTCAACCAAAAACAGGAGAAAGGGTCACTAAGGGAAATTATTATTCTTTCAAAAAGCGAAAAATCTTTCATTGGTGAAGCTCGGCCTGTGCGAAACGCGTATATTATCGGAGAGAGAAGTTATAATTTTAACCGTAGATCCACACACCATCATAATTTATTTTGCGTAAAAAAATTTATTAATTAAAATATCGTATTTTTAAAAATAACATACGATATTGTTAAATACTAAAGCGAGCAGGTTCTTTCCGACTTTTTTGATAATTATTTTTCCGGATTTTTCCTTTTTTTAATTATTATTATTATTATTTTTTTTTTTTGGGGGTGGGTGATGTTGTGCTTGATAATTTGTTGGGTTGAGGACAGAGGGAACCCGGCGGCACTCGGTTCAGAATCCACGTGCGGTGCTCCTCATCGTTCAAGCTATAAAGACAGTGGAGACCCTGAGCGTGTGGGTCCCATCCCCTCCCCCTCCTTTTCTCTCCCCCCTTCCCCCCACAAGTCAAAAAAGAAGCAAAAAAAAATAATAATAATAATAAAGAAAGAAGAATTCCTTCCAAATGATTTTAGGACCCATGAATCCAATACATTAGTAAAAAAGAAGAGAACATGATCATTCCGACAAAAAAAAAAATTTTAAAAAAAGAAGAGAAAAAGACGATGGAAGTGGGTTCACATCTCATTCCGAGAAAACATATTGCTTTTTGTACTTCTTTTCTAGCTAGCTCTTCTTAAGAGCTGGAACCCAAAGAGACTGGTATGGTGATTGGACTAGTTCATGCCTTTACCAAGATTGTGTTTCTCTTTTGCTTAATCCATAAGCCCCATAAAGATTCTTTCCAAAAATAAAATATCTATCTGGTTAATTGATTATTCATAGGATAATTCAAGGTTCAAATTCTCGTTCTTTCAATGCTTTTGGCCTATATTCAATAGTTTGAATATAAGTCTTTCATCGCATCCGATCTTTGGTTCCTGCCCAAGACGAAATAAAATCAAATACAAGGGGATATAACCCAGATGAAAATATACCATGAAATAGGTGGAGATAAGTGTGGATACAATTTATCGTATCATTTATATAAAAGGTATATTTCCCAAATTAAAACTTATTAAAATAATAAAAGTAGAAGAATAACTGAACATAAGCGAATGAATTCTAATAACAACAAATTTTTTATTCTTATTCCATATTTTTATTTGAATATTTATATTTAGCGTTAACTTTTATTACATGTTTCATGTATTTTAGTATTCTAGCATATTATTTATTTTAGTATAATTTTTTAAATAAGTTTTATTAAGGAATATTGGAAGGAAAAAAAAAGAAATAAATAGAGAGGGAAAATAAAAAAAAATAGTAAATATAATAAAGTAGGCAAGGCATCGAATCATTATACTTTTCGGAATTGCAAATGTAAATAGTAATGCTTTCTTTGTTACTAAATTTGACATTCGTTGTGTGATATACCTCGTTGATGTTGCTCTAACCCGTTTACATTGTCATAGTTAAACATGTGGCTCTGGAATGTTATAATGAACTTCTTTGCTGTTTTAGATTTAGATCGTACACTAATAATGGAGTGGTTGATGTATGTTATCTTCGTTGGTGCATTTGTGGTTTCTTTAGTAGTGGATTGCAAAAGATTTTTACCATTCCCATTTTGTGCATCTTTAGGTTTATTTCCACCATATGTCATTCGTAAAAAAAAATGAATAGGATGTCATGTGAAAATATCTGATTTTGTTATCGTGATTCACCACATAACGGGCTGAAAATGACAATATCCCTAAGTTTTATATCCTATCATATCCAATCACATCTTGACCAGCAATGTAGACCACCAAGCACAACCTTATTTGCAACTAATCTTATTTTCAGCTTGAGACTACTTGACTTAATTAGGTTTTTCCAAGACTTTTCCAAGTTCAATATGCTCAGCTTATGGAGATACTCTTGTTTATTTATAAGTCGAGAATAAATCCAACTTGAGATTTTCATCTATGTTTTTGACCCTTCGTGCACGCATGTATCGAGAATTTTGATTCATGCTCTCCCTTTGGTCGCTGCACGAAATGCATTTGTCGGATTAAAAATGAAGAACAAGACTCGGTCGAAAGGATCGAAATATACATTGAATTTCAACAGTTGAGATATGTTATTTTATCTTTTTTTCCTTTCTTTTTCTTTTTCCCCTGCAGTTCTCTCCCAATTGCTCCTTCTTCCTTGATGTTCCGCCTCCATATGCCATCGCACGCCACCATTCCGACTGCTCTTCCCGTCGTTGCGTCAGCCATCGCGATTTAAGCCACCACATCAATCTGTCCCTCTCCCTAGCTACATCTCTGAGGTTGAGACCCTAAGGATGGCGGCCGGGAGCAGGCGACAATGAGTCTAGAGATGTCTGGTCCGGCGAAAAGCTAAGGAAGGAGAGGACGACAGAGGAAAGAGTTAAGGTTTTCATAGGGGACATTAAATGTATTTTATATGGGAAAATATGCTTAAATAAATTTGCGGGCCACCTCTTAATGTACAATCCACACCCAAATATAGATGGTGATCCAAGATCCCAGCTCGGCTTGCACAATCAGTTAGTTTAGAAGGATATCAACATGGAATATCTCTGCTTTATCGTTGTTAATATATATAATTTCACTTTTTGTGTTGCTAGAGGAATATCTCCTACTTGATCCGCTCAGACACCGCTCAACTGATCAGCTTGGAGACATTTCACTTTAAATACAAAAGAATTCCCCATGCCATTTACATATATATATATATATATATATACAATTTTTGTTTTTAAGCAAAGAGAAGAATTGAAGCTAAATATTACAAAAAGATTATTCATCAGATATGGAATTTTTCAGCTGAGCAGGAAAAAGAGAGGAAAAAAAAAAAAACCTTAACCTTGAGGGTTCTCGATGCATGGCCCATCGAGTGCAGATCATAATGACACTAACTTTTTCAATTAAGACCCATCAATTGGCCAGTTCATCCGTCAAAAGCAAGACATGTTCTCATGTCGATGAAACAATCTTAACTGATATTTATTCGGATAAATTCAGTTACAGTTTGAAGGATCCACAGCGTCCGAGACACGGTTCCGTTGCAGGATACGAGGATCTCGCACGTTTCCGAGCATTCCATCCATCGAACCCTCAAAATCTTAGCTCGGACAGTAGTTGTAATTTACCAACTCCATCTCGAATCATCGAAGATTAGCGATGAACATGTGGGACTAACTCCATGCAGCAAAGGAACAATTTCGAAAGCACTTCCAACAACCGACACTTGTAATGAAACCAAACTCTGGGAACATCCGTAATCATTAGCGCAAATGACACTTAGTCGGCCCGTTCGAGCTGGTCGATGACCCTCTTCTATGATTAAGGAAACCCCCTTGATGTGTACTTAAACTGATCTCAAGTGACACTTAGTCACGTCATTAGCACAAAGTGGCGCCACCCTTCTTGTTCCATCCGAACTTGCGCGACACGACCAATTCGATCCGAAACTGATTTCGGCCCTTATGCGCATAACTCCGTCCTCTACCCCCCTCCCCCTCCCCCACCAAATAATTGCGAGAGGGGGAGCCAAATAATTATGGGGGAGGTTGCCTGAAATGTGGGATGTCACCGAACCCGGCGACACGATCACGTTCCACTACGATCGCCCTTTGGAGGACGGGCAATAATTGCGCTTGTGGATATGTTGCCGCAATGAGTGAGCCGCGGTCCTCGTTTTGGCATTGTTCCTTCCGTATTTGCGAGGATGGTGACAGCCCAGGTTGGAATTCTGATACGACTTTTGCTCTCAAAAATGAGAGTGAAATGAAAACCGAGCTAGTTGGCACCCATCGGTATCTTCCACGGAAACTTTAATATACTAACGGAATGAATTCCTTTTTCTAAAATGAAACACGATATTTATAAAAATGTGTCGACGTCCGAACTGATCTGCTGGTGTAATGATTCGTGGCCGTTAGTCTACCGGAAGAAAATCGAACACAATAATTGGGCTACGTTAGAGAGACACTAGGGTCTCGTCTCTCCAGCTTGTGGGCGCCTCCCTCTCTGCCCATGCATTTGGACCTGAGGGATGCTTCCTGAAAAAGATAGTTTAAAGGAATTCTGCCTGGTTCACTTCATTATCACATCTCAATCTCCTTGTTTCTTGGTAGTTGCCTAGTCGAATTAATGGGGACAAGGAAGTATAGTAGGGGTATTTCTATTTTTTTTCCCCGTTATATTATTTTGGGCCAGCAGGGAAGGACTGGAGTTTGCTAGACCTGCTATAGTCAATACTTGGTGAAAGAGACTTTGGCAATTCTGGACCATGCATCATGAAAAGATCTTGTAAGGGGGCAGCTACATTTGTCAACGCGCATAGTCTTTCAAAACGAAACCATCGTGCAATGGATTATCATATCATATCAACATAGCCAATCACCATATGTACTTTATATAGATCCTTGTAATTAATATACGTTGCTTTAAAAAAAAATAGTTTTCCCGCTTACCCTCAACTTTTTTTTTTTTTAATTTATGAATTTGAGAAAGGGATTAGTATGCATATACGAGAACGACATGTTGTAATTATTGACAATTACATGCGTGTCTATTACCACGATTCGAACACGTGGCAGCCATGAAAATTAGACTATCTTTCGCGTCCCAAGTTAAACAAAAGTAATAAATAACATGAACAACACATCCCAACATCAATATTCCAAGTCGAATCTACCCAATCACACAGCTTTTATCAGAAACCCTAATTACAATGCAGAGTAGAATGGGAAAAGAGAGAGAGCCACCGTCCACACCTGTTGGCCACAACCCCCACCAGGAATCAATAATGGACCCAAAAAAGCCACCAGAGAATTGACATCCACCTTTTGCTTGCATCCCTCACTGTTCTTTCTTGCTGATATATCACGTGCTTTGACACCTAAGGATGTACCAATACATCAATTTCCATCTATATATATATATATATTTAGTGTAAGCTTTTGATTGACGAAGATAGCTCACCATCCATTTGGGATAATCATACAAACAATTTTGTCGGAATGTTGGTGGTTACTTGGGATCTACAGATAAGATAAATAAAAACCATTCTGAGGCCAAGCTATAGGGTCACTTTTCAAAATTCTTTTACTGTTCTTCTAACCATTTTCTTGCAATCCAAATGGGGGGTTGCATCAATTTAGGGTTTGTAGGCCGTCCTTGTGCTCCTGCGGCATGGTTGGATTCCTAAGCTGTGTGTCGTATGTGGGGAAGCTAGGAGACCGATTGAAGAATGTAGGGCTTATATATGAACACAAAAAGTGCCACAAATAAGAACCAGAAAATTTCTAGGACCCTAGAATTTTAAACTTCTGCATGTACTGACATGAAAAAATGACCAACTTTTGGTCATAATAAGATCAATGCCAAGGCGTGACAATAAGATCATGTTTCTTTAGACATCGTTTCTTAAGGTTGAGGAGGACAATATTTAATGCGTGAAAATGAAGGTACATTATGTCGCGTGACGTACTCATTCCAATTAGTGATTCAAGATGATTCTGAGCATGTTTTCCATGTTTCATATGTGTAGATTTGGAAATCCATTTCCACCATTGGTATCAAAGCATGTTGTTCTTGTTCCCTAATCATGTGATAGTTATGTAAACCAAAATTAGTGCAAAAGACCAGCTAGACAAACGTATTTTCAGTGTTTGTATGTGTTTTTCTTTTGATAAGTATTGTTTTTGAAAACATAGATGGAATCGTCTCATCGAGATGAGTTTTTTGAGTGGTCGATCGCGTTTGGTGGACACTGTATGTGGCATCACACGCCGTGACATAGATAGGCCACTCGAAGTCGTCACGAATCGTCTTCTTTACGTGTATTTTCTTTTGGTGAAAATTGATTTTGAACATACCATTGGACTCATCTCGTTCATACAAGCATTTTGAGGGCTCGCATGCCATCGGATGACATTGAAAGCCACCATATGCGCTGACATGCGTTGGCAAGGCGTTTGCGTGTGAAATCCACGCGCCACACAGGCAAATGGTTGCACAACCATGTTGACGTCGGCAACCTAGGTTCCGACCCGACCCAAGACCGGACCCAACCCAATTTTGTGATTTGATCAACATTTGATTGTTGACCATTGACCGATCGGACCAATCAATGGTTGGACCGTTTGAAATGACTCGAATTGGTATCTGATTAGACTAGAAATTCTAATAAGTGGAATTGGCAATCTGAGCTGGTTGGGTGCCTAGTGCGCGAGTCTCACGCGCCGAGCCTTTAGGTGGTGCGGGGGTGCATGGGATGTCCATCGGGGGCATGTGAGGTACCGTTGTGCACATATTGAAATTCTTTACACTATTGGTATAGTATACTTTTTTATTTTTATTTTTATGGTTTTAAAGTTATAAAAATACATATGAAACCCAATATGCACATTTTTTGGGGCATTATTGAATATATTTTTACCTGTATTTCTCTTTTTTTTAATACAATAGATATCTCACAGGTATATAACTACATAAAGATTTTGTAGAACATGTTTCATTGATCGCAAGTATAAAGTTTATTATGCTTGCTATATTAGTCCCCAAGAAAACTCAAAAAATGGGAAGAGATGATTTCCTATTTACATCTCGAATTCCGTAATATGCTAAGAATGATGCATGTATTATTTGTAGATTAGTTCGTATCTTGCAATTCTAGAAAATTTTAGTAACTTTAAAGAACTTAATTTTAAATACATAATTATTTTAAAGATAATTTTAAATTAGGATTCTTATATGATGATTAGGAACATAGTGACCTTTTGAATCCAAAATCTTATGTGAAATTATTCATTAATATGATTAGTTTGTGTAAAAATTGATGCATAAATGTTAGGCATTGATAATTTATGAATAAATATCTAAAGAACTTCAGGTTTAGATACAATGGCTTCAGCATCTAAGAATATCGTAGCTAAGCTCAACAAAGAAGAAAAATTAAACTGCGAAAATTATGAAATTTGGAATATGAAAATCTAGAATATGCTAAAAGAGCAAAAAACACTAGAAACTCTTGACCTAGTTATGGAAGAACCTGTCGCGACCCTCTAAAAAAATTTTAAATTTTAAAAAGGGTTAACGGATTATTAGGTTAATTAGATTTGACTAACCTAACGCGGACCCTCCCAAGCCCTACCGAATCGCAACTTTGGTTTTTGTTTAAATGATTTTAAAATTTGGAGTCGCCACTAATCGTTCTTGGTAGGTCGATTAGAAACCTAAATAAATTAGCGGGAGAACTAATTTATTCCTGCGAACCAGAGATTAGGAGCTCGGAGACTTGGTTACACTAGTTAATTAAAACTAATGCCCTTTCGGTACCTTAATTTCATGGATATCCTAATTCGGCAACTCAGGCTTGGTTTATTCCTAAGGCTATAGTAGGGTATTCTCTTTTGTGTTTTCACTTTTTAAATAGGATGCATGGATGGTATATATTTTTATTTGTTATATTTTTTTAAGTGTTAAAGATTCCCTGAAGCCGAAAGAAGGAGTGTGTTAACGACTTCTGTGCAGTATTACAACCTACTTATCTTTTGGGTCTGATGATTCAAAAATTAAATTATAGGAAGTACATGACAGTGAATAAACACCTCCAATGGGAGGCCTAGCATTGGCTTGGCTCTTCCCTTTGGGATTTAAGGTACAGGTATTTAAGTTGCAAGTATTTAAACTACTGTAAGTAAAAACCTCCAATGGGAGGCTAAGCAATGGCTTGGCTCTTCCCTTTGGGATTTAAGGTACATGTATTTAAGTTGCAGGTATTTAACTACTGTAAGTAAAAACCTCCAATGGGAGGCTAAACATTGGCTTGGCTCTTCCCTTTGGGATTTAAGGTACATGTATTTAAGTTGCAAGTATTTAACTACTGTAAGTAAAAACCTCCAATGGGAGGCTAAGCATTGGCTTGGCTCTTCCCTTTGGGATTTAAGGTATAGGTATTTAAGTTGCAGGTATTTAACTACTGTAAGTAAAAACCTCCAATGGGAGGCTAAGCATTGGCTTGGCTCTTCCCTTGGGGATTTAAGGTACAGGTATTTAAGTTGCAGGTATTTAACCACTGTAAGTAAAAACCTCCAATGGGAGGCTAAGCATTGGCTTGGCTCTTCCCTTTGGGATTTATGGTGCAGGTATTTAAATTGCGGATGGACTTTGTCCTCTCCATTCTGGGGTATGAATTCTTTAAAATAAAATACAACGAATTGATTCAACAATTTGAAATTTGTGCGCGCTTGAGGACTCCTCCAAGCCGATTTTGTGCTTCCATAGGGTTGACCATTGATATAAAGCTGCGGCTTCCTGACATAAAATAGAGTGAAATGTCAGTATACAAAATATGTGCTAATCTGCACCTAAAACCAGAAGAGTGGAAATAGTACTTATCTCCCATTTTTTTGGGAGGGATTTCTATAATTGATTTTCGCTCTCTATGTTCCCAATATAGAGAGTTTCTTTTGAATTAAGAGGGACTTTTAGTCACAGATCAGTTGAAAAATCGGTGGACAGCTTAGGAGCTTGTCTGGGCCGATTTTTGCATATCTACGAGATTTTTGCTGTTGACGTAGAGATATCCTTCTCCTGACATAAAATATGGAAAAAAAAATAGGAGATGGAGAAAGTGTATACAATTTGTGCTAATTTGCAAGTAAAACCATAAACAAATGAATAAATAAAAACACTTAGCTCGAATTTGCTTGCTCGTTGACGAGGATGAACTCTTGATTTATATTGATCGATGAAGGAATTTGTGATGATAATCCCTAGCTTTGAACTCCCATCATCTTCAAAATTCTCTCTCTTTTGGTATTTTCTTTCTCTCAAATTTTTCTTCAATCTCCCAAAACTCTCTCAAACATCCAAAATTTTCTCTCCAAAAAAAATCCTCCCAAACACTTCAAATTTTCTCTCTCAAGAATCCTCTCTCAAGCTCACTTCTTTCTCCTTTTATAACCTACTCATCTATCTCCCATTCTAATTTTTCCACTAACTCTATCTCCCATTCTAATTTCTCCACTAACTCTTCTTCATTTTCATCTTCCATTCTCCATCTCTATCTCACATTCTAATCTCTCCACTAACTCTTCTTCATCTTCATCTTCCCTTCTCCATATTTATCTCACATTCTAATTTCTCCACTAACTCTTCTTAATCTCCATCTTCCCTTCTCTATTCTTATCTTCCATTCTAATTTCTCTACTAACTCTTCTTCATCTCCATCTTCCCTTCTCTATTCTTATCTTATTTTCTCCATCCATTCTTCTCCAACTTCTCTTCTTCATCTCCTCTTCTTCATCTTCCCTTCTCTATTCTAATTTATCCACTAACTTTTCTTTTTATTATTTGTAAAATAATCCTTCAAGAGTTAGGTATTTGCACTTTAGTCCTTGAATTTTAAGTATTTACAATTCAGTCCCTGAAAAAATATATTTCTTTAAGTCCAAATCTCCTCACAATTTTTGACACACCAAAATTTACCACATGTCAAATTTAAGCTCATTTCTTGTCGCTGAAAATAATGCATAATTTAATTAAAGCCCTTTTGCAAAATTAAGTCATTCTGGGTATAATTGGGCCAAGATGAAAATTTAAAATATTAGAAGACAATGTCACAACTCATAAAAAGTGAAAGTTAAAAATAAGTTGACTCAAATTAAATTTTTTTAGGCCCGATTCGAGATTATACTCGTGAAGGAACACGTGACTCGAATTGGATTTTTCTGAATTTGCGATGGCCAATATGAAAATAGATTTAAAATAAAAATATTAACTATCTTTGTGTATTTTTTGGCCTCAAATGTTATTTTTTCAAAATTTTCAAATATTTTTGTATTTTTTAAAAAAAAATTAAAATATATATAATATGAAAAATTACTTTTTGGTCAAAATTCATTCCCTAGGCTTGGCTAAGGTTCCCAAAGTTGATTTTTCAATTTTATGAATTTTTATGGATTTTCTATTAATTTTTGAAAATAAATAAATAAAAAATACGTAAAAATACTGAAAATATAAAAAATCGTTTTTTGGTCAAAATTGGTTCCCTAGGCTTGGCTAAGGTCCCCAAAGTTGATTTTTCAATTTTATGAATTTTTATGGATTTTTTATTACTTTAGCAATAGAAAAAATGATTAAAGATCAGGTGTCAACAGCTGCCCCTCTTTGAAAGGAAGCTCGGTAGAGGTTTATTTCAAAGACGAGATGACACCTGGATTCTAATCGACTCAATACAAGGAAATAAAAAGAGTCGTGACATGATTGTTCCACTGAAAATGAAATGAGAACCTAAGGATTCGTTATATAAAAAAACTTTAGGGTGGTTGAACTTGAACCCGTATAGTGGATCAACCCATGGTAGATTCCTAATAAAAGGATTCTACTGATTAAAAATTGAATTAAAATTTGACCCGTATGGTGGGTCATACCATTTGACCCGTATGGTGGGTCGTACCATGGTAGATTCCTAATAAAAGGATTCTACTGATTAAATTTTGATTGAGATTTGACCCGTATGGTAAGTCACCACATGGAGATACCTGTAAGAAGGACTTGGTGCCTGTAGAAAGGACTTGGTGCCAGTAAAAAGGACTTGGTGCTTTGCCTGTAAGAAGAACTTTGTGCATGTAAGAAGGACTTGCTTTGCCTGTAAGAAGGACTTGATTTGCATGTAAGAAGGACTTTGTTTGCCTGTAAAAAGGACTTACTTTGCCTGTAAGAAGGACTTTGTGCCTGTAAGAATGACTTGATTTGCCTGTAAGAAGGACTTTGTTTGCCTGTAAGAAGGACTTTATGCCTGTAAGAAGGACTTGATTTGCCTGTAAGAAGGACTTTATGCCTGTAAGAAGGACTTTGTGCCTGTAAGAAGGACTTGATTTGCCTGTAAGAAGGACTTTGTGCTTGTAAGAAGGACTTTATGCCTGTAAGAAGGACTTGATTTGCCTGTAAGAAGGACTTTGTGCCTGTAAGAAGGACTTGATTTGCCTGTAAGAAGGACTTTGTGCCTGTAAGAAGGACTTTGTGCCTGTAAGAAGGACTTGATTTGCCTGTAAGAAGGACTTTGTGCCTGTAAGAAGGACTTGGTTTGCCTGTAAGAAGGACTTAGTTTGCCTGTAAGAAGGACTTAGTTTGCCTTTAAGAAGGACTTGATTTGCTTGTAAGTAGGACTTTGTTTGCATGTAAGAAGGACTTTGTGCCTGTAAGAAGGACTTGATTTGCCTGTAAGAAGGACTTGATTTGCCTGTAAGAAGGACTTTGTGCCTGTAAGAAGGACTTGGTTTGCCTGTAACAAGGACTTGATTTGCCTATAAGAAGGACTTGGTTTGCTTGTAAAAAGGACTTTATGCCTGTAAGAAGGACTTGATTTGCCTGTAAGAAGGACTTGATTTGCCTGTAAGAAGGACTTTATGTACCTTAAAGGGTGCCATTCTGAAATCTGGGGAGACCAGGAATCCTGCAGAAGCTCAAACCCAAATTATATTCTCCTGTCGTTTTAGGAATAAACCAAAGAGGCAGAGATTAAAAGGTCTCGAACATTTCTGTCCTTGAGACAAATCATGCTTTATTGAAGAATGTGGATACCTGTATATACCGCAATGGATTCGAGTATCCCAACAACCGTCAGAATTCATTCTCTTGAAAGGTTCTGGTTGAAGATATACTTACCTGAGAATTTGGAAGAAATGCTTGGTGGCTTCTGGACAACCAGGCTTGTTCATTCAATAATCGCCGAATGAATTTCAAGACTTTGGAAGGTAACTCAAACACCGGGAATGTGTTGCCTGTCGGGCAATGTCAGAGCTAACATGTGCAAGCATTTTCATCAATACGTTCATTGGTTCATACAAAATTGTTCAGCTAAGTTTGCCATGATTAAAGGCAGTCTATGTAATAACTCATGATGCAATCAATCAACATATAGATCATGTATTGCATTACCACTTCTGTTTAAGGAGGTTCTTATAGTATGAACACCTCGAATGTAATCTGAATGGGGGACTTCATTCCGAAATGGCTTTTTCTCACTCTGGAGAAAGACTGTTTATCTGTAGATCAAAATGTTAGACCTGTGTGGAAATGGTTTGCCTTTCCTCATCCTGTCATGCCCCATTATGCACATTTGATATCTCCTGTGCAGTTTATGCTCTAAGTTGGAGTTGGTAAGTTAAACACACGGAATAGTCATACATAATTCATGAACTGTGTAAGCACTATGCAGATGTGACAATTTTTTAGCATCACGTGTGTTTATATAATGTGCAAATATGGGCGAATTTAAATTGCCCCTGGTATGTGGGCGGACCGAACAAATTGGGAAGCCTACTCCTTATGTCGAGGGGTGGTTTGTCTCAAACTTTACCCCTGCGCGATGAAGCATATGGGCGAGGGAGCATTTTGGTTTGTTTAATGCCCCTGCAAGAAGCAGAGAAATTATTCTTGAAACCAAACGAGATAAGGAAGACATATTTGCTTTTTCGTTTCAGAGCTTGCGATCAATTTGCCCCATTTTTCACCAGAATAGATCTTGTCAGGTGATCATACTTTTCTTTTGGATTTGTCTCCTTCAACATGTTAAATGTTAGTATAAATATTTCCTGTGAAAAGAAAAGGAGACATGTCAACCAGTATTAAAAGGGATAAATTGGAAACGATACTGATTTACCCTTCATCTTGAATGCCTTGGACAAGTCTTTTACCAATTTTGCTGGATTGAGTTTTCTTCGACTTTTGTTGGATGCTTCACCATTAAGCCGAGAATGTAGCAAAATATTGACTTCGGTATTACTCGTCGAGTATTCCTGCTTGCAAAAAGAAATGCACAAAAAGTTGTTTCATTTATTTATAATACATACAACATTCCCCACCCTCGGGGATCGAACTCGGGATATTTCGGACCTACTGTCATCCCCCATACCATTCGGTCCATTGGACCATAGGTGTCCATGGGGCTATCCTTTCAAAGGTTAATCTTTGGGGATAAAGCAGCCTTGTTGTATCACCTTATACCATGTTACGGTATTTCTCGAGGTAATTTGCAATCCCTGTTAAGAATGGAATAAGACAATTCAAGACTTGAGATGATTATGTGCACATTAGAACGATACAGAATTACCCATTTCTGAGATTGTTCGCGTCTTTCGCTTGTACTTTCCTCTGTCCGAAGCTGTCCATCCCGTGGTAATGCCCATGAGTCGATTTGCCCCCAAATTTTGTTCAACTTGTATTCAGATATGATTGCGTTCTCGGGTCGATTTGCAATTTCCTGAGAATAGAAGGGGCTTAATTTTAAAACTTGGAGCAACTGAGGGTAAATTGAAACGATACGGAGTTACCCTTCAGGTTTATCCAGATTTTTACTCGCCATCAATTCGTCGCGAGGTTGGTGAGGTGGCGGATTCGAGCATTTAATAGGGGGAAGTCGGATTATTACTCCTTGCTTTTACACATTCACAAAAGCAGAAAAACATATCACGCAAGGAAATAAAACACATTCACTCATTCAGGATCAGTTCTGCTTCCTCTACAGGCTCTCCCATGATCAGCTGGCTTCATCCCAAATTAGGTATGCATCGGCCATATCGAAGGTCTGGTGGTCACTGGCTGAACAAGTGCATCACAGTCCCGATGCTTTACCGATATCAAACTGGTTGATTATGGCGAAAAGATCATCGTCAATGTCCGTTTGGTGGTGATCTGTCCCTTCTTCCTCGGGAGGTATTGATACTGATCCAGTATCATTGGTCCTTTTGTACCCTGCTCCAACAGAACTCGATCCTGTTATAAATTGGTCTAACTCACCTCTTAAACGTGCATTTTCGATCCTCAGATCATACATTTCATCGAGGGTGAGGAGGAGGCTATTGCAGTTGGGGCAGGTGGCGGAGTCAAAAGTCTCTTTATACATCTTGTTTTCCGCTCGGAGGTTTTCATTTTCAACTCTTAGAAACTCGGCTTCGTTGTGCTCATGACGAGTCTTCATTCGGGTTCGTCTATTTTGAAACCAGAACTTGATTTGCGAAGGTTCAAGGCCTAGCTCTTGACTCAGTTCCATTTTTTGTTTGCCGTCTGGCATAGGGCACGTTCTGAAGAAAGCTTCAAGCTTTCGTACTTGCTCCTCAGTATGGCACCGGTAACGCTTCTTTTGACCTTTACCGTTGTTGTCATTGTCCTTACCGGGCTCTTGGACGTCGTCGGTGGAAGGGCCGGGCTCCATAGGCTCGATCCCAAATATGGCTTCGAACTCTTCCTCTCCCATATTCAGCAAGTAACGATAACTTTCAAGTGTGTTGGGTTGAGACATCTTTGATTTGGTTAACGATTTCTCAAAGTTTGATATCTCTTCTTGTATTTTCACTCTATGGATTTTTCTGGGAGACTGCGTATGCTTTAAGAGTCTCTCTTTCGAGCACGAATGAGAATTATCAAGAAGATGCCTCCTTTAAAATTAGACGTGGGTTTAGCAACTGTATTGCCTCTCTCGAGTGTTCTGGCTTTCTCGATTTTCTTTTCATCGTATCTCTCGCCCAGCTCGTCTCCTTCCATCTTTCCGTGGAAGGGGGCCCCTTGTTGCTGTCTCCACCGTCAATTTGCTGGCGAGTTCTTCAATAAAGACGAGTCGTATCTCTTTTCTGCCGAAAATGTCTTTGTCTCCCACTCAGCTTATTTTTTATCCTTTCTTTTTCAAAGTAGTGGCGTCTCGTCCAACTTTTCCGTAGAGACGTCGGATTTGCTTGGCTCGAGATTGGAGACGAGTAGCAGAGGTGATACTGATAGGGAATGGTAGACAGGAAAATTTGGCCAGTAGAGACTTCCCCTGCAAAAATGAAAAAGAATGCGGCAGTATATGTTCTTCATATTCTAGAAAAATTGGAACGATACTGTTTTACCCTTATGTATACTTCCATTGAATCTGAATTGAGGAAGTTCCTTCATTTGGATTGGATTGAATTGTATGTCCCGAGTTGCCCTTCACTTTGAGCTTGCCACATATGTGCTTTGCTTAGTTGGGCCTTGTTTTCTTTCGGGTTGCCTTGGACCATCATCATTTTCCATGCCATCGGGTCCGTGGACCGGAGGGCTCCTTTAATTTGAAGGTTACCTTGAAGGCGAATGAGTCCTATCGCATTCCATTGGGTCATTTCATTTTGCGACACTCTTGAGGCACTTTGCAATCCCCTGGGTGAGAATGGAACAAATCCAATTTAGCATTTTGCAACGATTGAGGGTAAATTGGAACGACACACAGTTACCCGTCTTCGAGCTCGCCTGGGCTTTTCACTTGAAATTTCCCTACGTGAGGCCATTCAACATTTCTCATTATGGCAGTCAGCGACGTTGCCACAAATTGATCCGCCCTAAATCTAGCATAAAAAGGGATTCACGCATTCGACGGGATAAATAAATTGCCCCCTTGTCCTTGAATTAAATTGAGACACCTAGAAAGCTGAAAAATATCATACGCAGGGGAATTAAGCATGAAATGAAAGGTGCACTTATTCAAGGTCAGTTCTGCCTCTCCTGTGGCTCTTCGATAATCAGCTAGTCTCGTGTTGGTTCGAGTGTGGATAACCGATGTTTGAGAGTCCCTACTCACTGGCTCCTGATCGCGGCTTGGGACGTCTGTCAACGCTAAACTGGTTGACCAGGGCAGTAAGCTCATCATCTGGGTAATCTCTTGAACCTTCTAGCAACTGATGCTCGAATTGGGCATTGTTGTTGGCAAATGCTGGCGATAGATTTCTCATTCTGTCCTCGCCATGAGCAATTTGACTTCTCATGCTGGAGCCTTCATCATTACTCGAGAAAGTGTGGGGATCACCAACTGTCCTGCTGCCAAAAACTCCTTCCATTCGAGGATTAGAGAAGTGGAAGTGCTCGGGATAACTTCTTGTCTGATTCTCTGGCTGCGCAGGCGCGCTGATCATGGGATGAGTTCTAGCCACAGGTTGGTGCTCAAACCAAGGAATCTGAATACACTGCTCCTGCGGTCTATACTCTTGAAGAGCATTAGGGTGATTCTGGGGGATACTTTGATTAACGCCTGGGGGATTGATGGCATGACTACTAGCTTGGTTGATGATGGGAATTGGCTCGCCCCATGCTAATCTGGGGAACTTATGGTGGCGAGGAGACTCGACGTTCAGGCTTGGATCAGTCCCGCCTTGGTTTTCTTGATTCTGAGCTGCATTGTGTTCTCTCACCCTTTTTCTGTACTTCTGAAGATGACTCGAAACATTTGCTTTAGTGAGTCCCTCTACCTTCATAATTTCCAGTATATGTTGCGGCCGTGCCGAATCTATTCCTAGCTGCTGAACTGCATTAACAAACATACGATGCAGCTCGGGAGACCAACTCATCTTCTTTCTCCAGTTGCTTGGAACAAAATTGAAGGCTTGATGCTTGTTCTCATGGTCGTGCAATTGCTTCCTTACCACGTGCTGCCATATGTTTTGAAGCATCTGAACTCTAACTGGTTTCGTTACGACGTCTTGGGCCCCATTTAAGACAGCCTTCATTAGGGCTTGCTGGTCATCGCTTGCCGATATTACGAGGACTGGCATGTTTAATTTAGAATTGATGACTTCCAAGAGAGTGAAAACATCCATGTCAATCCCTACCATGGCGGTGAGGACGATATCAAACGGGTCACTACTCCTCCTTAATATCTCTAAGGCCTCTGTCGCCTTTGCTTGAGCTACAACCTTATACCGGCATTTTCTTAATACGGTAACAAGGATTGACAGAGAGACTGGATTACCGTCAATGGCCATGACTAGTAGACCCTCAGGGTAAGGAACTTCATCAGCTTTGACCAGGGTTGAACATGCGCCCGTTCCCCTAATACTCGACATATTTCTGGATCTAGGACTGCCGATTCGAGACCGCCTCGGGATGTCTTCTCGGACTTGAGGGATCACGAGATCGTTGATGCCTTCTCGTAACAGGCTTTGAAAGCCGATGCTTTGATGGTGAAGGTTTTGAATTCCTCTCCCACGAGAACTCCTTCCTCTCTATCTTTCTCCTGCGAGTTCTTGCGAATGAACTCTGACTATCAAATGGGGACAAGTTCTCTCTCTGGCAATAGCAACGACTTCCCTCTTCACGGGCAGCGCTATTAGATTTTCCGAGGGAGAAAATCTGATATTCAGCTTTTGATCAAAGGGGAAATCCTTGTTTCTCACTCAGTTTGTCTTCTTTTTTCTTTTCGTGATAGAGGGCCCCTGTCAAGATCTCCACCGTCGATTTACTGGCGGGTCCTCCAATGAAGACAAGTCGTATCTCCTTTTCGCTAACGTTTGCCGTGTCTTCCACTCAGCTCATCTTTCCGTCTTCTTTTTCAAAGTGGCGGTGTCTCGTCAAACTTTCTGCGGAGATTTCGGACTCGCTTAGCTCGCAGTCGCCATCTGATGGGAATTCGAGCCAACGAGGGTGGTGCCAATAGAGAATGGTAGATAAGAGAAATCTTGACTGGTTGATACCGTCACTATGAAATCAATATTTACTTCAAAGCAGATTACCATCTTCGCATTCCGCTCATCTGCCTCACCTCTCTCCCCCTTTCTTTCGTATTCTGCTTTCAAAAATGGCCAATTCTCCTAACCATACCTTATCCGCCGAAGTCCTAGCTGGGTGGGAGAGACTCTACAATCTTCTTGGTAGAGGTTACGCTCATATAGCCAAAAACTCTACCGTTGAGGCTGAAATCATCGGTTTATTTAGGACCGTGGACGCTGCTTCTGTTGAGGGTACCCAACTAGGGAAGGAGTACCGGAACTTCTCGACCCTCTTCATCAATTTTCTGGCTGCCTATAACCGTGCTTATGAGACGGTCCTTGTGACCGCCGTCGTGAAAGCCCGTTACCGAGACCGGCACGAGCGTCTGGCAACAGTTACGTTTGTGGCTGATAATCACAAAAAGGCCCTCAAGTTTGCCAACGATCAGCTTTCGTGGCTGGTTCGTGAGAGGGGAAAGTTGGTGGACCGTCTGGCCTTGGTCCGAACTTACGCCGAACAGGAGCCAGGCAATATTGTGATGAGGTGTAAATGTGGTTGGCTGCAGGAGAGACTTGATGACATTACGGCAGATATTGCTTTCGAGAGGGCAGCGGTTCCGGACCTGGAGTTTGCCGTTGAGCATTACGATGCCACTATGGCCCAGGTTAAAGAGAAGTGCGATCGCCTCTTCTTTAGGCTCGCGGAGCTTGATCTCGAGAGCGCCCGGTGCATCCAGAGCATCAACTGTTTGGAGAGTCAGTTGAGCTCTTTCGTAATGGTCATCAGGGCCCAGTTTGGCTTTACCTTTCCTCCCCAGTGAGTTGTTGTAATACTCTTTGATGAATGGAATGAAAGAAAAGCTTCACGTGTTTTGTTTTGTTTTTTTTTTAATTTTCCTGCTATCGTTTCTTCCGCATAGCATAACAGAACGATTTGAGGTACCGAAGATGTCGAGGCTTAATGTTCTTCTTGATGTTCTTGTTTAATTGCTCCAGACGATGATATCGAGAACATTGATGATGGGTTCGGCGGTGGCCCCCACTATCCATCTTGAGATCACGAACAATAACGCTATGACAACTCGATCAGTGCGCTGGTAGTAAATCCGGCCACCTGTTGTGTGCCCACTTTTATCCATATTTTGTTTCTTTCGGCGTCCACTTGCTCGTGTCGGTCGCCTGTAGCGTCGGGAGAAATTCCTGTGGGCCACGTTCATTAATAGAACCTCGGTCCTCTAAAGCCCTCCGCATGTTTCGGATAAGAGGAAATTTTAAGACCGGTCTCTGGTTGATTTGATCAGGTAAAGGTATTTGTTTCATGGGTTCTGATTATATAATCCATATTGTTTTTCAAAAGACGTGGGATCCTCTGCAATACATTAAATATGCCCCCATGTTTAATCAGTATAAATCCACCGTCATATCAGAATACACTGCCCATACAAGTTTACGGATTGACACAACTTTGTCTGTCAAAGATGGACAATGTTCGTTTGCCCCCCAGAATTAACGATTGAAGCCTCGGTGTTTTTCGTCTTTTGGTATTTCTGAAGATGATTCTTGATATATTATTGAACTTAATTTTTACACCCCTCTGGGGTATCTAGGATCTCCCTGCAAAAGAAAAGGATATAATTAGTATGCGACACAAGAAATGTCGGTCCATGACTCCTATATTAGTCCAATTTGATTTTTTCTATTTTATAGAGAAATCAGAAGAAAGAAAAAAAAATTTCCTTAGGAAGAAATGGGTTAATTTCTGATACAGAATTTTTTTTCAGATTTATTATTATTTTTTTTATTTTTTTAAAGGAATGTGACAAAGTCTCTTGACGTTTACTAAAATTTTTGAAGGAATTTCCTTTTTATCAAAATAAATTTTCAGAGGTAAATTTGTCAGGAAAATTTTATTTTTATTAAAGCAGGAAAGACATGACAGAAATCCTTTATTGGTTAACGAAATTCCCCCGAGACATTAGTCTAATTTTATTTAGAGAAACTTTTCTTAGAAAAACATGAGCGAATTTCTCGAAAAGAATTTTTGTTGCAAGTTTTTATAATTTGAAAGAATGTGATAAAATCACTTGATGTTTTTTTTAAAGGAATTTTTCTTTTTATCGAAATAAATTTTCAGAGAAAAATTTGTCGGGAAAATTTCATTTTTATTGGAGAGAAAAAAAAACATGACAAAAATCTCTTATTGGTCAATTAGTCTAATTTTATTTAGAGAAAATTTTCTTAGAAAAACATGAGCGAATTTCTCGAGAAGAATTTTCTTGCAAGTTTTTATAATTTGAAAAATGTGATAAAATCACTTGATGTCTACTAGAGTTTTTTTTAAGGAATTTTTCTTTTTATTGAAATTTTCAGAGGAAAATTTTTTCAGGAAAATTTCATTTTTATTGAAGCAATAAAAATATGACAAAAATCCCTTATTGGTTAATAAAATTCCCATGAAGGGATTTTTTTACATCATTTTTTCAAAAAAAAATTTTTAAAAGAAATGAGGGACAAATTTAATTTTTATTTTCTTTTAAAAAGAATGGTCGTAATATCAAGCTCAAAAACTGACTAACACCTAGCATGGACCGACCGAAAATAAATACAAGATAAAATTAGAGAACTTACTTTTACCTTGGAGAAATGCAAATCACATAGTCATGCGCATGACTCAAGTGAGGAGTGGACTCTAGAAAATAAAAGAAGGAGAGACAAGGTATGGACCTAAAAAGGCTCCCACTATCTGAATTGACAAACTTACCCTCCGCGCAATCAAATCACAATGGGAAGAATTGTCAATTCAGATAATGAGCGGAATAAAATATGGTCAACCCGAGCGCAATCGACGCAAGAGCTTTGCATATTCGATCCCTATCTATGGTTTTCTAGGAAGAATTTCGCGACTTGGGTTTAGACGCTTGTGTGTGCAGGTGTCGTGATCCTCAGAGTATGCAAGACATGCACAACAATTGATATCAAAACAGCGCTTCTAAAAATGTGCGAAATTAAACAAATAAACCCAACACCGAGCCTGCAAAACAATGGGGTTAGCCAAACACTCCGCCCCTTATAACTCCCATCCTGCAAAAACATATAACACCTATAGAATGAGTCCCAAACAATATCTCCAGAAGCGAGATATGCATGAAATTTTCATTGGCCTAAGTCCACTAAGACTCTTAAAATTTCGAAAAAATTTAAGTATTCCAATTGGTATCTTTTTTCGAAAATTTAAAAATCTCTGTCCCCAGTGGAGTCGCCAGTCTGTCGCGACCCTCTAAAAAAATTTTAAATTTTAAAAAGGGTTAACGGATTATTAGGTTAATTAGATTTGACTAACCTAACGCGGACCCTCCCAAGCCCTACCGAATCGCAACTTTGGTTTTTGTTTAAATGATTTTAAAATTTGGAGTCGCCACTAATCGTTCTTGGTAGGTCGATTAGAAACCTAAATAAATTAGCGGGAGAACTAATTTATTCCTGCGAACCAGAGATTAGGAGCTCGGAGACTTGGTTACACTAGTTAATTAAAACTAATGCCCTTTCGGTACCTTAATTTCATGGATATCCTAATTCGGCAACTCAGGCTTGGTTTATTCCTAAGGCTATAGTAGGGTATTCTCTTTTGTGTTTTCACTTTTTAAATAGGATGCATGGATGGTATATATTTTTATTTGTTATATTTTTTTAAGTGTTAAAGATTCCCTGAAGCCGAAAGAAGGAGTGTGTTAACGACTTCTGTGCAGTATTACAACCTACTTATCTTTTGGGTCTGATGATTCAAAAATTAAATTATAGGAAGTACATGACAGTGAATAAACACCTCCAATGGGAGGCCTAGCATTGGCTTGGCTCTTCCCTTTGGGATTTAAGGTACAGGTATTTAAGTTGCAAGTATTTAAACTACTGTAAGTAAAAACCTCCAATGGGAGGCTAAGCAATGGCTTGGCTCTTCCCTTTGGGATTTAAGGTACATGTATTTAAGTTGCAGGTATTTAACTACTGTAAGTAAAAACCTCCAATGGGAGGCTAAACATTGGCTTGGCTCTTCTCTTTGGGATTTAAGGTACATGTATTTAAGTTGCAAGTATTTAACTACTGTAAGTAAAAACCTCCAATGGGAGGCTAAGCATTGGCTTGGCTCTTCCCTTTGGGATTTAAGGTATAGGTATTTAAGTTGCAGGTATTTAACTACTGTAAGTAAAAACCTCCAATGGGAGGCTAAGCATTGGCTTGGCTCTTCCCTTGGGGATTTAAGGTACAGGTATTTAAGTTGCAGGTATTTAACCACTGTAAGTAAAAACCTCCAATGGGAGGCTAAGCATTGGCTTGGCTCTTCCCTTTGGGATTTATGGTGCAGGTATTTAAATTGCGGATGGACTTTGTCCTCTCCATTCTGGGGTATGAATTCTTTAAAATAAAATACAACGAATTGATTCAACAATTTGAAATTTGTGCGCGCTTGAGGACTCCTCCAAGCCGATTTTGTGCTTCCATAGGGTTGACCATTGATATAAAGCTGCGGCTTCCTGACATAAAATAGAGTGAAATGTCAGTATACAAAATATGTGCTAATCTGCACCTAAAACCAGAAGAGTGGAAATAGTACTTATCTCCCATTTTTTTGGGAGGGATTTCTATAATTGATTTTCGCTCTCTATGTTCCCAATATAGAGAGTTTCTTTTGAATTAAGAGGGACTTTTAGTCACAGATCAGTTGAGAAATCGGTGGACAGCTTAGGAGCTTGTCTGGGCCGATTTTTGCATATCTACGAGATTTTTGCTGTTGACGTAGAGATATCCTTCTCCTGACATAAAATATGGAAAAAAAAAGAGGAGATGGAGAAAGTGTATACAATTTGTGCTAATTTGCAAGTAAAACCATAAACAAATGAATAAATAAAAACACTTAGCTCGAATTTGCTTGCTCGTTGACGAGGATGAACTCTTGATTTATATTGATCGATGAAGGAATTTGTGATGATAATCCCTAGCTTTGAACTCCCATCATCTTCAAAATTCTCTCTCTTTTGGTATTTTCTTTCTCTCAAATTTTTCTTCAATCTCCCAAAACTCTCTCAAACATCCAAAATTTTCTCTCCAAAAAAAATCCTCCCCAAACACTTCAAATTTTCTCTCTCAAGAATCCTCTCTCAAGCTCACTTCTTTCTCCTTTTATAACCTACTCATCTATCTCCCATTCTAATTTTTCCACTAACTCTATCTCCCATTCTAATTTCTCCACTAACTCTTCTTCATTTTCATCTTCCATTCTCCATCTCTATCTCACATTCTAATCTCTCCACTAACTCTTCTTCATCTTCATCTTCCCTTCTCCATATTTATCTCACATTCTAATTTCTCCACTAACTCTTCTTAATCTCCATCTTCCCTTCTCTATTCTTATCTTCCATTCTAATTTCTCTACTAACTCTTCTTCATCTCCATCTTCCCTTCTCTATTCTTATCTTATTTTCTCCATCCATTCTTCTCCAACTTCTCTTCTTCATCTCCTCTTCTTCATCTTCCCTTCTCTATTCTAATTTATCCACTAACTTTTCTTTTTATTATTTGTAAAATAATCCTTCAAGAGTTAGGTATTTGCACTTTAGTCCTTGAATTTTAAGTATTTACAATTCAGTCCCTGAAAAAATATATTTCTTTAAGTCCAAATCTCCTCACAATTTTTGACACACCAAAATTTACCACATGTCAAATTTAAGCTCATTTCTTGTCGCTGAAAATAATGCATAATTTAATTAAAGCCCTTTTGCAAAATTAAGTCATTCTGGGTATAATTGGGCCAAGATGAAAATTTAAAATATTAGAAGACAATGTCACAACTCATAAAAAGTGAAAGTTAAAAATAAGTTGACTCAAATTAAATTTTTTTAGGCCCGATTCGAGATTATACTCGTGAAGGAACACGTGACTCGAATTGGATTTTTCTGAATTTGCGATGGCCAATATGAAAATAGATTTAAAATAAAAATATTAACTATCTTTGTGTATTTTTTGGCCTCAAATGTTATTTTTTCAAAATTTTCAAATATTTTTGTATTTTAAAAAAAAAAATTAAAATATATATAATATGAAAAATTACTTTTTGGTCAAAATTCATTCCCTAGGCTTGGCTAAGGTTCCCAAAGTTGATTTTTCAATTTTATGAATTTTTATGGATTTTCTATTAATTTTTGAAAATAAATAAATAAAAAATACGTAAAAATACTGAAAATATAAAAAATCGTTTTTTGGTCAAAATTGGTTCCCTAGGCTTGGCTAAGGTCCCCAAAGTTGATTGTTCAATTTTATGAATTTTTATGGATTTTTTATTACTTTAGCAATAGAAAAAATGATTAAAGATCAGGTGTCAACAGAACCTAAAGATGAAAATATTGCACAACATAAAAGGGATAAAGAATGATTTGCTGCTTGGAAAAAAAGAACTCTACTGCTCGCATTATGTTACTGAGTAGCATGGAAAATGACATTACGCGAGTGTTCAGGCATTTTGACAATGCCAAAGACATGTGGGCATTAGCAGCCATGTTTGGTGAGACATCTATTACCAAACTGAGGTAGCTCGCTATAAGGTTTGACTCTTATAACATGTGGGCATTGGCAGCCATGTGGACAAAATATGAAACAATATTTGAGGCGCATGTCAAGCATGATTAGTAAACTAAAATATGTTGGCCACATCATAACTGATGAGCAGCAAGTGCAAGCAATAATCCGTTGTTTCTCTCAAAGCTGCAAGCATATGAAAATTCACTTGATCCATAATAAAAATATAAAGACCTTTGAGGATGTTATACGTCATCTTGAGCTAGAAGAGAACCGCCTTTTGGCAGCTAAACTAGAAATCGACATTTATTTTATTGATTGTAGCTCACATGGCGCTTTAAGCTCCAAGCGTAAGCATGCTAGCGGGTTTAAGAAGTCGAAGGGCAAGGGAGTGGATCCTTCAAGAAAGAAATCAAAGTTTAATCGACATAGCAAAGGAAAATGTCATTTCAAGAAAAGCATCTCAAAAGTGAAGTGTTTTATCCATGGCAAGAAGGGTCAATTTGCTCGAGATTGTGATGAGCCAAAGTACGTAGAAACTCTTTGTACTTTTGAGAGTAATACTTATGTATCAACATTGATTTTTTTTTTTCCTAAATCTCATCATTTGTGGACTGTTGACTCATCAGGACCCATAAACCATGTAGCGAATGATAGAGATGTCTTTGTGGAGTTGAAGCAAAGTAGATATATGTGGGGAATAATTATAGAGCGAAAGTCAATGGGATTTGCACCTGCCAATTAAATATACGTGGTGGTTGTACGTTGTCCCTACATAATGGGTTATATGCTCCAAAAATTGGTCGAAATTCAGCTTATTTATTGATTTTGGTTAAACTTGGTTTTAGTTTGAACGGTTACAATGATGGTATTGACTTGTCATTGGTTTTATTTGACCTTGGTTGTGGATATTTTTTTGGATAATTTTATTATATTAAATGTAGAATACAATAATAGTAATGTTTGTTATTTCCTATTTACATCTTCTGAATTTTGTGATAATGATTTGAATACATGACATGTTAAATTTGGTCATATTGGCCAACAACGAAGGAATAGATTAGCCAAAGAGAGCTTATGGGGCAAAGAGCTTCAGTCTATCTTAGGAAATGCTTGAATCACAAAGAGACCATGATTAACCAAAGAGGGCTTACTGGTTGCTACTTAGACAACTTCGGTCTGTGTTAGGAAATGCTTGTGGCCTATGTAAAAAGGATAATTGAGTTTCTCATAGTTGGGTCTCTAAAAAGAACAATTGCCGAGTATACTAGGATTAGTTTATAAAGCCGCTAAATGACGATTGAGTTTATTATCCAGGGATCAGATAATAGGGATTTCGATGACATAAGATATGACTTCTTACACTTGACAGTACGACATTAGTCGGGAAATGTCACTCCACATACCTAGATAATTTGTTCAGGTTATAATTGGATAACAACATTGAGTTGTATGGTCAGATCCAATCCAAATCAACATTAGATCCGATGCAAATATCTCACTTGGATTTTAAATCTAGGCCACCAAACGCAACACTTGTCATGGGTCGGGACAACCTTCAAAGAGCGCTCCCGCAATTTCATTCATGGTTAGCTTGAATCCCAACAGGACCATGATTTCTTTGATCGCAAACAGTTCGCAACTTTCATCCGATCATATCTCTAATCGGTGAATTACGAACATGAGTGCCAACTAGTATATGAGTAATACTCATTATTTATAGCTACCAATAAGAGATATTTCGACGGGAACGGAAAAAAGATATAACTTTAGAAATTGCGAGGTTTCATGTCTTCAACAACTCCAAATGAAATTGCTGGGAGCGTGAGAATGCGTGAGTGAGAGAGCAGGATTCCGCAGTTTGCATACAGTACATATCACATATAGTGTGGCTTGTAAAATAGAATATTATAAGATGGGGAAAAAAAATTCCAAATGAGAGAGACTCCCTCCTCCCCCAAATGGGATGGATATCACTGCTTATACTTAATAGCCAGATCAGAACAAGAAGATGATAACAAGGAATGACAGGTTGGCATGCACAAATAAATTACTTCACTGCAGAGAGATGGAGAGAGATCATCAGGTGTCACCATTTTTAAAGGCCATCATCACTTTTTCTTCCTTTCTCTCCTGCAACTGCACCAAAAGTAATGCGTTCATATTCATTTTACCAAAAACCTGCCCGCAGCGAGAAGGCCTTCCTTCTTTTCTTCTTCTATTATTGATCAGGACCTTTCCCCGTTGTTGCTGTGGTACCACCCCACCTCGAGGGGTTCGGTTACATTTAACTGCGGCTTGCTCCCTGCGCCTCTTCGAGATCATCTGGAGCATTTGATGTGTGCATGCAATTTGAAAGCCCAAGAAGGAGAGACCGACAGAAGGGGACGATTGAGAAGTGCCCCCACCTCGAAGGGTTCGACGTATTTAATGCGAGGCAATCATGAAACTCCAGCTCATGATCAGCGGTACAAGAATTATAGGATGTAAGCAACCATCTTTGTAGTGAACGTTTAGCCTCTCTCTGGAGAGGACGAGCCTCGCCAGTGGCCACTGAGACTCAACCCTCGGCAACTCTTTCTACTGTATGGCCGTTGGTGATTGCCTGAGGCTTGGCAACCGGCGGAGGAAGAATGGGACAAAAAAGAAAGAAAATAAAAAGTGAAAATTTTATTAAAAAATAACTTAAAAAATTATCTACGTCAACACTAGTCACACCAAGTAAGATAGCCACGATTTCCATCCAAAATTGGTTGAAGAGACCGAATTGACAAATTATTAGAAGGTTTAGGACTAAATTAACAAATCGTAAAGATGTCAAGGACTAAATTGATACAATTAGAAGGTTTAAGACTAAATTAGCAAATTGTTAAAAAGCTTAAGATTAAATTGGTACAATTGAAAGATTTATAATCGTTTCACAGTAGATTTAAGAATTTTTTTTTTTTTGTATAATTTTCTCAAGTGGCTTGAGGAGGTGTTGTACGTGCAATGGTGGTCGTCGTGGTCCTGCATGTTGGTGTGGTCAGGTGTGAGACCGAAAGCCAGAAGATAGAGAGATTCCTTTTCTTGGATCTAATGCTTGATGGATAGGTGGCGCAAATTGAACGCTGTGATGCCACAACTCATCCACGGTGCACCAACTGACCAGCTATGCGGGTTGTGTACGACGAAAAGACACTATCATGAGTACCATGTCCCAAATTGTCAACCAAAAAAAAAAAAGAGGGGGGGGGGGGGGGGGAGGGGCACGAAATGAAGGATATCGAAAGAAAGCTATACCACGGAGAGTTGTCTAGCTTTTTTTTTTTTTTAAGCTTGATCATTGCGGAACATTTACGAGTATATAGTAATACTAAAATTATCTTGATTCAAAAGTCTTAGCGCTTGGTGGACTGAAGAGAAGTAACTTATATTTCAATTTCCTCCCTTTGATTGAATTAAAGAAGCGAACTTAGCGATGATGTGTAAAATTGTTGATTGATGGTTTCCCAAACATAACACGAAGGAGCGACTCGTGTGCAAGAACAGGATGATCTCGCTCATCCTAAAAACATTTTGACGGTAATCACGGATGTGCCCTACTATTGATTAGCTAGCCAAAAACGACTCCACGTGGCAAAATTATTGGTGCTACGGCCTTGAAAAACGACCAGTCGAATCCAAAGAGCCATGGCATCTCCCCCCTGCATTTCTTCGAGCGTTCGGAGAATAAAGCGTATCTGAAACTTCGGACTGTTTTGGCACTCTTCGCCATCCCCTCTGGTCCCCTATGGGTTTTCTCATGTAAAAGCTCCATGGATGTCCGCATCTGGTCTCGGAGCAATAGCCAAGAGAGTTCCTAGATCAGGACAGCCCCGACACACCAACTATGAACTGATAGCAAAGCAACAACAACGATATCAAACTTCAATTCGAGAACGACGGGATTGACAGCGGAACGATACGCTGTCGCCGTGTAAAGATAAATCGACCCTTTAGGACAAAACGATCCACAGTGAGATGATGTTTGAAAGAAATCCCAAGAGTTCCCTCCACCGTACATGAAGAAATTAGATTTCGCTGGCCACGAACAGTGGAAAGTGAAGAGAAAGCACAGGGTCAATTACCTCAGATCGGGTTGGATATTCAAATAGGAATTTGGTGTCTCCATCGTGGAACTTTGCTATCAAGATATGGCGATCGTGATTATGATGTGAATGGCGTACCAAAACGGCTGTCCTCATCAATAATGCAAGTGGGAAGGGATCTCATAAAATGCAAATTAATATTTGTATAATGTATGCGCAATATCTATGATTTTTATAATATGCATACAGCAGCATCATTCGTGACCCCACCATCTCCATAGGGTCAAGAATTGGTCGTCGTCATCCAGCGTAGGATCTTCCAGTTCCTCTTGGATTCGAACTATAATAGACTGCGTGAAATTAGGCTCGACACCATACTTTGGACACAGAGAGAGAGAGAGTAGATTGGCATTTAACATGGGAAGACCTCGTTGCTTCAATAATGGAAATGGATAGAGAGGTGACAATGACATTTGAATCACTCTGGCTTTCAATACCAACAACCCCATCATCGATTCCCTCCCTAACGAAGAAGAAATTGACCCGTTTGTCTAATTTAGATTGCTCAGCACATAAAAAAACAGATTCCTTTATGGGAAGCTATGTCACAAGATTTGCAAAAACTCTCTCGACGAACATACTACGTCGTCACGACGTCAATCAAAATTAATGTCCTCGTTATGAAATCCATTCTGTTATCGATCGGGTCTACTCGAACCTAGCTCCTCCACCGATCTAGTGAAGTAGCTTCCGCGACAAGCCTACTTGAGTTGTTAACCTCACTAGCCTTCAATTCATTAATATAGAACGTTCCGTGCAAGATCTATATATCTCGTACTTTAAGCCGATTTACTCTCTTACTACCCAAAGCAGCAGTAGTAATAACAGAAATAATAATGACAGGTCGCTCCGATAGATATGGTATTATTTTTCACACGGATGTGCTTTTCTTTAATTATTAAGCGATCTTATTCAAGGATTGGGCCCGTAGTAAACATTGTGGACAATTTTCAGTCCCTGTATGACTCAGTCGGGGCGAGATGGACTCAAGGACCGGATGGACTCAAGGGCCGGTTTTATCATTACGGCAGGGATGGAATCCAGCAAGATGGATCCAATATGGTGAGAAGCTTATTTGATTTTGGTAACCTTTCATTCCAGTTTAGAACTCACATCTCCCTTATTTCAAAAGTGCCAAGCCCGAAAGACTTGACCCAGTTCAGACAAATCGATTCGTGCAACTTCGATAACGAGATCATTTCCGAGGCAACGGTTGACCGCCTTGAACCTTGGCTTCCTGAGTTGATTGCTTTGGAACAAAGTGCCTTTGTGAGCGGCAGAATGATTCAAGGTGGCATCTTGATTGTTCAAGAGGTGCCGTACTAGTGAGAGTTATGAAAAGAAAGAACAAATTCCGGGCCTGAAATTGGATAATTCAAATTGAATAGGCATCGCCTAACTTTGTCTAATCTTCTGTTTGCAGATGACTCGATATTCTTTCTTGATGGGAAGATTAAAAAGTATCGGAAGCTAGCTGTGTTTTTTTTTTTTGAAAATGCTTCCTCAACATTACTATCGGGGACTGTACAATCTCAATCACGGGCTCATACATTATCATCGCGTATTTTTGCATAAAGTACTCATTTGGTTCGGAGATCGTGTAATTAAAAATAATTACTTTCAGATTGTCAAGCTAACAACTTTTTTTTTTAGGGGAAGGGTAAGATATGTATTAGCTTTTTTTTTTCTTTTTTCTCAAAATCAATGTGATCTTGCTACAAGCCGAACCATCAATCTTAACAAATTTGGAATTTTTTTCAGTCGTGATTGTCCGCAATCGCTCAGACAAAATATGGCAAACGAATTAAGAGTCTCAGAGGTAGAGAAGACATTCCATCAAATTGGAGACAATAGAAGAAACTGATTTTTAATCAAAGTTGTTGCGTAAGCCCTGGCCCAATACACAAAATCCCAATTTCCATTTGTAAGGCTTGTCACGATCTTCTTAGAGGTGAACCACTAAGGTTGCGTTTGATGGACTAGATAAAATTTTGGATATGATAACTTTTATCCAATCCGGCCTTCTGAGTGATGCGAAATCCGTACACAATTAGATATAGTCCGGATAAAAAAAAAATCTCACCTAAAGGGTGAAATAGACCCAGAATAGGATATATGAATTTTGAAAAACTCGTTGAAAAATCAAAATCACGCCCCCCATCGCTCTTCCTCTCTTTTGCCCAGCACCACCATCATCAGACTCCAATGGCCACCGCTCCTCCCATCAGCAATGACCTGCTTCCTGCTTTCGGCCGCCAGGAAAGGCCATACCGAAGCTTGCCAGCCCTACCTCTTACTAATGTCGCTCAACTCCATTAACAACTTGCGAAACTGAACTAAATCTGAGTTGTGAGGCCTGTAAATTAATGGTGAATATGCTGCAGATCGAAGAAGGACGGAAGGATTGTCTGTGAAGCTTCGGGCGCCACGACGTTGGCCGCAACTGGCGACATTGGGAGTTGCTTGATGAGATCGCTGGAAGTTCGCCTGTGCTTGTGGGGTAGCAAGATCACTGATGGCCTGCTGGATTGCGGTCGAGCAGGGCTGAAGATGCTCTCACCCATGCTGGACTGCTTCACCGGGATCTATGTATTAGTGTTTTTTTTTTTTTTTGCAGATGAATGTAACTGCAGCTAAAGGAGACATTGTAGTGCAGATCAATTAATTGTCCTTTTTACCTACTTTCAAAAGCTGGATTTGTCTAATGATGAATTGCCATAAGGATAGGTGATGGATAAGATCGCCATCGGCTGCTTCAATTGATTTAATCAATTAAACATTCAAATTTTAATTCACTTAAGAGTAGACACCACTATTCTATTACGGGCCGGCTAGAAATCCGAGTAAAACATGGTAAAATATTTGTGAAGATAGATGACTAAAAAAAAAAAATTAATAGGAGGGCCAGCGGATCATGGTGGACCTTAGACAGTGGCTGACTTGATTCACAAGGACAATAATAAGACGTGGAAAGAGCAAAACCTACGGAGTTCACTCAATGATAAAGATCTAGATGGAATACTCGCAATTCACTTAAGTATGAACTCCGAGAAAGATAGCTTGGTCTGAACTGACAGTAAATCAGGGAACTCCTCAGTGAAGAGTGGGTGCAATCGAATCCAAGATACCGGGCAGCAACAGAATACCAATTAAGCTTCATCTTCTTACCAGACTCCTAGGACTCTATGGACATGAACACTGACACTGAATACCTACCCGAAGATCAGAGTGTTCATGTGGACTGTGAATCTCACGAGAGGCTCCCTGAAGATAAATTTTGGATGGATCGTTCGTTGGTGGGACAATGGAAGTTGCAATAGCAAGTATTTGTCGAGATTTTTCAGGAACCTTGGTCGATGGCTTCCTCAGCAGTTCATGCTGGAGCCCCAAGTTTGCTGGAGTGGCTGAAGTACTACTCTAAAGCTAGAATTGATCTGCAGGTGTGCTTGGAAACCGATAGCTCATCACCGACAGGCTTTCTTGCGGGTTCTGTTCAGCCAGGGTGGGAGTTGCGAGACGTGGGGTATACTGGAACACGCTATTCACGAGATTTACAATCACAACACCAGCGGCCCCATCATCGAAGAGCTCTACAGGTTCTCTCTCCCCCTCTCTCCTAAATTTTCTCCTGCTTTTGATGATTCATCTGTCCATTTTGTGCTGTCATAACAGGGTGTTTGATGTCTTTTTGTGCGCAAAGTGCTATGTCGTATCCTGTCGCTGTATCTGATGTTCGGTTTGTGACCCAACACTTACTAATATGGCCAGTGTATCAGTGGTTGGTCGAACGATCGAGGCTATCTTCCACTCGTTTATTTGGCCTTTTGGTTGTTCTTCACGGTGTTTCTTTCCTTGGTTAGAAATCTTCAACAATTAGGCTTCTTAGAACAGAGCTATGTTCTTCGCTTGTTTCAGCTGCTCTGTTGGGCAATTGCTTCTCTGGTTCATGATACACTGAGTTTGCTCTTTGGAAGGATGTATAGATTTAGTCGATTACCAATGATGTTTCCAATCGATGCTGCGGCCAACTGATTGGATTACGACAAAAAAAAAAAAAAAACTCCCCTTTTGTCCGGGTCTAATGCCAATTGGGGTCGTGTTTTTTCGTAAAAAGCATCGAGTCAATAATGCATCTGTGCTCTTCCTCTTTTACGCATCGGTATTGAGTTGCAATGTCCGTGGGTGACGGTCGTAGGGTTGTGGGATCATAATGTTTTGATGTGCTTTCATATATAGGAAGGTCTACAACACGGGTTCTGCGCAAGTTTGGTGAGGGGCTGTACTCTGGATTGTTGACAACCATGACTGCTCACCTAAAGGATATATTGAAATCCGGCGAAGACGCCCAAGGAGGTTTGTTTCCTGAGGAACTAAACAGGAATGGAACGATCATAGTAAAGCACCGCAAATGATCAGGGACATTCTCATGTAAATGGATAGAACTTTCATCCAAAGCACCCGCGAGACCCCAGTTCATGAGCTTGGGTTGATTCTTTGGAGGGATAATGTTATCTACCCCAGCAAGATCCGCACTAGGCTTCTCAATACATTACTAGAAATGGTACTCAGAGAACGGACTGGCAAGGTCATCGATCGGGGGTCGATGAGGAATGTAACTAAAATGATAATGGAGTTAGGTTCTTCAGTTTATCAAGAAGAATTCGAACAGCCACTTCTGGAGGTGCCGGCTGAGTTTTACAAAGGCGAATCCCAGAAGTTGAACGAGTGTTGCAATTGTGGCGTGTATCTGAAGAAAGCCGACAGGCGCCTTAATGAAGAATTGGAGAGAGTAACACTACTTGGATGCCAAGAGTGAAGCTAAGATCACAAATGTCGCATTTGTTCAGCGGCTACTGGATGAGAAGGATAGCTAGCTACGATGAGATCGAAAGCGCTGCAATTAACAGCGATCACACGTTCCGGAATGCTTTGAATTCATCCTTTGAATACTTGATCAACTTGGATGGTTGTTCTCTGGAATTCACGCGTCTATTGTCAATGATGAGCTACGCAAAGGGTTGGAGGGCGTCGGTGAGGAGGGATGTGGAGGTTATTCTTGACAAGGCAATGATGTTGTTCCGCTACTTGCGGGAAAAGGATGTGTTCAAGAAGTACTAGGAACAGCATTTGGCCGGAAGGCTTCTGTCTGGAAGAAGTGTTTCTGATTGCGCAGAAAGGAGGTTCATTGCTAAGCTCAAAGCTAGAACGCATGCTCTGATCTGAAAATCTGCCAAGGTACGATGCAGGAGCTCTAGGGAAGCCAATGAGAGCTCCCACCAACCCCGTTTCCCTCCCCCAAGAGGATATGTTGATAAATGCTCACTAGAGACGTGCATGGTAACTCTTTTAAAACAAAAATTCTATTTCAAAAATACTTATGAAATACAAATTCGTTTGGTAACGTAATTTGTAAAATAGAAACCTGTTTGGTTCACAAATATATATTTCTACTTCTAAAACAATATTTTACTTCATAAGCTATTTTTTAAGAAATTTTGAGAAGTGAAAAAAAATTACTTCTCATCATCATAAATCATTTTTTTTCAGCCCTCCCTTTTCGTATTTTCTGTCTCTTTCTTTGCTCGTTTTTCTCAACCCGACCCATTTCAGACAATTCTTTTAATAATAAAATATTGGAAAATAAAAAAAAATGGAAATTCATAAGTAAAAAAAATCTAGAAATATAATAAAAATATCATAAAAGAAATTTCAAAAAATCATAAAAATATCAAAAATTAGGAAATTGGTCCATTAAACAGGCCAATCATATTTTTCATAATTTTACCCTCTCTTCCTTAAAAAATAATGATTTTGCCCCTTATGTGCAAATCATCTCAAAAAATTTCAAAAAATCAAAGAAAATGGGAAATGGTCAAATTTGATTGGCCAAACTCGTCTTTTACGTTTTTCACTTCTGATCTTTGTCAAAACGATGATTTTCCCTCCTATGGGTAAATTGTTTCAAAAATCCAAAAGAATTCCAAAAAAATCTCAAAAATTGGAAAATGAGCACATTCAACTAGGCAACCTTATTTCTGATATTTTTTTTTTCAAATCTTTTCAAAATGATAATTTTTCCCTTTGGATAAATTGTCTTGAAATATCCACAACTCCTTTCAAATCTCTAAATACCCTTTCTCTAAACTTTTGGGTTTCATTAGGGATGTCATGTTTCGATTTGATGCGTTTTATCTACATGTTCTTGATTTCTTGATTTGCGCACATATTTTTATTGATTGTGATTGATACGTTATATATTTCTATCTACATGAACTCTTAGATTTTATGTTTTTCTTTTCGCTTGTTTGGTGTAATCCAACAATAGGCGTGATTGCTCCAAAACACCCTTCTTTAATCCGATGGAGTCTATGATCTCATGCCCTCCATTTTTTTAAGAAAAAATTCAAGAAAACCAAAGCTGAGTTGAAAAGTAACTATGATGACGCCTCAATTTTTGCATTTTGTCTTTCTACGTAGAGATGCCTTCATGCCAAAATAAGCTCATCATTATTATAGTTTTATGTCCCAAGTTCTCAGTAATATCTAAGTGATCTCATGGCACATACAGCTATCATGGATTTGTGCTTCTAGAGATGGTTTAAGTATGAAAAATGTTAATATATTATGTCCATTGCGATATAAACCACGCTAGAGGCACAAGAGAAGAAGCACCGGAACCATGCATGCTTTTAGCCTTAATATATGAGCTCAGTCATCGTATTCATCAATACAATTTTCACATAATTTGGTCCATGTTTTGCATAAATGCAAATATTGACGACATATACATAAATCCGTCAGTATTTGCATCTAACTTTTCTTGAATAACATGCATTTTAGCTTAGGTTCAATAATTTTTCGTAGAATATTTCATATTAATAATGTTTCGGAAATCGAAATTTTCAACCGTTATCAAATGAATTTCTATTCGATAAGCATAAAATACCTTTCTCTAATCGGAAATCAACTTCAAAAGCAAAATAACTTTTGCCTTAAAAGTTGAACTAGAAAAATCAAATTCTAGCCAGAAATTGATTTTTCAAGTAAAAGTGTTACCATGTGCATCCTTGTAACATGTGCCGTCTGAAATGAACTTTATAGTTTTCTCGCTTCCTCTCCATATTCTTTCCTCCATAATTTTAAAATGGATTTCTATGCACATTCGAGACCGAATCATCGTAATTATACGGCCTACCAATGATTAGCTAGCCAAAAACGATTCCTCGCGGCACAATTATTGGTACTAACGGCCTTGAAAAGCAACCAGTCACCCAAAAGAGCCATGGCATCTTCCACCATGTTTCTTTAAAATAATTTTTTCCCGAAAGAAAGATTTCATTCATTAATAGGGTAATACTTCAAAATACGTAAAATATTTTTCAGCCTAACAATTTTCAATTAACTGCAAAAAAAAAATAACAAGGTATATTTTGGAGCTAAAAGCACACTCGCATCCTTATAAAATTTTGATTGCTTATTACTAGATTCAGTGATGAGTACGCATCGAGAACTCTCACGTCAATTGCAATGGCTTACACTCGTTTCCTTATAAAATTTCAAGGGCAATTGCAACAACTTGTGGTACGTATCTACGTTCAACGTGCCCATAACCATGGCCAAGCAGTACCACCAACATTAGTATATTGAAATAACACAAATCAAATGCATGTGAGAAACACTCAAATCCATATCTAGATGTAGTTTGGTTGAACTGGTCTCCACATTCACCCCAAGATCAGTTGTAGAAAATTATTCACACTCATGAACTCCCAAAACAAAGTGGGAGAGAAAAGAAAAGACAATTTAAGCAAAGAAAAAAGTCTTGAACTCCCACAAAATATGTCCAAATGTCCAGCGCTTGAATTCGCTTGAAATCAGGTAGAAATCTTGAAGATGAGAGACAAAGAAGTAGAGACATATAAAGGGCGGGGGGTGGGGGAGAGAAAAAAAATTAGGGGTAAAGGGGACGCGTTCTAAATTCATTTTTTTTAAAATGTTGAAGAGCATGAAGGGAAGTAAACGAGAATTTGATCACAAAAAACAGAGAAGAATAGACGACACATGGTTTTACCCAGGTTCACTTTTAAAGTAGAGTCACGTCTTGCAAAGAGATTTCACTATGTTTTTAGGTTTACAGCCGCTCAGCACAATACAATGATCGAAAACGAGCAACTATATATACTCTAAACATGGCCCAAAACCTAAACCTATAATAAATCTCTTAATCTCGCACTATACGGGCCAGCTTAAATAAAAACCCAAACCCCCGAGCCCCCGCCTGCTCACCGGCGAGCGGGGCAGCCGTCCGCTGACTGGACAATGGAACCCCCGTCGAGAGGCGCTGCCCTCGGACCCCCGCCAGCTGACCGGGCAGCGGGACACCCGTGTCGAGGGCGCTACCCCCTAACTCCCGCATTCCGTATGCAGGGATCACATATTGTTGGATAACACTTCAGTTTCCCTATGCTCACGTGGGTGTACCCGGTGTGAGAAAAGAGGGTTCCCGAAATATTCGCCAACTCCAACAGAGCATTTGTATCCGAACCTTCAAATAGTTTTTAGCACTCTCTGCCATCACCCCTGATTGAACATAGGTTTTGTCATATCGAAGCTCCACGATATAATGTCCGAACACGAAGTAACCCAACAGCCAAGAGAGTAGCTAAGATCATGATTGTCTGTGGGTGACGATAAATCGACCCTTTAGGACAATTTCCTCTTACCATTTAAGATAGGGAAAAAAAAATAAAGAAAAAGGAAACCTAGAATTCAGGTTATCGTCTATGAGGAATCAGGTTGCGTGGCCAAAAACGACGGGAAGTGAAGAAAGCACAGGTTATTAACTTCAGATTTGGGTTGGATATTCAAATAGGAATTTGGTGTCTCCATCATGGAACTTTGTTATCAAGATATGGGGATCGTGATTATGATGTCAATGGCGTACCAAAAAGGCTGCCCTCATCAATAATGTAAAGTGGAAAAAGATCTCATGCAGTGCAAATATTCGTAATAATCCTATGTGCATAATCCATAATTATATAATATGCATACAGCATCTTTCATGACCCCACCATCTCCATAGGGTCGAGAATAGGTCGACGTCGTCATACAGCGGAGGATCTTCCAGTTCCCCTTGATTTCGAACTAGATAATAGACAGTGCGTGAAATTGGGTTCAACACCATACTTTGGAGAGAGAGAGAGAGAGACTAGATTGGGATTCAATATGGGAAGACCTGGTTGCTTCAGTAATGGAAATGGATAGAGAGGTGACAATAATCATTTCTATCTTTCTGCGACTGATTTTGGGTTCAAGAATTTTTTTTTCTTTGCTTGAATTGTCTCTCCCACTATGTTTTGGGAGTTTGCGAGTGTGAATAATTTTCTATAGCTGATCTTGGACAAATGTAGAGAGCACTTCGGTCATTCGTCCAATCCATAGCCATCGATGAGAATATTTATGACATGACTCCATAAACGTTTCAAGATTATGCCGATCTCCTCTCTCGATTTAGATTTCAATTTAGATTCAGAGATTTTACTCTCCCGAATTAAATCTAAATATAAATCTGAGAGTTCTTTATAGTTATTTGATCTAATACTCTTTCAAGATACTACTGCGCACCGCAACCTGTTGCATTTGATGTGAGAGTTTTCAGTGTGTGCTTATCATTAAATCTGGTGATTAGCAATCAAAATTTTATGATGATAAATCTGTTCTTGAAGGATAAAAATATTTCTAGTTGCAGAATATGCTTTGTTATTTGCTTTTTTTTGCGGTTATTTGGAAGTTTGAAAAAAAAAATTATGTATCTCCCGAATATTATCCTATTAATGAATAGAATCTTTCTTTCGACAAAAAAAAAAATTAAAATACCAACAACCCCGTCACCGATTCCTTCCCTGACGAAGAGATTGATCCGTTTGTCCAATTAATCTCATCATTATAATATCCACTCTATCATCAGCGGGGCTACTCAAATCTTGCTCCTCCATCGATCTAATAGCGTTCCGCCTGCGAAGTTTCTGCGACAAGCCTAAGTATCTACATTGTCGTATACTCCCACTTAAGTAGTTTACCCCCACTAGCCTTAAATTAGTTGAGTCAACATCTCCCGCAAGAACGTTAAGCTGATTTGATTCTCTCACTACCCAAATAATCATAATAATAATGACAATTAAAGGAGATCTGTCTCGATAGACACAATTTGTTCTCAGAATGGATGCCCCCTTTCTTCGATAATCGCGCGATCTTATTTGTGTCAAAACTAGAGCACGAACGACGCGATGATGGGGAATTCAATATGGGAAGTTTGACATGCCCAACAACGGCCAACCAAATTAGTCAGTCTCGGGCCCATAAAAGACTCGAACGTTGTTAATCAAACAAGCAACATGGGCATCGCAGGTTTCAGAACTCGTGACGCTCAAAGCGGACACATGACCTTACGGCATGAAGTATAGGTCGTTCAGACATCGTGATAGTTATCATGAACAGTTAGGTCTCTAGAGAGAGGAACCAAGAACACGCTCGATTATGCTTCAGAAAGCGTCCTCCCGCTTTCTGCGGAACCATCACCAATTCAGTGGACATATAGTTCTCTGATACCAAGGAGATGCGCTAATTCTACACCGTATTCTGAAGTAGGACTACGATCCTTCGTTTCTAGCCACTTCAGATGCCACAAGGAAGGATTAGCCTAGGGATGCTTTCAGTTATATTCTATCAAAATAAGGGGGCCTCAAGGGACGTTCGCCATCATAAGTCCAACAGTTCACATAACAAACGAATTGTTCGATGCCACTAGAGTGCAACTGGAAAACATAGTGTTATGTTTAGCATGCAAGATTGAGCTTTCCTCAACATACATCGAACAGAATAGCATCCTTGTAATGGAACTTGACCAGATGAAAGGAAAATCAACAAGGCCGGCTGGCCTTGGCACGAAAATCATTGAAGAATGTTTTTAGCTGACCCTTCTGGTAGAGGCGCATTTGAGGGATTCTAGCCATAAGTTAATGGAACCATATTCCCGAAAAAAAACTAGCCATTAAGTCAAGACACTCCCGAGAAGTACTGGGACTTGCAATTTATATACCTTATTTCCAGAAATGCCAATTCGATACAATGACAAACTATGCATGGATATGAATTCAAGCAGAAGAACCAAACAGGCTCCAATCATTGACTTTGAAGCTAGAGACTGCAAGTTTAAAGACCTCGGCCATGGGCATGGATCCAGATTGAGCTGCAGGGACACTTAATCCAGCACCAACTGTTCTTGCACTTTCACTCAAAGGGCTGCAAGCAAATTGAGCAATTGGGTGAAGCAGGATAGCTTTAAACATAAATTGAGATTATTTATTCATGCACGTGCAGATTCATTAGGCAATTGGCCCCAAAATGTGGGCGGGATGACAGGTCAGAATTTTCCAAATAACAAACCCACAGCAAGAAATAAGGGGAAAGGTACATACACAATCAACTAACACAAGTACAAAATGACCCAATAATGAAAGGATTCAGCCTGTTTTAGGTATTCTTACCACTAAGGCTGATGCATCAGCAAAAGTTTTCTAAGGGAAACTGAGCCAAAGCAATTTTATGTTTTCGTCCATTCTCACAGCTTCTCTCACGAAAAACTTCTGAAGGGCAGCCGAGCTCACTCATGGCAACTTCCAGGGAAGAAAGCCAAAAGGTCTGTCATGCCACTGCTTTTTTTTTGCGGGGGGGGGGATTCACCAGAGAAGTAGCAAACATACCCATCTAAATCCAGTATCTCCTAGACTACGCAACTACAGACTAGTGTTAAGTACTAGGTCAAGTTTAGATAGAAGATATAAGGAGATCTAGGGAACAATCATTAGTACATTGCAAAGTGAGAATATTCCTCTCTCACTTTACTATTTACCATACATAGACACTATTCAAACAAAATTTTGAAATATACATCGAGAAGAAGACCACCACCCAAAACCATTTTCAAGGATTTATCTGGACATTCAAGATCTGAGGAGGTAAAGAGACAGCCCAAGGTCACAATGCCTTCCCATCCACATGAATGATAGATTTCCAGCTAAGCCAGCAAGCAGACTTGAAGGGACATCTCACTAGCAGTTGGTTCAGTGAAACGCATCCTTAGAGGAATAATCAAAAGAACCTGATCACCCTCAAGTTATAGATCCACCTCCTCAAGCAACATCTCTGCAGCCTTATGTTCTAACACAGTTTCTTTCATTCCTGCCTTTCTGGTCAAGGATCTTAAAATCTCCATCTCAAGACAACAAGAAGGAAGTAAAATAATAAGCGGATGGGACACTGTCTATGCTTATGGATTTGGTCGCACTAAATATCATCCTCCAGTCTTCTCTTAAACTCTAGCATAAAAAAAATAATAATAATTGAGATGCCCAGAGTATCCACAGTAAAGGATGCTTAAATTAGAAGCTGCGAATGGCAAGTTCCTAGGTACATAATGTATTAAGTGTTAGTGCTTTTAACAACACAGACTCAACAAAACTATCAGGAAAATGATCATACTGATAGCAGTCTTTTCTAACACTTACTTTATTAATATAGGCTCATATGCGGAAATAAGTACATCTGTCCCAACTTCCTTCAGACGCAAATTGGCCAGATAGACCTGTATAAAGATCACGGCATCAATGCAACCCCCTCTGGGAGACCTAAACAACATCACACAAGGATAAGGAAGATAAGTGACTAACCCTCACTATATTCTGTGCTTCCCTTCCCTGCCGTCCCTTGGAGATAGCCTGTACAAATTTTCACAAATTAGAGGACAAAAGCAGGATAAAACAATTCTTGGACAAAAGGAAAAGACATCTAACATATACAAAAGCAGAAAACATTAAGGCCCTAATGTTTGCTCGACCAGTGATCGAAAGAAAAGCAAACAGATACTACAGCAAACTATTGAATAATTGTGATTCCAAGACTTGACAATTCATGCAGAAATTAGTTCCACAAAAGAATTTCCTATTGTCAAAAAAACATGCGGCAGAGAGGAGATGTTCCAAGGGGAACTTGTGATATTCAATACACATTAGGTGCCCTTATCAAGTTTCACTACAAAGTAAGTGAGTTATAAGAAACAAAATAGAGCTCTACAACTATACCATCTGTCCAACTGCGGTGGTAACGACAGCAGGTATGTTTCTGTAAGTCAATCCAGGGGCCTCAACCACTGCTGACTGTTCAATCACCTGATAAACATTGAAGTGAAAAAAAAAAAAAAGGGGGCAGTTAAAGGAGAATGCCGTGCATTATGATGACTAAATGCACTAGCATACCATGGATAGAAGTTAAGAACTGACTGGTCTGAATTAATATAGACAAATAACACAACCATGAAATGAAATTTGAACTTGAATTTTTCAGGCATAGAGCACAAAACACCACTCGCACAGAGAAGTCCAAGAAACTTCATACTAGTATCTACATGAACTAAAGCTATTGTGCACTCTCTCCAACACCTGACAAATGATTATGACGTGAATAAAGTATATGGCTGTAAGACCAAGAACTGTGATGGAGCGGCAGCAGGAAAAAGAGAAACAAACTGAAAACTCATTACTTGCAGCGTGTTGTGATCTCAATATATAATCAATCAAGTGCGCAAGAGAGCAAAAGCGCAAAAATTAAGCACATTAATAAGCCTAATACCATGCCCTGTTCTGCATCTTGTTCGGTGGCAAGGTCTTGCAGAAACCACACGGCACTCCCGCTATCTCCCACTTCATGCTTGAAATCCAAAAGCTCGAAAATCAAGCTCTCATCCCTCGAAGGGTCCACAAACACCTCCTTCAAAAACACATCCCCACAACACAAAAATCACTCTGTAACCTTATGGACAGCGAACTTAAACCCAACAGTAAGACCCGTCATACACGGAGTAAATCCGAACCTGGTGGTCAGGGACTTGCCTGACGTTGCTCACATCCTACACATTTCAGCAAAGACGTTTCACTCCGCATTCAAATTCTCAAAAAAAAAAAAAAATCGAAAGCAAAGACGATTGGAGAAATCGAAAGACCTCGAATCTATTAGGAAATCTGCCGCTGATTGCGCCCCCGAACAACGGTCGCTCCGTGGACGACTCCTCCGGCATTTCGAGCCGCTAAAAATCACTCCGCCAGCAAAGCGCAGAGACCTGAACCACATCAAAATCGCCGAGCGGCTAAAGGCGCGAGCAAAACAAGAAGCTGCCACACGAACACACCCACACACTCCGATCGAGAGAAAAAAAAAAAAAAACACACGCACACACCCCGACCGAGTGGAAACGCGGGAAGGAACACGGAGCCGTCTTAGCCTCGCGGGTGAATATACACAGATGAACATGCGAATCGAACCCCACACGGACACGGGAATCCAAACCGTACCTGAACCTGCTCCGGAGAGAGATAGACAGCGAGCGAGAAAGAGCGAGAGAGATGGCGAAATCGAACTTTCTCAGGCTTCGCGGTTTATTTATGCCACGCGCCCGCTTGATAAAGAAGCTAACTCTATTGAGAAGAGAAAGAGGCTGGGTCATCTTTGTAAATTCGCATGAAGAAGGAGAGGGCAAACTCCGTAGTTGCCCTGAATAGAAATAAATAAATAAATAAATGATACAAAAAAGTTGAAAAGTGTGGAAGCCGCTTCTGAAGTTTTATCAGAGCCAGGTTTCGATCCTGGGACCTGTGGGTTATGGGCCCACCACGCTTCCGCTGCGCCACTCTGATTATTACTGTTTTAACTGGTCAAATTTTATATATAACTAAAAATATCCAGTCATGAGGCTTTATTCCTCATTCTTCACGATTCGAAACGAGGCCGATCAGGGTGATGCCTCCGTCGATTGATATGAAGTACTGACGCCTGCCTTCACATATTGAAATTGTACTCCTATTTTAACCAAGGAATATAAGTAAGCTTCCCAAATTCTTTTGTTAGTACAAAATAATCCCTTGATCACTTTAGAAAAGTGCGATCAATTTTTTTTCCGCTGAATAATAATACAAGTATTCTGCCAAAGTAACGATTCTAAATTGCACTTTTTACAACGTGGGTTTGGGATTCAATCACGTTTTTTCGTTTGACATTTTTGAAACTCGATCTCATCAATTTAATAAGTTTTTGCTCGATTTCACTTTTGAATGGAGGTTTAGTGCTTTATTTCGTGTTTTGCCTATGTAAAGGCAACGCCTCTCTTATTATTATTTTTTTTCCTTTGATCGAAAACAAACCTTTCATTGATGTTAGCTCAAGGCGTGAGCCAGAAAGACGGGCCTCACAGCAAAAGAGGTCCTGGAGAGCAGGGGGTGGATTGGATACCCAATTACAAGTAAATTCATTTTTCCTTTATGTTTTGACTATCCAATCTGCCATCATATTGGACTCTCAAGGGCAAAATAGCACTTAAGATTTAGGAAAATTAAAAAGCTAGTCTTTTACAAGCAAATGCAACAGGTGGCATGGTAGTGAGCGAAATATAAATAAATGCAGGATGAAATTGATTGAAATATTAATTATCAAGTGAAAATTTCGACCTCGAAGTAATTTTTCCAAGCTTGTATGGAAGTTGGAAAGAAAAAATTTGAATATTGAATTGATTGCTTGAATAACATTGTGGAACGGTTGCATTGACGACGTAATCTGCATCTGCAGAAGCTTTTCGTGCTTGGAATTTGAAATGACCATGGTACAAAATACTATATTGCGTACCACGGAATCATAGAAAATAAAAAGGAATCAAGTTCCATTATCCATGTTCATGTTGTTGATTTGTGTCGATTTGAAAGCATTCGAAAGATTGGTAACAAACATGGAATTATATATGATAAGATATGAAATTGGGGATTTTGTTTATGCAGTGAGCTATTTGGTAAGTCGGAGTAATAGAACCGAATATCTTAATATCCTATAACATCCATTGTTTGATGTGAATTGCCAAATCGGTGTAAATCGCAGAAAAGAAAATGGCAAGAATCTCTTGCAATTCACTGCTAAACAAAGCTGAAACAATTCCAATAGTCAATCCATGATTATTGTACAATTTAAAGCTTGTTACAGCAATTCAGAGCCACAAAATCAACTATGGAAAATTATGTAAACCTGATTGGCTAAATAATAACAAATCTAGGGAAAGAGAAAAAGCATGATGATTCACCTTCATGATTCCAAAAAATATATTGCTTTACTCTCTCACTACTTCGTGAAACTTCAATGCGAGAGCCAGAGAGTTATGGAGGGTGTCTTGCTATTTTTGTGAAGCTTCCACGTGAAATAGAGAGTTATAAAGGAGAAAGAGCTTCGACTCTCTTGCTATTTCCGAAAAATTTCGATATGAACCAAAAAGTTACGAAGAAGTAGTGATGTTTCAATGTGAATTAGAATGAATACGGAGATTGAGTGGGTAAGGTTTAAAGATAATAATAATAATAACTTATGCTATGGACATAAATACCCTGCCCATCTCTATCCCACTTCTCACATGAAAAATCCGAGCTATAACTATCTTATGTCCGGACTTGTCTTGCCTTTAACAGCAACCAAATACAAAATAGAATCGTAACTTCTATCGGGCCTACCAAATGTAACCTTATTTGCTTAACATGAACAAGACAACTATAATAGCATAAAAGAAATCTCGATGAATCATAATAAATTGAGGTGAAATAGTTCAATGTAAAATGATTATACTATGGCACACTGAAATTGAGCAATATTCATTTCGAATTTCGATTTACACTCCGACTCACTCCATATAAACAAACTATGTCAATAAAAGGAAACTGGAGCATAAAGCAGTGGTGTAGGTCTTTCTTGTCTCAATATACAATGTCGATATTCAAAATCTCTATTTCTATTTGTAAAACCGTGGAAAAGCGAGTGGCGTCCTTATGGTGAAAAAAAAGAAAGTAGTGAATCTAGAGCAGTATGCACAGAAGAAAGTGGGAAGTGCTAAAAATAAGAAAGGGCAACTGCAGATTATGCTTTGGGGACTTAATCTCTCTTAGCAAAGCAACGCTTGGTAAATATGCATGGATATTAGCCAAAAAAAAAAAAAAAACTCAGCTATTTGGAGCAAGGCATTAGGAGGGATCTATTTTGACCATTGGAATTTTGGCATGATAAAGGTTCATGTCCTTCTTGGGAATGGCAAAGCTTAATGTAGGCAGAGAAGCCACAGCTCGAAGAAGTAAGGTCATCAGTTGATTATGGAGAAATTTTTGGTATCCATGAAGATACATAGTTAAAGAAAAGAGTCATAGGTGGCCCCACGAATTATGATGAACGGGTTTTATGGTACGCAAAGTAAGTTTCGGGGTTCAAAAAGCGAGGAATTGGTTTCGATAGGCAAGTGTAGGTTCCAAGAGGTGACACTTGGAACTTGGAACGTGAAACAAGTCTTTATATTTTTAATCTATGTTTTCACGTAATCTTGAAGTATTCCGTGACGTTTGATGTGAATGTGTAGTATGAAACTATTAGTCTAAATTTTCATTTTCGACGATATTCAAGACTAAGATTTTTGCTTTGTTAATGTTTTATATTCTTTATTGTGTCTAAATATGAGTAATGATCAGTGAATTTTGACGGCAAATGGTAGTCATTAAATATGATAATTCATTGTAATGTTCAATTAAAAATATAAGAGGAACTTGGCTAGATCTTAGAATATGTGATAGGGTAGGTTTCAGGTTGCAGGATATACAGGATGGGTTCCATGTTTCAAAAATTAGGCAACCGATTCTAACGGGCAAATTCCAAGTTCCGAGAACCTAGAATCGCTCACATGACATCCTAAAAATTCCTACATTAACTAATAATATGTAGGAATTCGTAGACGATAAATGTCACATGTGAGAATTATAGCTAAATGATTTTCGTCGTAGCAGCGGATATACGAAATATATTTTTGTGTCCATAATTCTCGGGAAATATGTTCATTAGAATTAGATTGCTAAATATTTGTTTCCATATTGATTTTCTAGAGTGGCAGTGAAACACGTAACACCACTTTAGTTGTTAACAGAGACTAATACGCTCCGAGTTTACATAACGAACAAGTGGTAAATTAGAAATTTACTGAGTTGAATACTTGTTGACACCTGATTTTTAATCATTTTTTCTATTGCTAAAGTAATAAAAAAATCCATAAAAATTCATAAAATTGAAAAATCAACTTTGGGGACCTTAGCCAAGCCTAGGGAACCAATTTTGACCAAAAAACGATTTTTCATATTTTCAGTATTTTTACGTATTTTTTATTTATTTATTTTCGAAAATTAATAGAAAATCCATAAAAATTCATAAAATTGAAAAATCAACTTTGGGAACCTTAGCCAAGCCTAGGGAACGAATTTTGACCAAAAAATAATTTTTCATATTATATATATTTTAATTTTTTTTATAAAAAAAATACAAAAATATTTGAAAATTTTGGAAAAATAACATTTGAGGCCAAAAAATACACAAAGATAGTTAATATTTTTATTTTAAATCTATTTTCATATTGGCCATCGCAAATTCAGAAAAATCCAATTCGAGTCACGTGTTCCTTCACGAGTATAATCTCGAATCGGGCCTAAAAAAATTTAATTTGAGTCAACTTATTTTAACTTTCACTTTTTATGAGTTGTGACATTGTCTTCTAATATTTTAAATTTTCATCTTGGCCCAATTATACCCAGAATGACTTAATTTTGCAAAAGGGCTTTAATTAAATTATACATTATTTTCAGCGACAAGAAATGAGCTTAAATTTGACATGTGGTAAATTTTGGTGTGTCAAAAATTGTGAGGAGATTTGGACTTAAAGAAATATATTTTTTTCAGGGACTGAATTGTAAATACTTAAAATTCAAGGACTAGAGTGCAAATACCTAACTCTTGAAGGATTATTTTACAAATAATAAAAAGAAGAGTTAGTGGATAAATTAGAATAGAGAAGGGAAGATGAAGAAGAGGAGATGAAGAAGAGAAGTTGGAGAAGAATGGATGGAGAAAACAAGATAAGAATAGAGAAGGGAAGATGGAGATGAAGAAGAGTTAGTAGAGAAATTAGAATGGAAGATAAGAATAGAGAAGGGAAGATGGAGATTAAGAAGAGTTAGTGGAGAAATTAGAATGGGAGATAAATATGGAGAAGGGAAGATGAAGATGAAGAAGAGTTAGTGGAGAGATTAGAATGTGAGATAGAGATGGAGAATGGAAGATGAAAATGAAGAAGAGTTAGTGGAGAAATTAGAATGGGAGATAGAGTTAGTGGAAAAATTAGAATGGGAGATAGATGAGTAGGTTATAAAAGGAGGAAGAAGTGAGCTTGAGAAAAGATTTCTTGAGAGAGAAAATTTGAAGTGTTTGGGAGAATTTTTTGAGAGAAAATTTTGGATGTTTGAGAGAGTTTTGGGAGATTGAAGAAAATTTTGAGAGAAAGAAAATACCAAAAGAGAGAGAATTTTGAAGATGATGGGAGTTTAAAGCTAGGGGTTATCATCACAAATTCCTTCATCGATCAATATAAATCAAGAGTTCATCCTCGTCAACGAGCAAACAAATTCAAGCTAAGTGTTTTTATTTATTCATTTATTTATGGTTTTACTCGCAAATTAGCACAAATTGTATACACTTTCTCCCTCTCCTTTTTCTTCTATATTTTATGTCAGGAGAAGGATATCTCTACGTCAACAGCAAAAATCTCGTCGAGATGCAAAAATCGGCCCAGACAAGCTCCTAAGCTGTCCACCGATTTCTCAACTGATCTGTGACTAAAAGTCCCTCTTAATTCAAAAGAAACTCTCTATATTGGGAACATAGAGAGCGAAAATCAATTATAGAAATCCCTCCCAAAAAAATGGGAGATAAGTACTCTTTCTACTCTTCTGGTTTTAGGTGCAGATTAGCACATATTTTGTATACTAACACTTCACTCTATTTTATGTCAGGAAGCCGCAGCTCTATATCAATGGTCAATCCTATGGAAGCACAAAATCGGCTTGGAGGAGTCCTCAAGCGCGCACAAATTTCAAATTGTTGAATCAATTCGTTGTATTTCATTTTAAAAAATTCATACCCCAAAATGGAGAGGACAAAGTCCATCCGCAATTTAAATACCTGCACCATAAATCCCAAAGGGAAGAGCCAAGCCAATGCTTAGCCTCCCATTGGAGGTTTTTACTTATAGTAGTTAAATACCTGCAACTTAAATACCTGCACCTTAAATCCCAAAGGGAAGAGCCAAGCCAATGCTTAGCCTCCCATTGGAGGTTTTTACTTACAGTAGTTAAATACCTGCACCTTAAATCCCAAAGGGAAGAGCCAAGCCAATGCTTAGCCTCCCATTGGAGGTTTTTACTTACAGTAGTTAAATACCTGCAACTTAAATACCTGTACCTTAAATCCCAAAGGGAAGAGCCAAGCCAATGCTTAGCCTCCCATTGGAGGTTTTTACTTACAGTAGTTAAATACCTGCAACTTAAATACATGTACCTTAAATCCCAAAGGGAAGAGCCAAGCCAATGCTTAGCCTCCCATTGGAGGTTTTTACTTACAGTAGTTTAAATACCTGCAACTTAAATACCTGTACCTTAAATCCCAAAGGGAAGAGCCAAGCCAATGCTAGGCCTCCCATTGGAGGTGTTTATTCACTGTCATGTACTTCCTATAATTTAATTTTTGAATCATCAGACCCAAAAGATGAGTAGGTCGTAATACTGCACAGAAGTCGTTAACACACTCCCTCTTTCGGCTTCAGGGAATCTTTAACACTTAAAAAAATATAACAAATAAAAATATATACCATCCATGCATCCTATTTAAAAAGTGAAAACACAAAAGAGAATACCCTACTAGAGCTTTAGGAATAAACCAAGCCTGAGTTGCCGGATTAGGATATCCATGAAATTAAGGTACCGAAAGGGCATTAGTTTTAATTAACTAGTGTAACCAAGTCCCCGAGCTCATAATCTCTGGTTCGCAGGAATAAATTAGTTCTCCCGCTAATTTATTTAGGTTTCTAATCGACCTACCAAGAACGATTAGTGGCGACTCCAAATTTCAAAATCATTTAAACAAAAACCAAAGTTGCGATTCGGTAGGGCTTGGGAGGGTCCGCATTAGGTTAGTTAAATCTAATTAACCTAATAATCCGTTAACCCCTTTTAAAATTTTAAATTTTTTTTTAGAGGGTCGCGACAGACTGGCGACTCCACTGGGGACGGGATTTTTAAATTTTCGAAAAAAGATACCAATTGGAATACTTGAATTTTTTCGAAATTTTAAAAGTCTTAGTGGACTTAAGCCAATGAAAATTTCATGGATATCTCGCTTCTGGCGATCTTGTTTGGGACTCATTCTATAGGTGTTATATTGTTTTTGCAGGATGGGAGTTATAAGGGGCGGAGTGTTTGGCTAACCCCTTTGTTTTGCAGGCTCGGTGTTTGGTTTATTTGTTTAATTTCGCATATTTTTAGAAGCGCTGTTTTGATATCAATTGTTGTGCATGTCTTGCATACTCTGAGGATCACGACACCTGCACACACAAGCGTCTAAACCCAAGTCGCGAAATTCTTCCTAGAAAACCATAGATAGGGATCGAATATGTAAAGCTCTTGCGTCGATTACGCTCGGATTGACCATATTTTATCCCGCTCATTATCTGAATTGACAATTCTTCCCATTGTGATTTGATTGCGCGGAGGGTAAGGTTGTCAATTCAGATAGTGGGGGCCTTTTAGGTCCATACCCTGTCTCTCCTTCTTTTATTTTCTAGAGTTCACTCCTCACTTGAGTCATGCGCATGACTATGTGATTTGCATTTCTCCAAGGTAAAAGTAAGTTCTCTAATTTTATCTCGTATTTATTTTCGGTCGGTTCATGCTAGGTGTTAGTCAGTTTTTGAGCTTGATATTACGACCATTCTTTTAAAAGAAAATAAAAATTAAATTTGTCCCTCATTTCTTTTAAAAAAAATTTTGAAAAAATGATGTGAAAAATCCCTTCATGGGAATTTTATTAACCAATAAGGGATTTTTGTCATGTTTTTATTGCTTCAATATAAATGAAATTTTCCTGAAAAAATTTTCCTCTGAAAATTTATTTCAATAAAAAGAAAAATTCCCTAAAAAAAAAACTCTAGTAGACATCAAGTGATTTTATCACATTTTTCAAATTATAAAAACTTGCAAGAAAATTCTTCTCGAGAAATTCGCTCATGTTTTTCTAAGAAAATTTTCTCTAAATAAAATTAGACTAATGTCTCGGGGGAATTGTATTGACCAATAAGAGATTTTTGTCATGTTTTTCTTGCTTCAATAAAAATGAAATTTTCCTGACAAATTTTCCTCTAAAATTTTATTTCGATAAAAGAAAAATTCCTTCAAAAAAAAAAACTTTGGTAAACATCAAGTGATTTTATCACATTCTTTCAAATTATAAAAACTTGCAACAAAAATTCTTTTCGAGAAATTTGCTCATGTTTTTCTAAGAAAATTTTCTCTAAATAAAATTAGACTAATGTCTCGGGGGAATTTTGTTAACCAATAAAGGATTTCTGTCATGTCTTTCCTGCTTCAATAAAAATAAAATTTTCCTGTCAAATTTACCTCTGAAAATTTATTCTGATAAAAAGGAAATTCCTTCAAAAATTTTAGTAAACGTCAAGAGATTTTGTCACATTCCTTAAAAAAAATAATAAAAAAAGAGTAATAAATCTGCAAAAAAATTCTGTATTAACCCATTTCTTCCTAAGGGAATTTTTTTTTTCTGATTTCTCTATAAAATAGAAAAAATCAAATTGGACTAATATAGGAGTCATGGACCGACATTCCTTGTGTCGCATACTAATTATATCATTTTCTTTTGCAGGGAGATCCTAGATACCCTAGACGGGTGTAAAAATTAAGTTCAAAATATATCAAGAATCATCTCCAGAAATACCAAAAGACGAAAAACACCGAGGCTTCAACCGTTAATTCCGGGGGGCAAACGAACACTGTCCATCTTTGACAGACAGAGTTATGTCAATCCGTAAACTTGTATGGGCAGTGTATTCTGATATGACGGTGGATTTATACTGATTAAACACGGGGGCATATTTAATGTATTGCAGAGGATCCCGCGTCTTTTGAAAGATAATATGGATTATATAATCAGAACCCATGAAACAAATACCTTTACCTGATTAAATCAACCAGAGACCGATCTTAAAATTTCCTCTTATCCGAAACATGCGGAGGGCTTTAGAGGACCGAGGTTCTATTAATGAACGTGGCCCACAGGAATTTCTCCCGACGCTACAGGCGACCGACACGAGCAAGTGGACGCCGAAAGAAATAAAATATGGATAAAAGTGGGCACACAACAGGTGGCCGGATTTATTACCAGCGCACTGATCGAGTTGTCATAGTGTTATTGTTTGTGATCTCAAGATGGATAGTGGGGGCCACCGCCGAACCCTTCATCAATGTTCTCGATATCATCGTCTGGAGCAATTAAACAAGAACATCAAGAAAAACATTAAGCCTCGACATCTTCGGTACCTCAAATCGTTCTGTTATGCTATGCGGAAGAAACGATAGCAGGAAAATTAAACAAAAAAAATACGTGAAACTTTTCTTTCATTCCATTCATCAAAGAGCATTACAACAGCTCACTGAGGAGGAAAAGTAAAGCCAAACTGAGCCCTGATAACCATTACGAAGGAGCTCAACTGACTCTCCAAACAGTTGATGCTCCGGGTGCACCGGGCGTTCTCAGGATCAAGCTCCGCGAGCCTAAAGAAGAGGCGATCGCGCTTCTCCTTAGCCTGGGCCATACTGGCCTCGTAATGCTCGACAGCAAACTCCAAGTCCGAAATCGCCGCCCTCTCGAAAGCAATATCTGCCGTAATGTCATCAAGTCTCTCCTGCAGCCAACCGCATTTGCACCTCATCATAATATTGCTCGGCTCCTGTTCGGCGTAAGTTCGGACCAAGGCCAGACGGTCCACCAACTTTCCCCTCTCACGAACTAGCCACGAAAGTTGATCATTGGCAAACTTGAAGGCTTTCTTGTGATTATCAGCCATAAATGTGACTATTTCCAGACGCTCGTGCCGGTCTCGGTAACGAGCTTTCACGACGGCAGTCATAATGACCGTCTCATAAGCGCGGTTATAGGCAGCCAGAAAATTAATGAAGAGGGTCGGGAAGTTCCGATACTCCCTCCCCAGTTGGGTACCCTCAACAGAAGCAGCGTCTAGGGTCCTGAATAAACCGAGGATTTCAGCCTCAACGGTAGAGTTTTGGGCTATATGAGCGTAACCTCTACCAAGAAGATTGTAGAGTCTCTCCCACCCAGCCAGGATTTCGGCGGAGAAGGTATGGTTAGGAGAATTGGCCATTTTTGAAAGCAGATCACGAAAGAAAGGAGGAGAGAGGCGAGGCAGATGATCGGAATGCGAAGGTGATAATCTGCTTCAATTTAAATAATGATTTCACAGGGGCAGTCCTTATTGGTCGAGTTTTTTCTATCTACCATTCTCTGTCGGCAACACCCCCGCTGGCTCGAATTCCAGTCAAGCGGCAACCTCAAGCTGAGCAGACCCGACGTCTCTGCAGAAAAGTTGGACGGACTGCCACCACTTTGAAAAAGAAAGAATAAAAAACGAGCTGAGTGGGAGACAAAGAAATTTTCGGCAGAAAAGGAGATACGACTCGTCTTTATTGGAGGACCCGCCAGTAAATCGACGGTGGAGATCTTGACAAGGGCCCTCTACCACGAAAAGAAAAAAGGAAGACGAACTGAGCGAGAAACAAGGATTTCCCCTTTGATCAAAAGCTGAATATCAGATTTTCTCCCTCGAAAAATCTAATAGCACTGCCCGTGAAGAGGGAAGTCGTTGCTATTGCCAGAGAGAGAACTTGTCCTCATTTGATAGTGAGAGTTCATTCGCAAGAACTCGCAGGAGAAAGATAGAGAGGAAGGAGTTCTCGTGGGAGAGGAATTCAAAACCTTCACCATCAAAGCATCGGCTTTCAAAGCCTGTTACGAGAAACCATCGACGATCCCGTGATCCCTCAAGTCCAAGAAGACATCCTGAGGCGGTCTCGAGTCGGCAGTCCTAGATCCAGAAATATGTCGAGCATTAGGGAAACGAGCGCATGTTCAACCCTGGTCGAAGCTAATGAAGTTCCTTACCCTGAGGGTCTACTGGTCATGGCCATTGACGGTAATCCAGTCTCTCTGTCAATCCTTGTTACCGTATTGAGAAAATGCCGGTATAAGGTTGTAGCTCAAGTAAAGGCGACAGAGGCCTTAGAGATATTAAGGAGGAGTGGTGACCAGTTTGATATCGTCCTCACCGCCATGGTAGGGATTGACATTGATGTTTTCACTCTCTTGGAAGTCATCAATTCTAAATTAAACATGCCAGTCCTCGTAATATCGGCAAGCGATGATCAGCAAGCCATAATGAAGGCTGTCTTAAATGGGGCCCAAGACGTCGTAACGAAACCAGTTAGGGTTCAGATGCTTCAAAACATATGGCAGCACGTGGTAAGGAAGCAATTGCACGACCATGAGAACAAGCATCAAGCCTTCAATTTTGTTCCAAGCAACTGGAGAAAGAAGATGAGTTGGTCTCCCGAGCTGCATCGTATGTTTGTTAATGCAGTTCAACAGGTAGGAATCGATTCGGCACGGCCGCAACATATACTGGAAATTATGAACGTAGAGGGACTCACTAAAGCAAATGTTTCGAGTCATCTTCAGAAGTACAGAAAAAGGGTGAGAGAACACAATGCAGCTCAGAATCAAGAAAACCAAGGCGGGACTGATCCAAGCCTGAATGTCGAGTCTCCTCGCCACCATAAGTTCCGCGGGTTAGCATGGGGCGAGCCACTTCCCATCATCAACCAAGCCAGTAGCCGTGCCATCAATCCTCCAGGCGTTAATCAAAGTATCCCCCAGAATCACCCTAATGCTCTTCAAGAGTATAGACCGCAGGGGCAGTGTATTCAGACTCCTTGGTCTGAGCACCAACCCGTGGCTAGAATTCATCCCATGATCAGCGCGCCTGCGCAGCCAGAGAATCAGACAAGAAATTATCCTGAGCACTTCCACTTCTTTAATCCTCGAATGGAAGGAGTTTTTGGCAGCAGGACAGTTGGTGATCCCCACACTTTCTCGAGTAATGATGAAGGCTCCAGCACGAGAAGTCAAATTGCTCATGGCGAGGACAGAATGAGAAATCTACCGCCAGCATTTGCCAACAACAATGCCCAATTCGAGCATCAGTTGCTGGAAGGTTCAAGAGATTACCCAGATGATGAGCTTACTGCCCTGGTCAACCAGTTTAGGGTTGACAGACGTCCCAAGCCGCGATCAGGATCCAGTGAGTAGGGACTCTCAAACATCGATCATCCACACCCGAACCAACACGAGACTAGCTGATTATCGAAGAGCCACAGGAGAGGCAGAACTGACCTTGAATAAGTGCACATTTTATTTCATGCTTAATTCCCCTGCGTATGATATTTTCCAGCTTTCTAGGTGTCTCGATTTAATTCAGGGACAAGGGGGCAATTTATTTATTTTTTTTTTATCCCGTCGAATGCGTGAATCCCTTTTTATGCTAGATTTAGGGCGGATCAATTTGTCGCTGACTGCCATAATGAGAAATGTTGAATGGCCTCACGTAGGGAAATTTCAAGTGAAATGCCCAGGCGAGCTCGAAGACGGGTAATTGTGTGTCGTTCCAATTTACCCTCAATCGTTGCAAAATGCTAAATTGGATTTGTTCCATTCTCACCCAGGGAATCGCAAAGTGCCTCAAGAGTGTCGCAAAATGAAATGACCCAATGGAACGCGATAGGACTCATTTGCCTCGAAGGTAACCTTCAAATTAAAGGAGCCCTCCGGTCCACGGACCCGATGGCATAGAAAATGATGATGGTCCAAGGCAACCCGAAAGAAAATAAGGCCCAACTAAGCAAAGCACTTACGTGGCAAGCTCAAAGTGAAGGGCAACTCGGGACATACAATTCAATCCAGTCCAAATGAAGGAACTTCCTCAATTCAAATTCAATAGAAGTACACACAAGGGTAAAACAATATCGTTCCAATTTTTCTAGAATATGAAGAACATATACTGCCGCATTCTCTTTCATTTTTGCAGGGGAAGTCTCTACTGGCCAGATTTTCCTGTCTAACATTCCCTATCAGTATCACCTCCGCTACTCGTCTCTATTCTCCAGCCAAGCAAATCCGACGTCTCTACGGCAAAGCTAAAGGGGACGCCACTACTTTGAAAAAGAAAAGATAAAAAATAAGCTGAGTGGGAGACAAAGACATTTTCGGCAGAAAAGAGATACGACTCGTCTTTATTGAAGAACTCGCCAGCAAATTGACGGTGGAGACAACAACAAGGGGCCCTATCACGAAAAGATGGAAGGAGACGAGCCGAGCAAGAGACACGATAAGAAAAGAGGATTGAGAAAGGCCAGACCCTTGGAAGAAGCAATACAGTTGCTAAACCCACGTTTAATTTTAAAAGAGACGCCATGCTCGGAAGAGGGTCTTAAGGCATAGGCAATCGCTTAGAAAAATTCAAAGAGAGTGAAAACACCGGAAGCGAGTAGCAAATGTTGAGAAATCATCAACCAAATCAAAGATGTCTCAACCCAATACTCCCGAGAGCTATCATTGCCTGCTGAATATGGGAGAGGAAGAGTTCGAAGCCATGTTTGGGATCGAGCCTATGGAGCCTGGCTCTTCCGCCGACGACGTCCAAAATCTCAGTAAAGATAAGGACAATAACGGTAAGGGTCAAAAGAAGCGTTACCGTCGCCATACTAAGGAGCAGGTACAAAGGCTTGAGGATTTCTTCAGAACATGCCCTATGCCAGACGGCAAACAGAAAATGGAACTGAGTCAAGAGTTAGGACTTGAACCTTTGCAAATCAAGTTCTGGTTTCAAAATAGGCGAACCCGAATGAAGGCTCGTCATGAGCACAACGAAGCCGAGTTTCTAAGAGTTGAAAATGAAAACCTCCGAGCGGAAAACAAGATGTATAAAGAGACTTTTGACTCCGCCACCTGCCCCAACTGCAATAGCCTCCTCCTCACCCTCGATGAAATGCATGATCTGAGGATCGAAAATGCACGTTTAAGAGGTGAGTTAGACCAGTTTATAACAGGATCGAGTTCTGTTGGAGGAGGGTACAAAAGGACCAATGATACTGGATCAGCATCAATACCTCCCGAGGAAGAAGGGACAGATCACCACCAAGCGGACATTGACGATGATCTTTTCGCCATAATCAACCAGTTTGATATCGGTAAAGCATCGGGACTGTGATGCACTTGTTCAGCCAGTGACCACGAGACCTTCAATATGGCCGATGCATACCTAATTTGGGATGAAGCCAGCTGATCATGGGAGAGCCTGCAGAGGAAGCGGAACTAATCCTGAATGAGTGAATGTGTTTTATTTCCTTGCGTGATGTGTTTTTCTGCTTTTGTGAATGTGTAAAAGCAAGGAGTAATAATCCGACTTCCCCCTATTAAATGCTCGAATCCGCCACCTCACCAACCTCGCGACGAATTGATGGCGAGTGAAAATCTGCATAAACCTGAAGGGTAACTCCGTATCGTTTCAATTTACCCTCAGTTGCTCCAAGTTTTAAAATTAAGCCCCTTCTATTCTCAGGAAATTGCAAATCGACCCGAGAACGCAATCATATCCGAATACAGGTTGGATAAAATTTGGGGGCAAATCAACTCATGGGCATTACCACGGGATAGACAGCTTCGGACAAAGGAAAGTACAAGCGAAAGACGCGAACAATCTCAGAAATGGGTAATTCTGTATCGTTCTAATGTGCACATAATCATCTCAAGTCTTGAATTGTCTTATTCCATTCTTAACAGGGATTGCAAATTACCTCGAGAAATACCGTAACATGGCCCAACAAAAGTTGAGGAAAATTCAATCCAACAAAACTGGTAAAAGACTCGTGCAAGACATTCAAGATGAAGGGTAAATCAGTATCGTTTTCAATTTATCCCTTTTAATACTGGCTGATATGTCTCTTTTTCTTTTTACAGGAAATATTTACACTAACATTTAACATGTTGAAGGAGACAAATCCAAAAGAAAATTATGATCATCTGACAAGATCTATTCTGGTGAAAAATGGGGTAAATTGATCACAAGCTCTGAAGCGAAAAAGCAAATATGTCTTCCTTATCTCGTTTGATTTCAAGAATAATTTCTCTGCTTTTTACAGGGGCATTCAACCGCTAAACCGTGGCGGTCGCTGTCATTAAACAAACCGAAATGCTCCCTCACCCATATGCTTCATCACGTAGAGACAAAGTTTGAGACGAACCACCCCTCGACATAAGGAGTAGGCTTCCCAATTTGTTCGGTCCGCCCACATACCAGGGGCAATTCAAATCCGCCCATATTTGCACATTATATAAACACACGTAATGCTAAAAAATTGTCACATCTGCATTGTGCTTACACAGTTCATGAATTATGTATGACTATTCCGTGTGTTTAACTTACCAACTCCAACTTAGAGCATAAACTGCACAGGAGACATCAAATGTGCAGAATGGGGCATGACAGGATGAGGAAAGGCAAACCATTTCCACGCAAGTCTAACATTTTAATTTACAGATAAACAGCCTTTCCCCAGAGTGAGAGAAGGCCCTTTCGGATTGAAGTCCCCCATTCAGATTACATTCGAGGCGTTCATACTATGAGAACCTCCTTAAACAGAATTGGTAATGCAAGCTTGACAGAATAGTTTTGCATGATCCATATTTGGATTGATTGCATCATGAGTTATCACACAGACTACTTCTAATCATTGCCGACTTGGTTGAATAGTTTTACATGAACCGATCAACTCATTGATGAAAATGCTTGCACATGTTACCTCTGATACTGCCTGACAGGCAACACATTCCCAATGTTCAAACTACCTTCCAAAGTCTTGAAATTCATTCAGCGATTATTGAATGAACAAGCCTGGTTGTCGAGAAGCCACCAAGCATTTCTTCCAAATTCTCAGGTAAGTATATCTTCAACCTGAACCTTTCAAGAGAATGAATTCTGACGGTTGTTGGGATACTCGAATCCATTGCGGTACATACAGGTATCCACCTTCTTCAATAAAGCATGATTTGTCTCAAGGACAGAAATGTTCGAGACCTTTTGATCTCTGCCTCTTTGGTTTATTCCTAAAGCGACAGGATAATATAATTTGGGTTTGAGCTTCTGCAGGATTCCTGATCTTTCCAGATTCCAGAATGGCACCCTTTGAGGTACACCAAGTCCTTCTTACAGGCAAAATAAGTCCTTCTTACAGGCAAACCAAGTCCTTCTTACAGGCAAATCAAGTCCTTCTTATAGGCACAAAGTCCTTCTTACAGGCAAATCAAGTCCTTCTTACAGGCAAAACAAGTCCTTCTTACAGGCAAATCAAGTCCTTCTTACAGGCAAAACAAGTCTTCTTACAGGCACAAAGTCCTTCTTACAGGCAAATCAAGTCCTTCTTACAGGCAAAACAAGTCCTTCTTACAGGCAAATCAAGTCCTTCTTACAGGCATAAAGTCCTTCTTATAGGCAAACCAAGTTCTTCTTACAGGCACCAAGTCCTTCTTACAGGCAAACCAAGTCCTTCTTACAGGCAAACCAAGTCCTTCTTACATGCAAAACAAGTCCTTCTTACAGGCACAAAGTCCTTCTTACAGGCAAATCAAGTCCTTCTTACAGGCAAAACAAGTCCTTCTTACAGGCAAAACAAGTCCTTCTTACAGGCATAAAGTCCTTCTTATAGGCAAACCAAGTTCTTCTTACAGGCACCAAGTCCTTCTTACAGGCATAAAGTCCTTCTTACAGGCAAACCAAGTCCTTCTTACAGGCAAACCAAGTCCTTCTTATAGGCACAAAGTCCTTCTTATAGGCAAACTAAGTCCTTCTTACAGGCAAACCAAGTCCTTCTTACAGACACAAAGTCCTTCTTACAGGTAAATCAAGTCCTTCTTACAGGCACAAAGTCCTTCTTACAGGCACAAAGTCCTTCTTACAGGCAAATCAAGTCCTTCTTACAGGCACAAAGTCCTTCTTACAGGCATAAAGTCCTTCTTACAGGCAAATCAAGTCCTTCTTACAGGCATAAAGTCCTTCTTACAGGCAAACAAAGTCCTTCTTACAGGCAAATCAAGTCCTTCTTACAGGCACAAAGTCCTTCTTACAGGCAAAGTAAGTCCTTCTTACACGCAAAACAAAGTCCTTCTTACAGGCAAACAAAGTCCTTCTTACAAGCAAATCAAGTCCTTCTTACAGGCAAAGCAAGTCCTTCTTACAGGCACAAAGTTCTTCTTACAGGCAAAGCACCAAGTCCTTTTTACTGGCACCAAGTCCTTTCTACAGGCACCAAGTCCTTCTTACAGGTATCTTCATGTGGTGACCTACCATACGGGTCAAATCTCAATCAAAATTTAATCAGTAGAATCCTTTTATTAGGAATCTACCATGGTACGACCCACCATACGGGTCAAATGGTATGACCCACCATACAGGTCAAATTTTAATTCAATTTTTAATCAGTAGAATCCTTTTATTAGGAATCTACCATGGGTTGATCCACCATACGGGTTCAAGTTCAACCACCCTAAAGTTTTTTTATATAACGAATCCTTAGGTTCTCATTTCATTTTCAGTGGAACAATCATGTCACGACTCTTTTTATTTACTTGTATTGAGTCGATAAGAATCCAGGTGTCATCTCGTCTTTGAAATGAACCTCTACCGAGCTTCCTTTCAAAGAGGGGCAGCTGTTGACACCTGATTTTTAATCATTTTTTCTATTGCTAAAGTAATAAAAAATCCATAAAAATTCATAAAATTAAAAAATCAACTTTGGGGACCTTAGCCAAGCCTAGGGAACCAATTTTGACCAAAAAACGATTTTTCATATTTTCAGTATTTTTACGTATTTTTTATTTATTTATTTTCTAAAATTAATAGAAAATCCATAAAAATTCATAAAATTGAAAAATCAACTTTGGGAACCTTAGCCAAGCCTAGGGAACGAATTTTGACCAAAAAATAATTTTTCTTATTATATATATTTTAATTTTTTTTAAAACAAAATACAAAAATATTTGAAAATTTTGGAAAAATAACATTTGAGGCCAAAAAATACACAAAGATAGTTAATATTTTTATTTTAAATCTATTTTCATATTGGCCATCGCAAATTCAGAAAAATCCAATTCGAGTCACGTGTTCCTTCACGAGTATAATCTCGAATCGGGCCTAAAAAAATTTAATTTGAGTCAACTTATTTTAACTTTCACTTTTTATGAGTTGTGACATTGTCTTCTAATATTTTAAATTTTCATCTTGGCCCAATTATACCCAGAATGACTTAATTTTGCAAAAGGGCTTTAATTAAATTATACATTATTTTCAGCGACAAGAAATGAGCTTAAATTTGACATGTGGTAAATTTTGGTGTGTCAAAAATTGTGAGGAGATTTGGACTTAAAGAAATATATTTTTTTCAGGGACTGAATTGTAAATACTTAAAATTCAAGGACTAGAGTGCAAATACCTAACTCTTGAAGGATTATTTTACAAATAATAAAAAGAAGAGTTAGTGGATAAATTAGAATAGAGAATGGAAGATGAAGAAGAGGAGATGAAGAAGAGAAGTTGGAGAAGAATGGATGGAGAAAATAAGATAAGAATAGAGAAGGGAAGATGGAGATGAAGAAGAGTTAGTAGAGAAATTAGAATGGAAGATAAGAATAGAGAAGGGAAGATGGAGATTAAGAAGAGTTAGTGGAGAAATTAGAATGGGAGATAAATATGGAGAAGGGAAGATGAAGATGAAGCAGAGTTAGTGGAGAGATTAGAATGTGAGATAGAGATGGAGAATGGAAGATGAAAATGAAGAAGAGTTAGTGGAGAAATTAGAATGGGAGATAGAGTTAGTGGAAAAATTAGAATGGGAGATAGATGAGTAGGTTATAAAAGGAGGAAGAAGTGAGCTTGAGAAAAGATTTCTTGAGAGAGAAAATTTGAAGTGTTTGGGAGAATTTTTTGAGAGAAAATTTTGGATGTTTGAGAGAGTTTTGGGAGATTGAAGAAAATTTTGAGAGAAAGAAAATACCAAAAGAGAGAGAATTTTGAAGATGATGGGAGTTTAAAGCTAGGGGTTGTTGACACCTGATTTTTAATCATTTTTTCTATTGCTAAAGTAATAAAAAATCCATAAAAATTCATAAAATTGAAAAATCAACTTTGGGGACCTTAGCCAAGCCTAGGGAACCAATTTTGACCAAAAAACGATTTTTCATATTTTCAGTATTTTTCGGTATTTTTATTTTCGAAAATTCATAAAACAAAAAATGAAGAAAAAAATGAAAAAATTGAAAAATCAACTTTGGAAGCCTTGGCCAAGCCTAGGCAACCACTTTTGAACAAAAAATAAAATTTCATATTATATATATTTTTAATTTTTTAAAAAAAAATACAAAAATACTTGAAAATTTTGGAAAAATAACATTTGAGGCAAAAAAAAATACACAAAGATAGTTAATATTTTTATTTTAAATCTATTTTCATATTGGCCATCGCAAATTCAGAAAAATCCAATTCGAGTCACGTGTTCCTTCACGAGTATAATCTTGAATTGGGCCTAAAAAAATTTAATTTGAGTCAACTTATTTTTAATTTTCACTTTTTATGAGTTGTGACATTGTCTTCTAATATTTTAAATTTTCATCTTGGCCCAATTATACCCAGAATGACTTAATTTTGCAAAAGGGCTTTAATTAAATTCTGCATTATTTTCAACGGCAAGAAATGAGCTTAAATTTGACATGTGGTAAATTTTGGTGTGTCAAAAATTATGAGGAGATTTGGACTTAAAGAAATATATTTTTTCAGGGACTAAATTGTAAATACTTAAAATTCAAGGACTAGAGTGCAAATACTTAACTCTTGAAGGATTATTTTACAAATAACAAAAAGAAGAGTTAGTGGATAAATTAGAATAGAGAAGGGAAGATGGAGAAGAGGAGATGAAGAAGAGAAGTTGGAGAAGAATGGATGGAGAAAATAAGATAAGAATATAGAATGGAAGATGGAGAAGAGTTAGTAGAGAAATTAGAATGGAAGATAAGAATAGAGAAGGGAAGATGAGATGAAGAAGAGTTAGTGGAGAAATTAGAATGGGAGATAAATATGGAGAAGGGAAGATGAAGATGAAGAAGAGTTAGTAGAGAGATTAGAATATGAGATGGAGATGGAGAATGGAAGATGAAAATGAAGAAGAGTTAGTGGAGAAATTAGAATGGGAGATAGAGTTAGTGGAAAAATTAGAATGGGAGATAGATGAGTAGATTATAAAAGGAGGAAGAAGTGAGCTTGAGGGGGGAATTTTTTTTTAGAGAAAAAATTGGAAGTGTTTAGGATGAAATTTTTTGGAGAGAAAATTTTGAATGTTTGAGAGAGTTTTGGGAGATAGAAGAAAAATTTGAGAGAAAGAAAATACCAAAAGAGAGAGAATTTTGAAGATGATGGGAGTTTAAAGCTAGGGGTTATCATCACAAATTCCTTCATCGATCAATATAAATCAAGAGTTCATCCTCGTCAACGAGCAAGCAAATTCGAGCTAAGTGTTTTTATTTATTCATTTATTTATGGTTTTACTCGTAAATTAGCACAAATTGTATACACTTTCTCCATCTCCCTTTTTTTTTATTTCCATATTTATGTCAGGAGAATGATATCTCTATGTCAACAGCAAAAATCTCGTAGAGATGCAAAAATCGGCCCAAACAAGCTCCTAAGCTGTCCATCGATTTCTCAATTGATCTGTGACTAAAAGTGCCTCTTAATTCAAAAGAAACTCTCTATATTGGGAACATAGAGAGCAAATATCAATTATAGAAATCCCTCCCAAAAAAACGGGAGATAAGTACTCTTTCCACTCTTCTGGTTTTAGGTGCAGATTAGCACATATTTTGTATACTGACATTTCACTCTATTTTATGTCAGGAAGCCGCAGCTTTATATCAATGGTCAACCCTATGGAAGCACAAAATCGGCTTGGAGGAGTCCTCAAGCGCGCACAAATTTCAAATTATTGAATCAATTCGTTGTATTTTATTTTAAAGAATTCATACCCAAGAATGGAGAGGACAAAGTCCATCCGCAATTTAAATACCTGCACCATAAATCCCAAAGGGAAGAGCCAAGCCAATGCTTAGCCTCCCATTGGAGGTTTTTACTTACAGTAGTTAAATACCTGCAACTTAAATACCTGTACCTTAAATCCCAAAGGGAAGAGCCAAGCCAATGCTTAGCCTCCCATTGGAGGTTTTTACTTACAGTAGTTAAATACCTGCAACTTAAATACCTATACCTTAAATCCCAAAGGGAAGAGCCAAGCCGATGCTTAGCCTCCCATTGGAGGTTTTTACTTACAGTAGTTAAATACCTGCAACTTAAATACATGTACCTTAAATCCCAAAGGGAAGAGCCAAGCCAATGCTTAGCCTCCCATTGAAGGTTTTTACTTACAGTAGTTAAATACCTGCAACTTAAATACATGTACCTTAAATCCCAAAGGGAAGAGCCAAGCCAATGCTTAGCCTCCCATTGGAGGTTTTTACTTACAGTAGTTTAAATACTTGCAACTTAAATACATGTACCTTAAATCTTAAAGGGAAGAGCCAAGCCAATGCTAGGCCTCCCATTGGAGGTGTTTATTCACTGTCATGTACTTCCTATAATTTAATTTTTGAATCATCAGACCCAAAAGATAAGTAGGTTGTAATACTGCACAGAAGTCGTTAACACACTCCTTCTTTCGGCTTCAGGGAATCTTTAACACTTAAAAAAATATAACAAATAAAAATATATACCATCCATGCATCCTATTTAAAAAGTGAAAACACAAAAGAGAATACCCTACTATAGCCTTAGGAATAAACCAAGCCTGAGTTGCCGAATTAGGATATCCATGAAATTAAGGTACCGAAAGGGCATTAGTTTTAATTAACTAGTGTAACCAAGTCCCCGAGCTCCTAATCTCTGGTTCGCAGGAATAAATTAGTTCTCCCGCTAATTTATTTAGGTTTCTAATCGACCTACCAAGAACGATTAGTGGCGACTCCAAATTTTAAAATCATTTAAACAAAAATCAAAGTTGCGATTCGGTAGGGCTTGGGAGGGTCCGCGTTAGGTTAGTCAAATCTAATTAACCTAATAATCCGTTAACCCCTTTTAAAATTTAAAATTTTTTTAGAGGGTCGCGACAGACTGGCGACTCCACTGGGGACAGAGATTTTTAAATTTTCGAAAAAAGATACCAAATGGAATACTTAAATTTTTTCGAAATTTTAAAAGTCTTAGTGGACTTAGGCCAATAAAAATTTCATGGATATCTCGGTTCTGGCGATCTTGCTCTGGACTCATTTTATAGGTGTTATATGTTTTTGCAGGATGGGAGTTATAAGGGGCGGAGTGTTCGGCTAACCCATTTGTTTTGCAGGTTCGGTGTTGGGATTATGTTTAATTTCACTCATTTTTAGAAGTGCTGTTTTGATATCAATTGTTGTGCATGTCTTGCATATTCTGAGGATCACAACACCTGCACACACAAGCGTCTAAACCCAAGTCGCGAAATTTTTCTTAGGTAACCATAGATAGGGATCGAATATGCAAAGCTCTTGCGTCGATTGCGCTTGGGTTGACCATATTTTATCCCGCTCATTATCTGAATTGACAATTCTTCCCATTGTGATTTGATTGCGCGGAGGGTAAGGTTGTCAATTCAAATAGTGGGGGCCTTTTAGGTCCATACCCTGTCTCTCCTTCTTTTATTTTCTAGAGTCTACTCCTCACTTGAGTCATGCGCATGACTATGTGATTTGCATTTCTCCAAGGTAAAAGTAAGTTCTCTAATTTTATCTTGTATTTATTTTCGGTCGATCCATGCTAGGTGTTAGTCAGTTTTTGAGCTTGATATTACGACCATTCTTTTAAAAGAAAATAAAAATTAAATTTGTCCCTCATTTCTTTAAAAAAAAATTTTGAAAAAAATGATGTGAAAAAAATCCATTCAAAGGAATTTTATTAACCAATAAGGGATTTTTGTCATGTTTTTATTGCTTCAATAAAAATGAAATTTTCCTAACAAATTTTCCTTTGAAAATTTATTTCAACAAAAAGAAAAATTCCTTAAAAAAAACTTTAGTAAACATCAAGTGATTTTATCACATTTTTCAAATTATAAAAACTTGCAAGAAAATTCTTTTCAAGAAATTCGCTCATGTTTTTCTAAGAAATTTTTCTCTAAACAAAATTAGACTAATATCTCGGGGGAATTTTATTAACCAATAATGGATTTTTTTTTCATGTTTTTATTGCTTCAATAAAAATGAAATTTTCCTGACAAATTTTCCCCTGGAAAATTTATTTCAATAAAAAGAAAAATTCCTAAAAAAATTTGGTAAACATCAAGTGATTTTAGCACATCTTTCAAATTATAAAAACTTGCAAGAAAAACTTTTTCGAGAAATTCGCTCATGTTTTTCTAAGGAATTTTTCTCTAGACAAAATTAGACTAATGTCTCGGGGGAATTTTATTAACCAATAATGGATTTTTGTCATGTTTTTATTGCTTCAATAAAAATGAAGTTTTCCTAACAAATTTTCCCCTAGAAAATTTATTTCAATAAAAAGAAAAATTCCTAAAAAAAAGCTTTTGTAAACATCAACTGGTTTAATCTCATTTTTCAAATTATAAAGACTTGCAAGAAAATTCCTTTCGAGAAATTCGTTCATGTTTTTCTAAGAAAATTTTCTCTAAATAAAATTGGACTAATGTCTCGGGGGAATTTTGTTGATCAATAAAGGATTTCTGTCATGTCTTTCCTACTTCAATAAAAATAAAATTTTCCTGACAAATTTACCTCTGAAAATTTATTTTGATAAAAAGGAAATTCCTTCCAAAATTTTAGTAAACGTCAAGAGATTTTGTCACATTCCTTTTTTAAAAAATAAAATAATAATAATAAAAAGAGTAATAAATGTACAAGAAAATTCGATATCAGAAATCAACTCGTTTCTTCCTATGGAAATTTTTTCTGATTTCTCTATAAAATAGAAAAATCAAATTGGACTAATATAGGAGTCATGGACCGACATTCCTTGTGTCGCATACTAATTATATCCTTTTCTTTTGTAGGGAGATCCTAGATACCCCAGACTGGTGTAAAAATTAAGTTGAATAATATATCAAGAATCATCTTCAGAAATACCAAAAGATGAAAAACACCAAGGCTTCAACCGTTAATTCAGGGGGGCAAACGAACACTGTCCATCTTTGACAGACAGAGTTGTGTCAATCCGTAAACTTGTATGGGCAGTGTATTCTGATATGACGGTGGATTTATATTGATTAAACACGGGGGCATATTTAATGTATTACAGAGGATCCCGCGTCTTTTGAAAGACAATATGGATTATATAATCAGAAATCATGAAATAAGTACCTTAACTTGATTAAATCAACCATAGACCGGTCTTAAAATTTCCTCGGATCCGAAACACGCGGAGGGTTTTAGAGGACCGAGGTTCTATTAAAGAATGTGGCCCACGAACGCTCCCCCGATGCTACAGGTGCCCGATACATACGAGTGGACGCCGAAAGCAACAAAACACGGTTGAAATAGGGCACGCAACAAATGGCCGAATTTATTGGCACACTAATTAAGTGGTGGTAGCTTTATTAATTTACATGATTGAACACGGGTCTCTAGGCGGCTGGTGGAAAGCCACACTGAATGCCTCTCTAATGTTCTTGATATCATCGTCTACCGCAACCCGCGAGAGCATCATGAAGAAGATTAAACCTAAACGAATACGTCTACTTAGTTTCATCGCACGTTCTCGCCTTTTGTCGATGTCCAAAATTAATGCACAAGCTAGAAGTAATCATTTCCCTTTCCCCCCTATTAAATGCTCGGAGCCGTTAACCGCACCAAACTCGAAAAAATTAATATCGAGACGAAATCTGCATAAATTTGAAGGGTAAATCCGTATCGTTTCAATTTACCCTTAAATTGCTCCGGTTTTAAATTTGATCCCTTCTATTTTCAGGAATTTGCAAAAGCGACTCGAGAATACAGTTGTATCCAAAAACCAAATTTCCTGGTCGGGCTAAATTGGGGGCAAATCAACTCATGGACATTACCACGGGATGGACAGCTTCGGTTAAAGAAAAATACAAGCGAAAAATCCGAACAATCTCAGACATGGGTAATTCTGTATCGTTCTAATTTGCACATAATCATCTCGAGTCCTGAATTTTTTTATTCCATTCTTAACAGGGATTGCAAATTACCTCGAGAAATATCGTAACAAGGCCCAAGGTGATACAACAGGGCCACGTTATCCCCAAGGATTAACCTTTGAAAAGAAAGCCCCATGGACACCTAGGGTCCAATGGACCGAATGGTATGGGGGATGACAGTAGGTCCGAAATATCCCGAGTTCGATCCCCAAGGGTGGGGAATGTTGTATGTATTATAAATAAATGAAACAACTTTTTGTGCATTTCTTTTTTACAAACAGGAATACTCGACGAGTAATGTCAAAATCAGTATTTTACCATAGTCTTCCCATAATGGTGAGGCGCCCAACAAAAGTCGAGGAAAATTCAATCCAACAAAACTGGTAAAAGACTCGTGCAAGACATTCAAGATGAAGGGTAAATCAGTATCGTTTTCAATTTATCCCTTTTAATACTGGCTGATATGTCTCTTTTTCTTTTTACAGGAAATATTTACACTAACATTTAACATGTTGAAGGAGACAAATCCAAAAGAAAATTATGATCATCTGACAAGATCTATTCTGGTAAAAAACGGGGCAAATTGATCGCAAGCTCTGAAGCGAAAAAGCAAATATGTCTTTCTTATCTTGTTTGATTTCGAGAATAATTTCTCTGCTTTTTGCAGGGGCATTTAACCGCCAAACCATGGCGGTCGCTGTCACTAAACAAACCAAAATGCTCCCTCACCCATATGCCTCATCGTGCAGGGGCAAAACTTGAGACAAACCGCTCCTCAACATAAGGAGTGGCCTTCCCAATTTGTTCAATCCACCCACATACCAGGGGCAATTCAAATCCGCCCATGTTTGCACATTATATAAACACACATGATGCTAAAAATTGTCACATCGGCATTGTGTTTACACATTTCATGAATTATGTATGACTATTCCGCATGTTTAATTTACCAACTCCAACTTAGAGCATAAACTGCATAGGAGACATCAAATGTGCAAAATGGGGCATAACAGGATGAGGAAAGGCAAACCATTTCCACACAGGTCTAACATTTTAATCTACAGATAAACAGCCTTTCTTCAGAGTGAGAGAAAGCCCTTTCGGAATGAAGTCCCCCATTCATATTACATTCGAGGTGTTCATACTATAAGAACCTCCTTAAACAGAAATGGTAATGCAATACATGATCCATATGTTGATCAATTGCATCATGAGTTATTACACAGACTGCCTCTAATCATTGCCAACTTAGCTGAACAATTTTGTATGAACCAATGAACGCATTGATGAAAATGCTTGCACATGTTAGCTCTGACATTGCCTGACAGGCAACACATTCCCGGTGTTTGAGTTACCTTCCAAAGTCTTGAAATTCATTTGGCGATTATTGAATGAACAAGCCTGGTTGTCGAGAAGCCACCAAGCATTTCTTCCAAATTCTCAGGTAAGTATATCTTCAACCTGAACCTTTCAAGAGAATGAATTCTGACGGTTGTTGGGGTACTCGAATCCATTGCGGTATATATAGGTATCCACCTTCTTCAATAAAGCATGATTTGTCTCAAGGACAGAAATGTTCGAGACCTTTTGATCTCTGCCTCTTTAGTTTATTCCTAAAGCGAGAGGAAAATATAATTTGGGTTTGAGCTTCCGTAGGATTCCTGATCTCCCCAGATTTTAGAATGGCACCCTTTGAGGTACACCAAGCCCTTCTTACAGGCAAACTAAGTCCTTCTTACAGGCAAACCAAGTCCTTCTTACAGGCATAAAGTCCTTCTTACAGGCAAACTAAGTCCTTCTTACAGGCAAACCAAGTCCTTCTTACAGGCATAAAGTCTTTCTTACAGGCAAACCAAGTCCTTCTTACAGGCACAAAGTCCTTCTTACAGGCAAACCAAGTCCTTCTTACAGGCATAAAGTCCTTCTTACAGGCAAATCAAGTCCTTCTTATAGGCAAACAAAGTCCTTCTTACAGGCAAAACAAGTCCTTCTTACAGGCAAATCAAGTCCTTCTTACAGGTACAAAGTCCTTCTTATAGGCACAAAGTCCTTCTTACAGGCAAATCAAGTCCTTCTTACAGGCAAATCAAGTCCTTCTTACAAGCAAATCAAGTCCTTCTTACAGGCAAACCAAGTCCTTCTTACAGGCATAAAGTCAATCTTATAGGCAAATCAAGTCCTTATAGGCAAGCTAAGTCCTTCTTACAGGCAAACCAAGTCCTTCTTACAGGCACCAAGTCCTTCTTACAGGCATAAAGTCAATCTTATAGGCAAATCAAGTCCTTATAGGCAAGCTAAGTCCTTCTTACAGGCAAACCAAGTCCTTCTTACAGGCACCAAGTCCTTCTTACAGGCATAAAGTCCTTCTTACAAGCAAATCAAGTCCTTCTTACAGGCAAATCAAGTCCTTCTTACAGGCATAAAGTCCTTCTTACAGGCAAACAAAGTCCTTCTTACAGGCAAACAAAGTCCTTCTTACAGGCAACGCAAGTCCTTCTTACATGCAAAGTAAGTCCTTCTTACAGGCAAATCAAGTCCTTCTTACAGGCAAATTAAGTCCTTTTTACAGGCAAATCAAGTCCTTCTTACAGGCACAAGTCCTTTTTACAGACACCAAGTCCTTTCTACAGGCACCAAGTCCTTCTTACAGGTATCTCCATGGGGTGACCTACCATACGGGTCAAATCTCAATCAAAATTTAATCAGTAGAATCCTTTTATTAGGAATCTACCATGGTACGACCCACCATACGGGTCAAATGGTATGACCCACCATACGGGTCAAATTTTAATTTAATTTTTAATCAGTAGAATCCTTTTATTAGGAATCTACCATGGGTTGATCCACCATACGGGTTCAAGTTCAACCACCCTAAAGTTTTTTTATATAACGAATCCTTAGGTTCTCATTTCATTTTCAGTGGAACATTCATGTCACGACTCTTTTTATTTCCTTATATTGAGTCGATTAGAATTCAGGTTTCATCTCGTCTTTGAAATGAACCTCTACCGAGCTCCCTTTCAAAGAGGGGTGTTGACACCTGATTTTTAATCATTTTTTCTATTGCTAAAGTAATAAAAAATCCATAAAAATTCATAAAACTGAAAAATCAACTTTGGGGACCTTAGCCAAGCCTAGAGAACCAATTTTGACCAAAAAACGATTTTTCATATTTTCAGTATTTTTCGGTATTTTTATTTTCGAAAATTCATAAAACAAAAAATGAAGAAAAAAATGAAAAAATTGAAAAATCAACTTTGGAAGCCTTGGCCAAGCCTAGGCAACCACTTTTGAACAAAAAATAAAATTTCATATTATATATATTTTTAATTTTTTTAAAAAAAATACAAAAATACTTGAAAATTTTGGAAAAATAACATTTGAGGCAAAAAAAAATACACAAAGATAGTTAATATTTTTATTTTAAATCTATTTTCATATTGGCCATCGCAAATTCAGAAAAATCCAATTCGAGTCACGTGTTCCTTCACGAGTATAATCTTGAATTGGGCCTAAAAAAATTTAATTTGAGTCAACTTATTTTTAATTTTCACTTTTTATGAGTTGTGACATTGTCTTCTAATATTTTAAATTTTCATCTTGGCCCAATTATACCCAGAATGACTTAATTTTGCAAAAGGGCTTTAATTAAATTCTGCATTATTTTCAACGGCAAGAAATGAGCTTAAATTTGACATGTGGTAAATTTTGGTGTGTCAAAAATTATGAGGAGATTTGGACTTAAAGAAATATATTTTTTCAGGGACTAAATTGTAAATACTTAAAATTCAAGGACTAGAGTGCAAATACTTAACTCTTGAAGGATTATTTTACAAATAACAAAAAGAAGAGTTAGTGGATAAATTAGAATAGAGAAGGGAAGATGGAGAAGAGGAGATGAAGAAGAGAAGTTGGAGAAGAATGGATGGAGAAAATAAGATAAGAATATAGAATGGAAGATGGAGAAGAGTTAGTAGAGAAATTAGAATGGAAGATAAGAATAGAGAAGGGAAGATGAGATGAAGAAGAGTTAGTGGAGAAATTAGAATGGGAGATAAATATGGAGAAGGGAAGATGAAGATGAAGAAGAGTTAGTAGAGAGATTAGAATATGAGATGGAGATGGAGAATGGAAGATGAAAATGAAGAAGAGTTAGTGGAGAAATTAGAATGGGAGATAGAGTTAGTCGAAAAATTAGAATGGGAGATAGATGAGTAGATTATAAAAGGAGGAAGAAGTGAGCTTGAGGGGGGAATTTTTTTTTAGAGAAAAAATTGGAAGTGTTTAGGATGAAATTTTTTGGAGAGAAAATTTTGGATGTTTGAGAGAGTTTTGGGAGATAGAAGAAAAATTTGAGAGAAAGAAAATACCAAAAGAGAGAGAATTTTGAAGATGATGGGAGTTTAAAGCTAGGGGTTATCATCACAAATTCCTTCATCGATCAATATAAATCAAGAGTTCATCCTCGTCAACGAGCAAGCAAATTCGAGCTAAGTGTTTTTATTTATTCATTTATTTATGGTTTTACTCGTAAATTAGCACAAATTGTATACACTTTCTCCATCTCCCTTTTTTTTTATTTCCATATTTATGTCAGGAGAATGATATCTCTATGTCAACAGCAAAAATCTCGTAGAGATGCAAAAATCGGCCCAAACAAGCTCCTAAGCTGTCCATCGATTTCTCAATTGATCTGTGACTAAAAGTGCCTCTTAATTCAAAAGAAACTCTCTATATTGGGAACATAGAGAGCAAATATCAATTATAGAAATCCCTCCCAAAAAAACGGGAGATAAGTACTCTTTCCACTCTTCTGGTTTTAGGTGCAGATTAGCACATATTTTGTATACTGACATTTCACTCTATTTTATGTCAGGAAGCCGCAGCTTTATATCAATGGTCAACCCTATGGAAGCACAAAATCGGCTTGGAGGAGTCCTCAAGCGCGCACAAATTTCAAATTATTGAATCAATTCGTTGTATTTTATTTTAAAGAATTCATACCCAAGAATGGAGAGGACAAAGTCCATCCGCAATTTAAATACCTGCACCATAAATCCCAAAGGGAAGAGCCAAGCCAATGCTTAGCCTCCCATTGGAGGTTTTTACTTACAGTAGTTAAATACCTGCAACTTAAATACCTGTACCTTAAATCCCAAAGGGAAGAGCCAAGCCAATGCTTAGCCTCCCATTGGAGGTTTTTACTTACAGTAGTTAAATACCTGCAACTTAAATACCTATACCTTAAATCCCAAAGGGAAGAGCCAAGCCGATGCTTAGCCTCCCATTGGAGGTTTTTACTTACAGTAGTTAAATACCTGCAACTTAAATACATGTACCTTAAATCCCAAAGGGAAGAGCCAAGCCAATGCTTAGCCTCCCATTGAAGGTTTTTACTTACAGTAGTTAAATACCTGCAACTTAAATACATGTACCTTAAATCCCAAAGGGAAGAGCCAAGCCAATGCTTAGCCTCCCATTGGAGGTTTTTACTTACAGTAGTTTAAATACTTGCAACTTAAATACCTGTACCTTAAATCCCAAAGGGAAGAGCCAAGCCAATGCTAGGCCTCCCATTGGAGGTGTTTATTCACTGTCATGTACTTCCTATAATTTAATTTTTGAATCATCAGACCCAAAAGATAAGTAGGTTGTAATACTGCACAGAAGTCGTTAACACACTCCTTCTTTCGGCTTCAGGGAATCTTTAACACTTAAAAAAATATAACAAATAAAAATATATACCATCCATGCATCCTATTTAAAAAGTGAAAACACAAAAGAGAATACCCTACTATAGCCTTAGGAATAAACCAAGCCTGAGTTGCCGAATTAGGATATCCATGAAATTAAGGTACCGAAAGGGCATTAGTTTTAATTAACTAGTGTAACCAAGTCCCCGAGCTCCTAATCTCTGGTTCGCAGGAATAAATTAGTTCTCCCGCTAATTTATTTAGGTTTCTAATCGACCTACCAAGAACGATTAGTGGCGACTCCAAATTTTAAAATCATTTAAACAAAAATCAAAGTTGCGATTCGGTAGGGCTTGGGAGAGTCCGCGTTAGGTTAGTCAAATCTAATTAACCTAATAATCCGTTAACCCCTTTTAAAATTTAAAATTTTTTTAGAGGGTCGCGACAGGGGTTATCATCACAAATTCCTTCATCGATCAATATAAATCAAGAGTTCATCCTCGTCAACGAGCAAACAAATTCAAGCTAAGTGTTTTTATTTATTCATTTATTTATGGTTTTACTCGCAAATTAGCACAAATTGTATACACTTTCTCCCTCTCCTTTTTCTTCCATATTTTATGTCAGGAGAAGGATATCTCTACGTCAACAGCAAAAATCTCGTCGAGATGCAAAAATCGGCCCAGACAAGCTCCTAAGCTGTCCACCGATTTCTCAACTGATCTGTGACTAAAAGTCCCTCTTAATTCAAAAGAAACTCTCTATATTGGGAACATAGAGAGCGAAAATCAATTATAGAAATCCCTCCCAAAAAAATGGGAGATAAGTACTCTTTCTACTCTTCTGGTTTTAGGTGCAGATTAGCACATATTTTGTATACTAACACTTCACTCTATTTTATGTCAGGAAGCCGCAGCTCTATATCAATGGTCAATCCTATGGAAGCACAAAATCGGCTTGGAGGAGTCCTCAAGCGCGCACAAATTTCAAATTGTTGAATCAATTCGTTGTATTTCATTTTAAAAAATTCATACCCCAAAATGGAGAGGACAAAGTCCATCCGCAATTTAAATACCTGCACCATAAATCCCAAAGGGAAGAGCCAAGCCAATGCTTAGCCTCCCATTGGAGGTTTTTACTTATAGTAGTTAAATACCTGCAACTTAAATACCTGCACCTTAAATCCCAAAGGGAAGAGCCAAGCCAATGCTTAGCCTCCCATTGGAGGTTTTTACTTACAGTAGTTAAATACCTGCACCTTAAATCCCAAAGGGAAGAGCCAAGCCAATGCTTAGCCTCCCATTGGAGGTTTTTACTTACAGTAGTTAAATACCTGCAACTTAAATACCTGTACCTTAAATCCCAAAGGGAAGAGCCAAGCCAATGCTTAGCCTCCCATTGGAGGTTTTTACTTACAGTAGTTAAATACCTGCAACTTAAATACATGTACCTTAAATCCCAAAGGGAAGAGCCAAGCCAATGCTTAGCCTCCCATTGGAGGTTTTTACTTACAGTAGTTTAAATACCTGCAACTTAAATACCTGTACCTTAAATCCCAAAGGGAAGAGCCAAGCCAATGCTAGGCCTCCCATTGGAGGTGTTTATTCACTGTCATGTACTTCCTATAATTTAATTTTTGAATCATCAGACCCAAAAGATGAGTAGGTCGTAATACTGCACAGAAGTCGTTAACACACTCCCTCTTTCGGCTTCAGGGAATCTTTAACACTTAAAAAAATATAACAAATAAAAATATATACCATCCATGCATCCTATTTAAAAAGTGAAAACACAAAAGAGAATACCCTACTAGAGCTTTAGGAATAAACCAAGCCTGAGTTGCCGGATTAGGATATCCATGAAATTAAGGTACCGAAAGGGCATTAGTTTTAATTAACTAGTGTAACCAAGTCCCCGAGCTCATAATCTCTGGTTCGCAGGAATAAATTAGTTCTCCCGCTAATTTATTTAGGTTTCTAATCGACCTACCAAGAACGATTAGTGGCGACTCCAAATTTTAAAATCATTTAAACAAAAACCAAAGTTGCGATTCAGTAGGGCTTGGGAGGGTCCGCGTTAGGTTAGTCAAATCTAATTAACCTAATAATCCGTTAACCCCTTTTAAACTTTAAAATTAATTTTTTAGAGGGTCGCGACATACTCCTGACTTGGTTGTTTGTTGAATTTGGTGGTAAGCATAAGGGAGACCGAGGGTTGGTAAGTGAAGTCAGTATACTGAGAGATTGTATTTTGATTTGTATCTCTTCCTAAAGATGGATGTTTGATTGTTCCTATTAGGATGCATGCATGAGTTGTATTAGATAAATCTCATGTTGAAGAATTAATGTGATTTAGAGCAGTTAATATATCACAGTTGGCTCATAACTCATTAGATTAAACTTTTGAGTGAAAATAGATCCAACTAGATATGTTGATAGACTCCGATGATCTCTCAAAGTGAAAGTATTAAGCTTCTATTGCACACTCCCAACAAATGATATCAGAGCCGATGGTTGATTGGTGGGCCCCCTCTCCATTTGTTTTGGTGTTTGGTGAATATCTCAAGGAAGAAATCTCATGATTGACGCTTGTTTTAGGTGAAAATTGAAAATTACCATCAATCTGGCATAAAGACACCATGGACAGCTAGTTTGGTAATGCGAGTTTGAAGATATCATGGACAGTTGGTCTAAGGACGCGAGATGGAGGCTATATATGATACAATCCCAAGTTAGCAAGTAATCTTGGTTGGATTTTTGAATTAAGAGGGAGCAAATCTAACATCGAGAATGAGATTGTCAGAATACACGTATGGGTTGTGTTAGAGAAATCTCAATATATACATGTAAGTTATGTTAGAAAAGTCCCACATCAAATATTTAAAATGACATGGAACAATTAATATATATCATAGTTGGCCTATAACTTATTGGTTTAAGTTTTTTAGTAAATGTGAGTTTAATTGAATATATTAATGGACTCGAACTTATGCTCCCTCTTAATGATCTTCTTGAATAAAGATATTAGACTTCTATTGTACTCTTCGAATAATTCCTCCATGAAAATTTATACTATTTTGGATTTAAAAAAAAAAGAGAGGGCTATAGACTGAAGCTGGTCATAGTGTAAAAGTTTGCTAATTCTTGGTCTTAGTGTGAAAGTTTGCCAATTCTCCAACAAAAGTTACTGATTTTTCAAAGGAAAAAATAAGGAGCTACCGATTGGGAATCAATGAAATTAGGAAGCCACCGATGACTTCAAGAAAGTTATCGCTAACTTGTATGACTTTTATGTAAAAAATGATAATTTAAAAAGTTGTTGATTTCAATAGACTTACTAACTTCAGTGGGTGTCACCAATTCAATAGTATGCTGCCAATCATGGTGCTACAGATTATAATAATATAATAAAAATAGAAAATTTGAAATTGTTTTCTAAAGCCTCCATTCATTGTGACATTTTTTGGAGGCATGAGAATGGAAAAAAGGCAATTGATGCTTGAACTAGCGTGCTTGTGCTTGTGCTTGGATAATGGTTTGAGAAAACGTTGATTTGTGAACATTCTCATGGACACCATTTTTGCACGATAATATGAAAGCATTCTGTCATCCACATAATAGTGGCAACGATGCCTATTGTGTCCAGATGCCCTGTATGTTGGGATTCTCCGGAGAGTGTTTTAGGATGTCTCGAGAGTCTCGAGATGCCTCGTGTGTCAAGATGCCCTGAGAGTTTTTGAAAGAAAGATGGAGTAAGAAACATGATACATGCTCAAGTACGCACATTTATTTGTGTGGATAACACATTGGGTGATACTAGTTCATCGTGAAATAATACGCCATCCGCCTATGTCGAATGAATAATATCATCACAATACGTTATTATAAAAAAAAAGGTATCCATATGTATGTTCATGCATATACGAGTTGCTCGTTGTTCGTGCCAGGTTGAGTGGTAAATGGATCATCTGCCTTAGTCTTAGAGATTTCATACAGTGGGTCGTAGCTCGTCCCTTTATTTTTTCAGATATGTAGAATGGCCCTTCCCCACCGCTATTTAGAGTTTCGATACATGTTGATTATGCGTATGAAGATATAGTATTGCCTAGTTTGGTCTTTAAACACCAAGCGAATTAGCATGGTATGGGCAAGCTTAGGACTTGCCGAGTGGGTTCCTCATAGGTGTGTAGCCCTGGTTCACGATCTTAAAAATGGTGATTTGCTTGGATCACTTAGAGGATTCAATGGTCCACCTAGTTGACGTTTGCACATGTACGTTTTAGGGTGGTGATGAAGTATAGTGGCGGTGATAGGTGAATGACATTTCCCAAGTCCTATGTATTTTCGTATGTTGTAGGGTGTTTGCCTACTAATATTTGTTACATGAAAATCATATACCCAATAAACTAGTGGTGCTATGAAAAATATACTTATGTATTTATTAAACTCGCACGATGTGCGTGAGGGATGATGCGAGAAAATTATTATGCTCGTGCATGTTATTCGTTAATAAAAGATATAGCTAAATACGACATGTGTAGCGTGTGACACTCATCCCTAGTGTATCGCACGAGTTGACATTAGGGTGATTCACGAAAGACTTACGTTTGGACCCTTTGGCAAAGTTGATTCCAAGTTCTACTATGGTTAAAGTGAGAATCGCAAATGACTGGGAAAAGTATCAAAAAAATATTAATTTATTATATTTGTACTAATTTACTCATAAATCTTTTAACGTGATCGATTTAGTTCTAATTTTTTCATTGGTAATAATTGAGTCCATCCAGCCGATTTTAACTAGAAATAATGAGCGTGGATGTCAGCCATCCTACGTGGCAAACCAATGCTGAACTTAATATTTTTAAATCATGTTTCAATATCATTTCTTTTTCTTTTTCCTTTTCATTTTGACACTCGAGAATGTTAGCCCTTGCTAGATCTAAGCGAGGACTTTCGCACCCTCGCCCGCAAGTAACCCTTAGGCTCTCAACTCCAAAATGAAAGGACAGAAAAAAGCAAGTAAAAAAGAAAAAAGACTAGGAAATTCTAAAAAAATATATTCGTGTCAACATTGTCCATGTCACGTCGGATAAATGACTTTACGCTAGCAATTTTCGAGTAAAATCGATCGGATGGATTGGATTGATATAAATACGAAAAGTTTAGGAATAAATTAGTCGAGAGAGATTAAAAGTTTATAATTGAATTGATATAAATGTAATATTGATTTAAGATTTTATTTTTATTTTTTGATATTTTCCCATGAATAACCAATCATGTAAGTACGAACTATAGGGGCCGTCTCGTCTGGGTTTCTACTTTCCACGCTCCCAAAATTGCTATCTCCAGAGCATCCCCCAAAGAAAAACAATGAAGGATTTGTCATTTCGTCCTTTTCTTTGCTCGCTCCCTATATGCTCCTCGCCCTCCTCTCAATCAAGGCCCCAAAAATCATCCATTGATTCGAATTCATCACTCTCAGGAAACCCAAACCCACCATAGCTTCTCTTCGTTCAAACCTTCGCTCTCTATCTCCAACTCTGATCCTCTCGCAATCCCCAATCGATTTGGGACTATTCTCAATTTAGGGCTTGCCGTCCAATCTCGCGACTTAGGTCCGGTTCTCTGTCCTTGTTCTCGCCGGGATTAGCGCGCCGAGGCTCACGTCCGTTTTCGGGTCGCGATCGTCGGCTTCTTTCCGGGTCGGGAAAGATGAGCAACCCGCAGAGGAAGAGGAACTTCCAGATAGAGGCGTTCAAGCACAAGGTGGTGGTGGATCCCAAGTACGCCGACAAGACGTGGAAGATCCTGGAGCACGCTATTCACGAGATTTACAATCATAATGCCAGTGGCCTCAGCTTTGAAGAGCTTTACAGGTTCTCTCGCTCTTTTCTGTCAAGCTTCTCTCGCCTTTTGATTTACCTGTCCATTTGGGTTCTGTTGCGGTTGTGTTTTGTGTCGATTGCGCGGCTAATGATACGCCGTATGCTGTCTCTGCATCCGATGTTCGGTCGGTGACTCGAGACTTGGTTAATCTGATATGTGTATTAGTTGATTGAACGATTTAGGCTATCTTGGTTTATTTTTCTTGGAGGTGGGAATTCCCTAGTTCGCGAGCTCGAGCAAGACGTGTTCTTGCAAGCCCTTCATGGCCTAATACGGTAGATAAGTCTGTTTACTCATTGATGCAATAATGAGTTTGATTTTGCTATTTTTTGCGCGATACACTCGTCTCTTTATGTTTGGTATTTCGCCTCGTTCATTTGACCTTTGGTGTTCCACGTAGCGTTCTTTTCCGGGCTAGACATCTCTAAAAAATTAAGATCTTTAAAACAGAGCTATGTTTTTTTTTGTTTGTTTTAGCTGTACCATTTAGGAAGTGCTTCTTTGGTTATGATCTACTAAGTTGCACTTTGAAAGGAGACATGGACATAGCAATGTTATCTTTTATTGAGTCTGGTACAGTCGGTGCCCAACACTTTTTTCTGCCTTCCCTGTGGGCTGCGGCCTTTTGACTGGAGACGAGACTCCCTTTTGTTTTGGTGTAATGCCAATTGATTTGGTGTTCTGTGAAAAGCACCAAGGTGACAATGCATCTGCACCCTTCCTCTTTTATGCATTGGTATCGAGTTGAATTTTTCTGGATGATGGTCATAAAGTTGTGAGATTGTAATATTGTGATGCGCCTTGTTGTATAGGAATGCCTACAACATGGTTCTGCACAAGTATGGTGAGAAGCTGTACACTGGATTGGTTGCAACCATGACTGCTCACCTGAAGGATATATCGAAATCCATCGAAGATGCCCAAGGAGGTTTGTTTCTGGAGGAACTAAACAGGAAATGGAACGATCATAATAAAGCACTGCAAATGATCAGGGACATTCTCATGTACATGGATAGAACTTTCATCCAAAGTACCCGCAAAACCCCAGTTCATGAGCTTGGGTTGATTCTTTGGAGGGATAATGTTATCTACTCCAGCAAGATCCGCACTAGGCTTCTAAATACATTACTAGAACTAGTACTTAGAGAACGGACTGGCGAGGTCATTAATCGGGGGTTGATGAGGAACATAATTAAAATGCTGATGGATTTAGGTTCTTCAGTTTATCAAGAAGAATTCGAACAGCCATTTCTGGAGGTGTCGGCCGAGTTTTACAAAGGCGAATCCCAGAAGTTTATCGAGTGTTGTGATTGTGGTGAGTATCTGAAGAAAGCTGAGAGGCGTCTTAATGAAGAAATGGAGAGAGTAACGCACTACTTGGACGCCAAGAGCGAAGCTAAGATCACAAATGTCGTGGAGAAGGAGATGATTGCAAATCACATGCTGGCATTGGTGCATATGGAGAATTCGGGCTTGGTGAACATGCTTCTTGACGATAAGTATGAAGACTTGGGACGCATGTACAACTTGTTTCGTCGGGTTTCCAATGGTCTCTCAACCGTTCGAGATGTGATGACTTCTCATATAAGGGAGATTGGCAAGCAGTTAGTTACCGATCCTGAGAGGTTGAAAGACCCCGTTGAATTTGTTCAGCGGCTTTTGGATGAAAAGGATAAGTATGATAAGATCATAAGTTCTGCATTTAACAACGATAAGACGTTTCAGAATGCTTTAAATTCTTCCTTTGAATATTTCATCAACTTGAATGCTCGTTCTCCCGAATTCATTTCGTTGTTTGTTGATGATAAATTACGCAAAGGCTTGAAGGGTGTCAGTGAGGAGGATGTGGAGGTTATTCTTGATAAGGTGATGATGTTGTTCCGCTACTTGCAAGAAAAGGATGTGTTCGAGAAGTATTATAAACAGCATTTGGCAAAAAGGCTTCTGTCTGGAAAAACTGTTTCTGATGATGCAGAAAGGAGTCTCATTGTTAAGCTCAAGACTGAATGCGGATATCAATTCACTTCAAAGCTAGAAGGCATGTTCACTGATATGAAAACCTCCCAAGATACAATGCAGGGGTTCTACACTAGCCACCCCGAGCTAGGAGAAGGCCCAACATTAACCGTTCAGGTTCTAACGACAGGCTCGTGGCCTACTCAACCTGGTGTGACGTGTAACTTGCCAGCTGAGATGTCGGCTCTCTGTGAGAAGTTCCGCTCGTATTACCTTGGGACACACACTGGTCGGAGATTGTCTTGGCAAACAAATATGGGAACTGCAGACGTAAAAGCAACTTTTGGGAAAGGGCAGAAGCATGAGTTGAACGTTTCCACATACCAGATGTGTGTGCTGATGTTATTGAACAATTCTGACCGACTGAGCTATAAAGAGATCGAACAAGCTACAGAGATCCCTGCTTCAGACTTAAAGCGATGCCTGCAATCTTTGGCATGCGTCAAGGGAAAGAATGTTCTAAGAAAGGAGCCTATGAGTAAAGATATCGGTGAGGATGACGCATTCTTCGTCAATGATAAGTTTGCTAGTAAGTTTTATAAGGTCAAGATAGGAACCGTTGTTGCACAGAAAGAGTCAGAACCTGAGAAACAGGAAACCCGGCAAAGAGTGGAGGAGGACCGGAAACCCCAAATTGAGGCTGCAATTGTGAGAATCATGAAATCAAGGAGGGTGTTGGATCATAATAATATAATAACAGAGGTAACAAAGCAGCTGCAGTCAAGGTTTTTGGCCAATCCCACAGAGATAAAGAAGCGGATCGAGTCTCTCATCGAGCGTGATTTCTTGGAGAGAGATAATGTGGATAGGAAGCTGTACCGCTACTTGGCTTAGATGGAGTGGTTTGAGAAGATTGCATTTTCGCTTGTGGGAATGCTGGAATTGCAAATGGCTTGTACTCTATTCGCTCAGTGGAAAAATTATTTTTGAACTTCAAGAGGTTCCATTTAGTTTCAAAATTTGAATTGCTCAATTTGGTCAGACTACTTTAGGACCCCCCCCCCCCCCTCTCTCCCCCTCCCTTCCCCTCCCCCCCTTCCGGGAGTAGAAAAGAAAAAGAATGCATTTTCATTGCAATACTTTGCTTCCTGTGACATCTAAAGCAGGTTTTATCCCCATCCAAGAGGATAAGTTCATTGATGGATGTCTAGATTTGCTGTTTTGCTTTGACTTGCACTACTATAATTTGAACCAGGGTCTGAAGGAAAAGAACGGTGAGAATTACGCTGATATTCCGTCGAGAGATTTGAGGTCTGCATCTCAGCGGACTATCGATCTGTTCAGGCGTGCTCTATCAGTGCTCGTTCATGTTATATATTGCTGTCAGATGTGCACTGGCCGTCATGTGTCGATGCAAATGCCTGAAGATTAATTTCGGTTGAATTTTCTAGTTACCAAAGAGCATGTTTTTGGGCACCTCTTCCCTAATACGCTCCTAACCTCAAAAAAGATAGCCATTGAAGAGTGCATAAAGGCCGTTTGGAGTATCTGGGCGTTCCTCTTATCACTTTTGACAAGTAGGAATCCAATTGAACTCAGGCCTCAAACTCGTCAAAAACTTAAGAGAGCTCCTTTCTACTCTATCTTATGTGAAATTCTTCCCGACAAGAGCCTTTAGAATTGGTGTCCCTATCTTTGAAAGGGGTTCCTCATGTTCAGCTAGTCCCATAGAAACCGAAGCACTCGGTAATACATAATATAGCACACTTCTTTATTTTACCCATAAGCTAAGGCACATAGAATGGTTAGCATTCACTAATGCAAGTCTGTATGGTCTAGATAAGATATGTTAAAAAAGTGGATACCAAATCGTTAAAAAAGTTGATACCAAATCGTTCCCATGTTCTGCTATCCGCACTAATGGCCACCAAGTCTTTGATCGTGGCAATGTCGAGTATCGTCTGCTGCTAAATACTTCTAACTCCAGGCTTTGTGCTTCATAGAGCCGACGACCCGTTCAAGTTTGCGTGGGTTAGTAGCAGGGAAAATCTAAGTCCGAAGTTAAGGATAACGCTGAATGTCTTTACAGTCAGTTTTGAGAGATGGTCAGCCATGAAATGAAAAGGATCATACACATAAGATTGGCTGAATAAAAGCTGTAATTTGAGAAGAAATTAATAGAATGTTTCAACTGTATGAATATGTAAGAAAAATTATCTGCATCTTAATTTGCATGTCCTTATGTTTCTCAAACATTCAAAGTCCGAAAGCATATCTCACACCAGAGACAAACCCGAAGGGCATTGAACTTTTTATTCATAATCACCAAAGAAGACACCTTTGCATAAAATGTTAAAAGGACCAGTGGCAGTTGGAAGTGACAAAAAGCCATGTAACCATACGAAGTCATTCCACAAAACCTCAAGCTTTCAATGCTTCCATCACTCGTGCTTCTAAAATAATTCAATTTCCCAATGACAAGACGGCCATCTTCATTATGGGAACATTTCAGCAGGCAAAAGCACAGAAAAGATTGGTATGAACTCGAACAGTGTTGAAGAGCGATTAATTCCTTGATATCGTTTAGACGTGGATGAGTATGCGCTTTAGTATATCTGAGAATGTCTTCACATCTCTGCCCCACAACCTGATCAAGGAAACAGTTGATAATGTTAATCCGTAAGCATAAGTTTCATAGGTACATAAACTAAAACTGCTAACAAAGGGATAGAAAATGTTTGAGAACGATGTGTGTTGGAATCTGTATTAAGTAACAAAAGGCTCACCAACACTCAATCCCCACAACAGCAGCACCGTATTTGTCAGCCTTTTCATCATCCCCAATATGTACTGCTCTATTAGGTTCCACTTGAAGTTGATCTGAATGATCATCAGGCAATATAAGGATTCCAGATGCACACCTTCTAATACCATTGTAAGAGAGAATAATCCCAGCATATACAATGCCTATGAGTTTCATGGAAGCCTAACTTCCAAGAGATTCATACAGAAAATTGCAGCACACACAAGTAGTAAGGAGTAAGGAACGTCGATTGAATGACTATAACAATGTTTCAGTCTTTAAAACTCTTTACCACTAATTAGACTTCTTAAATTTGAAACAATATCATGCCAAACATTAGTCTGAAACCAAAAAGGCCCAGAAACCAAAAGCTGAATCATCATAATAAATACTGACACGATGGCAGAGTACTACCAACCAAGCAGAAACTCTAGGCAATTCATGCTGCACTGATATTCACGAACTGTCACTTCATAAGGCTAAAAAGGAAAAACAAAACAAAACATATATTGAAATTTTCTTGCTGTTCAATAAGAAGTTCAATTGCTTCAACTCAATTTAGACAATAATTACTCTGAATTAAGACATCATGTGATGGCAAGGAAAGGTCATGGTGCCAAGTAGATGAATGAAAATGTCCAGGTAAGACTTGCATGCCTTGTTTAAAGGTCAAGAATAAAGGAGGAAACAGAAGATTACTTAACTGTTACTCGAGATTATGAATTGTTGCGTTCATAATTTCACTAGGGATTCCAGATAATTTCTGTCCAACTAGTTACATACCTAGAGCAGCTTTGAATATTCCAGTATCTGGCTTCTCATATCCAACTTCTGAGGATACAATTACAGCATCAAACCTGAAACATTATCAACCAAATAAATGCTTACAGTAGTACATAACCAAACCGTAAGAACCACCCCAGTTTAATAAGTAATTACAAAAAAAGGAGATGAAGAGAAGCCTTGGGGGAAGATTAATGCTCACAGATCCACAATGTTTAAGTCCTTCAATAGCTTCCTCAACCGTATGTCAAAGTTGGACACAACAGCCAACTTAACTGTAATTCCACTGACCACATTAGTGAAGAAGCTGCAAGAAATCGGGCCAATGGTTCTTATCTTAGCAGAAGATGAAGAGGAATACTTGATGAATATGACCTCCAGCATCTTTCAGAATACTGATTGTCTCATAAGCTCCAGCAGGAAGGCGCCATGCATTACCATCCGCATAGTACTGAGAAGCTAGTTTATTTAGATATCATCCACAAGGACAAAAATCTGATATACAAAAAGAAGGTAATTCCCACACAAGTCGAAAGCTGTTTAATCTATCTAGAAATCTTTTTAGTATTCTTTTTTAAAGAGAGTCCACTCTTTCTTGCTCTCAACAAATTTTGTAAGTAAGTTAACTTGTTCTTGCTCAAAACGAATGCAATGTGGTGTGGGCGGACTACATCATTGTCTTTCAAGTATCTATTGAAGATGCTAAGAAAGAAGGAACGACTGAAAGAAAACATGCTGGATCATTGTCTCTAAAAACTTTACCTGGTAAACTTCTTCAAAATAGTCATGATCCGCACAACCGGTAGCTTCCGACACGATGAGTCTCCAGAACGGCCTCCCATCTCCCTGACAAACAGAACAAAATAATTAAGAATGCACATACACCTAAGTACGAAGAAGGGTTCTCTTGGGGCAAGAGCATGTTAAAAACCTGGGAAAAAGGAGAAGAGAAATTCAAATGCATAACTCACCAGAAAACGAACTATATGTACCTGGTAACGAAGTTTCTCAGGCCAGGGAGCAGAAAAGGCCCTCTTGAATCCTCGCTTGATATCGGCAGGAGTCGCAGTAAGACCTGTGAAGTAAACACAATCGTTCACTCATCAACCCATCATACGCATTCTCACCTAAAAATTGCAAACTACAATCAAGCATAATTTGCCGGCATTCCTAGAAGCCGAAAGAAACATTTCGCGGACGAACACGCACACTTCTATTCACACACAATAAAACCAACGGGAGGAAAAGATGAGAACCGCCAGCCGACAAGAGGGACGGAGTGGAGAGACCGACCGTATTTGGTTCCGATGGACGCGTAAGTCTCCTCTACCGGCTTCGCCAGCTGAAGTAGAGTGCCTCCCGCGTCAAGCAGCAGCGCGTCGTATGCCCTCCTCGCATCCCTTCCTGCTGCATCTACAAGCCGCGAAGTCGCGAAAGAAAGATCGGAAGCAAGTCTGGGCGATTGAAATCGGGATCGCAATGACGGAAGCGGAAATCGAGCGATTGCCTGTCGAGCACAGAGAGGAGCGGGACCTGAATGGAGAAGCATGGAAGGGAATCGAACTCGCTGGGAGCGATGGAGAGCGAGGCTTCTTCGAGTGGTGAAGAGAAGCTCGGATCGAGCGAACTTCGCCAAGCGAGCTTCCATGCTTCTCTTTCTCTCTCTCTCTCCTTCTCTCTCTCATAGAGTTCTGCTTCGTTTCCCCTCTGGCTCTCTCGTGCTCGTCGAAGCCCGTCTCGGCGTTACCAACTAGCTCACAAAAAAAAAAAGGAAAGAAAAAAAAAAACTAGAAATTTGTGCTTGAGACGTCATGGCCACGATTGATGAACCGCGGATTTGGATTTCAATTTAGGGTGAATCGGAACTGAACCCTTAAGTAGCGGTTTCGGTTCCAGTTCCAAACAGCCGGATCCGGTTTCGAACCGCTGTTTTGGGGACTTGCAATGGTTCTTTTCCTTTTTTGAAATTTATTTTTTAAAATTTTTTTCATTTTCACGGTTCGAAATCGGCGGTTTCCGGTTCGGTTCGGACCCGGTTCGAGGTTTTGAGAAACCCGAACTGGGCCCTTATGCCAAGGACAGATTCCGGTTCCGAACCGTAGACCCGGTCAACGGGCCGGTTCCGGCCCTTGGCCGTGACTTTGAAAGTGAGAACAGAGGCGTATCGGGTCGGGTTAAACCTAAATATGAGATGGCCCGTCCAGTAAGGGATAATGAAGTTGGGCTTTGGCGCATATCATTAGTTTGTATAAAGTTCGTGATATGGCTCCGACCCATTGATCTTGAACTCACTTTTCAGCCGTCGGATCTAATCACCCTCAAATGCCCCTCCGTCTCTCTCCAAACCCAAAACCCAAACCCAAACCCTAGGAGGTGGAAGCCGATCTCGGTGAATGAGGAGAAAACCCTAGAAAGAGAAGCGAGAGAGAGAGAGAGAGAGAGACAGAGAGAATCGGGGAGAAATGGTGCAGCGTCTCACGTACAGGAAGCGGCACAGCTACGCCACCAAGTCCAACCAGCACAGGGTCGTCAAAACCCCTGGTACTTCTTCCTCTATTCCCTCTTCGTCTTCTTCTTGCCGTTCTGAGATTTGATTCGTTAGTTGAGGATTCTGTGTGTGTCCGGAGTGGGAGTTTGAATTTATGTGGCTTTGTGGTTCTCGTGCCTCAGGTGGGAAGCTAGTGTACCAGACCACGAAGAAGAGAGCCAGTGGCCCCAAATGTCCCGTCACTGGAAAGAGGATTCAAGGGGTACGCTCTCTCCTCTTCTTCCTTTGCTTTTTGTAATTAATCGACTCGGGTTTCGTTGAAATTAGCGGGCGAACGACGTGATGTAGAGATCATGTGTTTTGTACTTTTGTATTGCACGATGCTATCGGATGATTGCGTCCATCTGCGGTCGCTGTTGAATCAAGTTCATGCTTTGGCAAGGGTGTTCCTTTCGGTACTTTTACCGAGGTGTACAAGAGTTACAGCACTACTAGCGTTGCTGGTGGAGGCCGCTGATTTGTAGCTAACGGGGGACATTTCTTCCTGGAGCTGATTGCTAATGTGGTTTGAAATTGAGGGAATCATATGTAACGGGATGAAGCATTGATTATACTCACTCGACATTGCTTGCTGTGGAATAATTCAACTCTTATGTTCTAAAACAAGCCAGTTGGCAGTACTATAGCCCCTTTTTTTTTTTTGGCCCTGATTCCTTGTCGTGTCGCTGCTCGAGCGCCCTATGCATGCTGGGTTCTTTTTTCCAGTGGGACGGATGACGAAGTGTCGTCTGGTGATTGTTTCCAGAATTGCAAGTTTCCTGAGTAATCAATATGAGTAAACTTAGAACAATTTGAGATTGATTTGAGTGCCAATATGAAATGTGTTTTCTGATCCCCCAGATAGAAATTCTGGCACAGCATGATTTGGTACCTTTAGAGATAGTAGATTGCTAGAAATAATTTGCAGCCACAAGTGTTTTGTGTTTTTTGCAGATTGTAGTTTTCAATATTCATCGGTTTGTTTCAGTAGTGTTGCTTTCACTTTCTCACTTAAATGGCCAAGTCCAACTGTAATTGAATTGCTAGTTAAGGATGAATTGCATGTCGGACCAAACTCTTGCGAGCTGGAAGTGATCTAGTCTTAGGTGAACCTAAATTTTGATCTCTCTTGTAGGTCCATTGCCGGTTTCCTATGTGGGGTAGCCAATAATAAGTAGGCTGGCTCATTCAAAATAGTAAATCAGTTTTCTGAGACAGCCCTATTTGTGATGTTAGTAATGTGGTCTAGATGTCATTTGTTAACTTCCTGACCACTTGAAAATACGTGCTGTTGGCATCTAGCTGGCCTCATGAGGCTTCTGTTAAGTTGTTGGAGGATTTTTTTTGTTTTTTACCAGATGTGTGAGGGATGGTGATGCAAGATCTGCAATTCTCTTCACTTCGCTCGCATCTGTCAGTCTCTTAACTTCTTGGTTGGTTTTTAGCCTTATGTTGGTAAATGACGTAGATGTTTGTGCGTCTTCATTTACTTATGAAGTGCATTAGCATGATGCATCCTGATTTATTTGCAGATTCCTCATTTGAGACCTGCTGAATACAAGAGATCAAGATTATCAAGAAACCGTCGAACTGTGAACCGTGCATACGGTGGAGTATTATCTGGGGGAGCTGTCCGTGAGAGGTCTGTAACTTTCACCATGTCTAGGGGATATTATTTTCCAATTTTATCTTCCATGCCATGCTTAGGTAAGCACATCCTGATTATGATATGTTATGCAGGATCATCCGTGCCTTTTTGGTGGAAGAGCAAAAGATCGTGAAGAAGGTTTTGAAGATTCAGAAGACGAAGGAAAAGCTAGCCTCTAAGAGCTGAGATTGTTGTACCACAGTGCTTCGGGCACTTTGAGAGTAATTTTGGGATTTGAATTATTGACAGTAATGAGTTGTTGGATTTAAGTTTGCCTTTTCTTAGGCTGGTTGAAACATACATCTAGTGCTCCTTTCATCACTTTTCAACAAGTCTTGACAATTTTGTGTTTCCGTTTAAATGGTTGCTGATGGTAGTGAGAACTGTCATTTTCCTCGTTTGTTATGTAATATCAGATCAGCCTGCGACATGTATGTATTATTCGAGTTTGGATGTCGTGAAGGTATCTCTGGGCTTACTCTGTTGATCATCTACTCTTATGGTGGAGGATAAACGTCCCAAAATGGGGTAGAAGTTGGGTGAGTGAGCAGAATCTGTGGATTAATTTGATTCATTGTTCTGGGACCCAACTCTGAGCACATCAATCGAGATTTGCCATTCTTCAATTCCAATTTAAAGCAAACTGGGTCAGTACGATGGGGTTAGGAGCAAACTAGGATACTAGGGTGAATCCTCTAGTTACCCCTTGATCTCTGGATATCTTTTTACTGCGTGGGTTTGATTTGGCTTGTGTTGAGGGTGGCACTTACGCCGGCTTTATTAAATTTGCATACTGTAATGTGGCGCCTACTAATTTGTCAAATAAGCTAATGGGTATGGTTTAAACCGAGGACTTCGTGCCTAGTATGGAGCTTCTGTGGGAGCATCTACAGGGAGCGGCTATTCAGTTGCTAATGCTATTCGTTTCTTCACCTTTATAATCTCCTAAAATCTAGCTAAAGCCAAGTTTGGATATCGAGGTTTTGCACTTTTCATGGATTCTTGTAAGATCACTGTGGAAGCGTCCTTTCCACATATGGAGATTAGGCCGAGACTCGAGAAATACTTGTAAACTTTCCGCTTAGATGAAAGTATGGAATTGGAAGCCAGATCAAAAGATATGGAATTGGAAAGTCTGCCCTATAAAGTTTCTAGTTTCTTGCTTATAAGTCTTGTGGTCCCTTAGTATTTATGTTTGATTTACCAGTTTTTAGGCGGAGTTGTTGATTTTTTGTACGAATACTCCTTTCCAATTTACATGCTGCAGAACGATCAATTTCTTTAATTCATGAACTAAGCCTTTAGCCTTTAGACCCCAAAAAAGAAGAAGGCCTTCTGCAGTTGGCGGGACGCCACGTTTAGTATTGAACGGAGACCCCAAGCGAACCCCAGTTTCAATTTGGATTGAATGCCTGTTCGATTCCTCCAGCAAAAGCCACCCCTGATGACTTTCTTCTCTCGTACGAATATTTTGACAATTTCACCGTAGGATCCTTGAATTTCCACATCTTTACTGAAGTTGCCAGAGACTAATTGTTTGAAAGAAATGCCCGCTATACCGGAATGAACCAGTCTTAGCATCTGATTGGTGGAAGAAAGATAAGTTGTGAATTACACAACTGACTAGGGACCAAATCGACCAGTGCTTTAAAAAAAAAGAAAGAAAGCAAAAGCTGATGCAGATCCATGAACTCCATGAAGAATTACCATAAATCATACACTCAACTCACCAGACAAGATTTTGGAGATCCCTTGGTGAACCAACATATTGACTTTGAAATCAATTCCAGTTGATGATTCACTCTAGAATGACGAGTGTCTCTTCATCCAACCACAAATTCAAAATAGGGCGATGAGCCAGGTAACATTTGGTAGACCTGCCATCACAAACCAGACATATTAACTCTTAAAACCTGGAACAGCTCTATCATGAGAATACTAATAGTGGTCCTACTCCATTGTTTATCAAAATTCAATTGCAATTCCAACAGAGTGGAGGGGTGGATGCACAGATCCATGAAGATTTTCATTTCAAAGTAAATTCTGGGAGCTTGACAAAGTCATATACTCCGAAGGTGGAAACACAACGATGACAGGTTTGCATAAGTCAGATCTACCTTACCAGGTAAAAACACCAGGAAACTCAAGGTGATGCTGGAACAGGAAGCTCCCTGTGATGGAATAGCTTTGCTATCGCTCTGCGCTCACAATCCTGGAGAAAAGATATTTAGTAATAAGATTAAAGTAGTCCAACTTATTATGTGCATGAGTTTCAATTGATACAATAGTCAGCATTTGTTGGTGGAACTTTGGGCTGATTATGCCATTACACAGGACAACTACGTTGCACAAAATTCCTCACCATCCTATACCAACAATTGACCCCTAAACACTGTATGCTCGTTGATGCAATTATAGATCAAGATAAAAGGAAGCCCTGGACACAGACACGCTGCACACTACTTAGTGTCATTATTTTTCTCCCAGTTATTGCCGTATAGCTATTTGTCTCTTCATGCAGCTAACTTTGTGAAGCAGAACCGTGAAAAGTAGCTGGAACCAGTGTAGTGGTTACATCAACTCAATGATGTCCAAGTGGTGCCATAGTAGTGTTAAGACACAGTTTGGAAGTCACTATGGGCATTAGATGACTTTAGTCTACCAAATTGCCAGACTCAAAAAATTTTGCAGCCCCGGGAAATACCAAGGTGCTCCACAGCTCCCACGGATGGTCAAGAAGCTGCATATTTACAATCCTGGATCTAAGGATCTAAGGGTCATTTAAGAAAAGTAGAACCGTGACTCCTTATTTCCCAAAGTCAGTAGGAGATCTTGGAAAGTAGCATCATTTCAGCTTGCAATGTTTTCCAACAGTATGAACAGAAGCATTGCTGTTAATCAGGTGTATCACAAGAAACCAATCATCTGATAAAGAAGGGATTTTGAGCTACAATGACTAGTGGTAGCGGATTATATGCTTGAAAAAAAGGAAAGAAAAGAATAATCTCGAATTGCTAGCCACATACTTCTTCCAAGTACATAATAGTAACTCAGATAAGTACAAAGGAATAAGAGAAGATATGCATCACCTTGAACATATGTAAATGGAACTGTCTGTCGGGATTTAATCTCCTCAATTTGAGGTAAGTGTATGCAAAGCTTAGTTGATCACGTGAGGTGAATCGATCAACCTCATTGAACCAAAGACACGAAAATAAGTTTGACATTGGTGTATGGGCCCGCACAATGAAGGAGCCTTCAGGCACATCTGTAAAATAGAGGCATAAATATTGTGAGAATCAAGGGAAATGGTGAATGCAAATGTCAAAATCGGAAAACTGGAATTGCACGCACAACTAGGAAGAGGAGTATTTGGGTCAGCGGGATCAAACTTGGTAAGGCCATCAGACTGGTAAAACAGAAACTGCTCATCGATGGCCGTGTGATTGTACTTGTTCAGGCGTTTGTTTTGGAGTACCTCCTCCCAGACACAGTGACGATCATAGTGGTTTGAAATGGCAAATTCTGACTTCGTTCGCCACAAAACGTACTCGATGATAAGCATTGGATCAGTATTCAGACGCATTTTGCTGTCAAGCCATATTGAATACCTAGTAAAAAAGAGGAGGAAAATGCAATTACAAGGTCACAATTTAGACGAACCGATAGATTCCTCCAGCAGAGAACGCTTGAATAAATAATCTATATTACCTGGAAGAAGGGAAGAGCCGATGAGATAGGAGTTTTGGCACTTTTCCAGTTCGACGCATGTCTTTGTATGGTAGGTTCTTGACGACAACTATTTTCCATAATCCAATATGACCTCTATCGTCAGGAATATTCCCTTCTGATGACAGAGTTGATAGTGTCTCCTCATCAACAAACATAACAAAGCAGACGTTTTTCTTGGAATACTCAGTGATCTGCAGTACATGTGTGTTACATAAGATCACTTGGAAGATAGCAAGCATCTTAGATTTTCCTACATACTTCCTTTAAAAATCTTAGATAGTTGAAATAAATTGGCTATTCAAATGGCAACATTGTTTAAGTGCGCAAATATCTATTCGCCTTAGACTTAAAGATCCAAAGTTCGCAAAACTCAGGCCCTAGACCTGAATATATTTCACAATTCCTGTCGAACAGCTTCCATTTATAGATTGAGACCTTGACATTGTGCAAAGTATGACTGGTTTTGCCTAAGTAGGAGATAGCCACTAGAATTCAGATATTTCATGGGAAAAGATCCCTAAGTAATATTGTCAGATTACTGTCTGCGACACACGAACTTCCACGTCAGCTGGGACACTACATGACTTAAAAATATTGGATGAGGAATCCTGCCTATGCCTCATTTAATCAATGTTAACATTTACATGAGGGTAAACTTGAAGAAACGCCACTGATCAATCAAATTTTGCAGATTTAGAAATCAACTTCAGCAGCTTTTTTTTTTTTTTTTTGGGCACTTAACTTCATAGTTAAAGAACCGCTGATTTCAACAGAATGTCTTAACTAAAGTTGTTACTAAGTTTTGCTTCCTAGTATGTGGCAAAGAGAATCGATCAAGTATATGTACCCGCTTGCTTGTTGGCCGCCTCAGAAAATCAGAACTTCCGAATATGCAAGAAGACACTACAACTTTACATGTATTCATATATAATTTGTCCTTTTCGTCCAAATCGAATCCAGTGCTCGGAAATCTTGCTGGCCCCTTGACAAAACCACAATGAAGTTTCTGGCTTCTTGCATGAAAGGATTTCTCTCTTTCACCAAGGGTCTGATGTCCGCCAAATCTAGGGATGGAATTTTCCTCCTTTTCAATGTAATGCAGTGAAAGCTGCGTGAAATTCATGAAGCTGCTGGGTTCAACTAGATTGTTGACTGAGTCTGATAAAGTTATTTCACAAGGAAGATCTGAAATATCAACATAGAAAAGATGAAGGTATGTATCTAAGTACAGATAATAAGCATGTGACAGGAAAATGAATAGGCAATGTTCATCTTTGCACAGGTTCAAATACAGTGCATTATTTAAGTGAAGGCAGCTAACAAGCATCAAATCAAACTTAGGCTTGATGATGCCAATAAAGGTGAAAAAATTCCAAAGCTGCTGAGAGTGAATCTGTAGATGTCAGAAGGTATTTGTTTGAGTATCTTCTGCTTTCCTTAAAACAAGCAGGGGCACACTTTAGTTTAATATGTCTGCTAACACAAGGCAACACATACACGTCCATAATCTAATCATGTAAAGGCCGGAGTAAAGGCTGAAATAGAGGATTAAGCTATGCGAGCAAATCACTTACGCCGCTTGCGATGCTTGGTTGTTGGTTTTTTTCCAACACCAGACACTATGCTTGCTTCCTGTACTGAGTTTGCTTCTTTTACTGTGTCTGCTTCTTTTAATGTGTCTGCTACTTTTACTGCATGGGTAGATGAAGCTCTGCCTTCCATCTTTCCTGCATTGCGTGCCATACTAAAGTAAGGAAATAATATGGACAGGAAAACAAGAAAAGCAACACCTATCACCCAACCCCTCTTTGACCAGGAAGGGTATCATAGTCTAATCAAATGCGACAGATGATGACTATATGGTAGAGGATCTTATTTAGTCAAGAATGAAGTTCCTGCAAACTCTAGAAGCATGGCAAATGGGAACAGCAGCTACTATGGAAGACAATTTTAAAGTACGTACAGTAACTACACGAGGAGTTTCATAATAAAATATAAAGAAGCTGCCTCGAGAAACTACTTTTCAAAACACATCAGCCATGAGCACAAGGGTTCGTACGCGTAGATTGGTGCTCGCAGAATAACAAAGCTTGAAGCTAAACGCGCTACAATCAAACCAATCTGACACCAACATGGATTCAACAAATGAAACGAGTTACACGACGGTTCCTTGTGGTCAGAAACTCCGGTGCAGATGTCTCACCGTGCAGGAACATGTTCAGGCCGAAAGCCACCACGCAAAACAGGAAGATAGCGACCAACAGACACGCCAAGCGCGAGAATCTCTGCTTATAAGTCCTCCTCCCTCGACGAGCAGCTCGGAGTCGATCCCTGCCTCGCCTCAACCAATGCTGGAACGCGCCAATCACACCCCTTCTCTCGACAAACATCTCACTGCCATGCTTATCCAGACCCATTTTCGCAAACCCCTCCCGAATCACAACAACGAACTATCTCTTCTCCCTCGTGGTTTCAGCAATCGCAAACTCCTCCTCTCGGCTAACGGCTAGCTCATCGCTGTCCTCATCCACGGCCATTGTACCTAACCTGCTGAATCACGCTCGCAAGCTTTCGCAATATTCAGCAACGCGGCGCCAGCCCTTGGATTCATCACTGTCTTCGCCCCTGCTCGAGAAATCGGAGGCTCTCTGCGCACCTCGATTCTAGCTAAATCGCCGAGTGCGCGTGGAGTCGAGCTTTCGTCCAGCTAACTTGCGCAAATGCAAATGAAGGCGGCGAAATCGACAACATCCGAGTCGATCACGCGATTCCCGGCGTCGACGACGAGGCTTAACCGAGCTTCATAGATCTCGCGAACCGAGTGTTCCGAAGCGGGAAAAGCGATTTGGATCCGAATTGGTTCGATTTCCCCTTCCCTTTTGTATGGAAATTGTTCTTCTGTCGGTTGGTTTCCTTCTTCCTGGTTCTTGGCAACTGAAGTGCAGGTGTTAAGAATCTGAGTGGAGCATTTAGCAAACATACAATTTCTTCCTCTTTTGCAAATCTGGTCACGTACTTTAGCATAAATGCGATTTGCACCCCCAAATACAAACCAAAATTCTGTTTGAGACCTATAAATATGCCACGGATTGTAATATCGAAATCAAATAGTTGAGATATTTATCTTCATCTCGGTAATCTAGCGGAAGAACCAAAAGAGTTCTACACCTATTGCATTAATATCAATTCGGTCCCAAAATTTCCAATTGAACCAATTCAATCATAAACTTTTCTGCATTGATAAAGATTCGATCCCGCTTTCTTCTTCACAGAGGGCCTCGCAGCGTACCGGCGACAATCGTAACTTTTTCTGCATACTTTTCTTAGGAGAACTATACTATGACTTATGTAATGTGTTTGATAACTCCTCACGATTACAATACTCTCGAGATGGCAATAACTCATTAATAGGCATTTGGCCCTACCAATAAAGAGATTGAGAAGTGGAGAAGCTAGCATGACAAGTACAGAGTTCGACTTCCACGCATCACAAAGGCTGAATAAATATCAAGGGGAGGAGAGAGATGGGACATATAAAAGAAACCAACGACATGATTACCCCATGGTTGCATCTACGCCAAACAAATTAGTCGCTTCATTTCTACCGCCATTCAACACTCTTTATGCCATTTAGGATGCGTTTATTTGAGAGAAAAGGATTTTCCTGCAAATCAATCAACGGAAAAATATTTATCGCTAGAGAAAATATGCATGCTTAAATTTAAGAAAATATTTTCCATACTTTAAATGAAAAATAAAATTTCCTTCCAAATCATTTTCCGAAAGCATTTTTTTTTCTTTAGGATGAATGTTATTCAAACAAACACACTACTATGTTTCCTTTGTTTCGCAGAAAATGAATGATATGAGAAAATACTTCCCGAAAAGCGATTGATTGTATGGATTGAAATAATCAGCGATGAAAAATGTTTTAATTATCAATAATTTAAATCTAAATGTTTTTCAGGATAATGTGAATATATTTTTATTAATTTATTTTTGTAATTAATACAAGAGATCATTATTATATAAATATTTTATAGATCGTTCCACGAGGAAACTCACCCTAGCATTTAATTTGGTTTTCATTTTTTTTTCCCCCTGTGGCGCCACTCCAGTTTTAGTTCCCGGGGAAATCCTGTTTACGCGCCAATCGATTCGAAAAACCAAGAAAAGAACAAATTTAAAGAGGAACGAACAAGAAAGAGAGCCAAAGGGAAGGAACAGCGCGAAACTGAAAATTACCGACTTTTGTTCCCGCCATTTTTCCCAGGGCAAGTTAATCTCAACTCCGATCTCTCCGCCCAATCGCGACTTCTCGGCGCAGCCTCCCGCTCGAGGAAAAACACCGTCGCGGAATGGACCTCTCCGAGATCGCCAGGAAGCTCGGTCTGTCAGAATCCAAGCACCTCCTCCGCAAAGCGGCGGAGCTCCGTCGCCTCTCCGACGTCCAGTTCGATTCCTCGATCATCGGCGTGGTATTCTCCTCTTCTTTATCCTTCTTTTTTTTTTTTTTTGCACGTGGCCGCGAAGTTAGAGGCGTTCGTTCACGGTCGATCTCTGAGGGATTCGAATTTTGTTTCTCACAGGGAGAGGTTTGCAAGGCCATAATCTGCTTGGAAATCGCTGCGAACAGGTTGCTCGGACTCTCCTTTTTTTCGTTCAATCTTCGATCGTGGGAGATTTTTTTGTTTCTTGTCGTGGTAGGGGGGATCCGCGTTGTTGATAGGATGCTATGGAATTCTGTAGATTGCAGGTTATGTTCGATAGGCAGGCCGCGGTGAAGCAGAGCGGAATGTCGGAGAAAGCGTACAATAGATCGTTCATTTCAATGCAGAACGGAATGGGCCTCAAGTGGGTTACGCTTCGTTCTCTTTAGGAGCTGATTTTGCCCGGTGCGATTTGTTCAAATTTCTAACGAGCACGATGCGTGGTGTTATTAGGAATACGCTGGGTATTAGAGAACTTGCGATTCAGTTCGGCTGCGTCAGGCTGATTCCGCTCGTGAAGAAGGGCTTATCTCTGTAAGGCTCGGTTTGCTTTCTGATCATATGAGACCCATAGGCTACGAGGATCGGTCATCTTGTCATTGTTCTTGATTGGCTTTGGAGACTCTTTGATTTTTCCCATTACCAATCGTGTGCTGGATTGCCCGTGAGAGGTTTATGCGTGTATCACCACGGAAAAGTTATCCTTGTTCAAATTTTCCCTCGGCATTACACTGATTGCAGATGATTTTGAAAAGATTCACCGTGTGATTTCTTAACAATCTCGAGTTGTCACGTTTTAAGTAGTACTATCAATTTCTTTAGCCTCAAATGATGTTTTGTGACTTGAGATGTAACCTCGATGTCCGGCTTTACCAGCTACAAGGACAGGTTCCTCACATCATTGCCTGCTTCACGAAGGGCAACTGCCGATTTCACTCGACCTGTTTTCGTTGCTGTAGCATTCTACTTATGTGCGAAGAAACAGAAGGTATTTGCACCCGCGTTCTTCTATATGCCTACTACCTTGCGTTGTGCAGTGGGCTATTACATCTTAAGCATTCTAGTGAAGCATTAAATTCTTTTTGCAGCTCAAGGTAGACAAGATCAAGTTAATTGAACTTTGCGGGACATCCGAAACTGAGTTCGCTTCTGTAAGATAGCTGCATTCTTGCTATGCCTTGCCCTCTAGAACTATCTAACGACACCTGCTTTTTGCTGTTGCTACATGTGGTGATGCTCAACTGCTCTTTCAGGTCGCCAATTCAATGAAGGATCTATGCTATGACACTTTTGGTGTCTCAAAGGAAAAGAAAGATCCTCGAGAGGTCAAAGGGAACCGAGGTGACTAATATAATATGTCGGTTCGACATTCTTAGAACACTCCATTTCTTTGAACCCATCTCCAGTCCATCCTATTAATTTCCTGGTCTGAAGAATTAGAATGTTCTTGATGATTAGATTTTCGCTGTGTTGTAATTTGCGAGCTTTTCCTGATCAACTATCATTTGGCATCTAGATTTGCTCGACGTAGTACCTGAAAAGAGGCAACTGGAGGATGGAGGGTATCTATCCGATGAGGGACCGGAGGTATGATATTGGCATACCTCTTCTTTTTTGTTTCCCGGAAGATTTCTTTGTGATTTCAGAGTTCAGACGAGTGTGCGTCGATTATGACTGTTTCAGCCATAGCTCCTTTATGCTCAGTCTGATATAATCTTGTCGTGTCGGTATTTAACCTTGTCTGATTCAGGGCCAAAAGAAAAACCACATAAAAGGCAATTGTGCATTTGTTTGCATGTTTGAAGGACTGGCTTCTATGCTATTTCAATTTTCAGGCTGCATGCAAAGGTCGTATCTTTTGGGGTTCTTTAATCGCCTGTGCAAGGAGAGAGGTTCACCGTAGCAACTACCGGTTCTTAAAATCTGCTAGCACATGCGGCTTTCCAGTCAATAAATTTTCGCCTATGGACTTCAAACGATTGAGAGTCACTTTTAATTAATCCATGTCTGCCGAGTTAAATTAGGAGGAATTGCGTATACTTTGTTTTAAGCTTATGGCTGACCGAACCATTTCAATGTTTAGATTGATGATCGTCCATAAGCTTTAGCACGTAGGTCTCCTTCATGTATTATAGGGACATGAAAATTCAAAACCAACTTTACACCTGTCTAACAAATTGCTGAGCCACGTCGAGGATGCGATTTTTCATGAGACAGAACCTCGGTTATTTGCTAATACTTGCTGTTAATCACATGTTGTGCTCATCTGGTTTTGGTTTAAAACAAAAGCGAATCAACTGCCGCAATGAAAAAGTGGAACATCTAAGTACCCGTAGGTGTTAGTACCCAGAAATCCCCACTTCTGAAGCAAGAAAATTGCCGAAGAGAAATCTTCCATTACGCCTATTAGGGTTCAGTGCTTGAACGTTCCATTTGTTGCTAAGATCTCTGACTTTAAGCCGCTCGAAATTCATGCCCGCCGTTCAAAATGCATTTGAAGCTGAGCTCATACATGAGTTTGCTAACCAGATGTACGCCTTTATGTTCAGTCTTCCTGCTACAAGAAGCGCAAGAAGATGGAGAAGCGGGATTACGATCAGTGGAAATCCTCCGTCCTCGCATCTAACGGAAAGACAAAAGGTCTGGCGGATTGTCTTTTAGCTTCCCCCTTCCCCTTTGAAACTCGCATGCTGTCTTAACCGATCATCCGTCGTTTGCTCCTTAGCTTCATGCAAGCGGACCAAGCAAGCGCAAATCAACTTTGTCAAAAAGGCCCCTGAGGCCCAAGAGCTGGGGGCATCATGACGATCGCATAAGTACCCTCGACTTTCGTCAACAGCTCTGCCAAGTGCCAAGTAATGCTAAAATTATCGGTTGCATGAGCTGGAACGACCGACTATCAAAAACTCCGGGAAACGGAAGGTTCTCAATTGGAAAGTAGTTCATGATACAGAGAAATCATAGTTTACTCTGCGAATCATCAAATTTTGTGTAAAATTTATATGAATCATGAAATTCATTAAGCTGATTTATATCTTTTTCCCCTTTTTCTTGTTAAAACATTCTGTCGAGAAGATGTTTCTACAGGTACCCTGGAAAAGGAGGCGTCCCACTGCCTCGTCCGCGACGATTGAACCTGCTTGCCTCAATCCAACTCCCACATCATCCGCGGCTTCTCTGATCCTCAATGCGTCTGCCACCTCAAGCCATGTCATGTCATATAGGGCAAAGAGCGTTCCTTTCTTGCACAAAAGTATTAGAGAATTCTCCGATGCTTGAGGGATGAAAATACCGAATAAGCTCACTTGCTTGGTATAATGAGATTGGCTATCTTGGATCGATCGGATCTTCACATAGACGGGAAATGGGCAAATTACTCGTAGGCGAAACTACCACCACAAAAGACTAATCCCAGAATGAAGATTTTATAATAGAGTGATTTTGGATGCAGACAAATTACACGTTGCCTACTAAATTCTTTGGGATATATTGACAAGAGTCTTAAGATTTTATTATACTTTTTAAAAATTTTAAGACTCAATTATATTCTAGTAATAAGTTTTAGGATTTCTAATGAATACGGTCCTAATTTTTTTATACGCTGTACGTATAGCATACCAAATCCTGAAAATACTGGTTTTCAGGCAAATAAATAAAAAAAATACCACGACCTCAATGCGGGGGGCTAAATTTTGGTTCTTCAACGTGCCAACGAGAGGAACCGGCGTCGTTTTTGGGATCCCCGACCAAGCGGACGACGACACGAAGCCCGGAAAACACAACAGGGCGACGTGACTGGCCATATTTCTGTGGGCGCATCACCCCGCGGGCCCCACCAGCGCCAGCAACAGGTCAACCCGAGCTGCGCTCCCCCACGTGAAACCTCCGCCGTCCGTTGAGTACGGGCCCCGCGGATCAACCTGACTAAACAAGCCCACGTGGCGAGACACATGATGGAAGGTAAACTCGCCCGCAGAGAGTTCCGGCCCTCTCCTAGTTTTGGAAATGGGAGGGTTTGTTTGATTTTTCTGCGTCTCTATCGTCAACCACGTACTGCCCAAACCCCTCCCCTCTCCATCTCCGATTGCGACGAATCTTCGTCCTCGCGAGCCCTAATTTCCTTTCTTTGACCTATCTCTTCTTTGTTTGATTTAAGTATCGCCGACATCGTCGTCTCTATATTAGGCGGGGGGAGAGAGCTCTTCATCGAGATCGAGGACAGAGGGGGTTCGACGGGGAGTGGGACGTCGTCGTCTTTGTTGTCTTGAAGGCCAGGTTTTTGTCGCATGCGATCTCTGTGATTTTGCGTCTAGCTCGTGATTTTTCTCGAGGGGTTTAAAAAAGAAAATGGGCTTTGCTCTGTCGGATGAGTTGCTGGGGACGTTTGTTCCGATCATAGTGTATTGGGTGTATTCCGGGATATATATTCCGCTGGGATCGTTCGAGAATTACCGGTTGCACTCGAAGAAGGACGAGGACGACAAGAATTTGGTGTCCAAAGTGACGGTGGTCAAAGGGGTTCTTCTCCAGCAGGCGGTTCAGGCTGTCGTTGCCATCCTCCTGTTCACGGTACGTGGGTTTTGCAGGAAAAGAAGGGAGCTTTATCATTTGGTGAATTCGTTGTTAGTCGCCTGCTATTGGTTAATTCGATTGATTGTGAGTTTTTGTTAGCTTGAGGTGTCTTACTAGGGAATTTTCCAGGGATGATTCTGGTCGTGTCACCTGCTTGTTCTGTTCTTGATTTTATGTCGGCATGTGCTGGCGCTAGACCCTGAGAGGTTGTGCATACTTTTCCTGTTACCTTGTGAATCATTTTGTTTAGTAATCTTCCAAGGTATATTAGGCTTGGGGAGTATTGGTTTTGCCTAAATCTGGTGGATGATGTTTAAGATTGTCCTTTCCTCTGCGAGCTGTTAATCATTTGTTCGCCTTATTGGGTTGTGAATGGTTGCTCTATGCTTTGTCGCCTATGAGCAAAATCTGGTAGCTTAAGGAACATAAGATGATTGGAAATGACGGCTCTTGTTTCTGCGGTAATTTGTTTCGATCATGCTTGATACTGATAAAAAAAAAATCCACAATGAAATGTCTTGTCTTTTCTACTTCCTCTTGACTTACATACATGTGAACGTAGCGACTGCTCTGAGACTTTGTTTCATGTAACGTGATTGAGCAAGAACGTCATTAGTATAAATGGCTTGTTAGAGTTCCGTTAATGAGAAAGCTGTAAAGTACAGCTTGTTGCTGCAGTAACGGATTAATCATGCATTTGTGCCTGCCTAGTATAGTGCCAATCTTATGCACTCATCATTGCCCTGAGCGGCAGGGCTCATGTAATTTAATAGGTTGCTTCTGGTTGTTGGAGTCCAACATGATGCGTGGGAAAGGGAATAAATCCCCTTTCTGCAGAGATGTCACTTCATTGGCTATTCTCACTTTCGCATGTGAATTGAATTCTTATTCTAAGATGGAATGGGAACATGTTAGTTCCGACACAAGTTTTTTTTGGCCTGTTTATGGTTTATAATATGTTTACCTTTTCACAAGAAAATTTCCATATTTGGATAGTTGCTGATTGTCTTGTCGTTTTGAGACGGTGTAGGTTACTGGAGATGATGCTGGCGCTTCTGCAGGTTCGAACAATTCTGTGATTGTATTAGCAAGGCAATTTATCACTGCAATGGTGATATTGGATACTTGGCAATACTTCATGCATAGATATATGCACCACAACAAGTTCCTCTATAAGCACATCCATTCTCAACATCACCGGCTTGTTGTGCCCTATGCCTTTGGAGCTCTGTACAACCATCCCTTGGAGGGGCTTCTTCTGGACACAGTTGGGGGTGCGCTGTCTTTCCTCTTTTCTGGGATGACCCCTCGAGCATCCATCTTCTTCTTCTCTTTCGCCACCATAAAAACTGTTGACGACCACTGTGGTTTGTGGCTTCCCGGGAATCTCTTTCATGTTTTCTTCAAGAACAACACAGCTTATCATGATGTCCACCATCAACTATATGGTAGCAAGTACAACTTCTCGCAGCCATTTTTTGTCGTATGGGATAGAATTCTCGGCACTTATATGCCATACACATTAGAGAAGAGAAAAGGTGGTGGCTTTGAGGCGCGGCCGACTAAGGAGTACAAGGACATTTGAATTTTCCTGATCCAGGCGCTTTGTTTTGTAACGAGTTGTTCCATGTTTTCCGCCCCTATGGTGCCACTTTTCTGATATAGTTGGTGTATATATACTACTGTGAGCTGTATCTTCGGTCTCACTGTTCTACTACTGTATGATTTTTTTTGGATAATGGACATACTCTGGAAATCTTGAGATCCCTTGCTTTGGTTGTCCTAAGTTGTACGAGGGTTAAGAGAATGGGCTGCCCAATTGGTGCCATTCTCTCTCTCTCTCTCTCTCTATCACAAATTGTATCTATTGCTCTCGTCTTCTCTTAGCCCAACGTTTATGCTGAAAGAAGAATGGAACACAGAAGATGTCTAAGGGGAGATTTCCATTTCAAGGGACAGAAGGAGCACGTGGGACTTTTCGCACGCCAGTACCTGTTTGTCCTCCATCCCCCCCCCCTCTTCTCTTTTGAAGCTTTCTTGCAAAACTGGCAACCTCCTCAAGAAATCGAGATCTGGGACGTTCTTTTATCGACCAAGCGAGCTATTCAGCTTCACAGATTAAATTACAGGTGATGAAGATGCGTATCGTACCCATATCTCTTTGCTCTTTTGAGTATAAAATATGGCACTTTTGTCATTTCTTCGTGGAAGATTCCTCTCTAAGTCAATCCATTTTGCCTTATTATAACGTTATCTCTAACCTTTCAAGAGGAACTGCCTTGTGCTCGAATCATATATAATCTTTCACGATGTGTCCAAACCAGTCAATCATATGCGATCATATTTCACCTTGTATCCTAAATCGTCAACCTTATCCAACGAATCGCATATTTCACCTTGTATCCTAAATCGTCAACCTTATCCAACGAATTGACTAATGGGGGAAAATCATCTCACTCGGACACTGAAGTCCCTCGCGTGACCGTAGTATTCTCACTTTTTGCGACTAGGTGGAGGCATTTAGCAGAGTAACCTCGAAATCCATACAGTAGCATAAACTGCCTGAAAAGTACAAAGATCCTTAATAACAGGGTGAAACATACCCACGAATGCTTGTCGATGTATGAACGCTCCAGATGACAACCAGCTAGGGCTAAAAGAGGAGCAAAAAGGAGGAACAAGAAGGTTGTTGATTATCAAGAACGAAGTGCTCGTTAAGAATATGTGGCAGTCTGGCAGACAAGCGAATGACAAAAAGTAGCTTTTGGAACTCAAGGTCGACAAAAATTCCAAATGAACAACCAGGCCAGTCACAGCAAATATTCCCGAAGGGAGCTTTTAAGTACGATCAAATGAGCCTATCTGTTCGTACCAGGCGAGATCAAACTCCTCCTCCAGCTTATTCTACTCCGCACCAAAATTGTACAGCACTCTCACAATAGCAACACGTGGCATGGAAAAATCTCTACCTGAGTAGTTGAAAAACCAAAGATCTAAAGTCTCGCGAAAGCCAAATTATAAGAGCAACTCAGCAATTTGAACAGCATTGAGTGCTGCTCCCTTGCGTATTTGATCACCGCAGATAAAGATATCCAACCTGCACAGAGTTCACCAGTTGACGAATCAGCTCTAAGAAAATTGGGAAAACAATAAAAAATGAGATGAATTTGCAAAAGAGTAACTGACGGAAAACCAACTGACCCATAATTCCCGTCTTGCGAAACATCGCGACGTATCCTCCCAACTGCGACATCATCTTTGTTCGACACCTCCAATGGCGTAGGGAAGTGATTCGCTGCCCGATCATCGATAACCACGACACCAGGAGCATTCTTGAGTATATCCTTTGCGGCCTCCTGCATAAGAAATAGATGAGAATGTGAACAATGAAAGACTAAGTAAACTCAAGAAACTTCCCACGGATATGGAAGAGGTTAGTGTCCTAATCCTGCATAACTTCATTTGCTAGAATAAGTTGCAATGTCATAAGAACTCCTGATTCAAGCTTGAATCTAACTCCCCATTTTACAGGGAAGAGACATGAACACACAATTTATGTTTAATTGATATGTTCATGACCGAAGGACAAAGAGAATGTGCTGAATTCAGCTCAGAGAGACTCAAGGAGACAATTCAAAATTTGCAAATTGGAACTAGTTACCAATTATCCAAGCCGTTACAAGAATTGCTTTGTATTACAAGTCCGACATTTTTACAAAGAGCATTTTAAATCTTAGTGTGTATCTGTCCGACTAGAAAATGCTGAATTACCATGTGTGACCAGAACTCACCCAACACTTATCAAGTACAACTAATATATGTAAATTAACTGACGTAGCAAAATCCTGTCTTGAAGTACTATAGATACACACGTAAGGAAATCTTACTGTTTGGATGCACGATCTAATGCTGACTTTTTGAATATGCCAAAATAGCTTTTTGCAAAAATGAACACAATCAAGTCATGATGCAAGCTGTTCATCGCTAAGCAGATCATCAATGAGTATCAATGAGCCAAAAGAGAGACGAATCAATCGAAAAGAAGAATCTAAAGTAGCATATTTCGAAAAATATACAAAACTAGTACTAAAAGCCCAGCGATCTAGGAAAATTACTATCCTAACTAACGTGTTACTGTTAACACTTAAGATAATTCCGCCTGAGAAAAACTTCCTCGGGTCACAAACTGCATATTCTTAACGAACAAATTTTCAGTAATTCTAGACGACGATGTAAAAATGGGAAAGAAGATAGAATAGTTTTTTTCATTTGGCTTAATCAGAGATCTTGAATCAAATTGCTGGCCTCAATATCAAGTGTAAAAGCAAGATGCTGTCATGTAGAATAAAAGAATAAGACAAATGTGTGTGTATGTTAACTTATTAGGAGTTATCACCTCCTCTTCTTCCCTTCAAATAATCTAAATGATGCGCATATACATAACTCCATGTGATAATTTGTATACGTAGGCAAGGTGCCTTAAGAAGTTAATTATCCAATGGTCAATATTCTTGAATAGCTTCCATCAGCAGAATAGGTGACAAGAACTTCTTATCCTCACATAGAAATGATCAACATAACAAATCCAGCCTTGTAAAGCCAATCTCATGCTGCATTGTGCCTAACATGGACACAATACATGGGACTCAGTGGTTAAACTACTCTGAGTATGAAACTTACCTCATCTAGTGGATTCTCAAACTGGAGATTAATGCTCTCAGCGTGAGCACGCATTACCGGAACTCGTATGCAAGTAGCAGTCACTTTGACATTTGTGTCATTCTACAAGGTAATTGGTTGGAAGAAAAATTATGTTAGAATGAACTGAATGCCATTCCTGATTGCATTTTCTACCATTGACTACTGTGAAGAGTACAATAAATATTTATGATCAACTGAAATAACTACAAAAGGACTGGGTCAAGCACTTACCCAGATTTTTCTAGTTTCCTTCACTAGCTTCATTTCCTCTTCGTTGTACCCATTCGAGAGAACAGGAGCATTGTGAGAGAACAAATTGAAGGCATACTGCAAAATCGAGAAACAGCTCTTAACGAAATGATCCCAGCAACCAAATGGAGCACAAAGTAATTCCAGTAATAGAAAACACGTTGTAAATGAACCTGTTGGCTAAAGATTTTACAAGTTGGTGGCTTCCCTTCAAGAACCTGATGACAGAAGAAGAGAAGGTAAATTCCCAGAGGACATGGGTATATGTGATTCGCTGCAACGATTAAGAGTGGTTCCAATAAAAACAGACAACCTCACGAGTCTGAAGCTCAAGCTCTTCCATTGCGGCAGCTCCAGCACCACTAGCTGCTTGGTACGTGCTAACAACCATGCGAACCACCTGCAACAGGCCACGAAAAGTACCAGTCTTACTCTACTTCTAGGCATTTCCTGATATGTAGAGATATACTGCTATACGAACCTCAAAGGCATGAGCAGAATTATAGTACTTATGCCATGTACCCTTTAATTTGTAATGGGGACATTAGCACACGACGAGCAGCAATTATCATGCTTCATCTTAGCTAATAAACAACCATTTGAAATTACCAATTCTACCAAGACTAATAACAGTCTCCATGACATCAAATTCATTTAGATACCCATTGATTTCCTCACTCAAAGCCCCTTCGTTCCTGTCTTTGAAGACACGAGGGGATTCACACACATCTACTCTGCCAAGCGGCTAGAAAAACAATATCAAGACACCAAATGCAGTACCCTCACAATGCAAACCACAAATTCCTGGACACCTAGAACTCAAAAACAATGCAGAAGATCAAAGCTTTCAGGTGACACGTCCCATCAAAAACACACGCCCCACAATCAAATTGAAGACAAGAGTTTCGCCTCACCTTCGCGCTCCGATGCAGCGGTGTGGCAGCCATCAAGCAAATGATGGTGGAGCAATTGGGGTTCGCAATGAGAGCCCCCTTTCCCGTCCCGAGCCTAACACCCTCCATGGCTTCAGGGTTCACCTCGGGTATGACCAAAGGCACGCCCTCGACCATCCTGAAGGCCGAGCTATTGTCCACCACGATCGTCCCCCTCTCGACGGCGATGGGCCCGAACTCCTTGCTTATCGACCCGCCCGCACTGAACAGAGCGACGTCGACACCCTCAAAGCTATCAGCTTTGAGCTCCTCGACGACGTAGTCCCGGTCCTGGAAGGTCATGTGCTTGCCAGCGGAGCGCTTGGAGGCGAGCATCTTGATGGAGCGGTAGGGGAAGTCGCGGTCGGAGAGGACGGAGAGGAACTCCTGGCCGACGGCGCCGGTGACGCCGACGACGGCGAGGGAGGGGCCGCTCTCCTGGAGAGACATGCAGATTCTGGCGGCGCGGGGCTTGCTGCTGCTGGTGGTCGTGGCGGCGGGAAAGGGGAGGTGGGCTTTGTGGGTGATGCGAGCGAGCGCAGCCATTACGGATGTGCGCCCGAGTAGCCTCTTAGATTCGGAGATCTTTCAAGGTCTCGTTTTTCACTCAGGGGAGGATCTAAAGGGAAATGGGTAGGGGGCAGATGGGTTTTGCTTCGACGTTTTGACAGGTCTCCGGCGGCGGCGGCTGCTTTTCGGGACGGAAGAGGTTTTCGGTGTTGAAGGCTAGGAGGGGAGGGGAAGTATGTGCAGTGCAATGCGGGGTACTACCCACAAATCTTTTTCTCTCTTTTTTCGTATCACCTAGCTAGACGCAAGATCAAGTCTACCGATAAAACCAAATAGCAACAACGACAGAGATTTGTCTCTCTTCGGAAATTTTCCTTAACTAATCAGCGTGTTGAAAAAAAAATTGAACTTTATTCAATTGAATATGTTTGATAAACATGGCATTAATAAAAATTGTAAGGATGTTGATAACAAATACTCTTTTGCACTTGTCCAGAAAAGAGGAGATAAATTGAATAATTTATACTTTTTCATAACAAATTCAATAAGTCTTCACGCATTTTGTAATAATAACGAAACGAAAAGTTGATAGACAAAAGAATTTTGCTTTGCCATGAGAGGGAAAGGTGGTGGTTGAAGCCGCCATCGACATGGGGAGCCCCGGTGCTTACGTCGTGGCGTGCCGCCACTACTCCGATCGCCTTTGTCTCTTCATTCCCTGTCTCTCCAAATTTTGGCACAAGGACTTGATTGCATAAATCCACTAATTTGAAAGGCGAAATCCGAGAGTAAACACAATTTGAAGTGCAATTCAATCTAATCGGACTCCAACTTTGGGTCCGGCCCATGATAAATGGAGGCCCGAAACCGACGCCCCCGCTGCTACTTCTCCTTCTTCAAGCGGCGGCGATTTCCGCAACTCAAAGCCTTATCCTCAAGCTCAGCGCCCTCGACCTCGAAATGGCCTCGATGGTTATTCTCGGCTCACTGGCTCAATCTCCACTCCGGTCCTTCTCCAACTGTCCGGAGCTATCTCCGCTCTACCAAACCCGCTCGTTCCTCGCCAATTCTCGCCTCTTCCTTTCTCCTCGCCGCCGTCATCGGAACGGACTCTCGGACCGCAAGAGGCTCTCTCCGGTTCGCTCTCAGGATGCCAGAGACGAACCCGGGGGCGGTTCTCGCGAAGTGGTAATAGGACTGCGGAGTGTAGCTTTCCGATTTCCGACAACGGGTGAAAATCCTCATGTCTTGGTTTGTGCGCAGGGAAGTGGTTCGGACTGGCCGATACTTAAGCGGTGGGACGTGCCGTGGCAATGGCAGACTGTTTCTCTCACTTCGCTCGCCTGTGGAGTAAGGTATCTGCTCTGTTTTTTTTTTCCCCCCATTGTCTTTTATGAGATTGTGGCTTTATTGGTTCCTTTGTATGCTGGGATATAAGCCAGACACTGGTAGAGGTATCATTAATACCAAAATCATGTTTTTCACTAGTTCATTTGGTCAATCGAGCTTTGCTCTAGAGTGCAAAAATTTTCTGTTCTATGGTACAGTTGATAAAATGTTGCAGGAGCTGGTAGGAAAATGAATTTGATCTTTTTTCCCCAGGCAGTTTTGTTTTGACAGGATTGGCGGAGACTGCAGCGATACCATATCTCGGACTTCGGCTCGAGGAGCTGAGCTTAGATGAGAAAGCAGAAATCCTCTTTCTTGATCAAAGGTACTGGTTCGTTCTTTGTGATCCTTTTTGTTTCTGGTAACTGTTACTGAGATGATAAAAGGAGATAAGGGAAAAACAAATGTTGTCATGAATATTTCACAATCTCTGCATGTTTGTGGCACTCTGGTGATCATGCTCGCAATTATCCGTGTGACAAAGGGGAAGAAGAATTGATGGAAATAATTGAGCCGACTGACTGATGAATTGCCATGACCAACCATTCTCTTTCCAAAACATGAGAAAAATTTTCTTTCATTTAGTCTTGCTTGTCAGAGTATCTGATCCACGCTCTTGTCTTGCATAAGAGGGCCGAATTAAACATGAATTTTTTGTTGTTGTGACTTACAAATGTGGTTTGGAGGTTTACTTTTGAATATTTTGGTTTGGCAGTATTACAACTGCAGCAGTACTTGGAGTTCTTTATGGCATCACTCGAACCTTTCAACCGGTTCCTGAAGATCTTTTCCGCTATGGTATTGTTCAAGATACACTACTGGCATCCATCATCTTAATCTATTATCTCATGTTACGAGGCTTGGATTCACTGATTAAACAAACAGCCATGCCTGGCCACTTGTACATTGGATATATTTCTGAGTCTCTAATACATCTCCTCGGAGGTGAATACTGACTGGCGATTATGTTGCTGCTTCAGATTTGAAGGAGCCTTTTAATTTACGGAGAGGTTGGCTCTTGTGGGCTGTAATTGGTCTTATTGGTGCCCTACTTGCTATAGCAGTAACAGGGTATGCTATGTCCTTGTTTAGTGGAGAGACCCCTCAAAGAGAGGTTAGAATCTGAATAAAGCTTTTTTTTTTTTTAAATAATTTGTATGAAGATGCAGAGGACAATATACTTGCAGATCATGTTTAAGTATACCATGCTGGAGTGTGGATAAGTTAGCTTTATTTCCTCCATTAGATAACTTTATCGAAAGAATCCTGTTATATTAAGGTTCATTAATACGAAAAAAGTTGTTTGACCTTCTTCATAAGTTCTTGGTTTCTCCTTCCAGTCACATTGCTTTTTAATTTGAGAGTTGGTGCATCCATGTATACATGGTTTCAGACAGATGCTCTGGTTCGCTTGCTTCCGTTGATTGGTTCATCAAGTGTCAGGTACTTTCAGAATAAACTGGTAGATTCCTTAATGCACTTTGCGAATTTGCTAATTTCATTCAACTGTGTAGCACCGCTTGCCTGTTGGGCATCACGGGCGTCCTTGCTCCATTCCTTGAAGAGACCATATTCCGAGGATTTTTTATGGTGTCCCTAACAAAATGGTATGGCTTCTCAATCCTTATTACCTTGTTTTATTCTCTGAAAGTACTTTTTATTGGTTTTGCAATTTCATAACTTGTTCTATGTTCTGTTTTCATTTCTCAGTTCTCTTTGAGTTTCATGAGAGATCATGTGCTGTGAGACCATCATGCTGCAGAGAAGGAGGAATATACAATTTATTTCTTTTTTTATTTACTTAAGTTGTTGGACTTGGATTTTTGGATTTTTTGTGTTACCCTGTCATCATTTCTATCTCGTTTTGGTTTCCCTTGAAAAAAAAAAAAAAGGTCGCACGCAAAGAATTCCTATAAATTAAAAGACGCCACATTATATATCATTGTAGAGGGCCATGCAGAAAATCATTTGTAAAGCTTTATACTGCTAGTGTGGGAACTTGACAGTCTGTAACAGCAAAGGCAGAATGAGTATGAGATTTGCAGCTGAAGATGCTTGTTAACACATTCCTGAAAAGACTCAGGTGGGTTCCCAGTCTAGTGGAGAGACGTGTGTCATATTTAGCTAACAGTAATGCATTGCGGTCCTAGGAAGTGTCACCATGGCTGGTGAAGTACCTTGGAAAGTTTGTTGGGCCAATTCTTATTAGTTTTCTGTTAGGTATATGCCCATGCAAAAGTATGTATATGGTTTGCATGTAGTTTGTTAGATTATAGAATATAGAGCTTGCCTTTTAAAAAGAAAAAAAAAAGTTTTTTATGGTCCTATTATCGCTGAGACTTCTCATCATTCACATGATTAAAGCTCAATGATGCTTGCTTATGTGTCAAAGTGGAAACAGTGATGTCTCTTCTTTCTAATTTCGTGTTTTCTTCTGGTTTGTCTGTTGACAGTTCATCCTTATTTTGTTAAATCTCTCTTTGTACTCCTGTGGCTGGTTTTATATAATGATGCATGGTTTCTTGCTATTTCACGAGCATTTCTTATGCTCATTTTTTCAGGTGCAAAACTAATCAAACTTAACATTCATTCTCTTTATTGTGGAAGTAATTTTTACTTTGAACTGCCCTCGCTTCTTCCACAGGGTTCCTACTCCAGTGGCTGTCCTAATAAGTGCTGCCGTGTTTGCGCTTGCACACCTCACTCCTGGAGAGTTTCCTCAACTCTTTGTTCTAGGTAGTGATTTGATATCTATGCTATGGTCAAAAGAAATGGTACCATGGGTGCTCAAATATGATCAGTATCGCTTCCCTCAATTTCCTTCATCTTACTCTCTTAAGTTATGTACTTAATGTTGTGGCAGGGACAGCTCTAGGATTTTCCTATGCTCAGACTCGCAACCTCATCACACCCATCACGATCCATTCTCTCTGGAATTCAGGAGTCATTCTACTTCTTACCTTACTTCAGGTAACACGTTTATATCTATATTGCATATATATGATTGCTGGGGCTCTGATGTTCTAAGTGGCCTGTTCCGTCTTTTTCGACATGCTAAAACTGTTTTCCTGGCTCGTTCTTCTTCTTTAGCTGCAAGGATACGATATAAAGGAATTGTTGCAGACGAGCGGATAGAGTTTTCTTCTTAAGACCGTGAAGCCACATAAATTCTTCGCTTCGTTTCCACCGTGTGCGCCATTGGTAACTTCTATTCTTTTCCTTCTTTCCGTGAAAAACTAAGTCAATATGTGGAGCAAGGCGACATTCTAGGCAACTAATGCAGAGCAGGTTAGCCGTGAAAAAGGACTCGGTAGTTTATGCAAAGAGCAAAAAAGTAGGTTTCGATGTTTCCTCGGCGCCAAGGCCATTCAGGTGTCCTTTTTTTTCATTTTTTTTTCGGTAGATATCATATCCACCGTAGTGCAAATGAGCTGATTTATGCCTCCTGTAACAGCTGGTAAGATCATGACATGATTATATGTGCTTTACCTGCCGGCGATACTCGCAGGCGACAAAGACGAAAACCATGCCTATCACTACAATTTCTCACTGGGACAGTACACCTACTCTTTGTAATCGAGTTGAACACAAGCGAGATATAATGCATGATCTCTTACATGCTATCTTCCCACGGGAAACCTTCTTCTTCGTCCCCCCTCCCCGCATAAAAAAAAAATATCTTCATTTGTTTCACAAGAAATAAATGATTTAGAAAATATTTTACTAAAACTGATCCTTGGAAATAATTACTCAACAAAACATATTTTTATCTCGCCGACAACAATTAATGTCTAAATATTTTCATGGACAATAGATATTTTTTTCCTGTTGATTAAATTTTATAAGCGATATAGTCATTCATTTATTGGAAAATACTTTAGTAGATTTTCTGCTAAATAAATGCACCCAAAATTTTAAATTCTTCATCCGGGGGACCTTATTTGCCTAATTCTGCGGTAAAAATTTAGAAAACATTGTTTAAATACCTACGGATCTTTGCCTGTTCATACTGGTTTGGCAACTGGCAAGTGCGTGACATACGGACTAAATTCTATCAGATTTACTTGGCATAACTCATCAATCCGAATTACTTAGAAAATGCACTGGCCTTCTTCAAGAAAATGTATCTAACGTGAATTCGGAAATTGCTAGGGATGATCATGACGATTTACAATATCGATGCGCAGAATAACAAATTGTCAGAAATTTGGAAATTATCGGTAGTAAAGCCAAATGTGTTTGGTTCCGCGTTGGGGGAAAGTCTTGTTGAGAAAATGCAATGGCTTTCTGGGTAAAATGGGTTTCTCAAAATGCAAGTTATATTTGGTAAAGTGTATTTTAAATGCACATGGGGCAGCAACTTCGAATTAAATCCACATTTTGTAAAGGACTTTTGTTATTTCTTTTTATAAAAAATCTCAAGCTATTTGCTGGTGGAGTTGCCAACAACCAGCTAAATCTAGCCACGGGCCAACCTCACTTGAGGTCACCTGACCCAGGCAAAGGGTCATGTGAGTCCAAGCATGGTTGACCAGCGCTGGACTGGCTTGCATTTCAAAAGTGCAACATTCAAAAGCCTTTAGCCACCCTCCTTCTCCTCCAAAAAAAAAAAAAAAAAAAGGCTTGCATTGCGAAAATGCAGCATTTCAAAGCACCTGCTTGTCTTGGGCTAAAAGTTTTTGGAAATGCAATTGCATTTTCCAATACTCTCCAAAAAATATGTCAAACGTCATTTATATTTGCCCAAAAGGCTTTGGGGCCCCCAAAGAACTTTGGCGAAGCCGAACCAAAGGACATCCTAGACGCGATCTTGGATTCTTTCCTCAAACTTCCCAAAGATTATGAGAGCGGCGATGGGATACTGGATATGGATATAACTCAGTTTCCCTTCATCCTCAATTAGCCTGTTTGGCAATTTTATGACATGAGCTCCTTTTTCTTGACTACCATTGAATGACAATGACTATGTGCACATTTGGAACCTACTCTTCTGCGTAACTTATCTTCTTCTTCTTCTTCTTAAATGTTCCTCGTGAAAAAAAAGGGGGGGTAAAAAAAAAAACGACAGATCCAAATGGTAATGGCCCTGACTACTTATTTTTGCTCTATTTAGGAAACCCAAGAGGACCTTCGTTGCGACTATCAATGCAATTCATTAAGGTCAACGAATCTTTGCGATAAAGTCCAACACAAGCAAAGATATAATGCACGGTTTCTCTCAACTTTGATGGCATCTTCCGACAAATTTTAAATGCATTTCCACACCAGACAGTTCAGTGGAATAGAAGCTTGGAGGAATGGAATAGAAACTGCATTCCCCGATTCCCATGACCCGGAAAACCCTAAAATAATCAACGAGCTGTACTCGTCTCGAGCTTACCCTGCTCTCTTTTTTCTTTTTTTTCCCAAACTTTCGTTTCCTTATCCCCATAACACATTGATGTTGGAGTTCTTGAGATTCCACAATTTGGACCAGACCAGACAAGCCCTTGCCTGATGAATTAATAAAGAGGGAGGCAACAATTAATGGGTCCTCTTCGTTTCCTAACACCCATTTAATTTGAATGTAGATATGGGAAGATGAAAATGCTTGCTTTCTCGATCTTTTTCGGGCCGGAAATTGCTAATCCGCCTCGAAACCTCATCATATGATGTGTAATGCTACGAACACTTACGTGTTTTTCTTCGACATGACAAAATGAACAAAGTTGCGTTCTCGAAAGACTTATTAAGCGTCAAGCTATTAGAAGAGTAAATGATCTTTGATGTATCAATTACTCACCAAAAAGACAACAAAAAGAAGAGGAAATTTCAGATTCTTTTACAAGAAGACAGTAATTTTCTTGGTAGTTGTTCCCTGTTTCGCTTGCTTTGCTTGAGAGCTTCACGGAATCGGAGGATCCACCACGTTCCTCGCAAAAACAACTTGCGTCTCAAAGTCACACACCCCCACCACGATTGGCGGCTCATCCTTCGGTCCTCGGTCAGTGAACACTTACTTTGTATTTTCCGAGTTTTGTACTTACACATTGGTGAAGCTCCACTTCTTCAAACTTGACCTACTGGTTACTGTTCGTCATTTTCGTGCACATAACTTCTAGGGTTTCCGGAAACCGCAGCTTGAAGTTCTTGCATCTGCTTTCACATCTTTCCTTCAGGGTTAGTTTAAAACGATAGAAAGATGGAGGAGAGAAACGGAGGCGAGACGACGGCGGGGGAGTTGATAATGCCGGGGTTCAGGTTCCACCCCACGGATGAGGAGCTTGTCGGGTTTTACCTGAAGAGGAAGGTTCAGAAGCAAGCCATCTGCGTTGAGATCATCAAGCAACTTGACATCTACAAACATGATCCGTGGGATCTCCCAAGTAAGATAGAGTTTGATCATTTGCATGCATGTCCGAATGGCCGGATTTAGTATGCCAGTGAACTCCTTCAAAGACATGATGGTCAAGGTTTAAAAAAGACACGGGGTTTTGCCTCTGTTTGGTTCATATGCGCACAATGTCGAGTTTCTACTAGAAGGAATTTTCAGTTTACTCTTTTCTCAACATTGTCTGCACCCCAACACTCCATGGATGCTTGACTTTTCTATGACTAGATTGGAAAATGACCTGTTTCTCTGCAATTTTCTTCCATGTAGAGTTGGCGACGACTCTTGGGGAGAAGGAGTGGTACTTCTACTGCCCCAGGGACAGGAAATACAGAAACAGCGCGAGGCCCAACAGGGTGACCGGAGGCGGCTTTTGGAAAGCAACGGGCACCGATCGACCCATCTACTCCTCGTCTCATCGGCTCGACGACGATGCCGGCATCGGCAGCAGTACGAAGCGCGGCGGTAATATAATAGGATTGAAGAAATCGCTCGTGTTCTACAGAGGCAGAGCCGGGAAAGGGGTGAAGACCGACTGGATGATGCACGAGTTCCGGCTGCCTTCTCCCTCTGATTTAGCTGCAGCCTCACTCCCATCAAAGAAAAGCCTCCCCACCCATGTAAGTAATCTTTTTGTTTCTTTGACGTTTTCTTGTTGTTTCGCGAACTTTGACCGTGAGGACTCGAGAAATCATTCTGACTTTATAAATTCATAAATCATAATCTCTCTAAAATCAACATCTCAGCACTATGGAATATAGCTTCTTCTTTTTTTTCATGTTTCGACAGAAGGAAGTAAACTGGCTAAAAAAAAGGGAAAAATCCAATCTGACACGAGCGCTACATGCATTAGTAGATGAAGTTAGCAAGCTCAAGTTGGTTTTTGGCATAAGCTCAGTTTTTTGTTAATTAAAATTTTTATGTTTTGGGGGAGCTTTGCAGGAGTCATGGGCCATATGCAGGATATTCAAGAAACCCAAGTCCACTACTGAAAAAGCCCTCTCCCATTCACTATGCCTCTCTCCCTCGACAGCAACCCAACCTCCATCTTGCCCATGTCCGAAAGGCATGTTGATGTGTTTTTCCAACGGGACCCATTCCTCGGCATCCCCATCGGCACCCAGTGACGGAACATCAGACCTCGCGTTCGACATTCCTTCCTCGGTGTTCGGAGATCGCGCCTTCTCGTTCGTCAATCTGCAGCCGGAGCCCGCACAGAGGATCGGAGCTAACGGAGGAGAGATGGCGGCGCAGAAGAATGTCGAGGATCGGCGGGCGTCGTCGTCGAGCTCCCTTCTGATGGAGCGGTGCTTCACGTCGGCGTGGAGTAATTTCTTCAGTAGGTGCGCCTGAGAGGTTTCTTGATGACACTTAGCGGTAGGAGTCCGAAATCCGCCTCAAAACGCCGGGGATCTCTTCTCCAATTACTCATTTATCGAGTTAACGATTGGAAAACCAAGTTTCGAACTGATTCTGGAAAGGGTAGCTTTGTAGTTGCGTTGTTTCTTTTTTTTTTCTTTTTCTTTTTCATTTGAACTGCTATTTACCTAGCGGTCACAGTAGAATTTTCAGAGATTTTGGGTTGCGTTTGTGTACTGATTTAAATTAAGACCCATGTCAAGTCCGCATGCAGGTGAACGAAAAGATCAAACGAAAGCTTGCCGCCTCTCCCTCCATTTATTTTTTAATTTTTTTTCAATCTTCCCCCCCCTAGTTGCTGGCCTCCTTGATGGCCAACAACCGGCACTAGGCAAGGTCGCTCGAGGCCGACGAGGCCAACCATCGCCGGTATCATGGGCGGGCGCATGAGGTTCAAAGCCCAGCGGCATTGAAGAAGGGATGAGCTCATTTCTACGTGGAAGGGGCTTGCATCGAAGAGCTTCGAGCAAAGGCCCTCGCGGGCTGGGGCTGACCTCACCTGTGAGCCTCACTAGCCCTTGTCTGGATTCCAGTCGCTAGCCATCGAGGAGGCCGGCGACCAGGGAGGAAGATGGAAAAAAAAAAAAGAGAAAGAAAAAGGAACATAGAATACATTTAAAAAAAATTAAAAATTATCCACATCAATACCAATGATGTCACGTTCAGCCGGCGTCCACTTTAGCAATTTTTGGTCAAAATTTGCCGCATGGACTGAATTTACACAAATATAAAAATTTTAAAACCGACAAAAAAAAAAGGACTTAGACCTGAATTGACACAATTACAACAGTTTTAAAACTTTTTTTTTTTTATAATTATCCCTATCGACAGATACCGAGTTGTGCCCCCAACCTTATCTGCAAGGATCCTTACGCTAGGTGATCAGAAGGTATTAACCGGAGTCTCGCTTTATGGGCTAAATTCGACAATTGATAACAGAAAAACACAAGCTCTAATGATTTTACTGAAGTACTGGAAGATTTTACTCTCTACTCACATGACTCAAAACACAATAACCATGATTCCTGTCAAAAGTAGGAAGAGGCTAGCAATCGCTTCGCACGAGTTCTAACAGTTTTGATGTTTCGGTGTGGACCATCAAGCTGGCGTCCTACCTCATCCTCAAAACCACAGGGAAGCGTCACAGGCAGGGTGTTAATCTTAGCGTTCCCACACTCGCGTGGCTATAGAAAATTCTTCCCGGGTCGGCCGACTCGCACGAACCGAGACAGCGCACACACAAAATATCGCATAACTAGAGAGTGGAAAGGAAACTCGAATTGCATTGTGGATCAGGTGATTTCCAAGTGAGGGATGACCCCTACTCATAATCCAAGAATGGAGACTCATGGGCTGCTCGGCCCTTGTCCTTTTCGTCTTCGTCTTAAATGACTTGTTCTTGCATGATTGGGCTGACCATGCTTGTCCTATCCGAATGATCCCTTGCGTTGCGGGACTCTTCATCTGCCTCATCCCATCGGACCTCACTAGTTTAAGGTCTCATCATTGCTAAGCCCGTCCCTAGGACGAACCTGGACAGTCCACGACACCAAGGGTCACGCCTGTTCGCATGCCTGACCGTCTTGGATCATATGCTCAGCCGGGTCAAGTCGTCCGTGGGCCATTACACTTAGACCATGGCCTGATCTGTTAGGCACGTCACGACCCCACAGATCTAGATGAGGCTCGAGAAGACCCCGGGCATTCAGATAGATCTTCCCAGGAAATCTCCATTCTTCGATGGTGAAAACTTGAGCTTCTTGGGCGCAATGGTCGGTGATCTTACCAAGCCTTTGAAGAGGCCATTGGTAAGATCACCGCTCGCTAGAGGAATGCACACCCTTTGATGAGAGACAATCTCACACCCATTGGTAAGATCACCGCTACGCCACATAATTTGCATATTAAACCGTGGCCATTGCAACTAGCACCCTCGTCGTTGCGCTATTTACTGTAAAATAGTCGAACAAAACACAGGCCACTATGCAATTGCACCTTATTTCCAGAAATATACCTTCACCTCTTCTGCAGATGGAACTATTGCCCAGCAGAGATTTCAAATCATCCCAAACCTCCCTCTTATTAATATGAAATGTACAAATCTATCTCATGATTTCCACTCCACTTATCCGCACACACAAATGACATTGTGATGGAACACAAAACTCAGTCAGTCAATATCCGTCTTCCTTTCGGCCAGAAAATGCATGAGAGTCAGCTACTTCTGATGTAAAACACTCCATTACTTCATGGGAAAATAAGTCATGCGACATAGTTTTACTTTTCGGTATGATTGAGGGTTTCCCGAAAATACAAATTGATGCATTTGGGATTTGAGTCTAAGAACAGAAAGTTGAACTAATAATTAGCAGATTCCGGATAAACTCTGAATGAAACCTAAGTTTTAACGGGACTTTAAGATGAGGCTATCCATTCTCCTCAGTTGATAATGGATTATGAACAGATTGCACAAAAGAACTGGAAGATACCCTCAAGGACATCCAAGCTCAAACGGAACCAATATGTCAAACCGTGGATCTAATATTACATCATGAATATCATAAATGATGTCTTCAGTGCCATCAGCAAGCATTCAAAAGGAAAAGACAAAATTTAAGTAGTTGACTTGTCGACAAAGTGATGAAAGGAGCGCTACATATGATGTTCCAAGAAGCCCAATAAGCAAATTTGAACCCAGCAACTCATGTTACTACCAAGAATTCAAAGCCAAAATTACTCTCAAAGCGCCAAACTCACTGTGGTTTTACAAATCTCAGCTCTTGGAGGCTACCTTTTCCTTAGCCTTCTGAATCTTCAACACCTTCTTCACAATCTTTTGCTCTTCCACCAAAAAGGCTCGGATAATCCTGAAAAAAACCACTCAACCTCAGGATGAGCATTCCTAAGCACCGCACAGAAAATAATTTAAAAAAGGGGGAGATCCACAGATATAACATTAGAATAAAGACCTCTCACGAACAGCTCCTCCTGACAACACACCACCGTAGGCACGGTTCACAGTACGACGATTTCTCGATAATCTTGACCTCTTGTACTCAGCTGGTCTCAAATGAGGAATCTGTACAAATGATCCAGACCTATCATTAATGCAGACACAAGGGACCCCAACACATGACGACTATTTGAACAAATCATCAACAACCCTTAAAAAACACAAGACTGAAAAGCAAGCAAGAAATTAGACTACAACAGATCCAAGTCGAAAAATGAATTTCTAAAAGCATCAGCTGCACCCTCATTGAACAAGAATCTAGATCAATAAGGGTATCAGGTAAAACATTGGCAACCATTCCAGAGCATAAAGCTCTTGCTGGCAATACCGGCTTGTAGAGAAGGCAACAGTTTAGAACTGTGTCGAGCACATAAATCAACATTCTCATCCGACTCTGCGCATTTTCCAAAATTGTCTACACACTTTATTAATCTAAAGGCAACTCCCACAGTCTCGGTAATCCCCAGAACCAAACTGAGGAAAATCTAAGGTCGAAACGAACTTCTAGAAGCACACTTAAAACTGTGGCCTCAACCAGCCGCAATACTCCCGAATAGCAATAACAATGTCCCTAAGTCCAGACCCAATACGCGAAGAAACACCTCGCAGGAGCATCAATGTGATCCAACAGTGACGGCAAGTACACCGTAATCATCGGAGACAATCAACAACATTATAGTACGACAACACAAAATCCTCTCTACATACAAACTGTCCGCAGCTAATTTCAACAATAAACTAATCAGTTCATTGCAAAATGAAGAAGAGGAAGGGGAGAGAAAGCGCACCCCTTGAATCCTCTTGCCAGTAACGGGACATTTGGGGCCACTGGCTCTCTTCTTGGTAGTCTGATAAACTAGCTTCCCACCTGCATTCCCGAAATCACAAGCACCTCCATTCAAACTCACGCTCCCGGACCAATCAAAGTGTCGGCGCAAGACTAATCAACCCAAAACAAAACAAAAGGGAAGGAGAGAAAATGGAGGAGATTACCCGGGGTTTTGACAACCCTGTGCTGGTTCGACTTGGTGGCGTAGCTATGCCGCTTCCGATACGTGAGACGCTGCACCATTTTTTTTTCCCCCTCTTTATTACCTTTAGGGTTTTGCAGAGACTTCGGCTTCCAGTTGCAGCAGAGAGGGGTCGCGGTGTGCGCTAGGGTTTGCACATATATGAGAGAGCCTCTCGCTCGGTGGACGATGGATAGACGCCCTAGATCCGACGGCTGGGAATGAACTCTTGGTCTTTCTATCTGACGGCAAGGCGTCGTTAGATGACATGGGCCTGCAATGTCTTCCGGATGGATTTGGGTCACTGGGCCTGATCCCGGCCCATTGCATGGGCTTTCAAGAATCCCAAAATCGTTTATACTTCTAAATCATTTGAAATGAAGAAACATATTTGAATTAAATCAGGAATGAGATTATGCCTAGTTGCTCACTTGTAGGCTTCACTTGCCCACGTTTGGGCATGCTATTCATCAGGGACATCCGATTGGGCATGGCCGGATAGCCGGAAAAAAAAAATTGTTAGCCGCATTTGGATCACGAGTACCATCGAATGAGGTAGCTTTCGCGTCAGCTTCATCTGATGCGATGATGCGTGTGTGTTAACTTTCTTTATATATTGAATGACAAATAACACGTGCTCCATGGACCAGGACGGCTGGAGTTATGGACTCGGGCTAGAGTTCGAGGACGATGAAAACGAGAATTTCTAGGGATTTGCTTTAATGTGCAGCAGAAGAGCAATACAACGGGCTTCGAGTGGACGTCGAAGCATGCAATGTTCAACATTCACTCGCAGTCTGTTGCTTTAAATGTCGTGTTATGTTTTGCACTGCCTAACGATGTTCACACACGTTTATGTTTATGCCAAAAAGGGTTGGTGGAATGCACGTGGAATTCGAGACCTTTTGCATTGTGAAGGACATTTTTTTTTTTGATAACCGAGGTGTCCAGCCGTGCCAGCGAGCTGACGCTCAAACCGACGGCAACCGACTAATCCCCGGAGAGGCACCGCAGGATCCCACCACCACGGTACTCCGGGTAAGACACCAGTGAATGTGGGCGAGTAAGTTTCGATCCCAGGACTGCGAGTACTACTCAACGGGCTCCCAGGAGTCTATTCCTTACCACACGACCTCCTGATGGGTGGGTAAGGACATTCATCTCTACTTTACCAAGAAACTCTCAATTTTCAGAAGCTTGTTCTTTTCTTCTTGCTTTCCCCTTTAATGGCGTTCTCTTCTCATGGTATAGAGTTGTCTGAATCCTTAACTCGACTAGTCTCTATGGATCCAACGAAATGGCGCCCGAGATATAGAGGTGTCAAATGGGTAGGTCGGGTCGGGTTTGGGTTGGGTCGAATATGGTCCAACCCATATTGATCTATTTAACCCGTTTTGATCCATCTTCATACAATTCAAATTTTATGACCCATACCCGACTTGACCCATACGCAATCCATACCTATATTATTTAAATACTTATATATTTAACCAAATTATGAAATATTTGTTCGATAAAATTGAAAAGTATTTCGCTAATTGCTGCCACCGCCACCGCCACCGTGGCCCACCTGCCGCCATGGCATGCCCATCGCTATCGTGGCCTGCTCTGCTGCCTCCCGCCCACTCTCCGCTCAACACATCAATCTCTTTCCAACCTCAAGGTATTCGTCTGCTTCACATTGATTCTAATCTCGTTCCCCAATTCGTGCATTTGCGAACTTGCGGCTCGATTTCGTGCATTGCCCATCGCTAGAATTTCCAAGTTTCCCATCCTAGATTTGCCGGAATTTGGTAAATTTTGAATTTTTGAATTCATCCCGGCTTTACCGGTTCTAACACAATATTGCCTACGAAGTCCCTCGTCCTAAATCCCATTGCGAAATGGGGGTATCAATTTTGAGTATCAAGTCCGTTTGGGGAAGGGCGAAAGGACCGCCACAGCAAGATGCACACGACCAAGGGTCCCCCGGACCGCCGAGTTCGCCTCTCGGCCTACATTGCCATCTAGTTCTACGACGTCCAGGATCGCCGTGGCTTCGATCGCCTGAGCAAGGCAGTCGACTGGCTCATCCACAAGGCCAAGCCTGCCATCGATAGGCTCGCTAGCCTCCCTCCCTTCCAGCCTGTCCCGCCCCACCCCAAATGCCAAGAAATGCTAACAACGATCCCTAATAACAATAACTGCTCCTCCTCATTCTTCTTGGATTACTTCTTCCCGGTCAACTCTGCAACGTCGTCCATCAATTTCCATGACGATCTTGGCCTCTCCCTGCACTCGTTTAAAGAATGGGGATTTGGTCTGATGCTGCTCATCATCACTCGGCATCGTTGATGCAGGGGGAGACGCCGACGGTGAGCCATACAGCTTGTGGCGATCTCTTGAGGTTCGATGATTCCAACATTCAAAGAATGATGGGTTGGAACAAAGCGGGAGGGAGCGAGTTGACAATCTTCATGGACCCACAGCAAGAGCACCAAGAGCACTACCACGTGGAGGCATTCTCGCATCAGAGGGGTGCCCTTCAGTCCAGCTTCGACATGGTGCCGCAGCCGCCCTTTGGTGGTCATGCACAAATGTAAACCACAGTTTGGAGTATGATTATTGCTCGGGAGAGCGAGCGGTGGCGGCGGCGGCGGCAAGCGGGCAATGGGGAGGGGAGGCTTCGAATACTATAGTTCGTTTACAACGAGTGTTTGAAAAGTCACAACCCATGGATCAAAAATGGGTCGAAAATGGGTTGAGCTAAAACCCATTACAACCCATATTTGAATAGGCTTTATAAGTTTATACCCATATTTGGGCCCATTTTTTAAATTCATTAAACCCATATATAACCCAAAGTGTATAAAAGTGGGTTAATGACCCATATTGACACATATACCGAGATCCTAAGATTACTTTTCAACGAAGAAATGTGAAATTCATCCACATCAAGTCAAGAAACAAACGTTTGACCACTCAATCAATCTCTTAAAGTGTCGGTCGAAATTGGTTTTACTAGTAAATAACACCAGTTAGCTCGTCCTGAGAAATGCCCTCTCGACTGAATCCCTTTTCGTGAAGAGCTAGTTGTGAGGCGAAAAAGAGTCGCTCCGCTACTAATTCTTCCATTCTCATTTCATCTAAGTACATCATGAGTATCACAACTTTTGCATGGCAATCACTTGAGGGCCATAACTTCTTTTTCCGCTTACTTGAATACCAAATCGGAGCTAAGTCGATCGCCTGAGTTGTTGCTCGAGCAAATTGTCATGTCTGGATTCATTATTTTTTTTATTGGTTTTTTTTTCACACATGGATTTTTTCAATCATTATTTTATATTATTTTTCACTTTTCTTTTCTTTTTTCTTTGATTTTTTGACATTATCGCCGGCCACGAATCCGTCGCGAGGGATGAGGGCCACCTCACCTTCGCCCGACGAGGCTGTGCGCTCCCTTGCCACGTCAACCCTCACCCATGGCCGTTGTAGCCTTGCCAGCCAAGGGCGAGGCGGCCCTCGCCTCTCGGCAACAAATTTGTGGCCGGTGAGGGTTGCCGAGGACCTTTGACTGCCAAGAAAATACAGAGCAAAATAAAAAAAAAATCAAAATAAATAAAAGCAATAAATATATTTCAAAAGATATTTAAAATTTTTTAAAAAATTCGTGTCGGCAATGTCACGTTAGATTTTTCGACGCTCACGTAGGATTTCCAGCTAACTATATCGCCAATGACGCTCAAGTGAAATTGTAGCATTCAAGTGAGGTGGGAAAAAAAAATTATAGCACTCAAGTGAGCACCATATACAAGTCATAACATTTGCGATATATTTACCCCTTCGTTTTTCCGAGGGGCGGCGACGGATGACGATTCTAAACACCGCACGAGAAGACAGACTCGACCACAAGGCGAAAATGCAGAGGACAAGAGGGAAAGTCTCATCACAGCACCACCCTCTCTCTTCCAGCTTTGGACAACGGATTAGGCGTCTTGCTATCATTTCTACATACATCACGACTATTACACAAGTGCGTGTGAGAAAGATGCATGTGTGCTCGCCAGGGACCGTGCAAAATACATCCTAATGGTAAACAAAATGGCTACCAGCAAAGACAGCAATCTAGTCCGAACCTATGTTCCTAATCCTGTATTTTTTTTTTTTCCTGTATAATGTCGCCGGTCTGCGACCGAAAACCCCCCGCGGCAAAAACGTCGCCCTCCTCTCTCAACAGGGGAAGGGCAAAAAAGACGGTTCCACGTCGATCTTCCTGCTAATGATGTTGATCCTCTCCAACTTCTCGCCACACCACGCTAACTGATCTCTCGCGACCCTCCGCATGCTCAGAACTCTCGAGACCAGTCTCAGTTCGACCTGAGCGAACAGGATCGTGGGATCCAGCCGGTCCCGAGGCTTTTGGAACCTCTTCACTATGCAGTTCCCGCTCCTCACTATGTCCTTGAGCCTCCTTTCCTTCTGCGAGCGGAAGAGAGTCAGGTTAGCTGAGTTGATATTTTGAAACGTACGTTAGGTATATGAAACGCCCCCCGTGTGCAGAATACAGCAAACCTTTTGGAGTTGAGTCCTGAGAGCTGTCATAAGTACCAAATCAGCAGAGTCCGGTTGGTCGAGCTGACTATGCTTTAAACCTCCGTCGGGTGCGTATCTATCGGCACGGATGAAGTCCCAAAAAACTCGCATAGATTCCTCTATGATCTCTACCAGCGTCTCGATTGAGATCGCATCCTCCTCCGCCGCTTTTCCCTTGTTATCCCTGGAGCTGTCGTCTGCATATTGCAATAGTTTAACAGTTAAAACTTATCTAGTAATCTGTTGTTTTACATGCAATTTTCGATTTTTACGTGTAGGCAATGAAACTGACATCCCTTTTGAACCAAATGGAATGCCATTCAATTGGTTTTAGTCAGTTTTAAAGCTTGATTTTGCTCCAATTTTATTGTCGGTTTCTCCATTCAACAAACCTAACCAAGCCCACAAAAGGATTTCAGCTCAGTATCCACGCATTGAATGCAACGGCTCGGTTATCTTTGGCATACACCCTCTAATTTACCTCTTATTGCCGGCACCTGGAGTAGGCCACGCAGGACGCATCTGTTCTTGACGTAGTACTCAATCCTCGGCCCTTGAAACGGCTCATCCTCTATAAATCTCTGGAGAAGCACTCGGAGCAGTTGGAACTCGCCCGCTACTTGATTGTAACGGCGAGACCCTCCGTGATCAAACTCTCTCATCTCCCGGGCTTTCCCGTACTGCCACTGAAGGATCTCCCACGAGAGGCAAGCGTGTCCCACATAAACCATCTCGAGGTCGCCATGTAACGCGACCATGGACTCCGCCACGGAGTCGACCTTGGGCCTCCTCAATCTGTTTGCCCAGCTCTGCGAGAGGAGGGCTTTACGGTTCGTATTCGAGTTGAGCGTATCTTTCAGTTGGAGTAGCCCTGCAGATGATCGTCACACAGTCTTAACCAAATCCAGAAACTAGTAACAAGCCTTTTTGTCAAGATTGCAGCCAAGCAATAATAACTAGGACCACTGGATCAGTCCGGTGGTCTTAGCCCTGCAGATGATCAATGAAGTTATGTACTCCTTTTGTCATATGAAATGAAAATTTTCGTTCCGACCAGATAAAAAACTAGGACCAAGATGTCTGTCGGTAAGATTAAGGTCGCTACGAGGATGGTGCATCGCCGTGAAGAGGAATTCACGTGAATCATGAAAAACTAATGGAGGGGAAAGAAGAAAAAAGACATTTGAGAGAGAGAGAGAGAGAGACAGAGTGACAAGGACTCTTAACGAACTGGTGGCTTTTGTGGTTTAAAGAGTGGACAGCAGATTGGACTGCTTTCCACGGGCATCAGTTCATTTGAAAGAACTCAGACATGGAATAAAGATTTCGAAACAGGGGATGGAGACCCGCCGTACACAATGCTTCTTTTTAAAAGATCTTCATCTCAGGATTTGCATGTCTTTGGTCTGTTCAGCTTCCACTTCATCAATATTAGATTTGTTTATGCTAAGGGAATCGCCATTTTTTGCAGTTCGAATTAAGAAATTAAAAAAAAGCGACCACCGTGGAGTCAAAAGAAGTCATCAGATCCCACCACTGACAAAAGTCTTCCATTATTAGCGCTCATTATTGTCAGATAGATTCCTAAGAATAGAAAATCAGGAACTGCAGATATAGGTTTCAAATTCAATCATATGACCAGCTGGTCAATCAAATTTTACTTCAGCTCTGTAGATGTCTACTGTATCAACGACACAACTGTACTAAAATCAGAGTGAAAGGATCACAGATTCTTCCAAATTATTCACCGGTTAATCAAAGCGGCTTCCGCTAAGATTTGCCCTTTCCCGTTCTTCTTGCTATGTGAATGAGAATTGTAGCAAAACGAGAGTGTGAAAGGATCAAGATTTTGGCTAGTAACTTACCGATAGCATGTAGAGTCTGGTAGTTCAAGATGTCCAATTTCCGCATTTTCTCGGCATAGCTCTTGTACACTTTCTGAATCTCCTGAAGCAGATCTTTATGCTCGAGCTTCTGATCGATTTTCAGCGGCTGCAGCTTGAGATCGGCGTCCCCCACCATCGTTGGAGAGTCCGTCTCGGATTCTTCTAAGATCGTGGGTAGTCCTCCGGTTCTCACATTTTTAAGCTCCATCTTTAGCTGCTCTATTATCTCATCATGCTCCCAGTCCCAGTTATCATCGGAATCCGATGCTGACAATCTCTCTTGAAAATGCCCAAGTTCCTGGGAATTTTCTGAATTAGCCGTTGTTGGTTCCACGTGGTCGGATGCCGGATTTTTCCCTTCGTGATTGTCCTCGACTAAATTTTTGCGGGACGACCCCCTTGTGCTGGAGAAATTCGTTTTCTGCAACTCAACTTCTATGTAGTCCTCATCAGATTCCGTTTCACTATCGCCAGGTTGATCTGCAACGAAGGCTGCTTCTGGGTCTAATGTCGTTTCGCTGAGCATTTCGTCTTCTTCGGAACTTGGAATTCTTTCATCTCCATTCAAGTCTACGGCAGCGTCGACCTCGCAATTTTCCAGGTGCTGCTGTCCATGGGCATCGAAAGTATTGGCTGAATCAGCCCCAGAAACAATTCCATCATCTGAGCAAACCGATTCTAACTCTCGATCAACTTGATCAGCTTGAGATGAGAGATCGTCCAAAATCATTTCCTCTTCATCCAGAAAAGCATCATCATCCAAGAAATCATCTTCTGATTCAAGAACCTCTGCCTTTTCACGAAGCTGTTGATCCATCAATTGTTCCCTTACCTTGTTATCAAGGACTTCATCCATCGCCCTGCTTTGAACAGAGCCATCTTTCTCAAGAGAATCATCTGTTTGCTCTTGAACTTCAGTCTCCTCTTCGCCAAACTCTTTGCCCCCACAATGCCCAGCATCAACATCTTTACTAAGGATTGTGTAATCATCGCCTGAACCCACAAGCACCTCTTGGACAGTGAAGCTCGTGATTTTTGGTTGCTCCAAAAATCCACTGATGTCTCTCCCAGTGCAGAACTGATACTTGCTCGACGCAGTTTCCACAAGAACGGAGCCCTCTTCGTGTCCATCACTTCCATTAACATTTTCATTGTGTTCTCTGTTTTCAATCTCTCGACCGTCCGAATCCATCCCATCGTCTTCCTGTGGACCAGTAAAACAGGAACTTTCTTCATTCTTCTCAGATTTTTCAGCTGCTTGAAAACTGCAAAAAAAATAAAATAATAATAAAATAAAGGCCAAAGTTCAACACAAATGATCTGAACCATTACTTACTTCAAGAATTCACCCAAAAAGAAAAAAACGAACCGAGAGCAAACCTGGAGATGTATCTGCCCACTGATCCAAAGACGAAGGACAAGAACTTGCAGAGCAAGACCCAGAAAGAAGCCACGACCCCTGGCATGTTTCCGCGCAGGAAGGGGTTCAGCAATCCTCTACCTACCAAATTCAGATGGGCTTGCGGGATAGACAACTCTTGGGTACCCATCAATTCAATCAACCTCTGCGGCTTGTTGTTGTTCTTATCTTTTCTCGATCGCAAGCAAAGTTAAGAGTGACTCCGGAGCCCCTCGCCTCTTTCTCCATTACAATTCACTTTTTCCGTGGAACGAAGTGGACTCCCCACTTGCAGACAGCGAAGTTCATGGAGAGAATTTCAGGCCACCGAATTGGCTAGACAGTGAGAGAAGAAGAGGAGAACAATTCAGCTCCCAAACAGTTCGCGGGAACAAGAGAATAAATGAACGCGGACTCTCCGTGTCTCCCTCTTTTTTCTCCTTCGGGTCGCTTCGCATTTGCAGCAGGAGAAGAAAGAATAATGGGATTTTTCTGGGGGAGAATATTCGACTGGGCGCGACACGTTTCAGCGATGGGGACGAGGGAGCGTCAGAGATATCAGTTGCATCCGCATCGTGTTTGGTTGGGAGTTAACGCAATGTGCACTTTGCTTGTGACCTGGTCGGTGTTTGTGCTTCGTGCCTTCTTTTGCATCGATTGAATTGCATATTTATTTGACCCGAAAAAAGATTACGTATCTAAACTCGACCAAAAAAATAAAATAAATAAAGAATTACACGTGTAATATATGTTGTTAACACGAAATGAGCGGTCGCGAATTTTGATAAAATATGCAATGCCCGAACTTTTAATTTATTCGATATTATATCCGAATTTAAATTGAATAATCTTGTGTAAATATTTATGTTCAATATTTAAACTGATCGGAGTGAAAACTACTCTGAAAAATCCCGTTAACTTGAATTAATGGAAGAATGACATGAGGCTATATTCATATTGTCTTGATATTAGATCGGATATTTATAAAAAAAATTTAGGAATCATATTGAATAAATTAAAAGCTCGCGGACGATACCGTCAATTAAGATAAAATTTAGGGACACATTAAAAGTTGACTAGGGACACATTTGTGTGATTATTACATATATGTTGAGGAGGAGGCAAGCGCGCGATGCCGACACGGACCAAAACAAATTAGTGGCAAAACCACCGAATCTTGTGGTCTCGATGGGAAGAGTCCAACCCAGTTCGTGGTTTAGGTTTTTTTCTACAAGGCAAAATGACCGTCGAATTCCACTAGTGACAACAGGTACACCGTTCTAGATCATCGAATGTTAGATATTTAGGCTCCAGCTCCACTATGCTAATGCTAGGGGGTCAACGTAACTCTCCAATGGAATCGAGAATTCAAAAATCCATCGATTCAAATTCAAAATATATACAGTAGATTTCAAGTTTCAAGAATTGAGTAACCGATTCCGATGCTCTCTCTATGTTTTTTTTAAAAAAAATTTGTGTTTTCGCGCAATCTTGTGTTATTCTATCGAAAAATTGTAACAGCAAATGATAGTCGTTAAATATGGTGATTCACTTTAATTGTCCAATTAAAAATAAGTCTAATAACTTTATCCGATGAGATCACCAAAAGGGAACACAAGTTCGAGCTCATTAATATATTCAGTTAAATTTACCTTCACTCGAAAAATTTAAGCCGGTGAATTATACGCTAATTATGGTATATTAATCGATATACGACATCCATGCATCTCAACAACTCTTACCTAATGCATTCAGCCAAGCAAGTGAACGATGGGAACCTTGTACCTTCGTAACTTCGAGATCTCGAATTTTGTCCGAGCTCGACGCAATCTCTGGAGACTATTGTCATCATACGAGGTAGCTCTCTTTGAATTCTCCGATTCTTACGTGGATGATCTATCTTTGATTGTGCCAAAGAGACGAACTTAGTCGGACGTGTGAAAATCTATTTGAAGTACGACTTTGATCCCTACGTAAAATGTATACAATACCATAAAATAGTCTATTGCTATACTCGAAACGTGCTTCGGTCGCATGCGAATTGCAGGTTTGGGAGGACGAGTGGGGGGCATTGTTTATGGGGGGCTACCGTCCATATCCCAACGAGTCAACTTGGACCGTCCTCCTTTCGGCATGGTGGCCCTATGTGTCCATCACCCAGCCACTACTTAAATTAACGTAGGTTCTTGCTCGCTGTACTTACAAATTAATTCGAAGTAGCCAATTCATATTGTTTAGAAGTAGAATATGTGTAATTAATTGCAAGCGCGATGGATTCTTCGATCCCCTTTTTTTTCATTATTGAACACAGTGTCATGGATCATGCGGCTCAAACCTAATGGATTTTTTTTTATATGTCATATATTTTTTTAACTTTTTTCGCCCTTATAAAAAACGGGAATTGAACCCCGCACTTTGATGCCGTCCGTCTTCACTCGTCAGTCTCTTTGCTAGTAGGGTCGCACTCCTATTGGAAATCTAATGGACTAATTTTGAGTATTTAGAAAATGGGGTTGTTTTAGGCTTGCTAGTCGGATTTTTTCTTCTTCTTCTTCTTTTTATAAGTTCGTATTTCATCCTCGAAATAATTTGCTTTTTACGTCTAAATTTGTTGGTGCAAGTCAATTTGAGGCCACAAACGTGGGCTTGAAATGAAGATCCGACACATCACGGACCGTGCTTGCTCGGATGTGACTTGCCATCACATTGAGAACGAGAGATCGGGCGGTTGGTAATTGTCCTAATTAGCGGTGGAAACTGAAATGACATTTCCCTTTCGTTTCCACCACAAAACAAAATGGAAAATGCCTTCTCGATCACCAGATTTCACCCGTCCCACCTATAAATGATAATATTCCTTAATTCTGAATTGATGCATCCGTGCCGTATTTACCGACATTCGCGTATCAAATCTCGTACTTGGACACCCTCGACGAATCTAAACCCTCCCCCGCTCTTTTCTCGTTACTTCTCGAAACCTCTGAAAGCTTTCATCCTCCCTTCGCTGCTGCTTTTCAATCTCACAAAATCTTCGTGATCTCGAGGGCGATGGAGGTCGGGTTCCAGTTCAGGAGCTCGGTGAACTTCAATTTGATCAACATCGAGGACCAACGATCTTCTGTGTTAGTTGGTGATCTATCTCGAATTTAGGATTCGCCATCTGAAGAACTTGAATATTCCCCCCCCCCCACCCCGGCCCCGATTCCGATCTTCACATCTCCGACGTTGTCGCAGGCGAAGGTTGCCTTCGCCTTTTGTGTCTGGTTTTGCCTTCGTTAGAATAATTCGGCTTAGCTTGTGCGCTTTGAAATGAAACCGTGTTATTAAATCAGACGAGAAATGATGATAAACGCCGCTTGAATATATATAGAGGAGGAATTATGTGCGAATGGGACGGGAAGGACAAGTTTAGAACAAAATATGGCACGGGTGTATTTGTGATTTTTTGGCTGCATATGGAAACGTTAACGTTTCCTAAACAACTTTTGGAACATAAACACTTTTTTTTTTCTGTTTTTTTGTTCTCGGCAATGATTCATGAGAATAAAACGCGTTTGGTAATTGTAAAAAAGCTATGTTCGCAAAACAAACAAACAAAAAAGAACATAAATGAGTTTGCACAACAAGTGCAAGGCTGACCCTCGCCATCGCCAGTCGAGATCGAAGCTGGGCTAGTGATGGCGAGGTTTGGCTTGCGATCACCGCACGAAACCAACCCTCGCCATTGTCGATCGAGGTCGAAGCTCGGCCAACGATGGTGGGTTTCAACTACCGCGAGTCCACCCAGGTGAGTGCAAGGTCGACCCACACTATCGTTGGCCAAGGTCGAAGCTCAGCCGGCGATGGCGAGGTTTGGCTCTCGCTTGCTCGCCGCACAAGGCCAAGCCCCACCCAGATCTGAGCGGGCTCTCGCTAGCTCCTTGCCATGTCGGGTGTTGGCCGATTGTTGAGAAGAGGAAGAGGATGATGAGAAATTGGCGAAAACTCACTGGAGAAGCGGTGGCGTCGGCTGGTCGAGGAACATAAAAGTAGAGGAGGGAGGAGCTGCTTGTGCAAGAATAAAAGAGAAGAGAGTATGTTAAGAACAAAAGTGTTCCTAATTGTTTTTAAAAAAATGTTTCAAGTGTGTTTTTAAAAAGTGTTCCAGAAATATAAAAGTAAGTTTTTTTTTATTTCTTGTTTCTATTCCAAAAGTGTTTCTATTTATCAAAATTGTTCTTGAAACATTTTGAATTTTTTTTTTACCACACACGTTCTAGTTCTCAAAGTGTTCCGAGAGTATTTTAAGAACAGAAATATTTTTTCTGAAGCGTTATCATATGGAGTCTTTATATCACGATAATTAGTTTGGAGCAAAAGTGGCACGTGTGTACTAATTTGGATTTTCGAAGATATTATCTCTCGGGTCCAATTGGAAGCCATTTCCCCTTAATCGACTCCGCAACATCGCGTCGATTCGCCAAACTTTCTCCTTTACCCGGAATCTCATTGGACGTCCCAAGATCCCGGTCGGCCAGAACCGTGCCGTGACGAGCGGGAGGACTAAACACTGCAAGGAAGGCTTCTTGATGAGCTTCACGGCGTGACATGGGCAAAAGGACAAAAAAAAAGAAGATTGGTCGGGCAGATTCCATGCCGACGGTGTCCTCTATACTTTTGGATCTTGGAAAGATTGACCGAGACATAGAGACAAACACGTTGCGGGCAATTCAATCCTTTGGACGGGCAAAGGCGACTGCCTCAGTTCCGTAGGCGACGGGCGGGTCAACTTCAACCACCACCTGCCTCGGTTGCGCTTACACGCTTTTGAGGAATCCAAAACCCCGGCCTTGGACGGGGGATGGACCACTTCACATTCCCTGTTCGCGGTCGCGCGCCCCGCTACGTGTCGGATTGGAAGGAATAACTAGTGATCGTGCCGTGTGATGCTCCTTCGTCCTCCGCACGAGAAAAGTCGGTTGTCCCCGTGCAATCTAATCGAGTCAGAGTCGAGTCGTTCGGAACAATTTGCTATTCCGACTGGATGCCGTACGATTATGCTATTTTTCTCCAAAGCGGGACAATGAACTTCACCTTCAGCTATTCGGACTTTTCAACGTGAAATTTGCCCAAAGTCCACTTGTAATTTGAAATAGATAGGATATTTGTCGAATCGGAAGTAGTGGATGGAAAATATCGAATCGGACGATTTGGTTCGTGTGCGAGGATGGATACTTCTCCCCTCCTCTTGCCAAGCTCCTCCGTTAATTCCGAGATTTGTAAGAGATTGAGACATTTTTTAGTCGAAAGAAAGATGGCATTCATGTGTCAATAATATCCGAGAGTTACGTCTTTCGAACCTAGTAAATTTCAAATAACTGCAAAACAAAAAAAAAATCGTAAAATAAATAACAAAGCACAGTTTATAGACCCAAGTGCGCTTTTCTCTCTTAAGAACAAATTCATCACCGTAAAACTTCAGCAGCAGATTATCAGATTTAGCGCACGCCGAGATCTCCCGCTCCCTTGTTAGTGGCTTTTAGTGAGTGTCTAGATTCAACGTCTTTATCATTATCATTGTGCACAGACACCAGTGATATTGAAAGTGAGTGAAGTGAAGTTTTTGGAGATCTAAAGCCTTTTCTTTCGAAATTCGTGAGGTTTGATTTGAGATTTAGGCATTGATGCCCTCGAATCTTGCTTAAGAGAAGATATGTTTTTGTAAAGACATGTTCGGATTGTAAAAAATAAATTTTCCTAGAGCATTTTGAAAATGAGTTTTATTGTTCTAAAAATAGGGCGAGAATTAGTCGCAGCTCATCGGGTAGAGCCAATTTATTAGCATTTTATTAGTGCATTTATGCATCCTACATCGCCCTATAAATTTTCCAAATTAAAAAACCCCACCATCAATTCTTCTCTTTAACCTCTCTAACTCCCTAAGAGTGCATTTGGTAACGGTTCTAATCCAAAAAATCAATTTTATTCGGAATTGATTTTTTTATGATTCTATTCTCTGGATGAGTTTTAGAGAATCAGAACATATTTGATAACCACGCAAAATTTATATTCTCATAACAGAAATGTGTTTGGTAACTGCACAAAATTTCTATTCTTAGGATCAATTTCTTTTCCCAAAATTTTATTTAAGTCAAATAATTTTATCTTACCACTATAAAGTCAACCAATATAGTGTTACTAATAAAATGAAGTCAACCAATATAGCGTTACTAGTAAAATGAACACAGATCATGCATAATTCATAATTAGTCTATTTATTTCTTGGAGACATATGCAAGATCCTTAAGAAATAACATAAGCTCAATAGGTAATTTGCACTTAAAATTTTGCCATGAACTTGCACTAAAATTAGCTTATGAAAAAAGTTTGAATAACCCCAATATTGCTCCATAATAGTGTTGATCATGTGTAGACGGATTGAATATAAGCTCAATGATACTGCTCCCCAAAGTTTGCACTTAAAGATAATAATAAGATTGCAAAAGTATAAAACACAAAGTCATGAAATTGAATGGCGAGTAGAGATGTCAAATGGTCATACCGGGTCAAGTCAAGTTGAATATGGTTTTACCCACTTAACCCCTTTTGACCTATTTTCATGTAATACAAATTTAGCGACTCGTGCCCAACTCAACCCACATTACTTAAATACATCTATATTTAACCAAATTATGAAATATTTATTTCTTGAAATTTATTAAGAAAAATGATATAGCTAGAACACTTTCATGTCATACAAGTCTACTAGTTTTTTTAAATTATGTTTTATTAAAGAAAAACATATTTTCTTATGTTAATTTTATTTTATTTTTTCTCTAGTAACTAGAGATAATGATTGGTGATGGAGAGTGGTCGACAGTAACAATGGCAATCAACAATACACGAAAGTGGTGAAGCTAGTTGGTCAAGCAACTAGAGCGACGAATGAGCAAGGGAACCTAGTTGATCGAGTGTTCTTCTGTGAGGCTTTGTTCTTTCTGATTGGGTCGAGGGAACAAAATGAAAGTCTTTTTTGAGCATTCTCACTTTGTTGGTTATGTTTTTCAAAAGTGATTATAGAACAAAGAATCAAGTTTCTTTTTAAAATTTTTGTTTTTACTCCAAATTTATTGTCGGGAACAAAATTAGAGAATTTAAGAATCAGAATCGTTTACGTTACCAAACAAGTTTCTTATATTTTTTTTGTTTCAAGAAACAGAATCAGACTCGATGCCAAACATATTTTTATTTTTCTCTTCTTCTTCGAACCAAGGTGGAAAACCCCGCTCTGCCTTCATTGTTGTGCGTGCCCACCGCCACGCTCACCCTAGCGCCACCTCATGCCGTCACTGCCTCGGCCGTGACCTATCGTTCTCTTCATCAAGGGTTCGCCGTCATGACTCGTATGCTCCCATCAAGTACGCATTCTCTATGTCTCTCTAAACTAAGAGAGATCTAACATCCCTTACACGAGTTTAAATATATATATTTTTTAAAAAATAGAGACTACAATAAATATTACAGTTCAGGAGGGCAAATGGTAACTTTTTAAAGTTCAGGGTTACTGTGCAACGATATTAAAATTCAAGGAAGTAATGTGTAATTTTTCAAAATATGGAGTTGGGCTTAAATTGAAAATTCGAAAGCCCTGCTCGGCCTAAAATTTGCAGTTTTCGTGTAGTTTCTTATATTTCTTATAATGCGTCGTTAATTCTTTCTATCATAAAAGAAAAAATGAAAAATTTACAAGTGAGTTATTTATTTTGTTATCCGCTCGAGTTAATTATGATATTCTTGAAAACATGAAACTTTACAAGTGAAAAAGTTACTTCTGACCCAAAAAAAAAAGTGAAAAAGTTACTTATTTAATATTAAAAAAAGTTGAAACAATTTCAAATAAGGGCCTAATCAAAGGTATTTTCATCATTTTACATTTTCTGAATTTTTTTCCTTTTTTGTTTTATTCTTTTTTTCTTTCCTTTTCAACGACCTCACATAGACGAGTCCTCCCCTAGCTGTTGAGGATCAGCCTCACCCAATGTCCGGTGAGGGTCGTCAAGCTCTCACCGGCCCTAATAGAGGGAAAAAATAAATAGCAAAAAAAAAAGTATAAATTATAAAATGATGCAAACACCCTTGATGGGGCCTTCTTTGAAATAATGAGGGGGCTTCTTGCATTTTTTTTTTTACATTGAGGACACTTTAAGCCATTTTTTTTAAAATAAGATTCATTTCAATTTTTTTTTTTTGAGAAAGTGATGGCGTTTCAAGCATTTCTCGAAAAATTTAGAATTTAGATTTAAGCCTAGCCCAAACCAAATAAATCCGAAAATTTTTACGTCAGGCTTGCTCGGGTTCTAAGCTTGATTTCGGGCTTGTAATATCCAACCCCGCAAGAACGACATTACTATTTATATTGACCTGCACACAAAAAAAAAAAAAAAACGGCACATCATTGAAAGACCCACATCATCCCCATTTTTCTCTCCGCTTCTTTTTCTCATCCCTAGTTGAGGGCCGGGGCAATGAACAAAGAGCAAAGACACAGGTTATCCCCATTTTAAAGTTTGAGCCAAACTCTATTCTGACTTGGGCCTGGCCTCTGCGGCCTAAAATGAGAATGGGAGGCTGAGAACTCGAGCCCAGCTCTATTCTAACTTGGGCCTGGCCTCTGCGGCCCAAAATGAGAACGAGAGACGACCAGCCGAAAAATCAACCAGAACAAAAGCTTATGAAGTCAAAATAGGAAAGAAACCCAAAGCAGAGGCCGAGAACGAGAGAGAGAGAGAGAGATCGTCTTGGCGCTCTTTGGAGGATGCATAGATGCACTATGGCTGCGTTTTGAATCAGCCTTGGGAGGAGACTTTGGACACCCAAAAACCTTTGGGCTAAATATAAGGTATTTGATAATTTTTTTTTTTTATAACATCCTCAAACAAAAGTGAGTATTCTCGAGACCAAATGCCCAAGGCAGCCAGGCTACCTTGAGCATTCCAGCATTCTCGACATCTACAAAGAATGATTAAAATTTTTTTTTGTTTTGCTCTTGTCCTCATGTATATTTTTATTTCGAATTTAGCCATTTCATCAGAATAGACACCCTACTATTTGCATCTCTTCTTCTCTGGCGCAACTATACTCACGAGAGGCTGCCGTAACACACGCAAGACCGCCTCGCCCTCCCAAGACATTTCCGCGCACCGCTTTCTCCCCCCTACTACCTTGCTTGACAATAGCCAAGTCAAGCCTCGTCATGGCCGAATGAGGCTCAACCTCGTCGGCAATGCCTTTGGCCAGTCGCCGAGCCGACTGAGGGAGGGGTTTGGGGAAGGAAGAAAAAGAAAAGAAATAAAAAAAAATATTCAATCACCGACCTGTCAAAAAAATTTTAAATCTATGTTTACCGAACATCATTTTTCTAGAGCCGCACTCCTAGGCATTTTTTAATTATAGTTTACTAAATAGTCTTTACTTTTCACTAAAACTCTTTAATTTAAAATTCTTTATATTTCTTTAAAGGTTTTCTCTAAAAAGTCAATCCAAACGCATTTTTGATGGTCCGATCTCACGGTGACGTGGAGGGCCGGACCAAGTACCTCCAGAGGAAACAAAATCGAAAAAAAAACCTCAACTCGGTCACGCGCAAAAACACCACATTCGAAATTTTAATTGAGCCTATAAATATCAATTGATGCCGCCATTCCCTCTTTCCTCGTCGGTTCCCGCCGCCCTCGCCTTGGGCGGTTGGAAGAAATTCTCGACTCCTTCCCGCGTTCAGTCGCCGAGTGGCCAAGTTTGAGTCCTCCCATGGAAGAAGAAGGCGAGACGCTCAACTTCATGTGCCACGGTTGCGGCGGCATCGGCTTTTCCGACGGCTACGACGGCTTCTTCTACTGCGTCCACTGCGGCTCCCGGGCCGACGACATCGTCGACACCGGCGTCGCCGACGGGGATTTCGTCGACAAGGGCGGCGACGCCCGCGGCGCCCTCTACCAGGCCAGCCACCGCCGCCACCGCGCCGTCAAGCCCGAGCCCAATCTCTCCCAATTCCATCTGTGGTCCCAGCTAACCCTAACTCCACAGCTCAAGACGCCCAAAAAGGACGAAAACGTGGCTTATGATGAAATCGGGCCGACAGGCCCCCAGGACTTTGGGGATTCGGGGTCGGCCAGGCCGAGGGCGCTTGGCTATGAGGATTACTACAATGAGGTGAGGATCAGGTATGTGATGGGGCTGCAGACGATGGTGCAGCTCCAGTGCGAGGCTCTCGTGAGGGAGTTCGGCGCAACGCCGCTGATTTGTGGGATTGCTGGGCCGATTTGGCTGAGGTTCGTAGCAAGCACTCGGGTTTTCTCAGACGAGTGGGCGGACGAGACCTTTAACGAGTCCGAAATGCAGGCAGAAGGTGCGCTGATTTCATCTTTCTGTATTTTAATCATGCCCTGAAGAATTCGGGTCGTCCAAGCTATTTATCAATGACTTGTAGCTTTCACATTGCATTGTAATCTTTTGTGGCTCTGTAATTTAGCATGGAGTATGAATCTGAGAAACTTTACTGTTCACATAATCTAATGGTCGAGGGGGAATGGCAAAGCCTAGGCTGGCTCAAAATTGAAATTTGGCGAAATGAAAGTATTTGTGGAAAAAATGTTGTGCAGAGAAAATTTAATGTCCACTTGCTTATTCTATTAAGCAGCGAAGTGATTAGTTTTATTCCATTGGCCGTTGACACAGCATCAACTTGGAAGCACTGAATAAAAGTATGAAATCCAGTATGAAAGTGGCCCGGATGCGTTCTTTTTATATGATGCATACTCTGGATGGCCCTTCAAGATCATATCAATAGTGTCATGTAAGCATGGTTATCTTGCTGTAAATAATTTGCTTGAATTAGAAATGACTTCTCCACCAGAGGCCTTTTTGTTTTATGCTTTATTTTCATTCATGTTCAAAGAGCTTTACTTCTGGCTGCTAAGTGGATATGGTTGTTGGATTTGAATCGCTCATAGGCAGGCTTCCCTACTCTAGATGATTAAAAAAGTTCAAACTGGTCAGACGATGTGAAATATGGAGATAATTGTCTGTTTGCTTAGTGACCACTTTCTCTACTTGGTAGTCTGTAGTTCAGTTATTGGCCATTTGCTAGCATTAGTGCCCTTTTGGATTGCAACAAAGAGTTCCAGTAAAATTGAGTGAATGACAATTAAATTCATGCTAGCTGGATTTGCTTTGAAAATCAGCTCTCTCTATCACATACACACCTCTAAGAATGTACGGTGTTGGTATGAGAAAATGTCCATTTTGGAGGAAACGCCTTCATCTGCAGATTCTCAAGTTTCAATTACCCTATTCTCTTAAATTGTCTCTGAATTTTACTGTTTGTCTATTTGGCCACAGGGGAACCAAAAGATTTTAGGCCTCGTGCTAAGTTCAGTGCAGAACCACACAATATGCATGGCAAACGAGCAGTGATAATATGGTATAGGACCTTGAGAAAAAAGATACCATTATCTTGTTCATTAGCTATTTGTTTCCTGGCTTGCCATGTTGCTAGGGAACCAATCCTCCCTCCTGACATAATCAAGTGGTCAGTTGAAGGTAGGCTTCCATATTTTGCTGCTTTCCATGGCATAGAAAAGAACATCGGTCCACCATCAGCTGCTTGTCCTTTGAGTTCCAATCTTATGTTTAGGCCTTCTCAAGCAGTTCCATCACAGAAGTTAGAAGCTATGGCATCGTCCATTGCTCTGTCAATAGGTTTGGAATTGCCGCCTGTCAATTTCTACGCAATTTGTTCCCGCTATCTCAATCAGCTACGCCTACCAGCAGAGAAGATTTTTCCACATGCATGCCGAATACAGGAATGGTCAATGCCTCCTGATCTATGGTTGTCGGCAAATGAGTTGAGGCTTCCTACTCGTGTATGTGTTATGTCAATACTCATGGCAGCAATAAGGATTCTTTATAATATACATGGTTTCGGAGAATGGGAGAAGAGCTTGACTGATCAGCAAGATATGACTTCAACATCAGGTGATCAGGTTGGATCTAAAACCACAGGCGGTTCCAGAATGAAGGAAGATGTCGGAAATGGTTCTGGTTTTTGTTCTGGTGCTGGGGATGATTTTGATACAAGATTGGAAGCAGAAGTCTCAGATGGTGATAAGTCTGACCTTGATGCTAAGGAGCTTCTACGAAACCTCAATGCTCGATACGACGACTTCACTGGCTCATATGGTACCTAATTGCATTTTGATAACTTAAAGAGAATTTTTTAAAATGTTTTATCTATCACAACATGCTTTGAAAGGTTTTTTGGGCTTTGATGTGGATGAATGAATAATTAGTGTACTTTTGTGTTGTATCTTTTTGTGTGGACAGAGTACTGCAAAGACTTGCCCACCTATCTCCAGTATTGCAAAGATGTTGTTTTCGCTGGTCTAGAACCATCTTTTGAGGACTGCGGGGAAGAAGAAGTTATGAAGCAGCTATGGGATTTCTATCAGAAAAACAAGGTAAAATACAATATAATCGCATCATCAATTCTTCCTTTGATTGTGGAGTTAATTTTTATGGATCCATGATAGAAGCCTGTCCTGGTATTTGATACTCTTACCTTTAATCTTATCCAAGGGGATTTGTGATTGATTTCAGGATGGTGGACAAATGGAAAGGCTGGGGCTTGACTTTGATGGCGCTTTCAACCAAAAGAGGCCTAGAGATAATGTTAATGGACGTTCGAAAAATTCTTTTAACGGCAACAAAAGGCTTAATAGTGGAACTTCTGACACCAATAAGAGCCTTTTGGAGAGCACAGATGACGATGCTTCTTCAGAGAGTTCATTAGCAGATGATAGCATGAAACCTAGCAATCGCCCAGCTTCAGAAAGTTACCAAGACAGAGCCATTAGACAGCTGAAATTAGACATGGAAGAGAATAGGTTCTTCTACATCCCACCAAGGGTAAAGATCAAGAGACTTGATTATCTTCATTATGTTAGGAAGAGGGACCATGGTGCATTAGCTTATGTTGCCCATGCTGATTATTACATATTGCTTCGTGCTTGTGCTAGAGTAGCTCAGGTTGAGATTAGATGTATGCACATGGGTGTATTGAATTTTGAGAGGAGATTAGCCTGGATGGAAAATAGAATAGAACACTGCCTGCATTTAACTCCTCCTAAATTATCTTGCGAGTTCTGTAGTGATGAGACTCGAGAAGGTGCGGACGATGTGATCAACCTTTCTAGTCTGAATCTATAAAAGATATTTAACATTTGCGGTCTCATATGTCTCAAGAGTTGATTGCAGCCTGGCTACTATGTTTACAAAGTGAATATTATACAGCTTATGGGACATTTTCTGCATAGGTTTTGGACCTGCGACCTCCTTTGTGAGGAGGCACCCCTCCTCCTGAAGTTACAGGGCTGAGATTGTTTACTTATTGCTGATAGGAGTTGCTTTAGCAGGTGCCCTGGTCTTTCGCATCGACCTCATCTTGCGATTTTCACCTTCGCAAGCTGATGTTTCTACGATCGCGTTCAGTATTTGCTTGAGTGATGCTATAAATCTCTGGCAAATTGGTTATTTCTCATAATCGAACAAAAGTGCAGAGGAAAGCCAAATTTGCCAAGTTTATGAGGTGGAGGGGTTACCTGGAATAGCGGTAAATTTTAGAATATGATTACCTGTTGTGAGCTGTGTCAGTTAATTGTGGAGGGACTCAGATCGTCGACTGAGATGACAAGAGGAAGTTCAAATTATATGTTGTATAATTGCCTCGATGTGCTCCTCTAGGATGACATAACCTAAGTTAAAACTAAACCTCAGCTAGGCTCCTCAAGGGACTCCTCTTAAGAGGTACTGCTAATTGAGCAGAAAGTTTTTTTCTCCTAGATATAATGTCATTCTTCTAGCAGAAAAACCAGAAATGAGGAACTAGTAGGAAAAAACAAGGTTCTCTCCCCAGGCTCGAAACATCTTAAGGAACAGAGATTGCAATATTCCCTTTGTCTATCTCCCACCATCCCCTGCTTAGAGAAGAAGAAGAAGAAGAATTTGCACCATGTTCTAAGCTGGACCCGTTCTTGGGTCTATGACGCTTGCAGAACCGAGATGTGACGTTTTTACTCTCGATACAAATCCTACAAAAGCTTAGCTTGCCTGTACAAGTTGCTTTATGACAATATATGACAAAATAAAAATATTCCGGGAAACAAATCAACCTTCACAAAGCCTCCCTTTATAGGCAGGATAATTATAAATGCTAGCCTTCACATCTCCGAGGAAACTCTTTCTCCCAATCTGTCAAGTTAGCTTGCTTGACTTTTTCTTCTGGTCGAAAGGAACAAGCTTGAATAGATTTTAGGACCTGTTGTGGATGGGATTCGCTCCTTTTTGGACCCGTCTTTTGCTCGGCATGTTAGGATCAGATGTTGTCGTCACACTCGGAGATTTCCTTGTGTTCATGCCCACCGTGCTAGTAGTCTTCAAACTGCGTCGACTCTGAGGCAATTTTCCCCAGTCTTCTTGCTCCCTCCTGAAACCGAGCTCTACAGTTCTTATGCCGTGAATTTTATCAGGGTCCGATGCTAAGAAGAAGATGAATATGAGCAGTATGAGGGCTCTGTTTAAGATGAAGCCCATGATTGCAGTTTGCGGAAGAAGAAGAAGAAGAAAGAACGGCACGAGAACTCTCTTTGCTTTCTGTAATATCAAGAGCGTAGGTGATTTGGAGACCCGTTGTCCTCTTCTTTCTCCTGCAGATATAAGCCTTTGGTTTATCTAGCAGTGGATTTGATAATGCACTTAATAGCATAAAGTACGGAGGGGCCCCTAACAGCTAGAGGGAATTCAGATCACTTAAAAATCTTTAGCGTGCCTGCAATCCTGGCAAATAAGCATATTAAGGCTGCTACATGGGGAATCCGGGTAAGTATGAATAAAGTTTCTTGGAACATTACCCCGGGGAAGCCAAGCATCTTTCTTCATTATTTCCTAATCTGTCATTCTCTTGATTTGATATTTTGGCGAAGGGCCAATTGCCTCATAGGTGAGGTGCGCCGGCGAATTTTTATAAGGTAAGGTGCGCCAGGGAACTTTTATAAAGAGGGAACTCAAATCTGCTTGAAATCTGTATATAAGGATTTCTCTTTCTCTCTTACAAAAGGATGTCTTAAAGAACACTCAGGTTGATATTTGCTGATACAGACTTATATCTTGGATGTTTTTTTTCCTAGGATCAAGAGCATGGGTTTGTCAACACTGAGGTTGACATTAGCCGAGACAGTGCCATATCTTGGATCAGTTTTCATAGGTTACTGATGATGTATTCTGGTGATTGAAGTATCTTTTTGTCAAGGAAGTGTAGTGTGTTGTGTTTGTAACTGATGAAGTGGGGTCATACTGCGGTGTCAAGCAAGACATTATTGAGAATCAAATGGGATGGTATAGGGAGATGGAATGGAATAGCAGTGAAAAGGAACGAAAAATTCTTTATGCTCTGGTTTCTGGACTGCTTGGATAAATATTGCCACACAAAGTTCCTACTCTCTTCCCTCCATTTCTCTTCCTCTTTACACTTCAATGATGGCTGCAATCTCTTTATATGTTCCTCCTGTCCTGTTGGCAATATTTTGAATATGATATTCCGTCTTACATGCAAAGGGGAACATTCGAAAGCATAAGTAGCCCCACTTTTCCTGAATGTGGGCTGCAGGATTTCATGCAAGGGTGAAAGCTCGGTAGTTCTGGTCCAAGCAACACGAGCACCTCCTAAATGGGTCTCTTATGTTCTGATTCTCTCTGCTTTTTCTTCACCAATTGACGCAGAGAGAGTCCATGTGACTTGTTTCGATATTTTATGTATCGAAATCCCATCACAAATCTCAACATTTTAGTGCTTTCGGTGTCTGTGGTGATCTCCCCAGATAGAGGAATAAGAATTTTTTTTTTTTTTTGGGTGCTGTTCGACTCATATTTTGTGAATCCTCTTTTGTTTGGGGCCTGAAATCATCTGTTGTGAATGCCAACCAGCTCCAAGAGTTCCAAAAAACTAGCAATGCCCAATAATCTGCATGTCGCCAGCTTAATTAGGGAGACACTGTAGATCTTTCGGCGATACATCTGACGGTAGGACGACGGCGCGCTAACTATTTCACAGCTAGGTTACGCTATCGCACCCCTTGTGGGGTTTGAATTCTTTGGAACGGTACTAGATTGTCATTTCATCCAGTCTAACGGGGACTTGAACTTCAACGAGAGCGAAGGAGACGTTTCATTTGTCATTGCAAGGAGAAGGAAAGGTGAAAAGTGAAGAGCTTCTCTCGGGAAAAAATTTCTAGAAAAGTCCTAAATTTATTGCATTTATACCAATTCAGTTTTAAACATTTTAATTATGTCGATTAAATCTTAAACATTTTTACTTTTTATCAATTATAGCCGAAAATCGCTGATATGAACACCGGCTGTCCTGCGTGGCATAGTCAATACCGACGTGGTGGACATTTTTAATATATCTTACTAATTTTTTGGATTTTGATTTGTTTTCTTTTTTTAATTTTCTTCTCTTTCCTTTTCTTTTTGGATTGAGAGCCGATGAGGGCTGTGACACCCTCACCCAATGCCAGTGAGGGTGGTCAGCCCTTCCTTTGCCAAACCTAGCCAACGACCCTTGCCAGCCCTCAATTCCAAAAGGGAAAAAAAAAACATAAAGAGAGGAAAATAATAAAAAAATGTCCAAGTTAGTGTTTACCATGCCATGTAGGAAGGCCAGCGTCCACCTTAGAAATTTTTTGCCAATTTTGATCACATGAATTCAATTGACAAGACGGAAAAAAAATATTTAGGGCTAAAATGACATAATCGAAATGTTTAAGATTAAATCGACACAATTACAATAAGTTTATAACTTTTTTTAATAATTAGCTTGCTTATCTCATACGTCGATCATTATTTTCTTTCCGCGACTAAAATTGGAGAAAAGGATCACTCACTTTGAGCGAGCTTCTTGCTTCACGATGATTCATCACAGACCATATCAATCGGTTATTGAAGTGGACTTCCTGCGTCTCTAACCCACTACCCATCTGATTCTACCTTGGTATTTCGAAATCATTTCAATCGACTCTACAGGAATGCAAAAGGAGAAATGAAAAGGGGAAGGCTGTAGCATCAATAGATTCTCGAGTTAGGTCGGTCTTAAAGAGGGGGACTATTCTAGAGCTTATTGATTTGAGTTGGTCCACCCGAGACCCACTTACCTGCAAAAGCAATGACCGAATCTGCGGGAAGAGGAAAACCAAGAAGAAAATGTCACGAATCGAGAGTCGAACAACCGATATCACGATCCGCGCGACCTTCGGATATGATCCCAAGTCAACCTTTACAATCACTCACACTCGCTCGAGGGTCGGGTTGTGAGAATCGAACCGAAAGACACAAGGACACACAGAGTGGAGAGAATTCTAATTGGATTCAAGTTCTTGCCTCTTTCTTGTCTACTTACAAGTGTGGGGGTTCATCCCCTTTTATACCACAGAAGAGCTCTTAGCCCGAGTAGGGTCGGGGTAGTTACTACCTGCGATCATCACCCCGACCATGCATTAACTATTAGACACATTTACTACCCGACCATGCATTAACTAGCCGGCCAGACACATTTAATACCCGACACATTAACTCATGGAAGGGGCCCATGTAGTTACTCATGTTGGAGGAATCTCCTATATTCGGGTACCTGGTCGTCTTGAAAAATATATGATTGGTTCAGGCCATATTAGGCTTTCCTTTCTCATCCCGCTCGATCCATAAATTGATCTGTGAGTGGTTTCAGGGTCAAAGGGACTGATCTCATTCGTCAGGCCATGATAAATGCGTCACAAAGCTATCAAAAGAAGAGAAGCAACAGAGAGTCAGACCTGAGTCCGCCGTCACATGCTCCTCCCCCTACCACCTTTGAACGCCCTCTTCCGAAGTCCTAATGCTGCTGGGGTTCATACTTGGTGTGCACGTTTGCTTAAAAAGTAAGGACGACAAGTCATGCTTACATGTCGATAAAGCACATTTCAAGTTTGTCCATCCTATGCTTAGTTCAAGTTCGTTTGTCCTAGAGCTTCGAACACATCGGTCACGGTAACCTGCAATTGTAAAGGGTGACCCCCCATGAAGATCTTGGCGGCAATCTCTCCTCTCCCTCTCTTGAGGGAAGCCATGCATAATTCCTGCCTCGGAGCATTTTTCCAATTGATTCGGCGAAGTACTTCTAGTTGCTTTTGCGTAAGACACCCCGCGCCCCGGTGAGCCAACCATGTCTTGCCAATGTTTGCACGTAGTAGGACGTGTGACTGAGTCTCATCACTCTGATTTTGCCTCTACTTAGTGCCCCCTCAAGTAAGATTTTCCTCTCTACTAACCAAAGTGTTTCAGAAGCCCCATCTTTAAGATGGAAGAAATAGTTTACAGAAGAAAAATAGTGAAACAGTAGTTCAAAAAACTTCAGTTCTTCCAGTATCAGACTAACTAAGATCAAGAACCAAGAATTTCGTGATTCTAGAAATAGGCTCAGCTTTCAAATATAGCACTTAAAATAGAAATGAACCACAATCAGATCTGCCAACATAACTTTCAAAAGAAAGGGATAACTCGTTAATGGGAAAATAGTATTTTGGTACACAACCTGAGAAGTTTTCCATGAGCCACTAAAGGCTGATGCCAAACAATGCAAAATGAAAAGGTATAATTACAAGAAGGAGAAACCGAGAGAGGCATTGTATCTAACCGGGCTTTCCCAGTACATAATCACTTCCAGAAATTCATGAAAAACATATGCATACATATTCAGTGGGCCGGAGAAGCTCCTCTGCATTCTTCACTGCACGAGAACTGGTAGCCAATAGTGCCACAATTCATAAAACAGATCAAACAGGTTCTTCATGAGCCGTTACTGGGGTTACTGGTGCTATCGTGAAATGCAATCCCCTATGTTGGCCGGATTGGAGTACAAAAGCAACTTGCCTTGCTGCCAATGCTGCAGCCTCCTGCTTCACCACAGAATACAAAATGCAACGTAAAAAACCTAGCTCAACACTAACTAGTTGCTTCTTTGGACATTGGCAAGTTCTACTACAGTCTGCCATGTCTAACCCACGATAACCATCACTTTAAGGATTTACCGGATCATTTGTTCTGGTTATCTGTACTCCCAGGTGAAAACATACTATAATAAGTTAAAAAGGGTTAAATCCTGCAGAAAACCAACAAAACAATAGGATGAAGAAGAGACTTGCCTGTCTCTGCCTGCGGCGCTGCAAGATACTGATAGCCCAAGCCATTATGTAGCAGGGCAAAAGAAACCCAGCAGCCCGGAGTAAGAAGAGCTGAAAAGGATGAATTGGTTGAGCCAGATATCATTTTGTGGCTATAACTACAAGAGGAATCAAGAAGCTATAAGAGTGTTTAAGATTAGCTTACAGAGAAATAAATCGATGCATCGTCATCTCCACCATCATCATCAGGAATGGTCAATGCATGCCGCAGAAGCAGAAGGCCCATTAACTGCCAAGAACCAGTCACAAAATTATGACAGACTTTAGAGCAAGCACAATAATAAGGCCTATTTTCTTCCCAAAATATCAGTAATACAGTTGTATAGGATGATAATCTAAGGAAGCAAAAATATACTACATGCTTAAAAAATGTAAGCGCTCACAATTAAAGCAGCTGAGCGGCAGAAAGCAGCTCCACTGGCATTTGAGGCAGCATACTCATCATAATCAGTTTCCAAAAAGTGACGCTCTGCCTCTGCAAGTGCAAGACGAGGATCTCGCAGGTCCAGTGAAGCTCCAGATATTGTCCAGACTTCACTGAAATGAAAGTCCACAGATAGTTAAATAAAAAGAGGACCGGCAGAAATGCAAGAAGTAAATTTCTAAGAGAGTGGTCTGTATTAGCTTCAAAAAATCCTTCGTTGCGCTAAATAATTTCATTTTCTAAGTCTTAAAGAAATACATATTGTTTGTCGCTTTTCTAAAGTTTATAGAGAAGGAATCTAGCTCCAATTGCGTTTGCAAAGAAAATTACAAAATAAACCTACCCAATATCAATTGTGGTGTCTTCAGGTGGACGAGGTGGGGCAGTATAATTGGGCTGAAATTGCTGTTTAACAGATGCAAAAAGGGGTTAGATTCCATCTATAATGATACTGACAGACAAAAGGCAAAACTCAAGCAATATTTATCTTTTCCCTAAGTTGGGATTACAAATATTGGAAACAAGTTCTTTGAACACAGAACAGCATATGACTGACTGCATGTGAATCTGTTCCATCAGATCTTTCTGGATAACAAGATGACAGCTTACACTGCCCAATTTGTAGAAATAAAACCTTCCAGTTGAATGCATCACAAACTGATGTATGATGTCCTTTAGTGGGATATTGGCTGTGCAATTAATAGCATAATTTTCAGAAAATTCATAGCACAAAATCAAGCAATGTTGCCCGAAGCATACCTCATGACAAATCTCGCATGTTATATCGCCTTTCTCGTTGCACCAGTGCTGGACACACTTCCTGTGAGCAAACTGGAAAGCACATACACTGTTACTAAAGGAAATCTAGCATATTACACGACACAATAGCTTTACATATGCGAAATCATACCCTTTAATAATGAAAATAACAAAAATATGTTCGTGATCCAGCAAAATTTGCAAAAGATGTTTTCCTTTCGACATTCCAATCAGAATGAATAGTATGGGAACATCACTATGTAATTTTCAGCGCATAACTTTTTCTTTTAAAATCAAGTGACAGAATTTGAGATTTATGCAGGATTGGACTAGAAATTCAGCTCTCTCTTTAGCCCTCTGTTCTCTTATCCCTAGAAAGTATTCCTCCACGGACAGGTTTTTCCAAAAGAACTTCATTTATTCTGGTCTGCTTTCCTGATTAAAAAATATTTCACAGTTTTTGCAAACGCACTTTCTAGTCTATTTTCATTCTCAAATCAAAGGGAAAACAGAAGAAGAGAAATTGAAAAACTTCTGCAAGCCAAACACAGCCTACACTTCCTACATCAGTTGATCACCCCAAATTTTTCCCTTCTCAGATCAAGGCAGGAAATGCGACAACTCTAATTCCTTTGAGGGGAAAAGAAAACTGGAATTGTTTGTTCCAGTTTCTAGAAGCGCTAGGAAGCAGCGGCGAGCATTCCACAACCTTGAAATCGAATTGAAGAGAAGCAAGAAAAGCAGCACGAAGCATGCCTCCCGCGCAGAGAAGAAAATACATGTACACTAACAATATGTCTTGAACAAAATTTGACCTCCGAACAAAAATGCAATCATAAAGTAACAAGAGCATTGTACCTTGAGACTGCCGCTGCAAGCACAGGGAGACTCCAAGTTGCTTACGCTGTCCTCATCCTGGCAAATGCGACACTCGGCCGTCCGAATCAGAGGCTCCTCCTCATTCCCCTCCACCTCGGCCGCCTCACCGCCCTCGGTCGACGACGACGATGAAGCCTCGGCCTCATCCCTTGCCGGCACCGGCCGCACGATCCGTTCCACGGACAGCACCACGTGATCGCTCATCTTCCTTCAAAATCAAACTACACCAAAAGCAAGAAAAAACGGAAAACCCTCATTCCACCACACAAATGCACGGGAAACCTAACTGAGCAAAAACGCCTGAGAGTCGCTCGAACCGCGGAACGAGACCCTCGGCCGAAAGGGGAAAGAGCAGATCCAAAACTAGAGATCACCGAGAAAAGCAGGCAATCGATCTCCCATCCGGATTGTACAGACAAAAAGGGAAAAGAAGAGGGCGGGCGCAAGAAGAGAGAGAGAGAGAGAGTCAGAAACCTACCGCGCAGATCGTTGGGTGAACGGTGGTGGTGACTTTTCAGCCGGAGAAAGTAGATTTTTGCCCGAGCTGTGACGGACGCGCTTTTCTTCTTTGAGAGAGAGGGAGATTGAACAGCGAAGAGGATTGCAATGAAACGATTTTTCCTGCGGAAATTTAGAGGGTAGATGAGAGAGAGAGAGAGAGAGAGAGAGAGAGCGCGCGCTTCTCTGTGAAAAAAGACGGGACGCCGTCAAAACATGCCGTTACGTGTTCGGTGACGTCCGTCCAACGGCTCCAGTTGAATTCTGACCCCGGGGTGGAGGGTATTTCCGTCCTTTTGCCGTGGCCGTCACGTCACGGCGCGCTTCTTGTTTTAACTTGACCGCTTCGCCTTTTTTGGGTCCCGGTCACACCGCGTTCGGTCGCTATCGCAAATGCTGTTTTGCTCTTAAAAAGTACGCATTTTTCTTTTCTTTTCCCTTTTCTTTTTTTCAATTTCTGTCTACCCCCACCTTTGTAAAAATGTTAAAAAAATGGGGAGGAGGAAATACAAATCAAATCGTCCAACTTTTGCCTTAAACCCAGAAAGTCCGACGACTTTTCCGGTTCCTACGGTCGGAAACTTCCGCCGTGTTGTCATTACTACTATCTTCGAAGTGTGCGCTCACAAGCTCTGGACACTCACTGATCCCAGGCCTGGGTAATGACCCCCACCCATCAGCTCTCCATTATCTCCTGCAGTCTCCGTCCTGCTCCCCGTATTCGACGGGAGAGTACACGACGGGGAACGCCCGACGCCTCCACTGGTGATGCACGAGGTTTTGTAGGGCCCCGGCGCAGATGGCCGGACATGGCAACTTCGCTTCTCTGTTCTTCCCTCCTCCGTTGTCCTGAATCTAAACTGACTCGACAGTCTCGTCGGAGAGCTTTATCCGTCTTCGCTGTTCGTATACCTGATCTGTTTCTGGACAATGTATCGCTTAGGATTTAGTTCGGGATAAAACATCCTGGGATTTAATTACATTGGAGATGGATTTGACGTATGATTTCGTGGGGAATACGATTTCTTTACAGTCCATGGCTCATTTGGTTCACAGCACTGATGGGGTCGATCCTATTTCTTGCCATCAATGACAGCAAAGACATACGAAGTCAAGTAAGAATACAGCCAAGATGACGTTGGCAATTGTAAACGAAAAGCACTGTTGCGAGAGAAAAAAAGGAGTGCAACACTCATGCTTCAAAAATTGATTTTTCATCGGAAGTTAATTTCTGATTGAAAATTTTCATTTGATAACAGTTTAAAAATTTTACTTTCAAAGTATTATCAATACAAAAATTTTCACTTTATTTTTAAATTTTTTAAATTTCTTTAAAAAAATATTTTTAATTTTAAAAATAAAAATTAACATTCATTTTTTACTTGAGAGAGGTCGATGGTAGATTGCAGTGGCGGGCAGCGCAGTGGTCAATGGTTGGTGGCAGCAATGGTCAATGGTGATAATGGTCCACGATTGGCGATGGATGACGGTTAGCATCAACAGTTGGCAGTGCAGCCACCTATGGTGGTTGTCGGCTGTCGACGAGGGCGATGGTTGCGATGGGCAATGGGCAAAGGTCGGTGGTGGTCGGTGGCAAGTGGTAGTGGTTGCAAGTGGCAACAGGTGATAGTCGGCAGTTAGCGATGGATGGCAGCTAATGGATGTCGGCAATGGGCGATAGTCGACGATGGTCAGCAGTTGGTGATGGGAGGGGCAATGGGTGGCAAAGGTTGAGAGCGGTGATGGGTAGCGGCGAAGACGAGCGTAATCAAAAAAGAGGATCGGGGCATAATAAAAATGAAAATAAAAAAAGAGCGGGGCAAAAAATACTTCTTGAGTTTTTTTTTTTAACTTCTTAAATCAAGAAAAAATAATTTCAGAAGTGAAAATTCACTTCAAAAGTAAAAAATTCTTTCAAAAGTAAAAATTTTCACGAAATGGATTTCTACTTTAAAAGTTACATTATTAAACAAATGTCTGCTCTACCTTATCAAGTGCATCACAGGAGGGCGATCCATGTCCATTGAGAATTGGTGTCTTGTTTGTGAAGTTTGTTGTCATCAAAGTCCATCGCACGAGGACAATCGACTCGGCGAACAAAACATTAATTTTTGGGATTGATCTTGATATGGGTGATCAGTTCTCACGTTGATCTGGTTCTAACTAGGAACAGGACCAATGGGACTAGTTCTTAGTTCTTGAAACTTGAGATCAGATTAGAGGTTCTTGGAACTGATCAAATTCCCAAGTGGTCCGGCGTAATTGATCGAGTTAAAATTCACAAGTGCGCGTAACATTGAAAATGTAACCCACCAAGCTCATTGAGTTCAATGGAACTGGTCTAAGAAGTTCACACTGAACTTATCGAACTCACCCCACAGTGAGAACTTCATCGTCAAGAATGCTTAGTCTCGGCGAAGAACGGTTCTTCACGAAGAAGATTTATTTATTAAAGAGAATGTTTGTTCAGTTGGGCAGTCCAACCAGTCTCGTATTTTCATAATCAAGAATTAAACCATCCGATTACCGGTTCTAGTTTTGGAAATTAGGAACTGGACCGGAACTCTGTAGAGTCGGACCAAACCGATTGGGTAGGTTCGGATGATTTCTGGTTCAGTTGGTCCGTCCTACTCATCCCTAGTTTTCAAAGTCAGGCTTGTTCTTTTTCTTTTTTCTCGGTAGGACAAATTTTGAAAATTGGTCGTTACGCAGTTGTGGTGTCTCTCTCTCTTTACGCAGGGGGATGGCATGCTTCGTTTATTTCACGGAAAATGACTTTCCGCAAAGGCTTCGTTTGTTTCACGGAAAATATTTTCCTCAATTTCCGGTGTTTGGGGGGCGGAAAATGAATGGTCAACGGAAAATGTTTTCCGGTCAATAAAAAAAACCTTCTAAAACTAAGGAAAATGATTTCCTCTTTTTGAGAAACGGAAATCATTTTCTTCCTTTGCTTCTTCCCTTCCTCTTTTCGTCTGTCGCTCGCACTCCACGACCTTGTCCATTGCCATTTCAATTTCAGCCAAACACCGGAAAATGAAGTCATTTTCCTGGAAAATGATTTCTTGGAAAATATTTTCTAGAAACACTTTATTTTCCGTGAAACAAACGGAGCCAAAATGTTTTTCGGATTTTCCAGCGATTGGGGGCGGAAAATAAGGTAATCCTAAAAAACATTTTCTTCTCTATAAAAAATTTCTTTGAAAAGTGTGGAAAATGATTTCCTCATTTTGAAAAGAGGAAATAATTTTCCGCCGATCGTCGTCGTCGGTCCCCGATCGTTGATTGCCACCCACGACCACCCATCGCTGCCGCCGTCGGTCGCCGTCCGCCGGAAAATCAATTGCTTGCCAAAGACGGAAATTGTTTTCCAGTTCATTTTTAAGTATTAACCAAACACCGAAAAATATTGTTATTTTTTTGGAAAATGAATTATTGGAAAATGTTTTCCCCTAGGAGGCCATTTTCTGCGAAACAAACGGAGAAATGTTTGGAAAGTTAGGGAGAGAGGGGGTAGAAGAGAGGTTTATTAGGAAAAGCTGGGTCGCGTTTTATTTAATTGGCGCCTAATTTGCGATGGTTAGATATATTCTTAGTATCATAATAAATAAGATTAATGTTGCAAAAAATATCAAATAATACATTTGTAGTAAATTTATCCCAAATTTTTTGTATCACAAAACCCCACAAATTGACATACATATGATAAATTTAACCCAAATTATTTTTTAACTGCCAAAAATCACAAATTGGTACACTTATGATAAATTTACTCTAAACTAAAATTTTCAACCACTAAAAATTTCCAAACCAGCACATATGCGCCAAATTTACCATTCGTTAGGTTTCGTTAAATCGGGTTAATACACAAAAAAATTTCAAGTTGATACGAGGATAAAACCACAAAGTAGTATACCCTCAACTGCTACATGTCATCAAAATCAATAATTTGATAATAAAATGTAATGAAAAACTAACGGAAGATAAAATTATCACAATTGTATCAATTTGGAGTAATTTTGTTACCGATATACAATTTCGGATTTTTGGTAGTCAAAAAATAATTTGAGATAAATTTATCATAAATATATTAATTTGTGATTTTTTTATGGTAAAAAAAAAAAGTTTGAAAGCAGTACCAGTTTGGATTTTTCAGTATTAATCCTATAAAAAAAACCATTACGACCGCTATCGCATTTAAAGGGCTTACACATTCACTTTTAAACGATTATGGCCCCGTGTCTCGGATGCAAACCCTAATCTATATAACTCTACCTGCTCACCCGCGCACCAAGTCCCTCGCCTCCTCACCCGAGCACCAACTCCCAGCAGCAGCCTCGCCTGCTTCTTCAGGTAATCATATCTCTGCAATGTCGGTGGCTTCGCGATATTTCTCCTCTTTCTTTTTCTGCGAACGTCGCAATCGGATCGTTCTTCTGCTTTTCCTGCAATCTTCAGTTGTTTGTAGATTCAAGAAGTTTGAGTTACACGAGTCTTATTTGGGGACAAAGGTCGTTGATTTATCGAGCATATGAATCAGCGATCGTGACTGATAGCGCATTTAGGAGAGACAAGATCTGACTGTGGACTTCGTCTGCATGGTCTAGATTTTTAAAAAAGGGCATCTTTCTTCTGTTTGATTCATGATGTTGGTGTTCTCGAAGAAGTGAGCGGCCAAAGTTAGTTTATGTGGTGATTATTATTGGGAGAGGGGAATCTGTGTTGAGCATTCAGTTCCACTTGTTCATGAACTGGGCATTAGGGTGGTAATTCAAAGAGGTAGCTTGTTCATGTTCAGTGCTAACTGCTTATAATCTTCTCATGTGCGTCTGTAGATTATAAACAATATCTCCCTCGAAAAGCAATGGCGGTTGCATTTTATGACCTTGGCTCGGCATCAGGACTGAAGAAGCTCAATGACTACCTCATCACACGTAGCTACATAACTGGGTTAGTATCTGATCTTCCCTGTCTTCTTTCCGAATAAGAAAACAACAGATGAGTTCAAGTGCAGATGTTTTTCCCGTGTCTTGCTACGTCAGGTACCAAGCTTCAAAGGATGACATCACCGTGCATGCAGCACTTCCGAAGCCCCCGTCATCTGAATTTGTCAATGTATCTAGGTGGTATAACCACATTGAGGCTCTATTGAGGATTTCGTAAGTTCTCACGACACCTTAAGTTTTTTATTCGTCTTGACTTCATCACTCAAGGCATATGACTGAGCATTGAGTATCTACTTGTTAGTTCTAAGTTGTTTTTTTTTCCCTTGCTTAATAAAGTTTAACACTTTACCCATGTCAGTGGCGTTTCTGAAAAAGGGTGTGGTGTTATTGTTGAGGGTTTTGCTCCAATCACTGAGGAGGCAGTGGCAACTCCCCCTGTTAGTGACACAAAGGCAAGCTTCTGGTTTTTTTTTTGGGGAGTGGGGGGTTGTGGTTTGATAGATGCTTTATTACTCTTTTTTGTGCTTCTGTTGAAAGATTTACTTTAAAAACAGAAAGTCGATGGGATTATGTTCTTTAAAGCGTGATTGTGAAACCTAAATGCAGAACCTTACCATAATATAAACTTGCCCATTGCAGGCTGCAGCTGCAGAGGATGACGACGACGACGATGTAGATTTGTTTGGTGAAGAGACTGAAGAGGAGAAGAAGGCTGCTGAGGAACGTGCAGCTGCTGTCAAGGCATCGGGAAAGAAGAAAGAATGTGAGTACTTTATATACACATAGGAGATAATGATTCAAAGCTTTGGCATTGTCGTATATCAGGAAAAAACCTGTTTTTGATGTGAAGTTACCATAGAAAAATCATGTTGATTACAGTAGAAAAATCATCTTGTCTCTGAGAAATCTATGCAATTGTCTCGATGGAGGCTGTCCATAGCTTGCTTCAGTTATATACTATATTTTTAATTTACAAAAAATAGCCTAATTCGTATAATGCGCACAATTTGGTCTGCTTATTCATCATCTATGTTGGATGGAAGTACCGAGGACTGTTCGCTTGATCTACCCTGTGTTTTAGAAAATTGAGCCAATAACAATAAAGAGGGATCCTAATATTCAATCCTTATTTTCAGCTGGCAAGTCGTCGGTGCTGTTGGATGTGAAGCCATGGGATGATGAGACTGACATGCAAAAGCTTGAGGAGGCAGTAAGAAGCGTCCAAATGGAAGGGTTGCTTTGGGGAGCTTGTATGTTCTGTTCCCTTTGTTTGTCCTTGGCTTTAATTACTCGCACTAGGCATTAGCTCTCCGTTTTCCCATTTACATAGCACGAGTTTTTCTTGCATGATTATGAAATGCTATTTACAATTTTTGGTATGTCCTTGTTACTTTCAAATCAAGGGTTATTTTGGGGATGTGAAAAAATACGTTTTTCCTCTTATTATTGAATGTTTGGTGCTGCCACCTTGAAGAACCTGCTAGATGAGGAGTCTTTCTGATATAAATATTTGATGTCACACAGCCAAGCTTGTACCTGTGGGCTATGGTATAAAGAAAATGCAAATTATGATGACCATTGTGGACGATTTAGTTTCAGTCGACGCTCTCATTGAGGACCATCTTATGGTTGAACCGGTGAATGAATACGTCCAGAGCTGCGACATTGTTGCTTTCAACAAAATATGTAAGAACATTCTTTGGCTGATTATTTGCTATTCTCATCTGTTATACATCAGTTCAGAGCTGATAGGCGCTTACATCTTCGGTAGTATATTTCTGCCTTGGTGCATCTTTCTAAATGTTCTTTTGTTTCATTTGTTGCAGAACTTATGTGATGTGTTGAGGTTGTGCCAGAGTGGCATCTTGTTGACTTTGTAGCTGATATTCGGTGTCTTATCTCCCCGAGTTCTATGCAGACCTAGATGCAAGGGACGTATCTCTATCTTCATGGATTTGAAGTCTGTAATTTTTTTTGTTTAATATCACAATGGTACGATTTTTGTCTTGATCTTTTATTCTTTCGAATTTGAGTGCAACAAGGATCGATACAGTATTTGCTGCGGAAATAAAATTTTTGGTTGAATCTCTGAGGCTACATGATGGGTCTGCTTCTTTTTTCCTTTCTGGAACTTAGCTGTACATATTGAAACCGGGGTCTGTCACAGGATTGTGCTCCTTGAGGTAGATTGGTATCATATGCTTCAAGTTGATCGAGGCTTGCAAATATATCAAAGTATTTTTTCGCATCAAGACAATCATTTATTCTTATCGTAACTTCCCATCTCAAATTTTGATTCTTGGAAAAATGGCTGGTTTTTCTTCTATATGAGTGCGGTGACTGCAGTTGCGTCTCTGGATTCTCTGTCAAAGTTTTTTGGTGTAAGGAGAAAAATATAATGATTCAACTGTTCTATACTGATTGAAAAGTGAAAACTACTCCAAGTAGAGATGGCGTCTGCGAGAGATTAGTGTTATCCAGTTTAACTTGGACAATTGGCATATAGATTCACCATTTGATATGCTTGATTTTTCATCATTTGTTTCCGGCATTGATTTAAAGTAACTAGTGATTTGTCTCACCATTTTGCATCTGAATGAAAACCAGGAAACTTAAACGTTTCATAGCAATTTCTGTCATGCTTATGACACGAGCCGAGATCTTCGTGCCCCAGCTGGTCGATCATCAGGCCGAGAAATACCCCAGGACTTGCTGTTTTTGGGTCCCCTAGGGTTTTCTCCATATGTTTCTAGAATACTCCGGAAAGGGTAATATTGTAAATATCCCAAGTTTCCAGAATGTTCCGTACATATGACGGTGGTTAGGAAGTCGGTAGATGAAATCTGAACCATCAGATCTAGGAGAGATCCAATGGTTGTAATCTGAGGCCCTCTACTATATAAAGAGGCGTTTACCTTCTAATTTCATCAATCCACCAGAAATAGAAATGTCTTCCCCAGAATCTCTCTCTAGTATTTCCTCTCTCTACGCGATCTGAGTTAGAAAATGCTTAGCTTGGGCGCTCCAACGATCCCAGGACGCTTAAGTCGCTGCACGAGTCAGCCCTCCGCAACTGGCCCGTGACACTTACACGAGGGTCACTCTTTCTCATTTTTTCCTTCGTAATCGGCCCGTGACACTTACACGAGGCTCACTCTTTCTCATTTTTTCCATTTTAGTTTTGGTGAAAGGTGGTCAAGTGAATAAGTATGAAATCCGTTGCTTGATTGCCCAATAAAAGCGTTACTTCACCAGACTACGGTTGTCATTCTCTTTGGAATTCGAAGTCGCGTAGACTAAGCAGTCATGCCAAGAGATGTCATTGAGTTTTTTTATTTATTTTCCTAGAATATTTATCCTGAATTTTCTCCTGTCCAGACCTTTAACGGTCTGCTTATGGGTTACCTCATGGGTTGCTCAAGATCTTGATGATTGATTGATGCTGTGAGTATTGGGTTCTTCTGTTCCTTTTCTCAAGTTGGTTGATTGATTGATTGGTATCAACTTGAGTAACGAGTAACGCTAAGCATATCAATACCGATCTACTAAACCGTACAGCAGTTGTTTTTCAGCCTAAGAGAGAAAAATGTAAGCTAAAACTTTCGTGATCAGGCTATGAGCTGTCAGATATGAATACGTAGACGGAGGATGCGGGATTGAGTACACGGCATGGGCGATTCTCTCGGTTGCAGGACTGACTATGCAAAGCACGCCACCTTGAAAATAATGCAAATTCAAAAGCATGGAAAAATATGGAAGAAGCGGTTCAAGCATTTCATGCTGCTCGTGAAATGAGGAAGTCGTCACAAAGGTGAAGAAACGTTGACCAAAGAGCAGATGGGATGAGAGCCTGGCCGAGTTGCCAAGGTGCTGCTTCTCATGATCCCGTCTTGCTATGAAACCCAGAACCAAATTATCTGTGTTTTGGACCCCGTATGACAAATCATATGTGAGTGGTAATACGTAGTGGTCGGTCTGCTACATTTCGACATTGAGTGAATGGTCATATATATATATATTTATTTATATAATGTTTTGGATTCCCGGATGACAGAAAAATAAAGGAGCTCATTTATCACCTGTGAATAAAAAGAGAAAAAACAGAACAATTCACGCATCAATGATTTCAAGATACATCCCAAATGATCCTGAAACAGGGTGACTGAACGGGAGTTTCAATTTTCGCCTGGAGATTTTCTTAACTCTCTTCTCTTCATGGTCGTGCTCGTTTCTTCTGTTGGAATGGGGAAATCCATTAAATTTGGGTGGGGAAAGTCCATAATGGATCGACTTTCAGACGATTGGATCCATCGTGTCTCTGTTTTTTTGGGCCTAAGAGGTTGGGCCCATTATCTGTGTTTTCCCCAAAAGCACACGTGGAAGCGCAGGTAAAATTTTGTCACCTCATTTAGAGCTTAAAAGTTGGCGCACCATTGGTCAGCCAGCTCTCGTAGCTCAGTTGGTTAGAGCACCCGTTTAGTAAGCGGGAGGTCTTGAGTTCGACTCTCAACGAGAGCAACTTTTTATCATTCCTTTTCTACCTTAATCTAAAACTACCGTGTGGATTGTTTCTGCATTTTTGTTATTTTATTGCATTCTGTCTTTCCTATTCTTTTTCCTTCTTCCTCCGTGGCGAATGGACATAGGCGAGGGTCAACAAGATCGACCATTCCTAAATCTAGCGAGGCTCAGCCTCACCCATGGCCTTGTCGGCCATGGCAACGGGTTCAAGAAGAAGAAAATAAAAAAAAAAACAAAGAAAAATTAACTATGTCGGCAGTCTCGCCCGACTCCATGGCGAGTGGCCATAGGCGACGGCCAATGAGATTGACTCGTCATAGGTGAGGACCAACCTCGTCCAAGACCTTGTCGGCCATGGCAACCGGTTCAAGAAGAAGAAAAGAGAAAAAAAAAAATTTACTTGTGTCTGTGGTCTTTGACTCCGTGGCAAGTGGCCATAGGTGAGGGCCAACTAGATCGACCCTTCCTAAATTTGGCAGCCTAGGGACTTGTAAGCCAGGGTAACCAGTCCAAGACGAAGGAAAGGGAAGAAAAAAACCAAAGAAAAATTACCTATGTCAGTGGTCCCAACCTAGAGGAACATGTATACAATTGATGAGCACCGACATTTATTATAATTTCGTACTTGCATATTATACTTCAATAATGGTTTTATGAGCTGACTTATTGTAAAAAATTAACAAAAAAAAATCTTATTTATTATACTAATTCAATCTTAAATCTTTTTATATTTTATCAAGTAAGTCTAACCAGCTAATTTTAAAAAGAAATTGATGACATAGACGTCGACCGTCCCGCATGGAATATCTTTATTATTAGATATATTATATTATATTATATCTTTTTTGAATTTGTTTTGTGGCTACTGGGCTCTACCCTAATATGTACTTCTCGCTGGTCTTAACAATAGAAAAAGAGAAGAAAAAAAAAAGTACAGGAGATCTTGAGTTTAATTATAACAACATAGGCTTGTTATATCAATGTTAACCCAAATTGAAGAATCATAGCCAGACAAGCAAGCTGACCAGATAGACATTGAAAAAGGTACATAGCATTTATTAAAATCATAAAATGGCACCATAACCTCAAAACTAATCAATTTAGAATTTGAAAAATGACTCGACTGTGCGTCACGCGTCGCGACATTACATTCAAGAGCCAACCGGTATGACTCGATTGGTAATTTTGCTCGAGGTTTCAATGTGCCCCGATTTTTGAAGTTCGAGTTTTAGCGACGGTTTTGATTAGCTGCATCAAATAAGTGATTACAACTTAGGAGGAGCATGACAATCATTCTATTCTAGAAATAGATTTTCTTATTTTTATTAAAAATTCGTTTGACAATAGTTGAAAAATTTTCACTTTTAAAATAGAAATAGGTGCCAACCCGTGATGGTTGGAGGTGGCCAGCGATGGTTGGCGACAGCAGTCGACAACGGTTGCAGCGGCAATGAGGTGTTAGTATTTCTGATTTCTATTTTTTTGAGAAGGTATAATTTTTTGTTTTCGATTTTCCTTCCAAATTTATTTCCGGAACAAATTTTTGTTTCGAAAATAGAAAAATAGAGTTACGTTGTTAAAGGGATTGTTGTTTCAAACCCGTTTCGGAAATAGTTTTGGAATAGAAACTGAGAATTAGAACGGTTGTCATACACCGCCTTAGTTATCCCTCGGGATAACGTCGATTGGTGGGCCGGCATCATTTGCTTAGGACTTGGATGGCCCCGTAATATATTAAACCACGAAAAAATATCGTAATTGATTTGCAAAAAAATCTTGCGAATTCCAACGTGCAGACGCACTTTCAAGTTAAGATCGCGAGGTGTAATTGGAGGCGGCGGTTGAATGGCGTCGGAGCTCACGTGAGATCGAATGCAACGTGTGTGAATCATGTAAGCGTGCGAATCATGTAAGCGTGCGAGAAGTGATTATTGCTTTACTCCCAATTACATGCACTCGAAGGCACTTGAACAATCGTATTCGATGAGTCCCCGTCATACTTTAACGTTAATCGATTAGATGTGGGCGCAAATGAGATTCACGCGTACGTAGTCAATCATTCGTGTCCATAAGCGACGAGTGAAAATTATTTCGCAAATTTTATACCATCAACGGCGAGATTTATTGCCCTCTCTCTCTCTTTTTAATCCGACGGTCAGGTCAGGAGATCCGTAGAAGTCCGTTTTTGGCCCAATAGAAAAAAGACAAAAAAAGACAAAAAAACAAAAGGAAAACGAAAAGAAGACTAAATGGATCGACAACTACCGGTTTGAAAATTTGGCGTTAATCATGGTGTATTTGAATTTGACACCTTCTAAATTCAACGGGATGAGAATAAAAAAAATAAACGAAAGGTGCATCTAAGATCCATATTCACTGTCTTTCAAATAGGTATGTGACCATGGTAAAAGAATAGTGTTTGGATCTCCTAACATGACATTATCTAATCTGGGCCATCCAATTCAAAATGGACGGTCCAGATTGATTGATTCAAAATTGTAAAATTAGAGAGGTGGGGATGCTAGTATTATGGGTGTGGAGTTTAACTCTCACGCTCTGTAAAGAGGTAGAGTAAAAGTTAAACTGAGTGAGAAGAGTTAAAAAGACGGAACAAAACAAAAAAAAAAGTATAGAAAAAGGTAAAAGAAAAAAAAAATTAGGATCAAAGTCGAACAAAAAGCAAACGTAATAATAATATTCACTAAAATAAATAACTTCCACATCTGCTCTAGAATCTGTGGATCTAGGGGAATAAGATATTGGGGGAACAAACTTGCGGGGGAAGGCCGGTTGACATTCATTAATTAAGGAAGATCCTCGTACTGGGTGTCTCTGTCGTTTAAGAAAGCTGGCTTAATCAACTATTTCGTGTTCTTCTTCTCCTACAAGTGGCCCCTGGCTTCACCTCTCCTTTTTGGCTCTTGCGGGAAGATAAAGTTTCCGGCATGTCTCAAGCCGATATAGCGTGACTAATAAAGGAAATTACCCGACCAATCTTAAATTTATTATATGAATTTCAATCCAATCCGAAACTTCCTAATTTCATCGTACCAAATTTCACGTTTTAATGTAGTTTTTCGGCAAGGTGGTTAGGTCACCACTGGCCATGCTAGCGACCGAACCATCACGTTGGTGATTTTCAACGAAAATTGATAAGAAGAATTACATTCAAACTTTGTGTACAGATTTAGGAATAAATTAGCAAAATTAAAAATACGTATCATTGAATTGGCACGTGTACAGAGGTTTAGGACCACCACGTCAGTGATTTTCAACGACTGTTGGTAGGAAGAATTATATTCAAATTAACTTCGCGCACGGGTTTAGGAATAAATTAGCAAAATTCAAAAATTTAGAACGGAATTGACATGCATCGAGATCCTCGTGGAAACATTCTTCATGCGAAAGTATTTGAATTTCAAAGTCTAAATTATGGACGTCACAAAGATAATGAATGCGTCGGGAAGTGCAACATCGAACAGATGAAAATGAGAAATTTTTGCTAACCATTTTCGATTCAAATTCTTCATAATACAAGGTAAAAATATATATGATAAATATCCCCACCATTTAGGGCTCATTGCCGTCATCTTGTCTAGATTGTAGACATTTCCTCAACTTGGATTTTTGTTGTTGTAGACCATGGCGGCAAGAGCGCGCACGGAGGGGGTTGATGTATGTAGCGCTGATGACCGTTTATGGCGTCTATGTGAAGAGAGGTGGATGGCATGGACCAAGGGTTCACATATGACATTCTTATAAAAGAAAATGACACGAATGGTCTTTAAATTTTGATTCAATGTGTAATATTTTTTTTCTTAATTTTTTATTTCTTCAATGTGGTCATGGATTTTGATCCATTATCCAATATCATCCCTGAAAATTTTAATTTGTTCGATAAGTACCATGGATTTTAGTCAAATATGTGATGTTGTTATTGATCTTTTATTTTATTTAAGGGACAAGTATATTGAAAGTCCTAAGACTTGTCGCAAAAGTGCTATTAAATCGTAAAACTGATAAAAAGTGCAATCAGGTCTTAAAACTTATTAGAGAAAATACAATTAGGTTCTAAATTTTTCTAAAAGTGCATTTAAATCTTCAAACTTGTCAAGTTGATAGAATCAATCTCTTTGGTTCAATGTTCAATATAATTCGCGGACTTTTAAACATTTCTATATAGGCAATAACTACATCGAACATTTGCTAACAATTCACGGATCTCATTTAACAAATCAAAAGCTTAGGGCTGACATTGCGCATTGGATCATCAAGGATGGCATTATATAAATTAAAAGTTATGTTGAGAGCCTTTGGTTTAGTTTTGTCAGTGGGCTTTGGGCCTCTAATACTCTTCGGGGGAAATGCTAGGGTGTTCAACAAGCCTTTTTAAGAGGCATTTGGTTAAATGCTAGCCTTGGCAGGGCAACATTAGGCTTTTGGAATTTTCGAAATGTCAAAGACATCATAAATTTTAAAAATTAGCGAATTACATATTTTCCCTCGAAACCTTACCAGAATTCCATTTTGACCCCTTCTTCAAAGTGAAATCCCTAGATTGTTGCATTCTATCTTCTTCTTGAAAGGATCGGCAAAAGGCGGACAAGTGCTACCTGACTCGCTGGCAGCTTGTGTCCTTCGCCGGCTGGCAAAGAGTTTTGATCTTTTTTTTTTTTTTACAAAAAAGAAATAAATAGAGAAATATGCAGCCAAATCCCTTTCTAATTGTTTTTTTTTTATATAAAGATTTTCCTTGAAGTCGACGCAAACTCTCGCCCGCAAGTTTCCGCCGTCAGTTGGCCGCTGTCGACATGCGGCCTAACTCCTGAAAATTGCACTCCAACTGCAAGACGACAGACAGCAAACAACATTATACTTTGCTTCTCCCATTATAAATCTCATTAAACTAACGACGATCGTTATTATAATTATTACCGCCTCGTTGTCGTCGAAGGTTTGGTGTTTGCCTGTTAATAAAATAATTCAGTTCTTTTTTGACAGCTTGTGCGGCAATAAATAGGCTGTGCCCTGCCCAGGGGTCACGCCGGCCAAAAAGGCCCCGTTGCCGCCGAGGAGTAAAACGGCAACGGATCGCGCCAATGACATAACATGTAGAATATTTTTATTATTAATGTATTGATTGTGCGGTCCTAAGTATGACCTAAAACGACTTCCCTAAGGAAGAGCCCTCCCGACTATGAAAAACTAAGGACAGTATTGGCAGCTCTCATGCCAAGAACAATACGGTAGCTGTCCACTGGACATAAAACATAAATCTAAGCAAGTCATTCGACTGTTCCGTCTGAATTCTGGGACGTGAAATTTATGGATATTCATTAGGATGAAGGGAAGAAAAATATTTTTTTCCCCCAATTAAGGTGGAGTGGTGGTAGAGAAGTCAAACTCTATGTCATTTTCGAGTTGCTACTGTCGGAGAGAGTTGTATAGTAGTGTCCTGTGCTTCGGATAAATCATGGGAGTTTAGGTTCTTGCGTTGTCAACTGGTGCTTTGCACAGTGTCTAGAATTGACTTGTCGGCGATGTACCCTTGGTTCTAAGCACCGTGTGTGTTTGTGCATGTCCTAAGAACTAAGAACAATAGGTGCATTAAATATCGTAATATTCTTTACTTGGTTGCTTGACGAACATATGCAAATGATTTTTTTTACAAATGTTTCAAAAGATATTTATATGACGTCAGCAATCGCTTTGAAAGAGTCATTTTCTTTTTTCTCTCTAGAATACCAATCGCTAGAAAGAGTCAAAGGAAAAATGAAATTGACAAGTTGAACGACTTGAACATCGCATGGCCGCCTTGTTTAAATAACATAGACGCCCCAATTACAAGTTTAATAAATATAATTTGACGAGTGGTTCGATTAACTTTTCCAGCGAAATGAATCAATAATACATATGTTCGTGAAAAGAAATCTATTAGTTACTTCATTGGCTTGGATTCATGAGAACGCGAAATTTCTTGCCATTAAAAAAAAGAAAAATTTCTAAAAAAATCAACGGTTGAGATTAAAAGTAGCTAAGGTTGATTAGGTGCGTGAAACGTTACCATCAGGCGCAGCGTAAGGCTGCGGTGCAAAAGGTCCGACATTTTAATCACGAATCGTCGACGCACAGTGATGGGCAGCAGTTTCCACGTGGCGCACCGCCAGTGGGTTACACGGTCAAAGTCAAGCCGATTAAGGAAATTGCAGAAAGACCCCTCCCAACCTCCCTTTATTATATTTATTGCCCTTTGAATTTTTTTTTTGGTCGAACTTTGAATTGAAAATGATGTTTTCGCGATTTTCGCTTATTTTTCTACAAATTTTCTCTTCCCAAGAATGGCAAGAATTGGTAAAGCGGAAAAAGAGAAGGCCGAAGAAAAGAAAAGAAGACGACCAGAGAGAGAGAGAGAGAGAGATTTGTACAGTGCAAAAGCTTTCGCTTTGTCAAGAATGGCGGAACAGTGATGGGAATTGGTATGGTCTTCCTCCTCCCTTCCGCGTCAATGCTCTAGCGCGTAGACTTTTCAAATTTTCGTCGCGTCCACAGTACGGCAAGCGACACAGATCCCTGACTTCTCCTTCACTCTCGCCTCATCCGGAGCTTTCTCCATTTTCATCCATGCACTCCGTAGTAGAGGTGCGGAGCCGCTGATTCCGTCGCCGCTCGAGCCTGTAATCGCCGGCGATTCCTGGGGATTCTTTTTTTTCCCTTCCTCCGCTGCTGCTAAAACTCGGTAAGGTCTCGGCTCTCGCTTCGCGTCCTCCAGTTACTTGCCATAATTCTCCAGTGAATTTCGGATTTCTCTCGCTCGTGTTAGTTATCAGTCAAGAGTGAATGTGCTTCTCGGCTTGCTTGTTCTGGAGTGCGTTTGTCTGGATACTGTTCGTTTCCTCCAAAGGGGATTTCGGAAATTGAAAGAACTGATCCAGTGATTAGTTTCTGTCCCCACTTTTTGTGCATCTGTCGAGCGAGCGGTTTCATGTAATTGTTTGCTTTCGTTGCAACTCCTGTCATTGGCGCAGGAAAATACCTGTATCGAAGTGATGAGAATTGAGCTTTGAAGAAATCGAACATAGAACTAGATGTTGACTCGATCAATCAATGTAACTGCTTGTGTTATGTTATCCTATTAGGCGCGTAATTGTATGTTTGGTTGCTTGCATTTTTTTCCTCTTTACTTTTCTTGGGTGAAAGTTGCATGCTTTGCTTAAACAATAAAAGCCTTGGCGGATGGTGCATGCATCATTTTTCAAAACTTTAAGGTCAGCCATTTAATTGGAGGCAAGAGGGGTTAGCTGCACCAACTTAGGTGTGCCCCACTTTAATTGCTTCTTGATCTGATCTAAGTATCTCCTTTAGCCTATTCTCATTCCCATTTTCTTTTTTGAGTCTGATTTGTAAGTATTGTCATATTTTATTTGTGAATTTCACATAATATCACTTGCCATCTTGTTCATTTGGTTAGTCGAGCATCTGGTGCAGCTACTGAAAGAGTTCATTCAAATTACAAATCCTCCTATTTTTGACTATTGATGAAGTGCTAGGATTAGGAAGCGTCAGTTTTTCAATGTTGAACGGGAAAAGGATTTCCACACACAACAAACATAGCGAACAGCACCATTTTGGTACAAACGTGGTGTTTTCTGGCGATAGATATGTTCTGTATTCAGCTAAGAGCTTAAATAATGGAGAGATAACTCTTAATTTTTGCAAAGCCGTGGATGCTATGGCCATTTGCAGAGCTGAATTTTGAGAAACACTTCTTTTGTCTGTTGGTAATATTTTGCATTCTGGTTACGTGATGTATTTCCTTTGACCATCTTTAGGAGGAAGTTATTGTAGAAAGCTGCATAATATGATGCGCTCAAGTAGCATCAAGTCGTTTCTCTTCTACCGTTGGTCATTTCGCAATTTTTTTCATTGTCTTGTTTCTCTGTATGATAGCTGTAACTTACATTTTGTTATGTCAACAATATACTAATGCTACATGTTTGATTCCAATTGTCAACAGAATCATCGATTAGTGGACCGTCGTCATCGCTTTTGCACCTTCTGGAATTCTGTCCCGAAAAATGCCATTGTTCCGGTTATAATGGCAAGATTTGAAATGTCTGCTTCTTGAGAACAGAGACATCTTCATGCATGTAGCTGAAGCTCCTGAAAAGGCCTTTTCTTCGTGCTTGCTCTTCTTCTTGATGATATGCAGGCTTACTCGGAAAATTCTCTTCCTCTTTCAATTGGTCAAATGAGTACGACTTGCTGTTTTATGATTTCTATTTGCTTAGCCACTGTATAAATTAGACCTGTGGCTGTTGACAGATTTGTGCTCACATTAAAGAAAGATGAAGAAATGGTACGGTGGTGTTGTAGCTGCGTCTCTTTTCATGTTACTTGTCCTAAGATATGTGGTCTTGAACAATCCCATGGGGCAAGGCTATCTATCTAACCCGTTCTCCTCTAATGCAAGTAATCCTCTCGAGTGGGTGCGTGCTACCACTCCACCTACCATTCAACGTCCAGTGAACAAATCTGTTGTGATCTCCACTGAAACAGTGGTTTTGAGTCTTTTTGCGGAAAGGAATATATCTACTGAAGAGCAGCAATCTCTCTTGTCATGGCATCATATGAGGCATTTGATAGATAAAGCTCAAGGATTACCTAACGGTTTGGAGGCTATAAAACAAGCTGAGAATGCATGGAATAGCCTCGTGTTCTCAGTTGAAGAGGAAAGGCTTGCCTCTGGCAATGACACTACACGAAGGAGGACAAATGAGAAACAATGTCCTCATTTCCTTAACATGATGAATGCTACAAAGCTTGGTAATGAGGGCGTTAGGGTGCGAGTTCCTTGTGGCCTTACCCAGGGCTCTTCGGTAACAATTATAGGCATCCCGAATGGCCTTCTCGGCAACTTTCGGATTGACTTAACTGGGGAACCACTTCCTGGAGAGCCCGATCCACCGATTATTTTACACTATAATGTCAGGCTTCATGGAGATAAGATCACTGAAGATCCAGTTATTGTCCAAAATACTTGGACGCTTACTCATGATTGGGGTGAAGAGGAACGCTGTCCTTCCCCATCTCCAGAAAAGAATAAGAAAGGTAAGGAATAAGGATGCTCTTAACCTTTGTGGTTCTCAGCAATCAAGTGCTTTTTGGTTCGAGGTAGTCAGTACTCATGATATCCCAGTCTATATTCTAATCTTCTTCGATAGTTACTGCTTTTGATGTATTGTTGACCATTCGTATTTGATTTCTAAAGGGAGCCTTTGACTACATTGCAGAAGCTGGCTCAAGTCCTTTTTTTAACGTACTCAAAAACAGCATTTTGAATACGTGCAGTAGTTAATCCTGGACCTTGAGGACCCATCATGTTCATGACTATTTGGGAACATCGTGTCTATTACAATCATGTGAAATCTGCTAATTGTTTAAATTTGGGTTTTCTTTGTGCTTTGGAGATGATTAATACTATTGATATTCCTCATGGTGGCTAACTGTGTTATATTTTCTATTCAGTTGATGAGTTGGACCAGTGCAACAAGATGGTGGGTAATGATGATAATCGTGCACGTTCCAACAGTTCAAAACTGAGTCCAACCAGGAAGGATGGATCCACGTCTAGAAGATACTTTCCCTTTAAGCAGGGATATTTGTCTGTTGCAACACTTAGAGTCGGATCAGAAGGGATCCAAATGACTGTTGATGGAAAGCACATAACATCATTTGCTTATCGTGAAGTGAGTTATTCTTCCATCTGAAGTTGTTTGCAGAAGCTTGTTTTGCAGAAACATTTGGTCATTTCCTTCCCTTACGCTTTCAGACTCTGGAGCCTTGGCTTGTGAGTGAAGTTAAAATCTCTGGGGACCTTAAACTGATTTCAGTTCTTGCCAGTGGTTTACCCACATCAGAGGATTCAGACCATACTACTGATTTGGAGTCCCTCAAATCGGTTCCTCTTCCTCGTGAGAGGCAATTAGATCTCTTCATTGGTGTGTTTTCAACAGCAAACAACTTCAAGCGTCGCATGGCTGTTAGGAGAACATGGATGCAATACGCAGCTGTGCGCTCAGGGGCAGTAGCAGTGCGCTTTTTTGTTGGTTTGGTGAGTTTTCCCATGTTTTAGACCTTCTCGTCTGGTGCCCGGTCTGTGTTCACTTTTTATAAAAGGAGCTGAAATCTTTTCCAGCCTATCATTATAGTGAAGCCACATACTGCAAACAATTTTTTATTCATGACATATTCCCCCAATCACCGTGTCTTCTTTTCACTATCTGCACCAAAGTGTAATCCTTTCATTCAGCACGATGCAAGATCTCAAGCATTCTGGATTAATATTCCGTTAGATTTTGGCTGTCAAATTTATTTGTCAACTTTGAATTGTGTTACAGCACAAGAACCAGATAGTCAATGAAGAGCTGTGGAACGAGGCAAGGACATATGGAGATGTACAGCTGATGCCCTTTGTGGACTACTATAATCTCATAACGTGGAAAACCCTTGCCATCTGCATCTTTGGGGTAAAGTCTTCTCTTTTCCTTGCCACTATAAGGGTACTTTATTAACCTCATAACTTTATCTTCTCCACAGACAAAGGTCCATGTGGCCAAGTATATAATGAAGACTGATGATGATGCATTTGTTCGCGTGGATGAAGTGCTGGCTTCTTTAAGTAGGATAAACTCAAAAAGTGGCCTGCTGTATGGACTCATCAACTCTGATTCTCGTCCTCATCGAAATACAGATAGCAAGTGGTATATCAGCCCCGAGGTATGTTTGTGCACATTATGGTTCACGGACTCCAATTGAAGCGTGGTTCGCTTAACCTCTTAGTTGCACCTCTTTCATTGATAAAGGAATGGCCTGAGGCTTCTTATCCTCCTTGGGCACATGGCCCGGGTTATGTGGTGTCCCATGACATTGCATCTGCTGTCCATAAGAAATATCAAGATGGCCGATTGAAGGTACAAATATAAGTTATTTCCTTCTATGAAAAATGAAACATGCGTTTTGTTGTCATTCATGGCTATTTCACTTCTCTCTTCTGAGTTACTTCTCACACGGGTGTGATGAATCATGAAATGTTATTGTGACAGATGTTTAAGTTGGAAGATGTGGCGATGGGGATCTGGATTGCCGATATGAAGAAGAGTGGTCTGGAAGTACATTACGAGAACGAAGGGAGGGTCTATAACGAGGGCTGCAAGGACGGTTATGTGGTTGCCCACTACCAAGGCCCTAGGGAGATGCTCTGCCTATGGCAGAAACTTCAAGAAGCCAAACGCGCCACATGTTGCGGAGATCGGTAGACTCTTACAGTTTCTGAAGCTGCACGACGAGTGAGAATGACATCTCCGTAAACAAATTATTGCGTGGAAAGAAGCAGAGGTTTCCTCCACTAATTTCTCCTCCTCCAATTTTGTTTATTCTTTTCCCTGACTACCACGAGAAGTTAGTATTTAGTGTGATCCATGTGGGTAATGCGGAGAAGTATCGGACGAGTTGATCACCGCACAAAGAGAGAGAGGGAGATGATTGTACATAGTTAGTTAGCCATAGGTGATTACCAGGCAACCGCTTTCCAAGATGTTGACAGATATTAAATAGCAATTAATTACCAGCATTCTTTTTGCTCTATGGGAAGTGATCTTCTCTGGTGCTTCAAAGTTCAGTCTCGTCTTTTCCTCTTCCTTTTCAATTTGGACATTGAGCATGGCTTTTCTCTCACCTTTGTCTCCTACTTATAATTGTGTCGGAAATTTTTCCCGGGTAAGTGACAGAGCCTGTCTCGTTTTGTTGTGTTAAAAGCATTTCCTGGTCCTTTCTAGTTTTTCTATAGTCAGTGAACTTCTCGAGTCATCACGCAACCTTAACAGGCAGAGTAGTCCTTTTAGGGCCATAATCTACCAAGGGAAGAAAGATGCATGGTTCGGACAATACACACAGAATCTACGGATAGGTGTGGTCTCAATGACTCAATCCATCACCAATTTGAAAGTGAACGATAGAGAAGATGAACCAATTTGAAGAGACAGATTTAATCCTAGACAACATCCAATGCTACTATGTTCCATGCAACAGCCCGCGCTCGAAACAACGACTGTTACACCAACAATGAACAAATAACCACAGGCAAACGGTTCAGACAGACAACACATAAACAGTAGAAACTACGCAGTGGATGATGATCAAGTGGCCATGCACCCTATGCCATATCTGGTGTTGGGGAAGACCAGGAAGAGGCCGCTGCACACGACTCCCACCATCACGGGGAAACTCTCCATCACTTGGTCCATCTCCTTGACGTGCCCCGGGAAGAGGCAGTTCGTCACCCGGAAGTCCGACAGCGCGATTGCTGCAAACACCATCACCGACATCACTGCATGCACCAAGTCGGAGAACCGCACCCGGTACCGCTCATCCTGGGGGACCTCCACGCCGAGGCCTGTCTTGAACAGCGACAGGCCCCGAGGCGTCACGAACCCATAGTAGACCTTGCCGTCGGGCGTCTTGAAACTGTCCGTGAAGTGGAAGAAGAAGCAGGAGAGGCTGCAGAGGCCGAGGAGCGCGTGGATCATTGATGTGTGCACTTCCGTGCACTCGCCGCTCCCGTACGCCGACGGGAGGAGCATCTCGAACGTCAGGAGGGTCCCCGTGGGGAGGAAGTTGGCGAGCATCGAGGTCTTCGAGAGCGTCTTCTGCACCCCCTTCGCCACGGCCTTCCTTTTCCGTCTGCCGCCAGGAGCGCCGTCGCCGCCGCCACCGCCGCCTTCTTTTGCAGGGACCATCTCCGGCACGGAAGCAGTGTCGGCATCCTCTGGATTCGGAGTTTTCGTGGGTGTGTAGATTTTGATGCCGACGTCCGGAGATTGTTGCTCCATTTTTCTTCTGTCTTTCTGAATCCAGGCAAAGCGAAAAGCTCGAAGCTTTTGGATGTGACTGAGTGTGTGTGAGAGAGAGAGGGGATAAGAAAAAAGTTCGAAGAGAGAAGAGGGAATGTGTCGGAATCGTCGTCTGGATATATGAAGAACATCAAACTCTTACAGGAGCAGTTACTTCCCGCAAAATTAGTAACTTCTCTCCATGAATTCAAATTCAAAGTGCTTGAGGAAGGTTTTTTTCTCCAACGTTCATGGAAGATTGTTTTTTATTATTATTATTTTTTGGGAAAATTTAAAAAAAAGCACGAAGTCCTCTTAATTTCTTAAATAAGTGCATCAAACAATAGTTATTTCAAATAAGGACTTGAAGTCCTATAATTTTCTCAAATAAGAATTTGAAGTGAACTCTGTATGAAATAAGAGTCTGAAGTGGCTATAAAATTTCAAAAAAGAGCTTGATTTCAAGAATATTTTCGCTTTTTTCCTTATATGATTTTTTCTTTTTTATTAGAATTTTTTCTATTTTTTTAAATTAAAAAATAAAAATACCCACATACATGCGGGAGAGCTGCCGCTCCCACCTATGGTCGTCGGCCCACCATTGGTAGTGGGTTAGCGAGATCGCCAGCACCTCGGTGAGGCCCAACAACCCACCAAGTAAAAGTGAGGGCTAGTAGACCCTTGCCAAATTGGAGAGAGAGTGCAGCCCTCTCTCAGATTTGGGTGGGGTTCGCGGGCTTTGTCTTGACCAGGAGAGAGCCGGTGACCCTAGCCCTGGTCAAGGCAAGGGCTCGATCGTCTCCTGATATTCTGAGCAGTACGGTCGCCGACGGCCTACCCCTCCCGCTTGTGTGTGGGGTTGTTTTTTATTTTTATTTTTTTGACTTTTAAAAAAATAGAAAAAAAAATCAAAGAATAACAATAAGAAATGACGAAAAATGCCTTTTAAATCAAGTTCCTTTTTTAAATTCTATAGCAACTTGGGGCTCTTATTTGAAATATACTATGCTATTTTAAGCTCTTATTTGAGATAATATTTACTTTAAGCACTTATTAAGAAAATGAGACTATTATGAGCACTTATTTGAATTTTTTTTTAATTTTTTTCAACGTATTTGTATCTTTCATGCGCAGACCATACGCCTCCACGCACTTGATCTTATTTATAACCTTAACTTTCGCACGATGAATTTTTGTGTATCATCGTATCGGCGGCGTATACATGTTTTGCCTCGAAAAAGCATAGCTTGCTAAGGTAAAAATTCTATTCTTCTTCTGCGGTACACCTTGATATATAAATATACCATATCTTTGTACCGACGTACTAATTACGTCATCCGCGGAGGTCGTGCGTTGAAACTCTCCGCCACGACATCCCGTTCCAAACGGAGATTGTGCCGTTTTTTTTTTTTTATAACGCCGTCAGAAAAATATTTTTTAAAAACAAAAGGTGACGAGTCATTGGATAAATAAGGTTGGTCCACCAATCACTTCCATGGTGCGGCAATTCCTGATTACACCTCGACCCGACCCGATCCTGTGGGCGCACCCACCCACCAAAATATCTACTCGTCTCTCGCCCACACTTTCAAAGGATGGGAAAAAGGAATGGCCTCTTCCGACGCAGAACCACCGGCACCCGAAGAAGCTCCTCCGGGACTCCCCAGCCACAGCCATGCCACCCCCGACCCACCCCGCCACAGGATCATCCTGGTCAACCCGCTGACCCAGGACACGGTGGTCGTTGACCCCTCGTCGCCACCCCCGTCCAGCTGGGAGCCGCTGCTCCGCGCGCTGCGGGCCGTCAAGGGCCGCGGCGGGCCGCCGGCGTCGATGGAGTCGGTGCGAGCCATGCGGGACGTGATCAAGAGTAGGGGCGAGCGAGGGCGAGAGGGAGAGGTGGAAGAGGAGGAGGAGGAGGAGGAGTGCGTGATATGCATGGGGGAGTTCGAGCAGGGGAGAGAGATGCCGTGCGGGCACCGGTTCCACGGCGGCTGCATCGAGCGCTGGCTGGGGATTCACGGGACTTGCCCGGTCTGCCGGTACCAGATGCCCGCGGACGAAGGAGCTGCCGCGACGGAGAGATGGGAGCAGGAGGACGACGACGAAGGAGGAGGCGAGGGGAGAGACATTTGGATCAGCTTCTCGGTCACGAGACGAAACAGTTCGAGCGAGATCGTTCGTCATCATCGTCATCTTCGCCATCACTACTCGACGGACAGGGCATGAGTCGTGTCTTGTCCTCCTGCTAAGTTTTTTTCCTTTTTTTTTTTTTTGGTGGGTCTTTTGTCTTTTTCGATGTGTTCTTATAATTTTAGGGCAAGGGAATCGGCACTTTGGCCGTGACGTGTAATATATACAGGCCGGCTTGGAGCCTCCGATTGAGATTTGTTGGCTCTTGTAGTGAAGTTGGCTTCGAGAATAAAGGGGCATTGATTGAGGGTGAACTGAACTAGGGTTTTGTGCCCAAAAATTCAAGAAAGGTCGCAAGCATGAGGTCATCCCTCATCAAGATGTCGCCCTCGTGCGTGGATCGGACCAAAGCAAAGCAAGCCAAAGACCAAATGGCAATCATTCATGTCGATGAAATTGCGTCTCTTTTAAGCGAGTTTCGATATAGGGCCACAGAGACTTTATTTGCGTTTCGGTAGTTCATATCAGGTAGAGCCGAGGATAACAGATCGGTCGGATCAAGAACAACCTGAACCTAATCGATTGGATTGGTCCGGATTTCAGGGACTCTGGTTCGATTCTCAGTTTCAATAAAATTTAAATTTGTTATGGTCGGTCTGATTTTTGATTTCAAAGAGAAATCGCACCAACTCAATTATCGGACCGGATCGAATAATATATATTTAAAAAATAATTTCTAACAATGCGATAAAGGTAACAAGAGATGATCCGATGAAATATCATTAGTGAGGAAACTTTAATGACAACTTTAATGACAAACGGAAAAAAAAAACAAAAAAATGCAATCGGTTTAATGGTTGGACCCCTCGAGAATTGGATTGCACTGATCTCATGATCATTCGGTCCGATTCTAGGTCTTTGAAATTGGGAACCGATTTAGTTCTCGATTTTTGAGTGGGATCGAATAGGGAACCGATCATCCTCAATATCAGCCATGATGAGAGTACGACCCACTCGAATCAAAGGTGGAAAGCTATAGTTTTGTTCTATTCGTTGTATTCATATATTAATTAAAAAAAAAGACCGCGTAAATATTTTCTGTTAATTAAGTTGGACGGAGTTAATGGAAGGACTTGATTATATTAATTTGATAAATTTTGAAATTCGATTGCACTTTTCTTAAGTTTTAAGATTTTCCGTGGTATCTCAATTTTTAGCTCCATAGAGAACGGGAAAAAGGAGACAAAGCGAGAAAGTCAAAGGAAAAAGGTTTGAGTCACCAATTTCTTTTCAAGAAAAGCAAAGCAAACAAACAACCAGCAAACGAAAAGACATAAAAATCTTGAAAGTAGATCCAGATAAGGGTTAGTATAGAGTCAAAATCATAAAAGTCTTGAACGTAGGCCCCAGCGAAGGAATGATCTCGTTCAGACTGAGAAGCCCCTGGAATTTCTGAATCAGTGGACTTGGGTCCGCTGGGAATTGGCCCAGGTGGGTGATTGTTCTCTCGCTCTTCCAGGTTCCCCGCCACTCCTCTCTTACCTGGAAAAATGCATGAACCGCCGTCGTTTTGCTCTTTGGATTCATTGATGATTGGATCTCTTTGAGCCGATGAGGTTCGTTTCACTGGCATTTTCTTTAGGAACCACCCTCACTTTCTGCTGCCACTGGCCTCCTGACCTCCACGAACAACTGTTGCTACTCTGTTTTGATATGCCAATCGTCCTCGTCGTACGATCTTTGCTCGTTTGATGAATGCAAAGCCACGAAACATAACAGTAGCTTCTTCTACGTGATATACAACTGCAAGCCCAGCAGCAAAAACTGCTCTGTTGTATGATAGGAGAAGCAGATACTGACAACCCCACGTGACCTGTTCGACGAATTGTCTCAAAGACCAACTGGGCTTCGCTTTTGCCGCTTCTTTTCCCGTATTCACCCTTTTGGCTACTATTCTTTTGCAGTTTGATGCGTCTGTGAGTAATTCACTCAGCCGGTCGTGTTAAATTCGGGGGGGATATAATCTCGTCAACCGGGGCTGGATTATGGCTCTTTTGAAATTTCCAGTAATGCAGTTGGGAAAGCCTGTTGTTTTTGGACCCAATTCGAAACCTTTTATGCTCCCACCAAGGGAAGAAACAAGTACGTGACCTCTGTCTTTGTCTGTTACCTTGTTTGCGCTGCATAATCTTTGTGTTATTGTGCGCATGGGAAATCCTGCAGGGTTGCTGGTGAAGCCACTGGTGATCCAAGCTAAGGGGAATGCCCGAATTGAAAGTCCGAAAATCCGAAACAGGAGAATGCAAAGGAAGGTAATGTTTATCCACTGGATGTCCTGTGTACTGTTTTCGATTACATAGAGTTAGCTGTCTTTCTGAAAATGCTAATTATCATCGCTTCAACAAGTTACAAAATTTTTCAGCGTTCTGTTGTTGGAAGCTTCGTATAAGTGGTTTTGGTTTTCTGTGAAGTTAAGTGTATTATGTCATCTATTTTTTACTTGAGATTTGATCGGACGACTACCAATTGTTCTAACTGCTTAAGCCATAAGATAAAGGCGTGGTTTAACATTTAATTACTTTAATACTTCCCCTCACGCTTAGTATGGTCTTTTTGCCTAGCTCTAAGCATAGACGTATTCGATTGGAGAGGCAAATGGGACATGAAAAGATTTGACCTCAGGACCTTCAGCTTTGATATCATGTGAGATTTGATAGGACGACTGCCAACTGTTCTAATAGTTTAAGCTAGTAGATGAAAGTGTGGTTTAAAATTTAATTACTCAAACACTTACATGTTTATTTCCGCTGGACCTTCTCCAATCTGAACAAAATACAACAACATCATATATTTAAGTGTGGAACTTCAAGTAGCAATCTGTTCTGAATTCTTTTCAGCTTATGATGTTGATTATACTAGAATTAAACTGTTGCCATTTTTTTAGAATTGTAATGAGCTTTCCTCAGTTTGCATCTTCAAAAATGGTTTTTCACTGCCATCTTATATATATATATTGCTATCCCCTTAACCAGTTTACTGGCACCCCTACAAGACCAAGGCTTTCAGTATTCTGTTCAGATAAGCAGTTATATGCCATGCTGGTAGATGACCAAAACCAAAAGTGTTTGTTTTATGGAAGCACTCTTCAGAAGTCCATTCGGGATAATCCCCCATGTACAACCACTGTAAGTCCTAAACTGCATATTTTTTTTTTAGATTATTCAAGCCTTGGACGCAGCCTCTTGCAAATGCAGGGTAAGGCTTGTCTCCTTTCACCCTTGTGGTGGGGCCCTTTCCCGGATCCCCGCATCGCGGAGATGCTATCGTGCACCGGGCTGCCCTTTTTTTATATATCTAATAGATAAATCACGGGAAGAAAGAGCTTCCTATTCTGTTTATAGAAGTTTCAATTGAGTGTGGAACTTACCTCACACGCCAATCAGGAAGCGGCTCGGCTTGTTGGTGAAGAGCTTATCAAGGTTTGTGTTGACTTGGACATTAATGAGATATCAACATATGATCGGAATGGTTTTGCCCGTGGGGAGAGGATCCAAGCCTTTGAAATAGCAATTGCTCGTCATGGTTTCTTGCCTCACTAGGTTTGCCTCGGTTCATAATGCTTTCTGTAAGTCCCAATTACTTTGCCTCAAGAAATATGGTTGGTGGGGCACATCGTTAAAGCTCATTTTGACTCTTTTTTCGTAAATCTAAGGCAAAATTGCTTCCTGCTACAGTGAAGGTAGCGAGTGTCATGGGTATCGTGAAAGGAGCTTTTGAGAGATATATATGGAGTCGCAAATAAACCAGCGGATCAGCAAGTGGACTTTGGGATCTATACTAGGAGAAATGCTGAGCTTCTCACTCATTCTCCTCTGTGGCTATCTGCATTGTCGTTAGGAATGAAGTAGGTAATTTTGAGCGTGGTATTCGTATTTGTTAATTTCTCGGTCGTTCATTACAGAAAGGGGAAAAAAAGGTTTGTCAAGATACGTCTTCCAGATTATGTTGCCATTGATAAGGGACGTGGTAATTTTGATGATGTTGGGTTTGTTGGGGACGTGACAATTTCCTTGCAGGATGTACATGTAGAGTATGCACACATATGTACAACATGTATACGCCCTCTTGAAGGGAAACTGGAATTTATCATGGATCATACTCATTTCCAATGAATCTCATACATGACTCGTGTCCTGTGGTAAAGAATTTCCAATCCATTCTCATGTCTAGGTCGAATGGGCCGAAAGGAAGACGAGAAGGTAGAGTGAAACTCATTCGATGTTGCCGAGAGTTCAATTTGCTGCTTCACTGCTGCAGGAAACATTATCCGTTCCTGGAAGTCACAGGAAACACCGTGACGACTGAAATGAGATATTACAAATGAACTCTCTCTTTCAGGGGAAATTGGTCAAGTAGGAGGATCAAGAAACGCAAGCTGTGTCACACAGATGAAGACAGATTCGCAGATTCTCGCTCCCCGGCAATCACGGTGAGAAGATGATTACCGTGAGATGCTCGACGACGTTCAACATCTCGATTCTCGTCCGAACCGAGATGCCCTCATAAATTTCCGGATCATGAAACTTTCCAGTGACTCAACCATGCGGTTAAAGAAAACTTAAAAACACATCAAGGCTCCTACTGGCGGGGCATAAGACTTCGATTACAACCTACAGTTACTATCTCGAACTTGCTCGTGCGCTACTCAGAAAAGGAACGGAAGTATAGGATGACGGAATTTCTTCAGGAACTCCCTCGAAGCTCCGGAGCAGCTTTCAACGTCTTTGCTCCCCCGTCTCCTTCACCTATCGAATTCAATTCCCACCGCCGGCGCAAACATTATTTGCCTTACAATTTCCGGGATTAAACCTAATGTAGCTCTATTTACTAAGATAATTATAAAAAAAAGTCACAAACTTATTATACTTATACCAATTCAGTTATAAGCTTTTCGATTTCGTCAATTCAATTTTAAACTTTTGGCGGACTTGACAACGTAGCCCTTTCGACTAATTTTGGCCAGAAGTCACCGACACAATCGAAAGCCGTTTTAGGTTGCGCACGGTTGAAAGGATTACAAAATTTTTAATAAGCCGAGGACTTTTTCAGTCGTGGTTACGGCCAAAAGAAGCCCGAATGATCTGAGGGGAGGACTGGACAAGTGATTTACGTGATGGATCCAGAAATCGGCGCTCTGATTGACCGTATCCATCATCTCATCGGAGAGATTCATGAGTCATAATGAACAGTCCATCGGCCGGTGCTTCCCAGCTGTGTGCATGTGCACGCCAGGCTTCGAAAAGCTTTTCCAAGAAAGGGACATCGGAACTCAAATAATGAAAATTTCCTAAGCGACAAGACGTACGTGCTCCTCTTCCCCTTTTCACCGCACTCGCTCGTGATTTTTTGGACCGTGTCGATAGCTTAAGCAAATGATTGAGTGCTTCAACGGAAAAATTATCAAAAGAAAAAATAAATAAATTCTTAAACCTATTGTAATCATATCAATTTAATTTGAAATATTTTTTTTATCAGTTGAGTCTCAAAATTTTTATATTTATATCAATTCAGTCTATCCGATGAAACTTTTGCTGACTGGTACTGACGTGAATGATTTTTAATATATTTTTAAATTATTTATTTATTTTATCTTCTCTTTTTCCTCCGGCCAGATATGAGGGTGAGCTCGGCCTTGCTAATGGCCGGTCGCCAATTCGACGACCTGTTGGAGGAAGAAGGAGAAAAAAAAAAGGAAAAGAAATAAGAAAATGAAAAAATATTAAATATTTTTTAAAAATTGCCACGTCAAATATGGTGAGGCAAAGTTGGCCAATAGATTGAATTGGTACAAATATAAAAAAAAGTTTGGACTCAATTGTAAAAAAAAAAGAATTAAATTGACATAATTGTAATAAATTTAAGATTTTTTTAAAAATAATTTTCTTGGCCTTAAACAGTCTCATACACGCCGTTACCGAAAGAGGAGAGAGAATTCTAAAGCTGTAGCTCTCACTGTTTCTTAGGTCGATCCAAAGGGACAGGGGGGGAGGGACATCGACACGAGATGTCTTGCTACTTCTCAAATCGATTCAGTGAACGGCGTACCGCTCATAACCTGCATATGCAATCCTCCTCCGTTTGGTTGCTTTCTTTCTCTCTTCTTTCCAAAATGGGAAAAACCCGGTTATCGCGGATGGGACCGACCGAGCCGAAACGACCGGAAACCACAAATCGTTAGGCGAAAGGTCTCAAGTTAAAACCTAAAAAAGAATTTTACAGCACGTATTATAGTACAGCGCTGAAAATTATAAATACGAAGTCTTTCCATTTAAATAGAACTGACTCGAAGTTTACAGCACAAACCTTATGCTATAATCGGGGACGTACACAGCCAAAGTGCCAAAGAAACATGACCATCTCGAGCCACTAGGAGGGACTAATTAAGGCAAAAGGGTCCTAAAATAGAAATACTAGATAGTTGCGGGGCGGGTGGTGAAACTCCGCCACTGCCCACTTCTGTAATTACTAAAATATGGAGGGACCACTTAACCAAATGATGCCTAAACATGAGAAGAGCTAATGTAAAATTATTAGCCCTTCTTATGTTTGCACGGTCCAATGACCTCCGCCATCATATTACAAACAGGACACACATATACACAACTCAAATCTCAATCGAGGGTTTTTAGCTGACACTATACTAAATTACGAACCACTATATAAACATCGTCTGCCTAATTAATAAGGTTGGCTTCCGGGGAGCCCGTCTTATTCGACCCTAGCCCGGTTCCGTGGACATGGTTCGTTACCCTAGCGGAACTGGCCTCCCGAGAAGGTCTGCCCGAACGACCAGCGGGCGGGCGCCACGTTGTTGGACACGACGCTGCGGCCGTCGCTGGTGGTGACCCTGAAGGAGAGGCTCTGGCCGTTGAGGTAGGTGTTGCTCTGCCAGTTCTGGCCCCAGTTCCTCGACATGGGCATCCACCCGGTCCTCGACCCTTTCACGGACACGGCGTGGACGTCGCCGGCCCCGCCGACGTTGGTGATGAGGACCAGGTTGAAGTAGGAGTGGCCGTTGATCGTGAACCTTATGCCTCCCCTCCTCTGGCAGGGCACCCTACAGAATGTCACCCACAATAAACAAATGTAAATTTGACCGATTGGGCCGCAATGTTCATGTGCTCCTAACACATGCACCTAAACAGTTTTTTTTTTTTTTTCATGTGACCGAACAAATCGGGCTTAGTGTTGCAATGCACGTACCTCCGGTACGCGACCGGCACGATGCCAGCTCGGTACCGGGCCATGCTCTCGAAGACGGGCTGAGAGAGGTCGAAGTGGTGGAGAGGGGGGTTGCACCAACCGCCCGCGTCGTTGGGGAGCGCGTCGTTGGGCGGGCAGAAGTTGGTGGCGGTGACCACGATGGTCGTGGGGAGGCACCACTGGCGGTCGTTCACGCACCGGATCTCGTAGCACGACCCGCAGCTCAGGCCGTTGTTGAAGAGGGCAGTGCTCAGCGCCGCGGTGTTGGTGCCGTAGCCTTGGCTGTACAAGTTCCCATACCCGCACGCTCCACCTATGCGGCGAAGATGAGTTAAGAGATGAGCTCCCCTACTCCTGAGTGGAAGCGACAGGAGAGACTTTCGTCTAATCTTTTTATGACATTGGAAATTTTTGTGGGGGCGCTATAGCAGAAGGGCATAATGCAGAGGACTATTTTGTTGTGCTAGCTACTTCCCTTAAACGACTGTTTAACCAACAAATTTTTGGGAAATGTAGGAGGAAAAAAGAAAAGAAAAGAAGAAGCAATTTCTTTTCCATCTTCTTTTCCTTATGATGGATTTAATTAGTGTACTTCACCATCTTTCATGTCCTGAAAATGCGAACTGGCCAAGTGTGAGAATGCTTCACAAATGTCAGTGAAATGTCCCCTGTTTTCCTATTTTTTTCCCATCAGATGTACCAGCACAGCAGGGCCGCAGTGAAATGTGGAAGACAATGCACTTCGTTGACACGTTTGTGTGGGGTGTCGTTACCTCATCATATGGTTATCATTAGCAAAGTGAGTAGCTGTGTGTGGTGTTAAGGGAGACAAAACAGAGAAAAAGAGTTTGAAAATGAAGAAGCAGGGGAGGAGGAAGGAGAAGAGGGAAGGGCTGGTTACCCATCGTCCCAGCAGCGTCACTGCCTCCATAGAAAGTGGCATGAGCACTAATCCACCCTCCTCCTCCGCCGTGCCCATCGACGGAGCAGACCCACATTGCGAGCCAACCCACCAACACCAGCCCAACCACGGCCATTCTTCGCTTCCCCTGCACAGCCCAAAGACCAAGTCAACACCATTATGCAATGCAGCATTCATGGGGAAAGGGGAAAAAAAAAAAACTCCAGTTTTAAGCACACCGCACTCTCCTCCAAGCTTAGCCAAGTTTGGATGAAAAGGAAGAGGCATTTTGGATTTCGCTTTTAGAGCAATGACCAAAATGGTAGTCAGGGTGATTATTACCTGCAAAAAGGACTGGGCAGAGAGAGAGAGAGAGAGAGAGAGAGAGTGGGAATGGGGTGGGGTGAGGGGAAGTGAGGGGGGCCTAAGCGGAAGATTTATAGGGGGGAAGAGGGGCTGCTCCACCGCTTCTGGATGTTTAGTTGCTTCACAACTAACACACACAGCGGACAGGCCAGGCAGAGACATTTTGCCGAACTGTTCTGTTTGGTAGGGACCAGAAGACTGCAAGTGTTTGTAGGACCGTACGAGCGGTTTCGAAACAGTTGCTGCACGAAGACTTCCTCGCGTAAACGAGGCTCGGATCTGGTTTTTAGTAAAGAAAGCGTGTGGTTTTCGTGGCGTTTTCAATCGGGGAAGCAAGGGCCCCAAAGAAAAATGAAAAATGGAGAAGGAAAGAGAAGAAGAAGAGAAGGTCCTCAAACTCTAGTCTAAGCAAAGGGTGGACACATGGCGGTGTTTCAGACGCCGTGCCCACATGCAAATGCAATCGTTCTTGTTCGCATGCAACGCCAGTTTTTGCCGCCCCTGCTCCCTTCCCCTCTCCTACTTTATTGGACGCTCCCCTTTGTAGCTTCTTCAATGACACGTCGTTAAGCAAAGCCTATCGCTCACGATGGAAGCCAGTTCCATAGAGTGAAAAAAAGCATCAGCATAAAAGCCAGGAAAGTCACCAAAAATTATAAATCTACCCATTCAATTCATCCAATTAATTTGACTGAAAATCATTGATTTGGCGTGACCCGTATTAACATGAATAATTTTTAATCATATTTTAATATCTTATTCAATTTTATTTCTTTTTTTTGTCTTTTTTTTGCTTCGTTCTTCCTCCCATTGATCGCCAAGTCCTGGCGAGGCACAATTTTGGCGGTGGCCGATGAGGGTGAGCTTCGCTAGAGGACTGCGAAGTGGGCCTCACAGCCCTCGCCTTTGGTCAGTCGCGAGATTAGCTCGAGAGAGAAAAGAAAGAAAAAATAAAGAGCGAGAAAATTTATTAAAATATTATTAAAAATCGTGGGTGGGCGGCTCACTAAGAAAAAGAAAAAAAAATGAAGAAGAGGAAGAGGAGATCCTGAAAATCTAGTCTAAGTAAGGACGGACAGATGGCGGTGTTTCAGACGCTCGTGCCCACATGCAATTGTTTGTTTTTGTTCGCATGCAATGCCCGTTGCTTGCGGCGCCTGCTCTCTTCTCTCTACTGCTTTCTTGGATGCTCCTTAGTAGCTTCTTAATGACACGTCGTTAAGCAAGATTATCGTTCTTGATCAAGCCATTTCCCACAGAGCAAAACATTCCCATAGACCCTCGCGGAGTTCCATCGCCATGCCGTAATCACACTGGTCTGCTTCATTAGTTGCCCGTTAACAGAGTTTTCCCCCCTTATATATATATATCAAGATTCTGCGCAAACAAAACGAGGAAGAACGAGGAGCGATCATTACAGCTCGCAGCTAAGCTACGTACGTCTTTGAAAAGGAGGTTAGGTTAGGTGGGAGAGGCTCCAACTTTCGTTCAATTCATTTAATGGGTGGTGGATTCTGTCGTTTAGAACCGAAGACCGACAACGTGGGTTTTGATGGATCAACGTGGGGTTATTCATCTGCTAGAGTGGAGACAACTTTCTAGGAGTAGCTTCATTCCGGCTAGTTTGTTAACTCTAGACAAGTTTCGAGGAGTAGCTTCATTCCGCCCTTAACTGAGTTAATCCTAAATCCCACATTATCGGCTCAAAGTTCAAGCTTGGTTGCTCAATCAATCCTCTGTAAAGCTGATTGACAGCTGAGCCCTCTTACAAAAGTTTATTCGGACCAAGAGTGTGGCTGTCTGAATGGATTATTCTTTTTTTTTCTGGGAATTAGTTTTCCAAGGACTTTCACGCGTTTGATTCGATGAAAAATGATCAGTTAACGAAATCATCTTACAGCATTTACGCTTGCAAAAATTAATTCCTTAACTTGAAAGAGGGGGAAATCATCTTCCCAGAAAAAAAATCCTCCTTCGTCGCAAAGTTTTTCCTCGAAACAAGCGTAGATGTCCAAAGAAGTGTCCCCAGAAGAACACGTAATCTCAGACTATCCATCATTTCCCTATTACAGCAGTGAGTCATTAGGTATTTCATTGAAATGTCCCCTTACATTACAGTCATCAGTAATTTTACGATCAATAGGCACGCTCTCAATCAATGAAGCTAACGGGTGGGTAATTCCATAAGAGCAATAATGAACGAATGATGCACAAATCAAATAAGAAGTCCCCTTTCACGTACGACGGACATGGATTTCCAAATTGGAGTCCAGCATTTCTCCTCTGTCTTCCGGTTATACGTGTCGTTTGTAATGGCGGGTTGGTTGTCATATCCGCCATAAAAACAAAGCTGTGATCCGTCGTTTTTGTCTACCTAAATGAGATCTGCTCGGACAACGAAATGTACAAATTCCGTTCGGATTGACTAAGCGAGATGAGGGGAGCCGGGATTCCCGGTGATTAGCATGTCAATCAATCGGGAACGGCGGTTTACGATTCGATAAGGATGATTTACGATGGTAAGCAAATATAAAGGAAAAGGAACCGATATATATATTTTTACATAGAAAAAGTTAAAATTTATTAAAAATGTCAACGACAGTACTAACCATGTTATATAGAACGCCCGACGTCCATGACAACAATTTCTAGCCAAAATTGATCAAATGAACTTAATTGGTACCAATGTAAAAAGGTTTATGAATATTTTGGAAACTTTTCCCCTCGACCTTCTACTCCATTACATTTTTCTCGAAAAAATTACCAGAAAAGTCGTAAATATATTATAATCATACTAATTCAATCCTAAACTTTTTTTTGCCGATTTAGTTTTAAATTTTTTTGCAATTGTACCAATTCAGTTAATCCGACCAATTTTGGCTTGTCGGCGCCGGCCATTCGATGACATACCATGTTAAATTTGTTTGAATTTTTTTTTTCTTTTTTCTCTTTTTTTTTTGCCCTCTTCTTCCTTAGGTTCTTCATTGAGGCCGAAAGCTCGCCAACCTAGATCTGGCCCTTGTTGCCACCAAATTTGGGCTGGCCAACGCGAATAGATCAATACCTAGACTGGGGGGAGGGCGTTGGCCCATGGGAAGAGGTTTGAAGATGCGATAATTAACCGAACCAAATCGAAATATTTAGCTGTTGACGGACAAAGCCGAAAGGTCGACTGCAAACGAAGGATGGCCCGACCTCAGATCCCAGGGTTAGATTATTCCCTATTATGAGCTTACTTAAATCGTTGCCAAGATCACAGAGAGTTATATGACCATTAGGAGCCCACGTATGATGTAATATTTTAATCTGGAAATTCTAACCTTTCTTCTCTCCTAACAATTGAATTCTTAGGGTCTAGAGCCATGAGCGACGCAGTCTCTTCAAAGTGAGCCAAATGGTTGGGAAATCCGAGCCATCATTATCTGAGTCCCCTCCACGGCTTGCCGGTCAATGGTGCTCTTTGAAGCTTTCAACCATCGATCAGTCACTTCTTAATCTTGCAAAACGCGAGGCTCCCAGGGCTTTAGAGGCTCAAAGTAGGAGTTTTTCGAAATGTTGAGAATCTCAAACTTAAATTTCGGTGGAATTCAAATAATAGCATCAAACATATGCTCGCATATTCGTCCATAGGTCAAATCAGATACTTAATTATTGGAACAGCTGTTGTTGCAGAATAGACGAGATGCACTGATCTAAATTGGCGCTCGCTAATTTTGTTTTTATCTCCCTCCGAAAAGATTAGGCTAAATTAGTTGGTATCAATTGAATTATGGTGGGTAGGGAAGGGTAGGCTCCTTTCGAGAGAGATTTGCATCTTGCGCGCACATGCACTCTACATTAACCTTTTTGGCTCTTTGCACAACCCCATCTTTATTATTCTTTTGTGGACACTTCGTTTCAAGATTCTTTCGAGGAGGCCACTGAAAAATCAAGCAATCGAGAAATTTCGTGGGTTTCTCTCCCTTTTTTTTTTGGTTGGATTCTATGGCCACAACACGAGCTTAGCTAGAGAGATAAGAACTCGGTTGACACGTGATATCTTTCTCGATATTTGCACTATTTTTTTTTATTTTCATTTTCTTTAAATGGATTGGGAAATGTAATCGTTATTTTTGTATTTCTAAAAGTTGAGTACCCTCTTCAGATTTTGATGTGCCTCAATTTGATTTACCATCCAAACTTCAGTTTCTCGCATTCGGCCTCGTTTTCCAAAACATAGCTAGATGGCTGAGGAAGTAAAAATGGTGAAGCAAATCTGTTTTGCATCGCAGACATGGCGGTCCTATTGAACTAATTGCCTCAGGAGGGTACACAATTGATGTGACGTCTTTCTGAGGTAGGAGTTTCATCAAGAATTCCATGATAGATAATAGAGGTATTACGGTACGTACCAGTTTTGAAATTTTTTAGTGACCTGAAAGTTAGTTTGGGATGGAAACCGCACACGGGTGTACTGGTTTGTAATTTTATATTACGTGCATGAAAAAAAAAAGGGGTTTGGAAGGTTAGGGACTTACCCCATTCCATTGTTAGAATGTTCTACTTAAGGAGCTACCAAAACATCAACTGGCCACCGAGTGAGCTTGCATCAATAAAGTCTAAGACCGTCCATGTGTCACGGGCCAATAGGTTTAGCCGCATAATTAGCTTGTGCGGCGCCTAGAGAGTCAAGCCAGGCCAACCTTCCTTCTTTTAGTTGTCTCTTAAAACAACACGGCGGATAGCATCTTCCTATCGGATCGTATCATGTTCAACTTAGCTTGAGCATCCGGTCAGGTACAACAACTAGACTCGAATAGTCATTGTTTCATCAGATGAGTGGCATATGCTTCCGACCAGTTTATACAAGCGAGACTAATCCCACCTTTAAAGCTCCCCAAAGATATAATCTTTCTATCCTTTAACTCATAGTACAAACCGTCATGACGCCTCTCTCACGAACTAATTGCATCTTCTACTCTACATGCTCATTCACCATAATGACACTACAAGCTCCACGCACAAGGAGTACACAAGCACGGGAGAACTTGCCCATTTGGGACATGAAATTTTCGGTCCGTGTCACATGCATCTAGGCCTGAGTCCATTCCTCGTAGGCTAACTAAAATTTATCAAGAAGGAGAAGGTTATGAAGAAGTGAACATGTGGCTTTTCGACTTGCAAATCGAATAGTTGGATTGCTCGATGGGCCACCGATCGACCACGCTTGCTCAGACTTGGTCCATCTTGAATACGGTAGATCTCGTTCAACCGTCATTATAAATTTCACATGAATTTCGACGGTTTAAGATCCAGACAGGTATTTAGGTCCGAAATACCATCTTCCCTTCAACCCGTCCCTTCTTCCTTTTTTTTTCCAGTGGTTCTGGTGGCGCCCTTAATGACAAGAATGTTGACATCGATGTGAGCCAACGAGCAGATCACGTGTTCGGAGACACTGATATTCTTGCAAGATCTTCCTTCCTTTCGTGTTCCCCCCTCACCTTTCACTGTCGCGCAGGCTCTTCAGGGTTCACTGTTACGTCCAATTAGGGTTTTGACTCTCCCCAGCTAGATGTCGAGAGGCGCAGAAAAGAAGTCGAAGTCCCATTCGACCCCCAAAGCAAATAAGTAGAAGAAGAAGAAGAAGAAGAAGTTCTTTTTCTGATAAAAATTGTATTCGACTTTATGTGTCTATTTTTGTAATTTGTAGAAATTTTAGAATTTTTAGTTTTAAGATTTTGATGGCGTCTAAAAGCAAAAGGCAAAAGCAAACTAAAAATCATGTTGGCCTCTTTTGTTTAATCCTTTATTTGTCTATTTTTCTTATGTATAGGATTCTTATCTGCCCGAAGAAGCCAAGGTTTTGCCGAATTTACTAGATTTCCTGTCTCCTACTTTTCGTAGAATGTCATGTTCAATGTCCCCACGCACCTTCGGAAAGTCAATTGGATGAAATCGGAGGCAACGCAACCATCTCAGCCTGCTTTATGTCTGATTAAGAGAGTTCCCCAGTGTTGATCCCGTTGTTTAGACCTAACTGGCTAAAAATTGTATTGGATGTATGGTACATCAACACGGCACAAAACGGAAAACATGTACAAGGAGGATTTGACTGATGAGACTAGAAAAACTTTCTCATAGTTTATCTAGAATTTATTCGTTTTACAGAAAGATAATAGATAGTTTCTCTTGAATAATAATCTAGAGTTTTATGACATGATTATAATGGTCTATATCGTGCCAAAATGGTAATCGATCCGCTCGAAATCGAGATAAAAGATCGCAAAAGTTGATATAATGATATTGTTGACACCTGATTTTTAATCATCTTTTCTCTTTTAAAAATTTTCAGTATTTTTCGGCATTTTTATTTTTTGAAAAATCCATAAAAATTCATAAAATTGAAAAATTAACTTTGGGGACCTTGGCTAAGCCTAGAGAACTAATTTTGACCAAAAAATGATTTTTCATATTTTCAGTATTTTTTAGTATTTTTATTTTCGAAAATTCATGAAAAATAAAGAAAAAAATGAGAAAATTGCAAAATCAACTTTGGAAGCCTTGGCCAAGCCTAGGCAACCATTTTTGAACAAAAAATAAATTTTCATATTATATATATTTTAATTTTTTTTTAAAAAATACAAAAATACTTGAAAATTTTGGAAAAATAACATTTGAGACCAAAAAAAATACACAAAGATAGTTAATATTTTTATTTTAAATCTATTTTCATATTGGCCATCGCAAATTCAGAAAAATCCAATTCGAGTCACGTGTTCCTTCACGAGTATAATCTCGAATCGGGCCTAAAAAAATTTAATTTGAGTCAACTTATTTTTAATTTTCACTTTTTATGAGTTGTGACATTGTCTTCTAATATTTTAAATTTTCATCTTGGCTCAATTATACCCAGAATGACTCAATTTAGCAAAATGGCTTTAATTAAATTTTGCATTATTTTCAGCGGCAAGAAATGAGCTTAAATTTGACATGTGGTAAATTTTGGTGTGTCAAAAATTGTGAGGAGATTTGGACTTAAAGAAATATATTTTTTCATGGACTAAATCGTAAATACTTAAAATTCAAGGACTAGAGTGCAAATACCTAACTCTTGAAGGATTATTTTACAAATAACAAAAAGAAGAGTTAGTGGATAAATTAGAATAGAGAAGGGAAGATGGAGAAGAGGAGATGAAGAAGAGAAGTTGGAGAAAAATAGATGGAGAAAATAAGATAAGAATAGAGAAGGGAAGATGGAGATGAAGAAGAGTTAGTAGAGAAATTAGAATGGAAGATAAGAATAGAGAAGGGAAGATGGAGATGAAGAAGAGTTAGTGGAGAAATTAGAATGAGAGATAAATATGGAGAAGGGAAGATGAAGATAAAGAAGAGTTAGTGAAGAGATTAGAATGTGAGATAAAGATGGAGAATGGAAGATGAAAATGAAGAAGAGTTAGTGGAGAAATTAGAATGGGAGATAGAGTTAGTGGAAAAATTAGAATGGGAGATAGATGAGTAGATTATAAAAGGAGGAAGAAGTGAGCTTGAGAGAGGGAATTTTTTGGAGAGAAAATTTGAAGTGTTTGGGAGAATTTTTTGGAGAGAAAATTTTGGATGTTTGAGAGAGTTTTGGGAGATTGAAGAAAAATTTGAGAGAAAGAAAATACCAAAAGAGAGAGAATTTTGAAGATGATGGGAGTTTAAAGCTAGGGGTTATCATCACAAATTCATTCATCGATCAATATAAATCAAGAGTTCATCCTCGTCAACGAGCAAGCAAATTCGAGCTAAGTGTTTTTATTTATTCATTTATTTATGGTTTTACTCGCAAATTAGCACAAATTGTATACACTTTCTCCATCTCCCATTTTTTCCTATATTTTATGTCAGGAGAAGGATATCTCTACGTCAACAGCAAAAATCTCGTAGAGATGCAAAAATCGGCCCAGACAAGCTCCTAAGCTGTCCATCGATTTCTCAACTGATCTGTGACTAAAAGTCCCTCTTAATTCAAAAGAAACTCTCTATATTGGGAACATAGAGAGCGAAAATCAATTATAGAAATCCCTTCCAAAAAAACGGGAGATAAATACTCTTTCCACTCTTCTGGTTTTAGGTGCAGATTAGCACATATATTGTACTGACACTTCACTCTATTTTATGTCAGGAAGCCGCAGCTCTATATCAATGGTCAACCCTATGGAAGCACAAAATCGGCTTGGAGGAGTCCTCAAGTGCGCACAAATTTCAAATTGTTGAATCAATTCGTTGTATTTCATTTTAAAGAATTCATACCCCAGAATGGAGAGGACAAAGTCCATCCGCAATTTAAATATCTGCACCATAAATCCCAAAGGGAAGAGCCAAGCCAATGCTTAGCCTCCCATTGGAGGTTTTTACTTATAGTAGTTAAATACCTGCAACTTAAACACCTGCACCTTAAATCCCAAAGGGAAGAGCCAAGCCAATGCTTAGCCTCCCATTGGAGGTTTTTACTTACAGTAGTTAAATACCTGCAACTTAAATACCCGTACCTTAAATCCCAAAGGGAAGAGCCAAGCTAATGTTTAGCCTCCCATTGGAGGTTTTTACTTACAGTAGTTAAATACCTGCAACTTAAATACCTGTACCTTAAATTCCAAAGGGAAGAGCCAAGCCAATGCTTAGCCTCCCATTGGAGGTTTTTACTTACAGTAGTTTAAATACCTGCAACTTAAATACATGTACCTTAAATCCCAAAGGGAAGAGCCAAGCCAATGCTAGGCCTCCCATTGGAGGTGTTTATTCACTGTCATGTACTTCCTATAATTTAATTTTTGAATCATCAGACCCAAAAGATGAATAGGTCGTAATACTGCATAGAAGTCGTTAACACACTGTCGCGACCCTCTAAAAAAATATTTTAAATTTTAAAAGGGGTTAACGGATTATTAGGTTAATTAGATTTGACTAACCTAATGCGGACCCTCCCAAGCCCTACCGAATCGCAACTTTGGTTTTTGTTTAAATGATTTTGAAATTTGGAGTCGCCACTAATCGTTCTTGGTAGGTCGATTAGAAACCTAAATAAATTAGCGGGAGAACTAATTTATTCCTGCGAACCAGAGATTATGAGCTCGGGGACTTGGTTACACTAGTTAATTAAAACTAATGCCCTTTCGGTACCTTAATTTCATGGATATCCTAATCCGGCAACTCAGGCTTGGTTTATTCCTAAAGCTCTAGTAGGGTATTCTCTTTTGTGTTTTCACTTTTTAAATAGGATGCATGGATGGTATATATTTTTATTTGTTATATTTTTTTAAGTGTTAAAGATTCCCTGAAGCCGAAAGAGGGAGTGTGTTAACGACTTCTGTGCAGTATTACGACCTACTCATCTTTTGGGTCTGATGATTCAAAAATTAAATTATAGGAAGTACATGACAGTGAATAAACACCTCCAATGGGAGGCCTAGCATTGGCTTGGCTCTTCCCTTTGGGATTTAAGGTACAGGTATTTAAGTTGCAAGTATTTAAACTACTGTAAGTAAAAACCTCCAATGGGAGGCTAAGCATTGGCTTGGCTCTTCCCTTTGGGATTTAAGGTACAGGTATTTAAGTTGCAGGTATTTAACTACTGTAAGTAAAAACCTCCAATGGGAGGCTAAGCATTGGCTTGGCTCTTCCCTTTGGGATTTAAGGTGCAGGTATTTAACTACTGTAAGTAAAAACCTCCAATGGGAGGCTAAGCATTGGCTTGGCTCTTCCCTTTGGGATTTAAGGTGCAGGTATTTAAGTTGCAGGTATTTAACTACTCTAAGTAAAAACCTCCAATGGGAGGCTAAGCATTGGCTTGACTCTTCCCTTTGGGATTTATGGTGCAGGTATTTAAATTGCGGATGGACTTTGTCCTCTCCATTTTGGGGTATGAATTTTTTAAAATGAAATACAACGAATTGATTCAACAATTTGAAATTTGTGCGCGCTTGAGGACTCCTTCAAGCCGATTTTGTGCTTCCATAGGATTGACCATTGATATAGAGCTGCGGCTTCCTGACATAAAATAGAGTGAAGTGTTAGTATACAAAATATGTGCTAATCTGCACCTAAAACCAGAAGAGTAGAAAGAGTACTTATCTCCCATTTTTTTGGGAGGGATTTCTATAATTGATTTTCGCTCTCTATGTTCCCAATATAGAGAGTTTCTTTTGAATTAAGAGGGACTTTTAGTCACAGATCAGTTGAGAAATCGGTGGACAGCTTAGGAGCTTGTCTGGGCCGATTTTTGCATCTCGACGAGATTTTTGCTGTTGACGTAGAGATATCCTTCTCCTGACATAAAATATGGAAGAAAAAGGAGATGGAGAAAGTGTATACAATTTGTGCTAATTTGCGAGTAAAACCATAAATAAATGAATAAATAAAAACACTTAGCTTGAATTTGTTTGCTCGTTGACGAGGATGAACTCTTGATTTATATTGATCGATGAAGGAATTTGTGATGATAACCCATAGCTTTAAATTCCCATCATCTTCAAAATTCTCTCTCTTTTGGTATTTTCTTTCTCTCAAAATTTTCTTCAATCTCCCAAAACTCTCTCAAACATCCAAAATTTTCTCTCCAAAAAATTCTCCCAAACACTTCAAATTTTCTCTCTCAAGAAGCCCTTCTCAAGCTCACTTCTTCCTCCTTTTATAACCTACTCATCTATCTCCCATTCTAATTTTTATACTAACTCTATCTCCCATTCTAATTTCTCCACTAACTCTTCTTCATTTTCATCTTCCATTCTCCATCTCTATCTCACATTCTAATCTCTCCACTAACTCTTCTTCATCTTCATCTTCCCTTCTCCATATTTATCTCCCATTCTAATTTCTCCACTAACTCTTCTTAATCTCCATCTTCCCTTCTCTATTCTTATCTTCCATTCTAATTTCTCTACTAACTCTTCTTCATCTCCATCTTCCCTTCTCTATTCTTATCTTATTTTCTCCATCCATTCTTCTCCAACTTCTCTTCTTCATCTCCTCTTCTTCATCTTCCCTTCTCTATTCTAATTTATCCACTAACTCTTCTTTTTATTATTTGTAAAATAATCCTTCAAGAGTTAGGTATTTGCACTCTAGTCCTTGAATTTTAAGTATTTACAATTCAGTCCCTGAAAAAAATATATTTCTTTAAGTCCAAATTTCCTCACAATTTTTGACACACCAAAATTTACCACATGTCAAATTTAAGCTCATTTCTTGTCGCTGAAAATAATGTATAATTTAATTAAAGCCCTTTTGCAAAATTAAGTCATTCTGGGTATAATTGGGCCAAGATGAAAATTTAAAATATTAGAAGACAATGTCACAACTCATAAAAAGTGAAAGTTAAAATAAGTTGACTCAAATTAAATTTTTTTAGGCCCGATTCGAGATTATACTCGTGAAGGAACACGTGACTCGAATTGGATTTTTCTGAATTTGCGATGGCCAATATGAAAATAGATTTAAAATAAAAATATTAACTATCTTTGTGTATTTTTTGGCCTCAAATGTTATTTTTCCAAAATTTTCAAATATTTTTGTATTTTTTTTAAAAAAATTAAAATATATATAATATGAAAAATTATTTTTTGGTCAAAATTCATTCCCTAGGCTTGGCTAAGGTTCCCAAAGTTGATTTTTCAATTTTATGAATTTTTATGGATTTTCTATTAATTTTCGAAAATAAATAAATAAAAAATACGTAAAAATACTGAAAATATGAAAAATCGTTTTTTGGTCAAAATTGGTTCCCTAGGCTTGGCTAAGGTCCCCAAAGTTGATTTTTCAATTTTATGAATTTTTATGGATTTTTTATTACTTTAGCAATAGAAAAAATGATTAAAAATCAGGTGTCAACAGCTGCCCCTCTTTGAAAGGAAGCTCGGTAGAGGTTCATTTCAAAGACGAGATGACACCTGGATTCTTATCGACTCAATACAAGTAAATAAAAAGAGTCGTGACATGATTGTTCCACTGAAAATGAAATGAGAACCTAAGGATTCGTTATATAAAAAAACTTTAGGGTGGTTGAACTTGAACCCGTATGGTGGATCAACCCATGGTAGATTCATAATAAAAGGATTCTACTGATTAAAAATTGAATTAAAATTTGACCCGTATGGTGGGTCATACCATTTGACCCGTATGGTGGGTCGTACCATGGTAGATTCCTAATAAAAGGATTCTACTGATTAAATTTTGATTGAGATTTGACCCGTATGGTAGGTCACCACATGGAGATACCTGTAAGAAGGACTTGGTGCCTGTAGAAAGGACTTGGTGCCAGTAAAAAGGACTTGGTGCTTTGCCTGTAAGAAGAACTTTGTGCCTGTAAGAAGGACTTGCTTTGCCTGTAAGAAGGACTTGATTTGCTTGTAAGAAGGACTTTGTTTGCCTGTAAGAATGACTTTGTTTTGCCTGTAAGAAGGACTTACTTTGCCTGTAAGAAGGACTTTGTGCCTGTAAGAAGGACTTGATTTGCCTGTAAGAAGGACTTTGTTTGCCTGTAAGAAGGACTTTATGCCTGTAAGAAGGACTTGATTTGCCTGTAAGAAGGACTTTATGCCTGTAAGAAGGACTTTGTGCCTGTAAGAAGGACTTGATTTGCCTGTAAGAAGGACTTTGTACCTGTAAGAAGGACTTTGTGCCTGTAAGAAGGACTTGATTTGCCTGTAAGAAGGACTTTGTGTCTGTAAGAAGGACTTGGTTTGCCTGTAAGAAGGACTTAGTTTGCCTATAAGAATGACTTGGTGCCTATAAGAAGGACTTGGTTTGCCTGTAAGAAGGACTTGGTTTGCCTGTAAGAAGGACTTTATGCCTGTAAGAAGGACTTGGTGCCTGTAAGAAGAACTTGGTTTGCCTATAAGAAAGACTTTATGCCTGTAAGAAGGACTTGATTTGCCTGTAAGAAGGACTTGTTTTGCCTGTAAGAAGGACTTGTTTTGCCTGTAAGAAGGACTTGATTTGCCTGTAAGAAGGACTTTGTGCCTGTAAGAAGGACTTGTTTTGCCTGTAAGAAGGACTTGGTTTGCCTGTAAGAAGGACTTGGTGCCTGTAAGAAGAACTTGGTTTGCCTATAAGAAGGACTTTATGCCTGTAAGAAGGACTTGATTTGCCTGTAAGAAGGACTTGTTTTGCCTGTAAGAAGGACTTGTTTTGCCTGTAAGAAGGACTTGATTTGCCTGTAAGAAGGACTTTGTGCCTATAAGAAGGACTTGTTTTGCCTGTAAGAAGGACTTGATTTGCCTGTAAGAAGGACTTTGTGCCTGTAAGAAGGACTTTGTGCCTGTAAGAAGGACTTGTTTTGCCTGTAAGAAGGACTTGATTTGCTTGTAAGAAGGACTTTGTGCCTATAAGAAGGACTTGATTTGCCTGTAAGAAGGACTTGGTTTGCCTGTAAGAAGGACTTATTTTGCCTGTAAGAAGGACTTGGTGTACCTCAAAGGGTGCCATTCTGGAATCTGGAAAGATCAGGAATCCTGCAGAAGCTCAAACCCAAATTATATTATCGTGTCGCTTTAGGAATAAACCAAAGAGGCAGAGATCAAAAGGTCTCGAACATTTCTGTCCTTGAGACAAATCATGCTTTATTGAAGAAGGTGGATACCTGTATGTACCGCAATGGATTCGAGTACCCCAACAACCGTCAGAATTCATTCTCTTGAAAGGTTCAGGTTGAAGATATACTAACCTGAGAATTTGGAAGAAATGCTTGGTGGCTTCTCGATAACCAGGCTTGTTCATTCAATAATCGCTGAATGAATTTCAAGACTTTGGAAGGTAGTTTGAACATTGGGAATGTGTTGCCTGTCAGGCAGTATCAGAGGTAACATGTGCAAGCATTTTCATCAATGAGTTGATCGGTTCATGTAAAACTATTCAACCAAGTCGGCAATGATTAGAAGTAGTCTGTGTGATAACTCATGATGCAATCAATCCAAATATGGATCATGCAAAACTATTCTGTCAAGCTTGCATTACCAATTCTGTTTAAGGAGGTTCTCATAGTATGAACGCCTCGAATGTAATCTGAATGGGGGACTTCAATCCGAAAGGGCCTTCTCTCACTCTGGGGAAAGGCTGTTTATCTGTACATTAAAATGTTAGACTTGCGTGGAAATGGTTTGCCTTTCCTCATCCTGTCATGCCCTATTCTGCACATTTGATGTCTCCTGTGCAGTTTATGCTCTAAGTTGGAGTTGGTAAGTTAAACACACGGAATAGTCATACATAATTCATGAACTGTGTAAGCACAATGCAAATGTGACAATTTTTTAGCATGACGTGTGTTTATATAATGTGCAAATATGGGCGGATTTGAATTGCCCCTGGTATGTGGGCGGACCGAACAAATTGGGAAGCCTACTCCTTATGTCGAGGGGTGGTTCGTCTCAAACTTTGTCTCTACGTGATGAAGCATATGGGTGAGGGAGCATTTCGGTTTGTTTAATGACAGCGACCGCCACGGTTTAGCGGTTGAATGCCCCTGCAAAAAGCAGAGAAATTATTCTTGAAATCAAACGAGATAAGGAGGACATATTTGCTTTTTCGCTTCAGAACTTGTGATCAATTTGCCCCATTTTTCACCAGAATAGATCTTGTCAGATGATCATAATTTTCTTTTGGATTTGTCTCCTTCAACATGTTAAATGTTAGTGTAAATATTTCCTGTAAAAAGAAAAAGAGACATATCAGCCAGTATTAAAAGGGATAAATTGAAAACGATACTGATTTACCCTTCATCTTGAATGTCTTGCACGAGTCTTTTACCAGTTTTGTTGGATTGAATTTTCCTCGACTTTTGTTGGGCGCCTCACCATTATGGGAAGACTATGGTAAAATACTGACTTTGATATTACTCGTCGAGTATTCCTGTTTGTAAAAAAAAGAAATGCACAAAAAGTTGTTTCATTTATTTATAATACATACAACATTCCCCACCCTTGGGGATCGAACTCGGAATATTTCGGATCTACTGTCATCCCCCATACCATTTGGTCCATTGGACCGTAGGTGTCCATGGGGCTTTCTTTTCAAGGGTTAATCCTTGGGGATAACGCAGCCCTGTTGTATCACCTTGGGCCATGTTACGGTATTTCTCGAGGTAATTTGCAATCCCTGTTAAGAATGGAATAAGACAATTCAAGACTTGAGATGATTATATGCACATTAGAACGATACAGAATTACCCATTTCTGAGATTGTTCGCGTCTTTCGCTTGTACTTTCCTTTGTCCGAAGCTGTCTATCCCGTGGTAATGCCCATGAGTTGATTTGCCCCCAAATTTTATCCAACTTGTATTCGGATATGATTGCGTTCTCGGGTCGATTTGCAATTTCCTGAGAATAGAAGGGGCTTAATTTTAAAACTTGGAGCAACTGAGGGTAAATTGAAACGATACGGAGTTACCCTTCAGGTTTATGCAGATTTTCACTCGCCATCAATTCGTCGCGAGGTTGGTGAGGTGGCGGATTCGAGCATTTAATAGGGGGAAGTCGGATTATTACTCCTTGCTTTTACACATTCACAAAAGCAGAAAAACACATCACGCAAGAAAATAAAACACATTCACTCATTCAGGATTAGTTCCGCTTCCTCTGCAGGCTCTCCCATGATCAGCTGGCTTCATCCCAAATTAGGTATGCATCGGCCATATTGAAGGTCTCGTGGTCACTGGCTGAACAAGTGCATCACAGTCCCGATGCTTTACCGATATCAAACTGGTTGATTATGGCGAAAAGATCATCGTCAATGTCCGCTTGGTGGTGATCTGTCCCTTCTTCCTCGGGAGGTATTGATGCTGATCCAGTATCATTGGTCCTTTTGTACCCTCCTCCAACAGAACTCGATCCTGTTATAAACTGGTCTAACTCACCTCTTAAACGTGCATTTTCGATCCTCAGATCATGCATTTCATCGAGGGTGAGGAGGAGGCTATTGCAGTTGGGGCAGGTGGCGGAGTCAAAAGTCTCTTTATACATCTTGTTTTCCGCTCGGAGGTTTTCATTTTCAACTCTTAGAAACTCGGCTTCGTTGTGCTCATGACGAGCCTTCATTCGGGTTCGCCTATTTTGAAACCAGAACTTGATTTGCAAAGGTTCAAGTCCTAACTCTTGACTCAATTCCATTTTCTGTTTGCCGTCTGGCATAGGGCATGTTCTGAAGAAATCCTCAAGCCTTTGTACCTGCTCCTTAGTATGGCGACGGTAACGCTTCTTTTGACCCTTACCGTTATTGTCCTTATCTTTACTGAGATTTTGGACGTCGTCGGCGGAAGAGCCAGGCTCCATAGGCTCGATCCCAAACATGGCTTCGAACTCTTCCTCTCCCATATTCAGCAGGCAATGATAGCTCTCGGGAGTATTGGGTTGAGACATCTTTGATTTGGTTGATGATTTCTCAAGATTTGCTACTCGCTTCCGGTGTTTTCACTCTCTTTGAATTTTTCTGAGCGATTGCCTATGCCTTAAGACCCTCTTCCGAGCATGGCGTCTCTTTTAAAATTAAACGTGGGTTTAGCAACTGTATTGCTTCTTCCAAGGGTCCGGCCTTTCTCAATCCTCTTTTCTTATCGTGTCTCTTGCTCGGCTCGTCTCCTTCTATCTTTTCGTGATAGGGCCCCTTGTTGTTGTCTCCACCGTCAATTTGCTGGCGAGTTCTTCAATAAAGACGAGTCGTATCTCTTTTCTGCCGAAAATGTCTTTGTCTCCCACTCAGCTTATTTTTTATCTTTTCTTTTTCAAAGTAGTGGCGTCCCGTTTAGCTTTGCCGTAGAGACGTCGGATTTGCTTGGCTGGAGAATGGAGACGAGTAGCGGAGGTGATACTGATAGGGAATGTTAGACAGGAAAATCTGGCCAGTAGAGACTTCCCCTGCAAAAATGAAAGAGAATGCGGCAGTATATGTTCTTCATATTCTAGAAAAATTGGAACGATATTGTTTTACCCTTGTGTGTACTTCTATTGAATTTGAATTGAGGAAGTTCCTTCATTTGGACTGGATTGAATTGTATGTCCCGAGTTGCCCTTCACTTTGAGCTTGCCACGTAAGTGCTTTGCTTAGTTGGGCCTTATTTTCTTTCGGGTTGCCTTGGACCATCATCATTTTCTATGCCATCGGGTCCGTGGACCGGAGGGCTCCTTTAATTTGAAGGTTACCTTCGAGGCAAATGAGTCCTATCGCGTTCCATTGGGTCATTTCATTTTGCGACACTCTTGAGGCACTTTGCGATTCCCTGGGTGAGAATGGAACAAATCCAATTTAGCATTTTGCAACGATTGAGGGTAAATTGGAACGACACACAATTACCCGTCTTCGAGCTCGCCTGGGCATTTCACTTGAAATTTCCCTACGTGAGGCCATTCAACATTTCTCATTATGGCAGTCAGCGACGTTACCACAAATTGATCCGCCCTAAATCTAGCATAAAAAGGGATTCACGCATTCGACGGGATAAAAAAAAATAAATAAATTGCCCCCTTGTCCCTGAATTAAATCGAGACACCTAGAAAGCTGGAAAATATCATACGCAGGGGAATTAAGCATGAAATAAAATGTGCACTTATTCAAGGTCAGTTCTGCCTCTCCTGTGGCTCTTCGATAATCAGCTAGTCTCGTGTTGGTTCGGGTGTGGATGATCGATGTTTGAGAGTCCCTACTCACTGGCTCCTGATCGCGGCTTGGGACGTCTGTCAACCCTAAACTGGTTGACTAGGGCAGTAAGCTCATCATCTGGGTAATCTCTTGAACCTTCCAGCAACTGATGCTCGAATTGGGCATTGTTGTTGGCAAATGCTGGCGGTAGATTTCTCATTCTGTCCTCGCCATGAGCAATTTGACTTCTCGTGCTGGAGCCTTCATCATTACTCGAGAAAGTGTGGGGATCACCAACTGTCCTGCTGCCAAAAACTCCTTCCATTCGAGGATTAAAGAAGTGGAAGTGCTCAGGATAATTTCTTGTCTGATTCTCTGGCTGCGCAGGCGCGCTGATCATGGGATGAATTCTAGCCACGGGTTGGTGCTCAGACCAAGGAGTCTGAATACACTGCCCCTGCGGTCTATACTCTTGAAGAGCATTAGGGTGATTCTGGGGGATACTTTGATTAACGCCTGGAGGATTGATGGCACGGCTACTGGCTTGGTTGATGATGGGAAGTGGCTCGCCCCATGCTAACCCGCGGAACTTATGGTGGCGAGGAGACTCGACATTCAGGCTTGGATCAGTCCCGCCTTGGTTTTCTTGATTCTGAGCTGCATTGTGTTCTCTCACCCTTTTTCTGTACTTCTGAAGATGACTCGAAACATTTGCTTTAGTGAGTCCCTCTACGTTCATAATTTCCAGTATATGTTGCGGCCGTGCCGAATCGATTCCTACCTGTTGAACTGCATTAACAAACATACGATGCAGCTCGGGAGACCAACTCATCTTCTTTCTCCAGTTGCTTGGAACAAAATTAAAGGCTTGATGCTTGTTCTCATGGTCGTGCAATTGCTTCCTTAGCACGTGCTGCCATATGTTTTGAAGCATCTGAACCCTAACTGGTTTCGTTACGACGTCTTGGGCCCCATTTAAGATAGCTTTCATTATGTCTTGCTGATCATCGCTTGCCGATATTACGAGGACTGGCATGTTTAATTTAGAATTGATGACTTCCAAGAGAGTGAAAACATCCACGTCAATCCCTACCATGGCGGTGAGGACGATATTAAACTGGTCACCACTCCTCCTTAATATCTCTAAGGCCTCTGTCGCCTTTGCTTGAGCTACAACCTTATACCGGCACTTTCTTAATACGGTAACAAGGATTGACAGAGAGACTGGATTACCGTCAATGGCCATGACCAGTAGACCCTCAGGGTAAGGAACTTCATCAGCTTCGACCAGGGTTGAACATGCGCTCGTTTCCCTAATGCTCGACATATATCTGGAACAAGGACTGCCGACTCGAGACCGACTCAGGATGTCTTCTTGGACTTAAGGGATCACGGGATCGTCGATGGCTTCTCGTAACAGGCTTTGAAAGCCGATGCTTTGATGGTGAAGGTTTTGAATTCCTCTCCCACGAGAACTCCTTCCTCTTTATCTTTCTCCTGCGAGTTCTTGCGAATGAACTCTCACTATCAAATGGGGACAAGTTCTCTCTCTGGCAATAGCAACGACTTCCCTCTTCACGGGCAGCGCTATTAGATTTTCCGAGGGAGAAAATCTGATATTCAGCTTTTGATCAAAGGGGAAATCCTTGTTTCTCGCTCAGTTTGTCTTCTTTTTTCTTTTCGTGGTAGAGGGCCCTTGTCAAGATCTCCACCGTCGATTTACTGGTGGGTCCTCCAATAAAGACGAGTCGTATCTCCTTTTCTGCCGAAAATTTTTTGTCTCCCACTCAGCTCGTTTTTTATTCTTTCTTTTTCAAAGTGGTGGCGGCCCGTTCAACTTTTCTGCAGAGACGTCGGGTCTGCTCAGCTTGAGGTTGCTGCTTGACTAGAATTTGAGCCAGTGGGGGTGTTGCCGACAGAGAATGGTAGATAGAAAAAAACTCGACCAATAAGGACCGCCCCTTTGAAATTAGTATTTAAACTGAAGTAGATTATCGCCTTCGCATTCCGATCATCTGCCTCGCCTCTCTCCTCCTTTCTTTCGTGATCTGCTTTCAAAAATGGCCAATTCTCCTAACCATACTTTCTCCGCCGAAGTCCTGGCTGGGTGGGAGAGACTCTACAATCTTCTTGGTAGAGGTTACGCTCATATAGCCCAAAACTCTACCGTTGAAGCTGAAATCCTCGGTTTATTCAGGACCCTAGACGCTGCTTCTGTTGAGGGTACCCAACTGGGAAAGGAGTATCGGAACTTCTCGACCCTCTTCATCAATTTTCTAGCTGCCTATAACCGCGCTTATGAGACGGTCCTTGTGACCGCCGTCGTGAAAGCCCGTTACCGAGACCGGCACGAGCGTCTGGCAACAGTTACGTTTGTGGCTGATAATCACAAAAAGGCCCTCAAGTTTGCCAACGATCAGCTTTCGTGGCTGGTTCGTGAGAGGGGAAAGTTGGTGGACCGTCTGGCCTTGGTCCGAACTTACGCCGAACAGGAGCCAGGCAATATTGTGATGAGGTGCAAATGCGGTTGGCTGCAGGAGAGACTTGATGACATTACCGCAGACATTGCTTTCGAGAGGGCAGCGATTCCGGACCTGGAGTTTGCCGTTGAGCATTACGAGGCCACTATGGCCCAGGTTAAAGAGAAGTGCGATCGCCTCTTCTTTAGGCTCGCGGAACTTGATCCCGAGAGCGCCCGGTGCATCCAGAGCATCAACTGTTTGGAGAGTCAGTTGAGCTCTTTCGTAATGGTTATCAGGGCCCAGTTTGGCTTTACCTTTCCTCCCCAGTGAGTTGTTGTAATACTCTTTGATGAATGGAATGAAAGAAAAGCTTCACGTGTTTTGTTTGTTTTTTTTTTTTAAATTTTCCTGCTATCGTTTCTTCCGCATAGCATAACAGAACGATTTGAGGTACAGAAGATGTCGAGGCTTAATGTTCTTGTTTAATTGCTCCAGACGATGATATCGAGAATATTGATGAAGGGTTCGGCGGTGGCCCCCACTATCCATCTTGAGATCACGAACAATAACGCTATGACAACTCGATCAGTGCGCTGGTAATAAATCCAGCCACCTGTTGTATGCCCACTTTTATCCATATTTTGTTTCTTTCGGCGTCCACTTGCTCGTGTCGGTCGCCTGTAGCGTCGGGAGAAATTCCTGTGGGCCACGTTCATTAATAGAACCTCGGTCCTCTAAAAACCCTCCGCGTGTTTCGGATCCGAGGAAATTTTAAGACCGGTCTCTAGTTGATTTAATTTGGTTAAGGTACTTGTTTCATGGGTCCTGATTATATAATCCTTATTGTCTTTCAAAAGACGTGGGATCCTCTGCAATACATTAAATATGCCCCAGTGTTTAATCGGTGTAAATCCACTGTCATATCAGAATATACAGCCCGTACGTGTTCATTAACTGACACATGTCTGAGTCCGAAAGGATCGACCTCCTCACTTGCCCCCAGGATTAAGAAATCAGCAATTTCTTGTCTTTTCGTACTTCTAAAAATAATTCGTGGTGTGCATTATTGAACCAAACTTTACCCTCGCCTGAGATACCTGGGATTTCCTACAAAAGTAAAGGATATAATTAGTACATGACGCAAGAAAGGTCGGCCCATGATTCCTACATTAGTCTAATTTTATTTTTCCATTTTGTTGAGAAATCAAATGAAATTTTCTTAGGAGGTCACATGTAGATTTTTCAAAACTAATTTTCTTGAGATTTTCATAACTTGGAAAGTGTGATAAAATCTCTTGATCAAATTTTCTGAAGAAATTTTCTATCAAAATAAATTTTCAGAGGTATATTTATTAGGAAAATTTTATTTTTATTAGAGCAGGAAAGACATAACAAAAATCCTTTATTAGTTAACAAAATTCCCCCGAGACATTAGTCTAATTTTATTTAGAGAAAATTTTCTTAGAAAAACATGAGCGAATTTCTCGAAAAGAATTTTTGTTGCAAGTTTTTATAATTTGAAAGAATGTGATAAAATCACTTGATGTTTACCAAAGTTTTTTTTTTTTGAAGGAATTTTTCTTTTTATCGAAATAAATTTTCAGAGGAAAATTTGTCAGGAAGATTTCATTTTTATTGAAGCAAGAAAAACATGACAAAAATCTCTTATTGGTCAATACAATTCCCCCGAGACATTAGTCTAATTTTATTTAGAGAAAATTTTCTTAGAAAAACATGAGCGAATTTCTCGAGAAGAATTTTCTTGCAAGTTTTTATAATTTGAAAAATGTGATAAAATCACTTGATGTCTACTAGAGTTTTTTTTAAGGAATTTTTCTTTTTATTGAAATAAATTTTCAGAGGAAAATTTTTTCAAGAAAATTTCATTTTTATTGAAGCAATAAAAACATGACAAAAATCCCTTATTGGTTAATAAAATTCCCATGAATGGATTTTTTCACAGCATTTTTTCAAGAATTTTTTTTTAAAAAAAGAAATGAGGGACAAATTTAACTTTTATTTTCTTTTAAAAGAATGGTCGTAATATCAAGCTCAAAAACTGATTAACACCTAGCATAGACTGACCAAAAATAAATATAAGATAAAATTAGAGAACTTACTTTTACCTTGGAGAAATGCAAATCACATAGTCATGCGCATGACTCAAGTGAGGAGTGGACTCTAGAAAATAAAAGAATGAGAGACAGGGTATGCACCTAAAAGGCCCCCACTATCTGAATTGACAACCTTACCCTCCGCGCAATCAAATCACAATGGGAAGAATTGTCAATTCAAATAATGAGCGGGATAAAATATGGTCAACCCAAGCGCAATCGACGCAAGAGCTTTGCATATTCGATCCCTATCTATCGTTTTCTAGGAAGAATTTCGCGACTTGGGTTTAGACGCTTGTGTGTGCAGGTGTCGTGATCCTCAGAGTATGCAAGACATGCACAACAATTGATATCAAAACAGCGCTTCTAAAAATGTGCGAAATTAAACAAATAAACCCAACACCGAGCCTGCAAAATAAAGGGGTTAGCCATACACTCTGCCCCTTATAACTCCCATCCTGCAAAAACATATAACACCTATAGAATGAGTCCCAAACAATATCGCCAGAAGCGAGATATCCATGAAATTTTCATTAGCCTAAGTCCACTAAGACTTTTAAAATTTCGAAAAAATTTAAGTATTCCAATTGGTATCTTTTTTCGAAAATTTAAAAATCTCTATCCCCAGTGGAGTCGCCAGTCTGTCGCGACCCTCTAAAAAAATATTTTAAATTTTAAAAGGGGTTAACGGATTATTAGGTTAATTAGATTTGACTAACCTAATGCGGACCCTCCCAAGCCCTACCGAATCGCAACTTTGGTTTTTGTTTAAATGATTTTGAAATTTGGAGTCGCCACTAATCGTTCTTGGTAGGTCGATTAGAAACCTAAATAAATTAGCGGGAGAACTAATTTATTCCTGCGAACCAGAGATTATGAGCTCGGGGACTTGGTTACACTAGTTAATTAAAACTAATGCCCTTTCGGTACCTTAATTTCATGGATATCCTAATCCGACAACTCAAGCTTGGTTTATTCCTAAAGCTCTAGTAGGGTATTCTCTTTTGTGTTTTCACTTTTTAAATAGGATGCATGGATGGTATATATTTTTATTTGTTATATTTTTTTAAGTGTTAAAGATTTCCTGAAGCCAACAGAGGGAGTGTGTTAACGACTTCTGTGCAGTATTACGACCTACTCATCTTTTGGGTCTGATGATTCAAAAATTAAATTATAGGAAGTACATGACAGTGAATAAACACCTCCAATGGGAGGCCTAGCATTGGCTTGGCTCTTCCCTTTGGGATTTAAGGTACAGGTATTTAAGTTGCAAGTATTTAAACTACTGTAAGTAAAAACCTCCAATGGGAGGCTAAGCATTGGCTTGGCTCTTCCCTTTGGGATTTAAGGTACATGTATTTAAGTTGCAGGTATTTAACTACTATAAGTAAAAACCTCCAATGGGAGGCTAAGCATTGGCTTGGCTCTTCCCTTTGGGATTTAAGGTACATGTATTTAAGTTGCAGGTATTTAACTACTGTAAGTAAAAACCTCCAATGGGAGGCTAAGCATTGGCTTGGCTCTTCCCTTTGGGATTTAAGTTGCAGGTATTTAACTACTGTAAGTAAAAACCTCCAATGGGAGGCTAAGCATTGGCTTGTCTCTTCCCTTTGGGATTTAAGGTGCAGGTATTTAAGTTGCAGGTATTTAACTACTATAAGTAAAAACCTCCAATGGGAGGCTAAGCATTGGCTTGGCTCTTCCCTTTGGGATTTATGGTGCAGGTATTTAAATTGCAGGTATTTAACTACTATAAGTAAAAACCTCCAATGGGAGGCTAAGCATTGGCTTGACTCTTCCCTTTGGGATTTATGGTGCAGGTATTTAAATTGCGGATGGACTTTGTCCTCTCCATTTTGGGGTATGAATTTTTTAAAATGAAATACAACGAATTGATTCAACAATTTGAAATTTGTGCGCGCTTGAGGACTCCTCCAAGCCGATTTTGTGCTTCCATAGGATTGACCATTGATATAGAGCTGCGGCTTCCTGACATAAAATAGAGTGAAGTGTTAGTATACAAAATATGTGCTAATCTGCACCTAAAACCAGAAGAGTAGAAAGAGTACTTATCTCCCATTTTTTTGGGAGGGATTTCTATAATTGATTTTCGCTCTCTATGTTCCCAATATAGAGAGTTTCTTTTGAATTAAGAGGGACTTTTAGTCACAGATCAGTTGAGAAATCGGTGGACAGCTTAGGAGCTTGTCTGGGCCGATTTTTGCATCTCGACGAGATTTTTGCTGTTGACGTAGAGATATCCTTCTCCTGACATAAAATATGGAAGAAAAAGGAGATGGAGAAAGTGTATACAATTTGTGCTAATTTGCGAGTAAAACCATAAATAAATGAATAAATAAAAACACTTAGCTTGAATTTGTTTGCTCGTTGACGAGGATGAACTCTTGATTTATATTGATCGATGAAGGAATTTGTGATGATAACCCATAGCTTTAAATTCCCATCATCTTCAAAATTCTCTCTCTTTTGGTATTTTCTTTCTCTCAAAATTTTCTTCAATCTCCCAAAACTCTCTCAAACATCCAAAATTTTCTCTCCAAAAAATTCTCCCAAACACTTCAAATTTTCTCTCTCAAGAAGCCCTTCTCAAGCTCACTTCTTCCTCCTTTTATAACCTACTCATCTATCTCCCATTCTAATTTTTATACTAACTCTATCTCCCATTCTAATTTCTCCACTAACTCTTCTTCATTTTCATCTTCCATTCTCCATCTCTATCTCACATTCTAATCTCTCCACTAACTCTTCTTCATCTTCATCTTCCCTTCTCCATATTTATCTCCCATTCTAATTTCTCCACTAACTCTTCTTAATCTCCATCTTCCCTTCTCTATTCTTATCTTCTATTCTAATTTCTCTACTAACTCTTCTTCATCTCCATCTTCCCTTCTCTATTCTTATCTTATTTTCTCCATCCATTCTTCTCCAACTTCTCTTCTTCATCTCCTCTTCTTCATCTTCCCTTCTCTATTCTAATTTATCCACTAACTCTTCTTTTTATTATTTGTAAAATAATCCTTCAAGAGTTAGGTATTTGCACTCTAGTCCTTGAATTTTAAGTATTTACAATTCAGTCCCTGAAAAAAATATATTTCTTTAAGTCCAAATCTCCTCACAATTTTTGACACACCAAAATTTACCACATGTCAAATTTAAGCTCATTTCTTGTCGCTGAAAATAATGTATAATTTAATTAAAGCCCTTTTGCAAAATTAAGTCATTCTGGGTATAATTGGGCCAAGATGAAAATTTAAAATATTAGAAGACAATGTCACAACTCATAAAAAGTGAAAATTAAAAATAAGTTGACTCAAATTAAATTTTTTTAAGCCCGATTCGAGATTATACTCGTGAAGGAACACGTGACTCGAATTGGATTTTTCTGAACTTGCGATGGCCAATATGAAAATAGATTTAAAATAAAAACATTAACTATCTTTGTGTATTTTTTGGCCTCAAATGTTATTTTTCAAAATTTTCAAATATTTTTGTATTTTTTTTAAAAAAAATTAAAATATATATAATATGAAAAATTATTTTTTGGTCAAAATTCATTCCCTAGGCTTGGCTAAGGTTCCCAAAGTTGATTTTTCAATTTTATGAATTTTTATGGATTTTCTATTAATTTTCGAAAATAAATAAATAAAAAATACGTAAAAATACTGAAAATATGAAAAATCGTTTTTTGGTCAAAATTGGTTCCCTAGGCTTGGCTAAGGTCCCCAAAGTTGATTTTTTAATTTTATGAATTTTTATGGATTTTTTATTACTTTAGCAATAGAAAAAATGATTAAAAATCAGGTGTCAACACACACTCCCTCTTTCGGCTTCAGGAAATCTTTAACACTTAAAAAAATATAACAAATAAAAATATATACCATCCATGCATCCTATTTAAAAAGTGAAAACACAAAAGAGAATACCCTACTAGAGCCTTAGGAATAAACCAAGCCTGAGTTGCCGAATTAGGATATCCATGAAATTAAGGTACCGAAAGGGCATTAGTTTTAATTAACTAGTGTAACCAAGTCCCCGAGCTCATAATCTCTGGTTCGCAGGAATAAATTAGTTCTCCCGCTAATTTATTTAGGTTTCTAATCGACCTACCAAGAACGATTAGTGGCGACTCCAAATTTCAAAATCATTTAAACAAAAACCAAAGTTGCAATTCGGTAGGGCTTGGGAGGGTCCGCGTTGGGTTAGCCAAATCTAATTAACCTAATAATCCGTTAACCCCTTTTGAAGATAAAATTTTTTAGAGGGTCGCGACAGATATTCAAAATCTGCTATCGCAAAAATATAACTAATGTCCATTCAATGGTGAGTTTTGCAAACAAAGGAGGACATCGGGGTAAAAAATAATTAAGAAAGGGTCGTATTTAAGAACAAGAGAAAGAGATAGCGTAGCACCGAAATTGTAATATGGTTGGTGTCGTTATGTCCCCAATGTATTTAGCGGAGAAGACGGAAGATAAAAAGGGAAAAACCAAAACTATCACACGGACAGTCGAAAATAGATAAACACACACCGTCGTCCGTGTCATTAATTTATATTAGAAAATATGATATAATGAGATAAACAACAAAATTAGACTTTGAGACGTGATAATACTCTCTTTAAGGATTTGCCCCCCATAACGTTACTAATTAGTTTCGGTAAATTTTTTTCAGGATACAACAAAGTCTCAATCAGAATAGCAGATAACAATTTCGATATTTCTCTAGAATCTCTCAATCGAAACAATTAAAAACAATGGCTTTATGTCTTAAGTTAAGATGCTGAAAATGAATAGAGCCACTCAATATATAAAATTTGAAAGAAGACAACTTTTTATGTCTCGAAAGTGTCATTCGATCACAACTATCCATGTTCAAAGCAGTTAATTCGAACATTACTCTTTGTTGTCCGAAAAACAGTTTATTCGGACACAACTCTTCATTGTCCGGCAAAGACTGCCTTGTTTAAAAGATTGCAACTCTTGGACATAACCAGTTAATTAAAATTTAATAAAATAACTGTAGTTCCTACATGAATACTCACATTGTTTCGTTAGGAATCAACAATTTATTTTAATTATAATTTAAAAAAATAAAAAAAAATTGATCGTTGATTAGTGCCAATAATTATTCGCTTAATAATCGAGTACCCACACATGTGTATGGTGGGGACTAGCCCACTTGTCCATTTCTTTTCTTTTTTTTTCAGAAGACTAAAATAGTATTATAATTTGTAAACTTAGTTACACTCTCCCATCTCTCCTACGTGGGACACAATAAAAAGCACTTATGTTTATTTTTTCAAACAAACTTCAACAATTTCGACAAGGCATTGAGTTTACTGGGGAGGACACACGTCGAGATTTATGTCAAACGCGAGGCATGATAATATTGTCTATGAACTTGAATTTAGGAAAAGGGAAAGGAAACCTTCGTTTGTATAGACGGACACATAAATTTTGCACCATTATAAATATATCCCTCTCTCCAAATATGAGAGAGGGCAGACCTACTCAAGAGCAGGACTAGACCGATCGATCCCGATGCTCGAGTGGGTCCATGGCAAGACAGGCGCTTTCCCAATTCTAAAGTGGGAATCGACCCACTATGAATTCAATCACCCTTAATTTATATATAATAATAATGTGAGTGTTCCAAAGTTATTATTATTATTATTATTATTTGGTTCGGAATTCCAAAGTTACTTTGGAGGGCCCCGGCCTCCTAGTCCTCCACGTGTGGGTGTCGTGAAAAAGCCCATTAGTCGTTATAGGTTAATAATGTCCTTCGCAGGGGACAGACGCATCATGTCCGTCCTCATTGGATAGCAATTGTTGCTGCTTGCACATGCGCACCCATTAAAATACTCGTCATTTAATTTGTTTCATGAAATCAGAGGGATCTGGTGGGGGCTTCGACCTTTTCATAACAACTGTCGGTTGCCTTTCGACGGACGCAATTGAACGATTCCCAATTGCGTAGAGGGGCCAAATTGAAAAAGCGGGCCTGTCATTTGTCCGTTCCTTCAGATGTTGTGCACCACCAACGGGCACCTCTCATTCTACGTGGCGAATTTCGGGATTAGTTGATATCGGTCGATGGGTCATGTGATTGGAAAAAAAAAAAAAACATACACACACACATAGAGTTAATAGGGTTAATACCACGAAAAATCCCAAACTGGTACGCGTGTGACAAATTTACCATAAATTATTTTTTTGATCACGAAAAACTCTAAACTGGTATACATGTGACAAATTTACCATAAACTATTTTTTTTTATCACGAAAAACCCTAAACTGGTACACCCGTGACAAATTTACCCTAAACTATTTTTTTGACCATAAAAAACTCAAGTCTGGTACATTTGTGATAAATTTACCCCAATTTATTTTTTTTACCACGAAAAACCCCAAATTATTATACCTATGACAAATTTACCCTTTATTAAATTGAATCAGTACCATAAAAAAAATCCTAAATTGATAAACCTGTGGTAAACGGAAGGTAAAAATCCTAAACCGGTATACTCGTGAAGTGCCACATGCCATCCAACTAAGTAATTTAACGTTAAATGTAACGAAAATTAACAGAGGGTAAATTTGTCGCAAATATATCAGTTTGGGGTAAAATTGTCACAAATGTACCAGTTTGGGATTTTTTGAGGTTAAAAAAATAGTTTGGGGTAAATTTGTCACATGTGTACCAGTTTGGGGTTTTTCGTGGTAAAAAAAATGATTTGGGGTAAATTTGTCACAGGCGTACCAGTTTGGGGTTTTTCGTGGTATTAACCCGAGTTAATATCACAAAATCTCCAAACTGATGCCTTCACGATAAATTTATTTCAAATAATTTTTTTTACCTCAAAAAATTTTAAACTAAAATACCCGTTACAAATTTACCCTCTATTAGTTTTTAATTGAATTAATATCACTAAAAATCCTAAACTAGTGTACCTGTGCTAAATGGAGAGCAGAAATTCTAAACGGGATTAGTTTTTAATTTCTAACTGATATACCTGTCACAGATTTACCTTATGTTAGTTTTTTAATTGGATTAATATCATCAAAAACCCCTAAAATAGTGCACCCGGGATAAATAGATGATAAAAAATCTAAATCGATACATCCGTCGACTGTCACTTGTCATCTAACTCAGCGATTAATATTTAACGAAAATTAATGAACGATAAATTTGTTACACGCGTACCGGTTTGAAGTTTTCGATGATCAAAAAATTAGTTTGAGGTAAATTTGATATATGTGTACCACTCTTGGATTTTCCATAGTATTAAGCCAAAAAAAAAACAAGAACATGCTAGGCTAATGAAGTAATCCTCTAAAATTGTAAAAGCTGTTGTGCGATCTATAACTCGTTTGGACCATGATCATTGGAATCATCGTATGTACTGGGCTTGTTGTCGCATTAGGTCACGAACATTGCCTCCTAGTCCTGTCACCGCATTTTGGACCAAAATCTTTCGCGCTGTTGACGACTGCTTTCGAGCATCCATTGGAGTGGGACTCCGCCGGGTTAAGATTAAGCATTGCGACGCCGGGACAACATACAACGTCAGGGCATAACTCCGATCCTTCCGTGATAGGCTGGATTGGGTTGCAAAACATTCGAAATGCTAACTTGAAATCGATTTCCAGTCTGCGATAGATCGGAAATGTGATCATCGAGACGGGACTCATAGTGTCTTCTGTTTGGATGCGGACTTTCGTGAAGGGAGCCGAAGTAGTGGCTAAGTCAGCCAATGAGTGGGTCGCGAGGCGAGGAGTCGAGCACGGAGAGAAGGAGGAGGAGGAGGAGGAGGTGGGCTTCACGATGTGATAGTGCCACAATAGGACGATGTGGTAGTAAGCATGCAATCCGGGAGGAGGTCGACTAGGCGCGATAAGAGGAAAAAGAAGACGGATGAAGATTAGGGCTTCTCAGTGGCAATTTTGAAAGGGGTCGAGAAAGAAGAGAGAGATTATAAACTGATAATACAGGAAGATGGGCGATTCTCAGCTCAGTTAACCGAATTGAACCGAATTGAAATAACCCGAATGAGAAAAAAAAATGGTTATTTTTTTCATTATCCGAACCGGATCGAAGTGTACGAAATTTTCCGTTCTACTTGATTCGGTGAGGTTTTCCGTTCAAATTTCCGGTTCGATTTTGACACCCGTAGTACTTGTGTACGAGTATCGAAACGCGAACCTGAGACCTACTTGGCACACGCGCGGCCCTACCAAAAGGAAGTAGTTGAGTTTCTTAATCACCCACAGATAAGCAAGGAGTGCATTGGATGAGAATAATAATGGATCAAGCAAAGTCGCCGCGCGCGATCATTGGGAAGACAAGGCTATCACGAATCTCTTCAGTGAGATCACGATACGTTCACGTCTTTCAACTGCCCTTCGTTAGATTACCTAACGACCTAGCTAAATCCCTATATCTTTCTTTCTTTTTCTTTAATTCCCGGTTTAATGTTTTTTTTTTTAATTTGCCCCCATAAAACTCCGAACAAAATGCTCTGAAAAGGCACACCAAACTCCCAGCTAGGTCGAGTGCCGTGGTGCTATGGCCTATTTCCAAATGGTGGGTCGTGCAAAGTGCGATTTGGTAGGGCTAAAGTGACCGACTTATCCAAAGCACGATCAGAATCTAACATGGAGGGGAGGATGAATCACTAGGTCGTTGCCGACAGGAGAGAAAGCGCTTCCAATTTGACCGTGGGAATGGGATAACGTTGTCGTTTTCGCTGCGGATTGGGATCGTTATTGGAAGTTACGTGAATCTCGTTGCGTGGCACTTTGCTTTAACTTTGTAACCTGTCGAGCGGAATGGTCGGAAAAATAAATGTATGTGTTGTTTTTTTTTATTACCCCCTCTTCTTAATTGGCCATTTGAAGCTGAAAATTTTCGAAAGCACCATCCATCGTTACTCGCTATCTCAAAAGTGTGTTTTCTCATAGTTTTAAGTAAAGTTATGTAGGGGCACTGGACCGCGTTGTTTGATATTTAAGCATTCTAACGGGAAAATGAGGAAAATCGAGCTTATCATACCGAAGCTCACATTCCTTGCGTGCATTTGAGCACTATGTAACAATGGGTGCGATGGTAACATCAATTTCCCGCTTGTTTCTTCTATACTAAAATGAGGGAGAATTGCCAAAAAAGTTCTAAACCTATTGTTATTATACCTATTCAGTCATAAGTTTTTTGTATTTATGCCAATTCAGTTCACTTAGCTGGCCGATGCTCACGTGACACTACCGATATTGACGAACTTTTTAATAGTATTTTTTATGGGGTTTTTTTTTATCTAGCTTTTCTTTTTCCAAACCCTTAGGGCCGAGATGCTCTCGCCTAGGCTAGGTGACGACTGCGACAGCCTCGCTCGCCCAGGAAGGCAAGGGCGTTGTGGCCCTCCCACAGATCTGGCGAGAGCTGAGATGCTGTCACTAGCCCTAGGGTTGAACAAAGAAATCTAAAAAAAGAAAAGAAAAGAAAAGAAAAGAAAATCATAAAATTGTTAAAATATTATTTGAAAAGTCCATGTTAGAACAATGCTACTTTAGTAGCAGTCAATCAAGTAGACTAAGTTGGTATAAATGCAAAACGATTTGAGATTGAATTATCACAATTTCAAAACAATTTAGGTCTTTTTTTGGTAATTGTGCTGCTAAAATGGTTAATTTCTGGCTAGCAGTGGGTCGATTAGATCCCGATTAGAGGCAAATATTGACTAGCTACAAGAAAAGGTCGAGCGGTCCCAAATATTCACTCCACAACAGCCTTCGTGACTGCCTTCTCGATAATTTCGATACCCTCACTCTTCAATTCCCATATGTAATTCAACATTTTGTATCCCGCCTGTCCATCATATCTAAACTAGGATCATGGAAAGAGATTAGTCAAAGATCGCATGCCATCGGCCATTTGTGGCGGCATTAACGTCGACCTTGACCCCAAATCCACAATATCTAATGGAGTGACCCCAGGTCGAGTGTTCCTCCGGTCACCTTCGATGATCCCCTCCATTGACAATTTGGTTCGTTCCCTTCCCCCCCTCCTTTTTTTTCCCCAATCGATGAAATACATCTCGCGTCGTTGCCTGCCTTTACGCTTCTTCGTTCGACCCCGGCACGGGCGGCACCGGCTCTTTCTACTCTCGATATGAAGTGAGGTGGAGATTTGACTGATGTTTTTATCATGGTGATCGATTTGCTTCTTCGTTATTTATGGTGGCCGGTGCACGAGATATGGTGCCGTTCGTTGATGTGTTGGAGCATTGTGATCGTACGAGGAGAGGGTCCACGGCGCCCAGATCGAGTGGCCCATTACATGAGGTCCTGCTTACTTTGAGGACAAATTACCAAAAAAAAAAAAAATTTAAATCTATTATACCTATGTCAATTTGATCATATACCTTTAAAATTTGATCAATTTTATCCTAAACTTTTACATAATTTGTCAATTTAGTCATTCCGACTAATTTTGATGGGAAATTTGTAGATATTGATAGTGCCACATAAGACGGCTTGTACTGATGTTGAGAATATTTTTATGATATCTTTTTTAGTTAGTTATTTCCTTTTTATTTTTATTTTCTTTTCTAAGCTAGGGCAAGGCTGACAGCCCTCGCCCTTTGCCAGTGAGGGCTTCGCGGCCCTTGCCTAGTGGCCAGCAAGGTTTGGCCAGCCACCCTTGCCAGACTTGGCATGATAAAAAGTAAAAGAAAGAAAAAAATTAATAAAAATATATAAAAAAAATTCAGATTTTTGTTCAAAAATTCAGATTCATGTGGCATTGCTAGTGTTCGAGACAGCGATTTTCAGCCAAAATTGGATATAAGGATTGCATTGTCATATTGCCAAAATGTCTAGGAATAAATTGGTCAAATTGGAAATTTTCAATAGCACCATCGATGGATACTTGCTATCTCAAAAATGCATTTTCTCATGGTTTAAGTAAAATTCTGTAGGGACACTGAACCGCGTGGTTTAACGTTTAAGCATTCTAATGGGAAAATGAGAAAGACCGGGCTTGCCGTACGAAGCTCACTTTTCCGTGCATGCATTTGAGGACTATGTAACAACGGGTTTCGATCGAGCAAAAAAAAAAAAAAAAACAACGGGTGCGAAGGTAACAACAATTTGCCATTTGTTTTTTCTATACTAAAATGGGGGAGGATAGCAATTTTTTTTAAATCTATTGTAATTGTGTCAATATAGTCGTAAATCCTTTTTTCTTGACAATTCAGTTATAAACCTTTGTATTTATGCCAATTCAGTCCCCTTGGTTGACCAGTGCTCACGTAGCACTATCGTCACTGATATGGACTTCTTCAAATAGTATTTTTTTTTTTCCTCTTTAGCTTTTCTTTTTCAAACACTTAGGGTCGGGATGCCCTCACCTGGGTTGGGCGATGGCCATGATGGCCTTGCTTGCACAGTGTTAGCAAGGGCACGGCCCTCACCTAGGTTGGCAAGGGAGTTACGACCCTTGCACAGATCTAGCAAGGGCTGCAATGCCCTCGCCGGCCCTAGGGTTGGGGGAAAAAAATAAATCTAAAAGAAAAGAGAAGAGTCATAAAATTATTAAAATATTATTTGAAAAAGTCCACGTCAGCGCCGACAGTGTCACATTAGTATCGACCGGTCAAGCGGATTGAATTGACATAGAAGTAAAATAATTTAGGACTAAATTAGCACAATTACAATAGATTTAGGATTTTTTTTTTTGGTAATTTTCCCGCTAAAATGGTTGATTTCTAGTTAGTCGGGAGTCGATTAGATCCCGATTAGAGGCTGATACCGATTAGCCGCAAGAAAAGGTCTGAGCTGTCCCAAATGTTCACTCTATAATAGCCTTTCCTGATTGCCCTCTCGATAATTTCCACACACACACACCCACACAAAATTCCCATCCAGGATTCAACGTTTTGTGCCCCTGGATTCGATGAATTTACAACGTACCAGCCTGTCCATCGGATCTAAACTCCGGTCATGGAAAGAGACTAGTCAAAGATCGCATGCCACCGGCCATTTGTGGGAGCATTAACGTCGACGACGGTGACTCCAAATCCACAATTGACTAATGCAGTGACCCCTGGTCGAGTGTTCCTCCGCCCACTTTCAGGGATCCTTCCATTGACAATTTGGTTCGTTCCTTTGTGTTTTTTTTTTTTTTGGGGGGGCCCTTTTCCAATCCATGGAATGCATCTCGCGCCGTTGCCTGCCGTTACGCTCCTTCGTTCGACCACGGCGCGGGCAGCACCGATTCCTGCTTCTATCGAGATGAAGTGAGGTGGAGATTTGACTGATGTTTTTTTTTTTTTATCGAAGTGATTGCGGCGTTGGAGATGTGGTGCCGACATGTTGGAGCATTGCGATCGTACTTGGCGAGGGTCCACGGCCCCCCCGGCGCTCCGATCAAGTGGTTCATTACGTAAGGTCCTACTTACTTCGAGGGGAACTAGCCAAAACAGATTTTTCAGATATATTATATTTATATTAATTCGATCATGAACCTTTAAGATTTAACTAGTTTTATCCTAAATCTTTAACCAATTTGTCAATCTTATGAATTCTTATTATTTAATTATTTATTTTTTTCTTTTCGTTCTCTCTTTTCTTTTCTCCTTCTAAGCTAGGCGAGGGCTTCGTTATTTTACTCTACTTTCTTTTCGTAAATTTGTAGGGATAACTCCTCGACAATCCCAACAATTTGAGCACTATGTAACAAGGGGTGCCATGGTAACATCAATTTGCCGCTTGTTTTTTTCTATATTAAAATGGGAGAGAATTGCCCAAAAAGTTATAAACTTATTGTAATCGTGTCAATTTAGTCATGAACTCTTTATTTTTTTTTTTGTCAATTTAGTCATACACTTTTTGTATTTGTGCCAATTTAATCCACTTGGTTAACTGGTGCTCACGCAGCATTGCCGACATTGACATGAACTTTTCCTGAGAAAAGAAAAGAATCATAAAGTTATTAAAGTATTATTTAAAAAGTCCACGTGAGCGCCAACAATGCCATGTCGGTATTGACTGGCCAAATGGACTGAATTGACATAAATGCAAAATAATTTAGGACTAAATTAGCACAATTGCAATAGATTTATAATTTTTTTTAATAATTTCCATACCAGAATGGTTAATTTCCGGTCAATAGCGAGTCGATTAGATCCCGATTAGAGGCAAATATTGATTAGCTGCAAGAAAAGGTCGAGCAGTACCCAAATATTCACTCTATAAAAGCCTTCGTGACCGCCTTCTCGACAATTTTGATACCCCCAACTCTTCAATTCCGACCTACAATTCGACTTTTTGTACCCCGCCTTCGATGAACTTACTATGTACCAGCTTGTCCATCATATCTAAACTGGGGTCAATGGAAAGGGATTAGTCCAAGGTATCATATCATGCCATCGGCCATCTGTGGTGGCATTAACGTCGACCTCGACCCCAAATCCGCTGTATCTAATGGAGTGACCCCAGGTCGAGTGCTCCTCCAGTCGCCTTCAATGATCCCCCTCCATTGACAATTTGGTTCGTTCTTTTTCTTTTCTTTTCTTTTTTTCTTCCTTTCCCAATCCACGAAATGCATCTCGCGTCGTTGCCTGCCTTTACGAAGATGAAGTGAGGTTGGAGACTTGACTGATGTTTTTATCGAAGTATTCGACACGTTGATGTGTTAGGAGCATTGCGATCGCACAAGGAGAGGGTCCACGGCCCACGGCGCCCAGATCAGGTGGTTCATTTCATAGGGTCCTACTTCCTTCGAGGGGAACTAGCCAAAAATGATTTTCTAAATCTATTGTACTCATGTCAATTCGACTGTGAACTTTTAAAATTTTGGCCAATTTTATCCTAAATCTTAAACGATTTGTCAATTTAATCATTTCAGTAAATTTTGGCCAAAAATTATTGATGTAGATGCCGACGGTGTCATATAATTAAGCCGGTTAGTACTAACGTTGAGAATATTTTTTATGATATCTTTTAAATCTTATGAATTTTTATTAGTTAATTATCTACTTTTACTTTTTCGTTCTTTCTTTTCTTTTCTTTTCTTCTCTTCTCCTAAGCCAAGCAAGGGCCAACGACCTTTGCTCTCTGCTGACAAGGGCTTCGTGGCTCTCACCCAGTGGCTAGCCATCCTTGCCGGACTTGGTAGGAAAAATAAAGGAAAAGCCAAAAAATATATATATATAATTTATATTTTTGATAAAAAAAAATTTGGAAGTCATAAAAAATGTCAACATTAATACTGACTATCTTATGTGGCATTCAGTGATTTTCAACCAAAATGAGATGGAAGGACCACATTGACAAATTACCAAAATGTTTATGACTAAATTGATCAAAGTGAAAAGTTTAGGACTGAATTGAAATAAGTGAAATATGTTTATGATTTTGTGTGTGTGTGTGTAATTTTCCCCTTGCTTTGAAGTTAATAACATTGTATTCGTGGTAGAATGTAGATCACGTGGGATGCGCAAACTATATACTAGAGCTATTTTCAGTACATCGAATACGTCCGAGCCTAACGTACTATCATCGTTTAACATATCACAGACCCACCAAAATCAAGTGTCATGCTGCACGAGTTCGTTATTTTACTCTTCTTTCTTTTCCTAAATTTGTTGGGATAACTCCTCAGCAATTTCTCTCCCTAACTATTTATCATCAATCCACATAAGTCGCTATCGACCTATTGACAATGAGGACAGACATACAATTGAAATGCGAAACTCCTCACCTCGGGGCGACTGAAGCCAGCTTTCGACAAGGACATGGCCCGTAGAATTTAGAAAGAAAAGAAAAGAAAAATTCTAATTTACCCCATTAGGCGACGTGAGATTGGATGGAGGGACTGAAAAGTAGGCTCCGCTGGTGTTCCTTCCTCTCTTCTTTGTTTGTCCTTTCCCTCCTTTTCCTTTGTCCGGTTACCAGCACCAGTAAAATTTAGACAAAACTGCAATTTCCCAAATTCTCGTCATGGGAGGCGGGCCGACGTGTCCGAAGAGGAATCTGAAGTATTTGTTGTTGGCCATGGACGGTGTGCGAAGGAGCAGTAAATGGTGCATGACATGTCTGCAAGAGAGAGGCCCCAAAATGGTTCCTTTCGTTCCAATTAACAACACCTGAAACCAACCCCAGCCCAACCCCGCCGCGGGAACGCGTAGGAGGGAGATGGGTCGGCCGACAAAAAGACGGGACAGCTACCGGCGTGGCGATGGAAGCTGCTCCTGGCACAGTACGTGCCTTTACATTTCGCTACAAGGGGATTCGTAGAAGACAACCCTCGCGGATGACTGTCATGTGAACCTAAAGTGTTCGCATCCAACTAAGATCTCTGCAGTCCTTCGATCTTTGCATTGTGTGTCTGTCTCTCTCTCCCCTCAAATTAAGACAAGGGTTACCATCAGATCTTTATAGTCCTTGTCGTCTATAACGAGTGACATAGTACACTCATGTCTGAGTCTCTCAAACGTCCAAAAAACGGTGATACATAGGATGCCTGCTGCGGTTGGAGAGCTGTGGAGGTTCAAGTTACGCGACAGATTCCACTGGCTGCACATTCCGAGGTCGACCTTTCTCAGATGAGATGCTTCGCACCTATGCGGGAGAGATGTGGTATGCAGCCATATGATCGCTTCATCTGCGAGATTTCCAGTAGCTAAAAACCTCAACATGAGACGACCCCTGTTACTGGAGCGACATGCCATCTACAGTAAAACTTACTCCTAATTAGACCAAAAATTTAGCTCGCTGGTTTTCGGACTTTTGATGGGGATTGGGGAATGACCAATTTAGGCAACATTAGGCCGCCCTATTTTGATATCTGAGCATCTGAAGATACTCGAGAGGATGCAGAGATTGCGGTGCTCGTAATAACCGTAGGGATAAGTCCATTCAAAATCTTAAAACTTATCACAAAAATGCAATTAAACCCTAAATTTTTCAAAAGGTACAATTAAGCCTTAAAACTTATTGTGAGAATGCAATCGAGTTTTCAAACTTTGAAAAAATGCCATCAAGTCTTAAAATTTATCACGAAAGTGCAATCGAATCTTAAAGTTTTTATCAAGTACAATCGACGGAACAACTTGATCAGACCAATTTGACAATTTAGGTCTCAATTGCACTTTCGCGACAACTTTTAGAATTTAATTGCGCTTTTGAAAAGTTTTAGAATTAAATTGCATTTTCGTTACAAGTTTTAGGACTTTCGGTGCACTTATCTCATAACTATAAGGGACTGTGAAGAAACCAATGGAATGACCAACGCTAATGGCCCATCTTCAGAGACTTGCAAGCTAACAGGTCAGTAATCTGTCTCTTTTCTTATTGAACATATTCCAAATCATAGATCTGTGCCAAGAATATAAACATCACCGAACCTCCATACTTGATTTGAGCAAGTAACAATGTTGTAAGCACATAATAATACCACTAGGTTTCTCTAGTCTCAAAATCCTACTGGTATAGACCCTTCAGCCAAAAAGGCAAATCGCAGGGATAAAACTACATGATTACAATTAGAAGTCGACTCTTTAACAAGCGGTTATCCAATATTCAAGCTCGGGGCTGCCTTTGAATTAGAGCACCCAACCGCCGCCTGATGATTCTGATCCATAAATGTTCTACTGCTAAACTGCGAAGAATGGGAACCAGTTTTTCTCAACTTACCGGGATATTCCTGGCTCGTGGTACCCTTGAGAGCGAGGTTCTTCTTCACACGATTCCTACTCAGCAATATCATGGCATTTCGAGGAGGTGCATGCAGTGCTCCTTCAACACAATCCCCAACCTGTGTACAACCCCAAGAAGGCCTAGATGGCCCACCCTCAGAAAATGTTCTAAGCCTAGGAAAACCACTCTTCACTTTGAAAATAACTCGCGACTCCGGAGAATTCTCTTCATCCACTCTTGCACATACAGGGCAAGGAGGGTCGCTTTTCCGCGTCTTAGGAGTTGTCTGCTCCAAACACTCCGCGTGAAAAACGTGACTACAAGAAAGGACCCCAGCGACTGGCATATCTCCACTTCTTACAATCCGACGTGAACTCCACGGCGATCTATGTGAAAGGAATCTCTCACACAATCCGCATCTGAAAGCATCGGATGAGTAGGAGGATCGGCCAAATATTTCAGATTCCAATGGCTCCGATGCATCTGTCAAGTCGATGCTGCTGCCGCTACTCCAACGATGGGCGTCTCTTTGTGGAGTGGAGGAAGCATCGAGCCCCAACACTCCAGCAGCCACAGGATCAGAAGCTTCTCTAGCAGGACTATCGGTGGGAAAGGAGAGTGGGTGAATCGGCTTGGATACGAAGAAACGACGGCTTGAGATGTTGCGGTGAGTGCGCATGCATGGCTTAGATGCAGGTTCTGACTCACTACTGTCTGAGTGGGATGAACAAGAACCTAAACTATCTTGATTCACCATGGTTCCCTGCAAAGTTCATACATTCAAATAATCTGAGATGCCTATTGGTATGTGGAAGCGACCACAATGGGAAGAGATCACAATACCTCCATCATAGGTGCAAATGATAATGACCGCGAAGCTTGATCTAGCAAAGATAAAAACAAGCAGTCAAAAGTTCAGAAATGTTGGCATGATAAATCACAGGGATGGGCCAGATGGCACCAAAAACTGTTTAATCTAGAAATTCTTCAATGAAGCATGGTCCATCTCCTAGCACTGAATGCTCCATGAACAAGTAAAATCTTCCAAGAGGAAGAAAGGAAAGTAAGGATAGGTTCCAAATTCGGAGCCTATGTGGGAAACCTTTGACAGCAAATGAGGCAATGGAGTACTGCCTGTATATCTTAGCAATTCTTCTCAAATCTGCAATTACACTTCTCAAACACACAAGGTGGTCTCATGCAAGGGGTGGCTAGGAGCTGGTCGAGTCCATATTGCTGGGAAGCACTCAACCCTCAAAATTTGTGGGTTTAGACATACAATGGGACTAAAGGATTGACCTAGAGGTGAGCGCTGTTCCTAAGACTTATTAGTGGATATCGCATTCAATTCTTACTTCCCCAATCCTCTGGTAACCTATCAAAATTAGTAATCAAATGTTTTAGCTTGTAATTTGGATGGCATTAAAAAGCTGAAAGCTCAGCCATCTAAAAAATGAACGCCCTAGCTATCTCAGCTTCACTATAATAGAGATGTCAAGAGTTAGCATAGTGTATCTCACACTGCTAAATTCTTGCCATCTGTTACAAAGGTTCAGTTTAGGAGCCAGAGATATTCATTCTCGAGTAACAGTACTAATATCATCTAGCACAGCTCCAATTAGAACTGAAGATATGTATTTTCCAAGGCAAAAATGGCATATATACAACTTCTAAATATATGCCAAAATAATGGATCCTCAAAGAGTGCACTCATGGAAAATGCATAAGCCACAGATGGCCTACATCAGATAGGGGTCCCACCAATTGAAAATCGATCGAACGCTTTTGAGTAGTTTCGCTTTTGTAGGCCAATACTATTATGTACTACACATGAGAATGCAAAAACTTTTGCTTGAGCCACTAATACCTGACACATCCCAAGACAAACCAACATATCCCACCGTTGTTGGCTCGGGATTGGTTTCATTTCAGAGAGAGAGAGAGAGAGAGAAATTGTGCAGTGTGAATCACCAAGTCAGTGCCATTCGTAGAAAAATAGCGCATGGACATGAATGGCACTGACTTGGTGATCCCTCAATGATGGCGAAAAAATAACTTACAATAAAAACTTGCATATGCAAGGACTACGTACTGAAAGATACACATATTCACATGCAAAAACAATCACCACAACTAATAAGTTTAAATTTTTCATTAAGAAGAGCACAGAACTGCATTTGACATATGACGACACCAGAAATAAATTCAGCCCAATAAGTTTGTCAAAAATCATCATCTTAAAGGGGATGTGATGTCACTTCTATGCTGAAAGTCAGAGAAAATGGTCGAACATCAAAGAACCAAAGAATTATGAAAATTCTAACTTCTTACTCTAAAAAAGCAAGAAAAACTTAACATGGTCTTGCAGTAGAGGATAGCCATAAGCAACCAAATTCTAACAGTATAAGATATTAGAGTGAGAATGCTTCATAAAATGTACATTTGATGCTCACCTTGTCTAGTTGGAGTTCCATAGTCCTCGGCATTGATTTCTTGTATGGCTGGAGGGGTCCACTGGGGACCCTGAGACTGGTCAGATGGACTACTTAAAAACAGCTCTGCACCATCAGAAGCAGAATAATGATGATTGTAGAGATGGTTGCCTCTCACCCATCCCCTACTTCCTTTACTGTTTGAAGATGTGGACGATCGATAAAGCTGATCACCGTCCCGTAAACCATTAGGTAGGCCCTCATATTGAAGCCGGATATCCAATCTTGATGGAGGTGGCGAAAAGCTAGTGTTTGTTCGCCAGTATGGCTCATGTGTGCCCACAGACCAGTCCCCACTGGCTGCATGTGATCCACGTGGCCTTGCAGCCACACAACAGAGAGACCCCGTTTTAGCTATTTTCTGTATTACTCCAGAAGCTAATATCTTAACCTTTTAAAACGGGACGATGATCAACTGAAATGAATCTGATAGTGTCTACCATGTCAGCTCATGATTCCATCAAGGAATTAGGTTCACCGAATACATAAATGTCTGCCACTGGTGCTCGAAATACAAGGCAGTATTGTGGCCAAGAAGGACACAGAATTCAACACCGGCGAGTGAACAACTTACCCTCCTAGTCAGGGTAATTATGTCTCCTTCAGTGTCACTGTCCAGGAAGAATTTGAATCCATCCTGAAGAATGTGTAGCTATGCCTACAGTAACCAAATTTTGATAAGAAACTATAAGGAATCACAGAGGAAATTCCGGCATATAAAGGAAAACGGAAAAACAATCTCATAGGGCTAAAGATGAACAAAGAAATTAAGGTCCTGAGAATCTCAACAAGAATGCCATTGCTAGGGACTCAGATCATGGCTCCAAGGCAATACCATTGGTGTCCTAATTAACAACAACGATCAACAATCTTGAATAGCTCGCAATTTCGGGTTTAGGCAGTCATGACCTTGCGCAGAGTAGTTTCTGGAATTTCTGAGCAGGACTGGGGAAAAAACATGAGGAAACAACCCTTCTTCCCCTCAGCTTTCACCATCTCATGCTAACAACATGCTTTGGCAAAATAAAGCCGAAATTTACACTGAAAAACCTATCACAAAAAATTCCAAAAATGACAAAAGAATTGAAAGCCCCCAGGTGTCTAAACAGCTGAAGTCAGCACTAACAGCATTCCAGCACGAGTCACCCTCACCAAGAGATTACCAAAGGGGAAAAAATTATAACTTAACAGCAAAATCAGTAAATGGCTACCCAAGAACTATTTCCGGAGGCCGAAGCAAACAGACCGGCCAAAGAAGTCGAGCACATTTTAGAAGATAAACACTAGCCAAAGCGAAATCAACACCATTCGAGCTAAATAGCTCGAGAAATTACTAAAAGGACGCCCATATAAAAAGCAGTAAGATGGAGCCAACACTCACCAGTGCGATCGGTCATCGAGGAAGAAGGGTAAGACAGAGAGAGAGAGAGAGAGAGAGAGAGAGAGAGAGGGCGGGTCATGTGGAGAAATGCAGAGCTTGGGGATTCATCATTTGAGGAAAACGAACACGAAACCGCACTCAAGGAAGAAAAGCCCTAACAGTTGCAGAGCGGAGAGAAAAGGAGCGGAGGTGTCTGGCGTCATTTGCATTGAGGTCCCCCATCTTTTACATATTTCCGCATATTCCCTGTGCTTCCCCAATTGGTCTTGGCTTGTTCTTAACCTCAGATTAACGTACTGACCATCCTAAGTATCACGAACCAACTCGACAGTTGCTTGATTAGACATCTCCAGAAGTCGCATTAAAGTCATTTAAAAGATACAACAAAAAAAATGTTTTTGGTCAAAGATACAACAAATTGGTTGGCTTTTGTTCACGGTGTCATCATGTTTCGAGGCATCTAATTTTTCCTTTCACTAGCACAATCATTTTTCAAAATATTAGATTCCTTGATGTTTTACAGGGATGACTCTACTCGATTATCTAGATCGAGAGCTCGGGCAGAGTCAGCATCTAATTCTCATTTTGTTGCTATTCTCACCATGTTAAATATCAAAAAGGATTTTATTTGATATTTTCACCATGTTAAATTTAAGCCTTCATGACAAGAACAATCTGTTCTCTCTTCTACACTGGCTTAAAACGCAAATACATGCGAGTGTGGTGGCAAAAATGAAAAACCCCACAAAGAGAGTAAAGGTCGGGCTCGAGTTAACAATGGTTTTGACAGCTGTGAATCATCATTGACGTTTCAGGACCGAAATTTGAGATTAAAAGTTGTTTTGGACTTGTTTTAAAATACAAAGATGTAAATAATTTTTTTCCCATTCATGCCATGTTAAGTCTTTGTCAAGGGACTGTGCTCAAAAGTCAAAACAACCAAGCACTGTCGTCTAGCCCCTCATGATTCTTGTTCCTATATAAATGCGCCATTTTTATCTTCTGGGGGCAAAGCTCTTTAAAAAAAAAAACTTTATGAAAGGGGAAAAAAAAAACTTTATGAAAGCATCCGACCGTGAAAAAAAAAAAAGAAAAAACTTTATGAAAGGAAAAGCGTGCCTAGTGCTGTCACAAATGACAGGACAAATCGAGATTTAGCACGACTTTATCAGACGCATGAATGCTGTACCATAAAAGATGCACATAAGTTCATATTTATCAAAGTGGATCTGCTTCAGTGCAGTGGTTTGATGTGGTTCATCAACTGCATTAATGCTGCGGTAAAAGGTCTCTTTTTCCACGGGTCACGCAATTTACAAGAAAAAAAAAATCAAAAAGTCAAAAATCTATACCAAATCGATTATAAACCTTTAATTAGATCAACTTAGTACTAAACCTTTTTACATTAATATCAATTGAGTCTATCTGCTTTTAAAATGAAAATTGTTGACGTGAACAATGATCTCACGTGACATGTGTGGCACTGAAGTTGACATTTAATAATTGAAAAGAAATAAAATTCAAACGAAATATTACATGTCGATGTTAGCTCTAATAGTGTCGTGTACGACGATCGGCGTCACATCAGCAATTTTAACATCACCTTTATTTTAAATCAGTTCAGCAATTTCAATATATTGGAATAAAATCAAGATTTTTTTCAACGTACTGAAAAGGACAAAGGGGCGACGAGAGAAGGGATAAAATCCATCAGATGACCGCGAAAATTCACAATCACAAGGCATTCGTTCAAGCTGTAGTAAGCAGGGGCACCAGTGCTCGGTCCTTCTCGGCTTTAAGCTCAACCGAAAGGAATAAATTAAAAGTGCCGGCCAATACTTACAAAAGGAATGATTCTTGCAGATGTTTTCCATGAACAAACAAGTGAGAACACATCCAGCCATCCTACAGAGATGTCAATTCTTGTCGGCGCATCCTATTTGTGTCCGTTGTTATTATGTTGACAAGAACATTCCGGCATGATGGAAGATTACTTTTCATTGAGAACGAGTCAAATCATGCCGGTTTCCAGATGGCCACACTCGCGATATGTTCGATTCGGATGTCTCTGAACGCACTCGTCAGCAGTCCAGCAACCACAATGCAATTTTTCTTTTTCTTAGGCTTTAAGCATGATTCGGTTACTTCTGGTTCTGGTCATAAGACAGGAAGAATAAGACTGAGGAGCATGTTTGGTATCAACAGCCAGTATCAGTAACTGGAAGAGAGTCAAGGGTGTTACTTTTGCAGACAATAGCCTAGTTGCAAAGACATCTCGAGTCAGTAGTTTTTCGTGAAGCAAAAACCATTCCACATACTCGTTATCTTCTTCCAGCTCGTGCTGATCAAGATCCAGCTCAAAGTCAGACAGGCACAAGAATGTGCTACTGCGTCGATACATACACTATATTATGGGGTCATAAGGACAGAGTGCACCTACTTAAGGCCAAAGGACTTGTAGCATTCTTCATTATACACAAATGTAGAGACCTATATTTCCTATGTTGCTTCTCCCAGATCGAAACTATCCTGAAGGGACCAGACTAGCAAACCCAGGTGGTAATTTCACATGCTCGCTGCTTCTCTATAAACTGGTGGTTGTTTAGCAGCACTACTTGTTTGCAATCCCATAAATATGAGAGTTTATAAGGGTGGCGTTAGCTAAAAAAGCTGTGCCAAGCTCGACGCTAGAGAATCCAGCCTCAGATATGTTTTTCCCTGTGTCCCTAGTAAGGTGACACCCACCAGCAACTGCCTGCTGCAAGGGATCGAGGATTCTTTGGAGGAACTTGAGGATCGTTCCATCTGAATTAATCAAATTTTGAACAACAAATATCAACGCTAAAGCATAACCAAGTATCCAAAGTGATGTCAACTCAAACTTCTTGCGTTTCATGCAACAACTGTTCAGAAGTTGTCTGGGCTCGTACCTTTTGCAGCCACATGCTCCACGAAGATGAACGAACCACCTGGCTTAAGCACCCTCTTCACTTCTAAAGAGATTAAAATTAGAGGTCACCCTTTGAAGAGGACCCAATGGCCTCAACCCGCTAGCTATAACAAAGGAGTATGATCCTCCAAAATAAACAATGTTACACAACTCACATGCCAAGTTTTCTAGCTGCTATCTGAATATTGACACCTTGCTTGACTTTGCATACAGATGAGGAAGTCGAAAGAGAGGCTCAACACCTCAGGTTCTCACTATGGAAGTGCAGAAGTAGACAGATGGTAAACAAGGAGATCATAGCCTTTGCAGAGTAATTACCTTTCAGCGTCAGGTCAACATCACTGACAGAGCACAAGACGAGTGTTCCAACAACTGCTTCAACAGATGCATCCCCTAGTGGTACAGCCTCACCAACCTGGATGATATCAACCAAAGAGATTCTGATCTAAGAAAAAGGCATGATATACATTGGTTGTTGGCAGACAGAGGTCATATTCGGCAAATATAATCCTCGGTATTCAGATTGACTAAGCCCAATGAAGCTAGCCACGGCCATTTTCCCACTCTTGATCCATCCCCTCACCAGATGTAGTATCTTGCCAACTAAGTTCTTCAAGGTTTGGACGGTCTTCTTTGCAGGTTGACAAATTGTTAGGCCATTAAGGTTATTGGTAATTTGGTAGCATCTTGAAGACAAGAAAAAATTCACCTTCTACTTCAGAAAGCATCTTCATTCTGTATATTCGAGCAAAATTCACCGCACATAAGTTAGAAGAAACACTACAAATTCCTAAACACCCTATGCATTTTCAATGATTCCTGGACAAAACCTTCTTCTTTGTTTTTGGGGAATTATCACAAAGAATCTTCTTGTTGAAGCTTATATTATCCAGTTAACCATGGATCACTCAAGCCCAATTATCTCTGCTGGATATACCAATTCCAGTGACCACACTCTTCAAAAGTGCACAAATTCAAAAATAATAAACAATAAAAAAAGGAAATCGAATATCAGCAACTAGTATTGCCATTTTCATGCATTCATACTGCTTGGAGAAATTTGAAGTTGGGAGGTGGTAGACCAGCTGCTGCTGCTGCTGCCCGAGAATATCTTTCCATTGTTCTATTTGGGTCTATCCCGACAACATGGACATTGTTGTCATTGGCATAATACTTGAGATTAGGACCTGTTCCTATACCGATCTCCAAAACTTCCTTGACTTTTCCCTTCAATTTGCTGAATAGCTGGGACTTATACCCTGCAATCTTGCAAAGTAACAGAATGCAACCGCAGATAGTTATGTATGAACTCGAGAGACGAATCTTTTTCCAAAGGAGACAAAGATTGAGGCAACTCCGGTAATCTGAAAAGGGAGACTAACCTCAGCCTCATAAGCTTCCATATCCTTATCAAGGACCACAGCTTGCAACTCCTCATACCATTGAGGTCTTCGAGGGTGAAATTTATCCAAAATTGCCTATTTGCAGATAATGCAAGTTAAATGTCACATCCCCGTATCTGACAATCTCCGTGAACTCAATGGACATGAAAAATGGTTGGAATAAATTGATAGCCGGCCACATAAGAAGGCGACCTATTTGTCCAATAAACAAACTGTGTAGCGATGACTCATCCATTCATGGGTTGAGACTCACTCTTACATGGGAAGACGTCATAAGCTCCAACTAAAGCATGGACATTGATCATTTTCAAAGGGTGAACGAGGAGTCAGAACATTAAAGCGAGAGAACCTCCCTTTGATATTATACCGATAAATACGCAGATCGCTCACGTTCCAAACAGAATGAAATCAATGCCCAAAATCCAGCCATCCCAGTTCATCAATGACAGAACTTAATAAGGACAACGTGCTAACCACAACTTGCGGTCAAGGTCTTTTTATAAAATTCGAGACGTTATCATTGACCAAATCACTTTCCTGAATGGAAATGTTAGAGAGCAAGTTCCCACGACGGATTCTTGAATTTTGTTCACGCGGCTGGATCAGTTTCACTTGAAGAGCAACCGTACAGAATATGAAGTCGTGGTTTGATATTTACGGCGTTATATACCATCTGATTTCACCGACTTTCCTTCAACATATCGTGGCTTCTGATGGACCTGACATGAGACTATCGCCTACTTGATTTAAAAAACCTCAAGCTACGAGACGAATAAACTATCTGTATTCACCAAAATTTGATTTAAAATCCACGCTCGTGTAACGGAAACAAAAAAGTCGAAAACGGCATGCGTGGAAACCCGAAATGAAAACATCTCCACAAAGCTTTATAACTACGAGAGCGAGCGAGACAAGCATGCGTACCGCGTAATCAGAAGAAGAATTAGAAGCATTTGAAGGGCGAATCGGGATGAACGGCGATGTGGTCGATACAGCTGCCTCCATGAAGTGCCGTCTTCCGCAGCGGCAGAATCCGCCGCCACGCAACCCTTCACCGACGAGAGCTCGTTTCGGTTCGGAACCAGAGTTCTCGGCCACCGAAGGTGAAGCGGAGCGCGCGACTACATGATGGAGGAGAGAAGTTGTTCTGACGGGCGTTTGCGTGGAGAAGGTGGGAGCGTCGAACTTGGAGTTGAAGACGGAAGGCCAGGAAGAAGAAGAAGCAGGAGAGTGGAATATCCTCATCGTCATGTGTGGGAAGGCAGGATCAACGTTCCGCTAACAAGCCATGAAGATGAGAATCACTGTGCGACACGTGGCAAAACCAATCGTCCTTCGGTCCCACTTTCATAGATGGGCCCCTCCTTGTCATCACATCAAGGACCCATTCAATGGACGACACGCGGTTCCCTAATTCCACCTTCCCTTTCCTCCTCCCTCCCTCCCTCCTCTTCTCCGTCTCTCTCCCTTCTTTTGAAGCTCTCCCCGACTCACCTCACCCACCTCTCTCTCCTTTCTGACTCGTAAAATCGAACGACGACCACCACTCGCCGCCGCGATCCTCGCTTCTGGGGACTCCTCATTACCTCTCTCTCGCGCGGTCCCAACGGCCCACGCCGGTCGCAGCTACTGGAAAAGGACGGAGGCTTGGTGGAGTTGGGGTCGGAGGGCTCGATGGCACGAGCTTCCCTTTGAAGAAGAGGTCGTCGGCCGGAGAGAGAGAAACAGATGACGAAATGTTCGCGTCCGTGCAGTCGTGGCTCTAGCCGGATGAGAGAGAGAGAGAGCAACACAGAGAAAGATGTCAACTGCTTCGCTTTGGTCTTCCACGCTATAGTCTCAGATCAGTGGGCTCGAAGGAGGTCGCAAGCTCCAGTGATCTTCTCTTCGTCGACCGAGCAATGTCGCTTTAACCAGGTACTGCCTCCTCCTCCTTAGTCTTGGCATTGAAGTTATGGCTGCTTTTGTCGGTGGAGCTTAAGTTTGGAAAGGTGTTCTTTGAGAGCGTACTGTTCTTTTGGAATTCGAGATTGTCTAGTGCTTAAATATGTGTGGAAATAGTATAATCTCCGGAGGGAAGTTGTTTCGACGGGTTAACGAAGTGTTTATGGCGATTCGATTGAGTATGATTCAGGAGACGAGATAAAGTAAATAAAATCAGTTCACTTTCCTTTTCTTTTAAACTGTGTAGTAAGAGTGTGATGTGATTTGCCGTTTGAAGAAATTTCTCAGTAACTATCTTGAGGATTTTAGGCTGAGATTTTCTTTTGATTACTTGGATTGAAGTTCAGGCGCCATTTCTTAGAGAAAATGCAAATCTGAATTATCATACTGAAGGTCCATCTATATTTGTAGTGATTGATTGACTGTTACTTAGGCCGATAACTCAAAGTAGAAGTTTTCTGTGAGTTTCTCTTCCTCTAGCTTCGTGATCGTACTAGTGATAACTGTCCCAATCCTCTGTATATAACCTGCCCTACAAATGCGTCTTTTTACTGAAATTTGGTTTCTGTTATCTTAATTTGAAGTATGGGAGCTAAAGCTGGAGTTGTCCTGAACACCCATACCCACTAAGTGCTATATAATATTTTCTTGATGGTGAGTTTACTGTTTTTTAACTTTGGTCGTGAATTTTCCTTTTTTATTGCACGCTATGTTCTTATTATCTCTTTCCACTAAGTCCTGTTTGGAAAAATTTGTGGTTTCTTCCATGGCTCAACAAAACATAATGTGCATTTGGAGATGCAACATATAGACCGCTATACCTGACTTTCATGTCAAATTTGTTTAGTCATGATTCATGTTCGGTTACTGGAACAATGTACTGTTTCCATAGTTTTCTGAATGTTGCATCCTTTATGTCTTTGTATTTTGTTCTCTAATACACTATCCTAGTTTATAAGTTGGATAACTCTCTAACCTTATTTTTTGTTGTACAGCTTCTCCGGTAACAAAGGCTTGGGTGTACCTTCTTTGCCTGCATGTCCTCTATTTTGGGAAAATAGCGGCTTGTCCACTGGTGGTAAAATTGCCATAGCTTTAGCATGTCTTGTTGTGTTCTCTCTGCTGCTTTTGGTGCTATACATATGCTACATAAGAGAGGGGGGGGGGGGGGGGGGGGGGGAGAATGGTGAGGAATGATTATGACTTTGCGCTACCTCATGAATTGATGTATAAGTTGATGTTTGAAACCACTGTTTTATCATCTCAGATATTTTTTCTCTTTCGCACACTGTGTTCTGCATGTTCAAGCTAACCATTTTCTAAGGAGAGAAAGCTGGATCTGCTTGATATGCCTAACTGTCTTATTAAACCAATATATCCCTTTGCTTTGCACACTGTGCATGATACTCCAAATATGCTGAGAGACGTACATTGGCTGCAGCTTCTTGCTTAGCATTTCTGATTATGGTTATCACCTTATATGCATTTTTCTGAGGATGTTAGAACTTCTATTTTTTGGAATCACTATAAACGGCGGATCTTAATTCTTCTAGGCTCAGATTGATATGTTATATTACGGATGGAAATGGGTTATTTGAGTTTTAAAACAGCAATGCCACTCTTTGCATGTGTTAATTTCTGAAATTTAATGTTTGAAGATGGCAGTTATAAACTAATAATTTTCCCATCCCTTTCTCATCATCAAATGAAGCTTGCTTCTCAGGAGCTTGTTCTGCTGTTTGCCTTTGCTGATTATATCATGCTAATGAATTTGAGGATTGTGTCTCCTACGGGGATGAATTATACTCAATGCAGGGGTGGAGACAGCTTTGGCCAACTTATTGTTTGTTCCTTAGCTTTTCGACATTTTTCTTTCTCACATTGGGCAAGAAGGTTGGTCTTCGATTGCCCTGGATTGCTCGTGCTGCATTGCTCTGTCTCATGGAGTCTCTTCCTAATTCGCATGCAAAAACTCCAGCTAACAAAGGTTAGCTTGTGATTAGTCCGTTAATTCACACATTTAAGGTTATCCAATGGCTGAATCAGAGGTAATCATGTACTCATACTATGCGAAAGATATTTGCTTTCTCAAGAAATGGATGAGATATCATTTTGCTTGTAAAAGCACTATGTTAAATGCTTTTTGTTCTTGCAGCATGAATCTGCCCAGCACGATTGTCAAATTCTTTTGCACAGTGAAAAAAAAAGGGCAGCCCGGTGCACGAAGTATCCCCGCAAGGCGAGGGTCCAGGGAAGGGCCCCACCACAAGGGTGAAAGGAGGCAAGCCTTACCTTGCATTTGCAAGAGGTCGCGTCCAAGGCTCGAACTCGTGACCTCCAGGTCACACGGCAACACCTTAACCAGATGCGCAAATCATTTAAGTGGGGATTCTTTTGCACGGTGAAAGATCAAATCATTTAAGTGGGGGAGATTGTCAAAGTGTTCTGAACCATTTTCATTGCATGCGAATGGAAAATCCAATGTTTTTCTATGCTGTACAGGTAGATCAAGATTGTAGAGTGACGAATCTATTTTGGAGAGATAGTTTGTCCAAATTTGACTATGATTGATTCGGTGATGTGATGATTTTTGATACCACGTATCGTACTAGCAAGTATAACATGATATGTGTAGCTTTTGTTGGGATTAATCACCATGGGAGGAGTACTTTGTTTGGCTGTGCATTTTTGTTGGATGAGACTGCAAATTCATTTAGTTGGTTATTTGAGGTGTTTTTGAAGTCTATAGGAAATAAGGTTACAAAACCATTTTTAGTTATCAAGATCAAGCTATGGCAAAAGCCATTCGAAAGGTTTTTCCGATTGTTCAACATCGTTTATGCACTTGGCACATTGGGAAAAATGCCAATCAAAATATTCCATATCTTTACAATAAGTGGAGGTTTAAGGATAAATATTTCTCAAAACTTATGTATAAATGCAAATCAGAAGATGAATTTGAATCTACGTGAAGAATAGATTTTCTTTTGTGATGCAACCATCATACATCATGTCGCCGGGGATTATGAATAGATTTTGCCTATTAACTAGTTAGGTATTTATTGTGAATATCATTTTAGATCACGGTATTGTTTCAATTATCGCAGACTATTCTAATTTTTATTGGTAATGGTTTCATGTCGATAGATGCTGGAGTACTATAATTGAGTTCATGGAAGCATTTTGAGTTAGGTACAACTTGCCTTACTTGGTGAGCTGAGATTATTTGAGATAATTTTAATGCAGGCACATTATGTAGTAAACTGTGTTTTCTTCTAAATAAATTATTAATTCCTTTGTACAGAGGTCATCAAACTCTTTTCAGGATCCTCGGATGAATGAATTGAACGATCCCGAGTGCATAGATAATGCATGGTGTCGCACCATAATTCGTCAGAATGTGGGAGATAGCAGCATGGTCCTTGCTTTTTGTGCTTGTTAGAATTATCAAGAGGCTTGATTGTGGAGTGGTAATGAGTAAGGTCGATCTTCGGAGCTTAGGTCAGAGGCGTTGGACTTGGTGGAACTTAAAGTAAGCGACATTGTTGAACAAGTGTACTCTATTCTTACCATCCGCTGCCTTGGCAGTCTCTCTGCGGATGGAAAGAAGAGATATGAACAAGCTAAAGGGAGAGCTTATTGAAAATCTTAGAGAACCAATCCTGAGCTGAGACAAAATTCACAGTGAAAATTGTCGGCCATATTAACACCGAGCCAACCAATCATGCATATCATATGAACTGTCGGTTAAGCCTGTATGTGTTTAGCAGAAATTAATAATGTGCTGGTTCACTTTAGCGACAGAAATATTTGCAGCCACGTTGAATACTAGGGTGCCCAGAATGCATATTATCCTTCTTTGTCGGTTAAAGCATTTGAGCTTTGTGTTGGTAACTTCTCTTCTGGCAGGTTCAAGCATCAATAGGCATGCCTTGTTACTTACTTCCCCCATTCCATCATTTTAAATTTGTTAGGGTGCCCAAGGATAATATACGCGTTTTGGAAAATTTACCAAAAAAAAGTCACGAACCTATTATAATTGTGTCAATTCCGTTATAAATCTTTTTTTTTTTTTGGCCAATTCAGTCCTAAGCAAGTTTCATTTGTGCCGAACAGTCCATTTGGCTAGTTAGTGCTGACGTGGACTTTTTTTTTAATAATATTTAAATTTTTTGTAATTTTTTCTTTTCTTTTCTTTAGTTTATTTTTTCCTAGACCCTAGGGCTGGCGGCCCTCGTCCGCTGACCAATGTGAGGAATATGAATGGACTTTGAAGCATCCAGTATATTTCAACTACTAGGACGCCTAGTTTGGTTCTTCTGGGATGTCTTTGAAATGTCTTAGGTAAAATCGCATACTTCTAGAATTTAAAGTCTCGTGATTTGTTAAGGAATTAGCGCTGGGTAATGCACTCAAAAGATCTTTAAGAAAACAATCGGAGATGTCCATTTGATTCAGCTGGCAACAATTCAATAGAATTCAATTCAAATCCTTCCCGAAGATTATCAAGCAATCAGTCATATAGATCAAAGTACTAGAGGCGCGTATAAATTACGTTTACAGGGCCTTACATTCATTGGCTGTGCCGACTCAACCATCTACTTCGATCCATGGGATGACTCCTAGTCCCTGCCACAAAGGAGAAGGCAAAAAAGTTCCACGATATTTTTGAGAAAAATTATTGAAAAAATCCAAAATCGTTTAATTATACCAATTGAGTTTTAAACCTTTTCAAATTTTGCCCATTGAATCCATTCGGCCAATTTTGATCGGAAATTTGCTGATATTGGCGCCAACTATCCTACATGGCATGGTCAGCACTAACGTGGACAATTTTTAATAATAGATTGAGAACTTTTTGGACAACTTTTATGGAGGCATAAATTGTTGTGAATAATGAAAATATTTGTAAATATTTGCCGATTATATTTAGAGACATATTTTTCCAAATCATTCATTTTTCGCAAAACGAATAGAACCTTACTTTGGAATGAAGGCGTGGATGAGTAGATTCACTTGTATTAGTTGCTTGATCCTTATTTGTAGAATTCTCTCTCTCTCTCTCTCTCTCTCTCTCTCTCTCTCTCTCTCTCTCTCTCTCTCTCTCTCTCTCTCTCTCTCTCTCCGCAAAAAACTTAAATGATTTTGTTAGTTTTTTTCTCTTATTAAAGACCGCCTTCTTGCACAATCCTCACATGAGGTCCTTATTTCAAATAAAATTGGCGTTAGTCTCATGTCAGGTAAAGGTAGTGAGTTCAGATGTGGCAAATGACATGGTAAATTCGAGTGACACTGATTCAACCACGTGAAGAAAATTCAAGAATGCGTCCTAGGAACTTGTTCTCCAACAGCTGCATTCAGAACAGTGATTTGGTCCATGATCACGTCTCGAACTTGATAAAAGATCGTTCCTACCGCAAGTTATGGTTTAACATATCGTCCTTGTTGAGTTTAGCCTTTACCAGACGAGAGTAGACTGACCCCTACTGTAAACAAATAACTCAAAAACGATTAACATTGTTTTTGTCCTGCAGGTGAGAAAGACTAAAGGTGTACTGGTATATGTGTTGCCAGTGATACTAGCAGACGATGGTTGCAAATACGTCTCGCCGGCTCATCACTCATCAAAGTGCTTGTGGAGTTCAACTGCCTCATGTCTGGTTCACATTATGTCAACTACAGAAGGGAAATGAAACCCCGGCTCGACCAAAATGACTCAGCATAGCACATCATGCAGCTCATCCTGACAGCTTTTCTCCTCTGAAGAATGATCTTTCTTGCTACCATCCTCTCCTTTGTGGCTCTCATCTTCTGGATCTTCGCTATGGTAGCCATTCCCTGTGACACACGAACAAGGGACTAAGAAACCCACAATTACCGCTCCGAATTGGAAGAAAAGGATTTTGACAAGTTGAGAATCTGGTTCCCTCATACCAATCAACCTATTAAGGTCATCTGGACCTGAAAATGCATTTAGGACTATAGGAGCTAGAAATTTTCTGCACTTGGTTCTTCATACATGGAAAAAGTAAATATGGATGCCTCCTTATAATTGTTCAGAAATCAACAGAAAACTTCATGCTCTCTTTGAGCGGTGAACCCTCTTCTAGAGGATGTTATTTTGTCTAAAGTATAGTTTGACAGATCCAATATTCTTTTACCTTCATTACCATCATCCGCAGGTGCATATGCTGAACGCCTTGACCTTCCTTGGTAATGTGGGGTGGGCTGATTATAGCAAAAGGATAAAGAGAAGTAAGAAGACGAGAAAGTAACTGTAAACCTATTATAGCATGACAAAACCCGAATTGTGTATATGCATCACCCATACATGTGAGATTGTCCTTTCTGCAAGCCAAATCTTCGCCATAAATGAATGTTCATGTCATCCTACTGTTAGCATTTTACAGCACATGTTCTCGGCAGGAATTGGTGATTTCAAGTACACAAAAATAGAATTGAAACAAAGAAAGAAGGAAGAAGATGATGAATAAAGAAAGAAAACCAGCATCAACCATGGCATGCATCAACGTGTAAAGGGAGCAAGGGTATCAACTACAGACCAGGAAAATTGAGGCCACACATAAGGTTCAAATAAGTATTTAACACTGCAGATGTAAATATCTAAGATCATGCATAAAGTTTTCCTTGTTTGAGAAACATGATGTATCTTCATTGAAGGAAACTTCAGTAACCACGGCATTCACTTAGCAAACTTCATATGACCTTTTCTCTCTTCTATCTAAGATGTGGTTGGAGGTCTCAGTCCCAATACACACAGTGAGTGCTTGGTCCTCGACATATTTTAAACAAGTTTAGAGATTTTCAGAATGCGCCTATGATGATCTGCATGGCTGCTTGCTTAGACAAAATAGGTTGCAATTCTGGTAGATGTTCAGCATACAAACTGCAACTTTATCGTAAACGACAAGTACCTGCAACTTGGGTCGGAGAGCTTCAAGCGGCCCTTTGGGCTTCTGTGCTCCTTGCTGCAATCGGTCAATGAGGATATTAAACATTAGACCTAACTATCAGTATTTATCCAAAGGTGATATTTGAAGAAGCTTGAATGAGCTACGAGTACCTTACCCAAAGCCCAGTCAGCAGAATCAAAGAAAGCGTGTTCATGGTCCTGGAGAACACATTTTTTCAGCGGGTACTAGCCTTAATATTGCTGAAGTATATCATTGTGGAGAACTTAAGAAGTGGAAGAGGGACGAACAGAACATACCTTGGAAATCAATGGAGGCTTCTTAGGTAACAGGCCCCCATACTTTTTCTTGATTATTTCCTCCTATAGAAGAGGCACTTTCAAGATAAAAGAGTCCACACAAACTTTACCCAAGACCAAGATCCAAAAAATATTGGTATAGAAAACAGAGTACATGTTATCATTCATCTTAGCTTAGGAAACTACTTATACTTTTCTCTGGTTAGATGACTTGAGAAACTAAAAGAGAGGGAAAAAAGAAAGGCATACACAACTGAGCTGCATTCTTAGTGCACTTAACATATCATCACAAATTTTGTGTCTTTGGAAAAGTTGCATTGCGGCTACAGCTAAACTAAACAAAGTTTAATATACTGTCTCCCCCCTTGTACAAGCATCTGGGCATGATCCTCAACTGAACACGGAATGCACAAGCAGCAATTAGTCATACCTCCTTTTCTGGGGAAGGTGCGGCATTCTCTTCACTCACGTCTGAATCTACCATATCTTTCATAGCAACTTCACCATCAACATCATTTTTAGTTGTACAATCAGTAAGCACTTGGTCCTGTGAGTCCTCAGCGGTCGCACCCGACATTTTATTGAATGGGTAATAGCTGCAACGATGACGCAGATGTACCAAACAAGTCAGGAAAAACACGAACATCGTCACCACATAACAGGATAATCAATTTTTATCTTTTCATACGTCAATACCAGAAGGGACAATGTTCATCCAATTACTGACTCACCACTCACCCAATAGAAAGAAGAAGATAATTTGTTCAGAAAGAAAGCAAAAAAAGAGAAGCGTGAACACAGCAGCATCAAGCTAATATCAGAAGAAATCAACGGAACATCCACCCGGGTACACCCACATTTAGAGTCATGGATGCTACATATGACTACACAGCGTCGAAAAATTTCCGTACGATTAACTTAGCAAACCAATAGCTGCACTCAAACCACGGCATCTCCGACCATCCAGCCTCTCTTACTCAAATTTGAAAACATTATCCGAGCACTGAACATTCCACCAAAACAAAAATAAAAAGCGACTCAGACGACAGATCACTATGCCACATCATGGGTTGATCTTCTGTGTCGTTTCACATTTGATCCGAGAGCATCCCGGTAATGAAATTTCACCTTCTCCCGCTTCAAGCTGGAAAATCACACTCATAACACGTCTTCAGCTAAATACGGTTCGTCCCCGTTCGTCAGTACGGAACGGCGAAAAAAAACCTCCAAACAAAGGGAAATCTTCGGAGCTTGCACGAACCAGCGACTTTCTCGAAACTAGAAGCGAGATTACCTGGTCAGAAAGAGCTCCAACGAGAAATCGGAGGTGGAAGATTGTAAGGATTCGAACGTGAAACCATTTGAAATGGAAGATGAGAGCATCGACGCCGAGACACCCGTAAAGCACAAGAATAAGATGCCTTCTCCGCCTGAATGCCACGCCACGCGCGTTTAGCTTTCGGATCCCAGCGCGGGATTTTGCGCGATGATTGATGACGTCACAGTTTCGTCATGGCCACTTGTCACAGGACAGACCGCGAACTGCGCAGCACTTGGGCTTGTTTTGTACACTTACGTTTAGATTAGAAGGTTTCATTTCGCGCTATTTAAGGTAAAATGAATTTTAGTTAATTCTTTCTAGATGAAATAAATAACAAAAAACATATAGGGAAAATTTCAATTCAACGGATCAAAACTTCTCATTTTATTACATATGCCTGAAGTAAATATTATTTTCAAATAATGATATGAAGTGCTCAAATCAAATTATCTTACAAAAAAAAAAGCTTGACAAAAGGTATTTTGACCTTTTGCTTTTTTACATTTTATCCTTTTTTATTTATTTTTTTTTCTCCCCTTGCCCTGATCATCGCCAGCCTCAAGCTCGGGAGAGGATAGCCTTGTCTAAACTGACGTCAGGCGACCCTGGCCAGCGCCGCCCTCAACCTCCGTTAATCTCTCTAATGGCGATCACGCTCCTCCGTTTACCTTCTCATTCCTCCTTCCTTCACGTAACACTCTCCGTCTCTCTCCTTGTGAATTGAGACTCTGCGTAGTTCAACGGATCATCTAGGCTTCTTTGGGCTTACTTTGTTTTCGGTACATTGTTCTCGCATTCGTGGAAAAATCTCTCCTTTTAAGCTTCGGATTCGCATTTTGGCATCGTTTGTCGGTCCTTTGATCGATCGTTCACGTTTTACGTATACCGACTTTTACGAGCTCGAGGCAAATGTTGGGAGGTAAAATTACCGGCAAGTGTTTTTCGTGCTTTGGACCAGTTTTGAGTCACTTGTAATTAAATTAACGGCATTTGATTGACGTTGTTGTGCTCATGAGCGACCCTTGCCTGACATCGGCAATGGGGCCCTTGCCCTCTGGCCATATCTTTTTTTGAAATAATAAAAGTATTTCATATTTTTATTTGAGAAAAATAAAGGCACTTCATGTCATTATTTAAAATTTTTTTAGATATAAATATAAAAAATGATAAAAATAAATAAAAATAAAAGATCTCATTTGCGTTTATAGTAGGGTTATTTATTTAAATTAGCTCGTTGGTCTTCATTTTGATATCCCGATTAATCGAGTCAAGCTCACCAGGATCATATGTCAAGGCTAAAAAAAAAAAATGATAATGTAATATATTTGCTCAACATTTTATTGGATTACTTTCCGCTTTGAGATGGAGTGCTTGCATATTTATATAAGAGTCTCCATGGTTATAAACATTGTTTTCATCTCTTATTTGATGGTTATAAGATCTATTTTCACAAAGTTTCACCTACTCAATCCGAATATCATGATCTAGCGGTGTTTCGCGACCCTCTAAAAAAAGTTTTAAATTTTAAAGGGGTTAACGGATTATTAGGTTAATTAGATTTGACTAACCTAACGCGGACCCTCCCAAGCCCTACCGAATCGCAACTTTGGTTTTTGTTTAAATGATTTTGAAATTTGGAGTCGCCACTAATCGTTCTTGGTAGGTCGATTAGAAACCTAAATAAATTAGCGGGAGAACTAATTTATTCCTGCGAACCAGAGACTATGAGCTCGGGGACTTGGTTACACTAGTTAATTAAAACTAATGCCCTTTCGGTACCTTAATTTCATGGATATCCTAATTCAGCAACTCAGGCTTGGTTTATTCCAAAGGCTCTAGTAGGGTATTCTCTTTTGTATTTTCACTTTTTAAATAGGATGCATGGATGGTATATATTTTTATTTGTTATATTTTTTTAAGTGTTAAAGATTCCCTGAAACCGAAAGAGGGAGTATGTTAATGACTTCTGTGCAGTATTACGACCTATTCATTTTTTGGGTCTGATGATTCAAAAATTAAATTATAGGAAGTACATAACAGTGAATAAACACCTCCAATGGGAGGCCTAGCATTGGCTTGGCTCTTCCCTTTGGGATTTAAGGTACAGGTATTTAAGTTGCAAGTATTTAAACTACTGTAAGTAAAAACCTCCAATGGGAGGCTAAGCATTGACTTGGCTCTTCCCTTTGGGATTTAAGGCACAGGTATTTAAGTTGCAGGTATTTAACTACTGTAAGTAAAAACCTCCAATGGGAGGCTAAGCATTGGCTTGGCTCTTCCCTTTAGGATTTAAGGCACAGGTATTTAAGTTGCAGGTATTTAACTACTGTAAGTAAAAACCTCCAATGGGAGGCTAAGCATTGGCTTGGCTCTTCCCTTTGGGATTTAAGGCACAGGTATTTAAGTTGCAGGTATTTAACTACTGTAAGTAAAAATCTCCAATGGGAGGCTAAGCATTGGCTTGGCTCTTCCCTTTGGGATTTATGGTGCAGGTATTTAAATTGCGGATGGACTTTGTCCTCTCCATTTTGGGGTATGAATTCTTTAAAATGAAATACAACGAATTGATTCAACAATTTGAAATTTGTGCGCGCTTGAGGACTCCTCCAAGCCGATTTTGTGCTTCCATAGGGTTGACCATTGATATAGAGCTGCGGCTTCCTAACATAAAATAGAGTGAAGTGTCAGTATACAAAATATGTGCTAATCTGCACCTAAAACCAGAAGAGTGGAAAGAGTACTTATCTCTCGTTTTTTTGGGAGGGATTTCTATAATTGATTTTCGCTCTCTATGTTCCCAATATAGAGAGTTTCTTTTGAATTAAGAGGGACTTTTAGTCACAAATCAGTTGAGAAATCGGTGGACAGCTTAGGAGCTTGTTTGGGCCGATTTTTGCATCTCTACGAGATTTTTGCTGTTGACATAGAGATATCGTTCTCCTGACATAAAATATGGGAAAAGATGGGATATGGAGAAAGTGTATACAATTTGTGCTAATTTGCGAGTAAAACCATAAATAAATAAAATAATAAAAACACTTAGCTCGAATTTGCTTGCTCATTGACGAGGATGAACTCTTGATTTATATTGATCGATGAAGGAATTTGTGATGATAACCCCTAGCTTTAAACTCCCATCATCTTCAAAATTCTCTCTCTTTTGGTATTTTCTTTCTCTCAAATTTTTCTTTAATCTCCCAAAACTCTCTCAAACATCCAAAATTTTCTCTCCAAAAAAATTTCTCTCTCAAGCTCACTTCTTCCTCCTTTTATAATCTACTCATCTATCTCCCATTCTAATTTTTCCACTGACTCTATCTCCCATTCTAATTTCTCCACTAACTCTTCTTCATTTTCATCTTCCATTCTCCATCTCTATCTCACATTCTAATCTCTCAACTAACTCTTCTTCATCTTCATCTTCCCTTCTCCATATTTATCTCACATTCTAATTTCTCCACTAACTCTTCTTCATCTACATCTTCCCTTCTCCATTCTTATCTTCCATTCTAATTTCTCTACTAACTCTTCTTCATCTCCATCTTCCCTTCTCTATTCTTATCTTATTTTCTCCATCCATTCTTCTCCAACTTCTCTTCTTCATCTCCTCTTCTCCATCTTCCCTTCTCTATTCTAATTTATCCACTAACTCTTCTTTTTGTTATTTGTAAAATAATCTTTCAAGAGTTAGGTATTTGCACTCTAGTCCTTGAATTTTAAGTATTTACAATTCAGTCCCTGAAAAAATATATTTCTTTAAGTCAAAATCTCCTCACAATTTTTGACACACCAAAATTTACCACATGTCAAATTTAAGCTCATTTCTTACCGCTGAAAATAATGTAGAATTTAATTAAAGCCCTTTTGCAAAATTAAGTCATTCTGGGTATAATTGGGGCAAGATGAAAATTTAAAATATTAGAAGATAATGTCACAACTCATAAAAAGTGAAAATTAAAAATAAGTTGACTCAAATTACATTTTTTTAGGCCCGATTCGAGATTATACTCGTGAAGGAACACGTGACTCGAATTGGATTTTTCTGAATTTACGATGGCCAATATGAAAATAGATTTAAAATAAAAATATTAACTATCTTTGTGTATTTTTTTGGCCTCAAATGTTATTTTTCCAAAAATTTCAAGTATTTTTGTATTTTTTTTAAAAAAAAATTAAAAAATATATATATAAAAAATATGAAAATTTATTTTTTGTTCAAAAATGGTTGCCTAGGCTTGGCCAAGACTTCCAAAGTTGATTTTGAAATTTTCTCATTTTTTCTTTATTTTTCATGAATTTTCGAAAATAAAAATACTAAAAAATACTGAAAATATGAAAAATCATTTTTTGGTCAAAATTAGTTCTCTAGGCTTGGCCAAGGTCCCCAAAGTTAATTTTTCAATTTTATGAATTTTTATGGATTTTTCAAAAAATAAAAATGCCGAAAAATACTGAAAATTTTTAAAAGAGAAAAGATGATTAAAAATCAGATGTCAACACGGTGGAGATTAAAAGTTCAACCTACCCAATCCGACGGCTCTTGTTTCTTCAGATCGATGGCTTGGCAATCAGTCCGCGTCACGCATTGATCCTGTTGAAAATAAAATTGATTGGGTTAATTAAGTTGGGAGTTTTTGTTTAAGAATTGAAGTCTGGTTTTTAATAGGTAGAATTAAGTTGATGGTTATGATGGTGGTGTTTGGTAACCGCCGAATTGCTTTAATTTGGGTATATGTTCAGTTTTTTGTTTTCCTTTAAATTGGTGTTTGTAAGGTTGAATCGTAAGAAGAGCTGAAGTTGTTGTTTTTCTCCTAAAATTAGATTGTGTTTTTCTCTTCTCGGCGAGCTCGAGTGTGAGGGCCCGTCGTTATTCCAACAAACTGGTATCAGAGCCATAGGATGTCGTTGGCTTTCCAGTATCCCCGTCTTACGAGGGACAACTATGACAGTTGGTCTATTCGAGTGAGGGTGATACTCGGGTCCCAAGGCGCTCGGGAAATCGTGGATGGCGGATTTGAGGAACCCGGTGAGGACGAGCCGTTGGTCGTCGTACAGGCGTACGAAAAAAACAAAAAGAAAGATCAACATGCTCTATCCATCATCCATCAGTGTTTAGACGATGCCATGTTTGAAAAAATGGCTAGTGCTTCAACTTCGAAGGAGGCGTGGAAAATTCTCAAGAATTCTCACCAAGGAGCCGATAAGGTGAAGAAGGTTCGGCTTCAGATGTTGAGGGGAGAATTTGAAGCTATTCACCAGAAGGTGTCGGAGTCAATTTCCGACTATTTCACGCGGGTCTTGTCCGTCGTCAACCAGATGAAGAGGAATGGTGAAGACGTGGAAGATGTTAGTGTGATCGAGAAGATTTTGCGGTCTTTGGATCGTCGCTTCGACCATGTCGTGGTGGCGATTGAAGAAACCAAAGATCTAGAGATGATGTCCGTTGATGAATTAAACGGATCACTGCGTGTGCACGAGGAGCGGATGAACAAATACAAGGAGCCGATTGAGCAAGCTCTCCAGGCCAAACACATGGTTGGTGAAAAGGGGAGTTCATTTCATCGTGGCCGCGGTCGTGGTCGAGGTCGTGGTTATCCACATGATCGCGCTCGAGGTCACGGGAAAAATCAGGAAGGAGAAAAATCCAATGAAGAAAAACCTCAAGAAAATCAACGAGGTCACGGTAGAGGAAGAGAAAAAGGACGCGGACGTGGATGAGGACGAGGAAGAGATGAATATGAGAAAGGGTACGACAAATCGCAGATTGAGTGCTACAATTGTCATAAGATGGGTCATTATGCTCGAGATTGCTGGTATGTCCATGATGCGTAAGTGGAGGCTAATTTAGTTGAGGAAAAAGAAGCGGAAGAGCCAACGTTGTTGATGGCGCTCGACCAAGAGGCTGATGGAGAAGGTAGCCAATGGTATCTCGACAACGGCGCGAGTAACCACATGTGTGGCGACAAATTAAAGTTTGTGGATCTTGAAGAGAAGGCGGCCGGAAGTGTCACGTTCGGAGACGCCTCTAAAATTCATATTGAAGGCAAAGGAACCATTTTGATTCGGTTGAAAGATGGTACTCACGAGCTTATTTCTGATGTGTACTACGTCCCTGAATTGAAGAGCAATATTTTGAGTTTGGGACAACTTATGGAGAAGGGCTACGAGATTCTTATGAAGGATCGTAGTCTTTGGCTACGGGATCGGAGTGCCAACTTGATTGCGAAGGTGATGATGTCGAAGAACAGGATGTTTTCGCTTCTTATTCAAACAGAGGAGCCGAGATGCTTGCAAATAGGCATGAAGGATCCCGCATGGTGTTGGCATATGAGGATGGGACACCTTAATTTTCGTGACTTGAAAATTATATCCGAGAAGAAGATTGTGAATGGGATGCCTTTGATCGACCATCCGGATCAGCTTTGTGAAGCGTGTCTACTTGGGAAACATGCTAGGAAAAGTTTTTCGAAGGAAACAACGTCAAGAGCGACGAAGCTGCTTGAATTAATCCATGCTGATGTTTGCGGACCGATCAAGCCATCGTCACTTGGTAAAAGTAATTATTTTTTAATTTTTATCGATGACTTTAGTAGAAAAACTTGGGTCTATTTTCTGAAAGAAAAATCTGAGTGTTTCGATGTTTTAAAGAATTTTAAGGCTATGGTCGAAAAAGAGAGTGGTTATGTAATTCGGTCGTTAAGGACCGATAGAGGGGGAGAGTTTATTTCTGGTGATTTTAACAATTTTTGTGAAGCGCAAGGGATTAGGTGGTTTCTCACAGTTCCAAGATCACCACAACAAAACGGAGTGGCCGAACGGAAAAATCGGACTGTCCTCAACATGGCCCGAAGTATCTTGAAAAATAAGAAGATGCCTAAGGAGTTCTGGGTTGAAGCGGTAGCATGTGCAGTGTATCTCATAAATCGATGTCCGACGAAAGGCTTGAAAGATCAAACCCTACTTGAAGCGTGGAGTGGAAAAAAGCCGGATGTCTCTCATTTGAGGATTTTCGGGAGTATTGCGTACAAGCATGTGCCGGAACAAGAGAGATCTAAGCTCGACGATCGTAGCGAAAAGTTTGTGTCCATCGGCTACAATAGAAAATCGAAGGGATATAAGCTCTAGAGTCCGATCAAAGGGAAGATTGTTGTGAGTCGTGATGTGGAATTTGATGAAGAAGGTTTTTGGAATTGGGGGTCACAAGAAGATGCCGTCGCTGAGTATTTTCCGTTTTTCGACAAGGACGTTCAAAGCGAGGAGTTGTTGCAGCCCGCAGCTTCTTCGACAACACAAATCCCTCATCGTAGTGTGTCATTGTCAGGTGAAAACTCTACTGGTAGGCCAAGAAGGATGAGAACTATCCAAGATCTGTACGAGAACACGAAGGTAATCGATGATGTCTCAATGTTTTGTCTTTTGTCTGATACAACGCATTTGAGTTTTGAAGAAGCAAGTAAGGAAGAAAAGTGGAGACAAGCCATGGACGAGGAAATTCGAGCCATCAAAAGGAATGACACGTGGGAACTTGCATCTCTTCCCACGGGTCAAAAGTCAATAGGCGTGAAGTGGATTTTTAAGGAGAAAAAGAATGCAGAAGGTGTCATTGAAAAATATAAAGCAAGGCTTGTCGTGAATGGGTATGCGCAGCGACATGGAGTAGACTATGAAGAGGTATTTGCCCCGGTAGCTCGTATGGAAACCATCAGATTTCTGGTTTCTTTTGCAGCACAAAAGAATTGGAGGATTTTTCAATTAGATGTGAAGTCGGCGTTTCTTAACGGTGTTCTTGATAATGATGTTTTTATTGAGCAACCAAAAGGCTACGTGGTGAAAGGGGAAGAAGGAAAAGTTTTGAAGTTGAAGAGGGCTTTGTACGGTCTCAAGCAAGCGCCGCGAGCATGGTATAGTCGGATTGATGCGTATTTTCGGGAGAAAGGTTTTGCGAGATGCCCTCATGAGTATACACTTTATGTGAAGATGGATAAAAACGGAGATAGTTTATTTGTATGCCTCTATGTGGACGATCTGATTTTTACAGGAAATAATCCGAGTCTCTTTGAAGATTTCAAGAAGGATATGGCACGAGAGTTCGAGATGACAGACATCGGCCTCATGTCGTTTTATCTCGGATTGGAAGTGAAGCAATCTGATAATGGAATTTTTATTGGTCAAGAGGCATATGTGAAGGATGTTCTCGACAGATTCAATATGTTGAATAGCAAACTAGTGGATACTCCAATAGAGGTTGGAACGAAATTGTGCAAAAATGATGAGGGGGAAAAATAGATCCGACGTTGTTCAAAAGTCTCGTGGGATGTCTAAGGTACCTAACGTGCACTCGACCAGATATTTTGTTTAGCGTTGGGATTGTTAGTCGTTATATGGAAGCACTCACGGTAACGCATTTGAAGGCGGCAAAGAGGATTTTGAGGTACTTGAAAGGTACTGTCGATTATGGATTGTTTTATTCATCGTCCGAGGAATTTCAGCTTATTGGATATAGTGACAGTGATTTTGCCGGAGATTTAGATGATCGGAAAAGTACAACCGGATTTGTGTTTTTTTATGGGGTCTAACGCGATTTCGTGGAGTTCGAAGAAACAGGCAATTGTTACGCTCTCATCTTGTGAGGCTGAATATGTTGCAATTACAGCGTGCGCTTGTCATGTTATTTGGCTAAGGAGAATGCTGAAGGAGATCGGCTTGCCGGAACATAGAGCCAGCAGAATTTTTGTTGACAATAGATCGGCTCAAGCTCTGGCAAGGAATCCAGTTTTCCATGATCGAAGCAAGCACATCGACACGCACTATCATTTCATCCGGGAGTGTATTACGAAGAAGGAGATTGAGCTGGAATATGTCAAGTCTGTTGATCAAGTTGCGGATATTTTTACGAAGCCCCTCAAGGTTGAAGTTTTCGAGAAGATGCGGATGTTGCTGGGAGTCATGAACAAACGTCAATTTTAAGAGGGGGTGTTGAAAATAAAATTGATTGGGTTAATTAAGTTGGGAGTTTTTGTTTAAGAATTGAAGTTTGGTTTTTAATAGGTAGAATTAAGTTGGTAACCGCCGAATTGCTTTAATTTGGGTATATGTTCAGTTTTTTGTTTTCCTTTAAATTGGTGTTTGTAAGGTTGAATCATAAGAAGAGCTGAAGTTGTTGTTTTTCCCCTAAAATCAGATTGTGTTTTTCTCTTCTCGGCGAGCTCGAGTGTGAGGGCCCGTCGTTATTCCAACAGATCCTTCATCTTTTCTCATAAATTGTTCGTGTATTCAGTTTCCATCGTGACAGAAAATCACTTCGACTGCACACGAGGTTCTAACACGAAAATTCATATGGTTGACTGCAATGATTGAGAATTTCATATCATCCGTCCTTCAGTGCCGACAATTGACTATTCGCAAAACATTGACCATGGAGTTGACTAAAGTAGCATGGTAGATGTAAGAGTGAAACAGCATCTCAGGCTCCTGGAACCAAACTAATGCAACAGAAGCCAGTATGGTGTTGCCTCAAGGGCGTCTTGCTACTGTCAGCCTCAGGCCGTGCTTCATCGACAGAATGGTCATCATCCTGTACTCCACCGGGTGGCTCGGCACCAGCTTGAACTCGTAAAACCGGCACAGAATGGCCAGCGCCATCTTCATCTGCAGATACGCCGAGTCCTTCCCTAGGCATATCCTCGGCCCTGCCTGCATGGCGACAAAGAAACAAAAAGCATCCATCGAATAAAGATCGTTCGTGCTTCCTTATTAGGACTTGCTTGTTGGTTACATTGAATCGTAGACTGAGTTTCGAATATTATGAAAATCTTGTTCTTTTTTACTTGACCCTCTTCCGCCTTCGTGGTTTTTTAAGTTAAAATCCTTTCAGATTTTTTTTCTGTCTCCGACGATAACAATTTGATCGAAACAAGCGGTGCTCATAACAGGTTCGTCTCGGTAAAATGACAGCTGAGGCACGGATCACGCATTGCAGCTTGTTAGGCCTGATAGGAACTAGGAAGACAGATCCCGGTATCACACTATACTTGCTAATTGCTATGCCTGATGACGACACTGAATCGTCCCTCCAAGGCTTGAACTTGACATAGGCCAAGCTCATCATGAGCAGCAGTTATACATTGTCTCTCAGCCACCATCGATTTACCTGAAAAGCGGTGAACTTGAACGGAGAAGCATTTTGAAAGAGCCCCTCCTTCAGCCACCTCTCGGGCTTAAACAAAGCGGCGTCCGGACCCCAATTGTACTCCATTCTTCCCATGGAGTACGGTACATACGTCACCATCCCTCCCGCTTTCACTTTCGTCCCATCAGGCAATACGTCGTCCTCCAACACGCCCTTCGGATCCTGCAGTCAAGTTTTTGTTTCGTGAGACGGAAAAACAGAACCGCCATCTGTCCGTTCTGAGCATGTACTTAGCAATGTTGTGCTTAAAATGAGAATAATCATGCATGCCTGAGGAACTGCCGGATACAGGCGCAGCGTCTCCGTGATTGCAGCATGTAGGTAGTGCAACTTTCCGAGGGAGTCGTAGGTCAAAAGTTTTGCAAATTGCGCGACTCTCCGATTGAATGATTCAGGGTCGTCCACGTTGTAAGGAAGCAGCGAGACATCTTCTTCCCGTGCTCGATCTCTCTCCAAATTTTCAAGTTCCGAATAGATCTTCTTGGCAATATTCTGATGGGTCATTATCATGTAAATAGACCAGGAGAGGGTGGTTGCTGTCGTGTCCCGCCCAGCAATCACAAAGTTCAGGACGATGTCTCTGAGGCTTTTGTCGGTTAAATTGCTCTCCGGATCGTCACCCAGCTCTATGAACCTCGACAGTAAATCATGCTTAATCTGTAGTTTTCATTGCATAGATCATTTTGTCATTTCCAATTGGGAGGATAAAAGAAGAGTACTAGAGCATCGAGAATCCGGCGGCTCATGTTTATCTACCTTTGCGTCTTCACGAGACTTGCGAGCCGCTTCTACCTCCGCTTTCCGCTTTCTAATGACGGAGTAGGTGAAGTCATCAATCACTTTGATGGCTCTGTCAAGAAGAGCTTCTGACCCCACATTCAGGAATTTCTTGATCCTCCAGAGGGGATCGATGAATCGAAAGGTCACAATTATGTTTGCGGCATCAAAAGATTGAGCGAAGCGGTTGTCTGGTAAATCCGGAGCCAGAGTTCCTATTTCGACGCCGAATCCCACTTTGCATATGGAGTCCAAAGTCATCCTCATCAACAGTTCCTAGAGACGGAAAAGCTTGTCAAGCTTTGCCAGGCTTTGATACAGCAAATAGGGGACATCTTGACGCCACACGAATTGAAACTATTTCATTTTGATTCTGCTTTATTGTAGGAACGGATCTTTTGCTGTTGAACAGAAATGAGGTTTTTAACAAAAAAAAAAAAACCATTATTCACCTGCATGTCCACCTCTTTGTTGCAGAATGAAGCTTGACTTAGGATAGAAGAAAGCTTCAGACTATATTCTCTGAAGACCACAGTACTAAAATCCCTCAAATTCTTGGACGCGAATTCGAAACTCGCGGTCTTCCTTTGCTTCCTCCAAACTTCACCATCCACGTTGAATATCCCGTCTCCGAGCAGAACTTCCATGTATGAATGATAAACTTTCCCCTTCAGCAACAGATGGTTAACCTCCTTAGTACCGATAATAGTAATAATAGGAAAGAAAATTCGAGCATGAATAGAGAAGAGAACAACCATCTACCACTGCCATCACCACAATTAATGCAAATCTTGACAATTTGAAAGCAAAAGGTGCTTCCTTGATGCATGAACAGTAATTAGGTGATGAAAGAGATTTTCTTGATGAGTGCAAACCAATTCAAAAAAATTAAGGGAATTCTTATTGGGTGTTCACTGGTGTTAAAAGTGAATTTTTCTGAAGAATGGGTAGGAAAACTAAACACCGGAATCAATGTTATACCTTTGGATAATTCGCAAAGTTGGTCTTCAAGACATGTTCTACATTTTCCGGATCCGCAATGTAAGTATAGGTTGTAAATGGCATAGGGACCACGACGGTCCTCAACTTGGACAAGTACTCGACTAGCCAATCGTGCATCCGCTCGTAATTCACGAACTGTTCAATTGCTGCCCCTACCAGCGGCCATATCTTTGGGCCAACTTTATTTCTCCGGTTCCATCTGTGAACAACGATCCATGACACAATGGCACAAATAGAGATCAACCATCCCACATGTACCTCTGGGAGGTAATGTGCTGATGAGAGATCATCGGCTTCCATTCTGGAACTGCATAGAATGAAGCTCTAGACGTGGACCAGTTCTTATAACGTGCATAGGAAGTAGGTTACTGCTTGGTAGTTGGACAGATACAAAGATGGTGGATTAGCTAATGTGTGAAAACAATCTTTTTGTGTAGGTTCAAGGGAAAAAAAAAATCACGTCTTTTGAACCCACAGCCTAACTTCACTCAACTTGTGACTGTAAACATAATTAATAAACTGGTGCGCCTTAATAGGATATTAATAAGACATGCTAAAGCAATTGATGGAAGCGATGCAAGATCGTTGGAGCGAGCGATACCCTCCTTTGCAAGTGCGGAGTATGCGCATTATTAGTTGCCTGTGAACGTCACAAAGATGGCTTCGCATCTTGATTATCCTCATAGACTGATCTGAATAAGCTGAAAAAAATTAATATAATGGACAAAGGGAGTGCTTCTGCACTGCTCTCCTATGATATTACCACATTTCATTGGTCAATCCATGTCGAGTCATCAACCAGGTGTTCCTTATCTCTTCAATTATACAAATAGACCACAACAGATGCCATGCCATATCTGCTAAAACAAAGGCACAATTTTGCTTTCACTTGTAACTACTGGATGGAGTAACTTGTCATGCTCGGATGCTATTGCAGGATGGCTAAGATTTTCAAGAAATATTAAATTTCAAAAGTAGTTTACATGTACGTATGCTCTTAAGTACACAAATTTCACAAATTAAAAGATGATCGGCACAATCCTCCGTGAGTTTACCGGCCTGTGAACCATCACAATTGCACTGGTACCGAGCTCAGTAGATCTTGCATGGCCAAAGAGGTTGTTCTGATTCGATCATAATTTCCCTTGATCTGCATAAGGCCAGGACATTCTGTTTCCACGGAACGGAAGTTTCTTTTCAAGACAATAGGATTCACCGTCGCCGATGATGTTTTCGTGACCGAAGGCTGGGAGGTATGAGCCCTCTATCAGAAGCTGTGAGATGGGACCCAAGTAGTCCAATTGCAACAGATCATGAGTGAGCGAGCAAGTGCTAGGTAATCTCATCACTTGCTTGTCACTAGCCTCATTGATCACGGTTCGGTTACTTTGGCCATGGAAGCCTTCCGCTTTTTGATCCGAAGTTTTGCTCGAGTGTTGCTTCTTGTATATCCTGCATAGGACCCAATCCAACTGAAAGGCAACACATGAAAGAGTAAGTGACCCAGTCACAAGTTTATCAAGGACCAGTCAATGATCCATCATACCTTGCGATTTGAACTCTTAACAAAATATGGAGAACAAATTTAGGATCGTCTCCAGATAAAAGAAGGCTTACTTTCATAGAGCGATGTTGCACGTGCCTTCTTGAATCAGCCAAACGATACTCGTGCATGATCCAATCCGTTTTTAAGCCCTTAGGCGGCCGGCCCTTGTAAAACACAAGGGATTTCTTCACTCCTACATGCTTAGACCCGCTATAGATCGGCTTGTCAGTACCCGTGGCTTTCCAATACCCTGACACCGCCGCCCGGTTAGGACGCACTCCGTTTGGATACTTCCGGTTACGCGGGGTGAAGAAGTACCGTTCCTTCTCAGCAAGTTCGGCTTTTTCTACAATCAATATTGAAAAACAAACTTAGTACAGCAAGCACAGGTACTGAATTCTGATAGCAAATACTGGTGTATTCTCCATATTAGCTACAAAAAAAAGCTATGTGAGACTTCGGCTTGTCATCTTAGGAACTAACCAGGCAATTGCCACGGGTCGAATTTATAAACATCAACTTCGGAGATGATGGAAACAGGGCATGGCCTGGACATGGCTTGGTTTTGGAGGTAATACACGATCAGTTCTTCATCTGTTGGATGGAATCTAAAGCCAGGAGGGAGTTTGTAATTCATCGCAAGCTCTTGACACTTAGAAATTGGAACAGAGAAGCGTTGATGCTGAATGTCTTGGCTATAAAGAGGAAAGCAGGGACCATAGCAATTGAAAGGGAGAGCCTGGAGAGAAACTGAGGCGTTTGAAATGATCTGCATGAAGAAGGCCTCTCCTTTTATCTATGGTCGTTTCTTGTCATCTTATGTGATTTGCATGGTTTTGATAGGTGGTTTCTTGGACCCGCCGTTCTCCCTCGGTGGCTCCTTGTCACGCTTGCATAGGTTAGACAAAAATCCTCGTACACTCCCTGATCGGGACCACCATTTCTGAAAATTTGTCCCTTCCACGAAGTGTGTGTACATAAGTTCAGATGTATGATAAAAAGGTAATTTATGAATATTAAAAATCCCTTTACAGATGCTTTACACTCGACCATTCTGGATAACGCTTGTATCCTGTCTATTGAGTGATTGAATCCTGGTGTGCATAGAGTGATTGAATGCTGGAATCGAATGGGGGTGAATCTTGTGCTTTTAATCACAGCTGCTCCATCCATATCCTCTTTTGTAGGCCGTGACGAAAGAGATTAGCTTGATGATCTCATGAGCACCATCATCGAATCTCACAACTTGGATATCTAAGTTAAACCGACTTTTGACCTCGTTTTTGAGCTGCCAAACAAGTTAATCGAAATAATGGTACTGTGATTTGACTGGCGACTCTTTAAGGAACCAATTAGATACGCAGCACCAACTAGTTCTCATAAGCAAATGAATATTACACACATTTTGTAGTCATGTGAAGAGATCGCCATGCAAGTTACCTATCTTGGCGAAAGTAGCCATTCCATATCCGAAATTTCCAACTTTCACTTCACTGGAATTTTCTTCAAATACTGCTTGATTATGAAAGGGTAGATCACATGCTACGACTCTCTAAAATGATCTAGCAAATCTCAAAGGAACCCAATTGAATGATTCACAAATCCAGCATTGAGGAAAACTGAAACTAGCAATTGTCTTGTTAATCGATAGACGAGCGCCCTTTTTTTTTTTTGTTAATTCAATCAAATCATTTACGAGAATAGTGAGAAATTGCACTATCGTCACGAGATTTCATACCTCATTTTATGTTATCATACCATGACAACATTAGAGAAAGAAAGAGTGCATGAGGTGTTGGGAGGCCACATAACAGAAGTCTAATACTTCATCCAAAGCCCAAGTTCAAACCCTTCAATATATATACAGTTAGACCAACATTCACTCAAAAGCTTAAATCAATAAATTATGGATCAATTAGGATATATTAACACTTTTACATCACATCAACTTTTCGATTTTAAAACTTTTTTAACACAATTTACACGTGAAAAGAGAGAGTAAGGATCTTTGTACACTTGCGAGTGCAAAGTTTCAAGTCGCGTTTTTATCCAATTCTATGTTTGGTAGCTATCCAAGATAGGATAAAGGAGATATAGCAAGAATAAAATAATCTCAAAGGAGGGGGTGGGATAAACTAGGACAAGATTTCTCAAGAGAGAAGACATAAGGTGATTAGGTTTTTCTTACAACCACTGCCTCTCCTTCATGTTGGGCCGCCACTTCGGCTGTAGCGATTATCAAGTTTGACTGCCCCTCCAGTGGCACTAGGCTTGGGTCTTTAACCACAAAGCTGAGCATCTCTATAACTTTATTCTTTAATCGATTGTTTAGTGTGATATAAGATCACGTCTCTCGTTCTTTAATCACTTAAACATTTGAAATGGGTCCCAACATATTATGAAGAACTTGAGATTGATCATTAACTTTTAAGGTAGCTTTTTTGAATGATTTGCATGAGTACATCTTCAACATGTGGAAAGATATTAAATAATTAGGTTGTTTAACACTTGTTTACTCACTTGACAAAATAGCGAGTGAGGAAAAAAAAGTCATTCTCAAAGGATTTGACTCAAAATTAAAACTCTCGATTCTACAATGTCTAGTTCGTCCATATTATGCCTGAATACAAATGTCACAAACCTTTGCTCTATAATAATTCACACATTAAAACTCGTCACTAAATAATTCCTAAAGTAAAGCATCATGATATTTTGGCAAAACAGAGTCGATCTCAGTTGTACTTTATCTCTACTTATCGGAACTTAAATCCGTAGTTTATCAAACAATATATATGATACGATAAAATCTTTAAATTTTTAATTTTGTTATGTTGAATCCTATCTTAGTTTGAAATCCGACCAAATATACACTCGATGTCTCTGTCAGATTAGGACAAGGTCGCAAGCCGTTTCGGTGAATCAGTGTGCTGACGTGGCTTTGGTCGGACTTTATAAGATGCCCTTGTTGGTGTACCTGTCCGGCTGCGACGATAAGATAAGAACCGCATAAATTGCAACTTGCTGATCGTGTTTTTCTAACCGGTGGTCCTCATCATGCGATCTCACTGCTGGGGCCCACTTTGACCACAACAGCAGCTCTACGGAAAAGTGGGAAAAAAAAACAAAAACAGCTATAAATCGACCGTGAAAAATAACCGCATTAAGTCGTAAAAAATACAAGCTACAAAATTTCGCAAAATGCGAAAATACCTTGTGTTTTTGCAGCGATATCGTGATATGTCTAAACTGCAGAAACATCCGAAGGGAATCCTCCAACTGCCTATTCCTAATCCTCGCTCTCTCTTCGCCCCTTTCTACCACGACATAAGCGCATTATTTTTTTTTTTTTGCGACTGTCGGTGTGGACTCGTCGCTTGACAACATTAGCAGCAAGCCCAAAGACACTGACTAATGCCGTGATTGCGGTGGCCGAAGGAGAAGAGAGGACCAAATTTGGTCGTCTAATTAGCCACATTTTTGCCACGGGCGTGGATCAATTGATGGCATCTTTGAATTTCGACCATTGGATCGTCACAGTCACGGATTGATGTCGCGCGTTAGGAGATGTGTCAAAGAGTTAAGTTTGGGGAAGAGAAAAATCGAGGGCCTGCTATGCCATGTGTGGCCCATGATTCGGCCCAAAATAAACGTCCCCTTCTTGGCCCAAGCTCATCTTCCCACCTCCAGCCCAGCCATGTTTAGAACACAAACACTGAGAGATTCATGCACGCTTGAATGAAATATTTATGCTCAACTGGCATCCAACATTAGATAGTTGGAAAGAAATTGAAAAGAAAAAAGAACAAAAAGAGAAAATCAAAAGTGGGGGGCTCTTCTTATGCATTGATAATTCCCGAAGTGTCAAAGCTCAATTAGACCCCTCAATGCTTGTTTCTTGACCACCTTCCCATATATTCCTCTTCCCAATTTCAATAACTTCTCCATCTCCCCAATTACCCCACCACCACCAAGTCCACCGCTCCTCCTTCTCAATTGCTCCACCAGCACCTTCAACACCCTCTCGTCACTTCCCGTCGCTTCCGTGATGCTGTCGACCACCGCCTCTGCTGCCGGAATCCGCCTCCCCCACTTCGTCACGGACTTCTCCGACGCGTACGTCTCGCTGTAAGCGGCCCAGAACGACGCCCTCAGATACCCCTTCTCTTTCCCCCTCGCGTTCCACCTCCTCATGCCTTCCTCCAGTCTGTACACGACCCCTCCCACGTCCATCCCGCTTTCAAGACCCGCCTCGATGTCCCTCAGTTCTTGTTTCGATCGCATCTTCTCCTCGAACTCGCACCGCTTGCAAGAGCAATCGAACCCCCACGCGGCCGCCATCTCGCGGCGCTTCGTGGGTGGCCGGAGCACGTCAAAGTAGGCGAACGTGAGCTCTTCCCCGGCTTTTAAGTCCCGAGAGGCGATGACCATCAGGTGATTCCCCACGTGGAGCCTCCTCGCGTTGGGACAACATGAGTGGTTGACGAAAGGAGCGAGGAACCACAGCCCGACGCCATAGTAGTCCTTGTTCCTACCCATGACCTTAGCTGAAACAGCATCCTCCACAAGAGAGTTTACATCTAAAATGCCCAAAATCTTGTTCATGTCAAGCTTCTCATTTGGGTAGACATAGCTCTCACTTGCCTCCGCCCTGAAAATGTTCAGTTCCGGAACCTCAAGACCCTCCTCATCTTCTCCTGAAGACAGAGTACTGATCAGGTGACGGGTTCTGCGGCATTTCGAAACACAGCCCGCGACTGTGCCTATGAAGTTCTTCCACATGACCAATTGCTTGCTCTCACCCGAGCCCGAATCTTCTCCCATCACTATCCCTCTCTCTATCGCGATCGCTCTGGTGACCAGTACCACGGTCCCGGCATCAATGTTCTTCGTGGCAAACAGCCCTCTCCCGCTTATCTCCGATCTCTTGATCTGCACTGGCCCGATGTACTCCGCAAGCTCGGGAATTTCTCCCCGGAACCCGCTTGCGACCCAGTCGGAGAGATCGAAATTGCCTGTCCGGGATTGGTACTCGAGCTTCTTGCATTTCTCCAACCACACATTTAAAGTCTCGCAATTCCCATTCGCCTGAAGATCCAGCGAAGCCGCGGACTTGAAGCACTCGAGGGCGGCCGAGTACTTGCTGAGGCTCAGCAAGATCTTACCTTTGCAGACCAAGGCTCTGAAATGGGAGCTCTCGATCGCGAGCGCCTCATCGCAGTCTCTCAACGCCTCATCGAGGGATCTCAGCTTCGAGCTCGCGTCGGCTCGGTTGGCGAGGGCCAGGCAGAGGGATTTCCGGAGCTTGGAGAATTTGTCCGGGTCCGAGGCTAGGTCGCTGATCGAGAGGTGGACGCGGCAGAGACCGATGAGCTGGGAGTAGAGGCCGGACGACTCGGCCCACTGCTCGCGGAGAAAGAGCTCCGTGGCTTTCGACCTGAGCTCCTGCAAGAGCTCTTCCTCTGCCACGAGCATCTGCTGTTGCTGTTGCTGTTGCTACTGCTACTGCTACTGGACAGAGTTTTTCGTGTTCGTGTTGTTCGTGTTGGGGGGTTGAGGTTGCGGAGCGAGGACTCTTCAAATTTTGGGGTTGGTGGGTTGTAACGGTCGACATCTGGTTCCATATTTTACGCCTTTTCCTTGTCCGACGTTTCTGTAACGCCAACGGCTATCATGGGATTGTGCTCCTAACTCTTTATTTTATTTTGTTTTTGCTATTTATTACCGTTTATTTTTTCACAATAAGATTTGTCATTCTTAATTTTCGTACCGTACGTCGCCTAGGCACGGCTTGATATTAAATCTCAAGTCGGATCCGTGATTTCTCGAGCTGAAGTTAGCTCAAGCTTTAAGCATCGATTGCACTCGCTCATAAACACAAGTCAAGCTTTGAATTTGATCCGTATGTCAACCATAGGAAAGTATTTGATACGTGAATAAATCAATTACGTTTTAAGCGATTTAATTGGTTAAACTTGTATACATGGTTTACAAAACAAGATTACGGATTTTTGCGACAGTCTCCAAAAGATTTGAACTAATTGCATGGGTCATGAGAATTGCATAACGAGCAGCAAATTACCTCGGTCGAAAACTTTAAGGTATTCAAAAAATTTGCCTTTCGTTCAAATTTATACTCATGGCCATATTTTTTTTAGGTGCAATATGATAATTGAGTCTTAATCTACTTAACTAAGGATGTGTTTGTTTCATTGAATATTTTATATCAAATAGAAAAATACGATAAAATTTATTTTTATTTTATTTGGTGATTTCGGGAGTGATTTTCTACATGTCGGAAGAGGAAGTTGTTTTTTCCCGATTTGAACTCGTTATTTTTCGTTCACGGAGAATGTTTCCCATAGACTGAATAGTTCTCCATCGTCCAAACACCGGAAAGTCGAAAAACAGCTTTCTAACAAACAAATAGACCATAAAATATCAGAAAAATTTCAAATAATTTCTTGAATTGCTCTCATTTTCTCGAAAAAAGGCATGAAATAGTTATCACTATTTTAAGTAAGGGCTTAACCTCACCGGTCGATCAATGACATTTTCCTCAAAATACAATTTTAATTTAATTTTCCATCTATCTTGGTATGACCTCTATCCGTATGCCCAATGGAGTGCCTCATGGCTATGGTTGCCATGCACTGCCAATGGGGCGGTGGCGATAGCCGATGACTCTGCAGACCAAAGGCGAGAGCCTGCTGGTCGTCACTAGAGCTAAGAGAGGGTCGCAAGGAAGGGCCCCGATCCTTTCCCAAATCTAGTGGGCCTCGCCACTCTTCCCACCTGTGTTTATTTTTTTTAGTTTATTTTTTAAAATTTTTAGAAAACGAAAAAGGAAAAGAATAATAAAACATGTAAACAACGAAAATGCCCCCAACAAACCGGTGAGAAACCCCTTTTTTTATACTGATATGGCTATTTCATGTTTTTATTTGAATAATATCCACTTCAAACCCTTATTTGAAATAATGATAGCACTTCAAGTCATTACTTAAAATAATATTCTTTTCAGACTCCTATTTGAGAAAATGAGGGTATTTCGAGATCTTTATTTGAAATTTTCCATAAAATATATTAAAGTCCTCGTGTCAAACTTTAAGAAGTTACATAATGAAGTTTGGCTGATAAAGTAAGCATAAGATTATTTGCTATGCTTACTCGGTATATTTAATTGCATAAAGAATAGTCAAACTCCATATTTTTCTTCAAGTATCAAAAGAGGGTTCACCTTAATTTCAGTGTACTCTCCGTTCAATTCGGTTCTCTGTTCCCAATTTCACACGAACCATGGTCATCCAGCACCACCACAAAAACATGGCCGCCACCGCCACCAGCGAGCGAACCAGCGCGAAGATCCTGCTTACGTCGCTCTCGGCCATGGTCGCTGAATCGGCCACATTCCCCATAGACCTCACCAAGACGCGCCTCCAGCTCCACGGCCAGTCCCTCCCCTCCTCCTCCTCCTCCACTCGCCCCACCGCCGCCACCGCCTTCCACGTCGCCGCCGACATCGTCCGCCGGCAGGGTCTTCTCGGCCTCTACCAAGGCCTGTCTCCCGCGATCATCAGGCACCTCTTCTACACTCCGATTAGGATCGTCGGTTACGAGAATCTGAGGAATGCGGTTGATGCGGGCAATCGGTCCCTCTCTCTCCTCAGCAAGGCTCTCCTCGGCGGAGTTTCTGGAGTCGTAGCTCAGGTAGGAATTGCTCGTTCTTTCGTATTGATTGGATCGAATGGTGATGAGGTTTCACAAGTCGCCTTTCTCTAGCATACACGAGCTCTGACGTGAGCTAGAAACAAATATACTCTGATCAACCGGGAGCTGTTCCATGCTTTCAGTTTTCGGAAACTTTTATGTCTTGTTTTAGACTATGATTCTTATGCTGAACTGTCTCCATGGTCACCGCTCCTACTAGATGCATTTGTATGGTTGACGATTATATTCTCTCTATAAGCTGTTCAGAAATTTTTGGTGCGATCAGCTCATGGAATTGTCTTTTGGGCAAGATTTCATTCGTGATATGCAATGGTTTCCATTTAACTGTGCTTTTCGGTATATGGTTAGTTATTCAGGTTGTGGCAAGCCCCGCTGATCTTGTCAAGGTGAGGATGCAAGCCGATGGTCGTATGGTGAGCCGCGGTCTTCAACCTCGGTACTCTGGGCCTTTGGATGCTTTCAGGAAGATTGTACGTGAAGAAGGTGTCTCAGGGCTTTGGAGAGGGGCTTTTCCGAATGCGCAGAGAGCATTCCTTGTGAACATGGGGGAACTGGCGTGCTATGATCATGCTAAGAGATTCGTTATTCAGAATCGAATTGCTGAAGATAATATATTCGCCCACACCTTGGCATCGATCATGTCAGGTCTATCAGCTACAGCTCTGAGCTGTCCAGCTGATGTGGTAAAGACAAGAATGATGAATCAGGCAACAAACAAGGACGGTAAAGCAATGTATCTAAGCTCTTATGATTGCATGGTGAAGACTGTAAAATTTGAAGGCATAAAAGCTCTTTGGAAGGGCTTTTTCCCGACATGGGCGAGGCTTGGTCCTTGGCAATTTGTGTTCTGGGTTTCTTATGAAAAATTTAGAACAATTGCAGGCATGTCATCTTTCTGATGAACTTTGAGCGGTACCTTTTGTCTGCAGTCACTTTGCATTGGGTGCAAGGGTAAAAGCGAGGTCAATTTGCCCTAGGTAGCCATAAGTTATCATCACTTGCTCTTCACCTTGAAAATTCATCTGATGAATTACAGGTGTAGCCAACAAGGCAAGAACAGTGTGATAATAATCCATTTCAGGATTGCACTAGGGAAAATGGTGGAGATGGTCATCAATGTTGTTACTTGTCTTTGGCCTTTAAATGGATATTGAGATTTCTCTGTTTGAAATCCCTCCGCTCCGTATTCCCGACATGAACTTATTACGACTTCTGTCTTGCTTCAAAGACATTTCTTATATGTCAACTTATTGATCTCTGTCACCCTTCTCCTAAGCCCGAAATTAGAAACTTTAAAATGCTGTTTTTATTTTCCAGTCTTTTTATCTAAGAGCTGGAATATGCTTTATCCTTTATTGATTAGGCTATGGTGCGGTAGTACACACGGTTCATAGAATTCAAGTCTCCAATTTTGGCGTGCGGAGCAATTCATGCAGTAGTGTAGTGTCTGAGCATAGCCATTTATTTCCAGACATTATGCAACCTGTTGTTCCGGTGATTGTTTCGGAGTCTTAATTGGTTTCCAGTGTTCTATGAAGTTTATGGAATTGTTGGAATGTGATTAAGAGGATTCCGTTAGCCAGGGCATGGTTGAGATGGGCAGCCTGTTCTCATTCACCCATCAGCGGTGGTTGGTTCATTTTCTGGATGATATGCTGGCCCAATGGATGCATTTGGTTTGGCTTTGGAAATAGGCTTTGGGGCTTTCAACATCCTTGGGCAAATGCAATTCTGTTTGGTGAAAAATTCTGGAGGATCATTGGGGAAAAGCGGTAGGGGTTTAACTCCAGGCAAGTAAGGAGGAGCATTCAGCTTTCAGCTTTCTCGACATGCAAAGCCCTGAATTAATGAATGTTTCTAATTTTCAATCTCATCCTTACTCACTAATCATAATTCCATGTTTACCCTGAATTATGATTTTGCTGGGTGTGAATTGTTTCTCTTTCGTGGACTGTAATGCCCAGTAGGTTGTAGGATATTTATATAGTTTTTTTCTTTTAGGTCCTTGTCTTATTGCTCGATTATGTGTTTATTCCAGGGTGCATTTCGTGGTGCTCGGTTGGTTATTTGTGTGATGATCAGATCTGACTCTCTCTGTCTCTGTCTCTGTCTCTCTCTCTCCGGTCATTGGTATTTTAGATTAAAGCTTGATTTTCTGGAAATGTTGTGGTGATCATGCTTTAAGTATATGTCACTCTTCCGGTTTGTGCTTGATCTGAGAGCTTCAAGGTTGTCAGAGAAATCTCTTTTTTGGTGATGATAATGCTTCCTGATCTGGGGGGTAAAGTCAGTTCATTTGGTGAGTTGTTGATCTTGTCTGGACCAAGCAGGGGAAAGAAAATTTAGCGGATTTTGGGTGAAAAGTTTGCTTTTGGGCTAAATTTTCTCTTCCTTGACTCGGGTTTGGCTTCTGATCATGAAAGAAATGAGCTGTTTTGGGCATTGTAGTTTTTTATCCTCTGGGTGGTGAAGACTGATTGTAATAGTTGTTGTTTGTGCTTTGACTCGCCTGCAGGGAAAATCAAAGCTTTATGTTTCTCAAACTTTGTAGATATTATTGCTTGTTGTTGGGAGTAAACTCCTGCTGCATCATGTGGCAAAACTGTTGAATTCCGTCAGTGTGCAAACCCCCTTGCGGTAATGAGCCTAAATGCTCAGTCCGGTGAATCAGATTGACTTCAGCATTGGACTTCGTCTGATTTCTTTGCTTTGGACCATTGATCTATCACTGTGGTTGCGGAAATACAGAGCAAAATGTGATATTATCACTCTGTTTGCAAGGAGTTCCCACCTGATCGCACTGAAAGAGCTGAAACCCGTGCATTCTACTGACCATTGCTTCTTGGGCAACAGTCTTGACAAGATGCACTTCCGTCTGCGTGCAGTTGCAGCCCTTTTGGTCCTAAGACTAACTATGGATCTGAGTTAGATGGTCCCTTGTCGCTTGCATTTTTCTGGAATGGAGGTCACTGGCAATGCGTTCCGTGTCCAACTGGAACACGTGCTTTTTGTGCTAAGTCGCCACTAAAACGGCGATTAGCATGTTATGATGCATCTATGATTGATAGGAGTAGGCTTGTTTGGAGGGAGTAAAGAAGGTAGCTGGTGGGCTAGGTGGGGTAGGAATTGTACAGTCATCGTTATCTACTTTGTTAAAATTGGAACCTTTTTTTTTTTTCTTATCAAGAGCGGAAGCAGACTGAAAAGCCGCGGTTTTTGCAAAATCTGTATTGCATCTCCGATATTTAAACAACCATCCGAATGACTCCTGCCACAAGATCTACGTATCCGATTCTATCCAGCTCTAGCGTTGTTCCACTTTGATGTGCTTTGTTTTAGTCAATCAAGAAATGTGATTTTTTATTTTTCATTTATGAATTTGTTAATGCGTTTCTTTTACATTGCTGTTAGCATTCAGCAAAGGACTTGGGCATATTTCTCTCAAAATTTGCTTCTTAATGTACATTTTAGTCACAGTTTCCCAGGACATCCGCAGAAGCAGTGGGTATTCTTGTTCCAACTTTCTCCGACCAAAGCAAGATCGATCGACAGATTTGCTCGATGTTAACAGTTAACACCCGCGAGAATACGAAAAAAATGTGTTTCAATCAGTCGTGTCAAAAAGAAAACCCAGCAGACGACGAAGAACGTGTAGAAAACACAACTCAAAGCAATAGACACCCAACTAGCCACTAATGGACTGACAAAAGAGGAGAAATATATCCAACTTCTTCAGATATGAAAGCCTGTCCATCTTTTGAAATCACTCAGATCACTTCCATCGGTGACCGCCAAGCCAATTCCAGTCCTCCCTCCGCTGCCAACTCCTCTGTAATACAACCTCCATTCCTTCGCCTCCCCGTCCATCTGAACCAGGCACGGGCTTCCCACCCCCTCACCGTCCCATCCTCCATCTGATCTTCCCAGGATCGCTCCTTCTCCGAGCCTCCTCCAGTCCTTCAGCCCATCCGCAGAAACCGCAGCTCCTATACTACTCTCTCCGTTCCGCCCTATGGCTTCGTACACCATCAGGTACCGGCCGTCTTTCTTGCTCTTCACCACGCGGGCATTCGCAGCCCCGCGCTCGTCGAAGCACCCTTTCCTCCCTCCCAGTATCTTCCCCAGCTTCAGCCACTTGATGCCGTCCCTCGATCTCGCCATCCCGATGCAGTACTCGCCCTTCTCCGCGTCGAAGGAATGGTAGTACATTCTCAAATCTCCGTTCCCGTGGAAAACGACCTGCGGCGAAGATATGAAGAGGGAATCCCACTCGTTCTCCGACCCGACGTCGAACAGAGCTCCGCTGTGATGCTCCCCTTCAAGTCTGGCCCAATACCTGCCATCCTGACTCATGGCCAACCCGGGCAAGGATTTGAAGATCCCTCCTTTTCTGCTGCAGAATCTTTCGGGGTTTTTCACGTCGAGTATTGAAGAATTATCGGAATACTGGACCTTCTCAGAACCATATCCAGTGTAGTAAAGCCAGTAAACAGAACCGGAGGCTCGGACTATGTTACTGGACATAATCACCACCTCACTAGGCCTGATGCTCATTGTGTCGAAGGCCCACCAATCTTTGCTGCAATTCAATACCAAACCCGCGACATTGGATGATTTTACTGCTCCTCCTCCTCCTCCTCCTCCTCCTCCTCCGCGCTCCCAGTGAATCCCATTGCTGGAAACTGCCAATCCAATCGCATCGGAACTAGGATCCTGATCTGAGCTTCCATGGTACCACATGTACCACCTCTCTTCCTCATCGCTCAAGAACCTCTTCACAACTGGAGACCCGACTTCTGCACTGTCCCACGAGTTTGCGGGGCCCAAGTCAAAGACCAAACCTCTCGAACAAGGCATTGCCGTGGAAGAAGAAGAAGAAGAAGCAGAAGAAGAGGAAGAAGAGGTGCCATGGTCTGACGAGGCTGTCGACTTTTCCTGGAGTTTCGAGCCGTGACTGGACTGGAAGCTCGGATTTTTGTCGGTTCCGTTGGTGATGTCGGCGTTGGGCTTCGTGGAACAGTGAATGACGAGAGAAAGGGTGTGCCTGGAGTCAAACGTGATCGTATGGAGAGTGAGCAGGTTGGGTCTTTGAAGGGGAGGGCATGGAAGAAGAGGGGTAGTTGGGTTGGTAAATTTGTGAGCGGTGGTGGGAGCTGTTGCAAGGAAGCTGAAGCTGTTCATCGTAGGAGAAGTTTGATGCAGAGATGAATCAAATCTGAATTCGGGAAGTATTGAGCGATAACCGGAGAGATCGTGAGCCACTTATCATCCGAGTAAAGATGTTTGGAGGGAGAATTGAAAGCAGAGAGATTGCTTCTTCTCTGGCTCTTTTCTATCTACAAATGGGGTCCCTGCTTTCATCTCAGGAGGATCTGAGAGGTGCTTAGGAGGATGGCCTGGTGGACTGCTGGTGGTGGCCTGTTCTTCTAGTTGCTTGTCTCAGTCACGTGACTCATTTTGTGGATAACATTTCTCCACACGGTTTAGCAAATATTGTTCGTTCATTTTCAGGTTTTTTAGCTAAGTTATCGGCAAAACAATGCTCTGGGTGTGCGACACAAAATTTGCATGCTCGCTAACAATGTCTTATTTGTTTAAACGAGCTTCTGCAGCCTGCGATACTCGATATGTACAGATTTTTATAGACCTTGGTTAATTTACCTAACATTGCCCAAGAAAGTTATCATGTGGGGAAGGGGGAGATGGAAGTTCCTTTCCTTCTATTTTCCAAGTTTCCTTCCTATGTGGATATAAATCGCTTATCCATCTTAGGAAAATCTTGTGTGAAAAGGATGTGCATTTCATGAAAAACATCATGCTTCTCTTCTCTTCCAAGAATATATGTGTTAGTTGATTATTCGGTTTCTCCTCCTTAAAAGCATAAACCTGGCTTGATGGGCATCAACCTCTTCGGATCCCACTACAATCTCAAGCTTTTCTAATTGAACAAAACCCAGAATTCACGGAATGAAGTCTCTTTCTCACCCTTTTTCTTTATCCCTTTGTCCAGCATGAATGTTTGAAAACTCTAAGAATGATCTTCTGTCCTATGCTTTTTTTCTTGTGCTCGGATTAAAGGAGGGATAAAGAGATTGTATGCTTTCTGCTGAAGGAAGGTAGCTCATGGAGCAGCATCATTTCTTTCTATACTAGGTTATTCTCACATTTTGCAGAATAATCGAGCAACTAGGCGATTCAAATCCGCTAAAATATCCACCTAAAAGAAAAATGAACGGTTAGTTTGAGAAGCAACCATTACATTGGACAAATTCCTGATCTATTATTCACCAACCTGGAACGGCATTTGGAGATTCCATTTTCGTTTCGTATTTTTCATTCTACTACATCATTCATTGCTGGAAGAAATTAACACTCCGTTGCATCATTCATTTTGTTACAATTGAGCATAGAAATCAAACGATGATAGCAATAATGACATTGCTGATTGATAAAGCATGCTTCAACTCATAAGCCTGGAATTTCCAGTCCTTGTTCATCAAAATTCTCCAATACTACACTGTTCTACATCGACAAAAACGTATGTCAACATTATGCACAACCCTCGTCAGTACTCTGCAATAAATAAATTTACCTCCACCATAATTTCTACCTTAAGCTAAAGTCGCATTCAACAAATATAAGCAGAAAAGAAGAACTAAAGAGTATAGCTCATCATAAAACTATAATTCATCGTGACCACCGACCACCTTAAGCCCCCAGCTCATGTCCTCACAGTGTCTCACGTAAGGCACCAATGCACCCGTGTCGATTCCTGTCTTAGCCTTGCAGTCATAGAAAGGAGGAGCGTGAAAGCATGGTTCCATTGACATGGCTCTACGACAAGGTGGGTCCGGAGCGGTTTGGTTTTCAGGCTTATAAAGGATCCAAGGCTTCAAACCACCGAGGCCCTGAGCCACATACCCAAATGTTGACCATGAACTGGTGACTAATACATCAGACATGCTAAGGAGATACATTTCAGCCCATGCTTTCTGGTTGTGTAATTGCTTTTCTGTCTGCTGGTATCCTTCATGGCTCGGTTGATACACCCCGACTAAGTCCCCGTTGACAGTAGGGTACTCCCAATACATGTTTCTTAATTTTTCAGAGTATCCTGAAGTTAGAGATGTCATAAGAATGGCTTTTAGCTTCTGGTTTTCTGGAGGAGAGCTAATGGATCCTTTCTCATCTACTTCAGGCAGCAATTTCTCCTTCAGTGTGCAGGCTAATATTTGGTCCATTACGTATGGGAATGGACCTTTTCCCACTTCAAAAACTCTCACCTGTATCCCAATCTTCTCATCTGCCTTCGCTAAATAAGCCTGGTAGTACCTAGTAATCAGTCCCCACACCCGATTAGTGGGATGGAAGAGGTACCGACCCAAGTGGTGAAAAACAGTTTCTTTATCAGGAAATAGTTTGCTCAGCTCTTCATCAAAGGAGGGCATCAAGAACAGGGAGGGGACGAAATAATTGTCCGTCTTCAAAACCAACCAAGGAACCTTTGCAAGAACATTTTGTTCTTCATCGCAGAAGAAAAGCTTGTCATGGTCTCCATAGTCATGGGCCAAGTGGAGATATAGATAGGCTGGTAGTGTGTCGGTAGATGTGTTTATGATGTTATTTTTCAGCATGTTTCCACGACATCTGGGAGAATTCTGGTCAAATGTTTGGAGCTGATTGACAAGGGGGAAATCAGTAGGGATTAACCAAGATTTATCTGGAAATGGTTCGCAGAAGAGATGCGCCATGTCTTTTCCTCGGTCAACAAGCAAGACGCGATTGGTCAGGAGAGCATAAAGAAATGCTGAAGCCAGGGTCAATATTCTGTTTCCCAAGCCACTGAAAGATATCCAGACAATGTATTTACAATCCGTAGATCCAATAGCTTTTCCAGAATTGATATTCGCTAATGTCTTATTATAGGACTGAGTGTAGGGACCGCAGCGTTTATGAAGCTTTTCGTAATCTCTGAGCCTGGAAATGAGATATGAAGAAGGCTTATGGGGTGAAGTCTTCCGATAGATGGCTGATTGAAACCTGCTTAAGCACGATTGCTCATCAAACTCAGCAGCAAGAAGCCCACCAAGCAAATCATTCTTAGGCAAGTCCACCGGCGGAGAGTAACTGTCAGTGTCATCTGAATTTATCAAATGGAAGCACAAGAGAAGGTGATTAAAATTTTCCAAGATAATGAAACGACAATTGCAGCAGCAGCAAAGACAAGAGGCGAAGAGATGAGTGATTGCTCATGAGCAACTTTAGCATGGTCTAGCGCAGCAAAGAGGAAGGAAAAAAAAAACGAAAAACTTTAGAACTGTAAATGTTTGAGATCTAGTTGACAAAAGTTGCCAGAAGAAAGCAAAAAGTTTATCTCAAAGGATAATTTTGATTCACTCTCTAGCTAAAAAAGGGGGAGAGAGGATAGCCTTTGGGTACGCTCAAAAGTGAAGTCAGAGACAACTTCAATACCCTTAGACCGAACACACTATCATGTTAATCATTAAGAAACTTTGAGAAATACAGAGCAGGAATCACTGTATAACTCAAAGGCCCTACTAGCATTATGCAACGAAATTACTTGTGCAATTAACATCGTTAGACACTAGCTCCGTGTCATCAATGTATGCATCCAAGGGGGAAAAGAGCAATCATGACATATAACTAAAGTCTCAGTATAATCATTTAAAGTTAACTCAATCTTCAACAAACTCAAATGAATTATCATTATCTTGTAATAATCACGGAGGCAGCAATACAATTGTCGAGATTCTGTTTCTGTTAGGACCAAGCACCGGCAAATAATCTGTATGATGGAGGGCAGCTTATAGATTTTGTATCTCCCACGCACTAGCTATAAACCTTAAATCATGTGAACTCCCGATCCTTAGCAGATCAAAAGGTGTAAAGTACAATACAACGGGGAACATAAAAGAGGTCGATCAAAAGCGACTGAAAGCATACTGGTAATGCCCATCATCCACGCCCAGACAGCCTCGAATTTACCTGAGACCAGTGGCGTAGCATTCCCATCCAGTGCCCTCCCTTCCAAAACCCTAGCTTCCGCGAACCCGACGAGGCGATCGGAAGGTCGCTGCTCCCCGCCGCGGGGATAGAACAACGAGATCGTCGCGATGAGAGGGAGGACCAGCAGAGCCGAAGCCAAGATCCTGTTCAGCCTCATCGGACCGAGCCTGAATCCCCTCGGGGGAGCCGGGAGGAACCCGTGGGACGAGCTACGATCAGGGGACGCCGACGGCGACGACCGCCTCCTGAAAGCGCTCAGATCCATTCGGGAGCGCCGGCCATTTCGAAAGCTCGCCGTCGCTGGCGCGCGCGAGATCGATGGCTCTTTCGAGTGACGAATGAGAGGAGAAGAACAAGAGAGAGGGCGACGTAGAGACGGCGTACGACGAAGCAATTATGGCAGTTTCAGACTGAGAGGAGGGAGGAGAAGAAGAAGAAGAAGACGACTGGTCTCCGCAACTTGGTGAGCAAGTGTGATTGGTGGTCAAATTTCAGACGTGTTTTGCTTTCGCAGTTTCTACTACTAGTGTCGCACCACCATGACGTGGGAATTTAATGATGACGTGGAGCGCACTAAGATCCGCCGACATAAATTAAGTACGCTAAATCAACGGCACACAAGAGTAGTAAGATCCAACGGTCCTCCGTTGCACGGGTGTAATATTATATTTTGTAAGATTGCTCTCAATATTGGAATAAACATGAATGTTCGCACAAGATTGAATATTTCTTGGAGTATGCGCATATGTAAAAGACAAGATATGATCTTGATCTTTTCCCCGTCTTCAGAACCCCATGTTATTATTTCCTCATCTTTAGCACAAGATGCATACTTCTTGAAGTGTATATAAAGAGACTCTTTATAAAGAGTTGCGCTTTTCCCACTCTCCCCATAGCTAAAACACTCTCAATTAAAATATTTTGATAATATTAACTCTTGTGGATCTCATTTTTTTTTAATAATCCTCTTTGTTTGGTTATGGTATCATTTTTTTTTTACATTTGTCTTTTATTGTGGTTCTCATTCCCCTCCTTTCTTTTTACTTCTCCTCGTCTTTTTAACCCGAACATGATTCAAGCCTTGGTAGTTCTGTTGAAAAAGAAAAAGAAAAAAAGAACACTCTCCTTTGTGATATGCCTTTGTCACTTGTTGTCCATGTCACTTTGCGCTCATTGATTTTTGAATCTTTAACCTGAGTTTGATAACCAAAAACACAATTGACCTAAAGGCTATTGCATTGGACTTCTTAAGGACGATCAAAGCATGCAAATTTGAATAATTGGAAGACAACGGACCCTCCTCATTGCATAAGGGCTTGGACATGAGGGTTCAATTCACAATCACCTCTTCAATCCTCTCAATCACTTGCGACGATGGTTCAATGACCTAGATCGGCACGAAAGAAGGAGAGAATGTAGGGGAAGGATGGTCAAATCCTCACCGGTCTAGATGATTGTCGTTCTTGAATGTGGCATTCTTGATTTGCACAACAATTAGTGAGAGTATGTGCAAATTCCAGCAATGGATCTAGAGACGGGTAGGTGATGGCTAATCAATGATTATGGTGATGATAAGGACAAGGAAGATAAAGACGGAGAAGCAAGCATTACTGATGAGCTTGATGAGGATTTGGGTGAGCAGTTTAGCTCTTCGATTTGAATCTTCAATGTGGGATTTTCTTGTGTTCGTGATCAATCAATCGAAGTGTTTGATGCAAAATGGAAAAACGAACAACAAAGAGCAAAAAGGATGGAAGGAAGTTGAAGAGTGAAGAGATATGAGAAGGGTCTTTTTCACTTACAATAGTTTTGAATTGAAGAAGTGAATATGGAAGAGGACTAGTTGGGTAAGGAAGAGGTTTCTACAAATCTAAGCTTCGACTACGTCAATTGCTTGTGTCAGTTACGGATGTTTTCTTTTGTGTCAGTGACAGGCTTCTTCTCTTTTATCGAATTCGGTGATGCACGTTGGGGTGTCAATAACTTGTCTATTATTGGCATGGGAGCGGTGTTTTAGGAAGAGAGAATATGAAAATAAATGGTGAGAATGGAAGTCACATTAAAAAAAAAAGCAAATGAAGAATGCTAAAAGAAGGTGGCATCCACGAAGGTCAAAATTGTCAAAACAACGTGTTAGGGAGTATTTTAACAATAGTAGGAGTGAAAAAAGCGCCACCTTTGATAAAAAAAAAAAAAGAAATAGTGTAGAGGAGAAACGAAAAATACTAAAATGTATTCTTTCACCTTTCTCGTTTATTTTCCTATCATCTCTTTGCTTTGAGTCTCTGTCAAACTATAGTACTTACGCTATCCTCACTAGTCACACACACACACACTAGTCACACAGGAAGTAAGTTTCATTTGATAACCTAAAATCGAAGTCCTACGGTTTGATAACCTAAAATCGAAGTCCTACGGTGGAGATTAATCCAGTTAAAGCTGATTCATTTCTGCAGGTTTCTGCACGATACACTTTCAATCAAAGGATAAGTTGAATGTTCTTATGATTCGAGGGTACAGACACATATTGAGAATGCATACAACTTACAGAAAAAGATGTTGTTCCACGAATAAGAGCAAATGAAGAGAAATCCAATCGAAACGTTAATGCTTATTTTTTCATAAAATGTCTTCTCATCTTCCATTTCTCAAGTTGCACCTTATATTGCTCTCTACTTCATTTATGGAAGCACCATTCATTTCCATTCGGAGACACTAAAGTTTCTTTCCCGATCTTATGAACCATTCCATGATTCTATTGGTCTTGTTTCTTTTCTTTTCTTTTCCCCCATTAATTCGTCACATAAGATATTTGGCAAGTGTTTTCGGGACTCTACTGTCTAAATGCTGGCATTTGAAATGCTAGAAAAAGTCGAAAGCCTAAGGTAGGTAGGTAGTGATCGGCTTTGGGCTTTGAGCATTTTTTGAATGCTATTGTAAAGATTTAATGACTTCTTTTTCTTTCCAATATTGTCCTTACTGCTGCAAGAGAGGAGGGATCAATTTCGTTGCTTCTCCGTTGCTCCCCCCCCCCCCCCAAACCCCCAAAAAACCCCCTCTTCTTTTTTTCTTTTTACCTTAAAGTTGCTTTACAAAGAAATATACCAAGACACATGCACCAAACGGTCTTGTATTTTTCCAAAGTTATTTAGGCCAACGATGTTTGCGTTTAGACAAGGACATTCCTAAAAGACTGAACTAAACGCACTCATAATATTCCTTCCAAGAAGGGTTAGTGTGAATTTTACTTTTTTTCCCGAGCCTCGTTTTATCAATAAACTGAGCGATTGATTCTAAAAGTAATTCGCAACTTATATTGAAGGTAAGAGAAGTTTGAAGAAATCATTACTACTCGGTGGGTGAGCCCACTGCATTAAAATGGAGACGGCTTCTCTATCTTTTTGTAAAATCGCGAGATTTAATAGATTTGACAATAGATACACTAGAGATACCAAAATTTAACATAGAGTAAGTGTTTACAGGATAATATCTCTAAATAATTATTTAATCCAATAGGTAAGTGTAACGCCCAACAGAAATTTGCCACGTCGTACAACAAGGTATTTTGCTATTTTGTTTTTGTCGGTTAATTTGCCATATGAAGCTCCTAATATATCTGCATTATTCATTTTGGACATGGCTTAATGGATAACCCCAACCCAAACCGGTGCCGATTTTGCTCAAATCGGGCGACACGCGTCGCGGGTCGACAGGACAACCGTTAACACTGCCCACCGCAACGGCATTCGCGCTCGACTGCTCCCAGCTCCACGCCCCACCGTTCCGATCCTCAAACCAGCACGATCCACGTGTCAAGTCGTTGGGGGATCGATCTTGAAGAGTCGAAAGCACTGGGCCAATAGTCTCGCGTACGGTGGTCCGCGCCGTACCTGATTCCGGAGCATAACTAACTCGCGTCCGCTGTCATCACTAGCAGAGCAGAGATTTACAGGGTAACCGAAGAGCCGCTTCCATTTGCTTCGTTCCCGATGCTAGAGAGAGAGAGAGAGAGAGAGACTGTGATTTCGTCTTCGAGTGCGAGTGCGGATTCGGATACGAGTTGCGCTCACCTTGCCGATCGAGGTATGATATTGCTCCGCATTTGACGAGTTTTCCTCGAGCTCGAAGACAATGTGATCAGTGCCATAGCCATACACTACGTTCCCTCGCGTTTTGTGCTGTATCATTATCTTCCGGAGAAGACGAAGATTCGCTTTGATCGTCGGAGTAGATGTTAAATCGTCACCTCCGGCGCCATCTCCTCCCTTCTCCTCTACCCCTTTATGTCGGTTCATGTTTTTGTACGATGCATGTTTGTTGTTCCCTTCAAAAAGCACCGATACGGGACTAGGGTTATACACTGCAGAAGCGCCGATCTGTACCCGTCTGTAGTCTCCGCCTCGGCCGTTTACATAGCCTATGATGATCGGTGAATTTCTTTTTCTCTCTCGTTCATTTGAGTTCGTCGCACTGCCTAATGAACAATCTTTTCTAGGCTATTGTCGGTGTTCCTAATGGCGATTTATGTTCTGGTGTGGTGAGTGTGGACTTGGATTGCAAAAATAAAGTCTTTCCGGAATTTACTATTTCTGTCATGGTAAATGTGTTAGGCAGAGTGCTTTGCCCTTGGTCTTAGTTTACTCATCGTATATTTTTCGGTATTTTGGAGTATATGAGCGGTTAAAACACAAGAAGAGCTCATTCCAGAACTGCAGAGATGAAGTTTGGCAAACATTTTAAGCGACAAAAAGTGCCGGAATGGGTCGAGGCCTATATGGATTACAATGGTCTGAAAAGGATTTTAAGAGGGATAGTGCTCTTTAAGCAGAGCAAGCAACCAGCAACGCCTTTGAGAACCTTTCGGCGAAGATCCCCATTGACCAGATCCTTCAGTGGACTGACCGTACCATCTAGCCTTCCACCTAGCGAGAGAGATATTGAGGAACAAGTGATCGCTGTCAATTCATCGCAAGGGGAAGGTTCTATGCACTATTACAGGACTGACTTTTTTGGGCGATCTAAGGAAGGAGGGGATATTGAGGCCATGTTCTTCAGGAAGCTTGATGAAGAGCTTAACAAGGTAAATACCTTCTATAAAGATAAGGTAGAGGAACTGATGAATGAAGCTTCTTTATTAGATAGACAGATGGATGCACTGGTCGCCTTGAGAATTAAGGTGGAAAACCCTGATGCTAATGGCTCCAGTTTGAAGACATTTTCAACTAACACTGCCACCACGGAGCTGTCCCCAAGTGATGATCTAAATGGAGATGGTAATTCGGGTAAGGGCGTGGTTTTTATTCAGTCATTGCATTCTTGTGATGATGAAATACAAGAGGGTTCAAGTTGACGTGTCTTTTAATTGTGTGGGCATGTTACGGAAGCTGTTATTTAATCTAGTAAATATTACAGTAAGATAAACACCTCCTGGTCAATAGGGAACTTCTCTCACTTAGCAAAGATAGGGGTGAAGTCTTTGGGATACTTTGCTCAGAAGAATCTATCCTAGGTTAATGTATCTATCTATACAAGATAATATTATTTTCTGATCATGGAGCACAGTACTCAATGCGATGATATTACCAAAAAGACACAGAAAAAGGAGGATCAACCGTCCACTTCATATGACTTGTTTTGTAGGCATGTGCGGACAAGAGGTGAATGGATGCAGACAGGACCCACTTGAAGTACTTGAGCACGTGAAGATTCACAATCCACTTGAATCTCCTATTTCCACATTGAAAGGAGTTTTCCGAGATTCCAAAGATGTTGAACTGAAATTCAAAAAGGAGGAGCTGAGGAAAGTGGAAGAAAGACTGAGGCTTGTATTTATCGAATTCTATCAGAAACTCCGCCTTTTAAAGCTTTTCAGGTGAAATATGTCGTAACTTCTTCATTTCTGGGGCATTTGCTTTCCCTCTATTGAATAGTTATTGCTTTCCTATGATGTGAACAGCTTTATGAACCTCTCAGCCTTTTCAAAGATCTTGAAGAAATATGAAAAGGTAAGACATAAGCACCAAACTTCTAGGTTTGTTTGTTGCACCTTTCAGCTTTCTTGTTCGTTACGTAACCATATGATAATGTATATACTTGTCATTTGATAGGAAGTGTGGTTCACTGATAATTTTGGGATTCCCTTGTTGTTGCCTATATCATAGATCACAACACGAAGAGCAGCCAGGTCACACATGGAAATAGTGGACAATTCTTACCTAGGGAGCTCTGATGAGGTTTGTTCTCTAGCCAACAAGCTGGTGTGTGGTCTTTGGGATATCGTCCACTGTAACCCTTCATGAGAACCCTTGTAAAATTCAGCTCCAAATATATATGGAGCAAATATGTCCATTATATCCTCAGTACAGATGAGAACTTATGCTCAGAATGTTTGATGGACGTATGAATTCTCTATTTTCTTTGGTGTTATGCTTTGTCGGGTTATACTTCATCTACTTGATGGGAACAACCATTATTAGGGGGTGTAATATCAACCATGATCCTATCCCAATTCCTAATCCTTTGCACTAATAATGAGGATAGCAGTAAATACATTAGTAATTTGGTAAAAGTCAGACTTAGAAATACAAAAGCTTTGCCAAGTTTTATTAGACCCATATTACTCCTAACTTGTGTAGAAAGCATTACTCTCACACTAAAAGACGAATTGTACACAGGTCACTAGTCTCTTGGAGAGGGTGGAAGCAACTTTTGTCGAGCATTTTTTCGATTCAAATCGCAGAGAAGGCATGAAGTCATTGAGACCGAAGCCTAAAAAAGAGAGGCATAAAGTAACATTTTTCTCAGGTAAAGGATATTTGTCTCAAACATGTACTTATATCAGGATACATTCACAATATCAGGTCTTCATTGCTTGTTAGTGCATGAAAAACCGCAAACTGCAATGTGATTCTTCTGGTTTCCAGGTTTCTTTTCTGGTTGCTCAGCTGCTCTTGTGGTTGCTGTTGTTCTGAGAATAGAAACCAAGAAGCTGATGGATAGGGAGGAAAGTGAAAGATACATGGAAAACATTTTCCCTTTATACAGGTAGGAAAAACCTTGTTGAAGCTTAAATTATTTTTCCATTAAATTTCTGAAAAATTCATCTCCTATACCCATCTAATTGGATGCATGAATCCCATCAATGAAAATATTCCCCCATGCTTGCAGTTTTTTTGGATTTATCATTCTCCATATGCTAACATATGCGGCAAATATGTACTTCTGGAGACGATATCGGATTAACTACCCATTTATATTTGGGTTTAAGCAAGGAACAGAGCTGGGATATCGTGAAGTTTTCCTTGTAAGCACTGGGCTTGCAGTACTTGCACTTGGCAGTTTCCTGGTAAATTTGTACCTGGATTTGGGCTTAAAAGTTCGAAATTTCAGGACATTCACTGAACTGGTTCCTTTAAGCTTAGTCACGGTACGACAATGCAAATAGTCTCAATCTCCCTTTTCTATGCGGATTTCATCCTTCCAACTATCCAATTTGCTTATGCTTATGGTACGATTCTTTTTGATTAGCTGTTCATTCGGCGCAGGTCGTTCTTGTAATAATTTTCTGCCCTTTTAACATCATATACAGTTCAAGTCGCTTGTTCTTCATCAGGTGTCTTTTTCACTGTATTTGTGCTCCTCTCTACAAGGTAAGTGGGATGAGACGTAAAGTATCCATTAGGAGGTACAGCTAGACAGTGATACAGTTTAATATGTTCTGTCCTCGCAGGTAACTCTTCCAGATTTCTTCTTGGCAGATCACCTTACCAGCCAGGTGCAAAGTTAGGGATTGCTTTTAATTTTTTCATTGGCCACTCCATGTAGAGACATATTCTTAACAACTTTCCATCGTCGTAATTTTCAGGTGCAGGCTCTAAGGAGTCTTGAGCTGTACATCTGCTACTATGGGTTGGGAGAGTATTCTCAGAGACAAAATAAGTGCCACAGCCATGGTGTCTATAATGTTTTCTATTTCATCGTTGCCGTCATCCCTTATTGGATGCGCTTCCTGCAGGTGACATTTAGCTACTGTTAGAATAATTAAATATTAAACCACGCCTTCATCTAACAGCTTAAGCTTTTGGAACAGTTGGCAGTGGTCTCACAAAATCTCACATGGTATCAGAGCAGGAGGTCCTAAGTTCAAATCCTTCCAGGCCCCTATTTACCTCCCCAATCATATATTTCCATGCTTAGTACTAGGCAAAAATACCAGACTAAGCGTGAGGGGGAGTGCTAGAATAATTAAATATTAAACCACGCCTTCATCCAACAGCTTAAGCTTTTGGAACAGTTGGCAGTGGTCCCACAAAATCTCACAGCTACAAAATGTTCTCTGGTAACTTTCACGACGGCATAGGGATAAGTCAAGCGAAGATGCTGTTAGCGAAATTTTGTTTGTATTTTTTGCACAATTGTTACTTATGATTGGTAAAATTACCGAGTTTAGTTCCAATCTGTTTATTGTTTGCTTCATTTGCTTCAATTGTGGAGACATGATGTACTGAGGCCCCCATGCCACGTGACTTGTCACATAAGCTTCTGTTAAGTAGATAACTGACAAAATGATCTGAGCGTAATCATCTTGAAAATAGAATGAGCCGATAAAAACCTTGAAAGTATAACAAATTTGATTGAAAGTAACTCCAAAATGGAATGACTACTACTGTAGTTAGCCATTGCAATTGATATCTGAATTATATTTTGGAAGGACTCTTGCTGATTTGCATTCGTTTGCTGCCTTGAGCTCACTTGGGGGCATGAAAATAACTTATTTTGTGAGAAATGCCATTTTATCGTTTGAATAAATGATCCCTGACAGCATTTGGTTGTATGTACTGTCAGAGCACTTCTAATGTACTAGCCTGGTATTAATGGAGAGTGTAGCTGTAGTCTGATGATAATTACTTCTACATGAATCTTGAGCATTTACTTTTAAAGAAGATCTTGTGTTGTCTTTCAGTGCCTCCATCGATTGTGTGAAGAAGGAGATGCAGTGCATGGATTCAATGGGTTAAAATACTTACTGACAATTGTGGCAGTTCTAGTCAGAACTGCTTGTGAACTCAAGAAGGGGCATTCATGGTTGGTTCTTGCTTTCATCAGCTCAGCTGTCGCAACAATAATGAACACATATTGGGATATTGTAGTAGACTGGGGGCTTCTACGAAGGCATTCCAGGAACTTTTACTTGAGGGATAAACTTCTCATTTCACATAAAAGTGTTTATTTTGCAGCCATGGTACATGACTACCCGTTATGTCGGAATTGTTTTGTGCTCTCTCTGATTACGTTTCTTTGGGTTGATTTTTTTCTTTTCCTTCTGGATGTCACTGTAGGTTCTAAACGTTGTCTTGAGACTGGCCTGGATGCAGCTCGTGCTGGAGTTCAATTTGTGCTCCCTGCATAAGATGGCAGTTACAACCATTGTCTCTTGTCTAGAAATCCTTCGCCGTGGAATCTGGAGCTTCTTCAGGTACCATACCTCTTCAAATATACAGAGAAAATTCAGTGTGTATTTGCTGATTGAATCACTGTAATGATAAAACGTTCCAGCCATTAAGTAGTGGCATGATCAAGAATGAAACATCTTTCAGTGATTGTGCTAATCAGAAGAACGCTTATTACTGTGGATTCTTCGATATCATTGCAACAAAAGGTTTGTTTTGCGAAGTCATTAAAGAGGATTGCAATTTTATCAGGTTGGAGAATGAACATTTAAACAATGTGGGAAAGTACCGGGCATTCAAGTCTGTGCCGCACCCCTTCAGTTTCTATGACGAGGGTAATGGCGATGACAACTCTGACAAAGACGACTGACGTGATTCGGAGTTCAAATCAGTTTGGTCAATATGGTGCTCCACACAGGCAATAGTGACCAAAATTTCCATCAAAACATGCGGCTATTTGGCATGTATCAAAATTCTACTTTCTATGCGAACTCAGGCTTTCCAAGCCGCCTGTTTGTCTTTATCAAGTAGCAAGCATAAATGTGACCTACTTTCTGCATTTTAATCCACATGAAACTTGTCAGTGAAATCGAATTCACCTCATCATTAATATTCCTACTTGGCCTATTGAAAGTTGTGGAGTATTTTGATTGTCATCTAAAACACACGAAAGGTCCTGTCTCCCCTCAAGGAAGAACTTCATTGAAAATGACATCGAATTGATTGTGTAGTCTTTGGGCTAACCTTTTTTCAGGGTTTCTAATCTGGACATGCCAGAAGCCATAAGTCAATGTTACCGAATTCTTTCCAAAGATTAGGAAAGAGCTGTCTTAAATTGAGTATAGATAACTTTTTCTTGTATTGTTGGCCCAAAGTATTTCAGCAGGTGCTTCGAAATGGTGGGCAATGCTTTCATTTGGTGAGGAAGCATATGCGAGAGGTAAGGGTCAATGTGTGTGAACAATTTGCTGTGAAGAATTTCAGTGTACATGGCTGTGCTGTCTTTGTCCTACTCGAATTATCTTAAAATTATAGGTAGGGCCAAGAAACTGTTCAAACATGTTCCTGTTCTGTCGCCGCTGAGAGACTTGTTGATCTCGGCTGTCCTCTTCTTTCATTCCCCAGGGGGAAAATGTGAAGCGGTTCACGGTGCGGAAAATTTGGCGATTGATGGAGCACTTTTATCAACTACTTAGAACAAAAGAACCAAGTGGTTTGGAATTGGCACCACCATTTTATGTTTGGTTGATTTCATATTCTGGCATGAAAAGAACACTCGATGAAACGACAATGAGATAGACATATATTTAACTACTTTCATGCGGCTGACATATATTGTTTGAGCAAAAATCCAGTAAAAGATTTACGCCGAAAGCTATTTAAAGAGAGAGAGAGAGAGAGAGAGAGAGAGAGAGAGAGAGAGAGAGAGAGAGAGAACAAGTTGACATGTTGCACTGACATTTGCTGTTGCATATTCTCACTGGAATTGTCTTCCACGATCTGTAACTAGGAAGCGATGACCAAATGGTTCTTCCGTTTTGGTTACTGAATTTGCATGCACTCATTGAAATTTGAAAACGACGTAGAAGGATATGGTATTGATCCCATTGGAACGCCTACCCACTTCAAGTACACAATCAGTAATTGCAAGGCATTAGAACATCTGCTATTAACATAGGAGCATGAAGGTATCTTTGAAACCAAATGCCTCCACGGAGATATTTAGAGAGAGCTGATGCTTATCCATCACAAGAAGTTTTAAAATCAATCAAAGCCAGAGCAGATAAATGTCTCAGAGATTCATACAGGAGAGAATTTCCCCTTCCCACGATCCTTAAAAAAACGTATGAGACTGCGTAACATAGCAACAGTTAACTGCATATGATATTCCATTTCCTGCAACTCCACTAAATAACACTCCAAAGTTGATGTCGATCCAGAAGGAAAAAAGTCTAGGAAACTGTCATCGATTTGCATACAAGTTCAGCAATATGACGACAACAGAATGGTTTCTTCGAAAAATTAAAGATAAGCAGAAAACAGCTACGAGAAACTATCCTCTTTTCTGCATACAGCAGACTTGGAACAAGTTTCACGTAGAACTTCTTCTCTAGATCCAAGGAATATCTTTTGCATCATTGTCCCTCATTCATCTCTAGAAGTAGTATCCAACCCAGCTGAAGGGCTGTCTGCGAAGTACTCCTGGTGCTTCACATTGACACCATACTGATTAAAAAAAAAAAAATTAACAGTGCAATTGGTCAACCATCATCTATTGCACATGAGACTAAAAATATAAAATGATGAAAGTAACAAAGGTAGCACAGGCAATTGCAAGATGTTCAAGCCAAACTATTACTTCAATGCCTGAAAGTACTCAATTCTAACCTCACGTAGAGCTTTTGACAGATCGTCCATTGTCAAGATTAGACGCTTATCCTGTAATAAAAAAAAGGTCCCAATGTAAAGACAGAGAATTGGATTAGATGCTACTTTCAGATGTATGATGTTAGCACCTTCTGCTGCTTATCCCTTTTGTCTTTAACCACCGAGGCCTGTCTTGCCTTGCAATGCCTGTTATTTACATAAAATGCTTTCAGGAAGTCAGATTAGGCTATCACTAACAAACAACAAAAGGAAGAAGGGCAGAAATAACAACTCCAAGTAACCTAAAATGCTATCTTTGCATTGTTAAATCATACAGGAATCAATGTGAAAGTTTTGATGTCCATACATATATCGCCTCTTCAAAGATTCTTATACCTAGACATTCTGTTTATTTTGCACTTAAAAAAAAATCCAAAAACATGGTCCTCAAATTGAAATCCTTCTTTTGTCAACTCACTAATTTATTTCCTCATCTCATGTAAAATGTAAGCGCTAAAATTAAAAGAGACATTTCGGTCAAACATAAAACGCATCCCTAGCAGTATTAATGACTCAAAGGTAAACACCTCAGTGAAACTTCAACAATTAGAAAGAAGATGACTGCATTTACATACTGAAGAGCATCACTAGCAATATCTGCAACAAACTTCTGTGTAGCAACAGCTACTAGCCTTGTTCTGCAAGTACAGGGGAGAATAAGAGTCAACACTCCATGCCGTAAATAATCAGTAAACTCCCTATGTAAATATGAATGTAACGCCATCCAAAGAAAGATTCATACAAAAAAAAAAATCTTCAACAATTATGATCTAGGTAATTAGGTCCAACAAATTAAATTGAGGTTATTGGTGTCTAGTCCCAATAGATTATGGTCCACCACAATACCCTGAATCTTAATCAAGACTCATGTACATTCCAACTACTCAGGTGTTATCTTTTTTCACACATAGTCCATTCCTAGTTTAAAGCAGGGAAGATAGAATCTAGGATGTATGACTTAAATTCCCCCCCCCCCCCCAAAACAAAAAACCCCAACAAAAAATACCAAAAAAATAAACCCATAAAAATTTTACAAGGGACCTTATGAAGAAAAAGGCAGAGAAGGAGCTAGGTCAATCTGGTTACCTCTCCCCACAAGGAAAAAAAAAGAAGCTATTTAAGCATCATGTAATGTGCAACTGTCATGGTTATCAGGATCCCTGACAAAGCATGGTCATGCTATGCTTAATCTGAAATATGTAACATAACTTATAACAAAATCTTTAGAACTTTGGTAGTCCAGCCTTTGCCAACTAGGCATGTGGAAGCAAAATTACGATAATGCAATTCTGAGTCTTCTCATTGGGAAGTATTTCTTCTCGAGACTCTAATAGAATCACTAATGTCCCACCTCCTCCAATTATGACAATGTCATATCCAAATTCAATGATTTGCAACAAAAATTTCCAACATTGTTTGGAATCCATCAAGGCTAAACCACTATGTGAATTCTTTCGACCAAAACTCTTATCATCTTCTCTATCCATGAATCTGTCATCACCTTTAGTTACACTTCATCCATAATCTTTTGCTCCTTACAAACATCACTGAAAAAGTGAAATCATTCTATAATAACGACTGATAAAACACCCATAAAGTTCTACATCAAGTCCCAAATAACAGATGGAGTTAACATACAGCTTGTCACTTTCCTTTATGCCACAACCAACCCCAGAGGCCACAACCAACCCCAGAGGATACAACACACTGCAAACTTCCAGTATGACTTTTGCCATGGATTATTAGAGAACAGGGGAGAAAAAACAAAAGAGCCAAATGCTAGCTGCCATGAGGAAATTTTAGTTGTACCTAAATAAGAAGATTTTAAGAGCTCAAAGAAGCTCCAAATCAAGTCCCAACTAACGACAGAGTTAACATATAGCTTCTTGCTTTTCTGCCACAATCCCAGAGAATACAACGCACTGCAGAATTCTAGCATGTTTTTCGCCATACATTTTTAGAAATGAGAGGAAAATGATCCGACTGCTAGCTGCCATGAGGAAGTTTTAGGTGTAACACATAACTAAGAAGATTTTATAAGCTCGAAGAAGCTCAGAATCAACCATCCCCAACCTAGCGGTCGATTCGTCGAGACTAACAGAAAATAAAAGTTTCAGCCAAATATTGTTCGACAATCACAGACCTGCCAGCATCATAGCTCTCTAGGGGAGGAAATCGACCGACCTTTCAAATTCTAAGAAAAGCAATGACATCTGCCGGAGCATATATGATTCTCTGGAGCTCATAATCGTATCAAGCGCAGCGGTCATATTTATCTACCGAGACGCAACCAATTGTACCAAACCAAGCAAAATCGAATTCAACACGAGCACTGAAGTACCTACAGTCGGACATCAGGACACTGAAACCCGCTCTTCCCCAAGTAGTGCTCCACCAGTTCGTCGGGTACCTGGGAAGAAATCAACATCGACAGGAGACTCGACATGTGAAAATCGAAACAAAACAAAAGTTGTCGATCGTTGTTCTAGAAATCGACAAGCGTCGATTTTGGCGAGAAAAGAGAGGAAAGGAAGCAGCAAAGACGCGAGGCTTGCTTACAGTGGGGGTGTACTCCATTAGGGAAGCGAGGAAATCGGTGAGCGCGGCATCATCGTCATGCTTGCCTTCGCTCGACTGATGGCTCTGGCTGTGATGGTTGTTCATTCTCGCTCGATCGATCGATTCTGCGAGAGACGAGACGAGACGAGAGAGTATGAAGAAATCCCAGAGGCCCGGAGCTAAAAAAAAATGGTCTCGTCTTGGGACTCGGATTTGGGCCCGCGACAGCTAAACCCCGCTCATGTTTTGACCCATTTCTAAATTCGCACCATATGGATTTTACTTTTGCATTTATACCCCTGCGATTCATCAAATCACTAGAACCATAAAAACGTCGAAAAACCTCAAATTAGTATACCTATGATAAATTTATCTCGAAGTAATTTTTTGACCACAAAAAATCTCAAATTAGTACATATGTGACAAATTTATTCCAAACTATTTTTTCGATCCCGAAAAATCTCAAAATGATATATCTGTGATAAAATTATCCCCAAATTACTTATTTTGATCATCAAAATTTTCAAAATCGATATACATGTGTTAAATTTACCTTTCGTCAATTTTCATTAAATTGGATTAATACCACAAAAAACTTAAATTAATACAATAAAGGGATAAAAACCCCTAAACATGTATATTTGAAAATTGGCACATGTCATCTAACTCAGCAATTTGACAATAAAATTTAATGAAAACTAATGGAGGATAAACTTATTACAGATGTACCAATTTGGGATAAATTTGTCAAAGGAATATCAGTTTGGGATTTTTTGTAGTAAAAAAATAGTTTTGATTAAATTTATCACATGCATATCAGTTTGGAGTTTTTCGTCGTATTAACCCATACTAAAATAACAATGCTTTTGACATAATAGTGAAGATTTTCTTTTTTCATGTGGAGTTACCAATATGATTTGCAATATCCGATTAAAAAATACTTCGGTAGAAGAAAATTTCGATTTTAATATTAGCTATAAATTATAATGAAAAGTAGTGTCAATTATGAGAGAGCATGTAATGTTACTTGAAATCGATTTAACATTTCAGCTGTGATGAATTTGGGTTAACGAATACTTTCTTCTACGTGTCGAGGGATGCAATTTGTCATATGATGGATGAATTTAACTCAACATATACACTTACGAAATTTAAAAGAAGAGCTCACGTGATGTACACGTGCGAGGAGCAAGCAAAAGCAACGTCGGAACCTTCCGCCCGCGAGAGGGGGGTTTTGAGGAGGTTTTAAGCGAATCCATTTTTCAACGACGACTTCGCCTCCGAGCCTGAATCCGTCTGATCTCCTGGTTCTCACCGCTTCATCTCCGCTCAGAATCGCCGATCATTGCCGATCTTCCTCCTTCGCCGATCCATGTCCGCCTCGGTTTCAGAATCCCCGTGCGGCGATCCATCGACTCGTCCTCCGGATTCCTCCCCAATCGAGACGGAAACCCTAGGAAGCCACAATTCCGACGAAAAGTCGAGCTCCGACCAGGTCGAGACAAATGCAGGAGGCGAAGAAGGGGCGGAGGAAGAGGAAGGGGAGTGCGGGTTTTGCTTGTTCATGAAAGCCGGCGGTTGTAGGGACACGTTCAGCGACTGGGAGAAGTGCATCGAAGAGGCGGAGAAGAGCAAGGAAGACATCGTGGACAAGTGCTACCAGGCGACCGCCGCTCTGAAGAAGTGCATGGAGGCTCACTCCAACTACTACGAGCCGATACTGCGCGCCGAGAAGGCGGCGGAAGAGGAGGCCGTGAAGGAATTGGAGAGGGAGGCAGCGGCGAAGGAAGCGGAACAGAGCTCGAGTGCGAAGCCTGCTTCTGAGGAGGCCGTGAAGGAATTGGAGAGGGAGGCAGCGGGGAAGGAAGCGGAGCAGAGCTCCAGTGCGAACCCTGCTTCTGAGGAGCGAATCAATACCTTGGAAGTTGCTAATGAGTGATCGGGTTTTGAAGGATTGGTGACGGTCAGGCAATTTTTCCCTTTTCAATCTTTTGATTACTGAGAGCCAAATAATGGTTCTTTTTAGCTAATTCTGCTGATTTTCGGAGAATTTCCGAGGAATGGAGAGAATTTTTATCTGAGGAATACAGATGGAACTTCTGTTACTGCCGTGTAGTCAAATTAAACGAATTGTTTTCGAGATGTACTCTGACATTCTCTTTGAGATTTAAACTATCCAGGTTTCGTCATAATAAGTGTACTCTGACATTGACTTTGGGATTAAACTCAGTTCCCTTATTCCATTGGGACTCTCGCCATATTGTGGAATGTGTTTTTTTCACTTGTTCTTGCTTTATGACTGCCACAAAAGATGATCTGCAGGCTGTGTTGTTAGTTCTAGGCTACTACGTTGGATGTTTTGGTCGTACGATGTCAGGATCTCAATTCATTGACTGAATTACCCCGACTATGTTGGCTGTGAATTTGCTTCTATTTGAGTGAGTTTGTCTTGAGTTAGCGCCAGCGGCAGCTTGCTATGTGGCAGATTCTCAGATTTAGAATTTTGAAAGGGCCTATACCTTGATCCATATATGGGTGAGGAAATATATTTTAATGGTGGTTTTTGTTGTCAATCACGAACGAACTCCACTTTCTGGATGTTTCCCCTCTTCAGGTTAGATGTTGTGCGAAGATTGCAGAAATCTCAGGATAATTGTTAATGCGGAGGGGGTCTCTGTTTTCTCTTGTAAGCCAGCAGATCATCATGTCGTGCTGTTCTTCAATTTCTTCATAAGCATTTCAAATAGTCCTTTGTATTAGCATGTGTGTTTTTAATCATGCAATCCTATATTTTCTGTACCAATATGTTCCATCAATCTCCATTGTTACGGTTTTCATACGCTACATCTTCCGTGCTCTGTTTATGCTGAGATTGGAATATTTTCCTGTTAGAAGCAATGTTACATCGGAGAACGAGTTGACTTGATTACATGAGGACTTTTTTTTTTCCCTCTGCGCGAGATATGTTCAATGTGTGTACAAGATGGGAGTGGACCTCCTTTATACCCTCTATGGGAAAGGTAAGGATTGGTCACACAGGTGAAGGCTGAAGTTTTGGGTGATTGATGAACATCCAGATTTAGAAATGATTATTTCGATGTTCCAGCTTGGGGTTGTCGAATTGACATGCCGTTGCCTTCAATGTCACTCGTCTGTTCAATTCTAAGGTTTGGCGGTCGAACCCTAACGGTTGCTACACTGTTTAATCCTGGTTTGTTGTGACTCATTTGTGCTTGTAATGTTTCATGCTCTCTCATTCCTTTTCATGTGTTCTCGTTTGTAGTCATGTCATAGGCTATCTGGGAAAATCGCATGGAAGGTTATCCGGTGAAGTGCACTGTAAAGGCTACCCTTGACAATGTTCTCGAGTATGTTCTCGTGCGAGCCCTCCTTACATGTGGCCCTTTCATCCTAGTTTGCATGTTCTTCTGCCATTTCACATTACAGTTTATTAGGTTGTCGGTTTCTGTAGTTCATATCTACTTTTAAAATTTTTAAACCTCCTTCCCTTCTTCTGTGACTCTTCGTATTCCGTAAATTCATCAATTTTTCATTCCTTAGTGCTTTTTTTTTTCCCCCTTTTATGCGAGGGATACATTATCACCTTAGCCAAAAAAGAGATAAAAACAACCCAAGTTTTGGTGTATGTCATATAACATCGTAGGTGCTCACGGATTCAAATGCACTTTGTGGACGTGATTACTATGGAAAAAGGAGTCTAATAATTTAAACTAAAGATATTAATATTGGACGAATAGGAACAAAACCATTTTCATATCTGGCACAAGAAAGAAACGCCAAAAAATTATTTTTCTCGTGTCGAAGAAAGACTTAAAAGAAGAAAGTGAATAATCCTTTGCTTTCTATGATTTGTTGTGACGTTACTCTCCCATTGATTTTTTTTTAATTTGATTCTATCATATTCCATTCTACTATACAAGTCACATTGTGTGCGTTATATGTCTTGTGCAGGTTGCGAAATCCTGCTTTCGAACCTTCCACCTTTCTCTTTTTGTTTGGGAAGAGTGGCCATTGTGGTAATCTCCTATTGATTTATTTGGTTCAATATCCATATAGATTTTCTCATAAGGTGGATGTGTGGTATACGGAGCTGAATGTTAGCCGGTACAAAAGCAACATGAGCATAAAATTGGAGTAGCGGAAATGAGAATGTTAAGGTGGATGTGTGGTCATACAAGGATGGATAAGATAAAAAATGACGATATTCGACGAAAAGTTGGAATAACACCGGTGGAAGAGAAGATGAGAAAACATAGATTGAGATGGTTTGGACATATCCTTCGTAGACCCTTAGATGCTTCGATAAGAACAGAAGTGTGTTACCGAGAAAACGATATGAAGAAAGGACGAGGTCGGCCGAAACTTACTTGGGGGAAGGTAGTAAAACAAGATTTAATAGAGTGGGAAATAGATTGGCGTATGGTCTGCCTTAGGACGGAGTGGAGAAAAGCTATTCGCGTTGTAGAAGGAGGGATTTCCTGTGTTCCAGAGTGCCATGTTTAGTCCTTTCTATTTATTTATTTATTTACTTATTTATTTATTTATTCATTTATTTTTGGATAGCCATATTTTTACTTTTATTTTAGTATATTTTAAGCTTTTCGCTTTGGGTTCATCGACCGCCGACCCCAACTGGTTTGGGATAAAGGTGATGTTGATGTTGATGTTGAATATCCATATAGATTTTCTTATTAGTATATGGTTTCCACCTATAGAGATATCTGTGCAGCAGATTTTGAATGGCTAGTGGTTCATTCGGTTGCAAATTTTTTTTGTTTACCTAGGTAGTGTAGGTGAAAACTAGAATTGATGAGTAGTACCTAAAGAATCGCCTAATTTTCTCATATCACTTAGAAAGTGGCTCTTTAATTGCCAAAGATTTGACCTTTTTCGAACTTCATTAGCAATGGTCTCATTGCGGGATGGCTCATAATTTTCACATCTATCCATCCCGTACTTCTACATCTAGCATTTGGTAGACTTCATTCAATAACTAGCTTGACTTTACGGTATCTTTCATTTCATTTATTCCGGGAACAATCATAAATACTTTCTATAAAAATTACTATAGATCATCCATCTTTAAGAAATTCAAATGCGAGCATCAATAATCCATGTAAGATGTGATTTGCGATCACCTCAATTTGGATTTTAACTTGGGTGTTAATGTTTCATGCAAAATTATTATCACAAATCGTCGATGGTCAAGCGTTGAATTACGCTGATTGACAAAGAAACGGAAGGTTGAAAACTCTTGTCGTCAACTAAAATGGGAGAGGGTCAGGTGATAATCTTCGAAATGTCCAAGCCCTGCAGAAACCTTTGCGTGCCACGTGTCTGTTTTTGACTGGGAGGTGGCACCTCGCACTGTCGCACATCAACTCTGCCCCAGCTCTATATATCACAATTCCGCAGACGGGAAGTCTCTCACCCCGTCTCTCTCACTCGCTCGCGCTGACTCAGTGACTCTCCTCTCCAGTCGCTAGCTCACGAACAGTAGGATGTTCCCATTGGATGTCTCTCGTCGTCTTCATGCTGTTCTCGTTGTAATATTTCTAGGGTTCCAAGCACCCGCGTCTCACTCCCTACGATTCGACTTGCAATCGGGCCACACGAAATGCATCGCAGAAGACATCAGAGCCAATTCCATGACCGTCGGCAAGTTCGCCATCGTGAATCCTCACGAAGGCCATCCCCTGCCTGAATCTCATAAACTCTCCGTCCGGGTGAGCTTCCTTCTTTTGATTTGGACTGTTTCCTGTGTTGAATCCTTCTTACGCGCAATCGCATTGGGCCGAGAACTTTCTGTTATGTTTTTGGTGATTTAGGGGTTTTTTTTTTCTCCTTTTTCTCGATTGATTTGTTGTTAGGTAACTTCTGCACACGGGGACAGCTATCACCAATCGGAAAATGTGGAGTCAGGGCAGTTCGCGTTCACGGCCGGAGAAGCTGGGGATTACACGGCTTGCTTCTGGGCTCCTGACCACAAGCCCCAAGCTACTTTGACGGTGGATTTTGACTGGAGGACCGGCGTGGCTGCCAAGGATTGGTCCAATGTTGCCAAGAAAGGCCAAGTCGATGTGAGTGGTTTCACTCTTTTTTCCTTTTGGGAGGGTGGTTATACATTGGAATTTGTGAATGTTTGGCTTTTGGATGTATTATATTGGGCATCTATGCTCCCACCCGGGTTGGAGTGGAGGCTTTTTTTATGTTCATTTTCAAGAAGGTGTCCACATTAGAAAGCTAGTTTAAATTGCTTATCTCCGATAGCGACCTAGAAGATGGGATTCATGAATGTGCTTTTACTGTTTTTAGTTAGTTTGGTACTGGTTATGTATGCGCTTTTACAGTTTTTAGTTCGTCGGTACCAGTTAGTGAATGGTGATGTGCTTTTCAAGCTTTGACAATTCGTGTTCACGTGTCCTAATTAGGTTTTATAGTTAGTTTTTGTAGCTATGTCAATTTGAGTCGGTGAAAAATCTACTTTTGCTAATTATTCTATAAAAAAATTACATATTTTTAAATTCGTATTAAGTCGTGTTACTTTCAAGTTTGCCAAATCTAAATGTTGATTTGTGTCAGAAATTGTGAGTCCTGATTTTTAGGTTAAACTGCATTTTATGAGTGGAATTACTGAAGAAAGGTAAAGCAGGGGAGAATCAAATTTTCCCCATCTATCTTTGGAGATTCTGCAACTGAATAGGAAAGCTAAAGATAGATGGATGACTAATTTTGCATGTTTTCTGCCTTCTGAATGCCAGGTCATGGAATTGGAACTGAAGAAGTTGTATGACACTATCGACTCCATTCATAATGAGATGTTTTATCTTCGTGAAAGGTGACGGAATGTGTGCTCATGAAACTAGATATGTTACCTTGAATGTTGGGTTTGACATGTCCGTTGCTCTTACGCAGAGAAGAGGAAATGCAGGAGCTCAACCAAGCAACTAACTCAAAAATGGCCTGGCTCAGTTGCCTTTCTCTTTTTGTCTGCCTCTCTGTGGCTGGCCTGCAACTATGGCACTTGAAGACCTTTTTCGAGAAAAAGAAAATCATTTGAATCTTTTTTCAATAGCTTCGAAATTTTTCATGTACTTTTGCAGAACACTTCGATGGTGATACAACCTTTCTGAGACGTCTACGTTGTTGACTGTTCCTGGAGATCCTTAGTAGGAATTATGCCCCAAAAAAAGAAAGAAAAAGATACAAGAGAAATCATTTTCCGAAAGATCTGGCTGTTATAATTCCTACTAAGGTCTTTAGTCTAGATTTACATTCAAGATTTTACTGATGTAGAATTGGTTTAGTTGGACAACTTAGTCGTTGTAATGATTTGACCAAACTCATTTTCATTGTTAGTGTGGCGGTGCTGGTTTTATTCATTGGCTCGAAGGAAGCCGAATTACAACCAGGAAGATTCCAATTGTGATGTCCAACGACATGCAATAGGAAATTGAGTAAGCTACCCTAAAGGATCGGGCAAGCGAGACGAAGTTGTATTTTGGCGAAATGGTTGTTGACAGTGAGGTGAAGCGACTGCCCTCGCGGATGAGTTCCATGAGGACCGCGAGCTCTCTTCCTTTTCCTTGGATACTTCACATGCGCAAACCAGTTATTGTAGGGCGAAAGCCATTTTTCACCGATAAATTCATTTCCATGGCTATTTGGTAGCTAAAAGAAAGACTGAGGGAAGCAGCAAAAACAAAGCAATCGGCATCGGCCAGTCAATAAAAGCATGGTTTTGATGCACAATTAACGTTTTGAGTTCTTTACAACTGACAACCAATCGTACCGAAGCAAAAGGGGAGTTTTCGGCATAAGCATTCCGCGTTTATCAAGGAAAAAGTAAACGCATCTTTTGGATTTCTCCAGATGGACCGGGGACCACAGCAAACTAAACTTATGTTACAAACGAAATGTGATCAAATGACTTTGGCTCGACGGAAATGAGTCAACCTGGACGATGCCTTGGCTTGCTTACGGTTGATCAAGAATGTAAATCAGGAAATACATCACTCTGCTCAGTCTTCACCTTCAGAATCTGGCCTTGAAGCATGAGTGAATAGTTCCCACAGCCTTCAATCGCTTCTACACGGAAGCCATCTGAACTACGCACAATCAGAGGCGAAAGAGTTGACAGGAAATTGCGGCATAGATAGATCCAACTAACATCCCTGTCAGTTCAGCATTAAGCATTGAATAAGCTCCAGTGATGATCAGAATGCAAAGTTTCTTTAATTTTCTCGAGCCTCTTGAGTATTTCCAAGAATGAAGGTCTTTTGTTCATGTCGGCAGCCCAGCATTGTTCTGTTAAACTGCAAATATTCCACGTAAGAAATCAGCAACCCGGCATTCAGAAAGAGATGCATTCCCAAAAATATGTTTTGGACTTGGACACGAAACCAAGTCCAAAGAAGAGTCAAGAGCAATGGATCCAAATGTTGAGATAAGAGGTTTGCGAGACGATTGAAGGACCTGCCTTCATCATTTTTCATCCATTGCAGAAGTGAAAACTGATGTTGATACAGGTACTGCTCATTTGATAAGAAAATAAAAAAGAAGCATTGTCCTATCTGGCAAGAAAGCTACTTCAAGCCTATCCGTCAAAAAGTATTGGGGATGGAAGAGAATTGACAGAAATCCAAACAAGCATTCCTCTAAAAACTCAGTCAAGCACAGAGAGACAAGTTTTCACTTGCTCAAGCTATAGGGTGATAAAATACGAATGTGGAAGAAAGATGAAGTTATACTAACTTGACAAGACAGGAACCCATTTTGCAGTTTTTGGGGACTTTTCTTAAACTACAAATGCTATTTAACAATTTAATGAAATTCATTTGATACATTGTGATGGCAGAGAAAATCTGCACTTCTCACTATTGACTTGACAGAACTGCTCCAGGGTACACTTCAGTAGTCTTACGCTCTTTTCTCACTAGACTAATCAAGCAACACAAGGACTATCCTACTTTGCACAGGGCGGTCGATTAGGAAACCTTCATGCGCATGATGATCACAACAATCTTACAGTTTGTCTACTATGAAGAAACGTGCATACCTTGCTCTTTTCGCCATTTAGAGTTCAATTTAAGATCCAGCTATATTTGGAAAGCACCAAATGTTTGGTTTTAATAAATCCACAACTGACTTACTCTCGCAGCTCTTGGACGTATCCTTTCGAGCGGAAGATAGGTCGATTGCCTTCTGCCACGTGTTTGGCAGCTTCATATGGCTCATAACTGGACATCGGTGGATCTCCTTCAAGCATCTGTACATTGAAGATATTATCAAGACAACCAACTTCAACTACTTTAATCCTTGATATCCAAGCCAAAGAAAATTACCTCGTATAGTATCATGGCAAATGAGAAAACATCAACCTTCTTATCATACTTCCGGTGCTTAAAAACTTCAGGAGCCATGTAGCGATCTTTTCCATTAAAAAAAGAAAGGAGACACAGTTAAGAAGAAAAATGTAATGGGCATGAGTTATCATGTTATATACAGAAAAGTTCCATTGAGACACTCACAACTTCCTGTTTCGCCTGTCATTTTATAGACATCATGAGAATTTTGAACCCTGATTAGTTTACTTAGTCCAAAATCTCCAACTTTCAAATGGTCGGCACTAGAGTTGACTAAAAGGACATTCCTGGAAACAATTCACACGGCAGATTAAGGAATACAGTCAATAAAAATAAGAAGTCCCAAAGGAAGGAAATCACCAAAGAACTTATGAGAACAACGAGGAACTTTATTGATTATTAGTAAAGAGAAACTTCACCATATTCTAGACACAAAGATGCCCACCTTGGTTTCAAGTCTCGGTGAATTATGACATTTGGCTCATTATGCAGATATGCCATACCCCTGATCCAAAAAAGTGTAAGCTATTTAATTAGCATAATGTAGCTGACAGTTGTCAAAATCGACTTGACTGGTGCAACACCTCCAATAATTTCGAGCTGTGGAAAGATTCAATATCACGTTTTACTATAGTACATAAGTGTTTGTAGACTGTTTCCCTCTTCCACATGCTCAGAATCTCTCTCTCTCTCTCTCTCTCTCTCTCTCTCTCTCTCCCACAAAAACAATATACATCTCAAATTCAGTCAGATAATCGTTCTATACAACAGCATCAAATTAGTGGATGGACAGCGCAAAAAAAGGGAAACTGCACTACAAGCATTCTGACAACAACAGATCCTCATGGGTGCCTGTTAGCCATTATGTTAAAAGATTAATGCTGGGAAAAAAAATCTGTGCACTACAACCGTGCGGCTAACAAATTATTGTGCTCAACTATTAGCTGTTCTGTTTGAAATATTTAAGTGTCCCATTGGAATCATTCTCAGTCTATTTGACTTAATGGATGACAGCAAAAAACTGACACAAATGACAAGATGACAGTGTCCAAAATGGGCTGTCAAGACATTTACTGCTAACTTGGTTTCCTCTACCTATGGGTGTTGAGGACTAATAACATGGGCAGCCTACATAGGAAAGGGAAGAGGAATAGATTGATTCCAAGTTTAAGAACTATATACCCAAGGTCACATAGCACAGAAGAACCAAGACACGCACACACTGCATAACTGATGGATGAGAAACTTTCTGATTAGACATGAACTATCTTAACAAACCAAACCAAACCTTCACAGCTGATTGATTCACTTTCCCTTCCCCAGGAATATGTGAGAAGGGAGGTAATATGAGCATAAAAGGTTATACACACAGTGAATAACCCTCAGTGAGATTCTTTTTCACATCTGTTTCCATAAAAGTCTCCTCCCTAAACCTCAGATCTAAGAAGATACATGCGAAAAGATTAGGTGAATAAGAAGTAGCATTTAGTTTCTTGTATAGCAACCTATAAGGTGGAAAATCTCAAGCAACAAGCACCTGGCCATGTCCAAAGCAAAGTTGATAGCTGTCGAGGGGCTGAGAGAACCTTTCTCCTTTAGGTACTGATGAAGATCACCCTGCATGAGTAAGTAAATATCTCAAACCGAGTACAAACGAAAGTGCAATACGCATCAAGCGTCCGAGAGAAGGAACAGCAAGTTTTAATAAAGCATAATATCCATTCTGTACCCCTCGCAAATACTCCGTTATCAACATAAGAGGCTTCCTCTCAGTGACAGCGCCAAGAAATTGAACTATGTTAGGGTGGCGAAGCTTGACTAGCAAATTAACCTCATGCCTGAAATCCTGACTGAATAAAAGAAACCGAAAGATGAGATTGCTTTTACATCCTGAAAGAATTTGTTAGAAATTCAAATAGAGCTGTAAAATGAAGCGGATCATTTTTCCTTTAAGTAACTGTAGAATTGTAAACGCATAAATGTTTCATTATTCTGAAATTGTTGATTGATGTGGTTCATATATCAGCATATAGCTAAAATCAAATCGACAGAATAACTTCAGGATAGCTCCTTAAAAGCATAACCTAGCAAAAACAGGTGTCCTTTTCTTCTGGCTTTGCCAATCTGAAGACGGTACTGCAAGTTTCATTATTAACCGAAGGAGTAAATTCATGTTTATCTGGATATATAAGCACATGATACATTACCTTCACACAAATGGATCAGAAATATCTTCTGTTGCACAACACCATAGAAAATCACATGATAAACATGTACTTACATTACCAATCTGTCATCTGAAAGAGATGGAAGAATGCGTTTGACAGCAACTGGTGTCCCTCTCCAATATGCTCTCAATATCTCACCAAAGGATCCCTAGATGTACAGCAGCTATTAATGAGATTGCACACAGAACAAGAGCATGTATGACAACTTTTGCATAATAATTGCCTTTGAGTCAGAAAATGCAAATGGAATCTATAAGGCTCAATATGAAGAAGCATCAAAAAGAGATGATGAACTAGTAATGGTGCAGTCCAGAGGATAAACTTCCAGTGAATGCTGTCTTCCGCGAGTAATTATGCAGTATATGCTTTTCAAGGAGTACCAATTAGAAGTAAGGAGCACCAGGATGCGTTATACTCGCAAATGATCACTGTAGTTGTCTGCTGTTAAAAAATTAGTATTACCCTTTGGAACTTCTTAAAAAATATGATAATAAAGGCTAATGATGATTCTAACTGTGCCTGAATGTAGTAAAATCCCTTCATGTCCTTCATGTTTCCTAAGTCAATAAACCATCTGTTTGACGCATTTGTTTTTACACACAAGGGGAGATTAAGAACCAAACCATTATTATGTTGACTGGCACAATAGAAGACTCAAAAAAGACCATAAGATGCAACACGATAGACCATAATAATCAGTGGTTTTTAAGTTCTGATAAAGACGAGTGCTTCTGACCAGTAGAAAATTCATATGGATAGAGTTAACAGACATAACAAAGTGCTTCCCATTCCACCCACAACCACACACACACACACACACACACACACACTCACAGACGGACAGACTGGGGGGGGGGGGGGGGGCATGTTTTTTGGGGGGTGGGGGGTGGTTTGTTGTTGGGGGTAGGGTGTTACAACTCTTGCCCATGAGCAATCTAAAATCTTACCTTCCCTATGATCTGTGAGTTAGAGAAATCCAGCTCAGAAGGGTCGATTTCCCAGTCACATTTATTAGGCAATGGGGGAGGAACAGGCTTTGGTTCAAAATGACTTCCATTTTGGCCCTGCATCATGCATAATACAATCAAAATTGGCCAAATGCAATCGGTAGATCACAAAACAACCAACATTGAACACTTAACTACAAATTTATGCAATGGTCCAATTGGCCGATTGCCATCATTGAAGCAATAGTGTACCTTAGCATTTACTGTGTGTGAGACCAATTAGAGCATTCATATTAACCAGAGACGGTAAATGAAGGTTAAAATTTAGCAGAAACTAAAGTCATTGAAAGTAAACACAAGATACTTAAAAGGTTAGATATGTTATTGGTTTCCCATAGATGCGACAACTTCATATTGCCCCTTTTCATTTCTAGGGTGGAAAGATAATATTTTCATGAAATGAGATTAGAATGACTAGTGACAATAAATCTCCCGTGGTTCAATAATTGTTCACATAAACATTTTTCATATGTTGAAGAAAATGTTTGGTGATTATTGATCATCAAAATCTTTAAAATCTTTACGCGTCCAGAAAATACCTCAGTAATATGAATTATGCTTCAGCTTAACATGTGAAATAGAAACAAGCACAAAGACCTTCAATTTGGTTTTCTGTCATTCATATGATTTAGGTGCAATGCTTGTCTTTGTGTATTCATGTATTTGTGCACGTATACTGAAGCATGTAAACAATGTGACTCATTTAAAACACATTTCATTCCAAAGAGAAACCCCAAGAAACCATAATGCTCTGATTAATCTATGAAGCCGCTATACTAAGATTGCTGATACAACTCCAATTGGGACTAGGAGATGAGGTAGCTCTTTTTCCGTTTATTTTTCTCTTTCATGGGATACTCCATAAGAAACCATTCTTTCTCAGTGAGAAAGTTTGTGAAAATATAATCTTCTAAAACGTTTCCTCAACTTACTCACTGTCAATTAAAATGACCTCAAGTTACGATTTTCCACCAAGGAAAAGGAAAAAAGGCATAATGAGGAGTAAAACCCGAAAAAGGAGGAGGAGGACAAGGGGCATACCAATACCAACCATAATGTACTGATCCCTCTGGGGATCTGTAATTTAACAAGTATACTTGATTCTCTTTCACAAAGAATTCTGGAACATTAAATCAACACTGCCACTGTTCTGGTACATTAACACTTGTTATCCTTCAGCATGATATATTATTTGTGATTTGATAACAAAGTGTCCACATGGTTCGGTTTTAAGCTGTCCAGAAAACACTGCTTGCTTTCTTGTCCGAAAACTATGAAAATTATTTGAGGTAATGTGTAAACTTTGCTGTTTATCTGTTTGTAAAGATTTCAGAAATTCATTATTGGATGGAATTCTCATTCAAACTTTAAATATCAAAGTACAAATGGAAAAGGAAAACACACTCCGATCACCCTTTGAGTCTCCATGTAGATTTCAAAGAAGAGTTTCCATTACAATATGGAACATGACCTCTAACGTACCTAGTCACCAGTATATAACTAAATGATTTTTAAAAGCCAATCCTGTCGTGCCATTTTAGACAAAAGGCTTTCATCTCCATTTTTGTTCCAAGTATAATTGCGACATATGCTATTGGTAGCCTTGTCTCAATGACTTTGCATATTTTTCAGAATTAAAATGAAGTAACAAGTCCCAGATATAAGAATCATAACCATATACACTGGAAATTTTGAAATAGAAAGACAGAAACAGGGACAGAAAAAAAGGGCGGGTGAAGACAAATAGCATACTTACATACGATAAGCCTCCATGCGACTTTAACAACTCCACCATGTTATACTTCTTAGCTCCTTCTGCATCAGCTAGAGGCTGTCCAGGCAAAATCTGGATTAGATCATGACGAGAGCAGGAAATTGCAGAAAGGAAGGTTTCCTATGCATGCTAAATCAAGCCAGTCATAAGTAATTTTACGGTTCACAATCATACAATGCATTGTCAGCCACTGGGATGTTGCAATTTGTTCTGAATTTCTGAACCATAATGCGTTCCGCCATACTTACAGATGAAAATAACGCCAGTAACAGCCATTTTGTGCTTCTCAAATTACCAGCATCAATTATCTATCAATTACAGATGCAAAAGTACCAGCAAGTGTTTCCATAACAGTCCATGAAGCATTAGCCAGACAAACTAAATCGGGCTATTAAATGGGGTAAGAATGATAGGAAGCTGTTTGTTTTCATGATTTTCCTAAGACCCAGGAAAATCACCACGTGAGCAACGTCAAAACCACAGACAGCGGAGAACCGCGACCATCCCGCCATTAGTTATGAACTCAAACGTTCTACTGGCAAAAGCACTCTGGAGTTGTTGATGGCAGTCCAATGAAGGCAACCAGAAAATTCAACGAACAATAAAGGTGGAACCCAAGCTCTCGGCATGGTTCAGTTTCTCAAAATGGCACCACAATATGAAGAAGCTCCTCCTTCTACCTATTTTATTCAGTGCTCTTATGTCAATCAACAACAAATTCTTTAATAAACTGAACCAGCATGTTTCCATAAAAGTTCTAAATTCTCAGTCGCATGACGTTAACAAATCTCCCGTTGACCTTCCATTTCATCCACACAAAGCGTCAATGAAGATTTCCATAGAACAGCATCGAGTTCCCCATCCTACCGACAGAAGGGAGCGCGTTTGAGCAGAGAGTAGGGACGGGGACGTACCGTGTTCTTCCAGCGATCCTGGGCGTTGACGTCGGCGCCGTGGTCGATCAAGCACCCGGCGACGTCGATCCAGCCGTGGAGGGAGGCGACGTGGAGCGGGGTGCGGTTGTCGTAATCCCTAGCGTGGACGAGGGAGCGGTCCTCCTCGAGGAGCTTGCGGACGGCGGCGACGTCGTTCTGGTGAGCGTGCCAGAGGATGAGGGAGGTCCGGCTGACCCGGGCCTTCTCCTTCTGTTTCTCCTTCCCGGCTGCCCTCCCCGGGGGAGGGGAGGCGCCGGGGGCATCGGAGCTGCAACCGCCGCTGCTCATGGGGGGGCCGGATCGGATCGATTTCGAAGGGGGGGGGGGGGGGGGGTTTGCAACAGTGGGAAATGGATGGGGAAAAAGGTCGAGTAAGAGAGAGAGAGAGAGAGAGAGAGAGAGAGAGAGAGAGGAGGTTGTCTTCTGGGGATTTGGTGCGGCGTGCGTGATTGTTATCGGTTATTATGGTTCGTCGTTTTACTTTTTCAACGGGAAGAATGTGATTCTCTCTCTCTCTCCTTCCTCCCTCCCTCGCTCGCTTCGAGATTTGTCTCTGCTCTGCTGTGCGGAACTGATCACGGCGGAATTTTCCACCCCCATTTCAGGCAATTTGATCGGAAGGAGCCGCCCTTATTATAATGTCTGGATCTCTCGTTGGAAAGGAACGGAGGCTTGACATATTTGGTGGGATTTGAGATCTTTTTTTTTTTAATCTAAATCAAGGAAACTACATCGTAGTGATGTGGATCAGACCGCAACGAAACAGTTGTAGCTTCCTGTTTTGGTTTTTTTTTTTTTTTTTTGGTGGGGGTGCGCCGCCCTATTTGTCTCTGTTCCTCACCTAAGATACCTAAGATACTCCTATTTCAAGTGTACTCTTAGATCGCGTCTCCGTTGGCCCGCGCAATTCATTAGTAGGCCAGTTCAGGTCCAACGTAGCTCCTGATGCTGAGCCCCTCCAAAGGAACATTGCAGAAAGTCAAACCGGTGGAGGCTTTTTTTACCTTGAAAAAGTACGATAGGGGTGGGCGTGCGTCTTTTTTCTTCGGCCGCATTGAGAACAGTAGGGCGTCTTTGAGACCAATCCATCAAACGCTGCTCTTCTCTACTTATAGTGACATCGGGAGTCGATGGATGGGATGCTTAGAGTTAGATAATGTATCAACTGGAAGGATGTTTGCCTGTTTTGACTATTCAAGCTAGTGGATAATGTATCAACTGCCCACTGAATCTAACCTCAGGCGTCTAATTTCCATTTTCCCTAAGTAATTACATTTATTTTGCCAAAAAAATGTGAACTTTTTGAAAAATTATTTTTCAAAAAAATGATAATATTTTTTAATGTTTGGCTAAAATATACAAATGACTCAAAAAAACATTTTTCATTGTTCATATGAAAAATTGAATGTGATTTTCCTCCATAAACTCCTTTTAATAATTTTTTTTCTTTTTTTTTTACTGGCCACATACGAGCTCAAGGCTTAGTTTGACCCTAGTGATTTGGGACTTGCCCGAGGCCAACCAGCCCCAAGCTCACCCAAGGCTGGTGTTGGAATTGAGATTCCAATCAATCGAGAGAGCATATTAATGGAGCCGAGAAAAGTGGTTGGCAATGACCAAAGACAAGTCACACCTTCCTTCTATATCTGTTGCAATGAACACGAAGACGAAGACGTGTCCTGGAAAAAAAAAATTCGATTTTCTAGAAAAACAATTAAAAATGAAAAGAAAGTACAAACATAATTATAAAAAAAGGAAGCGTGAAAGACAAGAAAAAGGAAAGATGAAGAAAATATCATTTTTGCCACTTTTAATTGAATTTTTTTCAAAAGGAGAAAATATTTTTCAAGCCTAGCTTATTTTCTATCCCAAACGTTGAAAAAAAAAACAAATTTGCGAAACAATCGAAACCTAAGTCGTACACCACTTTCACATTTTTTTAAGACGATGAGGCGTGTGCAATTTTGGGCCTTGCATTAAACTCACCCAAAGTCATGTACAACACGTGAACGGGACTTCCGACAAATAACCTGTCAAGCCATCCGTGCCCATGTGTTGAAAAGGGTAATGGAAACGCCCTATACTTACCCAATATATGACAGGAGCGTTGCAGTAGATTGGTAAATGCAGTTGATTTTAAAACCGTTGGACAACTTCCATAAATAGACAAAGATCTGTGATCCTTTGGAATGATGTCGGCGCATAAGTAGCATCAAGACGAGCCGCCTCAGTCTTCAAGGGACCGCTTTCTGGCCCTCAAGTTAAGCTCAAGGCTTTGCGGTAGAGGTGGTGTTCTTCCCCTACGAAACAAAACTGCAAGAGCCCTCATCTTGCGGCATAGATCAAAAACCTGCACAGTGGAGCCAGTCGAGTCATTATCCAATGATCAAGAAATACTGTGGGTTTTCAATATTTCCTCTGATCCCCTTACCGAGGAGGCTTCTATCTCTGCAACACCTTCACAACCTGGACCCCTTCCCTGCAATAAGTCGCAATATTTTGCAGCTTCATTCTCATCTTCAAAGACCTGCAGCAATATTGATTTTCTTCATATATGAGATCAAATGAAAGAAAACCAAAAAAAAAAAATGCAAGAACAAGAGAAAACTCGTTTGTCAGTCCCAATGAGGTCTTGAAACTATTAAGATCAGGCAAGAATTTTCTTCACAGAAAGAAGAAACTGGCGCCTAAAACTCCAAATGTTACTTGTAGACGCTAAGAAATCGGGCCGTAGGCCGCAAACCCCACTTCCAAGGGCTCTACTTTTCCTAGTTATGTTGGCAAACAGCTTTGTCAGTTTGCCAGATGTACCACGGAAAACGCTGCTGACAGTGCCATTTACGGGCTTTTTACGAATTAGGGGTACAAAAAAAAATTTACGGATATGGGTTCCCCAACGATTTATTTACGGATAAGGGGACCGTCCGGCAGTCTTATTGCCGAACGGCCACCATTCGGTACCATCGGTGCCGAAACCCCACCCCCCCCCCCCAAAAAAATAAAAAAATCTCTTTCCCCCTTTTTGATCCCGAACGGCCCCACCTTCCCCATTTTTGATCTGCTGGGTTGCAAGTGTAGTCCCCTTTTTGCTCCCAAACGCCCCCCCCCCTTTTCCTTTTCCCCCTTTTTGATCCCGAACGCTCCCCTCCTTCCCCCTTTTGATCTGCCGGGTTGCAAGTGTAGTTCGTGAGCTTCTCCCGTCATCCTATCCTTTGCCTTCTCCTTCATCTTGTTGATCAGATTGGACGCTGCTCTTCTCGTCGACGACTGAAGCTGAGGATAATTCTCCAAGTGTCGCATCAACACCCGAATCACAGCTCCCTCAATGTAGTCCCAAACACGGGCCACGAAACTCGGCGGCTTGCTCGATATCCCCTTCACCTTCCACTACAAAATGGTGAGAAAGGTGGTACAAGGGGGGAAGTTTGGGAGCCCGATCCCTTTGGCCTCTTCCAGGACCTCTAATTCCTCCAAAAGGAAGTTGGTACTCGGGTCATTCTCAGGACAGTTTTGGAGCTCAAACTTGGTGGCGTTCACGTTCAGCTTGTTGTTGATCTTCTTGATGATCTCTAGCAAGCACTTGGCCATGATAGCGGCTTGGATCTGCATCAAGACAGGCACACCACGGTGGCTTGGCAACCAGTCGGCACACCAGCTGCCGAACAGCAGCCTGTTTGGCAACTTGGCTGCTGAACAGGGGTCCGTCCGGCAATAAGACTGCTGGACGGACCCCTGAACCGTAAATAAATCACCGGGGAACCCATATCAGTAAAATGCAATTTTTTTGTAAAAAGCATGCCATTTACACTTAAGCCAGACTCATTAGGACCTTCTAGTTCATCCCCAAGGTTCAATGAAATTACCAGCTTCAGCTAATAACGCACCTATCTCTACCTTGCTATGTAACTACTATCTCTGTTGATGCTTCCACAAAATCCTTCTTGCAAATTAAAGGATGACTTGATCTTGTCAACTGAAAATCTTCTCATGGGGAAGGCTCCTTCAGCCAACTTTACTCTTCAATCAAAAAAGTGGAACGATGCACATCCAAACCTCAGCTTCCCCTACCTCTCATCTTGGCATCATCTGAACTATTTTTTAAATAAAATAGAAATTATCCTCCTAGCCAGTTACGACCCCATGACCATTTTTTTTTGGGTCAAAACTGTTGAAGTTGTTATTCCACATCGCTTGACAATGAGTCCTATATGCTTTTTATATTCATGTGGTCTTCTTCCAACTATCAGCTTAAGCTTTTGGGTTTGACTTTCTAACATAATATTAAAGCTAGTGTTGTCCCTTTTGCGAATGTGTATCCACCCTCCATTAGTCAAATTCTTGCTCATAATCCGGCTTGCACGTGAGAGGGGCGTTAGAGTTGTTGTCTCACATCGCTTGACAATGGGTCATATTTGCTCTTTATATTCATGTAGTCTCTCTCCACCCATTAGCTTAAGTCTTTGAGTTGGACTTTCTAACAAAAACAATCCCATCACCATTGGCTAGGACAAGTATGCACCATCCTACTTTTCTATCTACCCAGTCCCTGCCAGTTGCCTGAGCAGCATGCATCAACCTTTCTGAAAAAAAAAAATTTCTCACCTCTGCAGCTCTGCTTGCTTCTCCTTGATCCTCTCACACCAGTTATAACCACACTCAATGGCATTCAAGGACCAGTGCTAAAATAAAAAATTTCTAGAGGATGATATCATCTTAGGCCCGGCCACATCCTTTCACAAGCCAAAGAACACACTGCTACAAGCCACAAAACTAATTCCTTCGTTCCTCTCTCTCTCTCTCTCTCTCTCTCTCTCTCTGATACTGGATTATTCCTTTGTGTTTACTTCTTGTGGTTTCCAGTCAGAACAATTAAAAGACTGAGGGCCGTGGTTACAATCCTAATAAAAACTACCATCACGGCCTCCGGACAGGAGATTCATGACTAGAAAACCACGACGACAGTATCAAAGAACTAAAATGAGATTAGTGACCAACTATATCTTTTTACAAGAGGATGGCAACTGAAGTAGCTTGGGAGTTAGGACAGTTCACTGGACTGCATCTCAAAACCAAGTGTCATAAATCAGAGATCACTCAGCATGGAGCCGAAGTGTTAGAGATCTATAAGAGGAGAGGAGATAGCATGAGTAAATTCATCAACAATGCTCTTAAGGCTCCATTTGATACATATTAAGTTCCTGATGGTTGTTTTGCACAATCAGCTCCTCTTAAACGATTTGAATTCATCACATTTATGCAACAACAATTTGTATAAGAAACCTTAGCACAAATTCTAGAGAAATAATTTCAAAAATAAAAGAAACTTACAAGCACTCCATCCTGGATATCCTCAACAACCATCTGGAACTTTGTCCCGCTCCTTGACTGCTTAGGCTGACTTCCAGAACTGGAACTCAATTTTCCAGCTTTGGAGAACAGTAATCGAAGCTCTTTCTCGACTTCACTGTGAAAGCTAAAAATATGAGTAACAGAGGTGAAGCAACAAAAAACCATATACAACACGGTGTACACCAAACCTGCGATCTCTTCGTGTTTTCATTGTGCACAATTGGTTTTCACCATGAGTCAATACGTATACAGGCTTTGAAGTGTCTCTCCATGGATTTGCCTCCAACACTAGATCAAAAAGGGCAAAGACAAGACTGGTTACATTTGGCGGGCGCATAGATACTGGATACGGAAGCTGATCAAAGCACTATCCCGTGCATAATAATTACTGAACCTAAAATGGTTTTTAGTTTAAGCACTCAGAAGAGAATCACCAATCACAACACCTTCTCTATAGATCCCATCAATCAGTGCAAACCTCGGTATAAGAAAATTCTATCAATGTAGAGAGAAGCAAAGCATAGCAAATAACCCCAGGCATGCAGATCCAGCTACGAGAACCACACTGCCCCTTATTGTAGCGAACCTCAGCAACGTCATAGTATTACACAGCAACGATCCTTTCGTACACGTGTAGAACTTTTCATATCCGTAAGTCAGTGGCTCCATGAAGGTAAAGCAAAGGAACTCTAATTGACAGCAATCAAACAATTCGTCGAACAGTCTCAGAGAAAGCAGCCACAAATACGCAACAAAATGAACTGGTGATTAGAAGAATGAAAAGAAGAAACGAACATTACCATCATAGCTGCTGGTTTCAAACGACTGGTGGAGGTGCCTGCGCATGTCGTAAGCACGAGAAGACACTCTCTTCACGAACTCGTCGGAAGTCCCTGGAATGCTCCCGTCCAGCCGCATCGCCCTCTCCACCTCGTCGCTCCCGCCATCCTCCTCCCCTCCAACGTTCCCGTGCGATCCACGACAGAACCCCGGGAATATCCTCCGGCGGGGCTCTGGAGAGTGCGGGATGAGGTAGCGCGGAGCGCGACGGGGACAGAAACCGCCGTGGACTGCGCGGGAGACGGCCAGCCGCCTCGGCCGCTGGAGCTGGAGCGAGTTACTCGGAGGGAGGACGATGGAAGGGGACACCGGGGAGAGAGACTCCATGACCGAAGCCCTGATTAGAGAATCTCGGTCACTTTAGCTGACGACGGGGTGTGAAATGAACGGAATGGACGTCGGAATTCGCGGCGTAGAAAGCTCTGCAAGTAATTGAAGAGTCGAAGAAGCAGAAGAAGAGGAAGAAGAAGAGACGGAGAAGTTTGTCTTGGTGAACTTCTGAAATGAATCTCTCTCTCTCTCTCCCCCTCCCTGTCGTGTGCGTGTGGGCGGGCGATTTTTTTCTCTCTCTTCCTTTCAGTTTGGCGGGTCCGGAGGGGAAAGTTGAGCTCCTGGAACAGTGGTCAGTCAGCTCACGCTTCATCCACGTGTAATCACAGAGACAGACAGAGGAGAGGGGCTTCCATTGGGCCTTGGGCTTTGGGCTTTCGGTTTCAGCACGTGGCCCATTCCACGGCCCAAAGTGCTCGCACGCCGTGTGATTCGAATCCTACTTGAGAAACATGGCCTGTGACGAGTCCACTGATCATTTTCAAGACTATCGAGGCAGATGAGTCGAAGGAACGTGCAGACAATAGTGTCCAAGTGGTTGACAACAGTCCATAGATAAGTAAATAAGCAGTCAAGTGCGTAACAGATAACAAGGACCAAAACTTCCAGAAGCATAAAGATATACATTCGATAGAAAGTATGCACCATATGAGCCCAGAGCCGCTCCGCAAACCTGTCGAACCATGGTGAACAGCAATGAACCCACAAATATAAAGAGAAAGCAAGAAAGTCACAACAGATATAAGATTCGTAGGGATGCAATGGCTATTGTTTTGATTACGGTATGTACAACAGGTTTATTAAGCACAAGGATAGCAGGGCATGGGAATTGGTGGTATGGCTATCATCAAGAAAGCTTGAAGTACAGAACTAGGATAATGGCAAAGACGAGAGCCCCAATTATTGCACCAATGATCCACTTGTTCCGAGTGATCCTCCTCAACATAGTCGTCAAAATCTTCTTGCTCTTGTCTATGGCATCATCAACCCCATGAAGCTGCAAATTGAAAAACGTAAAAAGAGCACCACAATCATTAACGGGTCTGAGACTCCTAGGCTATGGCGAGGTTTTAGTCCCTAAAGTGCAGTTTAATAGAATTCAAATACAAATAAAATAGAATAAAAAAAATTAATTGATTAAGAAATTGAAAATATAATATATTTCCTGCGAACTCACTTGCAATGGCAAAGGTTTACTTCACAAAAGAAAGTTCAAGGATTTAATTAATTGAACTAAACTTATATAGGTACCTTGTCATGAGAATGCAGGAGAGTCTGGCGCTGCTGGTGTAGGTCTTGGAGTATTGAGACACCTAGCTCCTCCGTCTCTAGCACAGTTCTTCTGCTCTCCTTTATCCTCTCGCTAGAGTCGTTCAATCTCTCTGTCGAGAAAGCCAACCTCTCTCTTTGATTAGCTGAAGCCTGCAGTTGAACATCCAATCAAAAGTAAATATTCAGCAAGCTCTGCAGCTAGCCAATATAACTACACAAAACCATAAGAAAAACAAAATTTCAGCAACCACATTTCTGTTGCGGTTGCCAGACAACCTGAACTACCACTTGAGGGGAAAAAATGCGAGTTGTATAAATAGTAGGATCCAAATTATGGAAGAATACCCCCATAACAGAAACATATGACATAATCATTGAGCCCAATGAGCAACTAATCCAAAAACTTCCCTCTGTTGAAATGAGGTAGACAACTAGGACAATTCATTTACCAAATGCGCATCTAGATTCCAGGCGTACCAAATGTGCATCTGCCATTCCAGCTTCCAACAATTCTTCCCGTGAAGCCTGGTTTGCATTAGGAGATGACATCCTTTTAACTTCTCTTTTCAGATTATTCAAGTCAGACTTGTATTCCCTCAACTTAGCAAGAAGCATTGCCTTGACACTTGGCTGCAAAGTTCTAGCATCCAGATCCATTTTTCTTATCTGGAAAATACATACCGAAAAAGTCAGAAGCACAGAAAATCCTGAGAAAGAGCACCGGCCACAGAGAGAGAAAATAACGTCACTCACAACTTACCAACCCATCAGCTTCATCAAGTGCAACTTTCAATTCGGATATCTGTTGCTTTCTTTCCTCTGCAATAACATCACCCAATAGGTTACTTTCAACCGGAATTTGGAACATACACAAGTTGAGAAAGAACAAATTCAATTATCCTACAGTTCATTACAGAAGTTTGAACGCTGCAAAATTTACAAACCAAGAAGCATCCTTGTTGCCTTTCATCACATGAGTGTCTTGATAATGTCATACTTCTAGCAAACAAATTAAGCAAATATTTTTGTGTAATGAAAAGATCCTTAACGGACTAAGTGGCTCTACTGCAGCATGCCAGACGTAAAATGTTCCTAACTCGCCAGTGACTCGCCATGAAAACCAAGTGCTTCTAGAGACCAACAACAAGCTATATGTTACAACGCATCTCCTAACATGAATCAGTTCTCTGAGATAGACTGAAAGGTGGACTTCATTCGTGCAAATTTAGGCCCCAACACCTTAGACTCAAGCGTGCCACAGATACCACGATTCCACATTCCTCAGCCACTCGTGATGGGTTTCCAATCCTTATATGACTAGCAAGTATCGAACAGTTCACAATTCACTGACAGCAGAAATGAATTGTTCAATTCTCAAACAGCTCAAACACTAGAAGAAGTCCAACAAAAGTGCAAACCGCGCAGCATGAGACAATCCGACCACATCTTTACAAAGAAGAAACGGATGTTGCCAAACCACCAGACTCTGAATCAGGGCGCATAAATAGAAACGCGCAACCATGGACGACTAACCAATTGGCGACCAAAAGAAAAGAAAGTTGCAGAACTCCAGTCCGCATCGCGTCGATTTCTTCGAGCGTAAGTCGCAACCAACGCAATCAGGAAAGAAATAAAAATTCGCCATGTCATCGAGCTTAGGAGAATCCGATACCTCCGTCGAGGAGCGAAGCGGGGCTGCATTTTCTGGAGATGTTGGCCGAGAGCTCGCAGTACTGACGCTCGTACCCTTCGAAGACTTCGCTCATCTCGTCACTAATCGCCTCTTTCCGGGACAAAATTACAGAAGCGATCGGATTCGGATCTCGGAACCCTAAAGAGCTGAGGAAATGAGGAGAAACCGAGTGGTGGGACCTGGTCGACAGTGTCTGCGGTGCGGTGCGAGGGGCGATCGCAGCTGGCGTCAAATCAAGGCCAAACAATCGAAAGAAGAAGAGGAAGAAGAAGAAGAGAAGATGGAGGATTAACGGAACGAGGAATCAAGTTAGAGTTAACCTGGTGGTGAAGGCAAACAGAAGCTGCGTCCTTTTGACTATTTTGGCTCTTCAGCAACTCGTGTCTTGCTCCATTTATCGGTGAATAAGGAGGTAATGCTACAGAAAAAAGCACTTTTGTCCTAAAAGTATTCTGAAAATATTTTTAAAATAAAAATACGTATCGTAAAAAAATATTTTCAAAGTGTTTTGTGAATATTTTTTAATAAATAGAAACACTTTTAGAACAGAAATAAATAAATAAAAACTTGCTTCTGTGTTCCCAGAATACTTTTTAGAAATACATGTAAAATATTTTTTAGAAATAATTAAGAATACTTTCTTGAAAGTAATTTAAAATAAAAATAATTAAATAACAAACAACAATTTAAAATAAAAATAATTTTTTCAAAAAAAATAATAAAAATAATTAAAAATTGAAATAATTAAAATAAAAATATTTTTTGAAAAATACAATAAAAATAATTAAAATTCGAAATAATAAAAATAATTAAAAATAATTTTTTAAAAATAATTAAAAATAAAAAAAAATTAAAAAAATTAAAATTAAAAAAAAATTAAAAATCGAAATAATTAAAAATAATTTTTTCAAAAAATATAAAATCAAAAAAATTAAAAAATAATTAAAATTTTTAAAAAAAAATTAAAAATCGAAATAATTAAAAATAATTAAAGAAAGTAATTAAAAAAATTTAAAAATCAAAGATTAAAAAATTCGAAATAATAAAAATTAATTGAGAAATCGAATCATTTACAAAGAATAAAATTATGAACATAATTATAATTACTAAACGCGTTTCTGTTCATTTTTTATTTTGAGAACAGAAACTTTATGCAGTTACCAAACGCGTTTCTATTCCTAAAAATCGTTAAAGGAAACAAAAAAAAATATTTCTATTCCAAAAATTGTTCCAGAAACAGAAACGTTACTGTAAACAGCTTAACAAACTATTAAAAAATTTCAAATAACATCTGACTTTTATTTTCTCAAATAAAAATTTGAACTGCTTTTATTTTTTTAAAATAAGAACTTGAAACATTTTTATTATTTTAAATAAATACCTAAAGTGATCATGACTGTTTCAAATAAAGAGCTGATATTCTGATCGATCAATTACATTTTCCTCAAAATGCAATTTTAGTTTAATTTTTGGTTAAATTAAAATAAAAAAATAAAAAAAGCTGAAATACAACAAGAGCGCCCCTTGTGGTTTTCACCCCACCGCCGGAACCTCAGCTAGGGCTAGTAGACCAAGGGGTTTACTACCCCCATCAAGCTAGCTCTTGCCAAATCTGAGAGAGGGCCACGTCCCTCTCTCTCAAATTTAGGTGAGGGCCGCCACCCTCGGCCAAACCTAGGCGAGGGTTGCTTACCCTCACCCTAGTCCAATCGAGGGTTGTGCTAAGTTTCGCGACCTTTTTCTACTGATTTGGCTCATCCTTCTTAGAGGTCCAAATCTAAGACGCCTTCAATCTATAACATTCGAGATGAGGACGGCTTGATCCCCCCCTCCTTCCTTTAGATGTGAACCTGGCTATAGTTGGTAGGGTCACCACCCCACTGATTGGTGCTGTTGCCCCACTAGCGATGAGGCAGCTTCCACAAGCAAGAGGGCTACCTTTCACTTACGTTTTTTTATTAACAAAATAAAGAAAAAGGAAAAAAAATATTTTTAAAAAGTTAATGACGAAAATGCACCTAACTAACTAGTTATGTAGCACCGACACTTCTCCTAGGTGTGCGCGTCAATGTCGGACACCAACACTTGTCCGACACTCGGGGGACATGCGTCCGACACACATTGATCGAGTGTCGAAATCCGACACACGGTCAACAAGTGTCCGACACTTGGTCAATGCGTGTCGGACGCGTGTCCCCCGTGTGTCCAGCATGTCAGACACGACCATTGACAAAAAAAAACTTTTAGAACCTTGCCGGTTTTGAATTGATCACAGAAGCATGTACAGTGAAGGAGAAGTTCATTTGATAGAGCTCGAAACCCATAGAAAAAAGGAAAAATAAAGAGGTCTCAGACTTCTTGATTTCCATTGCGCTCGGGAGCTCTAAAATTTAACGTCGATGGAGCGTTCATGAAGGGAGAAGCTGATAGTGTGGTGGCATAGGTATGTAGAGACTCCTTTAAGCTGTTGATTGAAGGAGCAGCGAGCTCTGTGAATATCTGATTTCCCATTCATGCCAAAACCCTAGCTCTGTTGGATGCTTTGAAGTTCTTGAACTCACATGAGTTCAAGCACAAAGTGGTTGAAGAAATAGATTTGGAGTCAGACAGTATCTATTTGGTCAAAATGCTTCAAGGCATAGATATAGTCTCATGAAAAGTACAAGCATTGATCAATGAGTGCTCAAACTTGTTTTTAAAAGTGAAAAGGTATGGCTAACCCATTATGCATAGACCCAAAACAAGATTGCAGATTGGATTGTTAAAGTGCAATTTCATAATACTCTCCCAGCTGATTAGGTTTTTAATCCACCTCATGCCCTTTGAATTTATTATGCTCAGAAGTACATATGATATTCTTTTTGACTTTATAATACAAATCAATGACTTTTTCAATAACAAAAAAAAAGCTCATGAGTTTATCAAACTTGACATAAATAGAAATTTACTCTCTTCGGTTCGAATTAATGTATATGACACATGTTTTGGCTTCGTTTATTATTTTTATATTAAAAATATATTTAATACAACGTGTCCTCCACGTGTCGAAATTTTCTATTTTTGAGAAATGTCGTGTCGTCGTGTCATATCGTGTCACGTGTCAATGTCGGTGCTACATAGCTAACTAGTGAGAGGTTTTTTTGAGACTAATATGGCTAGTTAAAGCATTTATTTAAAATAATATCCACTTCAGACATTTATTTGAAACAATAATGACACTCAAGCTTTTATTTGAAATATTATCTACTTCAAACTTTTATTTGAGAAAATAATGACATTTCGGACCCTTGTTTGAAAATTTTTCATGAATTAATGATAACAGTAACAATAACGAAAATTACCATTTTAGGGGATCATAAATCTTTTTTCAAGATATCCTCATTTGCATCTTTTACAGGCATTCCACCAACCGACAAATGCATAATCTATTGCTAAATTTTTACATCTTGTGTATCTCGATTTTAATATTTGAACCTTTTTTTATATTATAAGCAACATTACTTAAAAGAAATTCAAAACTAAACTATTCTCTCTTTTTATGTGTTGTGTCAATGATGTATTTGCTTTAACTGAAAATTCAAGATTTTCTCAATAAAGAGAGTTGCGCTTTTTGCTAATTATAATAACGAGAAACCAAAATCGTACATCAAATGCGTAACTGTTTGAACTTGGTAGAACAGGGAATGCGCCGTTGTAAGTGCCCAATTCACAAAAAGACATTGCTTAAAGTACCATGATTCTCAAATTCATCCATATAAATTCGAGATATAATTTCACCAATAAGTCCATGTAACTTCTAAGTATGAGTTATTAAGCAAAAATTCTATGTAAATTTAAAAATCAAAGCTAGGATGAAACTGCATTCTTATTGTAGTTTTCCTCAGATATTGGTCTGAGACCATTTCGGGAGGGGACGTCTGGTTTGTGCGGTTGCTTTGCGCTCAGGTGACACGAGGGGAAAAATTCGTACAGAAGTATAATGCTCACGGGTCAAGAAACATAATGCTTACTTGCTCTCCGTCATGTCATGCAATCAGACAGGACAAAGACCATAGGAGCCTAAAACCGACCAGAGTCTGATCACAGTTCGTGCGGCGATAAGCCAAGACAGCGGATCCTCGACCAAAAACCAGAAAAAGACAGCGGTGTGCAGATTGTAACGTTCAATCTTTCAAACCCCTTCAGTTTTATCGGTTAAACTGCATACAAAAGCAGCACCCTCCAGCCACGAATTACCAGGAACCAACACATACTATATCCTCTCGACAATCCCCAAGAGACAGAAGTAGCCGGAGTTTGCCTTCATAGTAACGACCGTTAAAAGGGTCCAGACTTTCGGAACTGCAAAGATTATGCACTTACAACAACAGAAAAGATGTGGCCAAAAATTCAAAGCATTAGTACTAAGATTTCTTTACAAGTTGCAGTACAAAACAAGTTGACTACGTGAGCAGGCATAGTCTTATAACCCCGATAACCAGATCCACTATGTATAGCACTCGCTCTGCAAAAGATCATGAAGGATGGAAAACGCATTTCCTGAGCCTTCGGAAAGCTAGTTGAACTAACAAAGTGACGATATCATCCTTCGCTAACAACATCCCCGGTTCTGAATAAATCAACTGACTGACACAAGTTTGGATGGGTATGCTTACATTTCTGGACAGAGAACGAGTGTTACTCCCAAGAGTCCTTCCCCAGCAGAACCATGCCCCATGAAACCGAGCATTGCATCTTGAAAATAAACATGAAAATTGTTGCAACGGAAGCAATAGTGAGGAAAACACACAAACCCAAGAAGAGCAGGGTAGGTGTCAATTAACCGACATTGCTGCATATCTAAGAATGAGAACGCAAAAATCTCAGGTTCATCTTTTCCATTCATTATCCGTATGGCAGCTCCACAAAATTAATCATAGCCAAGAGTCACAGCCTCTCCGACTCACATCCAAACCATATTATATTCTTCAGTGCACTAAATGCTAACTACCATTGTTGGCCAACGACTCATTTGCATGAGCAGAAACAGTCTCCTCAGATACCTGATGTCCCTGAGTTTCAGGTTGCCGTGATTCTTGATCGGGGAATACCTCAGATTGCAATGACGGAGCAATGTTATTCACATGTAGCCATGTTAGTTCCCACAAGCTATCCCCTCCCAAGGCACTCCGGTGCACAAGGACACCCCTTGTCTTCATCACAAGTAGAGTATTCTTGAGGAGCTCAGGCACTAGCTCCTGAAGCTTCTCACTTTTCTTACCACGAACTTTCACCTTCATGTACTTTTCCATTCGGCTGAGCACACCCAGCCACAATTTGCAGAATGTTGTCAACTGCAAGAGGTCATGAAGCAATTGTAGAAATACTTTTGAGAGAAGTTTCATTGCAAGGATAAGTGTGCCTTCCATGTTTCGAAAGTCTTTCTGGGATTGTCCCTGGGCAATTTCCAGCAAATCATCAAGCATTGTAAAGATGACCACATCAAAACACTGTGACCATAGAATATGCGGAAGCTGAATCCCATCTACTCCTGTCAAGCATCTTTGAAGTGACAAAAGTGCATGATTTCTGACCTCTTCTCTTTGGTCCAAGCAGACTTTTCTCAATCCCTGTACAAGCCTCAACCACATTTCCCCTATGTCCTCAGACATTTTGGTGACTTCATCCTCTGGCATTGCTTCCCTAGCTTCACAAGCCCACCGTGCTAGAGAATCAACCGAACCTCCCATGAGATCCAGTGCGCGAACAGACCGTTCTGCCTGTCCAACACGAGATTCAGCAAACTGCCTGGATGCATCTACACACAAAACGTAATTTGCTGGCAATAAATGAGCCCCATCTGACATGATAAACAACAGTGCATCAAATCCTGCTTCAGAAGCCTCTGGATGACGAGCTGTAATAGAAAGAAGGGATGTGATGGTCCGCCATCCCATTTGTGACCTGATGTGAGTGGCATTAGCTTTCACCAGGCGACTAACTTCTTGAGTAATCTGCTCGCAATAGGCATCCGCAACCCGAGCATCAAGCTTCAAGACAAGTTGCATAGACCTCAAAAGTTCATCAGCCAGGTTCTCCTTGTAAGGAAGGAGGCGCTGACAAATCTTAAGTAGTCCAAACACAGCCTTCTCTACCAAGGCACAGGGCATGACAGTTGACTGAACAATGTTAGCAATGTGCTCATAGACACCCTGCCATAGGAGCACAATTCGGTCTCGATTATTCAAAGTGATTGCAATCAACAACTCTAGGCAGAAAACAGCAGTATCTTCATCCTCAGGTGAGCTATTCCCTTTCTGGGGCCTCCCAGCAGCCCAAATCAGAGCCCGTGCCAGCTGCAATAGTGATTCAGCTTGCAGAAACTTACTCTCCGTGAATATGCTGTCTATGTGGCACTTTTGAATTGTCTGAAGAGTGCGCTGATGAGCAGCAAGTTGTTGCTCAGTGGGCTGTGATCTTGGCTCTTCTGTATCGAGAGATAAAAGCTGACTGAACCTACCCATTAATCCAGAAGATCTCCTTGGAGTTCCCATAGAATGCATATGAGTTGCAGCTAAAGAATTTGCGACCGGCTTACCATGTCCAGGTTCAGCAGAAACCTCTGTCTCATCAGCCGCATCACTTGCCACACGAGCAGGAAGAAGACCAAGCTTGTGTAATCTCAAGATGCAATCCAGGATGTTTCTCCAACCAGTGCGGATATAATCACCATATCTATTTGCAATGGTGAAAACTGTTATTGTTGCCATCCTTGCTTTAGCGTCATCACCAAATGCTAACACAGGTTCCTCAACAGACGAAGGATTTAAAAGGGTTGTGAATTTGCAAAGAGAAACGACCAGATCATCCAGCACATCTTCAAGATGATGGCATGCTGATATCTTTGCAACAGCCAAGAAACCATCAATGCATGTCTGGTAAACCTCTTCATGTTCTGCATGATCAAACACCACAGAGATTGCAGCAATGGTTGGACCAGACATTATAGCAAACATGTCATGATCAAGATAAGCTCTAGAATCAGAAAGAATGAATGGAGCAGTTCTCTTCGATTTACGCATCAAGTCAATCCAACGGCTCGGGTTCATTTCAGGATAACCAGCACCTTGCTCCGGAGTGGTGCGAATTTCATTTTTACAAATGGAGTGGTAAAGCTCTGTCAAAAAATCTCGAGGTAGATCATTGCCTCCATTGATATGTCTATTATTCCGAATAAAATCCTCCTCAGTCATCTTTTTCTTTACCTGTACATTATGCTGGTCTGTGTTAAGCATTATGAGAGAGTACGACAACAAAAGAGCAGCATCCTTGTTAACCAAAATTTGTGGTGACTGCTCATAATATCTCTCTGAAAATGCCTCAAGGACTCTCTGAATCTTCTGTGATTCTCCAGGCAGTCGGAAAGTTTCCAAAAACAACCTTAATGCAGTATCTAGATTCATGTCTTGGAAATCAAAGGTCCCAGCAAATTCATGAAGAACCTGAACACAAAATTCATCATGGTTTCCGAGGAAATCCCCAACAAGATTCTTATCCAACCCAGCAGTGTACCTAAAGAAGCAAGCTACACTTTGTGGATCAAGTTTGTCAGGTAAGAGATGTGTTCCTTGCAGGAACTCTAGCCCCTTCTTTGGGTCACGATTGAAGTGATCTGCTCCAATCATCAACCTCCTCTTAATATACTTCCTCCGGCGGACAAATGGAACCCAATGATTTGGATCTCCATAGTCATCACATTTGACCAGCCAAAATGGAGTATACTCATCTAGAGCAACTGGAGCTTGTTCTGAGCTAAGAGATCCGTTTGCAATCCTTTCAGCCATTCCCTGGATGACGGCAATGAGACCATCCAAAGCAAGAATATGCATTGAAGACAAAGGGCAATTCACAGGAAATGCACTCTTTGACAGCAAATTGGCCAGGTCTTCAAAGACATTGCTGCAAGTTATATCACAATCCAAATTCGCATACATTTCCACCATGAAAGTCTTCTGCCGGCAGAAATCAACAAGAGCCTCCATGGCAACCTCCTGCTGCTGGTAAGAAGCGCCATATCTACTTTGTGCAAGCCTCAGAATCACACAGGAGAAGAAAGCCTCGAGCTGCAGTTTGAGTTCGGTACGTAGATGCTGATACAGATTCAGGACAATGCTGCAAACCATGGAAAGAATGAGTGGACTCATAGACAAGCCAAACTGCATTAGATTTCTAAAGAGTTCATCCTGGACCAAACTCAACAATCTCGGGTGGCGGCGTATTGATGGCCCACCCAACTCAATAGCTGAATTAATCAAACCAAGTGCAAAAAGCGGCACATCTTCATCAAATGCTATGGTATTTGATCGAGGGCCCATTCCCGTGTGCTCAAAAAGATTTAAGAGAGAACACAAGAAGTGAAATATCTCCACCAGGGAAGGAACACCATAAGGCTCTGTCATCATTTGCAGATCAACTGGAACTGCATCCTTCCCTGCACCAGCTCCAAATTCATCCATCATACCAGAGATTGGAGCTGTCGATGAATTGGAAATAAAACTTCCGGAGGATAGTTGACCATCAAGTTCTGAACCACTGTTGCCATTATCTAATTGTTGAGCCCCAAAAGCATATTCACTGTCTGGACCACGAACCTGCCCAAGAAATAACCGTGTGGTATGTCACTCTGCTTAACAGAAAAAGTGAGATACTATTTGGATGATTAGCCTACCAAGTAAGTATACTAAATAACAATTCAACATGGGAAGCGAAAATCTCTTAAACGTGCTTTCCAACATTCGAATAGTAACTATTTGTATTAGGAGTAAGATATGGGTGATCTCTCATGTGGCTCTGTACCATTATAGAACAAATGGAAACAATTTGTCGCACTTCAAAAGACTATTTGAAATACTCTAGTGTTCACAAATGGAAAATCATTACTGTGTACAGGGAGATGTCCATGAAAATTTTCCTGCAGGAAACACAATGTCAAGCCTAAATCAGAATTCTGACTAGGCCTAAACGCATTTGAATCAACTGATTTGAAAGCTTGTCAATTTATTAATATGCAAAGAAAAAAACAAAAAATTTATTATGTGTTCAAGTATGTATTCTAGTGTTTCAAAATTTAGTACAAAACACAGCTGATAATTTGTCATATTGCTAAAAACTGCCATCCCGAGTAGCATGTCCAGAGTTTTGTTCTTGGAAAAGATACATTTAGCAAAATTCTATTCCTTCTTATAAGTTGGTGAGTGACATGGCAACATGAATGGTTAAAACAAAATAAGAACTCAAAGAAAATTGTGGTTACATAAGTGGATAGAATAGATTAGAAGCCGTATTCTATAAGAATCAATTACATGCTAACCATTAATTACCAAATAAAAACCGTTTTTTCTATGAATTAGAATCCCGTTCCAGAAGGCTGATTGAAGAAGAAGACGATGAAAAGTAACCAGCATGGAAAAGAAGCTATAAGTACCTCTTGCTTCACCTTATTGCCTCCATTAACCAATGCATGCTCTGTGTTGTCAACGTCTGGAAGGTGTGAGAAAATGCTACGAACAAGTTCATGCATCGTGTGGCGGGCTATCCGTTGAAGCAACTCGCCTTTGCTACCAGCTTGATGTACTATACGGAAACAAGTGTTAACTATTGTGCACACATGTTGATTACTCAGCATAACTGATGCCTTGCTTTTCATACAAGCCAGAAGAACTTGAAGTATTTTCATCAGTACTACTTCTTCTGATGCAGGATCAGTCACCTCAAATCGGCAGCTAGTCACAGAGTCCACAATTAAGTGCACTGCATCCTCTACATTAGCTGTGGTCTGATCAATCATATCTAAAGTTAAGATCTTATAAACAGATGACAATGCAACACCAGTGATAGGTGCGCCTGTTTCATCTGATCGAATGACATCTAGAAACGGTTGGAGATACAAGATAGGGTTCACAGTATGCCACTGATGCTGCCAAGAAAAAATCTGTTTCCGTAGTGCCTTCAAAGATTGGATTAGAGAGTGCTCCAGCTGGTCATCTCCCGACATATAACGACCACCCCATCTTACATTTCTCCTCATGACAGCCAAGACTGCAGCTATTTCTGTGTTGATCACGCACCCTAAAGTAGCCTTGTTAGAATAGGGAGAGTCATAATCCTCAGGTTCTTCCTCAATTGCGTTAATTCCAGGAGGCATCTTCATACGGCCCATTTTGATGGGACTTATATATGAATGTAAGCAAAACTGCTATCACAAAAGGTCCAGAGCTCCAGAAATAGTCATTACCTTGAGAGACACGGGAATAGTCAGTACAGATGAACTATGGTACGTATGAAAGCAAATTGAAGCTTGTGGGTTAACAGGAGAAGCGACTTGATATTTTAAGAGCCTAATACGGGCTACCATACAATCTCTAGTCTCTAATCTTGTGTGCATAAGAATGTCAGAAACATGTTATTGTAAAGACCATACTCAAGCATTCCTAATTCAAGCAGAGGAAAAAGTAGCAGACAAGAAATTTCAATGTGAGACCAGCAACAGTTTATTTTCTCCTATTCTGTTGGCCAGGAGATGACCGGTCTGCCGGGACATAGGAGTAGTGGCAAGTCACAGCACCCGCACACGGCAGTGCTCCATTCAGAAATCTCCAATGTATAAACACACACTAGATATCCATCATTTGCATCAACACCAGTGATCCGCAAGAGCCACTGCTGCAATTCCTCTACTGACGAAGGCTTATGAACACGACAAACACGACAGTTCCTCCAAGCCAGTTAACAGCCGTATAATATTCCCTGATATACAGAATTATCACAGTCCCAAACACCAACAAACTTCAAGAGATGCTCATCAGATGATCCAAATCTAAGATATTTCCCTCCTTTCAAACTAGGGGAAACTCTGAGCTTAGTGGAAGCCTCAATTTAAATGACATCATACCAAAGTCTCAAACAACTAGAACATGATCACGAGTAAGAAGGAGACAGTGACCATACTCGCTCACAATCAGAACCACTGGCAGATCCAGCTCAATATCAGCAACCAATAACAGCGTGGAAGATACGCAGTAACAGCCATTCAGCGAAGATTCAAGGAAAAAGAAAAACTCAATGACAGGATGGTCAACAGTGACCGCAGATCTAACCCTCCAATTCACTACTCAGACAATTTAGGCGAACGGCAACGCAGCCCAAAGCTACACACATGACTCGACATCTGAAGAAGCAGCGTTCCATAACATTCCGACCAAATTGACGCAGATATAATCATCCGACTCAAGCCCATCATCACTTTTTTCCCTCACCGGAAACGAAATTCAACCGAGACACGACTGCATTTCCCTTGTTATTCTGTTCCTCGTCGACCAAAGAATGAAAAACAACCGAGGAGCAACAGCATCAAGCGCAAGGCAGTGAAAGTCCAGAATAGGAAGCGAGGAGATCGAGATGAGAGATGGCTCTTAATTTACCTTTTCCTAGCAGATCCAGGGAAGGAGACGCCAAGCACGACAGTAAAAAAAAATTGGTACGTCGTCGTCGACCAATCACAATGCCGCGTCCCCCCTTCCTGGCTCGCCGAAACCCCTGCTTCGAAGGAATCGTCCCGTTCAGACTTCTTCGGAGCTTCGCGAGGATCGACTCCCGATGGCGACAGCCGCGAGGGATCGATCGTCGTCGCAATCCGATCTGCCCGACGGTAGAGCTGGGGAAGAAGAGGACGGAGGCCCTTCCTTCGATTTCTGAAGAGAAAACGAGAGGCAAATTCCCTTCAGCCGAAACAGAAAACCCGGAGTGAGAAAGTTTTTGTTCTCATGGAAAGCAGAGACGACACCTTCGAGTCATAGTGTGAGAAAAGCAAGAGAGAGAGACGGAGACATGGATGAAAAAATGAAGATCGCTAATAAATAATTTCCCTTAAAAATATTTCCCCCGTGAGAAAAAGAAAAGTCATAGAAAAATCGGCTTGTGCAAAAATGTAGAAAAAAATTCAAATAAAGTGCTCAATTTATTTTAAAAATAATTTATTATCCTTTACTTTTTTAATTTTTTGTTTTTCTTGTCCCTTTTTTCTTCCCTCCCTAGCAAGGCCACGAGTCGAGCAAGGGTTGCCCTCGACCACCGCATCGCCTAGAGAAATGAAAGAGAGAAAAAGAAAAAAAAATGTAAATGAGGAAAATGCATTTTGATCAAGTCTTTCTTTAAAACGATTTGACCACTTCATGCCTTTATTTGAGAAAAATAAAAGTATTTCAGGTCATTATTTGAAATATTTTCTAGTAATTTAGGATAATTTACAACATTGATAACCTCCGCGCTTATAAGTATTATGCTGTAGTAATATTTGAGCAAACTCTTTTATCTTAGTTTGGAATTTACAATTTTGCAAATACACAAAGGTTATTCTTCAGAACCTTTTAGTGACCTCTTATTATTGTCGAAAATTATAGCTTTAATTCAGTCAAGAAATAAAAAATTTTAAATGTTGCAGGATAAGTGAATTTTCCCTTTTTCTTAAATTTCTTTGCCAATTTAGTGGTGAATTATTTACATTTTATGATGCACATAATCCTCTCCCTTATTATCGATAAAAAAAAAATCATCTCCCTTACTCAAACGTGATCGAGAGATACAAACGAAATTATCACCGAGAGGACAGCATAGACCATCAAGAATCATTCTTTGATTTTGTTACTCTTTTTTTTTGTGTGGTCATGGATACTTCTTTGATCCGCAAACAATTAGATAAATGCTTGATTGAATTTCACTTGAATGTCAAAGTCACGCAACTCTTCAATCTTTTCTGGTTAAAGTAAATAACCACTAAAAAGCACATTTCATAACCTCCCTGTCTTTTGATTTCTTGAAAAACCGAAAATGTGCGACATGATTTCATTTTCCATAAGCTCCAACCTTAAAGGTGAACAAGATTTACAACTCATGGAATAAATTAGACATTAACAACGCCAATTCTACCCACACACAACTGCTTTTGAGATGAAATCGCAAATTATACGTACCCAATTCGGTCTAAAATATCATTTTATTGATAAGATGAGAACCATCACATATATATATATATATATATAGATAGAGAGAGAGAGATTGGATCGATATGATACTAAGAATGTCTACAAGTTATATTGGCACCTCAAAAAATATTGAGAGACGAGAATAGTTATGTACGTATGAAAAGAAAGTAGATGATTTACTCAATGAATTGCTATTATATATTACAAGGATGATTTTGGGAAGTTGGAAGCAAGACAACGAGGGTTCTAACTTGCTTGTATATACATTTATGAAAAAAAAAAACACCTGCATAGGGGAAGGGAATTTATTCATTTGCACTCCAGGGGTTCATTTTTCATACCGTTCGCCTTCAACAACCTTAGAACCGTTCGACCAAAAATCCTTAGTACTGCACTTTCACCCCTCTGTTCCAGCTCGACTCTTACACCTTTTGGCTTCTCATAAATTCTGTAAAATTCACAATTTGACTTTCATTTATCTAGTATAACTCGACGTCTTTCAAACTATTCAAACATCACTTCGCGGAATCGCACGTAACTTTTACCGTATTTGTCAAAAACCTACTCTTCTTTTTCTTTTTCTTTTTTGCCAAATGTAATGAATAGATGTCGCAAATAGCTAACTAAGACCAGGCGAACGGGAAAATTTTGGAATCTGTGCAGCACTGCTCAAGCAACTAAGCAAGAGAAATTCCCAGTGCCTCGAGAAATTGAGAACGAGGGAAGGGGGGGGGCAAGCCGCAGGAACCCATTCAACTAGGCTCGAATCGTTCGCAAGCTCACCATGGCTCTCTCCCCAGGCGATCCCCAGGCGACGGGGCATTTCAAATTCCTTTTGTCTTCTTCATTTGTAATCACCAGAAAATCTGATGTTTCTATGACTCTCTTATGCAACCACGTAATTACTTGTCTTCACGAAATAACAAACAACACTGTAAGCCCTACTTTCCATAGACTGATAAAAATGAAGGAAGTCTTGAGATAAAACAACGGATCTTTGTCCTCCAGGCATCATGCCTAAGATGAAGAGATTGGTCCAATTGGTCAAAGCTGGTGCCAGCCAAATTTAAGGACACAGAAGATGCAAGTCTAGCAAAGCAAAGGGAACAAATAAGAAAGAAAAGATAATTCCATCATGCAAAAGGCAATTAGCTCCCGGTTCCATGAAGTATGCTCGACCGCAAGACGACATTCACGGGGACAGACATGTTGCAACACCAACAACTGCCTCAGCGAGTCTAAGAAGCTCAAGCCATGATCTTAGCAGACCTCACATACAGGCTATCCACAACCTTGCCAATGTTGGAAATGGTTTCCAGTGTTGCCGGATAGAGAGCATCAGTCTTGGGGTCGTCAAAAATGATGAGGCATCCAGCACCCTGATCCAAAGTCCCAGCAAACTTCTTGTCGAGAATCATTTGAGACAGTTTCTTTTCCACGTGTTCCTCGGGCAATTCAATCAGCTCAGCAATATGCGAGATCTCGACCCTAGAGAAAGGCTCAATCAATCTGCAGAGATTCTGTTCTAACAAAGTGTCATACAGCGAAGAGAGGTGCCTGTGGACAATTGGGTCTTCCTCCAGCTGCGCTCTGAAATCCCTCAGTGCAGTCTCAAATAGCTTCAAGGATCGCTTCGAGTGGGCATCAGCAACAGCTTTCATGGCATCAAGCTCTGGCCCCACGTACTGCAAACCAGCCTTGGATGATATTACTCCAGCTACATCATCTGCCTGATGTACCATAATCTTGCATAACAACATGTATTTGAGGCTAAACACTGCCCCTGGATCTTCAAGAGCATTAAATGCTTCAAACGCCTCGAAGAAATAACTGTATGCCGTTTTATAATCCTTCTCTTCAGCATGAAGAATCCCACTCTGCAAATCTATAGTGCCCTGCTGAGCTGGAGGCACGTAAATGGCATTTGCAGCTGTTCTTGCTGCTGTAAGGGCAGCCTTGGCTTTGGGAAGATTTCTCAAGGAGAAATGAAGCTTACTCTCCAGCAAGTTGATGTCCACCAGAAGGAGCTTGTCATCAAGTCTTCTCACTTCCTTAATTAAACCTGAAAGTAGGGTTAGCGCTTCTATATATCTCTTCTCTTCCATCAGAAGTGCCGCAAGCCTCGCTTCGACTCTTTGCCGCAAGAAAGTTCGCTTCTCTGCACGAGTCCACTGAACCATCTCTTTGCAAAGAGAAATCTGAAGATCAGATGTGCCTGGAATCTTAGCCACTGCATCGATTATACTCCGAACAATTTTTGCAGTTTTTGCCTTCGGAATCAAGGAAAAGTAGGGCCTTAATTGGGTCAGAAGGCTGCGAAGATCCTCCGCCCGATTCTCCTGCCTCAAAAGATCTGACAAATTAGTGATGGCCTGCTCTTTGATTCGGAGGGCTTCAGGGGACGATGAAGGGTTTTCAAGAATACGGTACAGGAGTGAGATAGATTCTGATGGAGTTTTGGCCTCTAAAGCCTGAGCAACTGAATCAGTTGTTGCCGGGAGATAAGATGTTGACATCTTTTTCAAAAAATCAAGACCCTGGAGAACAAGAAATAAGACTTCGACATTAGATGAATGCTAGACCCCAAGAAATAACAGAAGCCAGAGTACATGAGGGATAAGTAGAAGAACTCACGAGTTTGCAAAGCAGCCAACCACAAAAGTTCTCAACTAATTTCATCACATTTACATGGTAGAAACTTCCAAATAATGACCTCATAAAAATCAAAATAAATACCAACGCGTGCTTTGCTACAAATAAGTAGTATTATGATTCCCATTTGTATCCTAATAAAGCCAATGCACAGAAAACCTGTACGATTTCTTATCATCTGGAAACAGAGCAAACCTGGTCAAGGAAAGCATTCTCTGTCTATAAAAAATATTTAACACCCAATCATCTCTCGAAAGCAGCAAATCAATTCTCAGAACAATTGTATCTATTCTTATGACTTATATAACTTACTTATCTTCTGCCAATCAACAGTAAAACCAGAACCACTGCAACAGAACATTCTGCCACCAACTAATGCATTACTTCCCGGTTTCGCTATTACTAAGCCTATAACAATCATACTCACTTAATTGCAAACAAAATCCTCCTAAAAAATAGCATGTAGTTGTGGTAATGCAGCCATTCATCACAACTTTAACCACTACTGCCAAAAATCACCCAATGTCAGCACCTAATGACCTTCATAGCATTAGAAACTGAAGGGGTGAAAGTCACGACCAAAAAAGAAAACGTTTGGATCTCCCCAGAAAGAAATGCTTCGAAACATTTCTAAACCTTTCGAATAAACATATACTGAACACACAAAAAGAACACGAGATAACATTATCTGAAGCCACTCCGTCATCCAAACAATCAAGCCATGACTCAACATCTAAATCATCTTCCATCTATCACTCGTTTCAGTCAATAACTGCCGCTGCAACCCAAAACTTGTAAATAATCCCACAGGCAATAAAAACAAGATAACCAATTCAATAAAATTTGAAAACCCATCTCCACCTTCTGCGGATGCTCACTTGTTCATTGCTCGAGGGAGTAAAGAAGTTAAAACACTCAATACCAATGATTTCCCAGGAGATACGCAGAGTGTATACCTGAATCTAACTTGTTACGCTAAGAGCCTAAGACATAAATTATCAATGAAAGCAAGCGCACTCAAACAAATCGACCATTATTTGATATGACAAACGCCAAGCAAGGTCTGCTAAGTTGTAACTGTGCATCGAGAAAGTGAAGTGCGGAAACAAATTACAGAGTTACAGCGGGAAGAAGTCTGACGCAGCAGAAGCAGAGCTACTAAAATCGCTCGTCAGCCTGCGATTTGCGATCCGGATTGACAGATTCGACGTTCGCCGGCGATCGAAGAAGAGGGCAAAGGAAGAGATCGAAGAAACTGACGTGAAACCCTAGCCGAGGGAAAAAGAAGACTCCCTCGAGTATTTAAGCTCTTGTTAATTCAAGAATTTAACGCATTGCAAGTTGCTATGCTACCCACATAAAAGCCGCTTACCAGGACCTTCACGAATCACGAACCTCGTTCTGAAGATAACCGATCCAAACCCTAGCAATGGAGGAAGAGGAAGAAGAAGAGGGAGTCTTCTCTGGTGGATTATTTCTCAAGAAAAGAACTGAGGTATCTGCTAAGCATGGGGTGATCTTTATATTCGCTAAAAATGAAAATTGCAACTATTACGATTTCCTTTTGCCCATAAAGAAAATATTGCGATTCTTCTCTATTTTACTATAAGAAACTTATAGCAATTTGAACTAAAGAAATGCTTTGACCACATATCAAGTGTTTCGCGAGATTGTCAAAACTAGTCACCAAAGAATAATTGAATTCTAAAATTTTTAAAAAGTACAATCAAATCCCAAAACTTATCAAATTGATACAAACGAGTCATTTTATTAACTCTTTTCAATTCTACTAACTAAAAATGCTAATATGCAATTTTTTAATACCTTTTCTTTTCGACATGACGCTGACATGGATGAAACGGGAAATATAAGTCCAAAACGATGTCATTTTGTTTTGAATTTAATTTTTATATAAATATTAATTAAATTAAACTAAAAATATATTATAATTTTTTTCAAAAAAGGGCAAACTAGCGAGGGCCCCTGCCACGCCCACCCTCACGTGCGATCGACCAAGTCGCTGGTTAGTGACCCTAACCGACCCTTTCGGCAATTTTGTTCGGGGGATGGGGGACGTCGCTAGTCAATGACCCCAGCCAACCCTGGCTAGGTTTGTTGGTTTGCCTTTCTTAAATTTAGCTTATTTTTTTAATTTAATTTAACTAGTATGTATATATATATAAATCAAATTCGAAACAAAACGATGTTATTTTGGACTTATCTTTCTTATTTTAGCCACGCCTATGCTCCGTGGTAGATAGGAAGTAATAAAAAAAAATGTTGTGTCGGCATCTTCTATGAGCCGAATTGGACGAAGTTAATGGAATGACTTAATTGCACCAGTTTGACAAATTTTATAACTTAATTGTGCTTTTTGAAAGTTTTAAAACTTAATTATACTTTGATGACGAGTTTTTATGATTTTTAGTGAATATATTTTTTAAATTTTTATGGTAAAACGTTTTAAAAGCAAAATGGGGGAAGTCATGTATGCTAAAACTACTTCAATAATGTAAACATAGAATATGTGCATTGAAAATACTAAAACTTGTAACAAAATTGCAGTTAAGTATTAAACTTGTAAAAGTGTGATCAAGTCTCAAAACTTATCAAGTTTGCTCGATCGAATCATTCCATTAATTTCGTCAAATTTAACTAACTAAAAGTGTCAACTAGCTTTTATTAATAGCAATTTTTCTTTTTTAATTAACTTATTTTCTTAATAGAATTTAAATAAAATTTGTACTTAAAATCAAATACCCAAAAGACGCGGTTTTAGCCTTATATTTCATGATTTAGCCATAGCTCCCTAGCTGTGGTCATGGCAGTCGTATACCTATTCATGACCATCACAACCGTAAGCTTGGTGCTCAAGCTCAAGTGGCCGTGGTGGCTGTGAGCACAAGATTTTGCGAGGACAAAGCGGCATTTGGCTGTGGCCATGGTAGCATTGAACCCTAAGCCTAAGGTGTTTTATGGTCCACATGCATGGTTGCGGCCGTGACGAAACCAGAGGTGAGAGAAAACAAGCGGCGTCAAGAAGGAGGTGATAGATGTGGCACTCATAGCGAAGCTCCTGGTATCCGAAAAGGTCGGCATGTGAGATTAGCCCTCACTCGATCTCGGCAAGGTCCACCCTTGCTTGTTGCCGATCCCCGGCTGAGGAGGCCAACAACTAGAGAGGAAGAAGGGAAAAAAGTAGAGAAAAAAAATAAATTATTTAAAAAAATTTACAAAAATTACCACGTTAGCATTAGTAATGCTACATAGGGTCGACATTAACATAAGCAATTTTTTGCCAAAAGTTTCTAGATTAATTGAATCGATACAAATGCAAAAGGTTCAAGATATAATTTTAAAAAAAGATTAAATTGATATAATTATAATAAATTTAAAAATTTTTAGGTAATTATTCCGTTTAAATTCCCATATCGGGAAATTGTACGAAGATTCAAAAACCCTCTATACTCAAGTATTACTCCCATCACCACGGGACTTCTAGTTCTAAGTCGTTAGCCTTTTCGAATGTGACTTTTCTTCGACCAAAAAAAAAAGGAACGTGACTTTTTAATTTATTTCTTGCCAATAATTCAAAAAATCAAGAGAAGAGAAGAGGAAAAGCACCAAAACACAGAGGAAAAAAAGGTGTGTGCAAGAGAGAGCGCCATAACGCTTCCGTCACGGATGGGTGGCTTCAGGGCCCAACAAACCAAGCAGAAGGCCCAAATGATCCGACATGCCGTAAAACTTCTTGGTGTCCGAGGCGTGTTTGATAAAATTTCCGATTCTCTATTTTTTCTTTTCAGAAACAGAAAAAGAACAAAAACCCATATGAAAATACAAATTAAATTTTTATTCTTGGAAACAAATTTCTGTTCGCAAAAATAAAAATAAGAAGTAAAAAAAAGTAATTTCTTTGTTTCTAGGAGCAAAAAAAGAAATGTCATTTTAGAAAAATAAGCTCAATGTAACTTAATGCTTGCTTTTACAATCATGAATCCACCCCCAACCAATCGCTAGCGGCCACCGCCTTCATTGCCATCTTCATAATAAAATAAAATAAAATAAAATTGATTTTTTTTAGGTTTGTACCAAGCACATTTATGTTCTTTTTTCTATTCCATGAATAGTGTACGGTTGCCAAATGTGTTATTCTGTTGAAAAAATGCTTCAAGGAACATAATCAAAATAAATCATTTTTGCTCAGAAATTGTTCTCCAAAATATAAACGTTGCCAAGTGCACCCTAAGATTTCCATGGGGATTCTAGAATACTTCTAAGAGCAATACGAGAAATGTGTACTTGTATTATAGGTATTTCTCGTATTTGATTGGTAGGTAAACGGTAGTCAAGGAGATTAGGTTTTCCATGTTAGATCAGGGACAATCGACGGTTGTATTGTAATTAGAGGGCCTCATACACTATGCCGCATCTCCCTCATTTCTATCATCCAAGTTGAGTCGGAGCAAGTTGTAAATGGCGTGATCGATATGAACTCCGGTTACATGGAGAAAGTGAAGTGCGGGAACAGAATTATACAAGTGCACCGTGCAGCACGAAGAAAAGGGAATGGTAGAGGAAGAGCTACCAAAATCGCTTGTCAGCCCGCGTTTTGCGATCTGGATCGACGATCGTGGCATTCTCCGGCGATCGAAGAAGAGGGCAAAGGAGAGATGGAAGAGACGGATGTTCAAGGTCTTTTAGCAATGCGAATTCATATGTCATATACGAAAACGGCTTACCAAGTGCTCCGGTTGAGTGTTTCTCAAGAAAAGTATGGGAATATCTGCTGAACTGTGTTTGATAAAATTAAACTGAAATTACAATAATTTTCCTTTGGCACTAATGCAATATATCGCAATTCTTTTTTCTTTACCAGAAGAAAATACAGCAATTCGAAACATGTGCATCTCTTACTTGGTTGGAAGATTATTATCAGATTGCAGCAGAAAAGAAAAATCATGCGTGAGGAATGTCAAAATGGCAAGTCTAAAATTTTGTTGGAACTTTTTTTAACGATTTTAAAAAAAATCAGGTCATGTTCCGCATTAGCGCATGATATATAATGGAAAATGATATAGATCATCCTTAAACTTTGATCTAATATGCAATGTAGCTTATGAACTTTTAATTTGTTTAATGCGATCAATGTGCAATTTCGTCCATGAACTTTTAATTTGTTTAATATGATCCATAAACCTTTAGTATATATTCAAATTAGTTCATGCATTATATGTTGTCCTTGAATTTTAAGTAACGCAAGGATGACATCTGTTATTTTCATAAAATGTTAGTTTAACATTTATCAAAAGTTAGGGACCAACTTAAACAAAATAAAAATTCATGGATGACATTGCATATTGAGCTAAAATTTCAACACCACATTGAATAAAACTAAAAGCTTATAGGTCATATTTGTATATCGGGTCAAAGTAAATTTTCTTTTTGTTGCAATTTCTAGCGTTGATGACCTTTCTTTGACTGGATTGAGAAGTCGAACTTCATTGAACGTGCAAAAAGAAAAAGAAAATGGCTAAGATATTAGCTCACGGTCATCTTAAATAAGCTACGCAGAACATTCAGCATAGCAAAATGACGGAATTTCCACAGATAAGCCTACAGAATAATCGATTGGTGCAGTCACCAATTGTCTTCACGGAATCAGGACTTACAAGAAGTTCAAGGGTAATCGCTCCATACACAGATATTGACCAGAAGCCGAAAATCCTCACATTTTTGTGTCGATTCTCGAGGCGGTCGGACTATATTGGCCTCGAGGAAAGAGGGCACCAGAGAGTTCTGATTGACTAGAGATGGAAAGCATTTAACCACCAACTCGAAGCACCTGAACCCGTCGCCGAGCTACTATAAGTTCGTTCATCTGTGCAATTTGAAGCAAGAGTTGGCCGATCTTCTGCGCAATCCAAAAGATCAATCCTGAGGTCAGTGGTCGTTATGTAGACAGATGTTTCTGTACGACTAGGTGCAAGAAGCCATGCTAAACAATGGAAAAGTTCCAGGAAGGTGAAATAGGACATCGAATTGCAGTATTGAACATACAAAATGCGTTGTTTACATGAGCGTATCTTCCCTATTGACTTCAGCTTGAATTTTTACGAAGTGATACAAATTCATGATTTCTCGGTTTGGGCGATAGCTACCCGGGTAGATACTATGAATCTTGGGATCCTACCACATACCAGTTACCGGGCGGATAGAAACATATCATTTGTTCAGTGAAGAGTCTCTGGTTTTTCTGCAGAAGAACAAACTCTAATCGAATATGCACCGGCTATGCACAAGTGACAAGCCACAACTTGGGCTAGCCCGAATTAGAAGATATGGAATTGCGCAGCTAACCAAGGAAAGTTTGGTTCTTTTTCGTTTCCATGGGAAACTATGTGCAGGGAAAACTTGTTAACTAGTTTCTACAGACTGCACTAATAAATTGTACGGCTAAGTAGCATTTTCTCAGAAACCACATGGGGATTAACATCTTTTTGCTGCTCCTAACATTGGTTTCACTCCAAAATCCAGCAGATCCTAATTCCCAAGAGCTTAATAAGGTTGTCTGAATCTTTTGACAGTGAATCTCCTTCCCAATAAAAAGAATACCAGATGAATTTCAGTACTTGAGAAACAACTAAAACGTCTTTCATTTCCCATCCTCGCAAACAAAATTTCTAAGCCACTGACGAAACAACCTACCAAATTCCTCTTGTTTTGTTCTCCTCAGTTCCTTATCTCATTATTTCACATGCCGAAGAAGCACATGAATCTGCGAAACCTTGAAATTACAGCTAGAAACAGAGGCAAACCCAGGTGAATTCTTTCAGCTCGGAATCATCAGCTCTATCTTGCAAATCAATTGCGGAGAGACGAAGAGATTGGAAGTCCTATTTGTTACCTGGTCCTTGTCTCTGATGAGGAGGAGGAGGCGATTCTCGCCTGCGTCCACGGGGACTCTGTCCCTTCTCCACCACCGCCGCCACCTCCTCACGTATGCCAGCGAGAGCAGGATGGCCGCCACCACTCCGGCCGCCGCCGCAGCCGACCCGAAAGACCAGCAACCCCCCACAAGAAGCAAGCCGTGGCGGACTCTCGAAGCAATCCCGTAGATGCCGGAACCGAGAATTCCGGCGGGCGGACGACTCGGCAGCGGCGGCGATGGCGGTTCATTCTCCGTCCCATTAGGAGGAGAAGGCGAAGAGGAAGATGCCGATGGCGAGGACGGAGACGAGGAAGGAGGAGGTGAAGTGGGTGTATGTGGCGGCGGGAGACGGTCAAGGCCCTCGGGGTGGAGGGGAGGGAAGACGGAAGAGGAGCGACGCTGTTGGAATTGGAGGAAGTCGTCTCTGCCGACGACGCCGTCGTTGGTGTCCCATTGGGTCGTACTCGAAGAAGAGGGAGGTAAGTGGGGAGACGGCGGAGAATCAGGGGATTCAACGTGTTGCCATTCATCGTCCACGGCCTCTTCTTCTCCGCCTGGTGCTTTCGCGCCGTCGGTCGCCATTGATTTGGAGCGGAGACGGCGAAGAGTGATCCTTTTTTCGTCCAAGAACGAATGTTTCGGATGTCTCACCGACCTCGCCAGGCCACTTATAACTGACCCTCGCGCGTTTCTTGCAAAACTAATTGCATCGGTTATACACCAAAGTTGATCATAAACTGAATTAATTGCCATTAATTACACTAAAAAACGTCATTTAAAAATACCAAAAGTAATTTCTATAATTTTTCATTATCTACAATAATGTACATCTAAGTACTTTTGTGAACATTGAGAAAAAATTCCGGTAACTCATTATATAAGTGATATGATCGAATTATGTCTAATAAAATATTTTACAAATTATTTATTTTTTTTAACAAAACAAACAGAACATTAATGTCCCTCTTTTCTCAACAATTAAAAAGATATGTTTGATCAAGATAAGAGAGGAAAAAGAGAATTGGATTTGATAATTGATCCAAGGAGTACCACGTGAAGATACTTATTAATAAAGCATGACTTAATTAGTTAGTTAATAAGTGTCACAAGGCACTTATTAATAAAGTTCTCCATTTGTGGATAGGTGGTAAACCAATGAATTGAAAAATATTATTCTAAAAAAATTAACCACTCTGAATTAGTGATCTTTTTCACCCGGATCCAACATCGTTTCTAGATGTGCATTAAGCAACAGCAATGAGCTCATCGGGCTCTAATCTTGGACCAAAATCTCAATCCGGGCATTGTTCAAGGAAATTAATAAACAGAAAATATTTTTATCGTCAACAAAAATAAATGTCTGAACATTTTCAATAACAACAGAAATATTTTGTTGGCCCATTTTCCTAAATGGGGTGATATTTTGTTGACCCATATTTCCGAAGAAAATGGATCATGGCAATAATGTAACAACGCGATATTTTTGGTCGATATGTCAATCAAAATCGCTCTTCTTTTCTTTAAAATATCTAAAAAATATATATTTTATACTTGCCACCGGAAAAATTAGTGAATCAAAAGGATTATCCATTTGAATCGGATAGCGACGGGGATCAAGAATAGGAGAGGTGTGCTAAGCCTGTGAATACGAGAACGACACGATTTTTTTTGCTTTTTTTTTCTTTTATTTGGGGTGATATTTTGTTTGATATAAAATATCTGCCGAGAAGGTCGTCTCATTGTCCATAGAAATTTACCATTTTGTCCTTTTGGTGCTGGCCAGTTGTTGAGATTTTTTTCCCAATGGAAATCGTATTAAAAGATGTGACGAATTCCTATTACTATTTGAGTATTTAAATAAATATATTAATTTAAAACGGATTTTATACAATCTCGGGGCGAAGTTTTGGGAAAAAAATGAGTCAATTCACACACTTTATATAAAAAAAAAACTATCTTGCTTTTCCAACAAAATTTAGAATATAATTCGAATCTCAAAAAGTATATGTGGATATACATGTGAACATATTCATTCTTGCAAAATTATTAATTGTTTAAATTTGAAAATGCTAAAGTGAGCAAACCGCACTTTTAAAAAGATTAAGTCGACGTGGGCTTCCACATCGACTTATGAACTTTAAAAAAATAAAAATTAGATTGAAAATTTAGTAACAACTAATTTTTAAAAATATCTTTTAAAATTAAAATTTAAAACAAATAAATAAATAATAAATGGGGAGAATTTAAAAATTTTAAAAATTAATTTTTTTAAGATCATAATTTTTTTAAAAACAAATTTCTCACCATCTAGTTGTTATCGGGAACAGAAATTTTGTGTAGTTATCAAACGTATTTGTATTTTAGAAATAGAATTTTTGTGTAATTACTAAACTCGTTTTGATTCTCTAAAAATCAGCAAGGGAATAAAATAAAAAAAAATACGATTCTAATTAAAATTAATTTTTTGAATTAGAATCATTACCAAACAGACCTTAACTGTGCATCATTTTATGCTATATTGGATTAGTGTCATAAAAGTCTAAACTAGCACCATACTTGGCGCAAGTCATACTTGAAGTCAGAGGAGGCAAAATAAGTCTGGAACCCATATTTAACAGTTGTGAGTCATAAACGAGCCGTCTTAAGTTTTAAAAACAAGCTAAGTAGGTCTAAATGTGTTACTTAGATATTTAATGGGTCATAATGAGTTTTAAATAAGTCATAAATGGGTTAGCAAATATCTCAAGGCTTCATTTGTTTTGGGAAAAACAACTTTCAAAAAAACATTGTTAAAAATTTTCGGTGTTTGGTTCGTGAAAATAAGCTAGTCTAGAAAAACATTTTTCACCCATTGAAAAATCTCGCTGGGAAAATGTTTCTCTCATCTTTGCTCCCTCAAATTCTTTACATTTATTTTCTTTTATGCTTTCTTCCCCTTTTTTCCTTTTTATTATTTATTATTTTCTCTTTTTTCCTTCTGCCTCCTTCTTCTTGCATCGACTACAGACCTTGGTGATGGTTGGCAGCCCGACAATCAACCATGCTGCGGGCCGTGCGAGCCTCGATCTTGCTTGTGACCAGTTGCCAGACTGTGAGGAAAACAACCAAAAAGGAAAAAGAAAAGAGAAAAAGATAAGTAATAAAAAATTTGATTTAAAAAATGAAAAGAAAAAAAGTTATTTGAAGGAGTGCAAGGAGGAAAATCAAATATTGGAAAGTATTGTTATTTTCTTTAAGAAAAAAATTTTGAAAAATATTTTTTTCGCAAAACAAACGAAGCCTAAATGAGTCATAAATACGTTTTTTGAATATTAAATTTTTTTTTTTAATATCTTGTTTTTTTATTTTTTATATTCTTTTTTTCCTTTTTATTTTTTCCTCCTTCTCCTCTTAACTTCGCCACCATTGGCCGGCGACGGCCACCAATGAGCCCAAGGTCACTGGATCTAGTGAACTCCAGGCTCATTGGGATTGGCCCTCATTTGTTGTAGGTTGCCGAGGTCAGTGATTGGTGGATGAAGGAGAAAGAACGAAAAATAAAAAATTAAAAAATCATTTTTTAATTATAAAATTTGTAACAATATTTTAGAAATCATTTTTTTAAAGAATTTGTATGAAATATTTTTTTAAAATTGCAATGAATATAAAAATGTTTTTAAAATATGAGTTGCCGGCTGTTGATCACTGTCGCGGTAGGCCCATGACCCTCACCGATCATTGGGATTGGCTCCCATTTGCTGCAGGTTGCCGAGGCTTGGCAATTGGTGGACGAAGGAGAAAGAGCGAAAAATAAAATAAAATAAAATAATTCAGTTTTTTAATTATAAAAATTGCAACAATATTTTATATATACATTTTTTCAAAAAATTGTATGAAACAAATTTTTTAAATTGCATTAAATATAAAAATGTTTGAAAAATAAGAGTTTCCGGTTGTCGTTCGCTGCCACTGTAGGCCCGCGACCTTCGCCGATCGTAGAAAAAAAATAAAAAATGAATGAAAAAATATATAAAAAATCAGAATAGTTTTTTAAAAACGATGAAAATTTGTTTTAGCTATATATACCTTTGAAAATATATTAGAAATAATATTATCTAAACTGGATTTCAATATTAAAGTATTTTAGTACTATGGATCGGATTGAATATATAATATTATTAGATTTATATAGCATAAATATAAATCAAAAAGAGGTTAAATAGATCGGACCGTTTTCGACTAGAGCCGTCTCACCCATTCGACGGCTATAATTGAAGTTGAGGAAGTCGGCTTTTCAAAAAGGGAAAATACCACCAAAAACCCTGAACTTTACCCTTTGTGACAAATTTACCCTGAACTTTTTTTTGTGACACAAAAAACCCTGAACTTTACCCTTTGTGACAAATTTACCCTGAATTTTTTTTTGTGACACCAAAAACCCTTAACTTTGCCTATTGTGACATATTTACCCTAAACTATTAAATTTGTGATAAATTTACCCCGAACTTTACCATTTGTGACGAATTTACCCTGAACTTTTAAATTTTTATTTAAATAATTTTAAAAATAAGCTGAAAATTTTAAAAAAGGGGTAAAATTTTTTTAAAAAGGCCTTGAAGCTGGAGATATATAAATTTTAATTTTTACCCCCTTTTTCATATTTATTTTATTTTTAAAATTATTTTAAATAAATAAAAAATTGAGAAAATACCACCAAAAACCCTAAACTAAATAACAGTTTAGATTTTTTGGTGCCATAAAAAAATTTTATGGTTAATTTGTCACAAAGGGTAAATTTTAGGGTTTTTGGTGGTATTTTCCCAATTTTTATTATTTAAAATAATTTTAAAAATAAGATAAAAATGAAAAAAGAGCTAAAAATTAAAATATATATATATCTCCGGCTTCAAGGCCGGCGACCCCTGTCAGCCCTATTCCGGAAGAGGTCACCGGCCTTGAAGCCGAAAAAGAAATTTTTTTAATACAAAATTTAGCCATTTTTTAAAATTTTCAGCTTATTTTTAAAATTATTTAAATAAAAATTTAAAAGTTCAGGGTAAATCCGTCACAAATGGTAAAGTTCAGGGTAAATTTATCACAAATTTAAAATTTTAGGGTAAATCTGTCACAATAGGTAAAGTTAAGGGTTTTTGGTGTCACAAAGAGTAAAGTTCAGGATTTTTGGTGTCACAAAAAAAAGTTTAGGGTAAATTCGTCACAGAGGGTAAAGTTCAGGGTTTTTGGTATCACAAAAAAAAGTTCAGGGTAAATTTGTCATAGAGGGTAAAGTTCAGGGTTTTTGGTGATATTTTTCCTTTCAAAAATTGCCCTGATCGAACCGCTGCCCAACGATCAGGCCCATTGTGATCAACGATCGCAGACAGAGCCCAACACGCTCTACAAAATGGAAGAAAAGGCTCAACGCCTCAAAGGACGACGTTGGGGACTTGAGATGTCGTAATCATTAGCAAGATCCGGGATTCCGGGGATCGAGCCGAATCCTAGACAATTCATTTAAAGCGCACGATGCTCTCCCGGAGCTGCGATGCGAATCTTCTTCAACGGTGGTGGGAATGGGATGGCGAACTTGACTAGCCGTTGGCCTCAGCCGCTGACTTTTTTTTTAGCTGTTGACTTCGGCAACCACCCTTCTTCTCCATTAAACTAAAAGCCCCACCGCCAATCGCCGAGCGCCACTTCCCCCCCCATGGCAAGATCGGTCGAGAAACCAAGGACCCATCAACCTTCGAAGCCCGTTCTGGAAGCAACCACATCACGACGAAATTGGACGGTGTTTCTTTTCTTTTTTGGCCGATAAGACAGAAGGAGAAGGGGAGAGCAGAGCCTTTACCAAGCTGCGAGGGGGAAACTTCACTCGGTTTCTACCATTTAGATTGCTTCCGTATTGGACAAGGCATATAGCTCGATCGGGCGAGCTACTCTTCTCGATAGTTCTAGTTCTGGGCGTTCGTCGGGTCGGTTTGATTTGGGCTACCAATTATTAATAAGCAGATGCCAGATCAATCTCTAGCTACCTCGCCTGGTGCTAGCAGCGGATCCCACACTGTCCTCGGGTAGCCATTTCTCGTTTTAGCTTCCGTTGGGAGGAGGCGCCAGGTTTGATGCTTCCTGCTCGTTTGCCCGCTTGCTGTTTTATGAACATGCGACTGTTCCGAACTCGGTTCGTCGTTCTGTGGTTATATTTCCCAGACTGTCTTAAGAGCGAGACGCCATTTCCGTACTCCTCGTTTTCCGGCGATCCTGGCCAGGAGTGTTGGATTCGTTGCCAGTTTAAGCGGCGAAGTTAATTCTTGAGCTGAGTTGGTTAATGAGGCATGCATGCTTAATGTGCTGTTGGCTTTGGTTTTGGGATGCAGCTTCCTGTTAATGTTCTTCACTGTAATAAGTTGGTTTACTTTTGGGTTCATTTGAAGTCTTACGCTGCATGTCTTAAATATGATTGCTTCATTGGCTGATCGTAGCGATCTGCCTTGTCATATTCCTGTTCTTTGTTATCCCCCTCCTCTTTCGGAAGCAAAGTTTGTAGTATGCTCTCGCGTGTATCTAGATTTGCTCGTAGTGTGGGGATTCTATTTATAGAGATCTAGTTTTCTAATTTTGAAGCTGGTGTTTGAGTGTTTCCATGTGCTTCAGAGATGCAATATGTTCTTGCAGCTTAAAACCTTGAGAAGCAAAATTGCTCCCTCTCCCTCTCTCTCTCTCTCTCTCTCTCTCTCTCTCTCTCTCTGTATGCTTTTTTTGTGCTTCCTTTTCATTTTCCCTAATGCCTTTGCTTTTAACTTGCAGGAATTAGCGGTTGATCCCTTCTTTCTTTGAAGTTATTGGGATATCAAGAAAAAAATGCTTGTATCCGCTCTTTTGACCTCCGTTGGAATAAATACGGGCCTTTGCTTCTTGTTCTTCACATTATATTCAGTCCTGAGAAAGCAGCCAAGTAACTATGAAGTTTATATCCCACGGTTGGTAGCCGAGGGGAAATCTAGGAGGAGAAGCCGTTTCAACCTAGAGAGATTTATTCCTTCTCCAGGGTGGGTGAAAAAGGCATGGAAGCTTTCTGAAGAGGAACTATTATCTATATCAGGCTTGGATGCTGTTGTATTTATGCGGATTATTATTTTCAGGTAATTCAAGCTCTTGGAAGGCAAGCATTCTTTTTACTAGTTCTAAGTGCAACCTGATTTCTTTCACTGTCTTTCGATGGGTATCACAAACTTGGATTGGCAGTTTCTCTCAGTGCTGGAATGAGGATGCCCATTTTCAGAATTTCTTGGTAATAAGGATTACTGACTGCTTCACTAGACATTGCTTTAAGGATTCTTGCCCTCTCATTTCTCCTGTGGAAGTGGTGCATGATATCTTTTCGGTTTAAAGTTGATACGGTTAACTTTCAGCTCACATTGGGAACTGTTATAGAAAGATGCTTAGAGGAATATCTCCCGAGGGAAATGACACGATAAATAGAATTGGCAAACAGAAACTGCTTGCTGAATATTTCAAGCGGAGCAGCGGGTAGCAGCCCCTTAATGCTTGAATAGATACCCAAAATCATGAGAAGATTTGATGGTTTCATGATTTCTTGCACAGCTTATTAGGGCGAGTGCAAGGATAGTGAACCGGATCTCTTTCTGTTTGGCATATCTCAAATTGCATTCTACATGATAGTAGAAGCTAATTTGTGATGGTTAAAAGTTCGCTTATGCTTCTTCTGATTTGTATAATGATTTGAAGCCCTTGTTTAATGTGTCATTAGGGATTCAGACAAATTGTGAATTTTTAATTGTAGTGCTAATTGGATTACTGATTTCATGGAAACCATTCCTCTCTGTGTGATTGAGGGACATGTTTGTTAAGTTCTTCAACATGATGTATATAAAGAAAATCGATCATGACAGAGCATCAAGTATAAATAAAATGCTCTAGTAAACAGAGGAACAATTGAAAAAGAGCAGTTTTTATTTTATTTTATAGAATTTCTTTAAAGAAATGACTGGGATGGTAGAGGTTAGATCTGAACTTTGGATATTCGTTAGCCTTTCTTCTTTCTATTTATATCTGCCTTCATCAATTGATGAGTAGTGACTATGGCAACTGGTGCACTAGCTTCCCTGCGTCATGTATTTACTTACCTCATTTGCTCTTCCTAATACAATTTTTCTTTTTATCTGAATTTTACAGCTTGAGAGTTTTTGCATTTGCGGGTGTTATTGGAGTCTTCATCCTTCTTCCAATAAACTGCACTGGTGATCAGCTTGAGGATATTGACTTTGTTAATTTTTCAAACAACTCATTAGATGTATTTACAATATCAAATGTAACAAATGGATCAAACAGGTATTTTTTTTTGCTCATCTTTGTTATTTTTTGTTTTGGTATTTATACCATTAGTGGAGAAGAATGATTAGTTATTTTTTCTTTACACTTATAACTTCTACCAAAGTTGACGCTTTAGGAAATCTTCTTGGGCTGAGAATATTTGATTTCTCAGTAATACCAGGAATTCCAAGCCCTGTCACCTAGTTCGACATTGACACCACTGAGTCATCAACTTTTGTGTAAGGATAGATCACCTCTGATGTGAAAGATGGACTCCTCTTATCTTTTCTTGATGCCAGTATTAATTCATGCTTTACCTGACATGTTAATGTTTAACTCGAATTTTGAAATTAATCAAGTCGCCCATACTTTTAGGTGCGGAGAAGATTCTATCTCTGCTTCTTCTTCTTCTTTTTTTTTTCCTTTGGAATCTCTGTTAATATGCAATGGTAAGCCTTTGAATCTTTCATTAACTTAAGAAAAATGGGCATCAATTACTCCTTGTGACACTAGATATCTGAAATCTGCCTTAGCTGATCATTTGTTTTTTCTCTGTTGGCTTCCATTTACATTTCGGAGTCGAGAATTTCTACCATGTGCTCCACTTTTTTAGTGTCCAGTAATTTATTGCTACTATGGAAGCCAGATTTTTTATATCATTTCTGGGTAACTTGCTAGCATAATGTGGGGAGCTTCCGGTACCTTGCTTATAATGTGCTATTGCATTTTCAATGTGTTTCTTTGGGTTCACATGATATTTATAATATCCATAGGTGTGGGAGAACCTCAAATATACCATGTTTGGATCTTCTGGTCCTTGCTTGGTGGGATTTTATATAAGCAAGAACCCTCTTTTGCCCACTCGATCGACTTATCTACTGCATACAAACTGAAAGTAAGCTTAACTGACCAAACCTCATCCTTAGGTTGTCAACTTCTTTAGTTGCGTCATATCGTTTAATGGCGAGCTTAATTAATATTTATTTGGTAATGAACTGGTCAAGTTATTAGCTGAAGAGCTTATCAGAGTATGAGAGGGAATCTTGACTGATGCATGAATCCCGGCTGGCAAGTACATCTTAATTTATAAGAGATGCACTATCTCGTACGTCTATGCTGTGATTTCCCTAAGGAAATTCTCTCCTTTTAAACTTAGTTTTTTTTTATGAAAAGTACATAACCTTGGTTTTTCTTTTATTTCTTTGGCAGGTTATGGGTTCACTTCTGTGCTGTTTATGTTGTCACGATATTTGTCTGCTTTCTACTGTACTATGTGAGTTCCAAGGTTTTATCCTCGAAAGTTTCTTCTAATACTCTGTGACAACTGATAATATATGATTTTTTTTTTAGTATCAAATCAAAAGGCGCATGACAGAGAAATTGTGTCTGATTGCTTGATTTTTTAATCATCTGATGTGAAGCAAACTGGTCATTAAGGGATTATTTAATTTCTTATACCTTTCTGTGTGGACCTAGAAGTGTATGAAAGCCCTCAGGGAAGGATGCGGCATATTAATAGAACAAGGTCAGCGATATTAAAGCAGTCTACGTAATTGCAGGAATACAACAATGTTTCATCAAAAAGGATAGCTTACTTTTATGCCTCTGAGCCCCAGCCACATCAGTTCACCATCCTCGTCCGGAGCGTCCCTGTGTCTGTTGGAAGCAGTGTCAGTGATAATGTTGAGAGATTCTTTAGAGAATATCATCCATCTACATATCTGTGTCACATGGTTGTTCGACGGACCAACAAGCTACGAAACCTAATTGTAAGTACTTTGAGCTACTTTATCTTTCTTATTATATTTCCTTAGCTGTCTACCTGAGGGTGCCTTACTCCTTGTTCATTGACAAGGAAGCCCACCAGCTTATGTAGTTGAACCACAGAATCTTGATAAATTCTACTAAACACATGAATCAGGAAAGATGTAAGCTGAAACTCGTGTAAAAGACCCAAACACAATTATATTTTGCAGTTGATAGTGTGCAGGCTTGAACACGAGGCATGGACCTAATTTACCCTCATGCGTCCCTTTACCACTAAGCCCACACAGTTGGTTGATGGACTATTTCATTTGATATGTCTGTATGATAAAATGTTAGGCTGCATTTGTCATGGCTCTCGTATCCACTCTGATATCGCAATTGGTTCCTAGAGATCTGTAGATTGTGTTTTGCGGTCAGAGCCATTAGGAACATGGCACTTCTGATGTAGATTGACTAACATTTATCATATTAAATTGATGGCCTTTTACAACCATCGTTATAGACAGACTAAGGATGCTGCTCTTGTTTTTCAAAAAAGAAAAAAGAGTAATGATACATCACCTTCCCAAAGGAGTTGGAAATCTCACAGGCTCCGATGGTTAGGATAAAACCATCTGACTTATAGCTTATCCAGGCAAAGGAGTATTACTGTGTTGGCTTTCTCTAGATGAGATCAAGCTACCTATATGCTCAATCCTAGCATGCTGGATGCTGGATTGAGTGATCTTGGCTTTTCATGCTTTTCATGACATATGCATGTGTCCCACGGAATCATGTCCCTTTTTTCCGTATTTGCCAGCTTTATCATAGACCATTGGTGATAAGTGAGGAATTTCTATGTTAGCTAAGTGCTTTAGCTTTCTGCCCTATGTGTTTTCATTCCATCAAAAATCTGTTTCATGGTATGGATGATAGAAACCTTCATATGTTTTCATGGGAATAGAGGCACCATAAGTGCATGTACCACAGAAGTTCAGGCTCAGATTTTCTATGTCAAATATAGGTTAATGGAGAATGTTCTTTAAATTTTCTTATGTGCGATATACTTAGTGGCTTCAAGGGATTGACCATTTTCTGGATTAATTGAGCCTCTAGAGATTCAAATTAGTTTTGTCTTCCCCTAGTGCCATTAGTCTCTAAACAAATAAAATGAAATTGCAGTCTTTGGCAATAACGATGATATTTTAAAAGCAATGTTTTACGGCTTTTCCTTTTTGCCCAAGTTTTTTGTTTTAATTCATCTAATTGATTTGTGTCCACCACAAATGCCTTTTCTTACTTTATGATTTCATTTTTCTCTAGAACGATACCAAGAAATTGTATAGAAGGCTTATACACATGCAAGCTGATCCCACACAGCAGAAGTATAAGCGTAACAGCTGCTTTGGTCTGTTTGGACGCAAAGTTGACCTTGTGGATCACTATGAGAAAAAGTTGGAAGACTTGGAGGAGAATGTGAGGTTAGAGCAATCTGAAGTTTCCTTGGCTGGAGAAGTACGTGCATAATTATTTCTTGATTCTTTGAACAAATTTTAGTTCCTTATCATGTATACTCCCTCCCTTGAAAGATACTTATCCTGCCTTCAATTGTGTACTACATGTAAACTGTGACAGCCTAGGTCTAGGAAGATAACTACTATAAAGCAAAAGTTGCATCATCATTCTCACTCCATCTACAAGCAAAGTGAAAAACTTGCCTGCATTCTCCCATGGGAATAGACATTATGGCAACTCTCGTTTTTTGACTAGGCATGGCACAAGGAATGCCGTTGCCACGGCTACTGATTTTCTCAAATGAGTATATTATTGTGTCCAGTAGAAAGTGGAATCATAGTTGCGAGAGAATTTCAATCAGGATTCTCACAGGGAAGTCCAATGTCTGCAAAACAGGAGTGTTATCTTTCATTTTAGCATAAAAAATGATAAGAGAGGAAAGGAGTGATGCTGAAGATTTAATTTCTGATGTACATTTCCAAATCTAAATTTTAATGATTTAATTGGTGCTCAACCCATCCATCTGGACCTGAAAATGACAATTTGTTTTTAAGAGGAAAATTTTCAAGAATCTAATTCTGTCATGGGTAGCATCTGAATTGGAGCTATACACGAGGGAAAAAGTTATTGCTGAATCAATATTGTTTGAAGTTTTAGTGCCTTTTCTTTAGGATATTAACGTCTTGAGCTATGGGTTTGATGCGTAGTGCTTCTAATGTAACAATATTGCTGAATTGATAGTGTTTGTGTTGATGCATATTTCTGCCCTTGCTTCCGTCTTGAGCATGTGCATCTTATTGCTTTCGATTCCGTCTTAAATTTATAGGAAGTTCGTGCTGCCTTTGTTTCCTTCAACTCAAGGTATGCCGCTGCAACTGCTTTCCACGTCCAACAAGGAATCAATCCCACTCAGTGGCTAACAGAGGCAGCTCCTGAACCTCATGATGTCTACTGGCCTTTCTTTTCTTCATCCTTTATGCGGAGGTGGATATCTAAGCTGGTTGTCATAGTCACCTGTATACTTCTCACAATATTATTTCTGATCCCCGTTCTAGTGGTTCAAGGTCTGACGAACCTGAGTCAGTTGGAAGTATTGTTCCCCTTCCTAAAAAGCATTCTAACCATGTAAGTAATAATTATACTTAAAATTACTAATCCGGCACATCTGTGTTTACATGTGGCGTTGTTTATTGCCTCTCTCTCTCTCTCTCTCTCTCTCTCTCTCATATGAGCACTGTTGATGTTCGTTGAATTCAGCTTTTGTCATGTTACTTCTCAATGATGCAAAGCCTCACCTCATAAATTTCCTTGCAGAACATTTGTCAGTGAAGTGATTACTGGCTATCTTCCCAGTCTCATTCTTCAGTTGTTCCTGAAAGTGGTGCCTCCTATAATGGAGTTTCTCTCTTCAATTCAGGGATACAATTCTCATAGTGCGATAGAGAAGAGTGCGTGCAACAAGGTGCTTTGGTTCACGATATGGAACATATTTTTTGCAACGGTTTTTTCAGGGTCAGTTCTATATCAGATCTCCATAGTCCTTGACCCCAAAAATATTCCAGCCAAGCTCGGTGTTGCAGTTCCAGCACAGGTGAGCCTGCTTCTTTCCGGGACATAGTGTTTTGATGTATCGATTTTGGAATTTGAAGTGATAATTCTGAGCATTGGACATAGTGTGCACAGCAATTAGGAGATCACTGATGAAACTCGTTATTTTTTTTTTCTTTACCGATTTATCATTCATTGCTCGGGTTCTTACTTTTGCTACTTTCCAAAATAATTGTTAACTTTGTTAAGATGGCCAGATGGTCGGATATAATTTTTCCCCTTCTGGGCTTTTAGCTATTTGGATTGTGATTTTTTCTGCTGACTTTCACCTGCCTAAATAACTAACCGTTTCAAGTAAAAAATGCTCAACATGTTGCCTCTTGAGCTAGCCTTATGTTGTTTCAAAATAATTAAGGCGTTGAACTGATATTGGTTTTTTTGATATCAAGATAACTATAAATGTCTTCTGGAGAATTAGGCTCGAGTGGTAATGGAGTTTTTGAAAATTAACTTCTAGTTGGCATTTTAGAGGAGTGTAACATATGTCGAAAACTTGTCAGAAGATGCTAGAGAAACTTTTATATCTAACTCTCTCGGAGTAGAATATATGCCATTCCAAGTCTACAATGTTCATTTAATGAGCAAAATGATTTTATGCAAAAGCTTGCATCTAATACAAAATTATTGGCTTTTTCATTGACAAAAAACACCAAGTGGGAATACATGGTCACAAATAGTTGACAAAGCTTCTCCATCAAGTCATTAGCTAAGGTTTTACTTGTATGTTATTGCTAACATAGGGTGCATTAGTTTTGGGGAAAACTTCATGATAAAGGAATAATTTCCAGGAAATGTTTTCCCCTTTTCAGGTTAGGGAATTCAATTTCTAGCTTTAAGCATGCATATTTTCTTTAACTGTAAATGGTTTTCCCTTGACTGATCATTCAGCAAATCAATCACATGAAAGTCCAGAAAACTAATTCGCAGAAAATTCTTTAACTCAAAAAACATACCCTTGGTGGTTGTTGGCTTTCCTACTTCCTTCTGAACATTCTAATACAGCGACATACACTCAGGGCCAAGCCTAAGGCTATTGGAAAATGCATCATTTTTTCCGGTGGGGCTTGCCAATTTTGAACTCTTATCTTTTGGGAGGTCATGCCTCTGAAGTTGCCTGACTGTGGAACTAAGCTGCATTGTCAATCCAGATTGCCAAAGTGCACTTTGCACCAATTGTGACCATTTAAATATTGATCTAGACTTGTCATAGATTGCGATGTGATATCTATGCACGTTTCTTTTTTGGCAGGCATCATTTTTTATAGCTTACGTGGTCACATCTGGATGGACCAGCACCTCATCAGAGCTCTTTCGCATAATCCCTTTCATTTGTAGTCTAGTAAAAAGACCTTTTGTCAGAGATACAGATGAGGAATTTGAAGTTCCATCAATTCCCTATCATAGGGACATCCCACGGATTCTCTTCTTTGGACTACTGGGCATTACATACTTCTTCCTGGCTCCACTTATCCTGCCGTTCCTCCTGATTTACCTCTGTCTTGCATATATTATTTTTCGGAACCAGGTTAGTCGCATCTCCTTTTGACTTTCTCATCATTGAGTTGTAGCTTCTACCTTTAAACTTTTTCAGCATAGTTCTGGCTGACATGGAATATCAACAGAGTAGCTTTGTGCCTCTTTTCATGGGAATACATCGAAAGATTCAATTGTTGTGTTTGATGTTTGTAACCAGATAATGATTGAAGGCATTTCTGTACTAACTGGGCTGCTCCTTTCAAATGTCTGAGTCCTCAATTCTTATGTTAATTATATACCAACACGAAGATTCCACAACATCTTGCATCAATATTTAATGTCCCAAAAACTGATATGTGCACTAATATTGTGCAGTTCTTAAATGTCTATGCACCAAGGTATGAAACTGCCGGAAAGTTTTGGCCGATTGTTCACAATTCTATGATATTTTCCCTCGTGCTGATGCATTGTATCGCCGTGGGAATCTTTACGGTGAAGAAGCTTTCATTAGCGTCGACCCTCATTTTCCCTCTTCCAGTCCTCACTCTACTATTCAATGAGTACTGCCGGAAACGCTTCTTGCCCATCTTTGTTGCTTATTCTGCTGAGGTATGGTGCTATTGGTTACTATTATTCATGATTACGTGCTGGGGTTTATCATTTACATTTCTGCTACTGGGAAGAGAGAGCTTCATCATTGGATGTTAAGTTCAACAAATGCAATATTCTTCACGTTGATCATGTACAAATAATGTGGTTTAGGCATGATTTATTTACCCCAACTGGTTTGGGATAAAGGTGGTGTGGTTGTTGATGTTGAGGCATGATTTCACTACTTTTTCCCAAATAATCTTTTTATGGAGCTATCAGAATCTGCGTTAAAGAAGGGTTCTCTTGTGTCAAATAAATCTTTCCTTTAAAAGAAGCCAAAAATGTTATAAAGTAGAACAAGAAAACATGCTGCAAGTGGTAGTATGATCAAGTTCTTTTCCTTTTTCTTTCTTACCTTCTAATTTGGTCCTTTGTCTTAATTTTTTTTCTCCCATGTAATATCACTTTGGTTAATCCTTTTCAGACTTTGATAAAGAAGGATAGGGAAGATCAGAACGATCCATCTATGTCGGAATTTTTCGATAAATTGGTCACTGCCTACCAGGACCCTGCTTTATTGCCTATTCAGTATTCTGCACACTCCGACGGTCTGAACAGTCCCCTTATCTCTTCTGCCGAAGTGTGAGGGTGATGTATGCCTTGTTCTTATACCAGCATCGTGGCGACTTCTGGGGAGTTTTGTTGGGTTCATCATTTCATATCCTCAATGCGTCCAGAGACTAAGCAAGAGCGGCGTGTGTGCTTCGTGGTCTGGTCTGTGCTATGCCTGGTACCTTCTTTTATACCATAGTGCTGTGTCTGGTACTTGTTTGCTGTAAATTCGCGCTTGCCGTCCCATGATTTTCTGAAGACATGTATTTTGGGTCAGCATGTTAATTTTTTGATTTACTTACATTTTTTTTTTTTGTCATTATAGGAACGTTTATTCCCCATGATGGGCTCTTCTTTGTATTCTCTATAGCATAGTGCCCTGTTGTAAAAGTAGTATGTTCCCAAACTCATACTAGTTTTTCCCAGTCCTGATGCTTTGCTCAAATTGGTACTTGTTACTACCAATACATTGCCATCGTTTTGGACATCGGGACAATGGTCATCATATGAACTGATCTTTCAATTGCTCGGCATCGTCGGACGATTCTACAATTAACTGCACCGTAATTGGTTGTTATTTTGCCGACTTTTCTCGAGCAAGCATATCGTGGGGCTTTTCTTATTCCCAGAGGGTGCCGAAGCGAGAAGCAGCATTCATTATTTATGGAAGTGGGTGAAATGATATATGGATGCCTACGACTTTGGTAGCTAATCAACATCATCTGTGCGACCACCACGAGCCAAAGAGACGATGCAGAGACAACCGATGCAGAGACTACCACAAGTTGATTTTGCATTAAAACCTCCGTTACCATATTCTGAGGCATTGTAAAATGCGGCTGCTGCTGCTGCTGCTGCTGCTCACGAAATAATGACGCCATCATCCATTTTTTCAGGGTCGATCCGTGGCTTGCCGGCGATGTTGACATCAGCTCTTTTTGTAGGAGAAATAATTAGCTGATCCCGTTGCAAATGGGCTCGGTCGATCTGAGCCTCTCAGTCATGTGATCCCTCCCCACGTGAATCTCACATCAATCCGATGATAAAAAATCAAATAGGCTCATATGGATTCCACATCGGAATCCTTTTCTAGAGTCTTTCATCTTACAATGCCTTGATGAAGTCGCTCATATATGGGAGAACAAACTCACTATTGAATGAGCTTGACACTGGAGTATACAAGAATTTCATCTATGGCCAAAGAAATTAACAAAAGGAATACGCGAAAAGTCCTAAAACTTATTAAGAATGGTATTTGAGTCTTAAAGTTTGCAAAAAGCGTAATTGAATTTTAAAACTTATCAAATTGATTTAAGCGAATCCTTCGATTAATTTTGTCTAACTTGGCTAAAGGAAAATACTAATGTGATTTTTTTTAAAAAAATTCTCTCTTACTGTTATGTGGCGATTACATGACAATCATGAAACATGTGGCTAAAATGAAGTCGTTTTGATCCAAATTTGATTTTCAGTACTTTTTTTAACAAACTAAATCCAAATAAATAAATGAAAAAGGAGGAAGGAGCAGCTCTCGTCACCCCTGTGGCCCCACCATCATCTAAAAGGGCCGACAAGGGTAGGGGATGGCCGGCGACCCTCGCCAATTGCAGGCTAGGTTAGGTCTAGACGAGGGCCTATGATGGATAATGGCCGCCAACCCTTGGCCGACATCTAGCGTTTCTTGCTGGCCATCCCCCACCACCGTCGAGACCCTCACTGGCCCTCCAGAGCGATGGTGGGGTGGACTTCTTTCTGTTTTTAATTTAGTTATCATCACCACGTAGTATAAAGAAAATGTTAATGAAAAATCAGGCCAATCTTTTTTATCAGCCAAATTGGACGAAGTTAATGAAATGATTCGATTGAACTAATTCGACAAATTTTAGGACTTCATTGCCCTTTTTCCAAATTTTAGTACTCAATTGCATTTTCGTGACATTTTTTAGGACTTCCAGTGCAATTATCCTCTAATGAAACTATTATTTCATGTCGGCCTTGGAAGAAACGGCAAAACTACTTAAAAAAAAAAAACATCAACAACTGAGTTAGGCAAATGTTTTTGAGTCGTTATGCATTTCCCAAGTTATCAGCTACAAGCTCGTAATTCCACCGTATACGGTTTTTTGGCTGGAGTAGACATCAACTCGTTCTGGTAAGAATTGTATATAAGCACCTTAAAATTAAATAATCGACAAAGGTAACTGGTTCTTTCCACCTGCAAGTAGCAACAAGAACGTCTGTAAACAAGCATCAAGGAGAAAAGCAACCAAGCAGTATTCCACATATAAATTGATGACAACTTCAGCAAATTCGTGAACCCCAGACAATTACGATATCTTCACATATGAGTCAGGAATACCATCCTTACTAGATCACGATGTATCGCAACAGCAACTTGCTCTTATTCTCTTGATAAGTAAGAACGCGAGACTACAATTGCAACAAATGAAGGACAGAGGTGACAACAACTTACTATTTGGCGTTACTTGGGTATAATCGAATGTTCAACAGAAGTTGAAAAAACCTTTTCCACTCGAAATTAAGCAATTCTCTCTACAAGAAAGTTAAAACCTATGCCCCTGCATTGGAGCTCAGTTCCAGCTTAATGCATAGTGTTGAAGCTAATGAAGCCTGATGCCTTACTTATACACAAGGCCACTGAGTACGCAGTCGTATGTAGAACAACCAGAAGTTGAAAATCTTGAAAGAACCGAAGGTGCAAAAGCAAATCCATATGATCTATCTATCTTATTCTGTATATTCAGAGTAATATTTCCAACAACATGTGACTGCCATTGTCAACTCCTTTTCGAAGTCATTTGAGTGCTGAAGAACAATAGAATGATCAGTATAATGAATTACCTACCAACATGGTTGGGAGCCATCTAGCTTTGTTGTCCGCATCAAACTGATGGTGGAAAACTTTGACTGGGAAAACCCAGATACTAATTGATGTATGAGAGCCTAAAGAATAACAAATGGCAAATGGACTTAAAACTTCTAATACAACTCTCCTCTTCCAGATAGAAGTATATAAACCCTGTGCTTGCACTTAGTTAGATACCAATTGATTCAGCAGAGATAGCCATACTTTCCAAAATCGGTTGCCGGTCTACACGTGATGCTTCCATGCTATGTGATCTGCAACTGAAATAAAATACCGCACTCATCATGGAATCAATAAGCACCAAAAATGAGTACATTACCACCAAGAGAGGCCCTTCCCATATCCTCGAGGACCCATCTCCGTAGCTCAGTACCTTGACTCTATGCTCAAACAAGCCCTGTATAAATGCCATACCGATTGTGGACCCAAGGAATATCAGGAGCCCTACATGAGTCTGGCCCTTTATCAGAGCGCTCGACCGGAACAAGGCCTGAGGACCAGAAACATCCTCCAGTACACATATGACTATAGCAATGTTACAAATAATAATGGCATTAGCAAAAGCGACTGAGAAAACCAACCCTTCCAAAAGCGCTGCATAAACAATCAGATTCTCAGAAACTCTGATGATAGACAACACGCTACAAATGGCAACCAGAAGAACAACAAACAACGTGAGGCAACCCACACTGACCATGCACGTCCACAAGTAGGTCACAACGATCCGCCTCCAAATTTTGGAGGCTATCACAAAGAACATTGATGAATCGGCCCTCTTCTTCGAGTAAGTACAGTCTACTGAGTATATGACAGCAGCCTTCGACAACAACGACACCGTCACAAACAAGGGGAAGCTCATGGCCGAAGAGATTGCCATCTCGGAGAATTTCTGACATGAGTGTTTGACAAAAGGCCTCAGTGGTAGTCCACTTGATTTGGCCACTAGCATGAGCCTAATGGTCAACCTCTTCAGCATCGATAGATCAACCAACACATTGGACAAAGTTATTGCAGAAACAGGGCAGATAAGCAATGCAGCGATCAGCATGAAGCTCGACAGATTGTACCGGAGAATCCTCACAGTCTCCCTCAAGATCTCCAATGCATTCATGTAATGGTACTGATGAATCTGACTCTGCCCAAACCCCCCATTAATGGATGATTCCACATCCAAATTCTGCAAATGGGGTCCTTCAGATCCCTCACTCTTGGCTCGAGCCAACTTAATTCTCGGAGAATTTCCAGAAGAGACCTCCATTTTTTCCCTTGACCCAGTGCCGCAAAATTCAAGAACAATCAGATAAACATTACAAAAGCTCACTCAGCCTACGCAACAGTCACAAACAACTGAACCGACCCATCAGATATATAACCCGGCATCCCGCATTTATAATGACAATGCAGACCAAGTGAACAGAGAAACATCGAATTCGGATCTGAGGAGCTGAAACGCAGAAGAAAAAACCTGAGTCCCCCACGAAATCGATGCAAGCGACCGAGCTCGAGCGAGCTGTCGAACTTGAAACGGAAATGCAAGTCGTGCTGTAAATCATCAGCTGACGCTCTTGAGGAGGAATTCACGAGTTCCAAGACGTGATTTCAATCGGACAAAGAGGAGGGATCTCGCGATTGCGTGAGGGAGGGGGGTCTTCGGGGCGGGGAAGAAGAGAGTGGAAGCGCGGACTGGGGAGTTCTTTTTGGCGTGAGTGGCAAGGCGTTTTTGACACCGCCTCCAGTCGTGACAAACGATGTTCTTCATAAGGAAAATGCTATTGTACATTATTACACCAACCACCTCATTTCTGAAACACATCCGCTTCGAATTGGTTAAATCATTCTCGTGCCAATATCAGAAAAATGTTACGAATGTTCGAGTATTGAAAAAGAAAAAAAAAGATTTTATCGTAGCCAGATAACAATAATAACATTGCAGCCGAGTAGATCAAATTAACCATGGCATTACCATCGAGCAGTATTGTAATTAGCCTTGTCGCTATTATCGCATGAGTAAGATCTGGCTCGGTTCCTTTTCTTTTGTTTAGGTAGGGAAGTGAACTTGCCGTATAACCATCCTTGTTACATGCATAGATTAAGACATGGTGTGTTTCTATCGAATTCATCTTTCAAATTCTCCACTCTTGAGGTTCTCCGCTTTCTTGCATCGGAGATTGATGATATCCAGAGCCGACCCTCAGCTGATTGCATTGGACTAAGGTTGCCCGTCTGATTCTATCAAAAGCAGCTGGCCATCCAGAAGAATGGCCAGAAATCATTTCATCATAACCACAACTTGGCCTAAGTTTGATTCCCTCATGGTTTATTGAGACATCACGTCGCCAATGTGCTTCGTCCTAGGTTACATTAACCACATGTCCAATTCATTGCCCGTCTCTTGGGCCGTGGGCTTGGGATTGACCTTACATCAAACTCTGTTAGCAACTCGTTTCAGAGGCTACACCATCCTATTGCTGGTCTTGTACAACTTGAATCATCAACATTACTTACTATTCATCTATGGAAACATGCACGCAAATCTTCTCTCTCTCTTAACACGGGAAATTCAAAAATCGCTTACCCCTTCGGCTCTCCCAGAAGCGTCGATCCAGGGGGAACGACGTGGTGGACAGACTCGACCCTAGAATGGAAACACGTGCGTATATGTTCTCCGATTCTTTCTTTCTTTTTTTCCGATTAGCCAAGTCTCGAGAATTTCGTCACGTATTGAAATACAATTGACTTGATCGAGCTAAAAATTAATCCGTCCGGCCCGGCTATATACCCACATATCTCGAGGGCATTTTCGGAATGCTGGAAGTGGTGGGCTCAGATCAAATGCGCATAAACGCATGGGCTTGGGCTTACAAGGGCCCAACTAGCTATGCGGCCTTGTCCTTAGCTTCTCAAATTATCATGATTTATTGAAGCCGCTCTCATTTCTAATCCTCCGATCATGCCTCTGATTGGTGGTTTATGAGTTGTAGGCACGGGTGATGTCCACATTTATAACCTGTCGATCTAGCCTTTCTATACACTTTTTGGCGCCCAAGCCTGAACGGTTGAAGAGCTTTTTCCATCGTCGTCCCAAAGATTATGGATTGAATTTAGGGCTACATTTGTTTTACGGAAAAATGAGTGATTTCGAAAAAATATATTTTTAAAAAATGATTGCTTGAAATAATTACCCAATCAAAAATATTTTCATTTTTTACAACAATTTATGTTCAAGTATTTTTCTTAAATGATGAAAATATGGTTCTTTCATTCATTCCTATAAGCGATATAATTTTTGGGAAAATATTGTTCGAATTATTTATTTTTCATGAAACAATCAGAATCGAGTAGGCTTGCCAGGCCTATTGGAAATTGCTAAGGCCAGCGATCCTCGTTTTCGGGTTTCTTGAAAGTCCCGAATAGATTAGAACCTTTCTGCCACAAAGAAATGAATGCAGAGCCCGTTTCGACGCGGAGGGGCGCAGAGAAAGCAAAAAATCAGTTAACAACGGCAACAACAGAAGAAGCGATATTCAGACGACTTTTTTTGGGTAGATCGAACTATTGAAAGCAAGGAGGGAAAAGAATCAATAAAAAAAAAAAGAGAGAAAAAGAATCATAATTAATCGATCAGGCATAGTTGGCATTCCCGAGAGTGGATAAGCTAATGCTGGTTGAATCCCTAGGTTTGAACAATAAAGAGCGATTAATCAAGTCGGACAATCCGCTTTCCAGCAAGTCTTGTGGAGTTAGAAGGAATTGACTCAAACCAAGGACCGAGTGCTAATTGAATCTCTTTTTTTGGGTATTCAATGCTTGGACTGGAGCATGGGAAGGAGCGTGAAAGTTCTTAAGCACTGATTAACTATATGTTTTGCATATCCCAATAGCATTAATGGAAACTCAAGTGCCATGTGCTATCATTAACATTAACTCCATGGTTATTCGTGCGCATTAATACTGAAGCGACGCCGTATTAATGATTGGCATCGATCTGGCTGCCTCAGACTTTAATGCTTCTTCTCCCCGTTCACGCGCCCGGTCCTCGGTCAAAGTCAACCCCGTTCTCCCGAGTTCGAGATTCAAGAAGCACGCACCGCATTAATTTCGCAAAGTTAATGTCGCCAGATCCCAAAAAAAAAAAAACTCCTTTTTTTATTAGTCCAAGCAAGATTTCATTTTGACGTAAATACAAAAGAGAAATAATATAGTCTATCTGCAAATCAAGATGAATTTCAAATAATTCCAAATTAAAATAAGCTTAGCAAGATAAATCATCCGATTAAGATTAGAGCTCACACGCTTAATCAATAAATTCATGATTTCTTCGAGCCAAAATCGATCATCAATCTATCTCCAATAACAAGCAAGTGCCTATATCTCTTGTTGATTAGTTAGATTGACAAAAGGTTGAGACATTTTCTTTGGTCGGAGGGACCAAATGTGAAATAGTTGACTAGAATTTGCCTTATGCTCTTTAGAAAGTCTATTTTGACGTGCGCTCTCTCTCTCTCCCTCCGTTGACCTCAATTGGCGCATTGTAACTTGCAAATTGTGCCCGCACTTTCAACTTCTTTTTGGTAAGTCTAAGTGTGAAATTCAGCGATAGCTAAACAACCATTATAGATTGGAGGATTCGCTCAATGACTTAGAATATTTTTTTTCTTGAATTAGGCTGAAATGGACAATGCCATTTGTAGCATGAAGGGACAATTTTGGAAGCACCATCATTTGAATATACATAATTTCATTCACACTGGTTGTATTTGGACGGAAAAATTCTCCTTTTTTTTTTTTGGTAATTTGTCAGCGGTGAAAGTCTAAACGTACCTAATTTTTGGCTCAAAAAGAAGATGACTTCCGCCAATAATCACCTTTTTATGCGGCAGTTGACCAAATTTTTCTTCTCCAAAATTCATTAGGGTTTATCAAATAAAAGCAACCGAGATCATTTTAAATTGAAAGATTGGTCCGAGACGCGAGATCATTAGAAACAAGTCGTCGAGTGCTCGAATAACTTCAAACTCCCCGTTCTTAAGAGACTTTCATGTCCTTGGCACGTACCTTTCTCGTCACTCAAATTGACCGCTGCTGAGGGCAAGAACTCCATTACTCTTTATTTTTTTTTTTAAGAAAGAATTCGCCGACTCTCGACGCACAATAATTGATTTGTAAATGAGGGAATATCAAGCTGGAAAGTGACAAGAAGGTTTCTCACCCCCCATTATTAACAAAAGAAAGGCCTAAAAAACCCCATTTAAAAATTCATCCACGAGAAAGGCCTGAAAAACCCCAATTAAAAATTCATCCACGAGCAATGAAGAGAAGAACTTCAACATTATGTATCAAAGTGGTAGAGCATGGACACCTTTCATGGAGTTGGTGAGATAGGTCGCAGCGTAGGTGCCTCCTTGGAGCCGAGGGGGAACAAGTCGTTGGACCTCGTAGGGGAGTGGTATTGTAGCTGTTTCCCACAACACAATGATTAGGGTTTGGCATAATTTAACTCATCAATGGCCACATCAATACGTTCAAACATATTGATACATGCTTCGTGTCCCATTGTCTTTAGGGTTTCCACGACCCGTCTAGAAGGAACTACCCATTATACAAATCCGGGTTCCTCGACGACTCTTCACTTACTCCTTCCAACACCCATTAAAGAACGATGACAATATCAATCAGTGGATTTGGTACCGTATTGATCCTGGTATAATAGAGATTTAGGATACGAAAGAGAGATTCTTCTCGTGATTGAGTTTGCTTTTAGACGCAGACATGAATTTATGCGCTCGCACTAGTTTATGGAGTCGATTGTCTTTTTTGTTCCAACCCCATTAGGTTCTGTTCTCACGATGGGTTTGGACCGACGAGGCTAAAGCTCATTGGCAAGGAGGAGTGGAGATGACATTTTCCTCGTCCGTACGTAGGAATTTCATGCCCCCTATGAAAAGGAGGTGAAGAAAAAGGTCGAAGAAAGACAGCTTCAAAGTCGCTCGCGCTAAACCCTAGGATGCTGGCTTGACTTTCATTTAACATGTCATCCTCAATAGTCCAAAACCCTAATCTTGGCCTCCTCTTCACAGTTACCCAGGTCACTGGAATTATAGGATTGGTAATATTTGACAGAACTCATGTACATAATAACACGCAACACGAGGTTAGTTATGCGAAGCATAAAGAGAAAAATAGAATAAGATTCGACATGTCGCGTATTGATTCGAATTACTGCATTTTGCTCGCAATAATTAATAAATTATTTTTGCCGTGTTAAATCAAAAATCGCGACGTTTGGATGCTAACATGAATTGACCAAACCACAAAAACGGATATGATATGCTGAATTGAATTTGCTAATCCTAATGTATGCGAAGCTGAATTGCCCATCCTAATGGAAAATAGTAACATGGTGCTACTCTAGGTTCGGATCACAGCTTAGGAAAAGCTCTTCTAGAGTCTAGCCAATGTGTTAGGGATATGATGTGGAACGTCTAACTAATAATTTCCAAAACTTACATTATTTTCAGTTTCTGATACATCAGAATCAATAAGTCATTACATTACAAAATCACGTCGGATCATAACTTGTAAGCGGTGTCCCATGCCCTCACTAGCACCTATCAACTCCCATTAAACATCAAGAGAGCATCTTTGTGAACTGAAAAATCAGCAGCTGAAAAGGGACAACCTTTGATTGCTACTGTTGCACATTAGACAGACACGTTATCTCCCACAAACTGAGATTGGGGCGCAGGGTTCTCCATCAATCATTTGTGCATTAGAAGCTCTTGTTCGGCCACATACCAAACCATGGTCATGTGTAGTTGGGTGGACCACAAAATTCACCGGTTAGTTACCCAATCCGGTTGTTAGGGGTCGGGTACGAGACCACGGCGAATCTAATCAAGAGATGCGTTGCTAGTACAAAGAGTTTCTTTACGGATTGATTCTTGAACTAGATTTGGGGTGTCGTGACGGCGATCCTATTGACTCGCTGCCCCGTTAACAACTTCCACAAAAGTTAGGCTACTCGAGTTTAATCAACATAAAATATTTGTCGAGGTTAATTATTCGATCCACCTCAAAGCCCCACCTCCTCAATTTCTTTGGAAGAATATGATTCGCATGCCCATATACGTATTATTATTTTGTTGAAATTTCTACTTCATGGTATCAAAGTTTGGTGGCAGAAGAGATGTAAGAACCGAGGAATCTGTGGGGGCATTGAAACTAGGGTCGACGTCTTTATCTCATTGACAAGACGGCCATGAGTTAGATGAGAGCTCAAGCGAAGGGCGATTTGTCTCTTTATGTGTTGTGATTCTTTTGAAAACCAAAATGCGGGCCGTTAGGTGAATCGAGAGGGACGTGTGCGCATAAATTGATGATTCTCCTGGCAAAGAGCCATCGTCAATCACACTTTTAGGAACCGAACAAAGACGAGCACCAAAGAATTCAAATCCTTGCCTCTCTGCTATGATGGAGAGAACCTTTTATGTCCGTCTCGATTGAATTTCGTACCTGTAAAGTATTATGTTACCCTCGTGGATTGGATATGAAGATACGGGTTAAAACTCTAGTGACGGCTCGATTCCGAGATGGTTCGCGATCGAGGGATGGAGTTTGCGCCGGCAATGCGCGCTCGAACTCCATATAGAGGTCCCTTTCCTCTACCGTTAACTTGGGTGTTTGATTCGATTCTCGTTCCTCTATCGGCCACGTTCAAGGTCATACCAATTTGGAACCGACCCAGCTTGCCCGATTGCTGTTGGAGTTGGCGAATACTTCGGGGACTCTTATTTCTCATACCGGGTATGCCCACGTGAGCTTAAGGAAACTGAAGTGTTATCAAACAACATGTGATCCCTGCGTGCGAAATGTAGGGGTTCGGGGGTAGCGCCCCCGACACGGGTGCCCCGCTTCTCGATCAGCGAGCGGGGGTTCGGGGGTAGCGCCTCTCGATGGGGGTTCCGCTGCCCGGTCAATGGATGACTGCCCCGCTTGTCGGTGAGCGGGTGGGGGTGCGGGGCAGCGCCCCCGAAACCTCAACGGGTTTGGACTTTTATTTAAGCTGGCCCGTATAGTATGAGATTAAGAGATTTATTATAGGTTTAGGTTTTGGGCTCTGTTTAGGGTGTATATATATATTTGCTCGTTTCCGATCATTGTATTGAGCTGAGTGGCTGTAAACCTAAAAATATAGTGAAATCTATTAGCAGGACGTAACCCTATTTTAAGGGTGAACCTGGGTAAAACGTGTGTCGTCTATTCTTCTCTGTTTTTTGTGATCAAATTCTCGTTTACTTCCCTTCAATTGTAAGCTCTAATGAAATCTAGGTACTAACCTAGCCTACGACTCATGTTTGTTTGGCCGCGCTTCCTCCACTCCCGATCGGGGAGAAGCCATAAGTGGATTACGATTATGGACAACAATCGCATCTAAACTTATTTAAGAAGAAATGTGGGCGATGGCCAAATTTGTAACCTGCCCTATTGGAGGAAAAATTACTAAAAAGTTATTAAACTTATTATAATTATGATAATGCAGTCTATTTGACCGGCTGACACTCACATAATAAAGTTTTAATATATTATAAATTTATTATTATTTATTTTTTTTTAATAATGATTTTCTATCTTTCTTTTCTTTTCTTTTACCGGCCGAGGCCCCCCACCTTCGCCTAGATCTAGCCCTCACTGGTAGCCTCCTGCAGGTGAAAACCCAAAAGAAAAGAAAAGATATAAAAAATTATCAAAAAATAATCTAAAATTATGAGAAGAATTATAGTATTATTAGAAATTTATCATGTCAGCACCATTCGGCTAAGTGGATTGAATTTGCATAATTTTAAAAATTTTAGAACTCAATTAACAAAAAAAAATTATAACCGAATTGACACAATTATAATAGATTTATGATTTTTTTAATATATCTCCCACCAATTGGAAGTCAATTTTTTTTTTCGAAATTGGAAGTCAGGTTGGAAGAAGCTCCTTTTGATTAAGAATGAAGGAAAATATGACTCTTCCCGTATTTTTAAATTGAAAAACAGTAGCTTTTAATACTGCTCTTGAACTTCTTAAATGTGCAAGTTCAAAAATTGTATGGTTTTACTATTAGGAATAGTACCAAAAAAGCTCTAAACGTAATAGATGGTGGTCAATTCAATCATAACTTTTTTTTTTGTCAATTAAATCCTAAACTTTTTGATAATTTGTCAATATAGTCCTTCTGGTTAATATTTTTTGAAAATTGCAGTTGAACAACTAAAGCCGACGGGGAAGGTTCTTGCAATTGTTTAAAAGATTTTTTTTTAGTTTTCCTTTTTTTCTTTTTTTTTGACGTTGCAGGGAAATAAGAAAAACAAAAGAAAATAAAAGAAAAATGAAAAAAAGGATTTTTTTTTCCGCAAATCAATTTCCAAGATTGTTCCTCATTTTGAAAAGTAAAGTTAGAATGATAATAATAATGAAGAAAATACAGTAGAGCAAATAGGGAGAGCAAATTAATATGGAAGGCTACCTAAGTTGAATTTAGAGGACGGGCCGACTCGTCAGTCAAGTGCATGCAACCAAACTTCACAGTAGATAGTGATGTCCTGAAATTGAAATTTCCCCAATGCCATGCCCTCAAGATTAATCGTGCCATATATTGATCATCAACACAAAAGGATGTTAGAATTAACAGAAGAGTCAACTTAAATTGTCTGCTACACAAGATGTAATAGTTACATGGATCCTATGCTTTTTAGAACTTCAAGGGAGAATTAACCTACCGTTCCAAAATTTATTACACGGATGCCTATTCGGTCAAAAAATTTTCGATTTTGCCAATTCAATCCTCAATCTTAATGCGAAATTTCAATATACCCCTTTTGGCGAAATATTGTTGACGTGGTGGTTCAGTCGTTGCCCACCCTCCTATGTGGGCAAATACTAAACAACCTACTAATAAGCCTTGATATTCCCATACTGATTTAATTCGTATAGATCTGTCCAAAAATTATGTCACATGGTGCAATGCACAAGATGGATATAGTTCAAAACCCCAGAAGCAATCACGCACCAATCCATCTTGAACTTTTGAAACATAGAACGTATTCTGTGATCTCTAATTACCTACCTTGTAACCTCTGTGGACATGCCACGTTACTATATGGTCCCGAACTACGTATACATACGATGAAAAAGGAACATGCGACCGTGTTCTTATGTGAAAGGCTTTAAAAATTCTCCTCCCTCATGCTCCACACAAAAATCTGAGAAAAAGTCAAAGTCGGACGTTCTTCTTTCCGGGCCAGCCAGCCAAAAAAAGTGAGATCGGTTCACAGCCAATGAACCTGCTTCCCAGTTGAATGCTTGGCGCCTACCCAGTTCATTCTTGAGTTTACACTGTGAGAACTCGCGGGACGAGTTACATGGTCATATAATAATAGCAAAAGTACCACACATGGATGATGTAGCGGATCATATAAAGTGGAAGAGGGGGGAGAGAGAGAGAGAGGCAAGGCCCTGGCGGTTCTTCTTTCTTCCTCAGGCGAGACATGAGCGCACGTGGGGGAAGGGAAGAGGGACGCGGATTTTCTGCTGAGATCACCCACCCATGTCCCAAAAGCCTTGGATGAGAGAGACGGACACTGTAAATTAGGATCATATCACCTTCTCTCTCTCCCTCTCTCTCTGAAATTTTTGCAGTTTCAGAGAGGGAAAAAATCTGGGGTTTGATTCTATCTTCTCCTGCCTGTCAGAACTCTCCTCAGGTTTGCGTGTTCTTTTTCTTTTTTTGCATTTTCATATCTTCTTCCATGGTGTTTTCTTGTTTCTCAGGGCAATTGAGAACCCTCTTTTTTTCTTCAGAAATTTTTTTAGCTTGTTACATCTCTTGCATGTATCTGCAAAAAGGAGGTCAACTTTGCTGACTCGTAATAGTTCTTGCGATTTCATTTTTTTATTGATTTTTTTTCTTGTTTGGTGGGTGTCCATGATATGAAGGACTTTTTGGTGGTCAATATGTGAATGCTGGTGGAAATTTTAGGCTCTTTAATCTGGGATTTTTCTCCCGAAGTTAAAATTTTTTGGCTTTAGCCAATGTAACGTGCTCTCTCTCTGCATATGTCTAAGCCTATGGCATGATGATATTGAGGTGACGTTTCCAGTTAACTGAGTGCTGTGCTCTCTCTGCTTGATCATATTGTGTTCGTTTGGATATTTAAGCAGTTTATCTCACTTTCTTTGACTATGTTTAAAGGTGTTACACATGGCACATTCCAAATAATTTCTTTGTTCCTTGCGGAAATGACAATGACCTGTTACTGCTCATTTCTTTGTTGCTTAGGTAGTTCTGCAATTTTTTCCCTGCCTCTGAACCATCCTTTTTCATCGAGATTCATTTCTATCTTCCTGGCATTTTTCTATGTGCTCATATCCTGTCCAGATTGTTCTCATTTTCTTCCTGGCTCAGATTCGATTGTTGCATGCTGCCTTAGGAGGAAATTTTGTTAATTTCTGTCTGAATTTGTCGATTGCTTGGATCCTCTTCTATTCTTATTTTCCTCTGGTTGGAGGGCTATCTCTGTAGCAGGGTGTACCTTGAGTTTCACTGCGTGTGTTCTTATCTTGTATGGTTGCTTTTGAAGGAGTTGAGTATGGCTGTGCAATGAGTGACACTCAATGAGAATGCCTTCTTCCAAGACTGGGTTAGGAAGCTTTGCTCTATGAGAGGACAAAGACCAATACTCTGGTATGTGTCTTTCTCAAAGGTGAGTACTTTATCCCTCATAATAAGTAATTTGAAGATGATTTACATAAAATTTAGCTGGAAGAAATATTATCAAATCTAGAGGTATCCTTGGGTCGATTAATCTCATAGATGGTGAAGAATGGATCACCTCTTTAAAAGAAGTTTCCCCTGGGCTGTGTCAAGCAAGTCATAAGAAACGTTGGCAGTTCCCTGCATTTTATAGCCGGAGTTTGCAAGTTAATCTGCCCGGGCATTTTAACATGATTAGGAAGTTTTCGTATTGTTTTGGGGGAGATTCCTCCGTTTTTAAGTTACTTCTTTTTCGTGTTTGGTTTGTTTCTTGATTCGATGTTATTAGCTGCATTAAAGTCATAATCGCGACTTTTTTCTGAATGCTAAAGCCATGATGGAGAGAAAAAGAAATTTTAACGTATATATCCAGTTCAAAGATTCTCTTTGATATGTTTTTTAAGAACAGCGGACATTAATTCCTCTGAAAATCTGCTGCTGCGAAACAGGGGAGGTATGCCCACTTTGTGAGGTAGATAGTAGGAAATACAAGCCCACCCGATGCATGGCAACGCAAGTTTATAGAACGCAGGAATCATAATGGGTGGCTGTATTTCAACCACACATAAGCAAGTTAAGACACGGAGGAGATACTTTAGAAGACCTGGGAAATGGAACCGAAAGATATGCAGTTCTGTTGTCGATGTGCCTATAAGGAAGAGCGATGCCGGAAATCATGTGAGAGATATTTCCACGAGCGAGTTTGTTCATCTGGATTTTGACAAAGGTGCTGCAACAGCTTGCAAGAGATCAGACATCTCCAACATGAAGTTGCACTTAACTCAATTGCAAAGGAACCATTGTCAAATTGATGAAAACGGTACCATCCTCTCTCTCTCTCTCTCTCTCTCTCTCTCTACTTGAAAAGCTCACCTATTTCTTCTCATGTTAAATGCGCTTGACAGAGATCATTTCGGGATATGAATCCCTACCTTTGCAATTGTATATCTCATTGAAGTTGCATAAATGAAGAAATTTGAGATGTTGAACATTACGTCTACTGTATCCTACACTGCATCCTTTATTAGTTTTGGCTAGGCTTTGGTATCATTTCTTTCCTTTCTGAAAACGTGATGATTGCAAGAACCATACCATCTCACTTGAATTCAATTATATGAAGATATATGCCAGGAAGAAGCTTGGTTTGACTCTGTCAGTATCCTAGAGTCCGATTCAGACGATGACTTCATTAGTTTACATGGAGGTAATGGTTTCTTGATGAGGCCATTGTACAGTTCAATCCGTCGACTTCATGACCAATGTGTGACTGTTTTCTTCTCTTGTTTGGTTACAGACGGTTTTCCTGCAGTAGGTAATGCCACCGGGGCTATGCCGAGTGGTCAAGCTCTTCAGTACGATAGTGAATTGCACTACAAAGATGCAGGGCGTAGATACGAGGGCTTTTATGACAGTCATGTAAAAGTAGATGGAGTTGTACATGATCCCAGGGAAACGCAACGAAAGAAGTCAAGAGTTATCTTGTTGTCTCTTAAGAGGAAATCCTGTGATGGAGAAGAAACCTTTACCGAGTATTGTAAGTTCATAACACTTTCTTGCGATTCTTTTCCGAGCTCCAAAGGCTACTGCTTGATGCGATACTTGTGTTAGATGATAGACATTTTCAAACGTATTGGTGTGAATATACGAAATTCAAGCATCGGCTTTCGAAGTCCGATCTTCTGGCTCATTGTGGAACAAAGTCTTTTGAGCAAAGCAGCATGGATCTTTGGTTATTATAAGCTTAATTGAGGTTTTTCAATTTTGTTTTCTCTGTGTTTATGTTTCTCTTGGTTTTCTCAGCATAATCAGAGAAGCTTTCTTGAATAAATTTTCTCAGTATCACTATCCGATTTGGTTAATGTACTTTTCATTAGAGTAATGCAGTGCTTATGAGTAGAGTAGCTTTCATGCATTAATGGACTATACTAGAATTCAAATGTTATGAATTGGCATGGAGGCACATCGGCGAGGTTCGTATATAGGCCCAGAGCAGGACTTCAATTACCATGTTCAAAAGAAGAGAAGCCAAGTGCAGGAAGTTGGTCTGCAGTTTCGCCTTCAGTCTTCAAACTCCGTGGAGAGAATTATTTCAGGTATGTTTCTTGAATTGGATTTTCTGCTAAGTGCTATACATTTCACAAAAACAAGTCTGCTGTTGTAATTTTTGCTTTGGGTGTACTTTGTTCTCAATTCACTATCTTAATTCTTGCTATCCGTGCAAAAATTGCAGGGACAAAAGGAAATTTCCATCTCCAGATTGCAGCCCTTATGTGCCCATTGGGGCTGACTTATATGTGTGCCCGCGAAAGATACATCATATTGCTCAACACCTTGATCTTCCCTCTGTCAAAGGGCATGACACATTGCCCTCTCTTCTAATAGTTAATATACAGGTTCTCTCTCTCTCTCTCTCTCTCTCTCTCTCTCTCTCTCTCTCTCTCTCTCTCTCGATCTCGATCTCTCGAGTATGATATCCTGTGGACCTGCACAATGCATGGATTTTACTGAGTATGATGGTTTATTTTCTGGTGAGACTTATCATTTCATTTTGTTCAGAAGTTAAAATTCTTTCAAGTGGCCGAGATGAAATGTTTCTTCTTTTTTCCTGCAGCTTCCAACCTACCCCACAACCATGTTCGGCGATAATGATGGGGACGGAATGAGTCTTGTGCTATATTTCAAAGTATCTGAAAATATCGATGCAGAAATTTCTTCTCAGTTTCAAGATAGCATCAAGGTGGGTTGTCACTGCAAAATTTTCTTGTTACGGACAACTTCATCTGAATATTCTGCCACATTTTTCCCTTTCTTTGCTTGCCATATCCCAGAATTATGTTACCAGGTACTGGATACATAATCATTTGAAATGAACTCAACTCAGTTTTGAACTTTATAAGGTTTATCTAGTTTGATGGAACACTTTCCTTCCCTTTGTTATTGTCAATATCTCCGACCATTCATCCCTTGGACGAAACATAGCCTGTCCATTCCTCTAGCATTCTGAATGATGCAAAAGAAACTAAAAATGTAATCGAACTTTATGGCATTGTCTTCTTGTCCAATGATTCATAACAGCAAAGATTGGTTTCTAATGCAGAGATTGGTCACAGACGAAGTAGAAAAAGTTAAAGGGTTTGCAAAGGAGAACTTAGTTCCTTTTAGAGAGAGGCTGAAGATCATGGCCGGAGTGGTCAACCCAGAGGACCTTCAACTAAGTTCAGCAGAAAGGAAGCTTTTACATGCTTATAATGAAAAGCCTGTTCTCTCGCGTCCACAGCACAAATTCTTCAAGGTAACTGAAGGTTATGTATTCTTTGTACATACTTCATTGAGATTCCGACTCTCTCTCTCTCTCTCTCTCTCTCTCTCTTTTTGGGGGGATCCTAACTCGAGCAATTCTGGAAGAGAGTTGTCTAGAGTCTGTCACATTGTTTGCCAAATCACCTTACAACTGTTCATTTTACTTGATCTTTAGAATGTTGGCAGTATCTTATATGCTAGTCAATGTCTTTTTCTTGCAGGGACCTAATTATTTTGAGATTGACCTTGATATACATCGGTTCAGCTACATATCTAGGAAAGGATTAGAAGCTTTTCGAGATCGTTTAAAGAACGGGATTCTCGATCTGGGTCTAACCATACAGGTATAACCCTGCCTTCTCACCTTGATGTTAGCTCATATTAAATACCAGATGAGTGATACATGAGGCCCTTTAATTTTTCTTCAGCTATAGACAAATGAAACCCAGCTTTTGGCTGTTTAGTACATTAGCTTGCTACGTGATTTTCATCTGTCAACTGTCATGTTCAGTTACCGTCAGGTTTTTGGATTTTGTTGACAGGCACAGAAACCAGAGGAACTTCCCGAGCAAGTTTTGTGCTGCATGCGTCTGAATAAGATTGATTTCGTGAATCATGGCCAAATACCGACAATAGTGACCGTTGATGAAGGTTGATTTCTCGAACGACAGAGAGCAATCAACTGGTAAATAATTTCAGAGAAAGCGAAAGATGAGGAAGGATGAAAACAGCAGAAAACGTTATGCTTCAACGCAAGTGTTTCATATCCGCCAATAGTCGTGCCGGGATGTGTTCTTGAATAAAATTGAATTCATTCTTTTTGTACTCTCAAGAGATCCTAATCACTGCTTTGCTTTTCAACCTTAGAAATCTGTGATTATTCTGGATCATAATAGCTGACCATCCATCTGTAAAACATTAGGGCGGATGCATTCTACAGGATATCACTCTTAGAATTGAGATGGCTCCTAATACTACAAATTCGAATGATTTCAGTTGCTGAATCGACATGATTGATATGGCCATCATCAGAAAACCTTCAAAAAATGCATAAACTATCGCTGGAACAGTCGGGTTCACATTGACAATGATCAATGAAGATTCTTGATAACGAATGCAAATCCTACCCTAGGAAGATGCAGTCCATGAAAGCGGGAGTTAGAGCAGTAAAAGCTATATTATGTTCTGAAGACGTAAAGAGAGATGTTTTGCACGTTCCAATAATGGGTGATGTGTGTAATTATCGAGATTCACTCAATCGTAATGTCCTGAAGATTAATTCCTACATTGAAGGACAGCACAGATGACAAAAAGCTCTTTCAAAAAGAAGTTGCCTCCTCGTATTCTAAGCGTATGGCAGTGTATATCATTTCCCATTTGAAGGCAAATAGTCTGAGACAACATCAACTTGTTCAAACTAAGCAAGCTTCAACCTGTCCAAAGAATTTCCACTGGTATGGGAAGAACAAACACACAAGTAGTAATATTATAAAGTACAACCTGATGTATTTTATAAAGCATCACTATTGTATCTTCATGTACAAAAGAATGCAGGGTAGGAAAAGTAATTTGAATACAACATGCTCTGCCTTGGCAGTTACCCATACAACAACACATCGCAAGCTCGCCCCTAAACAGGCTCCATTACATTTGTCCCTCTTTCTGGTCTATATCATCAAGCGGAGCACTCGGCCTTGAACAAAACTATGGCCACAAAATGCAGACAATAAATTGGACATTATCACTGGAAAGCTCTTGTTTTATTTTTCCCCCTCTTCCCTTTTTCCCCATTGATGCACTTTGTTGACTACTGTTCATGCTGTCATATTCCCAAAAGCAGAAAAGTTCATGTTATCTGCTCTTCTTTCAAAAGTAGGCGTGCTATCGGCCTATTCGCGGAATCTGTCGTGCCACTTGAAGTGCGCCTATTGTCTTCTGTGTGATGTGGCCTAACCTGTGGTATGTTAGAGTTGGCAATACTGTGGCTGCTGGTTCTGGAAGCCGGTACATCATGATTGTGTTTACCCTCGTAGGTCGTAATGACAGCCTTTGGGTCAGTTGAAGCCCTCTCCACGTGTTTACGAACATTGCATGCAGGAGTCGTGCACTTGTAATAGCTCCTGCACATTTAAAAAGTAAAGAGAGTATTATAGCATCCACAGCAATAATGCTGATCGACTTAAATACACAAGAACACTGTCTTTTTGACATACAAAATTACAAACAGTAAATGTGGTTGCTTATTGCCTCGTAATTTACATGTAAAAGAACAGCACAGTATCTTAGATACTCGCTTCAACCTCAGAAATGTTAATTCAATTAAAATCCTGCAATATCTATGACAATTGTGATCTTGGATCTTTTCTTTTTCTATGGTATTTCAGTGGAAGCAATTGCGCTTCCTAAGTGCTGGTAGTAAGGGAGATATGACAAAAGAAGGTGACTATGGAAAAATGTGGAAGACAGATGCTAAAAGGCAAATGACTCAGCAATCGGTAACACCAAAATCAAAGCTGTTTTTGTGCGCAGTTTAAAAACATGTGTTAATAACAATACATGCGAGCTTTACCTATTAAATAATTGTTGTTATTACTCTGGCCTACGTGGAGAGCTATATTAAATTTGCAGTTGATGAAGTCTAAATTGTTAATATCTTATAGAGTAAGAATCCAAAAGATTGTCAGAAAAAGAAGTAGTACATTTTGTCCTTCAAGTGCTTATGTTCTATTGTTAGGAGACAAACTTTTCGATGAAATATGACACTGATTTGCTTGATACTTAAGTATTTAGGCAGGAGACAGAACCTATGCATGCAAGATAGAGAAAAAGTAATACACATCGGTTATATCTAAATATGACATAAATGTAATTATTACCTTCAATGCAATTGTCATTTTTCAGTACATTACCAATCTAAAGATGTGATTAGGAAAATAGTAATGGTACTTCGGTGCGGCTTCAATCATCACCATCTATGATAAACAACTGTCATATTCATTACCTTAGAACAATCGACAAATTATTTCCATTACTGAAGGATAACAGATCGATGTTAAAATATGTGTAGTAGCATAGGCATATATGTCCATATCATCATTATTACATGCATGCAACATAAACATGTAAAAGAAAAGGCATAAATGCTGATATGGAATTAACAAAAAGCCAATGTATTGCATAAGCCTTCTATCAGTGAAAACACAGATTTCTTTCTTCAGGTTCACCAAGTAGATACATAAATATTGAACACTCTCAGAAACAATTAATATTGCATCATCTACCAGTTGAAATCAGTATATCGCGTGAACGATAAAACCTTTTCAAAATGCTGATATGTGCAGACAATTTTAGACCATCTGAATTGGTGATAGAGGTCGAGAAACCACAACAACAAAGCATAAATATGTCACAGACAGCTCCAAGTAATAGCATAGTGAGCAATTCTGCTCTGCCAAAGGTAGATAGTTGAGTCAGATTAGATTGTTTCTTTCAAAGTTCGAGCTACCATCTGCATCAACATATCCTTGAAGGATGACCAACAAAAAGCCAACCCAGATTATTGCTTTACATTCTCAGAATCAGAATATTAGGTTTCTAGTTATAGCATCCAGCTTCTAACCATCAAGAAGGAGCGTATAATCACCTTGGATAAGGATTCCCTTTAACTACTTTCTGCCCATATTTCCGCCATCTGTAGCCATCATCCAGAAGATCAACCTCGCTAGTTGTTTGCACAATTATTTTGGGTTCACTTACAGCCTTGAGTGAGGCAGCAGACTGCACAACCCTGACTTCTGTGTTGCTGCATGGAAGAAATTTATTATGTATTATAATAGATAGGGACTTAAACTTTACAAGCATCAGAAAAAGATGCCGTTGTTGAAATTATACCGTCTTTTGGCTTCAGGTTCACCTTCACATCTTTCCTCTGCTCCGTACTCAGAATTACCAACTTCTTCGCTGTCACTCGTGCCGGACAAATGCTCGGGAGTTAGTTGGCTAGATTCCTGCTCCTTTCTAAGCATTAAATTAGAAGGTTTGCCATCCTTTAATTGGTTAAAATCACCACTCTGAACATGTGAAGTAAGTTTTGGATGCTCCTGAACATGTGAATCACCAACACCAGCAGTCCCAGCATCTTTTCCACGCTTATTTTTAGGACGTTGATGGTTGTGCTGTCCCTTATAGATAATTTCTGTTATATGACCATCAAGAGAACGCTCGATTTTTTTCTTGACGGGGCAGTCGGGATGCGTGCATTTGTAGTAACTCCTTGGGAATTCACTACCCTTAACCTGTTTCTGCCCATATTTCCTCCAATTGTACCCATCATCCGCTGGCTTATCTACTTGCAAAGGAGGCTGTGTTCTCAGATCGGACTGCGATAGCTCCAATTCGGACACTGCGACTTTCTCATCTGGTAAAGATAGTGCCTGCTGGAACATTGGCTGTGCCAGCGATGTTGCAGGCGCTGCAGATGCTGAGTTCGGATATTCAATTTGCATATGCGTCAGGGACTGGGCTTGTGCAGCCTGAGCAGTGACCTGTGCCAGAGCTTGTTGATGCGACATTCCGAAAGGCCCCTACACATCTCATAAACTCTGCAGATAAATATCACTGCTAGAGACCTGAATCTAGCTATCTTCAAATAAGATTAAGCTCAAAATCCAAACTTGTCTAGAGATCTTCAAATAATTGAAATTGGAGTTCAGCTTACATAAAAATCCAACATAAGCAATCAAGGCACGAGTTCCATCAAGTACAAAGGAAATTAACACAAATACATAACAATATCTGCAATGATAAAATCCCCTGATAGAAGAAAAAGTCATAACGACGTGATAGTTAGTTACATGCCAAATGACTTCCCTTGCTCTGCTTTTTTGGAAACGTCCATCCAAGGGAAACTTTACTTTTCAAGATTTTCCATAAAGAAAAATATAATGTCATGAAAAGAGGCAAACAGAAAAAAAAAAAAAAAAGAGGAGATTTCGTTTGGCCATAGAAGCATTACCATTCACTAAAGAAATTATCCGGTTCGAGTTTTATATGGTTAATGATCAAGAAAGTGAAGTTTAGAATTTGCTGCAGTTTTGAGTAGAAAGTGACTATTCCCCAGCACAAACAGACAGACAGACACTATTACACGGTAAATAATATCACTAGCCCTAACAAATGCGTTCATGGAGATCATTGTACAGCTTGTGCTTTGGAGGATTCTTCCACTCATATTTCCTATTAAAGAAATAGATGTTAAAAAAATAAAACATAAATGAATAGATTAAGAAACCGTTTCAGATAGCATTACACTGGAACTAACTATAATCAGAAAGCATTTTCTCGGTATTATGATAGTATCTCATGGAGAATTTGGCAAGAGTACACTCAAAGTTGGTAAATTGGCAATCATAAATCAATTACCAACAAACAAACAGTATGGACCAACTTCCGAGTCGCTCCTTTTGATAAAAGCAAAGTCAGAGCTCAATAAAATCACGATACAATTACGACACTTAACGTAGCCCCAACCTAACAAACCGAAGTTTCTCCTGAAAATTTCGGCACCCAAACTTATAATTTGAAGTTCAGCAGCAACATTCTCCCTCCTTCATTAGAAGTAACAGCTCTTACAGCAATCCTGAAGCATTTCATTCAATACCAATCATTTCTCTTACCAAAACTCCTCTCTGTTCAGTTTATTATTATGTCCTTCCAAGTCCAGCACAATACGAAAGTCTTCTCCACACTTCATTCCTCGACAAAGCTTGACTTAAGCAGAAGCAGACAATACAATATATAGCTTGACGGTCAATAACAGTGACTAACTGAAACTAGAAACGACCATTTTCAAAGCAGAAAATATGAGATAGTTGCAGTTACCGGCGAGAAAAACCCTGGCGAGTCGAGCAACGGGGTGGGGCTCAGCCCCGGGGGCAACGCGAAGAGCGGCGACAGGGGAGGTGGCGGTGAAATTACCAAACCCTCGGGCCGGCTCTGCTTGAACCGGGACTCCCCGTCGCCGCCTGCGACCGAGGGAGCGGAAGCGGGCTCTCCGGCGGAGGAGGGCGGGCGTTGCGCTGCGGGAGAGGCCATGGCGCCGGCGAGTAGCTGGGAGAAGGACTTGTACTCGTCGGAGTCGGAGAAGAAGCTGGAGACGAGGGTCATCGGGCCGGGGCTGAAGCCCAGGCCGAGACCGAGTCCCCCGGCGGAGGCGGCAGCGCCGTTGGAGAAGAAGGTGTCCATGGAGGCGCGTGGGGGGAGAGTGATGGTGGGCCGCGTGGGAGGCTTCGCCGATGACGCTGACGACGGCGGCGGCTGTGTCGGTTTTTCGTTCGCCGCCATACTTGCCGAACAAAGACAAGAAAGGAAGAAAATCTCTCTCTCTCTCTCTCTCCTCGTTTCTCTGATGATCTCCTTCTTCTGAAGAAGAAGGCAATCGAAGTTTGTCGGCCTCTGTGTTATTGGGTCGCTGTCTTTCTGTCTTGGGCGAGCGTTTCAGGATCTGAACTGCGAAATCAGTACATGAAAGTCCACGCCACTCACCTGCAACTGCAAGTCTCTCTCTCCTCTCTCTCTCTCTCTCTCTCTCTCTCTCGCTAAGGAGAGACCATGATTTTTTTTTCATTTTTCATTTTTTTTCCTTCTGTTTAACAGACAGATCAAGAAATGCATATTGTTTGCTTTCGAGAAAATTGGTGACGCCATTGACAGGGCAGGGGACACTCTGGTTTGGACAGCTAAGGTTTCGATGACGTGAGATCAAATGACGGCGTTACCACCGGTCTTGGAGGCGACATCCTTCCCTCATTTTCCTTTCCCCCCCCTTTTTTTTTCATTTATTGACAAGAGTTACCAAAAAAAAAAAAACCTTGAAGACTGAACATACTCCTTAACAGTACCAGAGGTATATTTGATAAGGTATTTATGGATTTGAGGGCAATTTAGATTATCTAGTCAAATTTTATTTAAATCTAGTACTATTTATGTGTTATAATTTGATATATAACTAGATAAAATTATTGTGCATCAATACGTAGTAGGACCGTCGTGCCATTGATTACCGCTGCTTAAGGAGGCGACCACCTTATAACGGTCTACTAAAGTTCATGGCCTCTATTGAAATGGCGCTCGTTGTGGGATCTAGTTCAAAGATCCATAGATCTAAAGGCACTCCAAGGAGAGTGATAGCCCGAGAGTGACAATCAACTCATTACTTACCACTCACGAGGGAGGCCACTCCCCCCACTTGATTTGGCCCTCTTTCATTTCGCTTTTAGCAATAAATGAAAAGAGATAGCCGTATATAAAAATACTATATATAAACCTAATCTAGTCAAATGATGTGAGATCTTTAAATAGCTAAATCAAGAATAAGACGCGTAATAATTGAAATATGACTAACGGGGTTGATGCACATTTGCGAAAGAGGTAGAACCTTGATTTTGATGTTGTGTGTTAGAAAGCCCAACAAAAACTCTAAGATTGAAAAAGACATTGTGTATGCTAAAAGAATGAATCATTTTATCGTCAACCAATGCGGCATATTCAACACAAAATTTTTTTTTATTTTTCTGATGAGACGATTAAATCATGTAAACTAATACGAATATGTCTTGGCGGAAAAATCATATCAAACACCCCATAAGGAATAAATTTTCTGGCTACCAAATACATTTACGTAATCGAAATAAATATGATATTAAAGTTCGATGCGGCTGGATAATAAAAAAGAAAAATATCAGTCGGTACATTAATACTGTGTGTGAGAAATCCAACGTGCCGAATCTGCCTGAACTGTAAAGCTTAAGCTTTTACTCTCCTCGAGCTTCAAATGCGGAACTCTAGAACAATGAACACAAGGGCCAGCATCTACTCCTAGGTTTGCGGTTTGTTCATTTAATGATCTTTTTTAACCCCATACAGGATGGGTTAATCCGAGAAAACCACAGCCGTCGATTATGTCACACTTGTGTCCCGGATGGGAACTTTACATGATTTGTCATTACAACGAACTCAAATTCATGGGAACTCGGATCTCGATAAAGAATTTGACTTTTGAGTGACCGATAAAGTTGGCAACTTTTGCTTCGGCAAAGAGCGTGTCTTCATTGGAGGAAGAAGGCAGAGAGCTGGAACAAGAACAAAGAGAGCGTCTTTGGTAAAGAAAGCACGCAAAGAGAGCTCGAAGAAGGACCAAGAGCACAGTCATGGACCAGCAGCGATCGGCGCACCCCAACCTCGTCAGACCACTCCGATGCATCGTCAAACTTGGTTTCTCCTCTTCTCTCGTCTCATCTTCTCCAGTTTTCTTCCTTTTCTTTTTGTCCATTTTGCTTTTGTATTATGGATCGCTTCACACATCCAATGCTTGAATGTTCTTGCGATGACTGACCCGTTCTTCCCGGTCATGCTCACTTCATGTTCGTCTATTCGTCTCAATCAGTTCTCTTGGGCCAATATTTGCACTTGTTTTTGTTGTATAGTTATTGGGTTCAGACCAATAACAAGCGCAAAAGATCTCTTGACCTATTGCTAGTTTCTTGATATTGGAGAGAGCAGTGGAGGATTTCTTTTAACAAATACGGGTGCTGCAAATTTTTTTTTTTTTTGGGGGGGGGGTTGTTAGTAATTTAAAGCTGAGATGGCGATGTCTTGTTTGATTCGTATTTGGCTTTAAGAAACGATGATATGCCCTATCCACGGCACAGGAGGGGCAGCTATCACGTGCAAAAATGATTTAGAGAAGGTCAATGAGGCTCATCTTGAGATGGTGGCAACACAGCTTAGGCAAGTGATGATCTCGGGTTCTTCTTCGTCGAAGGTGCCAGGGATGGATTGGAGCAAGAGAAGTGGAAAGTTGGAGATATCCCCCAATGTGGATGAGTTTAGAGACCAAGAGTTGTTGGAGTCGAGCAGTTTCATTGTTGTCCATGGAGCAGGTCAGTTATTGATTGCTAAATTTTGGGTCTGGAAGGAATTTTTTAAGCAGGCTAGTTATTGCTTGCTGTTTCATAAGGCTAGAGATATTGCACCGTGATTACAATCTTTTCCATCAGGAAGAGCAAGCGAAGCGAAATTTGTGATCTTTGGTTTCTGGCATATGGGGGCGAGCAAACTAAATCCCTCCTTAAAGATCAAGTTCATTTATATTATTTTCCAGATACTGTGGTTTTGCATGTAATTGAATTGTTGACGTGCAATTCAGGTTCTTTCGGGCATTTTCAGGCTAGCAAATCTGGGGTTCATAAAGGAGGCTTGAAACGACCTATAGTGAAGGCTGGTTTTGTTGCTACACGTATTTCCGTGAGATTCAGTCTTTTATTTCTTTAATAGCTTCATTTCTCTCTCTTCCTTTGGAGTATTTATCCATTGACAGTGTCTCCACATGTCTAGCTGCTATATTTATTGCAGGTGCTTTTGATTTCTGAAAATAGATCTGAAATGTTAATACATATCTGGATGATTGTTGATATAAGTATTTCTTATTGGTAAGTATAACCTCAAGAAATTGCTTCTTCTACTTGGGAACCCTAACCAAACAGAATAAGAAAAGGAAAAAGATGAGATGCAAAACATCCTATCTAATCTCGGCATTTCGCCCTTCCAGGATGCAATCTTCTTTTGGTCATTTGTTGAAATCTTGGAGTGTTTTTCTGAGTAGTTGGAAGTCGTCTTGTGACAAATATGATGGTTCAGTCCTCAAGAACAGCCAACAAGAATTGGTGGACAATTAGAAGTGACTTTGCTTGCCATATGATAGCTCAGTTCCTGGAGAAGGACAGCTTAAATATTCTAAAGATCGATGAACCTCCTTTGTTTGCCATCCTGCTTACATACTTACAATTTCCATTTGTCGTTCCTCCCTATGTAGAGACTTCACTTTCTTATTGACCAGAGGAACTAAATTTACGACCTTTATGCTTCCAAACACGATCTTTCACCTCGACGTAACAGTGTGCTAGCAACAGGAGAGGGATCACCATCTCCTTTTTCATTATCATTTGTCTTGGGGAATAATTGGGAAGTTTGACTGATGCAAGTGTTGGTGATTGGGAATAACATGCTAATCAAAGCTGTTCCAGTCATCCAATCCTAAAAGCTTTATGAACTTTTGGGGACCATTACATCTTTGTCACCAACTATACAATGATGCTGGATGACACTGAATGACAGCTTTATTGTTTGCTACTATCATACCAACACCACCATCACATGAGTTGTCAAATATAATGAGCTACAAGTCGTTATTCATTATTTATTGAGTGCTCATGGTTTTTATTTTTCAGCAGGCGTCAATGTATTGTGCATGTTGTAGATGCAAGCTTCTGTCTTTGCTCCATGAAGTCTTTAGAGGAATTAGATACTTCATTTCCTTTTTCCTGGCCATATTGTGTATTTTCTGTTTGTAACTATTTTTTTTTTCAAACATACAGGTGAGCACACTCAATCTTGAAGTTGTTAGAACTCTAGCAAGAGGTAGTGATTCATATTTAGTGTGCAACTTTTACTGCAAGTTGGTTCTCTTGTCTGTGCATGTTGCTTCTCTTCTTCCAATTGGGGCTAAACTGAAGTCTGAAAAACTGACTTCCAAGAAGATACCTGTCAGTTAATGTGTTCGGTTAAGGTTACAGTGCCCAAAATGGGTGCTAAATTTAGCTAGGAGCCCACTAAATCTGTGCAGCCATTCATGAAATTTCTATGTTCACCAAGCAAAAACTTGAAATGCTGATATTCCGTTTTAGCTGAACGAAATACATGTTCATTGAGTTGTTTTGAGATGTCCATTTAGTGAGGCTCATTTGTTAGTGAATTTCTTTTTCACTTTTACACTTACCACCATGTATTCTTCCAACAAATAAAACTTGCCACATTTTCATCCAAATAACTCTACTATCTGCTTTTTCACTATTATAATATCACAACTCTTGTCTTAATCAATTAACAGATTAAAAGTATTTTTGGAAGTGATAAATAGGTCAGTTTCTGGACTTGATCTCAAGATAAAATGCTGACTGGGAATTTTATTTGCTGCAGAGGGCCTCCCTTCCATTGGAATATCTCCCTTTTCATGTGGATGGTCAACTCGTGAAAAGAATGTTAGAGGCACCTTAAGAGACTATATTTTTTGTACCAATATACAGATATCATTTGACTGCTTCTTGAAACCTATTCAGCATATGAGCAAACTTTTCTCTGGCTTTTTATTTATTTCTTATGAGTGGTTCTTAGTTCCTTTCTGATCCTCGGCTGTTAATGTTGTCAGATTGCCTCAGCCAATTTGTCCACAGTAGCTAAGGCTCTTGATTCAGGTTTCGTCCCTGTGAGTTCACAAATTCTTGTCCTCCCAAGCGACAGATTGTTGTGGTGAATTCTTCTGTGTGATTTTTCCTAGTGGAGAGCAAAATTTTGTGTCATGATGCAGCAAAGACTTGATTTCTTCAGTGTCATTATCATCCACTTCATGCAAGAAAGTTGTTTCAGATGTCAGAATCATTCTAGATTAACAGAGTCATTAAAAATAAGAACAATCGTTCCTTTTCTTAAAACAATCCATGAAAGTCACTTCCATAACTCTCACTTACGGGAAAGGAAAAGGGTCTGTTTTTAGTGGAGATTTTGACTTTTGTTTATGACTTTTCCACCATTTTGACTTTTGTTTATGACTTTTCCACCAAAATGAACAACTTTATGTTTTTTATGTGAAAATGTTTCACGACTTAGAAGAACAGTAAATGTTAATGGTCATATTCGAATTGTTTTATCATAAAAAGATCAAATTTAAAATTAAAAAGGGAAGTCTATAGTTCTGATAAGTCGACATTACTTTCAGCAATGAACTGTTTAAGAAATCAAATCGAAAGACCTTTCATCATGTAAACGTGTTTCGCATGGCTTAGTTGCATTATCTTGATTTAGGGAAACCATCAAAGCAGAGAAAATGATAAGACTGCATCTATGTTGCATTTACGGTTTGCGCTTGACTGGGATGTAACAGCTACATTAGTATTGTTGACATCATTTTGCTATCGAGCACTACTTCATTCTGCCTGGCTATGGCAGACATGACTTGTATTTTGTTGCTTAGATATACATGAGCTAAAAGTTGTTTGGTCGGCATGCCTTCCAGGTCCTTCATGGAGACGCTGTGCTTGATGAGTTACAGGTTGCTAGTCTAATCTTTAAGTTGATATCTTGTACACCTTTTCAACTATGACTAATAATGTGGTACCTGTTCTCAATTTTACCAGGGCTGCACTATATTAAGTGGAGATCTAATCATACGTCATCTAGCAGAGCATTTGAAGCCGGATTATGTGGTTTTCCTTGTATCCACCATGCGTGCTTATAATGACTTGCATTTCTCCTTGCATAGTCTTATGTCATCTTAAGAATATTTGGCATTCTTATTAGTCGCTCCAAACGTGCGGGAGTTAATTTTAAAACTTAAGTTTACCATTTGCACTAATGTTATGCTATTTGTATCATTTAAATGTCTGAATATTTAGCCTCTGCTCGAGCTTCTAAATTCAAACATCAACTCTAGGCTGACTGGAGGTAAACATCAACTCATTGGCTGTTGCTACCAGGCCCCTAATTTCTCACTGTAAGCTGGAAATCTTAAGCGTGTTATCCTATTAATGTAAAGACAGATGTATTTGGGGTGTATGACCGTCCTCCAACAGAACCTGATGCAGTGCTCCTCAAGGAGATTGGTGAGCATTCATTTTTGAGTCACAGAATAACATTGGACATTATCATTGGATCAAGCTTCCGGAACTGCAACCCATAACTGAGTCTTTTGAATGCAACAGCTGTGAGAGAAGATGGGAGTTGGTCTATTGTGAAACCACCTCTTGAGGACAATCATGGTTAGTTGAAGAGACAATTAGGGCGTAAACACATGTTCATGCTCCTTTAATGCCTGATTTCATTCTGACAACATGAAACTTCATGAAGGGTTTCTGCTTTATTTATTTGAATGAAGCCTGTCATTATCTCTTTGTTTGGATCTACACGATGTTGATCTTGGTTCGGTCCATGTCATAGGTAACTTTTCAACATCCAATTCACTTTATATCAATTGTTGTGAACAGTTAAATGGACAGTGGCTGCTCATGATACAACTGGGGGAATGGAAACCAAGATTTCAGAAGCTGCAATTATTGCAAAGCTTGGCATTGACGTTTACATTGTGAAGGTTACTTTTCCAAGTTCGCTCTTTCAACTTACCAGACATTTAAGAGTTCCAACAAATTTCCTTTTCCGAGTTTGCTCTTTTAATTTACTTCTTCATGGATCAGGCGGCAACAACCCACTCGGTTAGGGCATTGAGCGGGGATTTGAAAGGAAACACACCTGATGACTGGCTTGGAACAGCCATTCGTTTTGCTGGGTAAGCGTGGCCCATGAAGAAATTGGGAGGTTGGAGAAGACATTCGTTATTACAGGGTTGAGTTTTCGGACGAAATTTTGCAATCCATCAACCGCTTAATGGACTTGGATGCATACATTAGTTAATTATTTGCTTGATTTTATCTAGATGTGTGATACAAGACTGCATCTTTTCTTCCTTCGGTGAAGACAGGAACGAGACAAGCATAGGAGCTTGGTGAGGAGAGAGGTTTTTTCCTTCAAGTTCTAGTTCTATTTGTTGAAGCAAACAGTGTTGAATATCGATAGTGTTGAATCTTCGATACATGTAAGGGTGATTAATTGCTCAACAATCAATACGGAGTTCTTCAATGAAGCGGTCCAACTTATCGAATCGAGTAACCAGTTCAACCATCTGAACTGGACTGCCAAGGTGCCACAAGAAATTATTTTCCTGCCCAGGATAAAATGCGGTTGAACTACGGCTATTGGCTTTCCATGAGAGAATTTTCAAATTAGCTGCATAATGTCGATGGCTATTGACAGAGAGCAATTGCTCTAACAGACTTGCTGAGGCATACGTAAGTAGATAACAGCCGAGAAGTAAGAATAAACATATCATGGAAATTTCATCATCTTCTCTATTTGCAAAGACAGATTAGGCCATGACCTAGAAAAAGGGAATACATGGCAGTCTCTACATATTCTTCATTTGTTGCTGGAGTACTATCTAATGAATAAAGAATGATTGAACGGTTTATATTAAGCATTGGTGTTTGACAACAATATTTGTGCAGATTCTACCAACCGCTTGCACGATCATAGAGGGACTTGAATCGGGTCTTTAAGAATTTCATAGAGCGATATGACATTCTCAATGCTTAATAGGAAAATGATGCACCACTCCAACAAATTAGACCTGTTGTTCTGTAGCACTTCGTGAAGAAAATGAATGTTGAGCTGCAATAGGGAAAGTCATCACCGAATTCAGAAAAGTATCAGAAACAAATGACTAGAAGTATGCATCGAAAAACCCAATCATATCTAGTTTCTTCTTCCGCTCTAAGTAACTGCAAGCATAATGAATGTAAGCTCTTTCCAAAGCAATTTCCTAAGTCCTTGAAGTACGGCAAGATCTCATATGGGCAGTGCACTGAGAATCCTTAAGAAAAGATGAAAGGATAAAAGCATGGAGGAAGAGACAATACCTCCACAAATTTTAGCTTGAAATTCAAATTACCAAAGCGTTGTGTGACCTCATACTCCTCCCTCAGGTACTCATATATTTGAGCATATTTTGCTTCCCTCCAAGCAATTTCCGATCTGCATATGACAAGAAAATGAATATTGCTAGCGAACCCTATAGTTCTGAAGGGGAAACAAATCAAGGCAAAGGGTTGTCCTCAATGACCAACTTAGTTACAGCATGTAAAGATCTTAAATTTCCTAATACGTCCAGGCACACAGACCCAAAGAAACTCGGAAAGACAACCACAAAGAAGAGTGACTTGAAAAGCTCTTCTCCTAGACAAGCTTGCTCCATAGAATTCTGAATAATATAGTTTGACCATATCACCTAGTTATTCTCGCATACTTAACAGAACATCAAAGCATCTTGATGGCATCTGACACACGATGAGCTAATATAGATTTTTACCTCTCAAAAAGACCAACTTTGAGAATTACATCGGCTAGAGTTGAATTAGCCTTCCCAACAAGTCGAAGGAGCTTCTTCCTATCCATTGTAAAGGTTCCTGTGGTCTCCATCTTCCGATTGATATAGGCAAACTCCTCCACCATGCCATCAATCTGAGCCAGAGAATTATGTGTTTAACCTTGTATATTAACTGCCCCAATGAAGTTTTACTGAGAAAAACCAACCATAATAGGAGTGGGCGACAAGTGAATCCCTCGAATAGTAAAAGACTTGATCATCACCGTTCTATTAGATGCAGACGAGAAACTACCATTCCACTACACAATTTATGTGTCATAATCTTGTAACATTTGCATGGATAAAATGAGCCATGCAGCAGCTAAAGAAGCCAGACTGCCCTTTGGCAAACAACCGGAACAACGTTCTCAGGATGAGTCCTCATAAAGCTCAGAAAAAGACTTACCTGTGAAACAAAATAATCCAACGCAATACTTTGACCAAGAACGCTTCCAATAATTCGGATACCATCAATATCCAAGACTTTGAGAACAATATAATCAGGGCCCCCCTCCATGTCCCCATCTAACAGCGGCTCCTCCTTCACAGCATAATCTGGAAAGAAAATTGGACAATTCGAAGGAAGATCAATAGCATGTATGAGCATAATTCTAGCATCTCAACTAGATCATGATGAATGGTGATAAAAAATCCTGCCTAACAACATTACATATATGAAGGTAATGGGCAATTTCAAAACATTTGACCGTGTAACCATACAACATTTCTTCTATATTTTAGATTTTCTGTGAGGCCCTAGGAAACTAGATATCAGGGTTAAAAAATATTTTTCTACTTCAATAGATAATTCAGTCCTCTTACCTTCCTTCTCATAGCCTTGTGGGTCTTGTGTTATCGATTCTTCTCCCAATGGCCGAGGAAACATGGAGATAAAAAAAGATTTCCCAAATCTTTGCACTCAAGTATTTCCATTCCAGGTATGAGAGCAGGTTGTGAGCAAGGAAGCCGTGAGTTGGGCACGTAAGGTCAAGGGTGGCGAGTCATTACTGTTAGAGTAATCAAATATTAAACCATGCATTCATCTAAAAGCTTAAGCTTTTAGAACAATTGGCAAGTGGTCCCACAAAATCTCATATGATATTAGAGTAGAAGGTCCTCAGTTCAAGTCATTCCAGGCCCTTATTTGTCTTCCAATGATATATTTCCACACTTAGTATTAGGCAGAAAAAATCAGACTATGCGTAAGAGGGAGTGTTAGAGTAACCAAATATTAAATCATGCCTTCATCCAAAAGCTTTTAGAACATTTGGAAAGTGGTCCCACAAAATCTCACAATTACATTGCGAAAAGCCATAAGGATTCCTAGTAATACAAATTCCTCTTCATTCTGTTGTGATTAGTGAAGGAATTGCCTAAGCCTCGAAAAGTCAAAAACTAAGTGATAAAGGTTTTGTAATCTTCCAAGATGTATGTTAGAGATAATAAAGGGTATAGTGGTCTGTGGGTTTATTATGTTTATATAGATTGAGTTTTATCAATAAAAGATTAAGACGTTCACTGTTTACATGGTATCAGAGCAGATTGGGCACAGTCAAAGAAGGTTATAGTCCTGTCACAGTGGAAGTATGTCCTGGATTTGCTCACTGAGACAGGAATGCTGGGATCAAATCCTCTTAATTCACCTATGGAACAGGGATAATCTTGAGAGATATAGAAGACTGGCAGGTAAGCTGAATTATCTTACTGTTACTAGACCGGATATTGCCTTTCAAGTTATTCGAATTTTGAGACACTTGAAGAAGGCTCGGGGAAAAAGAATTGTTTATCAAAATCATGGTCATAGTAGAGTTGAGGGATTCTCTGATGTTGATTGGGTAAAATCTCTAAATGATAGAAGATCAACTATTGGCTATTGTACTTTACCAAAAAAAAATTTCTTTACCAAAAAAAAAACTATTGGCTATTGTACTTTGGTTGGAGGAAATCTAGTGTCGTGGAAAAAAAAGAAGCCAAGAGTGTTGTTGCTCGTTTCAGTGCTAAGTTAGAATATAGAGTTATGGCACAAGCGATATGTGAATTAATGTGGATTAAGCAGCTCCTAACTAAATTAAGCTTTAAAGCTTCGGCTCCTATGGTTTTATGGTATGATAACAAGGCAGCAATATATATATCCTCTAATCCGATGTTTTATGAGAGAACTAAACACATCGAGGTTGACTGTCGCTTTATTCGAGAGAAGCTTCAGAGTGGAATGATTCTTCCTAGTTATATCAGGACTGGTGAATAACTTGCAGATATTTTTACTAAATCTCTGGGTAATGGGAGAATAGGATATATTTGTAACAAGTTGGGCATGATTGATATTTATGCTTCAGCTTGAGGGGAAGTGTTAGAGATAATAAAGGGTATAATGGTCTTTGGGTTTATTATGATATATAGATTGAGTTTTATCAATAAAAAATTAAGACATTCACTGTTTACAATGTAAATGGGTAAAAGCTTCTTCGAGTGCTTCGAGTGATTCAGTCAGTAGGAAAGTCAGGTGCCTCTCCTGCAAAACTTGCATTGCTGGCCAGCAGCCAAACCAGGAGACACTGATTCCCAAAGGATATAAGATATAAGAGAGAGGGAGAAGCCACTCACGGCACTCTTGCTATATTCAGTGATTAACAGTTCTCATTTCATTTGCACGCAAATTTCAAGTGGCCATGAAAAGTTGGAAATTGAATCAACCACCGGAACCGAATTATCTAGCAAAGATATCTAAAAGTTTAAGTAGGTTTTCCAAGCACATAGTTATGTGCATGCTGAGAGAATATACATCACAGAGAATGAGTAGAAAGAGTTTATTTCACCAGGTTAAAATATCCTGAAATACAAATTATTTATCAACAAGTAGACTTACCATCTTTGCACGTTTGTGGAAGCAATCCACTGGCATGCCTTCTCACTATTTTGAGATAAGTTTCAATTTCGTGATCCTCAATGTTGAACAGGATGACAGATCCATATTGACATACGACCATGTAGTGGCAGTGACTTGCTCTCTCTTTGGCTCGAAGACCCTAAAAATGTCATCTTGTTATCATCATCATCACAGAAAAGATGAGCAAAATCATGAACAAAGAAAAAAAAATTAAAATTAAAATTTTATATCAATCTATTATGCAGTTCATGTTGATATGTAATGCAAAAAAGGCCATAATGTTGCGATTTATGTTGCAGTGCTCTGATCAACAGAAACCACTTATCCATCCATGAATTAGAAGACAACCATAAGCCTTATCATCATTATGGGTTTGCAGAAGTGAAATCAAGTTCTACACTTTTGGAAAAGACTAAAAGAAAAGTAGTTAATAAACTAAAACTAAGACGGTGTGCAAAGTCCTGGCAAATAATGCAAATCCCATGACACCACATCAGAGCGAAGTGACTTGTCTAAGATTATAATCACAAAGTGGGATGCTGACTGTCACACCCCAACTCTACAAGTATAGGGGAAATTACACGGTTGTCCTTGGAAGAACGTGGGATCAAACACATGACCAAACTTAGCCTGTTATCAACATATGAATCTATCTACATATCTAATAAAACAGCAACCTGGTAATAGGATAATAATTCTAAAGCCCACCAACAAAAAATATATACATCTCCAAACTAACAGAGCAAACCCAACAAAGACTGTTTCAGACATAAAATACAACTATCTCAACTCATACAATTCATCTCATTTTGTTTTTCAGGTTCTTTACCTAGAGGGAGATAGCAATATCGGCGAGGCATTTTAGGGAGTTAAAGTTTGATGCGATAGAAAGATGGATATTTATTTTGTTGAGAGATTAATGTTGGTTATGTGTTTGAGACCGCGTCCTTCAAGCAGGAAAACGGCCTTGTCATTTCTCCTATGCTTATAGAGTTGCGGTGTGACACTGACTACCCAGCAATAGTATACGGACTGCCTTATATCAAGTTGACCATGATCACCAACAATTACACACACAAAACTCCAGATATCATGTAAAGTCCGACCAAGAAAGTAAATCAGCCATCTTACTCTAATGTCTGAAGGGAGAGCAAAATATTTGAGGGCAATGTAATTGGAGGAGCGAGAGGTGGCAGGGAGAACATTGCCTAAGTTCTCTGCTTGCAGGCTCTTCAAATCGATACTGCCAAAACCATGGATCTGAGAAAACCACCAGCAACCACACAAGAAAGCAAGCACTGAACTAAACACAGCGGCCTCATCAATGGAAACAACAACCCAAAACAACCTAGCCACGGATCAACTCTCCTAAAGAAAGAACAGGGTTGAGCTTAAACAGACCTGGTGGAAAGAAAGTAGGACTTGATGGGAATGTTCTCCGATTCATCCACGTCCTTGATCGGCGACAAGCAGGGGCGACCCGAGTCCTGAAGCCGAGGGCCCAGTTCGTTGCCGTCGAAGTAGGCCCTGGCCGCAACGGCGGAGAGAGGCCTGGCCAAGATTGAGCTAGCGAAGATCGAGAGGCGTGACGGAGCCGGAGGGAGAGGAAGAGGACGCGGAGAGACGGCGGAGAAGAAGATGGTCTTGGGGGATGAATTAGCGGCGCGGGCGAGGAGATGAGAAGCGGCTCTCCATCTCCCCATTCACGGATTCGGAGGCGAACCCGAGAGAGCGTTTGGCTTGTCTTAGTTCTTCTTCGTGCCAAGCTCTGTTCTTGTTCGGATTTTCCGCCTCTGCTGTTTTATGATTGGCTTAGCCGACCAGTTCCCCCCATGTTTCAGCGTCGTCCCGCCCCGAACGACGAAGAAAAGTTCCTTTTCATCTTTTCCTGAACCAGAAAAAGGTTATTTTTTTCGACTTTATATTACTGTGACAATCGTATGTTGCGGAGCATGCTAAATCTTAAATTTATAAGCGAGAGTGGGTCCTGCGTTCGATGTTGGTGGACCTGGGCCTGAGTGTCCAGGATCTGGGCATAGGCATTGGGCCTTGAGCCCGACCTCTGTGGCATCGGTTTCTTCGTTTCAACTTTTGTGGACTCGAAATCGGTGCGTCTGCTTTTGCTCCCGTCTTTGGTGCATGGGCCTGATCCTTAGTGCTTGGATTGAGGTCCATCAAAGGCAGGACCGCGATTGGCGTCCGTGCCTGGTATACCTAAAAGCTGCCCGTGCGCAAGTAACCGACGCTTAAATAGTGGATGTGTATGCGTATCTCTAAAATATCAAGTTAAATTTTCCCTTTTAAACGATAAAAAATAATTTTCAGTTCATTTTTCAGATTTTAATTGAACGCCAAAAAGTATTATCCTTCTTTTATACCTAGCTCCAGTCAGTCATCTCTCTCACTCTCTCTCTAGCACAAAGGGGCATTTGGCGTTGGTGCTCAACAAGACGATTGAGCTCTACGTTGTCAAGCTGCTTGCCATCAGTGAGTTCCTCAACATCCAAAATACGGTAGGAGATTACATTTCCCTTGTCTCGCCAAAAATTAAATGATCTAAAAAACATTTTTATTACAAATGATCCTTTATATCGCTTACAAAAACGAATGAAAAGAAAATATTTTTCTCGTGTATGAAAATATGTTCAGACATTAATTGTGGTCTATAATGAAATAAATTTTCTTTGACTAATTATTTCAAATGCTACAAATGATCATTTTAATAATTTTTTAAAAAAATATTTCGTGAAATAAATGAAACTTTAATCTTAAGGCTACCTTAATCGAACCGAATCATGGAACGCCCTACTCGTACTCATAATGGCAGATGAGGCAAAACTATGTTCCGAGGGATCCATGGGCCGGGCCATTGGGCTCCATGGGCTTGAATTGGGCCTCAGTAGTACCACGTTACCCAGCCAGCACTGACGTCATACCGGGCCGTCGTCGTTTCAAGTGAGCTCGTCGTTACGTGCCGAAGAGCTAGGAAGTGAACTAGTGAAGCAAAAACCGAAGAAGAAGAAGAAGAAGAAGAAGCGAGTCGAGAAAAATGGCGATTTCTGGGGATCTGAAGGTCTCTGCCACTCTCGGCTCTCACCATCCCCACCCCGTTCGAACCTCTTTGCCCCTCTCGACCTCAAGGGTACCATCTTTGTCTTTCTCTAAAGCCCGTTTCAGCTCTTTTTCGACGAACGTCGAGCGGAAATTTCATGCATTTCTCGTTGCGAGTTCCCTCTCTGTAATGAATTGAGTTCGCAGCACTGCTATGTGTTTAATGGGTGCTAGAATTGATTTGGGTGAGTGATGATGCAATTGGCGAATTGGGCAACTGAGAATCCGCCACCCATTTCGAGGGTTTTGGCTGTAGCTGTGCGGGATGCTGCTATTGATTTATTGGGTCTCTTTTTCCTTCCTTCTCATTGTGTAAGCTCATTTTTCAAATAGAGCGGTGGGGTTTGATATCTGAACTGTATGGCTGGTAGTTGTTGATGTCTCCGAAAAGTCTTGTATGAAGTTTTCGATATCGTGGCTGTATACTTGTCTCGTGTTGTTCAGAGATCCAGGCTTTTAGGATTGTGAATTGGGGTCATTAGCAGTTTAGGTTTAGATGGGGAATTGTGGGCACACTCTGGTTTTCATGGTTCCAATTTGTTAAAAACCACTCTCGTCTCTTTTTGCCTGATTATAGATGAATAGCTAAATTTCAAGCGGTTTTTTTATTCTGTAGGGTCACTCCATTCCTCTGTTAATCAGATTGCATGCTCTCGCAGCCAAACTGTCTTCGAGAGTAGACTCTCATCTACTCTAAGTACGGTTTTTATTTAGTAGGATTTGGGAACTTCATTTAATTACATCACACTTCCTGACTCCTCATGTCAATCTCCTGTGTGAACCTTGGTTTTTCCCTTGTTTGTGGATGTCAATTGACCACATTTGTGGACTGGCCGTACCTTTGCTCTTGTCCTTTTTATTGCATTGATTAATCTTTGATTTCCTCATTGCATGTCTCACCTTTTGGATCTTTCCTAAGTTTACTCTTTTTTTACCTTGATTGACATGTGTGTGTTTCAGTAGAAGTCAATTATCCCTGTGTCAAGGCCAGCTAGTAAGCAAGCTATCAACTTTTCTTTGTTGCCCTCTTTCTGTTAGTTAGATAGGTTGACTGGTAGTACATGCATGATTTGTGCATGTTATTTCGCTGAGGATAATATTTATCGTAATTTTCGCCCCTTGTGTGAATGATAATTAGTTGGCTGTGTGGCTATTGGTGGTGGGGACAGGATGCTTTAGGGGTGGCGTCGATGACCAAAATGTGTCTTTCTGTCAATTGATTGTGTAAAGAAGGAAATAGATGAGTAAATTTACTGGTACCTGGTGTTACTTATTTTCCCCAACTGGTAATAGTAACAAGTCCCATGGTGCAGAGTAGAGCCATTGTATAGATGCCTTTTTATAAGTTATTAGTGATATGCTTTAGACTTTGGGGGAAATTTGAATACAGGATCTTGAGAAATTAATTGCACTATTTAATTTTACAATTTGAGGTATTTGAGGTTAGAAGACCTCTTCTCTTCTTTTAGTTAAGTTCAAATTTCTGTTAAATAGCTTATCAATGTTTTCTGACACATAACTTATCTTTACTTATTGGGCTTCCTCAATTTGTCGGTAGTGGCCCCCCTTTCTATGAGAATGACATCTTCCTAGTCCTTACAGAACAAACTTAACCGGTTCACTACATTGTGTGATAATGAAGCCTCAAAGAAGAAGCACTAGACATTCTGTCTAATGTTTAAATCGTGTAAATATATTTCATACAGGATAGCGTGTAATTACCCTTTACTTTTTATTGAAATCTTTTGTAAAGTTGAAGATACAGCTCCAGATTTATTTTCTGAGGGATTGAGGATCTGTAATTGTCTCCAAAAAACTGAAATGTTAAACTCAATCTTTTGTTACCTTTTCAGGTGAAGTTTTCTGGTCCCTTGAATGGAGGATCTGACATTCGTGAATATTCACCTAAGTGGCCCTGCATAATACAAGAGAGTAGCAACATGCGTGGTCCGTCAAAACGGCTATCTGGTTTTACAGGAGATTATCAGCTGTCTCCAAGTTCTTTTAGCCAAGAAGCAGAGAATTTTCTTCTGAATGCCATTAACATGAGCTTCTTTGAGCGTTTAAACTTAGCTTGGAAGATAATATTTCCTTCTCGGATGACTAGAAAGAGCTCCAATGCAAGGGTTGCCAAGCAGCGACTCAAGATGATTCTCTTCTCTGATAGATGTGCAGTTAGCGACGAAGCAAAGCAGAAAATTGTCGCCAACATTGTTCACGCTCTATCAGACTTTGTGGTAATCGAGTCACAGGATAAAGTCCAGCTAACCGTATCTACTGATGCCGACCTTGGGACTGTATATTCTGTCACAGTACCTGTGAGAAGGGTGAAGCCAGAATATCTAGATGAGGATGAAGTTGGAGCAATAACGAATATCGAGTACAAAGACAACGGGGAGAGGTCTGGTTCAGTGGATGTCAGGTTTGATTTCTTTATTCCGGATGAAAATGCCCCATGATTCTGAGGTTGAATCAAGGGGCAAATAAAAGTTTGTTATTGTCGTAGTCGTAATGATTTTCTTTTCTTCTTTTCCGTTTACTGAGTTTTTATCTACTTCAAGTTGGGACATTTAACTGGTGATAAAGACATTACATTTCTGTATATATGTGAAATATTGTTGCAGGCGATTGATGATTTTGCTCTTTGGGAGTTCATGTTATATCTCAACGAGTAGGAGAGGATGAATTACGAATTCTTTATAAATGGTAATGTCCGGTAGTTAGCTGAAGACATTGTTGTCATTGAACAACATATTCAGTTGTTACAGGGGAAAAATGTCATATCTACTAAATAGCTGCATGCGAGGCTTTTAAACGAGTAGAATTTAGACGTCTTGGTTTCCATTAGAGACTAAAAACTAAAAGGTGATATTTGTCTAGCAACTGTGATGCAGCTGGATAATGGACATAGATTCAACCTTTTGTAAGTCTGTCCATACAATATGATCGCCGGAAATTTCCTTATTTAACTGTTGTTCTTTTGGTATCGAATTTATCCTTTGCAGACGACTTATTTAACGTAGGTAAACTTTGCGAGTTCCTGGAATAATCCTCTGACGGACCACAGGCGTGAACAAAAACGATCAAAATTTAGGATTATCAGGATTATCACGACCTTCGGCTTTGTGAGAATGGAATGAGGAGGGGATGCGCATTCAAATCTGAGCATGCCCAAAGAAGAGGAGGGCGGGGATTCACAGCCGAAAAGGTGAACGAAGAACACCATGTCGTAGCCCAGCCAAGTTCAAATTTTCATCATCCATCCGACACAGAATGGTAGAACTTGTCTTTTGCCTAAGCTTTGTCCGGTCATATGGCGAACAAATTGCTAGATTGAACGAATCTCTAGTCCGATAAACCGATGGCTGATCAGATTGCCTATAGACTTATTGGTCATAGATTGCATTAAGCAGTAAATTGAGAAATATCCATTACCACATGAGGCAACTAATAACCATAAACGAAATCAAACGGCAGAGGCTGCAAATTTGGTCTTGGAACGATGCAAATATATAGACACCTACGCTTCACTGTCTAAAAATAATAGGAGATACTGCTTCCCTTTAGCTGATCAAAATTCTTCCACTCTAACAGCGTCACGGGGCATTTCATAGGCATCCTTCGGCCTCGACTTCTTCACGCCAGCCATGAACCATACTTTGTCGGACTTGTAACCCTCGACTGTCACGCTCGTCACCTTAACCCATACCAGGACTTTAGTCTTCATTCCCTCTATACCAGTGAGCTTCCCTCTCATCAGGATTGCTTTCACGCGATTTGCATACCTGATCGCAGAAGAGTCCTTGAAGGTAACCTCGCAAGCGGAGGGCAAGTAGACAATCAACTTGGCCTTGGATTCATCAAATTCATAACAAGTTATGTTCTGGGGGAAAAGCCCCGACGGTAAGTTGTACTCTCGAAGCAGCTCTGGCAAGGTTCTCTGTGGCTTTCCTAGATATGAGGAAACAATAATCGATCAAAATAGAGAACCGATTAATTTATTTGAAACGACTGTGCTAATTGGTTTATAATAATCTTTTTCTCATTGCAACAAATACACTGACAAATTTCATGGACACCCAAAAAGCAAAATGAACTTTACTAATGCAAAACAGAAGCTTCAGAAGCTGAGACAGAGCACCGGCTGATTCCTACATGGGAAGTAAATCAAAATGCAAAATGGTAATCTAACAGTTCTTCCAATATGAGGACTAAATGGCATGAATAATGTCACGATTACAGATGCCAAGCAAATACGAAAAGGGAAGATAGTGAACAGCAGCTGGCTAGCTAAGTAGATCCAGCAGAAAAGTTTCCACTAAGTATAAAAAACAACCATCCATCTCATCTTTTCAAATGCAGGAAAATCTAAGCAGATTAGTTCACAATAAAGATATTTCATCAAAGTTATGTAAACATATCCATCCGTAACTATGTCCTTTGATTGCAATAAACAAGTGTTTACCAATAGGCAACTTGGATCACGAAATCCGGATTGTTAAAATAAGTCTAAAGAGTAAGTGTTCCTTACCTTTCAGCTTGTTGAAAATCCATTTTGCCTTCTCTTCAACTGCATTCGAGACATACTGCAATAAGAGAAGATCCAGGGAGTCTTGATATTATTATTGTTCTTTACCAGAAGGAAGTTATTACTTACTGGAAAAAAGAAGAGTTTTTTTTTGGCAGCATCAAACCATCTGGAAGGCTTGCAAGATAATAAATGAAACATTATGCTAGGGTAACACTGTCCACGAAACATACATAATCACTTCCCCCACACGGCAGCTTTTAAACCAAAATATGCGGTTCCTAAAACCAATTAGAAAAAACAGATAGTCCTTTGAAGTAACATTGACTTTAGAAAGTCAAGCACAAATATGTCATCAAGCTCCTGAAATACAACAAATGCTTGACCAACAAAGCTCGCATTGCTGATCCAAATCTCTTAGGTTTGCTATGTTTACCGTACCAGTTCATGACTGCAGCCCATGGGTACCAAAATATGAGATTCTTTCAGCTCATTTATCAATACATATACCAGCAAATTCAACCCTCTGCAAGCATTTGGCCAACCTTGTTTTCACATAATTTCGGAGGTGCCTTATGTCTTAAGCATGCTAGCTGAAGGTACTTAACCAGGTCATAATCAACAGGAAAGATATTTTGCACGGTGCAAATACAATATGTCTCCTTTGCAAATCAGAAGACTCTGTTATGTTAGAGTAGCTACCTCTGGGCAAGACACGAGCAGCCGCTGAACATCAAGTGTCCTGAGAGTCAAATTACCATGGGGCTAACAGGATAGGAAGGGGATTTAACTTGATCTTAATAGGGTGGAGAAGGTTCCAATCTATATCAATTCTCATCTAATGATCCATAGGAAGTACACTTATTTTAACAGTCATGTTCTTCGATGGGCAATGGCAAACTTAGCCTACAGTGCTCAAGAAAGCGAACTGGGCAATTAAGAAATTTCAGATTAGTGTTGCGCTGCACACTAGAAGCCAATTTAGTGCTGAAATCGCAAACTGGAAGCCATTGTAAGACGAATAACCAAGTCTTATTCCACTAAGTGTAGTGTACTGTATAGGCTAGATGATGGCAACCCTCTCAGAAGCTAGTCTATGATCACAACTCACAGCCATTGGCCCAGAAAGACGCGCAGCGGTCACCCCAAAGAGTAGACTAAGAAGCCAGTTTTACTACATTCTCCTCAAATTGTCGATCCCTCCCATCACACGGACAACTAAAAGCTGTCGTATTTTCCTATAGTCTTGCCTCATAATCCTCGTGTTTTGAATGCATCGGGTGAAAATTACTCTTAAAAGATCCGGCGATGTTGCCGACCGGAAGCAAACATTCATAATGTCCCCTCCAGAACCAAACATTCCCACTCATTTCCCCTGAAATCCACAGATCTGGCATCCCATCGGGTCGCCATTTTCACTCCGCTCGTAGAACGGCGTCAATCGTGAAGTGGCAAGTTGATTCGCGGACATCATATTCGAGCCACATTATCGGAAAAAAAAAAACCCACTCCGAAAAGACACAGCTTTTCAGGCTAAAGAACAAGAAAAACTCACGCTAATGTCTTCGGTGATGTTGGAGAGCTCCTCCTTGGCTCTCTTCGAAATCCAAGAGTTCCCGAGCTTCAAGCTGCTCACTTTCGTTAATGCCTTCTCCATCGCCCTCCTCCCTCTCTCCCTCTCTTATCTCTCTCTCTCTCTCTCGCTCGCTTCAGAGTCGAGCGAAACTGCGGCTCGTCTGCCCTTCCCTTGCTCTCTCTCTCGAATCGGAGCTAAGAGCAGTGAGAGAGTGAGAGGGAGACAGAAACATGCCAGCTTTATTATGTAAGCATTCCAAAAAGCGGCGCTTCCGGTTCTCGATAGCAAAAGAAAGAGACAAACATGCTTATCTATTTTCCCCATAAATATTTTTTTTTTTATTTTCAAAATTTCAGTGAAAGCATTCAAAATCACCTTCATATTTGAAGAAATTACTGTTCTAACTCTACCATATCTTTTGTGTCATTTCTTTTGAAACAAGAAATTTAACATATACTTGAAATCAGCCGCACCAATCCCTCCTAATCATTTTCCTTGATCCACTTTCTCTTCGTCCAAACATATTTTCCGTTGATTAATTTTTCTTAAAAATAAGTATTTATTTTATGAAAAATATTTTTCAAATTTTTGAATTTTCGTAAAGCAAACACATGCTGGTGTGTGTTTTCTCAAATCCATGTATTGGAGAAAAGGGTGGCCATTGATCGATTTATTTTTCCTAAATAATAGATATCCACAAGTTAAGAAAGGAAAAAAAAAGGGGGGGGGGGAAATCAAATTCGACAAATCCTTGGGGTCATTATGCACAATGTTTACATATATTCAAAGTGATTCATTGAGTATTATCATTTTGCCAAATTATGAAATTCATCCAAAACTTGAGTTTTGAAATCTCCAAGCTACATATCAAATTTGACAACATCAATTGTCGTACATTGCAGATCGAACGGGTGAGGCAAAACAGTTTCTTATTGGTACAAGAATTCTTCCCGTGAGTGTGCCAATTATGACAAGTGATCTACCTCCATTTCATTGTATGTTCACAAGGAAGTGACCAAGAGATTCCTGAAAATCCAAGGCCACAGAGTCCAAAAGATATCACGTACACGTTGAAGCCTTTGGGTACCATAAAGTCATCATCTTTTTGGAGAAATGCTTAACAGTAACGCATTCGCAGGGCCTTTAACTGTTCATTCTTTTGGAAAAACTCCACAGATGCAGTAGCTGTAAGCACGTGGAGGGACTGACTGCTTCTGTATCTTTCCAGCTCAGAAGCTTTGACGAAGACAGTCACGTGCAAATTCCAGTTAAGACGCGCGCGAACACATTCATGTGTGCACCCTTTAGGCCAACTGAAGATCGTGCAGTGTTAGGACAACTCCAGGAGCTGCTAGCCTCCAGGTCTGCCTTCCTGATCAAGAGAAACATGGCATACGACAGTCGCGTTGATTCGGCAAGGCTCGAACTAGCAGGATCCAGACTGCAGTCCAGCCCCCGTTCAGTAGCTCTCTCCTTCATATTGGACTGAAGCCGGGGGCTTTGAACCGAGAGCGCAAACCTTTTAGCAGCCTTAGCTTCAGCGGGTCGGCGAGTGCTTGTTTTGCTTCAGGAGAAGCCCAAAAGGATGATGAGCACAGGTCAGTTTCATCGAGTGGCGCGTTTTCCGTTACAGTAAATTCGATTGAAAGTGTGGGAATTCGACACTTCAGTGTTGAAGGCGCTAGCGCTGATGGTCCAGATTATAGAACGTCGGCATTTTCCGCTAGTCCAACCTTCTCAACAAGCATTCGACCCAGCCTTGTTTTGTTAGAGCCATGAGCCAATCACCGTACAGATTGGCAACTAAACTCGGCTTGATTTTGTAGACTGGATAGGCTGCGTCTTCTCTGTCGTTGATCCTTACTGCCCGAATGTTTTTGCCTTCATCTCTACTCTTCTCTTGAATGATGACTTTGGAAGTTTGGAACAAACGCACAAACGAAGAAAGGAGCAAGAACTTACTGAAATGCAAATGCAAATGCAAATGATAGTTTTACCAATACCATGTACTCTTCAGCGTATTCAATGCATAAATTGAGACGCCGGATCCGGATACTCTTATAGCAGCCTCGTAAAGAGCAGGGGACCCTCTAAATTTTGCCTCGGCGATGAACGTTTCACAGCGGGTCCTCTCGGACAGTGCCTGCAGCAAGTGCAAGCAGTAAATCTACATGTTAAACACCTGTCTGAAGACATCATTTAGCACAGAAACTAATGCCTATTTTATAACACATTTGTCCCTTCAGCTGCTGTTGAGGGATTTACTTTACAATCATTGGAGCCCAACTCGAAATACTCGACCGACTTCATCTCTCTTTTTCGATAAGCAACTTCATCAGAGGACTTTTTAGAGAGGGATCACTTCCTTCAAGCAAACCCAGACCTTACAGCTGCCGATCCCCAATTACCATCATCCCCAGATTTTGCCTATCTTGGGAGTAGACCCATAAAGTAAATATCCCACACTTGATGTTTTATTTTGACTAAATCAGCCTAGGGATGCAAGAACTATTTATATAAGAGTCGATAGAAGATATGAGATATCAGAAAAATCAAGAAATAAAATTTTAAGTTCTTGAAGGTGATTCTATTCAAACAGAAACCAGTAACTTCACTCTCCAGGAATGCATTGTAATGTTCGGATGATGAGCCTATCTCCTCGTACTTCCTTTTCAATTAAGCTATGGCAATTTCAATCGTTCTGTCGCCAACATGCACCTATAACTTTTCATATGATCTCCTTAATATCCTCAATACTATACGAAAAATAAAGCTTAAGGAACCCAAATATGTCATATGATCTCCTTCAATTGTGTCACGTGCATGTTTCCATTAACAATTTCCTTCAACGATCATACAGACCTTTTGGACACGTTAAGAGTAAGGACTTCTATCTCTCAACTGAGTTTGATTTTCTGCTTTCTCACTTGCCCATGCCGAGCTTGGTTTTCTTCTTGATTTCCTGTGAGAACATCCACCAAAAGAAATGGGATGGCACTTCTCCAGTGTAGCCTTTCTAGAAGAGCTGAAATAAGCTGTTGACCATAGGCGCGTTATCCCATTTGTGCCTAAAACTGGATCTTGACAATAGAGACGGCGTATTCTTGAAAACATGAAAACCTATGTATTGACAATAGGCAACTGCTTTAAGACACCTCTGATTAGGGAACTGCAGATATTGGTTTTCTGCTGACTTATTTGTCTTATGACAGCAATAGCTTTTGAATGCATAAGAAACAAATTCTGGAGATTATCGTCATAATGAGAGCCTCAACCAAGAGAACACAACATTAACACATGTCCATTATCATAGAAGATTATCCGGAAGTTCGGTTATAACTGTGTGTATTGCAGGGTTACAAGCATCCGCTCGAGAAGGTGTGCAGGGAAGAAAGGGTGCTCATCTGAGCTATTGCATCTGCCAACCTACATAGTTTTTGGACGATCAATTAAGGGCTACTGCAACCTTTCTGTGTGTTTCGCTGGAATTTTTTTGTGACAAAATATCTTTTACCAAAATTCGTTCTTCGACTTTGAAATGTGATAAAAGGTCATGTGATGATCTTGGATAGGAAAGATTGTAAGAGTAAAAAAAATTAACACGTGAAATTTGCAAAGATTCCACTAGAATTACGCAAATGTTGTCTCGCCTAGAGGTTAACTCGTCGTAGATACAACTCAAAGGAAGTCAATACAAATTAAAAAAAGAAAAAAAGAAAAAGCCACACAAACGTAGACCAAACCAGAGTTTGAATCAATGGCTTGGCTTAGTAGGTACAATTTCTCTCGAGAAATGACTAACTAATGTACCCAAAACAATATCAGAGTTTGACTCGATGATGAACCCTTGAACACTCTTCAATAATACACAAAAGTTTGACTCGATGATACAGTATTTGAGATAATGATAAATGTCGAAATTTGACTCAATAACAAAAATCTGAAAGTTACAGCTAATGAGAATAAAATACAGTACGACAAGTAATGATAAGATAAATCTGACGATCTGTTTGGAGGCTCCTATGTGGTTGCCTAGTGATATTTATGATGGTTGGAGTGGTAACTACTCTTTAGCCGTTATGGTTCTAGCACACCAAAAGTTATCACGTTCTTTGGCTTGTTCAAATCCCTTAACCTGGTCTTCAAACGGTTATTTAACTGTAAATAACTAATGATTTTGGTGCCTTGGCTCAAACCTTTTGTTTAGGTCAATTGTGCCCAAGTTTCCCACTTCTTAAGGCTTTGAAATCAGAAATCCCAATAACTGTCGATAGAACGACCGCTAGCTTCCTTTCGATCATGTGGGGTATGTCCATATCCTCTGCGTTCCACAAATTCTTTGGCCTATTATTAGGGGCTTATTTTGGGGCCCTTATCTATCTCAAAATGCCCTCCTGCCAAGGAATTCAAGAGGGTAACTTTCGCATCCTTTGGCGCTCCTTCAAAAGATCATGAATTTTTGGTAGGATTACTTCTCATTGCGCCCATGTTAGTAGCTGGTTCAATGATCCCATCCATCATATTTGTCCACAATCTCACGGGCTTTACATGTGCCTTCCTTGCTCCCTGTTGAAACGCCTATTTCTCATGCATCTATCACATGCATAGATGCTTCAGGCCTTGCTCGACATCAACTCCTCACGTTTTTCGACATGTGTCGATTCCTCACACCATTTTCACATGTATCGATTTTTCACATGCAGAGCATTTGTTTCAACGGCGAATTATTTTGAGTGCCTAACACTATGGAACGCCTCAGTTTAACTAGGAAACAAAACTACATGGGCACGGAGCTTTTCAGTTTCTTTGACCGTGAACTCAAGAAAAGACCTTCAAAATTTTCGATGGGAAAGGTGCCGAGGTCATACGTGTCAGAAGACTAAAGATCATGCTCTCCTCTTGGCGGATTAAGGAATGCCGAATACCATCTGGACTCAAACTCCGACTCTCACAAACCTTTTTTTCTTGGAAATTCTGTGCCCAAAGAAGATTCAGGAAAGATGAGTGCAAACGTTATGCAGAAAATCACTAATTAAGAAGAACAGCGAAATTTTCCTGCCCCTGCTAAACGTAATAACGTACTGGACAAGAGTCCTTTCTAGTGGCAATTAACTGAAGAGACATGTGCTGTAACAACATATAGCAGAAGGTCTGATTAATCACATAAAGGTGGCGGAAGCCGTTTAAATAGAAACCATATAAATTAATACATAATGGAGGGTTAACAGCCGTAACATAATGAAAGTTTAGGCGCATTGTGTAAAATTTGAAAGTCCGAGAGCAAAAATTATAATATTTTTGACACTGAAAATTGGTCCGAGCCTTAAAATGGTCATAAGGCCCATTACTTCAACTAGTCTCCATGTTCTTTGAATGGATCTCTATTTTTTTTTTCCTCTTTTCGGATGGTAAATTTTTATCGGAACATGGAGTGTGAATCAAGCCCATGTTTGAATTGAAATTGAGACATTGATGCAAACTCTTCCCTTCTAAATCAAATAAATTCATATTTGAAAGAGGTTGACAATAAGTTCTTTCAAAATTGACTATTTGTCCATCTATTAGAGATGTTCCAGAAATGTCTGCGATCAAGTAAATAGCTCTACAAACTAAAGGATCGGATCGAATTGCAAAATAGAAAGATCGATACAAGTTTGACTTTTCGTCATCGGAGTAGTACAGATGAACTTAGGATCACTGTTTCGATTTAACTATATCCATGGGGGACGGACCAAAGTTTGGAAAAGAATAATTCAAAATTTGTATAATTAGGTAGGAGTGCCAATAGTTCAATCTAGTTCAAATTTTCTGAAAAATAAAATGGAACTGAATTATTAGGGTCATGTTGACACTTGATTTCTATCTATTTTATTTTTGAAAAAATTCTATAAAATTCATAAAAATTCAAAAAAAAAAATTAAAAAAATTGACTTTAGGGACCTTGGCCTAGCATAGGGAGCCAATTTTGAGCAAAAAATAAATTTTCAAATTTTCATCATTTTCCTGCATTTTATTTGCAAAAATTCATAAAAAATAAAATAAAAAAATGAGAAAATTGCAAAATCAACTTTGGAAGCCCTAGCCTAGCCTAAGGAACCAATTTTGAACGAAAAATAATTTTCTTTATTTTTAGCATTTTTTTAAATATTTTCAAAAAATAGAAAAATACTGAAAAATCAATTAAAATAGAATTTGAGGCCTCAAAAACACAAAAAAAAAAATAGTCCATATTTTTATTTTAATTCTCCCTTCATTTTTTTCCAAAGAAATTTTGAAAAAATTAATCAAGAAATGGAGTTTTTTTGTTAATCTCATTTTCAAATTAATTAAAAAAATTCTAGAAATTTCATTTTAATTTTGTAATTTTCAATTTTCACATTTTTAGAGTCGTGACATCCCTCTCTATTTTTCAAAATCACATTTCAATCCAAAAGTTCAATTTTGAGCTTAAAATTACAAAATAGGTCAAATTGGTGTTGAAATGAAAAGAAAATATAATAAAAAATAATAATAAGGCTGACCCAGTCAACGATTTGACCAGGTCAACGATTTGACCAGGTCAACCATTTGACTAGGTCAACCATTGACTTAATCAACCAAAAACCCACAGGACCATATTCTGATATTCATTGGCATGCATTAGTGAAGCAAGCATAACAAAAGTACAATAAAAAAAAAAGAAAAAGAGGACAAAAGTGAAAAAAAAAATCAATGCTCGAAAGCCTCCACATTCTGGACAATGGACTAGGGGTGAGCGGTTTCAGGTTCTGTACAGATTCTACCTGAAACTTGGAACCTACCCGCCTATACAGGTTTCTCATTTTATGGAACCTGAAACCTACCATGCATATTTTGGAATCTAGAACCTATCCTGTCACAGATTCCAGGGTCGGTTCCAGGTTCCATCCAGATTCCACATGTATTATTAGTTGAAAGATTACAGTGAATAATCACATTTAATGACCATCACCAACTATTAAAATTCACTAACCACAACTCATATTTAGAGATGAAAAAATATAAAACATTGACAAAGTAAAAGTTTTAATGATAAAGTGATTCTGTATTACACACTCAGCATTGGATATTATGGAATACCGCAGGATGACGCAAAGACATATACCAAGAAAAAATATAAAAACTTGATCCAAGGTCCAGGTTCCGGTTCCAGGTTTCCATCTAATTTGGAACCTACCCGTCAGAACAGGTTTCCTAATTTTTGGAACCTGGAACCTACCTCCATACCTTGAAACCTGAAACCGACCGATTCCATCGGTCCGGTTCTTCAGGTTTTAGGTTCTACCCTGGAACCATGCTCAGCCAACGGTGGACAGAATCCCCTTCGTGCGCACCCAGCCACGTTCGTGCGCACCCAGCCACGTTTTTATCAGTTTTCTTCTCTTCGCACACACCCAGGAGCTCTTGAGGAAACGACGTCAAATTGGAGTAGATTGAGAGCCCTCTAGCCAGTGCCGATCTCTCACCCACACGAGTCTGGAAAACTTCCAGATGGCAAAGACGCATTTCTCACGTGCAAAGAAGAACGGCCACAACAGAATTCTGGCGCACGAGTTTAGAAAATTTTCGAGGCGACGGGTTGAAGTCGGGGGGAGCTGTTTTGAAGATCGGAGGCTCACGTTCTTTAAAAAGAGGGGAACTTCCAGGGAGCGTTCCGGAGAGCAAGCGAAGCTATTCGCGAGAGGATTCGGCCGCGAGCTAGAGGAAGAAAAGCCAAGCGTCCTCCATAGCGACTCACAGATTGTTGACCTTCGTCAATTCCGATCAGGCTTCCTCCGAACTTCAAGAGGCCTCCAAGACCTCAGCGAAAGCTAATCTTCGCCACAAACATGTGCGTTTTCCTCCCCCAAATCTGCCCTGTTCTTGCTCTTTGTTCAGTGTTCATTCTGGTTCTATTCAATTCTGATCGAATCAAGCCAAAACCTATAGCTCTCGATCATAACAGGGACGCATACAACGTGATTTCCTCGTTTGTTTTGCTGGTTATATCTCATTGGTTCCCGACGAAGTGATGTTAGTAAACTTTCGACTCCGCACTTTACATGTTCGATGAATTGCCTTAGGAGTTAGTTTTGACGCTTCGATTTCGATCATTCGATTTCGATCAGCTGTTCCTATTACTATATATGTGCTCTTCGCGCTTTCATTTGAACCTACAATGTTCGCTAAACTTAGCCTATCAACTTTTGTGTATTGACTTGGCTTGAATCGTCGTGATTGAAACTCCGAGAATCTTGGACCCAAGTTGCCAACTGGAAATGACCAAGTGAATAACTGTGAGGCTTGTGGAAGTGCGGTTAGGTCTTCTAGAGTTCCATTTGTGTTTGTGGTTCAATTGCTTCAGGACTTGACAGTCGCTAATAAAAAAAGCTTGAGTTCGTCGGAAGGTTGTGACTGGTCTGATCGGTGGAAGTCAATTCTGGTATGGACATGGTGTTATTTTGGTTAAGTTTTAGGCTGGGGTCATCTGGTATTCGTTTTAGACGAAAATCAGACGGAAAATCGCATGTGCAGGACTCGATTTGAGGTCTCCGGTGGACTCGCCGGAGCCATGATTTTCCGGTCGTCTTTTCCGGCGAGTCGTTGACTCGGTCAACGGTGGTTGATCGAGTCAACGATGACGTGGCAGCCACGTGGCTTGCCACGTCAGCCGGTTGTTCCTTTGGATTAAAAAATTGATTTTTGAAATAAAAAAAAGAGAGATCCGACGGTGTCCCTCGCACCATGTGTTGCAATCTCGAAATTTTCCAAATATAAATTCTTTTTTTTCAAAACATTTTGATTTTTCGAAAAAACCATTTTACAATCGTATGGCCTAGATTTGGCCACTCGTCACAATCGGCATTGTCCATTCCTTTTTTGAAAAGAAAATTCCTTTTTTGGGAATAACAAATTCATTTTGGAAAATAAAATTTTCTTTTTATCGGGTGGCTGCGAACGCACCACGTGTCACCTCCAGAGCCCCTTAGATTGGTAGTTGGAGAAAAAATTCGAAAATAATAAAAAAAAATAGAAAATGATAAAAAAAAAATCCAAAAATTCAAAAATAATAACCTAAAACTACGTCGTTTTTGCGCCGGGTTAGAATAGTGGGCCTTGGGCCGGGCTCAAGTTATTGGGCCGGGTCCATTTGACCCTGTTCGTATAATAAATAAACAAAAGAAATAAATAAAAATACAAAAAAATTCGGAAAATTAATTAAAATAAAAAATAAATAGAAAAAAAATAATAATAATATAAAATCAATACTATGTCGTTTTGGGGAATTAGGTTTAGACCCATATAGATTCAGGTTCGGGCCTTCGGGTCATGGGCTGGGTCTACTCGACCCGGTTTGGAGAATAAAACAAAAACAAAAAATATATAAAAAAATAATAAGAAATGAAAATAAGATTAAAAAAAATATAGAAAAATCACAAAAAAATCGTAAAAAAAGGAAAATCACAAAAAATTTCTAAAAAAGGGGAAAATTCCTAAAAAATATAATAAATAATAATAAAATAATAAAATTGATTAAAAAAGAAAGAATAAAAAGAATAAAATAAGGTATAAAAAATGTTAAAAAATAATAATAAGACTATGAAAATAAAAATTAAAATAAACTAAAAAATAAAATATAAATAAATAAAATAATAAATAATAAAAATAAAAAACAAAGTAATTAATTAATAATTAAAAAAATTAAAAAAAATCAGAAAAATTCTCAGAAATTGTGGAAATTAGGAAATAGTCATATTCAATTGGTTTGACCTATTTTCATATTTTTGAACTTCCCGAGACTTTCAAAATGATCATTTTGCCCCCTCAATCGATCCAACCCAAATCATTCAAAACCATCCGTGAACCTAATTGACATGATTTCTAAGCCCTTTAGGCCTCTCTAGGCTCGTTATAACTTGATTTGAAGTGATTTCTCCCTGAATTGATTTCTTAATTGCACTTTTATTTCGATGATTGTATTGATAGGATAGATACTCCCATTTACAAGAATCCATTAGATTCTTAGAATCTATCTCACTCAATCTCGCATGCATGAATTCCTTAGATTAGGAAATCACACAACTTAAGTACCGAAGGGGCGTCAATAGCAATATTAACGTAACTAAGTCCCCGAACTCAAAATCTCTAGTTTTCACAGAATTGAACGATACCTCACAATCGCTCGATAGGGTTTTCAGTCATACCCTCCAAAGAATGACTGGTGGCAACTCCAAATACACGTACACCGATAGACGTACATCGATACACATGTCACCCGATCACACTAAGGTTGATCTCGATTTTAATATTTCCTGACGCCATTTGGTATGGGCTGGGAGGGCCCGAGATAGGCCTCGCTTAAAATGAGCCTAGCTAGCCATTAATCTTCACCTCCCCACCAAGGGTGGGTCGCGACAGGTCTATGCTTGAATTAAACCAAATCTTGCCATGAACTAAATATCGAATCGAATTGGATAACCAATTCGGTCTAGTTTGAAATTTGATTTTTTTATATACCTTTTTTTATTTTTATTTTTATTTCCTTTTTCTTTGGTTCAAAGGACAACTGGAGCCACAGGCTAGGCGACCTTTGCCCATAGGCTAGCGAGGGTCTCTAGCTCTCGATTAGGGACCAGCGAAAGTTGGCGGCCCTCAACCTTTAGCCGGTAGCATCACTGGCCCTTTGCATTAAAAAAAGGAAAAATAAAAGAAAAGAAAAAAAGGAAAAAAATAGACAAATAAAAAGTACAAAATTGCTAATATTAGGAAGAGTGGGAATTTTTAGTGCAGTTTGGTTAATCGAGAATCGAAATAACCATAACTAAAAAACGAATGGTTATTTTTTAATGACCTAAACCGAAAATATAATCGAATTGAAATGCACGAAAATTTTCAGTTCAGTTAGTTGTTCGGTTCGGTTTTGACGCTTGTTGTTGTGGCAACATTCTTTCGAGTTCAACATACTTGTTGGATCGTGGGATTTAATAAAGCCTATGCAATTCATCGATATCACCACCCCTTGAAATAAAGCTCATGCAGTTGACCCCCCCCCCCCCCCAAAAAAAATAAAGCTCATACTCATGTCTTTGAAACATCACATTTAAATCCTTTCTTAACATAACGTATGATACTTGAAAGGAGGAAAATACGTTGCAAAGTTAATTCACGAGATGGTGTAATAAAATGAGTTTAGAGAATTACCAAGAAACGAAAGGTAATCAAACCAAGAACCCCATTAAGAAACCTAATCAAACTCAAACCTAAAATATTTTTCTCGTGCCGTCCCAAAGAATCTCTCGATGTCATACGGCCGCTGGCTCGCCAACCTGCAACAAACGAGCGACACTCCGACGTGACGAGCAGCTCCGCAGCACAGCAGCACACGAGAGATACCAGAACGCACCAAAAATTCGATTCCTGGCGTTAGACTACGATTATAAACGCTGTCGCAACGTCTGATCTGGGCAGACTTGTCTCTTTTAAGGTAAGTTCATAAATGATCACTGGGTGATTTAAGGTATTGAATCATTATTTTCGACCTTTGTATATATACTACCGACTGCAAATAATTGCCTACTAGCCTGTCATGCTCTCTCTTTCTCTTTTTCAGCCTTCTTTGACACCTGTGCGGGTCTTCGCCGTTGAGGCGCACTTTCCCAGGCTTCCTCCTTAACGTATAAGCCTCGCCTCCCTCTCTCTCTCTCTCCAGCATGCGTCTCTCCCGAGAGTTTCATCCAGAAGCTTGATGGGTTGTTGACACAGTGCGAAACATCCGCAACACAAGAGCTGCTTTTCTCACGACCCGACATTGCGAGTCTTCCCTATTTGATCTCTCCCTTGTACGTGCCGGTGTTATTTCTATCATTAAGACGCAGGTTGGCAGATCATCACGCCTTGCTTCTTTGGATGGAGCGAAATAATCGAGCGGATGCAATGAAGAAGAGGAACGCCCGGGTGGTACTGGTAGGCCTGGTTTTCCTCGCAGCACTACTGGTGCTTCGCACCAATTTCCCTACCGTATCCAGGCTGAGCGTTACTGCTCCTCCACGCTCCCTCACCAAGAACGGTCGAGGTATGCGTTCCTTCTAAAGCCCTCTTCAGGTCTGCCCCTCTCTCTCCCTCTGTTTCTTTTTCCTTAGGTTGCTTTAGTTTTCTTTTTGAGGATTTCGCGGCTCCAATTTGGGTACTGGTTCTAGAAAAGGGAAATGCTTACATAACAATACTGATATGAACGGTACAATCTCAACCTTAGATTCACACATCATCGTCGCGAAATAAAATACTAATTGATTAGGAGATCGTATAATAAAAAATAACTAAGAGTACTGTGAAACTGTCATGTTAATAGCTTCCTCTAGATAACCGATAGCTAGTAATTAGGGGATGGCAAGCAAAAAGATCCTTCTGAAGAGATTTTGGACGCTTCTTGTTTAGTTCACTCCATCTCCCCCCTCATTGGTGTTCTTTGCTCAAATTGGCGAAACTTATTTAGAGTGAACGCCGACAAAGCAGGCCAAAAATCTATTCATTTTTCTAGACATTCTGCGACTGAGACTTCAAACTTCTCCGAGAAAATTTATTTCCTTCCTACATTTTCCAGCAAATTAAATGAGTTGCCCAAGTTGTTCCATGACGACAAATAAATGAGTTTGCTTGTCAATGTCGAGGAAGCTGAGTGTAGATGTCCCTTTCTGTTTACTCATTCTTAGGCAACCGCATATCTTCTTTTTGAATTCATCGAGGTCTTTAACATCTGTTCGTCGACAATCGGAAAATCCCACATGGCATGTGGCGATCTTCTCATCCCGATCACACAGAGTTATTATAAGGTCATACAGATCTGTGGCTTTAGGGATGGTGTCAAAGAATCGATGCAGGATAGGATTGGACTCGATACAGCCTTTTATTTCTTGATAGTTGATACAGAAGGTCCTACTGTCACAGATCGAAAGTTTTCAAAGCACGATAGGTTGACAAGGTGGCCAAAGTGACCTGACGTGACTTCGCCTTTCTAGGGGTGAAATCTAGATTTTTCTTGAGTATCCTAGAATATTCTTATGTGCAGTGCTGGAATTCCGCACTCATATTCCGGAATATTCTTGTAATTAATAAGGTAGATGGCAGATTGAGAGATTGAAACCAAGAGGAGATCCATTGTTGAATAAGTGGGGGAATCAATATATGCTTGACATGTTTTAATTGATTTAATTGAAGGAAAATGCGGTCAAACTGTGGACGTGATTGGAATAATGTTTGAAAAAGGGGTTTGTCATTTCTATTTATTTCTAGTAGATTCGATCATAATAAGCATCGTCATTACTTGTCCCTTGCCGTCTATTTTTTTTTTTATATCTTTATATGCAAACAGAGTCGATGCTTTTAATTGATGTGACAATCTATCCTGTAAAAGGAAGAGATGTTCGATCGTTTATAAATTGCGTTAACAACTTAATTTTCTTCTGCATAATGGTCGGGCTTGGATTATCGATCAAAACGAATCAATGAGGTAGAAGCAAATGTAGAGCTGGGTTACATGCCTATGTTCAGCTCTTTCTTAATTGTTGAATGAAACTTATTTAGGGCATGTTTGTCTGAGTGAAAAAAAGATTACAAATTAATTTTTCAGACTTTCACGCGTTGGGTTTATTAAAATCGATCATTACGTTCAAAGAAAAATATGCAGGTTAAAATTAGATAAGTGACTTTTCCAGTCTGAAAATGAAAAAAAAATAAATAAAAAAGTATTTTTCTTCATCGTGAAGTATTTTCCGATACAAACGTAGAAACTCTACGTTCGTTGGACTGTTGTCTGACTTTTCTTCTGCTCCTCGTAGGAACCAAAGAGTTGTTACAGCGACAGCGAGAGATTACGGGGGTCCCACTCAACAGTCAATGGCAATCCCCTGAATCCAGAGAAGTAGCAGCAGCAATCACCTGCGACCGGTCTCACCACGCATACGACACCTGCACCGTCAACGGCCCTACCCTCCTCCACTCACCCACCTCCACCTTCTTCCTCCTCCGCCCCGCCGCCGCCGCCGTCCGCCTCTCGCCGGAAAAAATCCGCCCTCACCCGCGCAAATGGGAGAACGCCACCATGTCCAAGATCAAAGAGTTCACCCTCGCCCCCACCGGCCCTCCGAAAGACCTCCTCCGGTGCGAAGTCGAGCACGACGCCCCCGCCCTCGTGCTAAGCGTCGGCGGCTACACCGGCAACTTCTTCCACGAGTTCGGCGACGGCCTCGTGCCCCTCTTCGTCACCGCCAACACCGTCTTTCCCGGCCGCGACTTCGTCCTCGTGATCGACGGCGCCACCGATCGGTGGACTCACAAGTATGAGGATTTGCTCCAAGCTCTCAGCGATCGTCCCGTCGTATATGTCGACCACGCCAACGGTTCTCATTGCTTCCCTTCCGCTTCGCTCGGGTTGATCTCTCACGGATTCATGACCATAAACCCTAAATTGATGCCCAATTCCAGAACCTTCTTGCATTTCCTGTAGGAACCAAATAAAAAGGAAGGAGGAATTTTGCGGAAGCTTGGAGGATTTAATTTGGAGAGAATAACAAAAACACAAATGAGAGAGCAATACTACAAAATACCTTTGCCAAGGTTTTTACACAAAGAAAATCAAGCTTTGCTCTAAGCTTGTTCTTACAAGAACTCTCTCTCTCTCTCTATTTCTTCTCCTCCTTGATATGAAACTTACAAGAAAAACCACACATATTTATAGCCAATTCTATACCTAATTTTTGTCAAACTTAAATGTCTTTATTTGACTACACTTAATTTTATCAAATTCAAGCACACCTAAGTTGTCCATTTTTGACAATCAATAGTCAAAAATTGAGGCTTAAGCACACCTAAGTTGTCCATTAATAGTCAAAAATTGAGGCTTCTTCTTTTTTTGACTTTCTTCCAAAATTTATTTTAATATTTTCAATAGCCTCCCTTAAAATTGATTTTGGAAGTTCATAACGCCAAGCATCGTCTTCAATCTTTCGAACAAATCAGCCTTCAATGGTTTTGTCAGGATATCTGCAATCTGGTCTTCTGATCTGCAGAAATTAAGTTCAATTTCACCATCTTTGACTTGCTCACGAATATAGTGATACTTGATGTCGATGTGCTTGCTCCTGCCATGAAATACAGGATTCTTGGCTAATGCAATAGCCGACTTATTGTCACACATCAATTTAGTAGGACTTGCTTGTTCATGCATCAATTCACGCAGCATCCATCGAAGCCATATTGCCTGACAGGCCCCTGAAGCTAATGCCATGTATTCTGCTTCAGCTGTCGAGAGTGCAACAACCTGCTGTTTTTTCGAAGACCAAGAAATTACTCCTGATCCAAGAAAGAAAGCATACCCTGAAGTACTCTTTCGAGTCTCAGTATCACCTGCCCAATCACTATCTGTATACCCCAACAGATCAAAGTTGTCAGTATAAGAATATAAAATTCCATGATCACGAGTTCCACTGACATACCGCAAAATTCTTTTTGCCGCCTGTAAATGTGATTGGTATGGTTTCTCCATGAACCTGCTAATAATTCCCACTCCATAGGTAATATCTGGTCTTGTAGAAGCCAAATATCTTAAACTGCCAACAATGCTTTTGAAATAAGTGGGATTTACCAATTCACCGGTTCCTTCTTTCTTCAGCTCCAAACGTTCAATTACGGGAGTTCGAATTGGTTTGAGCGATTCCATTTTTAATCGCTTCAGAATATCATTAGCATATTTCTGCTGTGAAATAAATATGCCATTATCTGTCTGCTTCACTTCAAGCCCAAGAAAATAGGACATCAATCCTAAATCAGTCATCTCGAACTGGCTAGTCATAGCCTCCCTGAATTCTGAAAACATTTTTTCACAGCTGCCTGTAAATATCAAGTCATCAACATAAAGGCACACAATTATTATGTCACCGTTAGTATTTGACTTGATATACAGTGTATGCTCATACGGGCACTTTTGAAAATCACGCTCTAACAGGTATGTGTCGATACGTGTGTACCAAGCACGAGGTGCCTGTTTTAGCCCATACAAAGCCTTTTTCAGTTTGTAAACTTGATTTTCATGCCCTTTCTCATAACCCTGTGGTTGCTCCACGTAGACTTCCTCTTCAAGAACACCATTGAGGAATGCTGATTTTACATCCATTTGATGGATCTTCCAATGATTTTGAGCTGCAAGTGCTAAGATCATCCGGATGGTATCCATCCGAGCCACTGGTGCAAATACTTCAAAATAATCAATACCTGGCTTTTGCTTGTAGCCCTTTACAACCAGTCTGGCCTTGTAACGGTCCACCTGACCATTGGGTTGGTACTTCGTCTTGTACACCCACTTGACACCAATGGGTTTCTTACCAGGTGGTAAAGAAGTTAGCACCCATGTGTCATTCTTCTCAATGGAGTGAATCTCTTCATCCATTGCATGAATCCACCTTTCATCTGCAGCTGCTTCATCATAGGTTACAGGATCACATTCAGCAAACAAACAAAAGTTTACCAATGTTTCATCAGTGATTCCGTTATTATCACTGCCATCGCCTCCTGTGACCACGTAATCCCTGAATTTTGCTGGCGTCTCCCTCAGTCGTTGTGAACGACGTAGTGGTGGTTCTGAAGCTGCTGTTGGTGAAGATGTACCACTAGTTGAAGATGATGGAGGCTCTTCTATTTCTTTCTCCAATGGTTCATCTTCGATGGTGATGCTTTTCTGGTCACCCTTTTGGTTCCAGTCCCAAGCTTCATCTTCAAAAAACTGGACATCCCTGCTGATAATTACCTTTTCAGTGACTGGGTTATACAGCTTATAACCTTTAGTTGTGTCACTATAGCCAATGAAGATGCACTTCTCGCTTTTGTCATCCAACTTCTTTCTTCGTTCATCTGGTATATGGGGATATGCCATGCACCCAAATACTCGTAGAAACGAAACATCTGGCTTGTTGCCGCTCCAAGCCTCTTCTGGGGTTCTTCCAAGAACACTCCTTGTTGGACACCTGTTTAGTACAAATACAGCACAAGCAACCGCTTCTGCCCAAAAATTCTTAGGCAAATTTTTGGCTTTTAACATACTTCTTGCCATTTCAAAAATTGTCATGTTCTTTCTTTCTGCTATACCATTTTGCTGAGGTGTATAGCTGGCAGTCAACTGACGTTTTACTCCATGAATTTTACAAAATTTGTCAAATTCATTTGAGGTAAATTCTCCTCCTCTATCCGATCTCAACGTCTTCAGATTAAAGCCACTATGTTTTTCAACATAGACTTTAAATTCTTTGAACTTGGCAAATGCTTCAGATTTTTCTCTCAAGAAATATACCCAAGTTTTTCTGGTAAAATCATCAACAAAAATCAGCATGTACCTTTTTTGTCCGACTGATTCAACCTCAATAGGGCCACATATATCTGTATGTACCAGCTCCAAAAGTTGCTTTGCTCTTCTGGCTTTCCCTACTGGAAATGATTCTCGATGTTGTTTTCCAACGAGACATCCTTCGCATGGACGATCTGGACATTCGATTAAAGGCATGCCGGTCACCATCCTTTTCTGAACCAGTAGTTTTAGTCCACGAAAATTTAGATGACCGTATCGAAGATGCCACAGCCAGTTGTTGTCTTTCATCATCGCTTGAAAACTCAAGAGATTCTTCGTCTGAAGAGTCATGGGAAACATCCGGTTTTTCGTCATTTGCACCGTTGTGATCAACTTGTTGTTGACACCTCTGATGGTGCAAATTCCATTTTCAATGTGAACTTTGTGGCCTTTTTCGGAAAGTTGCCCAACACTTAGCAAATTCCAAAAAAGTCCTGGCACAAAGTAAACATCTGCAATAGCAACATTAGTACCATCTTTTGACTTGATATTAATGTTACCTTTGCCCATCACGGGAATTTTTGATTTATTCCCGAAGTTGACTTCACCACGACTCGTCTCATCCAATTGCGAGAATAATTCCTTCCGGCCAGTCATATGATTGCTGCAACCAGTATCTAGATACCATATGTTGGTATCTACAGTGCTTGAGTCATCCTTCTTACATGCTAGCACCATGTATTCTTCAGCATCAGTGGTATGTGCGTGCTCCGCCTGCTCGTACGTCGCCTTTGCATGGCATTCGGATTTGTAATGTCCGAACTTGTTGCACTTAAAACACTTGACTTTTGATTTGTCACGTGTTTTAAATTTCCCGGTGAAATTGGAATTTCCACCTCTTCCTTGGCCTCCTCCGCGACCTCGACCTCCTTGATAGCTTCCTTGATTTGATGGAGCGATACGACTTTGCAAAGCTTGCTCGGGATATGAACCGACGGACTTCTGATTCATTCTTTGCTCATGCGAGCATAATGAACCCATCAACCGCTCCAACGTCATGGTTGATATATCTTGGCCTTCTTCGATTGCCGCAACAACGTAGTCAAATCTTTCAGTCAAAGACCTCAAGATTTTTTCTACGACTCGTACATCTTGGAGTGTTTCACCATTAATCCTCAATTGGTTAACGATGTTTTGTACACGATCAAAATACAAAGAGATAGATTCAGAATCATTCATGCGTAAAGACTCAAAATCACCTCGAAGTGTTTGAAGCCGAACTCTTCGAACACGATCGTCGCCCTTGTAGGATTTTTGCAAGATATCCCACGCTGCTTTGGCGGTCTCGGCATTCGATATTTTTTCAAATATCGTCTCCTCCACGGCTTGAAAGATCGCATATAATGCTTTCTGATCTTTTTTCCGGGATTCCACCAACGAATCCTTCTCCTCCTTTCTCATGGCATTGAATTCTTCGTTATTAGCTACTTCGATGTAGCCATTCTCCACCAGGTTCCACAAATCTTGCGATTTGAACAAAACCTTCATCTGGACGGACCAGTTGTTGAAATTCTTTCCGTTCAACTTTGGAAGTTGAAATTGAACGGAACTTGTGGACGCCATAACTTGGCTCTGATACCAAATGTAGGAACCAAATAAAAAGGAAGGAGGAATTTTGCGGAAGCTTGGAGGATTTAATTTGGAGAGAATAACAAAAACACAAATGAGAGAGCAATACTACAAAATACCTTTGCCAAGGTTTTTACACAAAGAAAATCAAGCTTTGCTCTAAGCTTGTTCTTACAAGAACTCTCTCTCTCTCTCTATTTCTTCTCCTCCTTGATATGAAACTTACAAGAAAACCACACATATTTATAGCCAATTCTATACCTAATTTTTGCCAAACTTAAATGTCTTTATTTGACTACACTTAATTTTATCAAATTCAAGCACACCTAAGTTGTCCATTTTTGACAATCAATAGTCAAAAATTGAGGCTTAAGCACACCTAAGTTGTCCATTAATAGTCAAAAATTGAGGCTTCTTCTTTTTTTGACTTTCTTCCAAAATTTATTTTAATATTTTCAATATTTCCGCCGATTCCTTGACGAGGCGTACCTGCTAAACCGCCCTGAGGTACCCGTGGCCGCTCCTCGGTCTCCGGCGAGGAGGCCGCGGCTCGTGATCACCGCCAGGACCGGCGGCGTCGGGCGCGTGATCCTGAACCAGAAGGAAGTCATGGACCTGGCGGGGGCGGTCGGCTTCGAGGTGGCCGTCTTCAAGCCGAAATGGAGCACGCCGCTGCGGGAGGCGTACGAGCTGATCAACTCCAGCCACGCGCTGGTAGGCGTGCACGGGGCTGCGCTCACGCACACACTGTTCCTCCGGCCGGGGGCGGTGCTGGGGCAGGTGGTGCCGATCGGAGCGGGCTGGGTGGCACGCGTGTGCTTCGAGGAGCCGGCACGGGCCATGGGGCTGAACTACGTGGAATACGGGATCGCGCCAGAGGAAAGCAGCTTGGTGGAGAAGTACGGAAGGGACAACATGCTGCTGAAGGACCCGGCGACGGCCAACGGCGGCGGTTGGTCGGCGAAGGTGATGAGCGTGTACTTGAAGGAGCAGAATGTGAGCCTGGACTTGGGGAGATTTAGGGGGTTTTTGGAGGAGGTGTATGAGAAGGCCAATAAATTCATGGAGGAGGAAGGAAAGGGTTGAATTGAATGCATTTTGAGAATCAAAAAGATGTTAATTAATTTCTCTTTTTCCTTTGTCAATATTTTTGGGTGAAATTTCTCTGTCGATTCCTCATAAATATTTGATTACAAACCTGGGAAAAATTAGCAAGCAAAGTTGAGTTGCTATATACCTATAGAACCAGGGGCTTCCTTGGATCTTTGGTGGGTTTTAAGTGTTATCTCATTAAATAATGGATATTTTTCTCCTACATGTAGAGATGAGCAAGTCAGACCGATCAAATCGAGAATCACCCAGATTGGACTGACCGACAGTCAGGTTCTCAGTTCTAGAGGGCAACAGTTCGATTTCCAATCCTTAAAATTGAAACTGGTATCCGAATTGTCCGGTTCCCAATTTTGAGGAGTACGAACTAAATTGCTAGAAAAGATTGTAAAGCTTAAACAGTAGGCATTTGGAGTCTTGGATAGTGGTCAATTAGAGTTTTGGATATGAATTGTTGTTGAGTTTTAGAGCTTGAACCTCAGGCAATTGGGCAAATCCTCCACAGCACATTATTGGAAGCATATCCCAAGCAAAGTGAAGATAAAGCCTTATCTCTAGAGGCTTGTTAGAAATTTTTGCTCTGGGCTGCTGATCTATATAATTTGAAGTTATAACGATCCAATTTTTGTACTGTGATTTGGAGTCTTGGATAGTCTTGCTTTTCGATAGTTGTGCTTTCATATATTTGATCACCTAGATCCTTTGTTGTGTTATTATAAGATATCATGAGACACTATAAGCAATTTACTAGTTCCATCGGACCGCCTGGGAATCAAACCAAATCAATTGGTCCAGTTCCAAAATTGAGAAACAAGTTTATCAATTTAGTTCCCAATTTTTGAGGAAAATGGGACTATCGATCTAGTTCCCAATTCTTGAGGAAAACTGGACCAAACCGAAAACTAATCACCCCTACCTATAGGGGCCTCCGGTAACCCGACAGAATGCATAAATGCCTTCCCTATTTTAACATATTGGTGCTCGCACGTTTTGCATTCTCAATTGTCAATCATTTCTTTTTCTTTCTTGATAGCGAGGAATATCATATGTTTTGCTTTACTTTTGAGGAATCCCGAGATCTTAATGAGAGTCGAACGAAGTAGTTTAAGGATTTACTTATGTCATCATAAAACATTTTATTACAAACTTGGAAAATATTACAAACAAAGTTGAGTTGCTATATGATCATGGAACCAATCAATTCTAGTTGACCGATTCTATTTACGTGATTTCTATGATAAACATTTCTTGCAGAAAGTATAAGTCAACAAGAGCAATGAGTTTACAATTAAAGCGAAAGGGATGTTCATTTTAGTAGATCCAAGCATGGCACGTCTCAAATTGCAAAGATGAATGTAAACTCTCCCTTGAGAGGGTACTAATTCTTTCGCAAGCACAACTAGCGTATCCAATTAAATTTCAAAGTCGGGCCATAGTTGTTGACACCTGATTTTTAATCATCTTTTCTCTTTTAAAAATTTTCAGTATTTTTCAGCATTTTTATTTTTTGAAAAATCCATAAAAATTCATAAAATTGAAAAATTAACTTCGGGGACCTTGGCCAAGCCTAGAGAACTAGTTTTGACCAAAAAATGATTTTTCATATTTTCAGTATTTTTTAGTATTTTTATTTTCGAAAATTCATGAAAAATAAAGAAAAATTGAGAAAATTGCAAAATCAACTTTGGAAGCCTTAGCCAAGCCTAAGCAACCATTTTTGAACAAAAAATAAATTTTCATATTATATATATTTAATTTAATTTTTTTAAAAAAAAATACAAAAAAATACAAAAATACTTGAAAATTTTGGAAAAATAACATTTGAGGCAAAAAAAAATACACAAAGATAGTTAATATTTTTATTTTAAATCTATTTTCATATTGGCCTCCGTAAATTCAGAAAAATCCAATTCGAGTCACGTGTCCCTTCACGAGTATAATCTCGAATCGGGCCTAAAAAAATTTAATTTAAGTCAACTTATTTTTAATTTTCACTTTTTATGAGTTGTGACATTGTCTTCTAATATTTTAAATTTTCATCTTAGCTCAATTATACCAAGAATGACTCAATTTTGCAAAAGGGCTTTAATTAAATTCTGCATTATTTTCAGCGGCAAGAAATGAGCTTAAATTTGACATGTGGTAAATTTTGGTGTGTCAAAAATTGTGAAGAGATTTGGACTTAAAGAAATATATTTTTTCATGGACTAAATTGCAAATACTTAAAATCTCAAGGACTAGGATGCAAATACCTAACACTTGAGGGATTATTTTGTAAATAACAAAAAGAAGAGTTGGTGGAGAAATTAGAATAGAGAAGGGAAGATGGAGAAGAGGAGATGGAGAAGGGAAAATAGAGAAGAGGAGATAGAGAAGGGAAGTTGAAGAAGAGGAGATGGAGAAGAGAAGATGAAGAAAATAAGATAAGAGTAGAAAAGGGAAGATGAGATGAAGAAGAGTTAGTGGAAAATTTAGAATGGAAGATGGATGAGTAGATTATAAAAGGAGGAAGAAGTGAGCTTGGGAGGGGAATTTTTTTGAGAGAGAAAATCTTGGATGCTTGAGAGAATTTTGAGAGATTGAAAGAAATTAGAGAGAAAGAAAAAAAATAAAAAAAGAGAGAGAATCCTTTTTTCCAAAAGAGAGCCTTGAAGATGGTGAAAGTTTAAATCTAGGTGTTACCATCAACAATTCCTCTACCGATCAACGCGAGTCACAAGTTCATCTCCATCGTTCGAGCCGCAATCTTGATCTATAAGGTGACACGAGATTCGAATTCGGCAATCAAATCTGTTAAATCAGGTAACGATCCTAACTATTAAAATCTTCGAGAATTTCCTTGCCCAAATAAATTAATTTAAATTTCGATTATGTCATGTCATACTCATATGTTTCCATATCTACATGTCGCATTCATACTATAAATTCTTGCAATTTAATTCTTGCACCATAAATCCCAAAGGGAAGAGCCAAGCCAATGCTTAGCCTCCCATTGGAGGTTTTTACTTACAGTAGTTAAATATCTGCAACTTAAATACATGTACCTTAAATCCCAAAGGGAAGAGCCAAGCCAATGCTTAGCCTCCCATTGGAGGTTTTTACTTACAGTAGTTAAATACCTGCAACTTAAATACCTGTACCTTAAATCCCAAAGGGAAGAGCCAAGCCAATGCTTAGCCTCCCATTGGAGGTTTTTACTTACAGTAGTTAAATACCTGCAACTTAAATACCCGTACCTTAAATCCCAAAGGGAAGAGCCAAGCCAATGCTTAGCCTCCCATTGGAGGTTTTTACTTACAGTAGTTAAATACCTGCAACTTAAATACATGTACCTTAAATCCCAAAGGGAAGAGCCAAGCCAATGCTTAGCCTCCCATTGGAGGTTTTTTCTTACAGTAGTTTAAATACCTGCAGCTTAAATACATGTACCTTAAATCCCAAAGGGAAGAGCCAATCCAATGCTAGGCCTCCCATTGGAGGTGTTTATTCACTGTCATGTACTTCTTATAATTTAATTTTTGAATCATCAGACCCAAAAGATGAGTAGGTCGTAATACTGCACAGAAGTCGTTAACACACTCCCTCTTTCGGCTTCAGGGAATCTTTAACACTTAAAAAATATAACAAATAAAAATATATACCATCCATGCATCCTATTTAAAAAGTGAAAACACAAAAGAGAATACCCTACTAGAGCCTTAGGAATAAACCAAGCCTGAGTTACCGAATTAGGATATCCATGAAATTAAGGTACCGAAAGGGCATTAGTTTTAATTAACTTGTGTAACCAAGTCCCCGAGCTCATAATCTCTGGTTCGCAGAAATAAATTAGTTCTCCCGCTAATTTATTTAGGTTCCTAATCAACCTACCAAGAATGATTAGTGGTGACTCCAAATTTCAAAATCATTTAAAATAAAAATCCAAAGTCACGATTCGGTAGGGCTTGGGAGGGTCCGCGTTAGGTTAGTCAAATCTAATTAACCTAATAATCCGTTAACCCTTTAAAATAAATTTTTTTAGAGGGTCGCGACAGACTGGCGACTCCGCTGGGGACAGAGATTTTTAAATTTTTCGGAAAAAGATACCAATTGAAATACTTAATTTTTTTTTGAAATTTTAAAAGTCTTAGTGGACTTAGGCCAATGAAAATTTCATGGATATCTCGCTTCTGGCGATCTTGCTTGGGACTCATTCTATAGGTGTTATATGTTTTTGCAGGATAGGAGTTATAAGGGGCGAAGTGTTTGGCTAACCCATTTGTTTTGCAGGCTCGGTGTTGGGATTATGTTTAATTTCGCACATTTTTAGAAGCGCTGTTTTGATATCAATTGTTGTGCATGTCTTGCATATTCTGAGGATCACAACACCTGCACACACAAGCGTCTAAACCCAAGTCGCGAAATTTTTCCTAGGTAACCATAGATAGGGATCGAATATGCAAAGCTCTTGCGTCGATTGCGCTTGGGTTGACCATATTTTATCCCGCTCATTATCTGAATTGACAATTCTTCCCATTGTGATTTGATTGCGCGGAGGGTAAGGTTGTCAATTCAGATAGTGGTGGCCTTTTAGGTCCATACCCTTGTCTCTTTTTTTTTTATTTTCTAAGAGTCCACTCCTCACTCGTCTCATGCGCATGTGAGTTGGACGGTTGATATATCTAAAACAAAGAAGGTCTGGTTAGTGAGGTTTTCTTACCTTGAACTTGTAATTAGTTCTGCATATTTTAAATGCTGCATATCATGCATCACATCATAGGAAAACCATCTATCTTATAATCTGATTTGGGGCACCCTTAGTAGTTGCCACACCCATCTACCTTAGGTCTTTAATCCAAAATTTCAAATGATGTATTTTCGCATCCTCCCTCGTCCCCTCTAGACTTGATGTATTAAGGATCTTTTGAGATGTATATGTACATTTTTCAATTTGTTTTGAGGTTTTATGTAGATTGGTGTGGCAACAACTTTCATTCCAATCATTGAGCGATTCTAGCCAATTGCATAATTTCCTTCAAAAGAAATCTGGGTTAAAACTCCCTAATTGACTTTTTTGGTCAAATAGGAGTGTTTAACCCTTATTTCACCAATAGAAAATATGGAATCGGGCTAATACATTTGCATCGCATACCCATTCATTTTGCATTATAACCCGTGGTAATTAATTTTGGTACATTCTCGCATATTCAAAAATAGATGGGGAAATCGAATATCAAAGTCATCCCAGTCCCACGCAAGGAGCTCACGGCATGGTGGAACCGCCTCAATCCGGACAACCAGGCCTACATCAAAGAACGCTTAGGGCATTTAGTGGATCTCATCAAGGTGGATTACCAACCCACTCTCATTAAGGCATTGGCGAAGTTTTGGGATTCAAAGACTCTAACTTTCGACTTCCGAGGACTGGAGATTACACCCACCCTGGAGGAGTATATGACCATCATTGGAGTGAAATTTGATGACCATATTGTACAGCCATTATTGGGGAAGGATTCTACCATAGCTTTATCCAAATTCCTTCACCTAAAAATTACCGAGATCGAGAAAATTCTCAAATCTAACTCTGGTAAGTTTACCCTCTCATTCCTCTATAACAATTACTCATCACTCCCAATCGAAGCTGGTCTTAAACCGGCTAGAATCTTCATTCTGGCTTTTTTCGCTTTCGTCTTATTCCCTACTTCTAGGACCACATTCGATCCTTCCATAGTTCATGTCGCCAAACAAGCATGTTATCGCTGGAACTACTCCTACATGATTTTAGCAGAGACTTTCCTTTCCTTGAGTCGTTTTCAATTCACCCAAAAGGGTACTTTCCAAGCCTCCAATGGCCTTCTCTACATGTGGTTCACCTCACACATCAAAACTTTCAATTTACGCGTCGGATGTTATGAAATTAGCCAATATATCCACCCATTGGGATCTTTTCTGAAATGTCAATCCTCTGTTGAGAAACTGTCCTTTAAAGATTGGGTGAAATTACTAGGAGACTTAGAGCCAAAACAGCTTCGCTGGCGATTAACTTGGCCCAGGATCTTAAAAGCCCGTATCACGGGAATAGATGGGAACCCTATCCCCTTACTAGGCTGTACTGGTGGAAGTGCCTATTATCCTATCAGGGTAGTGAGACAGTTCGGTATGTTACAGGAAGTCCCGCCAGCAGTTTATCCCGACAATTTCGCCTTCGATTTGCCCCAAGGCAGACTCACTAAGGAGACTAAGACACTGTACCAGGCCAAGATCGACCTCATAATCCACACCCTGAAGAACTCCCCATTACAGGACGTAGAGTGGCCAGATTACCTGGACGAGGAAATGAACGTCCACCGGGCATCTAAGGAGTACATCAAGATGTTCAAGGAATACCGACAGTCCATGGTGGAACCATACGTACCTGACTACATCGTCCCGTACCTGCCCGGAGTGGAGCCGTATATACCAGAAGACATGGGACCACCGCCAGCCGAGGAGGACGAAGACCTGCATGTGTGGGATTTGGGTGGATCAGAGATTGTCAAGGATGCCTTAGCCTCCAAGCGCCTCCGGACTGCATAGACGATTTCCCCATTTAATTTTGATGTTATCTTCATCTGTAATAAGCTTGTAACATTTGCATATATGATCATTCATCATGATCTTCTTAAGTAAATAATTATCACGGGTTATTCGCCTTCTTAATAGTATGTCATTCATGTTTAATGAGTAGAAAGACTGTTTACATGAGGCTAAGGGTCATGATTGAGTCTTTCCTCCCATTAATCAAGTATGAACATAGTATTAAGGAGGTTTTAGATTTCTGAACTTTCTCTCTCTACTTGCGAGTTTCTGACTTCCTATGTTAAATCAGGTGATAATTTATAGTCACAAGGACTCGTAGCAAAACGAGAAAACTAAGAATGGAGCACGAAGAACTGACTCCCAGAGTGGCCAATCTTGAAAACCAGATAAATATGATAGCCGCCATGATGGCGGAGATAAAGGCAATGATGACCGCTACGCAGGTGAAGTCCTCTAATGCTCCTGAGGCTAATCCGTTTGTAAATCCCAATACATCTACTGGCTCAGACATCAATCAAACCGCTAGCACAGAGCCCGAGAGGGAAGCACCCCCTAGGGCCCTTCCAGTCGTAGTTGATTTGGAGAAGGAAAAGAAAGAGAAACCCTCGGCCAAGACGGAAGAAGACGCGAGGAGGCTAGCAAAGATCGAAGAATGTCTTAGTAACCAAGGATACGAGTTGACTCGATTTGACAAAATCACACCGTTTGCTAAGATAGAAGTTCCAGCTGGGTACAAGGAACCTGAGTTTGTGAGAAAATACGACGGGACAGGCTGTCCCCGAGCTCATTTGAAATACTACTTGCGTAAAATGGCACATTATTCTGATTATGTCCCGCTGCTGATGAACACATTCCAAGAGAGTCTGTCCGGCGCTGCACTAGCATGGTTTATCGAGCTCGACATGGAAGAGTATGACAGTTGGGAGGACCTGGCTGAGGAATTCCTTCACCAATACAAGTTCAACACGGCTACAGCTCCTACCAGAGAAGACCTATTGAGAACTTTGAAAGGAAGGAATGAGTCTATACGTACTTTTGCCCAAAGGTGGCGAGCGATAGCTACCCAAGTCAAATCAGCCATCCCGGAGGAAGAGTTGGTGGATTTGTTTTTGAAGACACTACCGCTCGAGTATTTCGAGAAGCTTAATACCTCAGGATGTCAAACTTTCGCACACCTTATCAGGGTAGCTGAGCGTCATGAGTGGGCTCTAAGGGAGAAACGTGTACCAGAGCCGTCATTCAAGCGGCCATATCCAACCAAGAGAGAAAGGGAGAATGCAGGCGATGTCGCTTTTGTGCCAAACCCACCGAGACCAAAGAAGTTTTCAGAATCCACCCCTACCCAAGGTGGCTCATCAGGACCGGCTCCAAAGAAGTTCGAGGCTAAGAGAAGAACCGCACCGTCTTTTACTCCATTACCTCGTCCGCTATCGAAGCTGTTACCGATGCTGCTGGAAGGGCGCCTAGTCGCCAAGGAACCCCCGAGACCGAATCTGCCAAGATTCCCTAGGTTCAACGAGGCCCAGTCGTGCGCCTATCACATGGGCGAAAAAGGGCACAACGTAGATAACTGTCTCGTGCTCAAATACAAGGTGCAAGCACTGATAGATGGAGGAGTATTGGAGTTTGATAAGACGGGACCAAATGTGCAACAAAATCCCCTACCGGATCATGAGAAAGTGAACGCTATATGGGATGAGAATGACATGGACGAGTTGGAATTAATGGCCGAGGAACCACCTTGCACGACCAATGAAGATGATCTAGTTGCAGTACTAGAGTCAAAGGCCCTCTTTGTAATTAGGCTAGATGAGGTGGACAAATGGGGGGACACTAAGAGTAGTTCCTCTGAACGCACGGTCATCTCCTTATCTGGTTTTAAGCTGGAGGACAGGAAGGCATAGTACGATGGAAAAGTTGAAAAGATCGTGATAAAGGTCCCTCCACTGGCAGATTACAACCCCAGAGCTGTCCCTTGGGACTACGGAACAAGCGAGATAGACGCAGTCATGAGGTCTGGTAGGTGCTACGCACCGAGGGAAGGGGAACCTGAAAGGAGAGAAGTGACGAGAGAAGACGCAGAGAAGGCACTGTCCATTGTCAGGACAAGTGAGTTCGAAGTCATAGAACAACTGAGGAAAATGCCAGCCCAGATATCACTACTGGATCTTTTTACCAACTCGGATAAGCATAAGAATGCACTGATGAAGGTACTAAATGAAGTGCACGTACCAGAAACTATCAACGAGGTGCAGTTGGAGGACTTCGTGGGGACCATACTACTGAGAGACCAGATATCCTTCTCAGATGAGGATGTTCCTATTTATGGCTGGGCCCATAACAAGGCTTTGTACATATCGGCAAGGAGCCATGGCAAACAGATCTCCCATGTGCTGATTGATAACGGGTCTGCATTCAACATATGCCCGTTAGCCACACTCAGAAATTTGGGTATAAACGAGGAGCTCATCCGCACTTCTAAGGCCACCATCAGAGCCTTCGACGGAATGAGGAAAGACGTGGTTGGCGAAATCGAGCTGGACATTTTCATTGGACCCGTGGAGTTCTCTATCGGGTTCCAGGTTATGGATCTCCCGAGTGCCTTCGGGTTGCTTTTGGGTAGGCCCTGGATTCATACGGCAGGCGCAGTGCCTTCTAGCCTACACCAGAAGGTTCGATTCGTGGTTGACGGGAAAGTGGTAACCGTGCATGGAGAGATGGATTTTGCTACATACCAGAAGAGCGCGATCCCCTATATAGAGCCGGAACGCAAGGAGGAAGCAAGCTACCACTCTCTCGAATTAGTGGCAGTTACGCACGCACCTCCTGGGACTAGGAAGAGAGTTCCTGCACCTTCCCAATACACTCTAGCCCCAGGGAAGATGTTATTGGCATACGGGTTTGTCCCTGGATGCGGGCTAGGGAAGAATGGTCAAGGGATCCGGTCACCATTGCAGTTAGACACGAACGAGCACCGATCAGGCCTAGGATATACTGGTGGATTCAGTAGTAGCTTCATTTCGACAGGCTATCGTGGACGTCGAGGCAGAGGCCAGTATCGAGGCCGTGGAAGCCAAGGAGGCAGAGTTGGCTCGTTCATTGGCTCCGGACCTTGGAAGGGAAGAGCTAGCGTGATCGGCAGTCCACTGGCCTAGTATTTCTCCAAGCGTCCTAAGATGCTGGCAGATGAAACTGTTCAAAATGCAGCTGAGCCTGATCTGTCTAACCCATTTCTAGAAGATATCGTCAACGTCATCATCGAACGGCTTGATGAGGACTCCAGCCAGCCTGTGTAAAGAAGCCTTCTCTTTCCTTTTCCCTTGATGCATTTCAATTCCTGCATTTAGATTTCTGCATAATGTTTTCATTCCTTAGCAATGCATTTTCCTTTTCTGAAAACCACCCTTGGATCTCCGACCGTCGGTCTAAGTAGTGTAAGCTGTAATGCGGTCCATTTCCCATCTAATAAAAGTCCCATGAGTTTTGTGGAATGATAAATTGGCCCGATGATGATACTTGACTTCAAATATTTGAAGTTTGAGGGCTGATTTGCCACATGATCCATGTTTTCCTGAAAAATCTTTTAGGAGAGCGAGGACGTCCAATGAGACGACGACCAGTTCCCCCTCTTTTTTCTTCATTTTTCAAAGTGTTTTCAGAAATTCATGCATCTTTATTAGTACCAGCAAAATACTGACCATGCTTGTGACATTTCAGGCATACCATCCCTCATATGCATAACAGGTTATTATGTAGCTCAGACCGTACCGATGACTTCTCCTATGGAATTGAGGAGGAATGTGATGACGATACCAGTGATGTCAGAAGGGATTGGAGCAGATATGAGGAACATAAACCCTTAACGACAGAAGAAACCATTACAGTCAACCTGGGTGATTCTGAGAACTTGAAAGAAGTAAAAATCGGAGGAAGACTGTCTTCGTCAGAAGTGTCTCGGTTTATTGATCTCCTCAGGGAATATCAGGATGTGTTCGCCTGGTCCTATGCAGATATGCCGGGTTTGGACCCAAACATCGTTGAACACTTGCTCCCAACAGATCCGAATGTTTCCTCTAAGAAGCAAAAACTTCGACGCACAAAACCGGAGTTATCCAAAAAGATCGAAGAAGAAGTGATGAAACTGCTTAAGGTGGGATTTATTGAGGTGATCGCTTATCCCGAATGGGTTGCTAATATTGTCCCGGTGATGAAGAAGGACGGGAGAGTCAGAGTCTGCGTAGATTATCGCGACCTGAATAAGGCAAGCCCGAAAGATGACTTTCCTCTCCCACACATCGATGTCTTGGTCGATAGCACCGCCGGTTTTGATATGTTCTCGTTCATGGATGGATTCTCTGGGTACAACCAGATTCTTTTGAAGGAAGAAGACAAGGCTAAGACCTCGTTCATAACGCCATGGGGCACCTTCTGTTATAAAGTTATGCCTTTCGGCTTGAAAAATGCAGGAGCAACCTACCAAAGGGCCATGGTAGCTTTGTTCCACGATATGATGCATAAAGAGATAGAGGTATACGTCGACGATATGATCGCGAAGTCTAAACCCGGATATGATCACATCCAAATACTAAGAAAGCTGTTCGAACGACTTCGGAAATATAGATTGAAGCTAAACCCCGCCAAATGCATATTTGGGGCACGATCAGGAAAGCTTCTTGGGTTCATGGTGAGCAACCGAGGAGTTGAAATAGACCCTTCTAAAGTCAAAGCGATATTAGACCTCGAGGTCCCTACGACAGTTAAGGAAGTGAGGAGTTTACTGGGGCGGCTGAACTACATCGCCAGGTTTATTTGTCAACTATCTGAAGTTGCAAAACCATTCTTTAAGCTGCTAAAGAAATGTGCCAAGGTGAAATGGGATTCTGAGTGTCACCAAGCTCTGGAAAAGATCAAAAGTTACCTCGTCTCGCCACCAGTTTTGGTGCCTCCCATGTCAGGTTTTCCGTTAACCCTGTATCTTACTGTCCATCAAGAATCCTTAGGGGCTCTGTTGGCCCAAACAAACCCTGAAGATGGCAAGGAACGGGCAATTTATTATCTGAGCAAGAAATTCACTGCATCGGAGATGAATTACCCTACCATCGACAAGACTTGCGTTGCGTTGGTATGGGTGCTACACAGGTTGAGGCAATATACCCTTCATCACCACATACAGGTGGTCACAGAGAACGACCCAATAAAATATCTCCTAGAAAAGCCAGCCTTAATTGGGAAACTGGCTAAATGGCAGGTCCTCCTATCAGAATTCGACGTTAGGAGTTCAACTCAGAAATCTGTTAAGGGACGAGCCATAGCAGATATGTTAGCTGAAAATGCCCAGGGGCTTAGTATCCTAAGTGACGAGAAGTCAGAGGATCACATTTCAAACTTGTCCGAGGATAAATGGACAATGTATTTTGACGGTGCTGTAAACCTCGCAGGGTCTGGAACTGGGGCAATTTTAATATCCCCTGAGGGACAACATTATCCAGTTGCTGCAAAGCTGACATTTCCATGCACCAATAATATTTCTGAGTACGAAGCCTGCATCCTAGGGCTGCAGCTAGCTCTCACCATGAAAGTAAAGAGGCTGCAAGTATATGGGGACTCCATGTTAATCATCCTGCAGACCCAAGGCGAATGGAGAACTAAAGATTCTAAGCTCATCCCTTATCACAGGTTCTTAGAGGAAATGATTGAGGAGTTCGAGGAGATCGATTTTGGATACCTACCGAGAACCCAAAATCATTTTGCGGACGCCTTGGCTACCCTATCGTCCATGTTGCAAGTAACGGAAGGCTTAGACATCGAGCCATTGAGGGTCGACATTATTAAACAACCGGCTTACTGCATGGTGATCGAAGAAGGGTTTGATGGCCAACCCTGGTATCAGGACATTAAAAATTACTTGATGAATGGAGAATATCCTCCAGGGAGCCAAATGGGGGATAGAAAGTACATAGCCAAGATGGCTACGAAGTTCTTTCTTAGTGGTCAGACGCTGTACAAGAAGTCGTTCGATTTGGTTCTATTAAGGTGCGTAGACGCTAAGGAAGCAAACTTACTCATGCAGGAGATTCATGAAGGAGAGTGCGGACCGCACATGAACGGCCATCTCCTCGCCAGGAAGATCATGAGACTCGGTTACTATTGGATGACCATGGAGTCAGATTGCAACCGACACGTGAGATCTTGTCATCAGTGTCAGGTGTATGGGGATAGGATCAACGCTCCCCCAAATGAACTACATCAAATGTCTGAGGCTTGGCCGTTTTCAATGTGGGGAATCGATATGATCGGGCCGATTAACTCCAAAGCTTCAAACGGACACCGTTTTATCTTGGTGGCAATCGATTACTTCACCAAATGGATCGAAGCCAATTCGTATGCGAACGTTACAGCCAAAAACGTCGCAAAGTTCATCAAGCGGGACATCATTGCGAGGTATGGGACGCCCCAAGCCGTTATTACAGACAATGGATCCAACCTGAACAACAAGGTGGTGGATGATCTTTTAGATCGATTCAAGATCAGACACCTTAATTCTTCTCCCTACCGCCCACAAATGAATGGAGCTGTGGAAGCGGCGAATAAGAATATTAAGAAAATCTTGGCTAAGACCGCAGAGAACTTTTGGGATTGGCACGAGAGATTACCATACGCGTTAATGGCATACCGAACTTCAATTCGGACTTCAACCGGGGCAACGCCTTACTCTTTAGTATATGGCATGGAGGCCGTCCTTCCTGTGGAAGTTGAGATCCCTTCCTTACGAATATTAGCCCAAGCGAAACTTTCAGAGGCCGAATGGATCCGGCAGAGGCATGAGCAATTGAATCTGGTTGATGAGAAACGAGTGAAGGCTATCTGTCATGGACAGGCGTATCAAAAGCGGGTAGCAAAGTCATTTAACCGCAAAGTGAAATTCAGAAACTTTACCGTCGGGGATTTAGTTGTGAAGAAGACGCTCCCTAATGCTCCTCATCCCGGGGGCAAGTTCGCACCAAATTATGAGGGTCCGTATGTAGTACAGAAAGTTCTACCCGGCGGTGCTTTAATTCTCATAAATATGGATGAAGAGGAATTGGCAAGTCCTGTAAATGCAGATGCTGTCAAGAAATATTACCCTTGAATAAGATAAAGATCGGATCAGTCTTCATATCTCATAGGTGTCTGAGCCACATTGAAGGCCACTACATATATTCCATGCATACATGTATACACTTGCATCACTTTCTCTATATTGCAGGTTTAAGAGGAACACCCAGATGGAGAAAATAACCTAAATAACATTATCCAGGCTAGAAGATTACGAAGAAAGGGAGTCTACGAGCTGAGTTACCTGTTAGCATACTCATTTTCCAGCCAAAGGAAATTGTCAGATGGCGTCGTAAAAGGGAGTTTATCCGATGCAACATGATAAGATTATGTCAGCAAAAATTGGCTCTTACATTAAAAGAGAACCTTCATAGCATGAGGGAATGACAGTGATCCGAAACGCCCCTAGTTCGATCTCCAAGGTTAGGAAATGTTGTGAATATTGTAAATAAATAAGACAAATTTTTGTAAATTATTTTTTGCAGAATAGTCGACGAACAAGATCAAATTGTCCAACAAAGGTTGACGGAAAATCAACCCAGCGAAGCTGGTAAAGGGAGACAACCCCAAATGGAAAAATGGTGATCATCTGATGAGATCCGTCCTGATGAAAATGGGGCAAATTGATGGAAAACCTGAATTGAAAAGGAGAGTATATCTTCCTTAACGCATTTGGTTTTAAAGATAACCCTTCTGATTTCCTTCTTGTAGGGACATTCGATCGACGACTATGACAGTTGTCAACATTAAACAAGCCCAAATCTTTTAAAATTCACTCGACCCTTTCACCCTTGCATTTTATTGTGCAGGGGCAAAGTCCGAGATAAGCCATTCATTGACGTAAGGAGTAGACTCCCCAATTTACTTGACCTGTCCACATGTCTGGGGTGACACATTCCCAATGTTCGGGTTGAATGAACAAGCCTGGTTATCTAGAAACCACTAGGCATTCCTTCCAAATCCTCAGGTAAATATATCTTCGCCCTGAACCTTTCATGAGAATGAATTCTGACGATTCTCAGGGTGCTTGAATCTAGAGCGGCATATACATGCACCCTTCATGGTAGGTTAAATTGGGTTTGAGCTTCTGCCGGATTCCTGGTCTCCCCAGATTCCAGAATGGCACCCTTTGAGGTAAATCAAGTCCTTCTTACAGGCACAAAGTCCTTCTTACAGGCAAATCAAGTCCTTCTTACAGGCAAACCAAGTCCTTCTTACAGGCACAAAGTCCTTCCTACAGGCAAATCAAGTCCTTCTTACAGGCAAACCAAGTCCTTCTTACAGGCACAAAGTCCTTCTTACAGGCAAATCAAGTCCTTCTTACAGGCAAAATAAGTCCTTCTTACAGGCATAAAGTCCTTCTTACAGGCATAAAGTCCTTCTTACAGGTAAATCAAGTCCTTCTTACAGGCAAACCAAGTTCTTCTTACAGGCATAAAGTCTTGCTTACAGGCATTAAGTCCTTTTTATAGGCACGAAGTCCTTTTTACAGGCATCAAGTCCTTTCTACAGGCATCAAGTCCTTTCTACAGGCACAAAGTCCTTTTTACAGGCATCAAGTCCTTTCTACAGGCACCAAGTCCTTTTTACAGGAACCAAAGTCCTTTTTACAGGCACCAAGTCCTTTCTACAGGCACAAAGTCTTTCTTACAGGCAGTTTCATGGGGTGACATACCATACGGGTCAAATCTCAATGAAATTTAATTAGTAGAATCCTTTTATTAGGAATCTACCATGGTACGACCCACCATACGGGTCAAATGGTACGACCCACCATACTGGTCAAATTTTAATTCAATTTCTAAATCAGTGGAATCCTTTTATTAGGAATCTACCATGTCACGACCCACCATACGAGTCAAAATTTAATAAGTAGAATCCTTTCATTAGGAATCTACCATGGGTTGACCTACCATACAGGTCAAATTTCAATCAAATTGTAATCAGTAGAATCCTTTCATTAGGAATCTACTATGGGGTGACCTACCATACGGGTCAAAATTTATTCAGTAGAATCCTTTCATTAGGAATCTATCATGGGTTGACCTACCATACGGGTTCAAATTCAACCACCCTAAGGTTTTCTTATAACGAATCCTTATGTTCTCATTTCATTTTCAGTGGAACATTCATGTCACGACTCTTTTTATTTCATTGTGTTGAGTCGATTAGGATTCAGGTGTCATCTCGTCTTTGAAATGAACCTCTGTCGAGCTTCCTTTCAAAGAGGGGCAGCTGTTGACACCTGATTTTTAATCATCTTTTCTCTTTTAAAAATTTTCAGTATTTTTCGGCATTTTTATTTTTTGAAAAATCCATAAAAATTCATAAAATTGAAAAATTAACTTTGGGGACCTTGGCCAAGCCTAGAGAACTAATTTTGACCAAAAAATGATTTTTCATATTTTCAGTATTTTTTAGTATTTTTATTTTCGAAAATTCATGAAAAATAAAGAAAAATTGAGAAAATTGCAAAATCAACTTTGGAAGCCTTAGCCAAGCCTAAGCAACCATTTTTGAACAAAAAATAAATTTTCATATTATATATATTTAATTTAATTTTTTTTAAAAAAAATTTAAAAAAAAATACAAAAATACTTGAAAATTTTGGAAAAATAACATTTGAGGCAAAAAAAATACACAAAGATAGTTAATATTTTTATTTTAAATCTATTTTCATATTGGCCTCCGTAAATTCAGAAAAATCCAATTCGAGTCACGTGTCCCTTCACGAGTATAATCTCGAATCGGGCCTAAAAAAATTTAATTTAAGTCAACTTATTTTTAATTTTCACTTTTTATGAGTTGTGACATTGTCTTCTAATATTTTAAATTTTCATCTTAGCTCAATTATACCAAGAATGACTCAATTTTGCAAAAGGGCTTTAATTAAATTCTGCATTATTTTCAGCGGCAAGAAATGAGCTTAAATTTGACATGTGGTAAATTTTGGTGTGTCAAAAATTGTGAAGAGATTTGGACTTAAAGAAATATATTTTTTCATGGACTAAATTGCAAATACTTAAAATCTCAAGGACTAGGATGCAAATACCTAACACTTGAGGGATTATTTTGTAAATAACAAAAAGAAGAGTTGGTGGAGAAATTAGAATAGAGAAGGGAAGTTGAAGAAGAGGAGATGGAGAAGAGAAGATGAAGAAAATAAGATAAGAGTAGAAAAGGGAAGATGAGATGAAGAAGAGTTAGTGGAAAATTTAAAATGGAAGATGGATGAGTAGATTATAAAAGGAGGAAGAAGTGAGCTTGGGAGGGGAATTTTTTTGAGAGAAAAAATCTTGAATGCTTGAGAGAATTTTGAGAGATTGAAAGAAATTAGAGAGAAAGAAAAAAAATAAAAAAAGAGAGAGAATCCTTTTTTCCAAAAGAGAGCCTTGAAGATGGTGAAAGTTTAAATCTAGGTGTTACCATCAACAATTCCTCTACCGATCAACGCGAGTCACAAGTTCATCTCCATCGTTCGAGCCGCAATCTTGATCTATAAGGTGACACGAGATTCGAATTCGGCAATCAAATCTGTTAAATCAGGTAACGATCCTAACTATTAAAATCTTCGAGAATTTCCTTGCCCAAATAAATTAATTTAAATTTCGATTATGTCATGTCATACTCATATGTTTCCATATCTACATGTCGCATTCATACTATAAATTCTTGCAATTTAATTCTTGCACCATAAATCCCAAAGGGAAGAGCCAAGCCAATGCTTAGCCTCCCATTGGAGGTTTTTACTTACAGTAGTTAAATATCTGCAACTTAAATACCTGTACCTTAAATCCCAAAGGGAAGAGCCAAGCCAATGCTTAGCCTCCCATTGGAGGTTTTTACTTACAGTAGTTAAATACCTGCAACTTAAATACCTGTACCTTAAATCCCAAAGGGAAGAGTCAAGCCAATGCTTAGCCTCCCATTGGAGGTTTTTACTTACAGTAGTTAAATACCTGCAACTTAAATACCCGTACCTTAAATCCCAAAGGGAAGAGCCAAGCCAATGCTTAGCCTCCCATTGGAGGTTTTTACTTACAGTAGTTAAATACCTGCAACTTAAATACATGTACCTTAAATCCCAAAGGGAAGAGCCAAGCCAATGCTTAGCCTCCCATTGGAGGTTTTTTCTTACAGTAGTTTAAATACCTGCAGCTTAAATACATGTACCTTAAATCCCAAAGGGAAGAGCCAAGCCAATGCTAGGCCTCCCATTGGAGGTGTTTATTCACTGTCATGTACTTCTTATAATTTAATTTTTGAATCATCAGACCCAAAAGATGAGTAGGTCGTAATACTGCACAGAAGTCGTTAACACACTCCCTCTTTCGGCTTCAGGGAATCTTTAACACTTAAAAAATATAACAAATAAAAATATATACCATCCATGCATCCTATTTAAAAAGTGAAAACACAAAAGAGAATACCCTACTAGAGTCTTAGGAATAAACCAAGCCTGAGTTACCGAATTAGGATATCCATGAAATTAAGGTACCGAAAGGGCATTAGTTTTAATTAACTTGTGTAACCAAGTCCCCGAGCTCATAATCTCTGGTTCGCAGAAATAAATTAGTTCTCCCGCTAATTTATTTAGGTTCCTAATCAACCTACCAAGAATGATTAGTGGCGACTCCAAATTTCAAAATCATTTAAAATAAAAATCCAAAGTCACGATTCGGTAGGGCTTGGGAGGGTCCGCGTTAGGTTAGTCAAATCTAATTAACCTAATAATCCGTTAACCCTTTAAAATAAATTTTTTTAGAGGGTCGCGACAATAGTTCAACATGAAAATAAACTATTCACAAGATAACTGCTTGGCGATTTCGAATCTCCATCAAATCTCCATCGATGTCTTTTTTAAAAAAAAATTGTTCAACATTGTGGTAATTTGAAAGGAACACTAAACTCGAAGATATAAGACTTATAAATGGAGGCACACCAAAAGATAAGATAAGGCGATTTCACCACAAAAGATAAGGCCCACTTGTTAGACTTTCTTAATGTGGATGGACCCAATTGCAATAATCTATCTCTTCGTAAGGTCCAATCCCAGGACATCGGTTCCTCCGTTTGATCATTGATAGGGGCTAGCGCCTAGGGATGAAAGACCGAAACGTACGAAAACTGCTCATTACATTAGAATATCATGCCCCCCAATATTCCCACGAAACCATCTTTTATTTTTCAATTATTTTTTCTTTCTCCTCACCTTCGCGTGAATTCTTCACAATTATTCCGTCCATGCAATTATCATCCTTAATAGGAAAGAAAATTGTTGAAAAGTTCCTAAATTTTTGCATTTTTCTCTATTCATTCTAAATCCTTTTAAGTTCAATGATTCAGTTATGAATCTTTTCACATTTTTTGCAATTTAGTTTTATTGACCAGAAATCTCTGGCATGGACGCTGACCATCATACGTGGTATTGTCCAACATTGATATGGACGATCTTTAGTATTTTTTTTTAAAAAAAATTGAAACTTTTTTTAAAATTTTTATTCTTTCTAGCTTCCAAGGTTGGCGACCCCGCTAGTCCTTTGGCAAGGGGTCGGCAACCCTCGCGGCCGCAGGGTTCCCCCTTCCTCGCAGTAATCAGATTTGGCCACAAAGAGGGCCGATGAGGACCACGAAGTCCTCGTAGCTGCTCGGCGGAGGTCAACCGCCGCCCTTCCCTTGACCAAAAAAAAAGAAAGAAAAAGGATTAAAAATTTCAAAAAAGTTATTTAAAACTATTCACATCGGCGTCAGTAGTAGTGTCACGTAAGATCCGTGTTAACAATTTTTTCGAGGATGATAATGACGTGGGCCAGACTCCTCGGACTTTGATTCATCCGTTTTGGTGTTAGCTTAGGATCCACCAAGTCGCGCTTATTTAAAGTCCCGCCAATTGGAACGAGGAGGCTGGTTTTGTCAATTGCATTCGGAGTAATGTGATGTCGGGAAGGTGCTAAACCTTGACTAGGTTTCACGGTCACATCAACTGCTATAAATTTTGACATTTCTCCAGCACTTACAAGTCATTAAGAGTCGTCTCGATATCTCTAGGAAAATCATATCACCCCTTGTGTTGCAGAATGAAATGCCGATAATGTCCCGAGAATTCATCTTGGTAAAAGATTAATTTTATTTATTATGCCCTTTTTTTTATATTTGTCGTCAAGCAACTTTACTCTCCGTATCTAGCACTTCAAGATTTCAGCGCTCAATATTCAGCACGGACATATTTTCGAGATTTTTTTTTGTCGGTTTTATTAATCGAACCCTCAAGATTTTGCATAAGGATGATGTGTCGTCTTATGTGAAATGCGCCTTGTCACCAAGCAATGCTGGGAAATGAATAGAGTACAAATTTAAATGACGAAATTGCACGTTGAGTTAAAAGTTTAGGGACCGTTGTGAATGAATTAAATGTGTAAGGTCGACGATAGTACACCTTGGGCCAAAATCTATGAACTATTCGCGTTATTTTTCTTTTTGTGAAAATGAAAAGCATTGTCTCCAACTCTATTCCCTGTATCAAACATCTTCTTCACTTTTTGAGATCCAGAATTACCATCATAATTTTTCCACAAGTTACAACATCCTCAATACCATATTTCGCCTTCTGAGTGTAAATTTGGGGTTTGTATGAAAACAAAATAGGACCTTTTTTTCCTTACAAAAAAAAAAGTCCTTTTATGTTGGAAAAATGCAAAACGTGGGTTGTGGACTTTGATGAATGATTTGATATGAAGAGCAAAGTTAATACTTGTTTTTGCAACTATCCCTTCAACTTCTTCGCTGTTTTTTTTTTTAAACATCAAGAGTGTTCGTGCTTCCAAGAAAATGTCGAAATGTAATCGGTGGCCCGCAAGGCTCACAACTTTTGCCCTTATCTTGATTTTCAAAGCATGACTTGTATACATCACTAAGAAAGTTGGTGCATGAATTGAAGATTTCCCCCCCCCCCTTTTTTTTTTAAGTTCTTTAGTGCTTCAAGCATAATGTCCGGCCTTTTAGGAAAACCCTTTGGGCTACGCTAACATCCGAACATAATGTCTTAAAGTCGGGCATGGATTCCAAGAGAAGCTTCTTCGGCTCTATATCTAAGCCAATTTGAGGTCGGAGGGAAACGAGCGGAAAACAGGTAGTGGCAGGGTCAAGAGAACCAAATGAAAATTACAAATACTCGATCGAAATGCTTTTTCGCGAAGTATTTTCAACGCGTATTCCGGGAGCACTTGGTGCATAATGTCCTAATTAAAATTAAAAGAAGTTTATTTTTCCTTATGGGACTTGGGTTTTTTTTGGGGGGGGGGGGGGTTGGATTATTGATTAAATTATCAAGCGTCAAGCAGTCTTTGAAAAATTGGAGAGAGAGAGAGATCGCAATTTGTCTGCGTAAAAGCAGACACGTGACTGGCGGGATTATTTTATCTTCCCGTATGGACGCAGCCGCTGTTGGTGGGGAACAGGGAACAGCGGGCGGGGGGGGGGGGGATCGGCCAATGGGGAGCGATTCGACATCCGTTTCCGTTGGATCCCCCCCAATCTCGTAAAACAGAACGAACGTCCGGGACAAAAAGGGACACGTGTCTCTCGCTCTCCTCAAGCCTCCACTCGATCCTCATTCCTCTTCCAACACGCCTCCTGGGACCCACTTTTCCCCAACAAAGATTTACATTAAAACAAAAAAAAAAAACAATTTGTTTGTTTAATGTAACCCCCTGCTTTTGAAAAGATGTTAGAATATTATTGAGTGGGTGGGATTTGGGAACGATAGTCCAAGGATGCTCGAATAAAAAGTTTGGGTTGTTCTCGTTTCCTTCTTCTTCTTTTTTTAATCAAATTCCCTTCATTTTTAAAGTTTCTTTACAAAAAAAAATGTTCCAATTAACAATTATCCGAGACGCCGCTATCGCATGACTGAAATGCGAAGCCCTCGAGGTCAAAAGCAAACTCGACGCTCGTGATGGCTTCGCGACTCGTTACACAAAATAGGAGTTACGCTCGCCCCCGTTTGACGTCGAGTCGAGTCGAGTCGAGTCTTGCTCGTTGTGCGAATTATTGACTTACACGTGAATGAAAGTGACGAGGCATATCTCGTAAATACACGATCAACCCGTTTTCTAATGGTTTTAACCTTTTAGGGAAAACAATTCATCGTATCTTTCTTACCAAAAGCCTTTTAGTTTAACTTCTTAATTTTTTTTTACGATTGTAATACTTGAGCAGCATTAGGAACATACATATTATAATTGGTTTTAATCAAAACAGCAAAAGGAACAAATTTTTGGGATTTCCAATTGCAGTAGCCATCGCTTAACTAGCCTTCCAAATTTGAGAATGCTCGACGGAAATAAATGGTTTTTGAGCGCGTCACTGAGGTTTTTTTTTTTCATCACCATCTTTGTAAATTTAATCTACCGTCCTCGAAAGTCGAGTCATCGGCTCATCGCACTCAGCGCGACGTTCCAGTCAAGACGGCTTCGGGCTTATTAAAGAAATCAAAATCACCCTTCTACTTTGACTCTCCTGCAAATAAATACAAATATTATGAAAGGTTAGTCTTGTCTGAAAATCAATTGCCCTGCCCTTGTAGTCTGTTAGGTGAGAATTTCGAGTCTAGAGAATGCCTGAAAATATTTGCACTCCACATGTTATATTGGCGGAAATAAATTTAAATGAAAAATTAGCAGAAGAAATAAACGAATCCGAAAAAAAAAATATATATATATAAATGGAAAATAGAAGACTGAAGCGAAGTGAAGAAAAAGCAAAGCAGAGAATAAAATGAGACCGGATGTTGACAAATTTCACGTCCCTGTTCTAAGAACCTTTCATTCATTTGTGTGAAGATCTCTCTCTCTCTCTCTCTCTCTAAAAGGACAAGGTCTCTGCACTTTCGCTCCTCGAAGAGGGAGAGTGGCCCCGGAGATCGAAATCGTCTCCGTCTCTCGTAGCTCGCTGCGATGAGGATCTAGAGCTCATTCCATGGAGCTACGGTAGTTGCTCTGACCTTCTTGCCTTTCTGTTCTTTTTCTTTTTTGTAGCAATTCTCGATGTTGATGCTTATTAGCTGGAGTTTGGGATTCCGTTGGTGTAGGGTCGATGGTCGGTGATCGAGTGTTCGTTTGGAGATTTCCTCGGGGGGAGCCGACTGGAGGATGTCGATCTCAGGTGAGCACACCTTGGATCTTCTAGTGATCTTGTCCTTTTCGATACGTTCCTGCGATTTTTGTCTGACTAGTCGCGTTAGTTAAGTATGATTAGTCGCGTCGATCGTCTTATTCCTCACACCCCCCGCCCTCCCCCCCTCTCTGTCTGGCAAAATCGCTGTGATTTGAGGATGTTTTTGCTCATTACATCCCGGAGCAACATCGGTTACCATTGCCTCTTGTGGACTGCAAAGCCTCTGTAGCTTATGTTAGAGATGAAGTGGAGATGGTCGATACGGTTTGATTTTGATTCTCACCGCGTCCGTGTCTAATTTATTTGGCTCACGAGTACCCGGAGAGTCATCCACGGAAGCTGAAGAAAATCCCTGGCTCGTTTGATGTTAATGACCGTGGTCCTCCAATGCCTAGTCGAGGTCATGAATGAACGACACCGAGCGAATGTTCGTGGGTTCACTTCCTTACCATCTATGTGAGTTATCAGGAGAAAAGTTAGGACTGAGGTGTGCAAGAGAGAGGAGGATGGAGGAGAAAGAGCTTAGATTGTTATTTTGATGATCTATGAATGTGCATCTCGTGGTGAAAGGTGATGATTAAGTTCATGGAAGCACGATATCTGTCCGAGCTAAGTGGATTTAACTTTATTCTACCCGTGCTCCATAAAAGCTGACTCATCACACAGCACAACTAATTTGACTATGTGTAGGTCTGCTCTTTTGGATGTGAGAAATAATGTTTTTCGACGTTGTCCAAATTTTTTAGATAGACATTATCTTCTCTGCAGTGTTGGTGGCTTGAGTTACATACACTTTTCATCAAAGGAGAAGTAGGTGCAGAGCATGCATTATAAAACTATACTTCCTTTGGGAATGAGTAATGTAGACCGACTAATTTATAATTAGTAAGTGAAGTACTCGCAATCCAAGGCGTGTTAAAATGTGGAGTTTATTTTGTATTACTTTCCATATATAGCTTGTGGCTGCTTCTTTTGCATATGTGTTGTTCTCGTACATTAATGCCTTCTTACATTCTCATTTGTATTTGGCATTGAAGTCTTCAAGCAGAACAAGTACCGAATTATGAACTAAAAGCCCAACCCAGCGCTCGTTAAAAAAACCTAAGTTTCTTTGTTCTTCATAGCTAGAGCAATTGATTAGGAGTTTGTACTTGCCAAAGTTCTTTCCCCTTTTGGTGGCACTTATAATAACAGTAAGGCAATTATTGCTCTTACAATTTTCTTTATTAGGCATTCTTGGAAATGATTTCTGAAATGACTTTGAATCAACTGCCAGGAGTGACAGCAGAAGTGCAGTACAAGAGCCATCCAGCAGTGTACTATCCAATGAGAGATCTAAACGAAGATTACTACATCTGTAATTGGCCTATCTATCATCCAGATAAGGCATTATCAAGTAAGCAGTGCTACAATGGTTTTTCGTCAAGGCCTGCTGCAGATGAATTCCCAGAGTCCGATAAAGATGTTGTTAAGCAAACAATAATTGAGCATGAGGCTGTATTCAAGAATCAGGTATACCCTCCCTTCATTTGTTGTTATTTGATGTGAAATTTCTATGATTTTAGCCCTGACTGAACGGTTATGACTTACAAAGGGGTAATCTTATCTTTTTAAGTGTCCTTTTGTGTTCGATGTTGGTCTTGTTTATATATGTGGATTTTACTATGTTTTGTGTCATCCAGGTACACGAGCTTCATCGGTTGTACAGAGTCCAAAGGGATCTCAAGGATGAAATCAAAAGGAATGAACTGTATATCAGTCAGATAGCTGCTGACAAAGAATCAAGCCCTTTGCCATTTCAATTAACATCTGAAGATGCTCAGAAATGGCATTTTTCCAGTTTCCCTGGTGCGAGCTCTTGTTATGGATGGCCATCTATTTCAGATACCAAAGGCATCCCCTTGGATTCTCCAGAAGGAAATAGCACACGGGGATCTCCTTTTGTCCATCAACATGGAGGTAGTTCCAAATTGAAAGACGTGTTGGAGTGTAGACCTACAAAGGTCAGAAGAAAAATGTTCGATTTGCAACTTCCAGCTGATGAATACATTGACGATGAAGAAATAGAGCGGATGGAGAATGAAAATGGATCATTGTCTTGTGATATTCCTCGTCAAGGTTCTAGGAGTGTTGCTGGGAGTTCTGTAAGCTTATCTCATGGTGGATCTGCTGGCATCTACACGGATTCTGCCAGATCAGATTTATACATAAACAGTCGAAATGTGGCTGACTTAAATGAACCTATACAGATTGAAGACATGAATGCTTCTGGATCTTTCGTTCATGCAGACCGTTTCTTCTCTGAAAGGGAAATTCGCAGCCAGGAACTTTTTATCAAAGCGAAGCCAGAGATTCTAGGTTTTCTGGATCAAAAGGCTCCAAACTCCATTTGTCAAAGCAGCGGTGGAAGTTCAAATGCACACACCAACAACAAGAATGATGTAGGGCTGACCTTCCATGTTCTTAAACAAGGTAAATGTTTGGTTGAGTTGTCCTTGAAATTGGATTAAGTTGCTTGAGTTGGATCTAGATCAATATCATGACTTCAATTGATTTCTCTCTCTATCTCTGTCTCTCTCTCTGCACAGGGCAGGACAAGGTTGAACTTCAACCTGTTTCTCAGTCCCTCCAGTGGGAGAAGTTTTGCCCATCATCCCAACCAGTGCAATCTTCATTTAAGAAAAGTGGCAATAGCCCAGCGTATTTTTTGACAGATCAAGCCATGATGGGACTCAGCAGAGAGAGGACAAAATGTGGATTAGTGATTTCGGAAAGTTCCAAGAACTTTGAATCGACCTTTGCTTCTGATTCTCCTAATCGACATAGAGTAACTAGTTTGTCTGACTTAAGAAACTTAAGGCACTCTGGTTCATCTTCTGACAACTTGAGTAATAGTTTGAGCCAGAAGTCAATGATGGTTGAAGGGCTTCCAAGTTTAGATTTATACAGAACTCCCGGGAAAGATTCTCAACCTGCAGCTCAAAGCCATGGATCATTTGGTAGCAGGTGGCATGATAGCAATGCTAGTCCGAGTCCGGGCTATCAGAACTTGCCTACTCGGAATGGATTCCATTACGAACTTTCTTCGAGATCTGAGAAAGCATCTGTTTGCATACCAGTCATCAGCCATGACAGTCATAACCACGCCAGTAGATATGTAGCCTCTGAGCACTTACATACTAGGAAACACACAACTTCAAATTATGCGATTGTGGCCTCTGAGAGAGAGACAAAGAGGAATTCAGTGCTTTCAAGTGGTTCAATTAACAAATCCACTTCACCACAGGGTGTGGCGATGAAAATTGGAGAGAGTACCCAGCAGGAAACTCTTCTGGTACCTCATTGGCTTAGAGTTATGACAGCTCCTGAGAGGGAGAAAAATTCTGGAATAGACTTGAATCATACAGAGATGAGTTTTGTTCAGTCATCTTCTAGTCATCTTAGCAGCAAAGTTGAAGCTGGAAACGGCCCGAGCCAAATATTTTCTCAGTGTGTGGAATCTTTCTCACCTTTGTGTAAAGTGGAGTCCAAGAGGATGGAAATAGGCGAAGGTCCTGATAGAAAGATTTTTGGCTTTCCTATCTCTGGAAACCCTCCTACTTCCAATAATGCCTCTCCATCTATATCCATCACTCGGGAGTCTAAGTATGAAGTCACAGATAGTAAGAGGGAAGTAAGAATGTTTGATATTAACTTGCCCTGCGATCCCATTTCTGAATGGACCGAAGTGGCTGCTGAGGAAACCCTGGACCTAGAGAAGGAATCTTGTACCAAAAATCCTTTCTTGAAACATCAATTTGATCTAAACTCCTGTGTTCTTGATGATGAAACTTCCATGTCACCATCCGTCCCCAGTGTCGTTGGAAAGGTTATTGTTGAAATAGACTTGGAAGCTCCACCAGTTCTTGAGACCGAGGAGGATAGTTTCCAGGGGGAAGAAATTCCTGGGAAGCAACTGGAAACATCTATACCATTTACACAGCGCGGAACGGAGCAATCTTTGGAAAATCTAGGTAGAATGGCAGCAGAGGCAATAGTTGCCATCTCAACTGTTGGTTTCAGCAGTTGTTTGGACAGCACTGCTCTGGATTTACCAGAAGAATCTTCTTTATGCTGCCTTGACTGGTTCGCTGGTATAGTTGCCTCTTTTGAAGACCGTAATTCTTGGACCAGGTCTGAAGCTGCTCCAAGAGATTGTGAAGAGGAGAATGTCGCAGAATCTACATCAGAAAGTATTGATTACTTCGAGTCCATGACGCTCAGACAGGTGGAAATGGGGGAGGATGAATACCTTCCTAAACCACTGATCCCTGAGACTCTAAGAGCGGAAGATGTAGCAATCACCCCAGCATCAAATCAGCCCCGAAGGGGACAGACTAGAAGAGGGAGGCAGCGGCGAGATTTCCAAAGGGACATCCTCCCGGGCCTCACTTCACTTTCGAGGCATGAGGTGACTGAAGATCTTCAAACTTTTGGAGGGCTCATGCGAGCAATGGGTTATTCATGGCACGCAGGATCAACAAGGAGGAACTCCAGCAGAAACGTTTCCTCGAGAGGGAAGCAACGGTTAGCCAGTGGGTCACCCACTGCAGCGTTTGACGCCGCATGCGGCCCAATGATGCCCCAGAAAAATACTGTTGAAGTGGGACTCGAAGATAGAACCCCAACAGTTTGGGGGAACACACCAAGGCGGCCCCGGAGGCAAAGGTGCCCTGCAGGCAATCCTCCATTACACGTGCCTCCAACATAATCTGGTACGAGGCTTGATGTCTTAATGGGGCTTATGGAGGATGAAAAGACAGCGCAATTTGTGGAATTATGGGTGTTATTGTTGGAGAGCCGTTGGGGTTAACATTGTACATTTCTTCACCCATAATTTGGGTCCTTGATGGTCCCTCTGTGGTGGGTTACCTCTTTAGTTATTCATGAATAACCCCACGACGTCTGTGGATATTGCTTCTCGCTTTTATCGGGTCCTCTGCAGAGTTTCTTGTACTTTTTGAGTGCTGACTCTCTCAGGAACAAGAAATGTTCCTTTTTGTTTTCCTACTATTTGGTTAGGAAGGAGTGTTTTGGGGATGCTGGGGACAGACTTTGAAGTGCTCGTGATGGCAGGTTTTGGGTTCATTTCTATGCAGGCTCGACAGATTTAAACAGTGTTGGCACTAATATGAGCTCCCATCAATGGGTGCATCATCATATCGCCCAGCTCTTTCGCAAGTCTTCCTAGCATATGTGATAAAATGGGTCTAAAATTCATATTTAATAGTGTAAGTGTGAAGCCGCAAATATGTTGCATTTAGTTTTATAAACAAGCTTAAGTAGATTGTAAATGAGTTACTGAACAACTTTATTGATCAATAGGAATATGATCTTGCTGGTAAAGGGATTGAGAGGTGGAAATACTAGTATTTCATACGTGATGGGTTTGACTCTCACTTTATGCAAAGAGACAAGTCAAAAGTCAGATAGAGGTGAGTTAGAAATACGATAGACAAAATAATAATAATAACTTAATGGGTGATAAATTGGTTACATAATTATTTTAGTAAGTCATAAGCAATTTTTTTTTTATTTTTTTATAAAAATTTTGTGATGTTTTATATTTCCTTTCTTTTCTTTTCTTTTTGCCTTTTATGAAATCTGGCAAGGGTCGACTAGGGTCACGAATTTTTTAATAAATTTTTAGTTTATTTTCTTATGTTATTCTTTCCTTTTTCTTTTTCCTTGTTCCTCCGTGGCGACTTGCTGGCAACAGCCACACAGTTGAGCTTGAGTCTCGCCGCGGTTTGGTCGATTGCTAATTTTTGGCCAGTCATTAGCCGCCGCCGTCGAAAGCCAGACGTTGCTAGTGGTTGAACAGTCGCTAGTCTCCGATTAGTTGCTGAAAGTTGAATGTCATCGGTGGTTGGCCGGTAGCCAAGATAGGCTGGTCTCCTATCGTTGATTGCCGACTTGTCACTAGACGCCGCCAGTCGGCCTCTAGCGGAGGAAGAGGGAATTTTGGCGATTTTCTAAAACAAAAAAAGCAAAAAAGAAATTAACATCTTTTGAAATTGAATCGAATACAAAAATGTTTTTATCAATATGGGTTGGATACGAATCACTAGATTTATATCGCAAGAAAATGGATCGGATCATTTTTTTACCCGAATTCAATTCCATCCATATGCTTGACGGATCTACTTTAAAGAGCGCGAATACATAGCAGTTGATGTTGGCGTGACGAAACCAGGTCAACGTTCTCGGTCTGAAAAGCTCATCTACTTTAGTTGGGAAATTTTTTTTTTTTTGTGGGCATTAGGGATGGCTTTCGTAGTGAAACTGACGTCAAGAGCCCAGAGAATAATGGTCAATAAGGGAACGAGTGAAGTTAGGCCATTACGGCATATGGGTGTCCACTTCCGTCGCTTTTTCCTATCATAAGCCATGCACGCTGTAAAGGGTCTTCAATTTTCGACCCCCAAAAAAAAAAAAACGAAAAAAGAGAGGGTCTTCAATTTTTCGCTCAATTATTTTTTGCCCAGATTTTGTATGGCCGACAGACAAAGGGAGGTCCGGTTGAAGCTTCTTTTAGAGGAGAAATCTAACGAAGCATGGAAATCCCAGTTCTTCAGCCTACTTCCAGTGAAATTTCTTTGTTCTTTTCTTTTTTTCAGATCACGTACCTTCACTCATTGAGATGTCCTTTTCGACACGGACGACAAATCCTCTCGCAGCGCCAGCGTTTCTGCAACAGCGTCTGAAGGAGCATGAATTTTCTTGGCGAATCCAGAAAGAAGAACCCCCCCGCCGTGGTCTTGGTAGACCCCCTGCTATTGCGGCTTCGCGACACTCACTACACCGCGATTGCATCTACGTTCAGTTTGAAGCAACCCTTCGCCGGCGGAAACCATCGATCCGGCGAGATCCGCGCCCCTTTCTTCTTCTCTTGGTTTGCTGGTGTTCCACCTTTCGAAACTTCGGGTAAAACTTGGATATGCCATATTTTAGTCTAGAGGTTCCTTTTGGGGGGGGGTGGGGCTGGTAAGACGATGACGTCTGCTGCGATGTTTATGTCTTTGCCTGCAAGTATAATTTGTTATAGCCACCTTTGACCGAGCAGGATCCAATCCTATTTTCAATCCACACTAATTTATCCCCAGCGGGGGCACTACTGGCTGAGTGGGATAGCCAGTATCTCTGGCACCATTTCGTCCTCATATATTTTTCAGGTCAATTGGGATTTCCACTCATGTATCCTGATTGATGAGTTCAGCAACTACGTGGCGTTCTTGTTGGTTTATACGACCGCCCATTCTACCTGAAGGAAGCCATCTGTCATCTTTGATCTTTATCTTGCGACCGTTGCCTACGATCCTTCGCTTCTCCACCTATTGTTAAACTCTGCCACCCCCAAAGATGGGCAGTGGCCCTTCCTTGCTTGCACGGACTCCCAATGTGGGAAATAGACTCCTCTTAATAGGGGTGGGCATGGTTCCGGTCCGCTTCCCGTTCTAGTAAAACATGGTCCAGTTTCCGGTTCCGGATTTATAGGAACCGTCGGTTCCAGTTTTGGTTCTTGGTTCTACCTTGGATCGGATCCGGAACCGAATTATAATAGTTGATTTTCTCGACATATTTGGTTAAGGCGGTTTGGAAAGAGCATAAAAGATTTCTTACTAGTATGGTTTTGGTCCATAAAGAGATTAGGATCGATCAAATTTTCTTTTAGAATCACTTGATTTTTTAAAATTTAAATTTAAACTCACTTCTTCTATTTTCTCAAATTATGTTTGCATAGCTACTTCGAAAGGAATCAAGCACTACAAATTGATTGATGTCCATACTGGGTCAAAGAGAGGAAAAGATGTCGAAGATTAACTGACGAGTACGGCAGTATAAAATCATTTGGTCGAACACGGCAAGTTCTCGAGTACTATGAAATAGGACCTTAGAACCTGTGACATGGTAGGTTTCAGGTTCTATAGTATGCAAAGTAAGTTTCAGTTTTCAGGTGAAACCTATCCAAAATTTGGAACCGTTCACCCCTATCTTTTAATATCCGACTTCATAGAGCATTTAATGCATGTACAAATCGCAAAGACTATTTTCCTAACATTGTCTTGTTAAAAGATCCTTAAAAGCTCAATCCTCTCGAATCTTTCCTGCATTTCAAGAGCTCTTATTTCCACCGATGAATTCCTGCTCTATCTGCCTTTTGCTTCCACCAAAAAGAGCAGGCTTTGCAAGTACGGTCGAAACTCCCAAAGAGTTACGAGCGGACAAATAAAATACGTGCTGTGAGGAGGAGGAAGACCGCACGAGGCACACGCGCGAGGCGGGGAGCGCGTGAGCGTGAGCAGGCGGACGCGGCAAAAGCGCCTGCCAGATACGACGATGTCGGTGTCAGCGCGGATTTTGGTGGACAGTCTCCATCAATGATGGTGGCAGCCTGTGGTGGGGCCGAAGGAGTCAGAATCAAAATCATTAAAACTCTTTTTTCTGTCTTCTCACCAATCACGTGGCCATCATCGGAGCCCCACCTGCCCCAACCCTCCGCGAGAATTTATTGCCTGCACGGGATATCAGTGAGCCCACACAACTTTGGAGGGCTGAGATTGATTTCGAGAGTGGAATTTGTTTTTCAGGTTTGGATGTGAAGAATTCAGAAGTCAAAATTTTTTTTTTTGAACAATCAAATCGAGACGGACAGAAGGTCGAATGAGGAACATACCAATTAAATCGGCTAATAAATGAGTAATTTCATCAGTCGATTAAAGGACTTAAACGAGCTTGACTATTGCTCGCTACATGTCCCCGACTCATTGATTTTTTCTTTTTTCATTGCGTGCAATATATAACTTTCACTCGATCGTAGCAACCTGGGGCCGCCACCCCGCACGCAATCACTATCATTCTCGCTGCCACGCCTCTCACCGTTATTGCCTTGCTCAACTCTCATTACTAGACACTATCCCCAATGACCTACTACAAGTCCAGGTAGATCCTAATTTCCACAACCCCAACCCTCCCTCCGATCAACATTCTTTGATGCCCCTCGATCACCCCCACCGCCTCCCGTCCTCGATGGGGCTCGAGCCCTTTAATCTAGGGCTCTAGCTCGATGGATTTTGAGGCCACCAAGCTTTCAACGGCTATGAAAGGGTCGTCGAGCTCAATGATAGACATAATAGGGTGAGGGAGAAGATGATCGACGAGGCGGTGGTTGCGAGTGACGATTTGTGGCTTGGCTCGGGGCAGCAGCCGGTATGGTCCCCGGAAGGAGAGGAGTTGAGCAATGGGTTGGTCCGGTTACGGTTTGGATATAAATGGATGGTTTTCAAATGATGGAAGTGGCAAAATCCAAAAATGAAGAAGAACGTAAAAAATGAAGGGGCAAATGCGCGGATGCTGACCGTAGGTTTTCAAACCTGAGAGATCGAAGAAAAAAAAGAACCCGAGTCTTGAAATTGAAATGGAGATGAAATTCTAAAATTTTGCCTTCAGGACAATTACCTTGGACGTTAACAATCAAATGGGCTGCCTTTATTGTCGGCTTCGGCCCATCCAAATTTGACCCACGACCCAGAATCGACGACCATGCCTCGGGCTCGAGCTGTCACAGTGTTTCGTCTCCGACCGCAAACGAGGGAGTAGATGCAGGAAAACGGCGGGAACGTAATAGCGTCGAATCTGGAAGCAAGACGCGGCGCGGACGCAGTGAAATGAGAGGAGGAAATCGACGCAAATGCGATCCTTTTACGCATCCCTCCTACAAAGAGGCAACCTTTTCAATAACAAACATCGCTCTCGGTGGATTCGTCTGCACTCGATACAACCCCACGGACGTTCTCAATTGGGTCCGAACAATATCATGTCCGCAGTCCACTCTCTCTCTTCTGACCCGTGCTTTTCTCTCCTGGGGATTTGCTACGACATCCGTTCTCTCAAGAAAGCCCACGCCTTGCTGGTCGTTCACGGCCTGACCGGCCATCTTCTAATCGACACCAAGCTGGTTAGTTTGTATGGTGCTTTTGGGAATGTCGGGTTCGCACGCTTGGCGTTCGATCGAATTCCGGACCCGGATTTGTATTCTTGGAAGGTCATGCTGAGATGGTACTTCTTGAACGACTGCCATCCGGATGTTGTTCGGGTCTATGGTCAGATGAGGAGTTCAGTTAAGGAGAATGATAATGTCGTGTTCTCGATCGTGTTGAAGGCCTGTCGCGAGTTGCGAGATATAGATGGAGGGAGGAAAGTGCATGGGCATGTTTTGAAGGCGGGTAGTCCCGATAGCTTCGTGTTCACTGGTCTCGTGGATATGTATGCAAAGTGCGGCGACATCAAGTGCTCCCGCCAGGCATTTGACGAAATTCTCCACAGGAGCGTAGTTTCCTGGACTTCGATGATTGTTGGATACGTGCAAAATGGTTGTGCGGAAGAAGCGTTGGCATTGTTCAATCGGATGAGAGGGGGGCGGGTAGGAGGCAATCAATTCACTCTGGGGAGCCTGGTCACGGCATGTTCCAAGTTGGGCGCTTTGCATCAGGGGAAGTGGCTTCATGGTTATCTGATCAAGAATGGTATTGAGCTGAATTCATTCTTGGTGACAGCTCTTCTGGATATGTATGCTAAGTGTGGTGAAATTTCAGATGCTAAAACTGTATTTGACGAGCTTTCGTCCACTGATCTTGTCTCATGGACAGCAATGATTGTCGGGTACACTCAGAGTGGCCATGCCTATATGGCATTGAAGTTATTTACGAATGAGAAATGGGCAAGCCTCACGCCAAATTCTGTTACTGCTGCAAGTGTTCTTTCTGCTTGTGCTCAGTTGGGCAGTTTGAATATGGGCATGTCCGTTCACGGACAAGGAATTAAACTTGGGTTGGAGGAGAGCGCTGTGAAGAATGCACTTCTTGACATGTATGCAAAGAGCCAAAGGATGGAGGATGCTTGTTGCGTATTTAATTCGATTTCTGAAAAAGATGTAATTGCCTGGAACTCACTGATTTCTGGATTTGTGCAGAATGGATCAGCAGATAAGGCCTTGGAATTGTTTCAACAAATGAGATCAGAATCTCTCCCTCCTGATGCTGTCACATTGGTGGTTGTCCTCTCTGCCTCTGCTTTCCTAGCCGCCCTCACTGTTGGTTCCTCGCTTCATGCATACTCCATTAAACAGGGCTTACCATCAGCCAATGTCCATGTTGGAACTGCAATTTTGAACTTCTATGCTAAATGTGGGGATTTGGAATCCGCCCGTAGAGTTTTTGATGGGATGGATTTTAAGAACACTGTAACTTGGAGTGCAATGATCGGTGGTTATGGGATCCATGGGGATGGTAGTGGGTCTCTCACTCTTTTCAGTGACATGTTGAAGGAAGAAATAACGCCTACTGAAGTGATCTTTACTAGTATATTATCAGCGTGCCGGCACACAGGCCTGGTTGGTGAAGGATGGAGATATTTCAACTCGATGTGCCAAGACTACAATTTTGTGCCGTCGATGAAGCATTATGCTTGCGTGATTGATCTTCTATCTCGAGCTGGCAGGCTTGAGGAAGCATTGGAGTTTATAGAGAGAATGCCAATGCAACCAGACATTAGCTTGTTTGGGGCCTTTCTTCATGGTTGTGGACTTTATTCAAGGTGTGATCTCGCCGAGGTGGCCATGAAAAGAATGCTAGAGTTGCATCCCGACGAAGCTTGCTATTACGTGCTCATGTCCAATCTGTCTGCTTCCGATGGAAGATGGAGTCGAGTTAATTACTTTATGGAGTTGATGGAAGAGAAAGGGTTGAAGAAGTCACCTGGTTGTAGCACGTTGGAGATGGATGCTAGGGATAAATTTTCTGCTGCCAGAGTTGCAACTGCATAGTAACCATGAGAGCAAGAGTAGAGTACTCTTCTTACAGCTGGTCGATAGAGGTTAAAAGATGAGAGGGTAATGAAAGATTTGGAGCATCTATTGAGTGATTCTGGGGTCCAGATTCGGGACAGTCTATCAGTCTAAACCTCGAGATACATACATGGGGTATGGTGAGTGGTCAGATGATCAATGACTGAAAAAAAATAAAATTTCGCATTAAGGAGATGAATCTGATTGAACGGATTTGAATAGACCGCACTTCTCTGGTTTGATTAGATGAAAGATCACTGTGAGCATGAAAATTGATTCGAGGCAGGTTATTCATCTCATTTCTGCAGGCAAGCATCAGAAAAATTATAAGAAGCTGGTTGACTCCTCCTGGACTTGGAGTCGTTTGGTTCAAATGCCAGCTTAGGAGTCTGGAGAAGGAGGTTTGATCGGCATGGATACTTCATCGCGCATAGAAAGATTGTTCAGTATTGGAAGGTCCTGTTTCGGTGTTATAGACATTAATGGGCATACTGGACAAAGCATGTTTCGGACATGTGGCACTTTAATTGGAATAAGTGACAGAAGATCTTGGTCATTTTATTTGCTCTGGTAGTTTGAGATTTCCTAAGGGCGTCCTGAAGATCTCATGAAGCGATAAAGTTCAGGCTTTTTTAGACCGTGCGGATGGCTTTAATTTAGATTAGTTTACCTATAGTTGGTGAAAAATTCGATTAGGCAGCGTCTGGTTTGTTGAGTTAAAAATTCTTCATTGCCCTAATTAATTTTGGTAATATGGGGTTAAAAGTTTCAGTTTTTCGCGGTTGAAAAGAAGGATAGATTTAAAGTTACAACTTACAAGTGATGACTCAATAGTCACGTAAAAGTGGAGCCATTTCAAGTTCGTTTTCAAATTTTGTAACATTTGAATTAGATAAAAGGGTGTGCAAAATCATTTCTGACATAAACCATTGATAAGCTATGAAGTATTAACACTCTCCGGAGGACTTCGTGTCTTGTTCAACACGCTCGGATACATGCGTGTCTCCAGCGACTTGCGATTTTAGCATCCCAACATGTTATTTCGACACGTACAAGGTCAATTTTGAGTATTTTCAATAAATTAAGAATTCAAATATAAATTTATCAAAAGTATATACCCCAAACCCAATGTATCTAGTTAGCCAAAAAAGAAAAACTAATCTTGATTGATATTTTTATATATACAAGATAATTTGTCATGAATATATAAAAATATATATTTGTATCAGTATTTTTTAATTTTTTTAAAATGATGTATCAGTGGATCGAGGTTTTTGTGTGATCGCAAAATCCCTCTTAAATTAAAGGGAAAATTTTATAGAATAGCAATAAGACCTGCAATGCTATACGGGACTGAATGTTGGCTAGTATAGAGGGGGGGATTTTCTATATTCCAGAGTGCTCTATTTAGTCATTTATATTTATATTTATTTCTTATTTATATTTATTTATTCTTTTATTGTATTTTTCATTATTATTATTATTTTCTTTTTGATACCGTTATTTTTTCTTTTTTAGTATATTTTAAGCTTTTCACTTCGGGTTCATCAACCGCCGACCTCAACTAGTTTGGGATAAAGGTGATGTTGATGTTGATGTTGATGTTGACGTATCAGTGGATCGTATTGTATGACATGTCAGTATCGGTGTCCAACTTGATTCATAGTCGAGGATGTGAGATTTATTAGGAAAGAATGTCTTCATTATTAGACAAGTCCACAGTATTATTCGACAAAAAAAAAAACTTTCTTCAAGCTGTTCCCGCTAAAGGTTGTGATCTCGTTGAAGCTTGTCCGCTTCCCTTAACGCCCCTCTGGTTCTCTCTCTGGGCCGCTCAGTCCTCCACTTGGACCTCAAGTTCGTTTCCATCGGTGAACGATCGTGTGAAGCAAAAACAAGCTCTGACGAACCTATGGCCGTTCCTCGGCCGACGAAGACCGTTCTTGATGCTCGCAAATTCGTGAACTGATGACACTTTACATGCCCTTGTTCAGGGCATGCGCGAGCGCGAGGACACTGACGCAGCTCCATGCCCATCTCCTGGTCACGGGCCTCCACCGAGACCCGCTCGCTTCCACCAAGCTCATCCAGTCCTATGCCGAAATGGGCTCTCTCGGATCCTCGCAGCTTGTCTTTGACCATTTTCACGCGCCTGATTCCTTCATGTGGGGCGTGCTTATCAAGTGCTGCGTATGGAGTCGCGCTTTCGAGGAAGCCGTTTCGCTTTACCGCGAAATGGTTTGCCAACGGAAGGAGATCACTAGGTACACATACCCATCTGTGTTACGAGCCTGCTCTTGCTCAGGCAATCTCAGCGCGGGCGAAACCGTCCACGGGACGATCATCAAGTGGGGTTTGGATGAGGACGATGTGATCGAATCTTCATTGCTCTGTATGTACGGAGAAATGGGCTCGCTCCATAATGCCAGGAAGGTGTTTGATGATATGTCGGGTGCGGATTTGGTGTGTTGGAGTTCGATGATCTCGAGTTACGTTGATAATGGGGATCCGAGGGGAGGGCTAGATGTTTTTCGTTGGATGCTTTTACAAGGTTTTGAGCCTGACTCTGTCACAATGATTGGCGTCGCTGAGGCTTGTGCCCAATTGGGTTCTTTGTGTTTGGCAAGGTTGATCCATGGTCAAGTGGTGACAAGGAATATCGAAAGTGATGACGCAAAATTGAAAAACAGTCTTGTCGTAATGTACAGTAAATGTGGCGATCTGTCTAGTGCAGAGGTTCTCTTCAATACCGCCACTTGCCGGTCCACTGCCTCATGGACTGCAATGATTTCGAGCTATAATCAGAGTGGGTGCTTCCGTGAAGCACTTGATGTTTTTTTAGAGATGCAGGAATCCCAGAGTAAAGCTAATTCTGTTACCATGATGGCTATTTTATGTTCTTGTGCAAGGTTGGGGTGGCTGAGAGGGGGGCAGTCCGTTCATTGTTTTGTCATTAAAAATGCTATGGATCCAGGATATGATTTTCTGGGGCCACCATTGATAGAGTTCTATGCTGACTGTGAAAGAGTACATGATAGCAAGAAGGCTTTTATGACGATTGAAGAGAGAGATGCTGTCTCGTGGAATATGCTCATAACAGTTTATGCACGAAAAGGGTTTTTAGAAAAGGCTTTATCAACATTTTCACAGATGCGAGTACAGGGAGTAGTACCAGACTCATTCAGCTTAACAACATCACTTTGGTCTTGTGGAAGCTTGGGTTTTTCGCAGCTTGGATGTCAAATTCATGGTTTTGTGATGAAGTCCCATATTCACAACGAATTTGTACAAAATGCACTTATTGATGTGTACTCGAAATGCGGCTATTTGGATTCTGCATACAGAGTGTTTCTTGAGATCCAACAGAGAGATATTGTTACTTGGAATACGATGATTTGTGGATTTTGTCAGAACGGTTATTCTCTAGAAGCCATACATCTATTTGATGAAATGTATTTGAACTGCTTCATAATGGATGAAGTCAGCTTCCTTAGTGTAATTCAAGCTTGTTCACATTTAGGATACCTAGAAAAGGGTAAATGGGTTCACCACAAGCTCATTATCAATGGTGTAAGGAAAGATCTCTACATTGATACAGCTTTAACGGATATGTATGCCAAATCTGGAGACCTCAAATCTGCCCAAGCAGTTTTTGATAGCATGCCTGAGAAAACCGTGGTTTCGTGGAGTGCCATGATAGCTGGTTATGGAACCCATGGTCAGGTCAATATAGCCATCTCTCTTTTCAACCAAATGGTGCAAATGGGAATACAACCAAATGATATCACCTTTATGAATGTCCTATCAGCTTGCAGTCACGCAGGATCTGTGGAGCATGGGAAACTCTATTTTGGGTTAATGAATTCCCATGGAGTTGCTCCCAAGTTGGAACATTTTGCTTGTCTAATTGATCTTCTCAGTCGTTCTGGGAATCTCGATGAAGCTTATTCAGTCATCTCTTCCATGCCTTTCCCTGCAGATTCTAGCATCTGGGGTGCCTTGATCAATGGCTGTCGTATTCATCAGAGAATGGACATTTTCCAAATTATTCAAAAGGATCTTTTAGATGTTGATACGGACGACACGGGGTACTACACATTGTTATCTAATATACATGCGGAAGAAGGGGATTGGGGTCGATCTCGAAAACCAAGGTTGACAATGGAAAGCACAGGTTTAAAGAAAGTACCTGGATACAGCTTGATTGAACTTGGTAACAGAGCATATAAATTTGGAGCAGGAGACGTCTCTAACCTGCAAATAGAGGAAACATGCAATGTATGGGAAAGAAATCTACAAAGTTTGGCTCTGGCACAATGTTAGTTGGAGAATGATATTCCAAGAATCTATAACATCTATTTCCTTAGTATGTCACCTCAACATGGAAATCCTCTCCTGTCTTTCTCTTCGCTCTCAGCAGAGAGCTTCAGTGGAGAACCAAGCGCTTAATTTATTCCTGGAGGAAGATGAATGAGGAAGTCAAGACTTCAAACGGTTGGAGTTTCAGCCCATTTTGCTAGTCTATATGCCATGGGATTAGGATTAGTTCTCCGAAGCCAGGTTGCTACCCAACGAGGATGGCTTCTAGAAAGATCTCTAATAATCAGCCAAGATGGGGTGCTATTTGACAGAGGTAATAGCATGAATTGAGTGCTCAGATTACTCTCGAACAGAACTCTGGGTTCATGCTGAACACTTTGGATGGTGAGAGGCAAATCATTTTCTTCTGCTTGCAGTGGAGAGGCTACAGTTCGACCTCCTGCTGCTGCTGCTGCTGCTTTGGCGCCCAACAAAGTCTCACGATGATGTCTGGCAATTAGAGCCGAAGCACCGCCATTATGTCAGGATGAAAGCAGTATCGTCATTAGTCTTGATAGTGTCTCCTGTTGGAGGGACTCCAGCATAGGTAAGGCCGAGACGGCATTCCTTCCATTACCGAGCTCCTCTTAGGTGCCTGCAGTTGTTTTATGATGTTTCTTTGAAATGTCCAGTCTTGCGTCAGGATTGATGGACTTTATCACGAAATGCCCGGGGAAGCTCTTTTGGGAGTTCAGTAATCTTTGCCAGGAAATCTCTCCCCAGCAAAGTGACTGCATGTGAAAGGCTGCAGCCCACCGAACCCAAGTTATTATTCTAGTCAGGGGACAGTCGCGCACAGCATGAAGTATTGTCTCCTTCTCTGGGTGACATGAAAGGACAGTCCTCATCTGCACGAGACATGAATTGCTGAAGTTTGCTCTTGAAGTGCTAGGTACATTCTCCGAATAGAAATTTTTGTTTCTTCAATAGGTTATTTTCCGGATGAAGTACCAGCGGACAGCAAAATATTCTTTGCTTCGCGAGCGCCATGTTCATAGCTGACGTGACCGTGCATTTTTCCATTCAGAACCTGTTACAGATCGACACGTATACTGATATGGATTCTGATGAACGAGCTGAAAAATCTCCATCTACCTCACCTTCCTCTTCCATCTACACTTCCTCCCCCATCTACGGCCACCTTGGGCCCAACCTCCACGCCTCCCTCCGCTATGACCACCGGCGGAGTTGCGGGCGCCTCGTCCAAGGCGTCCAACCCTCCGTTGTCTTTGTGGTCGACGTACCTTCCCTTAACGTCGTTGCCACAGATCATATCTGGAGTCATGATGGCGGAGTTGCAGACCTGGAAGTCGAACACTGTCGATCGTAGCAATGGACGAGCTGGGCAGTCCAAATTCTAAGGCATTTGGAAGTTCGTCGTCGATTCTCTAATTTTAGATGTTGCAGTTCGCCATCGATATCACAGCCTCGTCTGTCGCCATCACGGACAAACCTTTTCTTTGCTCGGAGAAAACGACGACAAAGAAAATCTTCAAAAAACATCCTCACTCTTTCCTTTTTCTCTGTTTTTAGTTTTCAAGTTGCATTGTCTGAAGCAAGCGACGCAGGACTTCAAGAGTAGCCTTCAGATATGGGCTCGGCCGGACTTTCTAGATCTAGAGCCGTTGTGCTTGCGGAACTCTGGCTGCGAGCTCCAAATCTGGAGCCATGGCCATGAGTGATGATGGCCCGTTTGACGCCGGCGGCTATGGACGGCCAGATCCCAAGCGTCGGCCCAAAAAGACGCCCTCACGCGGTATATCATGGCCATGGACGACGGCCAGATTCAGAGAAAGAAGTGGAGGGAGAAAGGAGAGGAGAAAAATTAAATTTTTATTTCTTAAATCCAACTCAGCAAACATATGTTAGTCAATAAAAAATCGCACGCCACGTGTGATAAAGGCCACGCTGACGAAGAATAAGTTCGTCATGCAACCTCGAATGCAAATATTTGACCAGCAGTTAAATATTGATGTGCTCTCAAAACTCAGTATAAAGGAAATTAATGCACAAGCCTTTTCGCTTCCAATTTTTTTTTTCTTCTGGATTTTAGACAATTTAAAGCACAGATTTCGATCCTAATCTTAAGAACGGTTAAAAATCATATCCTGGAGAGAGAGAGAGAGAGAGAGAGAGAGAGAGAGAGAGAGAGAGAGAGAGTATTGAAGTTGGAAGTAACCGCTACGTTGTGGAGGCAGGCAGAAGAAAGTATTGCATTCAGTCAAATGTCCGGGAGAGCCAGAAAGCAAAACTATTTTGAAATCCCACTATAGCTCATTCATCCAGGATACCGCAAGAAACAAATAAACTTTATTCTATATATTCAGTCAAACAAATCGACATTCTAAAACACTTACAGAGAGAGGGGAAGAAAGAATAAACAACATCTTATGATTTTGTACACAACTGTGAGCCGAAGACACAGCAAGCCAGCTTTAGAGAGAGAGCAAGAGAGACAAAGACGGCGAGAGGGGAAGAGAGCGTGAGAGAGAGAGAGAGAATTGTGCCAATGCTTGTCGCCCAATCAAACTGCAGTTGGTATTGCTATGGTCGCTGATAAACGTATTTGGTTCTGGGATCCACAATTAGACCCTTGCCACCGTTCACTTCTAAATCGTGCCTGCACAAATAAACAAGGAAAGACTTTTACTTCGTATTTCCTCTGCGTAGACAAGCTCCCTACATGGAGATCTCCGCCAGAGCCACTAATAGCCACAGAATGCCATAACTAGTTTAAAAGCTTCCTGCAGCCCTTTGGGTTAATAAAAGTCATCTGCTCAATAAGGTGCAACACTGCTCAGCAAAAGAACCATCGCTTTTGTTGTTATTGTTTCGATTATGTGCCGAACAATTCCAATTCCAATCCAGTAACACATTAAAGGAGGATGCAATTATGTGCATACCATCAGTAAATATATGCAATTAGATGCAAGCCATGAGAAAGTTGATGTATATGCAGGGGTATTGAAATATGTAAAAAAGAAGGAACCAAGAACTTAACTGGAATACAAAATCGGGTATGGTCAACTGCTCACGAGGAACATATCTGAATAATTGCAGGAGTCTATCAACGTAAACCACTTTCTTCCACACCTAAAATTTAAATTATCAATGCTTCCACAAATGATAGATAGCTTCCATACACAAGAAGAATTTAGACATACCACATTGTCTACAAACACCTGCAAGGCAAAAATCGTAGCCTTCAGGTGAAAAGTTGGGTGAAGAACATAGACTGCCTGCAAAAAGGCAGCGAAGGTTAATGCACGTACTAATACATTTCTGCACACACTCCCCGCAAAATCACATAATAAAGTACCGCATACATGCAAATTACGCTGGTGCTTACGACCAAGTATCTGTTGCAACCGCCTCATCCATCCCAGATCAGGTTGACTGTGAAAAATTGCATATGCAGTAAACAAAGTAGCTCGCTCACCAAATTGAAAACCTACAAACACTTCCATTCCACTTGCGTACGAATGTGATTCTCAGAATGTATCAGCCCACTTCACATCCAAGCCATCATTTTACTTCCTTTGCATGAATTTAATGTATGCTTTTGTCTTATCTAATATTATCTATTTAATATACTAACCAAAATTCACCCCCACAGAGGATTTCCGACTATGTGCAAAGCCACAGTAATGACTCTCAAGATTACAGTGCCAACAGTGAAAGGAGAAAAAGAACTCAACAGATGACTTCAAAGAGGATGAACACTCTTTGTGTGGCTTTCACCTCTTTATGGTAGAGCCTCTGAGCCTCTTTATTTAATCACGTCGAAGCTTTCACAGACACTTATTATTCAACAGGTGTTGCAACTTTTTCTAAAATAGCTTTGACACTTTCAAACTACTGATAGGCAACCTATAGCCAAAATCTTATAGAAAACTTATCAACACAGCATTTAAAAGACTTTATCCGAGGCTTTATACCTCATCAGCATCCATCACCAAAATATCGCATCATGATTGTGGCTTTCAATAGAGTTTTGTTGCTCCATTTTTCTTTCTGTAATCTCTTTCTAGGAATGACATTGAGCTAAGCTGCTTTAGATACTTCACTTGGTAGTTACTCAAGCTTGATTGAAAGTTACTGAGTCTAGTTATAACTCGTGCTGAATTCAATATGGCTACCACTAAGTTGATCACTAAATAATTGGATCATTGATTTCTAAAAAATATTTTAGATTTCAATTATTTGCTTCTAATAAATCTAGACTAAATATATTCATGTGATACTTTTCCGTTCTGTATTTTTTTTTTTGGCAGTAATTTCCTCATTATTAAGTCTTGTCACTCATGGATGGATCTCAAGCCAGTTGAGCAGTTATGACCATGAAGCTCCAGCAAAGCCAAGTGTTGACTTGTGTCAACGACTTGACTCAACTGTACTTCTAGGCCATAAGGTGCGAGTCAGTGGAAGTAAACAATACTTCATGATTTACATCTGTAGCATAATAAGCTACTTACAGCTGCAAAGATGCCGCAGAATGGAAGTATACAATAGTGTAAGGTTTCTTTATCACCGGCTCAAATTCCTGAAAAACCATGATCACAAAACTTGAGTTAGTTCCATATCCTGTAAGGTCTAATTCAAAGCTTGAATAAATTATTTTATTTTTTTTTTTTTTTTTTTTTTGATAACCGAGGTGTCCGCGCGGCCGGCGAGCTTGTGCTCAAACCAGCGGTGAAGCACGACTAGTCCTCGGGAGGACCCGCAGACCCCACAACCACGGGCCCTCAATTAAGTCACCTGGCGCCGAGAAGTTTTGAACCCAGAACCTCTCGTGAAAGGAACTGAGCGCAAACCAACTGGGCCACCAGATGGTGGGTAAAGCTTGAATAAATTATTTATCACCAAATTATGAAAGAAAGCATTTTAGTGCCAGGGACAACAGAAAGGTGACTAGCCTCGCATCAGTCAGCCCAAAAGAAATGGTCAATGCACTCCACCAGTAAACAGACTCTGATAATTTAACATTAATCAGTGTGCTGTATTATGTATACATGTCCCTTTATTTTGAAAAATCTGGATACCAATGGCAGAAATAGATGTACCCTGATAGGAATACTTTCCGTCAGCCTAATGGACAGATGGTGATCAAAATTATCTGACTAGATATCACATGCTGAATACATAAATAATTAACTAACAGAGAAACTGCTTTATGCAAGTTATACAGGTCTATTTTGATTTTCTTTTTCCAATGATCTAAGAGACACACGAGCAACCGATTGTCCAGACAACCAGATTGAACAGCTTATTCATAACACAAATAAGAATGGGCACATGTAATTGCAAGGTGACAGTCATGTCAAAAGAACAAGTAACAGTTGTGTAACTGTAGAAACTGGTGCCTGTTACCTTTACAACATAGAGGATAAATCTTTCTAGATCGAGACAGCGCAACAGAAAATGTGCTCCCACAACTACCATCACAGGGCGACCTTCACTGTCCACCCCCCCTCGGTAACTGCAAACAGAAAATCCAATATTTAATCAGGAGAAATGTAGTTCAGGTGACGTGCATGTGTGTGAATTACAGATCACCTCCAATCTCAACAAGGGAACTAGGGAGAGAAAAACAAAACGAAAATTGAAGATGGAATAGCCACACCCTTAAGAAAAACTGCATAGCCAAGATGTTTAGGCACAACCCATCAACTAAACTAATCTACGCTTTCTTTCCTCCAATAAAGGCAAACTATAAACATAGAAAAAAGGAGCAGGATAGATGCATACACAATCTTCATCTCTGCGATTTCAGATAGATTAATAGAAGCGGCTTTAGACAGGTATCTAGAATGAAGCGAGTATTCTTCAGCAACAGATAAAGGAGGTCCTCCAAGATCACCCAATCCAAGCAATCTAGCACAATTCCAGCCACTCTGTGCTTGGGCAGTTTTTTCCCATTGCTCCTTTCGCCGCTGATCTGGATCTTTAATTAATGACATGAAAGCAGGATCCAAGTATGAGTCCAAGTATGAAGAATTCCTGCAAGTCATAAGCAATTTAGTAAATTCAGTTGATACAAACAAATGAAGCACCAAGTCAAAGGGAAAAAAGTGCAGACTTTACAATCAAAAGTACTTTATTCATAAGCAAGCACGCCAAGTAAAGTGCCTTACACATGAAAGAGTAAGAAAGCACTAGAGGAATGCTTTTCAACTTAATTTGCTGTGAATTAAAATCATAGAGAATCCTCCTTAAGAGCAGAAACATATATATAAAAGCTCCCGTGAGAGAGAATCACAGAGAAGCAAATTAGAAAGTTCAAACTTCTTTAGACAATAGATGGTCTTGACTCTCAAAGGCTACTTTTTATTCAGGATCATAAATAGAATTGCTTCTTCAGATGGCATAAGATGAAAACAGAGTCATATCTCATAATATGGATTCCAGGAAAGCTGTATGTAGACAAGTCATAACCGACTGAAAACAACGTTGCCATCACATATCAGGTAAACCGACCTTCTAACCAAGCTGACATCACTGACCGGAGGATCCTCAGGGGCTTTTGGAGGTTTGGGTATAGCCTTCTTTGGCAAAGGTTTGATACGGATTTTACGTTCATCAATAATTGTCTCACCATTTTCATCCCCAACATCTGCAGGAAGCTTGGAAATGGCTACCTCCTCCTCGTGTTTATCTCGGGGAAAGTAAAGTGGAAGCAGTCTGCATTAGTAGCAGATATGAGAACTACATAAGAAACAGAAGCACAGAACTAAACGGATAATAAAGATACGACAAGGAAACCGAAAATCCATGCCAAGGCCTCATAAGCTACTACTCTACTGAATTACAATGATCTACACACCTTTTATAGATCTCTGTGTCAACTGCAGTGGTGGTGCAAAAAACAACTGCTTTAATTTTGTCCTTTTGCTTCTCAAGAAAACGACGAACAGTCCCTATAGGAATAAACAGAAAGCAGAACCATGGATTTAAGAGGGAAAATTAACCCTTATACAGAACAAGCACCAACATAAAGCCAAAGAGTGTTGGCTTCGTCTAGTGCAAAAGCTAAATCAACAACCTACGGGAGTTAAGAGGCATGTTGAGGAATATGTTATGATAGCCTTGTTTATGCTGGAAGCCGGATCAGATTTGCGGATCCCAGAACCACCAGGGACGCTAGCACACAAAATTAGCTCAAGAAACACTTTCTTCCTTGCTATAGAACTTCCGTGTGTTTGCTTTTAGTTGGCATGTTACTTCAGCTTTATGCATATGAAGTGAAATCAGCAAAGATGGAATTGCAAGATTAGCCTTCAGACTTCTAACAGGGAATATAATCCACCAACTTTTACTAATGGAACTTCTGTACCAGATTTGCCGGACAGAGAAAATTATGCAGAGGGCATGGATAACAGAAGAAGAGAAAACCAACAAGCAGGGAAGATGAAGAGCCACCATCAGCAAATACGATTGCCATGGTGGAAAGGAAAGAGAAAAAGGAAAAAGAAACTAGAAAGTAATACAACTTCAGTTCAATTCTCAATAGCATTCTTTTTGTCTTTTTTTTTTCTCTTTGCTAATACAATGGTATTCTTTTCTGTTTAAACATATATAAGTCTTCAACGTCCTATCACTACCTTTATATTTAGCAAAGCCTACAAACAACTCATTTGGAATGAGTTCCAGCTATTGCCAGATTTAGATTAGCAAATTAATACAAGGAGATCCTTCAACTACAGAGAATCTCTTAGAGATCACGCTAAATCACATTTAGAACTTTAAATGAAACAATTCCAACTGAAAATTTTATGCAATTGATAAGAAATTTATACAAGAACAGGATATAAAATTGTAAAATACTGTAGAGATTCTCACTTATAGCCACATGTGCTGCTGGCTCCCGCGGATAGTTCTTTGAGTCTGTGTATATGCAACCCATGGCAATGCTGTATATTATATGAGTAGAAAAGTGAGGCTAACATTTCAAGTTTTCAAGTAAAAACAGAACTACGGTCGAGGAAATAATACAACTCCAATGTGGCACAACCTTTGAAGCCCATTATCAATAAGAAGTTCAAGGCAAGAGCGGTAACAATGACTTAATGCATTCTCAGCAGCAGTATGATATTTCACAGCATATTTGGGACCAACAGTATGAATCACCCTCCTACAATTGACAATTACATTAGTTAGCCACTCAAATCATAGCATACTGCTGAAGAGTGAGGAATTTCACAAATATCTGTAAATGGCCATGGCTAGCCTGTTCAATACAGAAGAATATACCAACCTTGCAGGAAGATCATATGCATTTGTAACTTTTGCCATTCCAGTCCGACATCCCCCCTGTGCCCAAAGGATGAAAATAAAAAGTCAAATCCACCATGCAATTTCAGAATTCTAGGGAAACCTTCATTCCACGAAAAGAATGGCAAAGTTCTCGCTTTGCAAGTAATCAGGCTAATCAAGATGCAAGGTGATCTTGATGCCCATAATTCTCATGTTTCCCTAAGTTCTATGCATATCAACTCGGCTTGACAACCAAATATAGTTGGCAACGCCCGTAAGATCGGATTCCATTCAACAGCAGCCCTGCAGAACTGAAAAAATTTCACTCACCAGTGTTGCACATTCTTCAGCAAGACCAGGCCCAGCAGCAGCATGTAAACCAAGACTACTGTGTGCTTCATCCATACTCTAACAATCATGAGAAAAACATGTCACTCCTTTTTTCCCAGAGAAAAGAGCAACAGCCTTGTCGCTTGTTCAAATGAATACAAGGTCCAGTCACTGAACTCAGGTTGTTCCGGACAATGCAATATTTAGCTAAAATGCATGTTTAAATATGAAGCCAACTTGTCCTGCATGTACATCCAATATTAGGCATATAGGGACTGAAAGGAAAAGAAGTATAACAAAGGGATGAACGAACTATTACTCCGTGAAACTTTCATGTGAAGCTCAAACATGTCTATCAATATAGATCTTGCATGAAAGGTACAAATGTCAGGAGCAATTATCCACACAACAAAAGAACACTTCGATCGCATAGTTAGCAAATGGGACATACTTTGACTCCCTCACACACAAAGCCCTGAATTGGAATCAATCTGACCCTTTTTTTCAAGGTAAATAAGTTACTTTTAAGTCCTAAGTCAGCCCAACTCCTGAATACAAGACTCAAAGCCATACAACAATAACACTCACCCAATATGGCCCAAATCCAGAACCAGAGAGCTCAAGAGATGCAACAGAAACCAAAGCAGAGAAAACAACACCAGCATCAATCATAAACTTTAGCACTGCCTAATCAGAAATTGCAAGTTTCATTGCAGCCATCTGCGAAATTTCACAAACTCAGTCAGAGGAGATGTTGTGCCGTAACTAAGAAGTCAAAGGAATCACACTGCGGTGTTTTGCGTTCTGACATGCAATCCTAAATTTAAGTTTCCCTGTTTAGGAGCAATTAACCTATCCAGTTATGAGTAACATGAAAATGAAGTAGTGCAAACAAGAAAGCAACAACTGAAAAGCAATCAATCATAATAACAAACCAAGGTTGTAACAGACAGAGAAAGAGTAATCACCTCATTTGTAGAATTCACGACTGCATCCACCTCGAGATTCCATGGGTTTCCCCTCCACAGATATATCTTTGAGTTAATTTCATGTTCTACCGGAAACCTCGATATCATCCCATTGCCGGTAATTTCAGAATATGACGTCAGAGGATCAGCAAAATATGAGTTTGAAAATGAAGGATCTCCATTTTCATAATCCAAGGACGATCTATATTCTGTATCACTCCACCGCGGAACCTGATCCAAACTCACAACATATTCTCCACTATCAGTTGGTAATCCACCAACAGTTGTGGCAGTGGCCACAGTACGGTACATTTTCAGTAAGTCGGAGACTAGATCCTCAACTCAAGTCACCAATGATCAATTCTTCCGGTATTAAAGAGCAGACATACAACCAGGAGCAAGCACCTCCTGAATTCAACTTCCAATTGCCCACACTATTTCACAATGTAAAAAAAATCACCAGTCAACCATATTTCCCACGTAACAACCAAAAAGCAGAAAAATAAGTATGCAGGGTAAGTTGCACAACGTTTTAACCTTCCAATCTACCAAGTGCAATTCAAACAAACAGAATTTTTTTTTTTTCAAACTCATACTCCATAATTCAACAAAGAACTCCGTTGTAGAACTGACCAACATGCCCAAATCAACTAAACACCCAATTCCAAATTCGATGCATCTCCGTAGGGCAGCGCCACAACAACACCATCAAGCATCACTAACTATAAAGAAATTTCAGAGACATCGCTGACGGCAGTTCGGAGATTGGAATCGCGGAATTCCACACAAAATTCCGAAGCTTAATCTGGGGGAAGTTCCAAATTCACAGAACAAAAAACACCGTAAAACGAAAACCGTTCCTTTTCCATTCGCTCCACCTCCGTGCTCGCGCATACGAGAGTCACGACCAATTCCAAAAACTTCAACCGCTACAAGCCGTGGCTCTCTCGACCCGAAACGAGAAGGAAATCGGCGATCAACACGACATGATCGAACGGAAGTAAGAGCTCATGCGCATGGGTGAGCGGGGAAGAAAAGCTTGGGCTCACCGAAGAGATTGCGGAGGAGGGATTCGGGGCGAACTGCAATGGCGAATCCGTTCGTACAGCCAGTTTTGCCGGGGGGTTGATGATGGTTAGCTTGCAATTTTGCAATTGCAGAGCTCCTTCTCATTTGTTTCTTGTCTTCTTTCCCATTGTTTACTTTGCTGTTTTCTTGGACCCCATTGCAAAATAAAAAAATAAAAAAAGTAACAGAAACTAACAAGCAACCCTTCAAAATTCCTTAAATTCCTCTCGAGACCCTTAATTTTCCCCCGAGTTTCACCTCCATCTCTAGAATGAAAAGGGTGAGACAACACTTCTAAAACTATCATTTCCCGTCCTTATAATTTAGATTTACATAATATGTTACCTAGATCCCAATCATATACTATGAAGGAAGAATAGATTAAGATAGCATAAACATAGGAAAAAAGCATTTAATGCCAACATAAGAGCTTGCTTTAGGCCCAATTTGATTGTTCAAGAGATATTATGTAAAATCAAGTCAATTACGAATAATTGACAGTGTTGTTGCAATGCCTAGTCTTGGCCTTAAGGCCAAATTCGTAGCATGGTGTGTCTTATCAAATTAGAGAAATGAAACCCTTTAAGGCTCTTGCTATCTTAAACATTTTTTTTTCCGTTATATCGTGGTCGAGTGATATTTTAAGTTAGGTTTAAGGTCGCCTCTCTAGTTCAGCCAAAGACAAGATTATCCTAGTAGGGATGTGATGATTTGAACTTCAAATGAGGATGCTTCAAGTATTAAGACCTCACATTTATCCAAATGCAGAGATCATGATCATTTTATAACTTGATCAATCATTTTTTGAATTATTGCATATTAGATATTATTTGCAACACTATTTCAAAGGAGATATTGCTCCGAAAAGCTTCAAACAGTCTTGTGAGTAAAACATTTTGATGTTCGAAAGCCAAGCGATATTAAATATTGTTTGCAATACTATATGGAGATATATATATATATATATATATAATATCCTCTTTTTACGTGTCATTCTCAAGAATTTTTTTTTAAAAAAAAATTCTCTTTTTGAACGAAAGTTTGAAAAAATGACAAATATTTTCAAAATAATCTTCTTCTCTTTTCTCTAATCCACTCCTTTTATATATCTATTTCCATCCTTTTCAATACCACATTTAACTTTTTCCACCCGCAATTAAGTTAGGTGTTAAACAAAAGAGCTTGTGTTGCCATATTTTAACAGCTGGTGATTATTCTGAGATATGTAGATTTACAGTGAAAGAACTTGTCAAAAGCGTAGTGCGGAGACCGAGCTTGTCAAAATGTTCAGGCTCATCCAAGAACACCACAGAAGGGCCGAATTAGCGTGTCTGAAGTCTGATGCAGCAGGAATCAACAGATCAGAGACTGAAGAAGAGAACGGATTGACAGTTCCTAAGTCCATTTCTCTCGCAAACCAATGCCAAGATCGAGGGAGAGACCCTGTAAAAAAAGTTAATGAACCCGGTTAACTCCGGATCGAATCCCGCAAGAACAGCACCCCGTCGCCTGGGGACTCTGCCGCCTTTCAGGCTGGCTATCTGGGCCGAGTTTAAAGACATCGAAAGTGATGGCCTTCCTAATAGTCTTCCTTTCCACGTCGAAGATCCCGGCATCCCGATCCCGTGCTCCGACGACGGCGAAGCGAATGCAATTGGCCCCTCAGTCCATCTTCGGCTCCAACTGCAACTGAGGAGGAAAGGGTTTTCCGTTAGGAACAGCGCCAGGTTTCCCGTGGACTCGCCATCGTGGTCAAGCTCATAAACATCGAAAGCGATGGCCATCCCGGCGACGTACCTTACCAGGAGCGGGACATCTTGCCACGATCTCGGCAGGTTCCCTATAGGCGAGGAAAGAGCTTTCTCACTTAATCGCCAATGGGGACTGGTCAAGGTCTAAGATCGGTGTCCCAAGGGCAAGAACGAGTACTGATATGCGTCGGGCTGAGACGGGTCGGTAAACCCAAGAGTCGCCGTCGCCATCGCTGTCTCTTGACTCTTCTTTGCTGACGCTCTTACCGGGAGGAGTGGAGGAAGAATGGAGTCGGGGGTAAAGGAAAAAGTCAATATCACGAAACCGAACATGCAGCTTGCGGTAAATTTAATTCAAATTAATCTTTTTATTACAAAAAAATCTCAAATTTACGCATATATTTTAAATTAATTTTTTGATCACAAAATATCACAAACTGATGTATTTGAAACAAATTTACCATTTATTAATTTTATTAAATTAAATTAATATCACGTAAAGTCTTAAACTGATACATTTGCCATAAACGAAGAGTAAAAACTTCAAATTGGTACATCCATTAACTGTCACATATCATTTAACTCAACAATTTAATTATAAAATTTAGTGAAAATTAATTAATGATAAATTTGTCATAAATGTATCGATTTGTATTTTTTATTATTAAATGAATTAATTTGAAATAAATTTATTGTAAGTATAAGATTTTCGTGATATTAAGAGAGAGAGAGAGTAGGAAAGCTATTAAATCTTGGGCTTGCTATCTTTCAAACGCCAGGCGCGTGGAGGTCGTGTGGGCTTTCGTCAATTCCACTCGCCGTGTACGACACGCGGCCTCTCAGTCCGTGGCCTCCCCCACGGGAAAACCCCCATTCGCCTCTTCCACACATCCTCGATTTAAAAACTCGGATTTCACATTTTTTTTATCCTATTCGCCACACCATTTCCCCTTCAATCATCACTCCCCTTCAATCCTCGCTCTTCGATCCTCAACCGCACCTCCCAAAAAATGGATCCGAGCCACTCGACCCCGTCTCACTCCCACGGCCACCACCATAAACCCAACTCCAGCGAACTCATGGCCAGCGCCAAGCTCGTAGCGGAGGCCGGCAAGTCCGCCTTCAACCACGAGTCCGACAAGATCGACCGGGCCAGGGTCGCCGGGGCCGCCTCCGACCTCCTCGACGCCGCCTGCCACTACGGCAAGCTGGAGGAGAAGAGCTTCGGCAAGTACGTGGAGAAGGCCGAGGACTACCTCCGCAATTACGGCTCCTCCCACCCCTCCGCCGCCGCCGCCGGCCACCAACCCGCCCCGCAGCACGCGGGAGGAGCGCCTGCTGCCGCGGCCGCGGCGCCCCACCACTCGTCGGCCCATTCCGGGGGCGAGGAGCACTCCGGGAGCGGCGGGTACGGGGATTACATGAAGATGGCCCAGGGGTTCCTCAACTCCGGCGGCGAAGAGCACTCCGGGAGCGGCGGGGGATACGGGGATTACGTGAAAATGGCTCAAGGATTTCTCAAGAAGTAGGGGTCATCGCTAGTAATTACAGAGTTATCCGATGAATCTTCAGTAGTCGGCGATGTGTTGGGCTTGCTATCTCTCTCTCTCTCTCTCTCTCTCTCTCTCTCTCTCTCTCTCTCTCTCTCTCTCTCTGTTTGTGTAGTTTGTGTTTCTTCTGTTGACTTGTGAATTGTGGTTGTAATTGGCTGAATCGTGCATTGCTGATTGTCTGATCATTCCAAAGATCCGGATTCCTGCTTGATTTCGTTGTCTGTTGCGTTGAATCGATTCATGGCTGATGAGAACCGCAGAAGCGATTCGAGCCTTCGGAATCGGATCTGGGAAAAGTCGCGACGGGTCCGGCGAGGAGCTAGATTTGTTTGTTTGTTTGTTTGTTTTTTTTTTTTTTTGGGGGGGGGGGTCGAGAAAAAGCAAAACAATAATTATCAGTTTCTGAGCATAAAGGCACCCAAAGGCTGAGGCGGTCTGCACAACCAGTTAGGAGAAAGGCCTTCAGCACTCGCTACCATAGAATCGGACCGTGCTAAAGCTTTAATTGCGATCTTCCATCACGGTCCGTATCTCCCATGGGCTTCAAGTGCCCGGGACAAGTTGAACAACTTGATAGGCTATCCGTTTCCACGTTCACGTGTTGACGCGTTCGCCCCCACCGCGTTCGCCCCCACAGATCACGCCTGTCTTCCCAGCACAAGGGACGAGCGATTTTAGAATTGATTCAGTTTTCAATTGGAATTTGAAATATACCCATATATAAGTCGGTTCTTCGATTTTTGAAATCCGAAATTCACCCTACATACATTGAAACTTGAAACGTACCATGATACAGACACTAAGGTGGTTCTAATGTCTACTCATATTTCATTTGTATTCTAAATTAAACGATTGCAGTGAACAATCACTTTTAATTATTATTATTTGCTGTTACAATTCGTTGGTCACAGCTCATGTTTGGACATATGAAGAATAAGAGAATATTAACAAAGTAAATGTTTCAACTATGAGCATGGTTAGAATGGAAGCTTAGACTATTGGTTTCATATTATAAACTCATAATCCAATTTCATGAAATATTATAGGATTACGCGAAAATGTAAAATAAGAAAAATGTAAAAACTTGTTCCAAGTTGCCCGTTGAATCAGTTTTCCAAATTTTGAAATCTGAAACTTACATTGTATACTTTAGAATCTAGAACTGCACCAATTTTTAGTGGTTTGGTTTTACCTTTAAACTATGCTCATCCCTACTACCAAGTACAATGTAGCAATTCTCAAGGCTAGGTCTTCCACGACAACTGGCAAGGAAGCACTCACCTGGTTGGCAAAACTCACAATTACACGGCCAAAGGAGTTGCGACAAATCCCAACGACCACCCCCTCCTGTTCCCCACTGAGCATGACATTAATTGCAAAAAAAAAAAAGTTTAAGAAGTAATTGATACAATTACAATAAATTTAACATTTTTTTTTTGATAATTTTCCCTATTTCTACATTATCATCTCCCATTCAAGCATCCCAATCATGTAATGTGAAAGTAGAAAAATTTTAATAGCTTAAGACAGTATTAAAACAGTTAATAACTTTAAATGCCAACATGAGAACTTGTTTTAAGCCCAATTTTTGAAAGTTTAGGCGACATTTTGTAAAATTGTGTCAACTACAAACCATTGACATTGTTGTTGCAACCCTTAGTTTTCACCTTAATATAAGCAAAATCCGTAGCGTAATTCTTATCAAATTGGACAAATATGATACGAGTAAATTGGATACATAGATAAAAAGAATAGTCATCGACGCCATAGGGTCCTGCTGGCTTTAAGAGCAGCACCCCAGCATTGAACTTCACTCTACATCTCCTATTCTTTATCATAAGCAACGAGCATTTTCTTTTTTATTGTACAATGGTCCAGAGGAATTTTAACTTAGCTTTCCATTTCATATTATTGTCCTACTCTTATTATCTGCATCTCTAATTCAGTGAAAGTCAGATTATCCGTGTCAGGATATGATGATTCAAAAGGAGTATAAATTCAAATGATTGCACCGACCACGACCCAGCCATTATCCTACTCTTGTGTGTTCCAAAACACGCTTTCAAAAGAGTTAATATTACGAAAAATCCAAATTGATTTGCTTATGACAAATATTAACTCAAACTAATTTTTTGAGCAAAAAAGGTTACAAACCAGTAAATTTGTGACAAATTTACCAAAATCCCAAATTGTTATGCTTATGACAAATTTACCACTCCATTAATTTATATTAAAATAGGTTTAACACACTAAGAACCCCAAATTGGTATATTTCTAACAAACGGTGAGTGAAAATCTTAAACCGATACATCTATGACAAACGAAGGGTAAAAATCTCAAATCGGTATACATATCAATTGCCATATGTCATTTAACTCAAGAATTTGATTGTTAAATTTAACAAAAACTTTCGACCAAAAAAAAAATTAACAAAAACTAAATTTGTCGTGGTTGTACTAGTTTAAGCTAAATTTTTCACATGTGTATCAGTTTGAAGTAAATTTGTGACAAGTTTATCAATTTGGAATTTTCGTGATATCAACCATTTTTCAAATAAATTTGTTGGTGTTTGTTTGTAAAATAAACAAATAAGGTAATATTCTCATCCCACATAGGAGAAATGAGAGAGCGCAAAACACTTTAAATATGAAAAGGCTATTGTAGTCTTTTAAACGGGGAAATGAGTGGATAGGCTAGACCTCACCATACCCGCGTACAGGTGCGCAAATAATTCATTCATACATTTTTATAATTAATTATTTTTTAATTGTGACAGTTTGAACATGAATGGTTGTGTCAGAATGGCGGTTGTCACATTTGAACAGTAGTGTCACATTTGAACAGTAGTGTCAAAACAGTTATGAACAAACAGTGGTTATCTTACACAAATAGTTGCTTCTGAACGGACACGTTTGAATTGCAATTTTCGAATATGAATAGGTGCGTTCGTATGAGCAGTTAAAACAAAAAGATGTGCATTCTTTATATAATGGACACCTCTGTTCAAGTTTAGCACTCACTTTATTTTCTCATTTTTTTATCAAAAGAGAGACGGCCATCTTTCTATTGTTTCATAGAGAGTTTTGGGAGAAATATTGAAATTGCTATCCAGTATTCTCATCGTGACTTTGTTGTATCGTGAAAGGAATTTGCTAGAAACCTATAGCAACTCTGTGGGACAAATTGATCTTAAAAGAGAGTGATTACACGCCTCAAAGTCCAACTACATTGTTATTCCTTTTATTTGATATATTTTTCCAACAAAATTTACGCGAAAATCTTAGATGGTATCATCACAATTTCCTTCTTCTTTTACGCATCCACTCCTTAATTTATACCTCTCCTCCCACTCTAGTACCCACGTTCAACTATCTTTTGTGATCGCATGGCAGAATTTAGAAAAGCCTGCGCTACCATATTTTAACAGCTTGGGATTATTCCCTGGTAACTTAGATTTACAGTGAAAGAACTCGTCAGGAGAGTAGTGGGAAGAATCGGTTTATCGCATGTTCTGGCTTGTCCAGAACCATTGTCCCCCTAGAGGAGGATAATAAGAACACCATAGAAGGACTGGGGGGAGCGTGTCCAAACTCTGATGCAGCAGAAATCGACAGGCCAAAGATCGAACAAGAAAACAGCTTGATAGTCCCCTAGTCATTGGACTCATTGTTCATGGTTATGATAACGTCCATTTCCCTCGCGAAACAAATGCCGAGGCTGAAGAGAGATCCTGAAAAAGTTGTGAACCGGTTGAGTTCGGATCGGATTCCCCAAGAAGAGCGCCCGGCCGCCGGAGGACTCAGCCATGTTTCAGGCCGGGCTATCCACTGAGTTCAAGAACATGGAAGGTGATGGCCTCCCTAATATTCTACTTTTCCAAGTCGAAGATCCTGCAATTGCGATCATGTGCTCTGAAGACAGTGAGGTAAATGCAAGTCGCCCTCGGTCGGTCTTTGGCTCCAACTGCTACCGGCCGACTGGTTTTTCATAGGAACATCGCCTGTTTTCCTAAGGATAAAACTGTCCTAGGATTCGCCATTTGGTAGACCCATCAATGAGGGGGTCACTTAAAAAAAGGTGCGATCCAAATTGACGCATTTTTTTTTAATCCAATGCAAATTTAACGGTTACATACTTGACCAGACTAAAATCCATTTTTAGCAACGATTCTCTTTAAATAGTCGCATTTGAAGATGGGTGGCTTCATAGATCAACTTATCAAGTTAATGAAAGAGCTCAGGGGTCAGGTTATGGACAACGATGTAAAGATAGCGGTGAAAGTTTAGTTTGACCCATCTATAAGTCACGAAACAAGTTTAGTCCATGACTTTCATTTAATCGCCATAACTATTTATGTTTATATATTTTTGTGAATGATAAAAATGTTATTCATTCATACATTTTTATAAAAGATCATTTTCAAAAAAAAAATTGTCTATGTCATGAACTTTTGTGAACTATTTAAGTATTTATGTATTATATCAAACTTTAATCTACTAGTCGATAGTGGTTTCTCTAAAATATTGTATTAGTGAAGGAGAATTTAAATTCACGTTTTTTTTTTCCTTACTCCTTAGCCTAGGCCGAATGCGTGGACAACTCGTGGCCTCTCAGTTCCCACGTGGGAACCACCGACTTCGTTGGCGTCTCCTCTCACCCCCTCTGTTTGAAGTCGTGTTCCTACTTACTTTCCCTTCGACCATCATCAATTAGGAGTGAGTAATTTTAAGCTGTTCTAAATCGAATCCAAGTGAAATTTGAAATCCATCCGCTAAAACAAATTTCTTATTTTTTAAAAATCTAAAACTTACTCCGCATACGTTGGAACTCGATACCTATTCTGTCACAGATTTCAAAGTTCGATTCTAGGATACCCGGAAACCTATCAATTTTAATTTGTTCTCTAATTTTTTTTTCATATTTAGTTAAAATAAAATGAGAGTGAGCGCACATTTGGTTTTTTAGTTATTCATTTAGTTGGTTTGTGAAACCATATGTTCCGACTCCCATATCTCTCTATATATATTTAAAGACTTGAAAACTTTTTATCAATGTTTTGTTTCGCAAGAGCGGGAAAAAATCAAGATGAGATACATTTTTTCCTAAGGGTGTGATTAATGGGTACCGCTCCTCCTCTCCCTCCAATCCCTAATATTGTTGTTCTTGATGAGTGTCATAGAGATGTATCTCTGTTGATCAATCATAGGTAGCATGACCATTGTTAGGGTTTGTTATGTTAGGTAAATAAGGATGTCTCCCGGTGAAAGAGAAAATGAATGACCGAGTAATTCTTTAAACGAAAGTGTGGCTTGTCAGCAAATGAGGATGCTATGCAAATTTCATACGAAATATGACCTAATGATGCACGAACCAGAACCCAATTTTGAATGACCCAGATTTCTGAGTTGGTTGTCAATTAACATATGGTTCCTTTAAAGTCTTTTCATGGTGCTCATATGGTCAATTGTCATTTCGACCTTATAGCACCCGTTTTCGGCTTGAGCCGATGAGCTTGCTCTAGAAATCCCTCTGCAAGTTCATCTTCAAACATATCATAAATAAATAAATAAAAACGCTTCATTCTGTCCATTCCCTTTCGAAGTCCTTACATGACCATCATACTTCTAATACTGAACTTCTTCCGATTTCTATTGCGATTCGATTTCACAGGGAATTGAAAATCGAAATCGGCGGTTTCTTAAAATATAGAACTAGGAACTGGACCTCAGCTCTTTGAAATCTACAACTGGACCGGCAATCAACAATTCAATTTTTCGATTCCTGACTCTATCCTGAAATCATGCCCGATCCTATCATCACTCTCCATCTTAATCTTCAATCCCCGCTCTTCGAATTGTTCCAGACTCCCCAGCCTTCGCCGAGTGCAGTGCGTGGACAACTCGTGGCCTCTCAGTTCCCGCGTGGGAACCACCAACTTCGTTCGTGGCTTCTCTCACCTCCTCTATTTAAACTCAGGTTCCTTCTTTACTTTCCCTGCAATCATCCTCTCCCCCCATCTTCATATTCAATACCTTGCTCTTCAATCTTCAACCGCACCCCAAATGGATCCGAGCGACTTGAACCCCTCTGGCTCCCGCGGCCACCATAGCTCCGACTCCAGCGACCTCATGGGCAGCGCCAAGCTCTTGGCGGAGGCCGCCAAGTCGACCTTCAACCAGGAGCCCGACAAGGTCGACCGGGCCAAGGTCGCCGGGGCCGCCTCCGACCTCCTCGACGCCGCCTCCCACTACGGCAAGCTCGAGGAGAAGAGCTACGGCAAGTACGTGGAGAAGGCCGAGGACTACCTCCGCCAGTACGGCTCCACCCACACCTCCTCCGCCGCCGCCGACGCCGACGCCGGCCACCACCCCGCCTCGCAGCACGCGGAAGACCCGGCTGCCGCCGCGCCGGCGCCCCACCACTCGTCGGCTAATTCCGGGGGGGAGGAGCAGTCCGGGAGCGGGGATTATCTGAAGATGGCCCAGGGGCTCCTCAACTCCGGCGGCGAGGACCGTTCCGGGAGTGGTGGGGGATACGGGGAGTACGTGAAAATGGCGCAAGGATTTCTCAAGAAGTAGCGATCGTCGCTAGTGATAAATTACAGAGTTATCCCATGAATAATCTTCAGTTACTTTGCGATGTGTTTGGCTTCCCTGTTTCATGTTGTTCGTCCTGGTTTCGACTTTACGGTCGAGTTGTGATCTGTTGTGAATTACACGTCAGTGAATTTCCGATCATTCGAGTCCTCCCTGCGGTTCCCGCTCGATTTCGTTGTCTTGTTACGTTGAAAGCGATTCATCGACGATGAGAATCGACCTCCCGGCTCGGATCTGGGGGAAAAAAGCGACGGACTCGACTTGTTGAATTGGTCAAATCTGAGTGAAAAAGTCGGAGATAAGGAGGAAAAAGAAAAATCAAAAGCAAAAATTTCCAGAAAGGGATGAATCGTGGCCGGACGGTGGCCTCACGGATCCAGTGGCCACCAGCGAGAGCCACGTGTCGGCGGTTGCATTGATGTCCCGGATTTTGCAACAAACTTCGCTGACGTAGACCTCGCGATTCGTAGTTGTACCCGATAATGCCGTGTTTGTTTGGGAAGTGAGGGCAATTTAGGGAAACAACTTTTTTTCTTTTGCTAGAAAAATTACATCCGTATTAAGTGGGCCTATGGGTAAAAAAAAAATTAAAAAAAAGCTTACAAATTGTAATTATCAGAAGAATGGAATGGCAATATGGTTAAAATGTATGCTAACTTGTCAATTCCCCAAAACAAATGCTACTCCGAATCATCACCTACATTTCCCCCAATGCTTGCAATTTTGGTATGCTTTAGATGACATTAGACCTAGGAAACCGCAAAAAATATACTCCATAAAGGCAGAAGGAAATGATTATCCCCGTTGTTTGAAACGATGGGGAGCTCGATTTCTACGTATCATATTCGGAATAACCTTGTAGGATGCAAGACAATTTAGATCTTGTTTCCGATATATTATTTTGTCGAAAAGAATACACGTTGCCTTTTTTAATCATTGGGGGACCCAAGAGGGGATTGGTGGTGGTTGTGTACGTCCTTAAGTTTTGATTTCTCGATTTGCCTTCGCTTATAAAACTTGTATTTCGTAACACTTTTTTCCTTTACAATTTATCTTGTTGCGCTCGTGGCCCTTATAATTTCATGTTGCCTCATGAATTTTATCAAAATTCTCGTTCAAGCATTCTCTTGTCAAAATTGAGAATAATTATATATACAACCAAACAAAAAAAAAAGGGGGGAAAGGAAGAGGATGAAGACCAATGAAAATTACATTAATTTCGAGCAATTCTCGTGGCCTCATTTTTTTTCTTGTGGATCAACCATTTTAGCCTCCGTTGGATTAATTATGTGTAAGGTCGAGGATGTGAAATGAATTTAAGTGTCACGACTATGGAAGTACGAGGGACAAAAGAGATGCAAACCCACTCATCAGGTGGTCGCGTGGTAAGGAGTAGACTCCTGAGACCCCGTTGAGTAGTACTCGCGGTCCTGGGATCGAAACTTACTCGTCCACATTCACTGGTGTCTTACCCGGAGTACCGTGGTGGTGAGGTTCTGCGATGCCTCCCCGGGGATTAGTCGGTCGCCGTCGGTTTGAGCGTCAGCTCGCCGGCACGGCTGGACACCCCGGTTATCAAAAAAAAAAAAAAAGAGATGCAAATAAAAGAAAAACAGATGCTAGGAGTTAAATTGATAGTGGAGACAAACTTTGAGGGCCGCAAATGAAATTTCGGCTTTCCTCACGGACCACTTCTCTGCCCCGAAAGAAAGGGCAAAAAAAAGGGTGCTGCGTGCGTGTGGGCTTGGGCGACGTCGTCTTCTCTTTTGGAAGTATTTCCTGCCAAATTCTCCGGGTAGATTGGAGGGACGGAGAGAGGGCGAGAGAAGAGAGGGCCGTCTTTGATCTCGTCTTTCGATCTCTGCTCCGATCCCTTTCTCCTTCGTCTGCAAATTGCCGCAATCTTCTGTCTCTCTCCAGTTCGAGGTAATTTTCGCGTTTCGATTCGTGGGCTTCTTCAATTTTTTTTTTCCCCTGATGACCTCCATCTCATCTTCCGAGAGTCCACGAATCGGTTGCTTAGTTTGCTTAGCTTAGGCTTTGTTTGACTCGAATTCAAATCATTTTCATGCCCGTGAGGATCATACGTCGGTTTTCTGTGGGTTGAATTCGGTGGATTTCGTCGCGTGTTTGTTGCGATTGTGCTGGTACTTTTTGATGCATTAAAACCACTGCGGAATCATTGCCATGTTGTTTCTCATAACTGCGAGCGCGTTTTTGAGCTGCCTTTTCTGGTGAAGTGTTCTTCTCCCGTTTTTTTTTTTTTAGCGACGTAGGAATGAAGGCGATGGAATTTCGTGATTTCATCTAGCTTTATTGGTCTGTTTATTCAAGGTTGGTATCTCTTGATGATTTTGTAAACGTACTGTGGACGCGCATGTTTCGAAACTTAATCACTGGATGCAGTTCTTCTGTTAACGAGGATAAGAAGTCCGGTAGAATTAGAGAGATAAGGGTGGTTTGAGAATGCGGTTTGCAGTTAATTTGGCGGATGACTCTCGAACATCAGTGTGGCTTTAAGAGGTTTCCACCACCAAATAGGAATTTCATGCTTACCCTTCTTTTTCCCCAAGGAAATTAATGGCAGCTTATTGAATGGGACAAACGTGGAGCAGGGTAATTTTTCTTGATGGCATTGCAGTTGTTCTAGAGAATAATGAAGGCTAAGCTGTTATCGTCTTGGAGCATACTCGAATATTCCCCATTACTTCTTTTGCATTTTTGTGTGAAAACTGTAGTCATCAACAATAAAATATTATGAGTATTATGTATAAGGTTAATTGTTTTCCTTGTGTTTAATTCAGGTCGGGTTTGGATAAACAAAGCTGTTGCCTTGCCAGTGAGTCAGAGAAGGGAACTAAAACATTCTGCTCAAGAATTTTTTTTTCCGGAGTTTTTTGGGTTAGATGGCATGCAATTCTCGATTGTAGCCTTTATGACCTTCGTCCTTGAGCAAATTGTTTGATTGTTTCGATGTGGAAATTTACATCGAATGTGATTTCCAGCATCGGATTGAAAAAAAGCTCCAGTGAGCCAAGTCGAATATGTCAGGAGTGCTCAGATGACGAGGTTGCTTCAAATGTAAGCAGGGATGAAGGCTTGGAATGCCCAATATGCTTCGAGTCATTCAATATTGTTGAGAATGTACCGTACGTCCTATTGTGTGGCCATACGCTCTGCAAGAATTGTGTCCTTGGCCTTCAATCAGCTCTTTTGAATTTCCCGGGACAACAGATTAAGATCCCCTTTCTTATTTCCTGCCCATGGTGCCACTTATTGTCATTAAGGTTGATTCATAGGGGGAACCTAAAGTTCCCTCGCAAGAACTTCTTCCTTCTTTGGATGGTCGAGAGCTTGAATGGGGACCGGACGAAGTTTCCTTCCATTTGTTCTTTTGAAAATCAACCAGTGAGCTCTCCAAGGCGCAATCTAGCTCTTGCAAATCGAGCTGGCAGTGGTAGCCTTAGAAGGCAGCCAAGTTCTCGATATTCCGGGCAATTGTCCCAGATGGAAAATGTCGGTCACAGTCCCAATGGGCAGCAGCATTCCCCTTTCCCTAAATCTCTGGATATATTCATTGACATAATGTCTAAGTTCCCATTGGTGGTCGTGTTTCTCCTGATTCTGTTTTTTGTGCTGCCTGGTTGTGCTATCATCTTGCTCCTGTATCTTCTGCTCACTATTCTTTTTGCGATACCCTCATTTCTGGTATTGTACTTTGCATATCCTGTTTTGGGATGGCTGGTGAAGGAGATAACTTCGTGAAATTTAGTATTTCAATGGTGAAGCCTGGGATCCTCGATGCCTCTGCTGTCTGCCCGAGAGGTGATGTAGTTGGCTGTCTTCTCTACTGTCACCATGCGAATTGATTCAGCTCGACACATCACCTATTTGATTAGCTTTTTATAGAGGGGAAGTTTGAGATGTTTCTCGGATATGTATCTATTGCATTTGTGAACGCGTTGAAGAGGTTTGTCATTTATTTCAATGGCATTGATTGCATTAACCAGCTGGTGGTACAATCTAATTCTATTCTATGTTGATGCATTGGAGGTGCAGTAAGAGTATCTGAAAGACCCTTCACTTTCTTGGCAGCGGCCATGGTGTAGATATAGATAGGGACAGTACTTGTATGGATGTTTTATTGCATCTTTTCTGCATATTAAGCTAGCTATTCTGCAATTTTTCGTTCTACTATTGCTGGCTCTTCATTCGGAGCTAATGTGTGCGGCGAAATAGTAATGTGTGCTGCTGTTTACATTCCTTTTTTGCTTCTTTCCCCCCCCCCCCCCCCCCCCCCCCCTCTTTAATGATAGTCTTGGGTGATAAAATTTATCGTGTCGGCCAGAAACCTTAACGGTGAATGATAAGAAGCGGCCATGTATCATCTTGCAAACGCAGAACTGTACAGAGTTGTTCTCGCGATCATGCCGAGAAACAGACAGGAAGCAATATGTCTTTACATCCTCTGTGTCGAGTATTTTGGGAGAGCCAGCCAGGGCCGACGATTTCAGAAGCAGAAACACGTGGGCGGAGGTTTCCCAGTGGTTCTGATTTTATTTGCTTTATCTCTGGCCTTCCACTCTTCCTTCCTTTGCCTTTCCTCTGCCTGTTCTCTTGCGCTGGCCGCAATCTGTCCAATCCGCTCCATCTCGGCCCGGAATGTTTGCAATGCTTTGGATCTTTTTCTCTCCAGTTCACCCTGCAGCCACTTACGAAGATTATAGAAAGAGTAAAACAACGCCTTAAATTGATACCTAACCGCGAGCTGTTAGATTCAACCGGACCTCTGTCACATCCAATTTGCGTCTGGCCTTTTTCTTCTTCTTGATCTCCCACGAGACTATAGTTGCGTTCAGGTTGTCGCACCTGGGGAAAAGAGAGTGTGTTAAGGGAAATTGGTTGCAACTGTTTGATTGGGGATGCTTCGTCCGAGGGGCAATTCTTTTGAAGAAAATACTCAATCAAGTAACAAAAGCTGACCTTTCCTTGATCCTAGACAACTCCTGTCTGATCCAGGCATCTGCTTTCGATTCGCCTCCAGGAATTGCCGGACTTTGCCTAGTTTCGAGTTCGGGCGGCGGCGGCGGCGGAGCTACGGGTGTGATGGTGGGAAGTGGTTCCGGCATTGGAGGCGACGAGATCTCGGGTTTCATACTGGCGGCCTTCTTGGACCGTTTATCGGCTGATGATGAGGCCTTCTTGATGGAAGGGGATGGTTTTGGCGGTGTGGGCGCTCCTTCTTTGGCGTCCTCGCTGCTTTCCAAGAGCTTCTCGGCAAAAGTTGAACGTTTTCGCACGGTTCGGGCGGGGCTGGTTATCGGTATTTTTATATCTGGTCTCTCTAGCGATTCTTCACCTGTCAATTTAAGAATTCTTTTGTTCCCATCAGGTGACACCACATACAATCACTTATAAGTGCGCTTTCCCTCTAGTTAGTGCGCAAGATCGTCCCAGATGCTGTACCTGTTCCTAGTTGCGTCGATCCCTTTTGCCTTTTGGACTTGGCCTTGGTTAAGGTGCTCTCGGGGCCCGCACCTGTTGGGCTGCGGTCGGGTGTAACAGAATCTTCGTCGAGCCTGGTGACTGCAATGGCCGCGGCAGCCGCGGCAGCCACGGCAGCAGCTAGTTCGTCTTCGCCGCCACCGCTCCGGCTTGTTTGTCTGGTGAATTGTCTCTGCAACCAACTTTGGCTTCTCTTGTCTGCAAAGACATTGATGTCGGCGAGTCGCCATGTTTACGCTTTGACAGTGACATTGAAAGCGGATTTTACCAGAGAGAATATCGTAGACATGAACATGATTTAATGACTTTTCTCTGTAAATGAAAGAACTTGTGCTTTTAGCAACAGGGTATTTGCTAACTCAATTCTTAAATCGAAATAGTTTGGCATTCCAATGACAGCGCTTACCGAACGAACAACGTAGTAACGAATTGCACATATAGATAATGATAACACACGAAGAGTTAATGGTATTTCATAACTAATTGATTGAGTAGCGGCTCATAGACCACCTAAAAAAGAATATTTATTATTTGATCCATATCTTGACATAACAAGTCCAATGGGAGCAATACTGGAAATGGCAATCCCTAAAAGAACACCGATGTTGAGATCAGATAAAACGGGGTTAAACCGAGTTTGAATTACCTCCTTTGAAAGATTGAGTCTTTTGGGTTGGTATCTTTCTGTCCCTAATATTGCTGGTTCCTTCTGCCCTTTCTTGTCCTAAGCCAGAGAATTTCAACCTAGCATAGAATAGCTACAATCTTATTAGCGTGTGACCCATGACGAAATAATTAGATTTTCTAAGGCCCGTCCGGCATCCAAAGATAAATCATAGTCTGCGATATGTACTGATCATCAAGAGAGAGAGGAAGAGCGAAAAGTACAAGAGATTGAGGCTACCTCGTTTGCTTAAGCAACTGCTCCATTGTGTCAGCGATGCGAATTGAGCAAGAATTTGGAATTCATGGAGGGTGTTATTTGAAGCACAACCCCATGAGAAATTTAAGGTATTTTTTTAACTTTGATAATGCCTTTGATAGGTAGGAGTGCTGCAAGCAAAGTTCAATATGCTTTGCATGCAAAGCCTGGTTCGGATCTTTTCTGCAGTCGACATAAGAGGTCAAGCAAAGTATTCTTTCCCTGCATGCCTCTGCCACTTTTTTGACTTACTTTCTGCTCAAGGAAGAGGATGCTTTCTCTAACATTTGTGCCTCGTGCACTCTCTGGCAAAACGAAGCGCCCCTAAAGCCCTGAAGCCATCCAAGATTTTGGTAGTTCTTAGCTTTAAGAGAAAGGTAAGCCTCTTCAGTATGTTACAGAAGCTTATGATGGAATAATAATGAAACTCTTTTTAGGTTTGTCTAAAAGTGATGACTCGTTAATGCAGTGAACTCTTTTCGAGTTTGGCTTGGATAACTAGTCTCAAAGTTGAAAAGAACAGAAAAGTTACAGAAAAAAGGGACCTCCATTTGGGCATTGTACTAAGTTAAACCGAGTATTTCGCCTGAATTATTTATTTCCGAACACGGGAAGATTTGCAAGTTTGTAAGATATACTTGCATCAGGGTGATAGTGAAAGTTTGCAGACACCAAATTAGTAAAAACTACTGTCGCCGTTTGAAAATTCACCATTTTCCGTCACAGAATTGTAGGAACCTTTTAATCAGAAGCCGGACACATTCAAGTCCTTACTGCACTGATATTGGCGTATATAATACCACATCGTGGATTCAAACCATAGGCATGTATATGGGCGTCATGAAAACGTCGAAGCAAATTCAACTTGCGGATTAAGATCCATGATATTTCCTAACCTAAAGAAGGGCAAAACACAAAAGTGTGAATCTCCTAAACCTAACAACTTAAGCTTAATTACATGCAGCAGCGTTGAAGCCTTGCAGCCATGCAAAGACGATCGAATCGGCCACCACGTGGATAGGTTGCGATGCATCCACAGAGGTTGGATTAAGTTCGGGAATGTCGGATGAGGCGGTGAGCTTCAGCGGGGTCCCATTGAGAAGCAACACATCACTTCGAATATTGCCGTCTTTCGGCGTCAAGTGATACTCCTCTCTTTGGGCATGACCACCTGAAGATACCTTCTTCTGGTGACTCGGACTCGAGTTCGGATCATCGACTATGGACACATCAAAGGAGGTCAAGTTCGACATGTTGATCAGAGCCACAGTCACCCCAGGCTGCAAATACAGAATTCATGATGCAGAAATTATAAACAAACACATCTGCAATAATGTGACAGTACAGAATGTTCCTCTACAATTTGCACTAGATAATAGTAGTATGATACTATAAGCTGTGACGAAGAATTCAATACCGTGTTCCTTGAACAATGAGCATATGCGCGCAAGTACGGAGAGCCGTTGTGAGTGATCGAAAGGACCTCCTTTCCCATGAGGCGATGCCACAGAAGCGCTCTGTCGAGGGAGAAAAAACAGAAGAAAAGGAGGATAAATTTGTGGAGTGAGTATAACTTTCCTAGAGATCTTCTGTCTTCGATCGCTAACTAATTGAAATAAAGTTTTGTAAGAGGCCGACCCGTAAAAATCTGGGTTGGGAATGAACGTTGTGGTGTTGAGAAGAGCATAGTTCCCTCCAATCAAGGCTTGTCTGCAGAATACCTTGTGGTTGAATTTAGATGTCATCCCTAGTTGGTCCAAGTACCTAAATTTTCACATATCCTTCGAGTTCATATCCTCCATTTCTTTGTATGCTTGAATGCATGAAAATGAAAATCAACTTTGGAAGCATTAATTCATGCCAGAAGCCCTTATGATGACAGGGTTCATACCAGAAGCCATTGGCGAAGGCATTCGATACATCTTTGCCTCCGCTGTTGTAAGCCCCTCCGGCTTCCCCAACCCACGGTGCAGTCCAAGGCCCGAATTTCTGGACTGTATCCGAGACGTCTTTATATGTCTTATCAATCTGATCTAGATAAGATGGATCTTGAACCTTGTCGATTAGCGTCGGGTCGACACCTGCACCATTTGATTTGATCAAAAGATACTATCTCGGGTTGGTTCATGTTCGGTACAAGAAGTTGCTATGTTGTTACCTGCACCAAGATTGTATATGTGGTGGGTCACTCCGTCGACAACGCCCGGTCCAGTGGCCTTTAGAAAGGTCTCGAACCATTTCCTATCGTAGAACCCGGCAGGACCCAGAACCTTGGGCCGGGACGCCTGGTCGGGGTACAATTTGGTCAGGAATTTCTTCATCTTAACAATGTCTTCCGCGTACTGTTCGGCCGTCAGTTTCCCAGAGACCCCAGACCCGCACAGCTCATTTCCTAAGAAGGAACATATTAAAGTTCATTAAAGGATCCAACCATGCAAAGCTTCACAGGACCAATATTTACGTGAACATGGACATCAGGGACTCGTGTATGGCCTCTCACCTAGCTCATACGAATCGATCTTGTAACCTTTGTGGTGCGTGTACCGCATCAGATGGCGGGCGTTTCCGTTCTTCCACTTCCCGACGAAAAGGTTGTCGGATTGCTTGGACCTCGTCCTCCCACTGAGGGCGTTCAGGCCAAATGTTACCAGAGCACTGCAATGTCACAGCAGGAGCAAAGTATTACATTCTACTCTTTTCCCATCTGTTAGGACTAGTATTTGTCTGATGGAGGCAATAGAAATAGCAATACCCTGTTTGGTTGAACAAGTGATTGAGCTGGTCCCATCTCTCCGTCCGGAGGCAACCCTCGCTGAATCCGAACATGCCGCCGTCCTCCTTCTTGAACTCAGGGCACTTCTTGCTGTACGAGTGCGTGTGCTCAAACACGACCTGGTCTTGCAACGAGCCTCCGACTCGTATTCTCAGAGGGGTAAACGCTGAAATTCACGAGGACAACGGAAAGACGTTTATTCTACAGTTTGGATGATAACTTGTAGCAAAACTTGGTATCCAAGACACTGAATTGAATTCCATATAAGTTTCTTCACAGACTACAGAACGTTTTCAGCAGTAGCCAAATTCCATGCTGTACATAGTAATTAGATTATATTGACATGAACACGTGAAAAGTGTTATTACACATTACTTGATGTCATATTACTCTCATCCTCATCTGAAAATAGAGGAAAATTAATTGCCTACTTCGCTTGAAATCAACATCGACCCTTCAAAAAATTCTTATGGGGCCGCTTCCTTCTTAACATGCATTGCTTATCGAACTCAAAGAAAACTGTGCACAACTTAGCTCATGAAAAACTGGTACGAATAAACTGATCGAGGATGAAATTTACCTTTAATAGCATTGGTAAGGATCTTGTTATCCAAATCCTGTCACCACCATATGCACAAAAAACAAAACATGCTTACTTTTTCGATTTACGCATTACCAAAAGAGAAAAAAAGATTTAAAAGTAACTCTCGTGAAAAATAAGGATTACCAGATTGAGAATGCCGGCCAATCCCCAAGGGCATTGACCATAGTCACACTTGTCGGAGGGCCACCAGTCCAAGGTCGCGCATACGAAGCTCTCATCTGTCACGGCAATGGCGGCCTCTCCTTTCACCGCCACCTTCACAACTTCTGCTAAAGACGACGAGGAGAAAAACAGCGAGGAGAGGAGAAGAAGAGAAACCAGACCTAGCCCTATCTTGGACTCCATCGTCGACGATAACAAAGCAAGAGACACAGAGCATCACAGCATATATATATACACACATCTACATTATGCTCTCGTAAGATCACAACGACATGTCTGATAAGTATTATCCTACGACAAGTTCTTTAGATACAGTTTGTGTCGCCTTATCTTCTGTTTCATGACTATCGAAATAGATAATCCAAATAAGATCATCGAAATTTAAACAAATTCAAGTTGAAGCAGAGATGTGGTGAAACAAATATTGGGAGAAACGAGGTTGAATGCCACCAGCATGATTGCAAATTCAAACTTATCTTTGAGTTATTGGGATTGTCTCGTTAGAAACATATATCTTTATATTGGGAAGAATCAACAAATTCAATCCAAGTGGACTATCAAATTATCTGTTCACTTCTTATCCGAATAGATTTTCTTGAATGAAATGAGGAAGTAAATGATCAAGTGAAGTCTAAAAGCAGTCGATCCAAAAAAAAAAAAAAAAAACAAAGTCGAAAAGCTTAAAGTAAAATGTATAACCTAGTGATCTTTTGATACTTATAATTTTTCGATTTCCTCGTAAATTTACATTACTGAAGCATGGAGGAAATATGACTACATACGTGCTGTGTTTAAGTGACTTTCTAAATACATGTAGGAAATTATCTAATATGCTCTCATGTACTTTCTTCAAACTTTAAAGCAAGCAGTCATCAAAATCCGAGGCATGAAAATCTATATGTTGAAGCTTGTTGGCTGAAAGGGGTAATTAGATGACAAATTTGTGTGTGCCACACTGCAATTTCGAATTGAAGTGTCATGCTGCGAAGAGAGGCTAGAAATTTCACCTAGCGGTGGTTGTATTAAGGGAACCCGAAGTAAACCAAAAAAAGATTAGTATTAAGGATTGACCGTAAATTTGTTTCGAAACCAAAAGAGATCTGTATTAAGGATCGACTATGATTTCGTTGCGATAAATTCTGTTTATATTCATCATCTCAAAATTTATGTCAAAATAGATTAAAAATTTGTTTCCGGAATCAGTTTTTCAAAAGGCGTTTGGATATGTTTTGATACCAAACGCATGGGAACTCGGACAAAGCCAAAAAAGATTAGTATTAAAAAAGGACTATAAAGTCATTTCGAAATCAAAGGAGATCCATATGAAGGATAGGCAATAAATTCATTACGATAAGTACTGTTTACGTTCGTCATCTCAAATTTATGTCAAAATATATTAAAATTTTGTTTTCGGAATCAGTTTTTCAAAACACATTTGGATTCGTTTTGATACCAAAGGCATGGGAAGTCGAGCGAAGCCAAAAAAGATTAGTATTAAAAACGGATTATAAAATCATTTTGAAATTAAAAGAGATTTGTATTAAGTGCTAGCTATAAATTCGTTACAATAATTTTTATTTATTATTCATCATCTCAAGTTTATGTCAAAATAGATAAAAAAACGGATTTGGATTCGTTTTGATACCAAACCCATAAAACCCTTTTTCTTGCCAGAGCCGGAGCGGATCTGGGAACTCTTCCCCGAGGGAAATAGAAAGGGAAAATAAATAGAACCTTGCTTTCATTGAGAGTCGAACTCAAGACCTCCCGCTTACTAAACGGGTGCTCTAACCAACTGAGCTATGAAAGCTGGGATGTTCTTTCCTCTTTACCAATAAAGTAATATTAAATAAATAAAAATTCCACCCACTTCCATATGAAGACGCCATTGCCGTGGTATGGTACCGCAAACTCCAGGTAGCGAATCACTGGGGTTTGCCCCAGTTATCACTCCTCACCTAAGAAGGGGGAGGTGAGACGTTCAAATCTCCACTTTTGGGGGGAGTTGGGTAAGGACGTATGAAGAGAGAACATAGTTTCACAACCCGAGCATATATATATAGCACGTAAAAAAAAAAATTTCCAGGTGGAGGCGCTTCTTTTTTGAAGAAAAATTTCATCATAAAGTTAAAATGCTTTATTTTTTTTTTCAAGTTATAGATTCATTTTCTTACATTTAAGTAATTTTTTTTTTAATCATAAATGGCTTTTCATTGACCCATCATTTTCATATTTTCAGCAAGCCAAAAAGCCCAAAGAAAAAAAGGTATTTACCAGGTAACTAGGTCCTCATATCCTCCCTACGATTTTTGGGATTTACTTTGCTCCGAATCCCACATATTGTATTCATGAACTTTCTCCTGTTAAATGAATATGTTTTTTCTGAACAAAAAAAAAAATTCGCATGAAAACCCAGAAAATTGATTCACGGAAATCCAGAAACCATGTGCGCGTACACTGCACACGAATCAGTACCTACGCATAGAATTTACCTATCGGTAGGCGCTTTTCTGATAAAGCTAAAATTAGTGGAACTTTCTTGTTTCGTTTTGCAGTTTTTCAACTTTTCCAAATTCACACACTCAAAAAATAGCGTGCCGCTTCTTTCCTAATCTAATCTATTCGCGCGAAAGCCCGCAATAGAATGTCGCCATGAGACCAGAATAATGTTTGCTGTCTTACCACACGAGATGCGCCTGTTTCATAGTGGAACCACAGCACATCGCCACAGTATATATGCTGAGTTGAGACAGACAACCACCATATCACCAGTTCGATGTCAAATACATTCGGTGATATGCCCAAATGTCATAAGAACTTGTAGGATACGGTGAGTGCATGACCAGATCGGCTCGCACTGCAGTAAACTACAGATTAAACAAAGCTCCCTCAATCTTATTCAACAAAAGTGATGAGAAGTTGAGACCGAACTTAGTTAACCACTTGGGAGCAGTATTGTCGACAAGTTCTTTCCCCAGTAGCTGGAAGCACAGTGACTCGATCATTTCGAATGATGATAGTGGATTGGACTAATAAAATAAGTTCCCACCTCAAAAGAAACTGAGAATAGAAGATGGTGATGATGAATGGAGTCACTTGAGCTATATGAACAAAATCAATAACCCCCTATTGCACAAAAATATTGCGTAACAAACATTACCATTTGGCTTGCATCAACTAATTATACTAGCTTCCCCAGGTATTGACATGATCCTATGTAATCAAAAGCTCGTTGTTCTCTTAAACTAAAACAGAAATTCCGAGTCAGAAAGTTCAAGAACTCGGTGAACTCCGATTGGCTTTACACCTGGTCGGAATGAGTTTCCTTCGATGTACCTGCACAATGTGCAGATAATCATAAATTACAGCTAGGAGTCGCAAGATAGGAGGACACAAAGCAAATGAGAGATTCCTATCAGGTGCCGAAAAGGACTCACATTTCTTTCAAGAATGGGTGTTTGTAGAAAGCATCAGGAATCCTTCCGGAAAACTGATTGTGATCCAAATATCTGAGATCAACAAAGAAAATTCAACATGAATAAGTTGCGAACAAAACAAAAAAACATGTCATTATTTTAGTTAGCTTATGTTGATATGGCAACCATGCTAGCGTGTGGATATCAACATCAACATCAACATCAACATCAACATCACCTTTATCCCAAACCAGTTGGGGTCGGCGGTCGATGAACCCAAAGTGAAAAGTTTAAAATATACTAAAATAAAAGTAAAAATATAAAAATAAAAATAAAGTAACAATAAAAATATAAAATTTAAGAAATAAAAATAAGAATAAAAAATAAAAAGTAAAAATATGGCTATCCAAAAATAAATAAATAAATAAATAAACAAACATATAAATAAATAGAAAGTACTAAACATGGCACTCTGGGACATAGGAAATCCCCCCTTCTACAATGCGGATAGCTTTCCTCCACTCCGTCCTAAGGCAGACCATGCTAGCGTGTGATATAATTAGAATTAAAAAATCTTACATACCGAAAACAACTTGAATGGTGTATATAGAAGCGGACCAAGAAGTCAACCTCAGAAAGAGGAAATGTTCACTGGCTCCAAACCATTGTTAATTCGAGTATTCATTAAGCATCCTACGTGGTAATGCGATTGACCATACACGAGATTTATGCTCTACTTTTCCTTATTTCGCATATTGCGTAATTTTGATTGTCTTTCTTTTACTCGCTGTTCTTTTATATCTCTGATACACCAAAACAGTTTCTCTTCACAAAGAAAGTTCTATTACCTACATGATACAGCGATTGTATACACCATTCAATGTGTTTAACTACATTGTTTTACAGTAATACTACTAATATTGCCAAATAAATCAATTTTGTTGTCCATAAAAGGCATATCCACATATAAAACTGCCTAGTCGTGATTATAAACCTTTTTTAAGTTAATCCTCCAGGCAATCCAACGTGTTATAAGTACATAAAAGGCAACTTACAAGAATGTTAGTTGAGGAATACGAGCAATTTCGGCAGGTATAATTCCTGACATTTTGTTGTAGGATAAATACCTGCAACCGAGAGAGCAATCAATGCCATGACAGACTTAGGGTAAGAGAAGTAAATCCAAAACAGCACATTATGGACTGAAAGGTATCTTAGATATTTACGCATTTAAAAAGAAAAGAACAATGATGAGAGCAGGCAAATGATACTTACAAAATCTCCAAGTTGGTGACATTAGCAAGCTGTGCTGGAATACCTCCAGTAAAATAGTTGTTATTCAGATAACTGCCATATTCAGAATTTCAGATGGAATGAGTTTGTTAAAAGCAAACTCATACTGAGGCTCCAGAGCTAATAACTACAAACTTGCCAGCAACTGTACTTACAAGTTCCTCAAGGCCGGAAAGCAGCCTTCATTTCGTGTCAGTTCCCTCAAAGTACCTACCAAATGATTGTTACCAATATCCCTGTGGAAGCACAACATAGCCATGGGATTAATAACAAGTAAGAATAAGATAAGTCCCTATTAAAAGATTTCCCCATGAATAGAAAAGTTTACAGGTGACGCAGATTTGGCAAGTTGCACAATCCTGGCGGAATTCGTCCCGTCAAACGGTTCTCTTGCAGATAGAGATATCGAAGTTCAGGAAGATTAGCAAGTTCCACAGGAATTTCCCCCTTAAAGCTATTGAAGCTAAGATATCTGCAGAAACTTCAGCTAGTCAGGCGCATGGGAAGGTAAGAAGTAGCACAAAGTGAAGTTCCCTTGTTAAAACAATCCGCCATCACCTTCCAGAGTATAACGTACCATTATAATCATAGTCACAGAGGAGAAATAACTTACAAATGTGTCAGACTCTTCAGTTCACCAATCTCTGGAGGAATCACATCTTGCAGCTTATTCCATCGTAAGTTACTGGCATCATAACAGAGATTCAGCAGTGAAATGACTTAAAGGCACAGAAACAATACACAATGACCAGTGCATAAAAAAAAAAAATTCCCAAGGAAGGGTGTTTCCTCAGAACATTATCATATGGCAGTCATATGGCCTTAAAACCTCAACAGGTAGTCCAGCGATGGTCACTGGAAATGATGTTCCACTGTATTCAGTCAAACAGCGTCACAAAATTTGCCGCAGCATTGATGCAAAGCAAATGTGAGGAATTATTCATCCATAAGCCAACAATCTTACAGTGTTTTGAGACGCTTCAACCGTCCAATCTGAGGAGGAATAGGCCCTGTCAATTTGTTGTTATGGAGATCCCTGCCAGTGGAGACTGACATCAATTGATAATACGATAATATAACCCAATTATTCTGTGCAATTATGACACAGAAAAAAGCACTTAACACTCAGCCTTTTCAGAAAAAAAAAATTCAGTCTCCTCGTATTTTGTCTAAGATATAGTAATTTATAAGTGGAACTGCGGAACAACAAATGTATGCACTTGTGCAATTTTAACAGGAAATAGAGTGATCGTAATTTCAGCACTTTAGTATCTTGAATCATGGTAAAAATTCACATGTCACACAGTTAGTGAGCTAGACTCATGACAGAAAGAAGCATCAATGACGCACAGAGACTTACAGCCTTGTCAGATCCAGCAAATTGGTAACAGCTGTTGGAAAAGGCCCTACTATCGAGACTGCATAAACCTCCCTGCCGGAAAAACCAGTCAAGTCCAACATATAGACATGAATCAAACCAATCTATCTGATTACGCAAATGGCGAAGCGTATAATTGAAAGCATCAACAGGGCCTACTAACGGCCAATTCACATGAAATCCCAAATTGAGAAGCGGACATGGACACAGAGAAGAGAAGAATCGTAAGCTTACAATTCGGTCACAACCCTATAATCTCCCTGAGAGGAGCACGTCACGCCAGACCAAGGCGGCAGATCACCGTCGCCGCACGGATCATCCCCGACCCACGAGTACACCACCCTCCACCCAAGTGACGCCTTAATTTCATTCAATGCCTTCACTGCAACCACATTTCAAGCGAAGCACCGCGTTAAATCGTGCTCGAACCATAGGGGGGGGGGGGGAATCCATGACTCCTAAATTCACCAAGCAGGAACGGCTCTCGGCTCTACTTGAAAACAACCCAAAATTTAGCTTCCCCCAAACTAAGCTCAACTAGAGAGATGAAGCTCAGGCCAAATCTAAGCACCGGCAAGAAGATAACAGGGAACAAAGCGAGAATTCGAAGCGGAGATCGCGCTGAATCGATCGCAATCGGTTTACCGTCGCGCTTGAGGGTTTTGGAGAGAGCGAGTGCGGAGAACAACAACGGCGACACGAGGATCGCGAGAATCGCCAGCGGGAAGCGCGCCATTAGAAGGGCGCTCGGATCTGTGGAGTTGAGGGATTGACGCCGACAGTAGATTGACCTTCTTCTTCCTCTTCTTCTACTTCTTCTTCTTCTTCGTCTTGGGCGAAGTGGAATATGAGATTCTCAGTCCGCAGTGGAGATTGTCAGATCTGAAAAGCCAAAGGGACCATCACCGACGGGCGGGTTCAATATCCCCACGCGGAAACGCCCTCCAGGATCTTTCAATTTTTATTTATTTTTTACCGTGACGAATAATAATAATAATAATAATAATAATAATAGAGGGTTTCTTTTAACAAGGGACTATTGCACATATGGATCGACCAGCAAAATTTTACGGCCTTTCGTTTACCGCAGCACTCGATCAAAATTTGGGGCAACCAAAATCAGACCAGTTCAGCCGGTGACGGTCCCATGCTCCTTCGCACAAGTATCGTTTCTGTTCCCCGGGGGTTAAAATTTGGGAACTGGTCTTGAACGGATTCGATTCCTAGCTCAAGACCGGTCATTCGAGTAGGCCTATTTTCGACCCGATAATTAAAAAAAAAATGTTTCTGTGAGCAAAAACAATTGACATATCTGGGAGATGGTAATACACCCTTAGGCGAAATAGATTTTAGACCCAACCACTTCTGGAAACCGAACAAATTCTCGACATTTGTGTTCGTCAAGGTGGAATGAATGTAACTAGTGAAATTGAAGCCATTATATATCTCGCCGTTAAAACTTTACTTTTTTAGGATCTGAATATTTCACAAACAATAACTTTTAGAAACAAAATTTTTTATTTGGATCTTCGGCGATTGGTTAACAAAAAATAAATAAATAAGTTAAGGAAAATATTTTCGCCAATAAAAAAGATACTTTCAAAAGTGAGGAAAATAATTTTTATTTTTTTAAAGAGAGAAAATCATTTTCCTTTCTTTGTCCTCCCTCGACTTCTTCACCTCGCTTTTCCTTTTTTAAAGTATTTTAATTTTTTATATTTTAAATATTTTTTCTGTTATTTCATTTATTTTATTTCTTCCTGGCCGGCGACTAGCCGTAGGCTAGACGGTGGCAAGCTCGACCTTGCTTTGTGGCTAGCAGCTCATAGAAAAAGAAAGAAAATACAAAATAAAATATCAAAAATAACAAAAGTAAAAAATTTTGGATTTTTTTAAATTACAAAAATCATCCATGTTAACACCAGCATAAGCCACATAGGATTGTGAGGCACGCGTCATCAATTTTCGACTAAATGACGAAAAATATTTTTCAGTTCATTTCAAGGTCTCAATCAAATATCGAAAAATATTGTCATTTTCATAGAAAATGACTTTTCAGAAAAAAAAAAATTCAAAAATCTTGCTTCGTTCGTGAAATAGACAAAGTCTTAATGTCTGACATTTTTTTTTTATTTTTTGGAATTTGCTTGCACAATAGCACAGTTACTCTCTATGAACCACGTTGCTACCGGAACCTTACATTTCATTTTGTTTATGATGGCAAACGGATACTAATTTGCCGTAGAAAATCATTGCTTTTGCATGGGTGCGATGTAAGAAATAAATCCAATGACTCTTTTTTTTAAAAAAAAAAAATTTCTGGTACAGTTAACTCAGGGTCCGTTTGGTAATACTCCAAATTCTAATTCTTATTTTTTTTTCCCAAAAACAAAAACAAAAGATATCTTTTTTCTGTTCCCCAGAAACAAAAAACAAGAAGTAGCCGTGAGTCCATCGACTCGCCTCCTCTATCGACGATCGTCACTGTAGCTTGCCGATCCTTGCCGCTTCCATTGACATTTTTATAAGTACATAAAAAAAATTAAAAATATAAATTTTTAGAGTCGTACCAAACACATTTCTGTTCTTTTTATTTGTGCAGTTTCCAAATTCATTCTTGTGCTCGGAAATTATTCTCCAGAGCAAAATTAAAAAAAGAAATATTTCAAATCAAAAGTTGTTTCGGGGGGACAAAAACGTTGCCAAACGTACCCTCATCATTTTCCAAATATCATGCTATTTTAATTCTCTTTTTGTGGGGTCGTCAGTTCGAATTGCTTTCGCTGGTATATTAAATTCTCTCTGAATCATCCTGCCGCAGATATTAAAGTCATTAAATTTGGGTTCCACATGCTTTTTGTCGCTTTTACTGGTTTGTCTGAGAAGTAAAACTATGTTTTCGATTAAAGTTATGCTTAGGAGATGTTGAGAAATGGCCCGACAAGGGCTTGTTTCCACGTTGTCTCTAGAAAAAAGAGTTTCATCTTGATAGCACGACAAGCAATTAACATGAAGAATATAGTCATTTTACTTTTGCTTAACTTAAATTTTGCGACATATGCCCAATGATTGTTTTTTCAATCACGTATACTTGGATATATACATATACGCGCGCGCGAGCGCAAAATTCACACTCATGATTTGTTGAAATTTGGACAATATTTTTAAGCCTTGATGAGGAATGTAAAAACATGCTTTTTACTTAAACTCGGGCCTAAACAAATGGGTCCAAAGTGTTGTATGCATTCTCAACCTCTAATTGCGTGGCCTAAAAAAGGAAACAAAGATTTAATTTGATTTTCAATGTGTTCATGAAAAAGAAAAAAATTGACGATCACCTCTATTTTTTTCGTGTATAAATACTTGAAAATTAGAGGTGAGTGATTCTATATTATTTCCATGTTCTAGGTAGAACATGGAACCTGCCCATGAAAACTAATTCTCCGTTTTTTGGAATCCGAAACCTACTAAGCATATCTTAGAACCTAAAACCTATATTGCCACAAAATTTAGAGTCTATCCAGGTTTCACTTGTATTTTTTATTAAATAATCGCAATGAATTATCGCCTCTAATGACCATCATTTGCTGTTATAATTTACTGACCATAATCAATGAATATGAAACATTAATAATATGAAAGTCTCCGTCATAGAAGCCACCAAGAAATGAAAGCTCAAACTAATGGTTATAAATTATACATTGATCATTGGATGCCATATAATATTGTAGGATCGCACGACGATATAAAACAAGAAAAACATAAAGACTTGTTTTAGGTTCTATGTTACCCATCGAAATCGGTTTTCTAATTTTTGAAACTTGTAACTTACCATGTTCCCACCAATTCTCGGTTCTACCTTGAATTTATGCTCACTCCTATTCAAAATAACTCATTTGTACACCATTTGTTGCTTTCCCCACACTATATCATTTCCGAGAGAATGAGCCATCATCATAGCATGGTTGTCGACGGCTATGTAGCACGGACACCGACACCGACACCGACACGCGACACGACATGACACGGCGACACGGCATTTCTCAAAAATAGAAAATTTCGACACGTCGAGGACACATTGTATTAAATATATTTTTAAATATAAAAATAATAAATAAAGCCAAAACATGTGTCATATACATTAATTTGAATCGAAGATGGCAAGTTTCTATTTATGTGAAGTTTGATAAACTCAAGAGCTTTTTTTTGTCGAAAAGGTCATTTGATTTGTATTATAAAGTCAAAAAGAATATCATATGTGCTTCTAAGTATAACAAATTTCAAAGGGTTTGAGATGGGTTAAAAACCTAGTCAGGTGGAAGAATATTATGAAATTGCGCTTTAACAACCCAATCCGTAATCTTATTTTGGGTCCGTGCACAATGGGTTAGCCGTAGCTTTTCACTTTTGAAAACAAGTCTGAGCACTCCTTGATCAACGCTTGTATTTCCCATGAGACTATATCTATGTTTTGGAGCATTTTGACCAAATAGATACTGTTTGACTCCAAATCCATCTCTTTAAGCACTCTGTCTGCAAACCCATGTGAGTTCAAACACTTCAAAGCATCCAATAGAGCTAGGGTTTCAGCATGAAGGGAAAATCGAACATTCACAGACCTCGCTGCTCCTTCAACCAATAGCCTAGAGGAGTCTCTGCATACCCATGTCACCGCGCCATTAGTTTCTCCCTCCATGAACACTCCATCGAACGTTAATTTTCAGAGCTCCCGAGCGCAATGGAAACCAAGAAGTCTATGAGATCTCCTTATTTTTCCTTTTTTCTATGGATTTCAAGCTCTATCTAATGAACTTCTCCTTCATTGCACACATTTCCGTGATCACTTCAAAACCGGCAAGGTTCCAAAAGTTTTTCTTTTTTTTAATAGTTATGTCCGACACGCTAGACACGCTAGACACACGAGGGACACGCGTCCGACACGCGTTGATCGAGTGTCGAAATCCCGACACGCGGTCAACGAGTGTTGGACGGGTGTCGACGAGTGTCGGACGAGTGTCGGTGTCGAACACGATACGCACACCTAATAGAAGTGTCGGTGCTACATAGGTCGACGGGTTTTGCTTTCTTGAATTGGTATAGCGAACAAGGCTCTAAATAACACTCTTCCCAAGGCAAAAGCATGATTTCAAGGTGGAATAAAAAATTGGAGAATTAAATTTATAAGAACCAGTCCGATTCCAAGTTTCATGATATGCACGATAGGTTCTAACTTTCAAAAATTAGAGAACGAGTTTCGATTGGTAGCTTTTAGATATGAAACTTGAAACCTAGAAATTAAAATAATTTTTTGTTCTATGTCTTTGCGCAATCCAACGGTATTTATGGCATCTAATAATATATGTGAATCTAGAACCACTAGTTTAAGTTCTCATTTTTTTTGGCGATATTCATGACTAAAAACCTTTACTTTGTTAACGTTTCATATTTTTCATGCGTTTAAATATGAGCTAAAGTTATTGAACGGTAGCAGCAATTAGTCACATTTGATTTGATGATTCACTACAATCATTTAATTAACAATATATATGAAATCTAGGTAGAATATGAAACAGACCATAAAACATGTGATAAAGTAGATTCCAAGTTCCCAAGATATGCACGGTAGGTTTTCAAAAATTAAGGAACCAGTTTCGATGGACGGAATCTAATGAGCCAACTCTAGGATCGCTCGCCCCTGCTCTTCTCCTATTCATCTAAACCAAAAGAGTTTTACCTGAAAGAGATGTCACGTCGGAGAATCAACCAATGGAAACAGAGTCTGATCTCGAACAAAGGAGATCGAATTGACCCAATTTACTCTCTTGAGATCACGGCATGGGCCCTTCCTAAAGGTAAAGGACATGCTCGCGAATCGCCATTGACAATCGCAACCGCGGGCGATACTCATGCCGTGATATCGTGAAGGGTAGATCGATCCAAAGTACGCTTTTTTATCTTTACAAATACTCCAATAGTTTCATTGAAACATATTTTAGCTTATGGACCTAATGAAAGCGAAAGGTGAACCTCATCTAGAGCCGTATGGGGTTAATAAGGAAGACCGCCTCGCTTTATACCATGGCCCAACGGGCACTTGAAGGCGCTCGATGCCCGATCGGGAGAGAGACTCGAGTGGGAGAAAAAAAAAAAAAAACAGGGACAAACTGTGCGCGGCTTAAAGAGCAACTGTACAGCGAAAACTGTACATACATGGAGCGTAGTAATTGCACGAGATGAAGAGCTAGCATCTCTCTCTCTCTCTCTCCCCCCATTCTTTCGGCAATGCTCTTGGGAGTCTTTCGACCGTACACAATGCCCAGCCGAAGTGACATGACCGGTCCTTAGCCCTAGCCCCAAACCTCTCTCCCCAGAAGTTAAAAAGGCAAGAAGTAAAAAACCCAACAAAAAACCAGAAACACACGACGAATTGAATAACATAGTAAATGCACACCCTATATTTGCTAGGGTTTCACCGGCCATTTCCGTGCTTGTTTCTGCTCCATAGCTCTCCCTTCCGTGAAACTCTCTCTCTCTCTCTCTCTCTCTCTCTCTCTCTCATGGGATTTTCAAGACAAAGACAAGCACGGAAATGGCGCTACTACATTCTACAAAAGTCCATCAGGAAGAAAATAAACACGTAAAACCTTGAAACAGTTGAAAACGATGGCGTGTCGAGACTCTGCAATAGCCATGCATGTGTGCCTCTCTGATCTTCTTTCCTCATCAGCAATAAATTTGCACGTTACCCCTTGAAGACCACTTGAATTCCTCTCTCGCTGACACCCAAGGGGAGAAAGGAGGTCGGTGCTGCAAAGAGCGCGTTTCCTCTTACCATCCTTATCAAACAAGTTCAAAGCCACCGGACAAAAGAAAAGAAAGAGAATGGAAAATGCAAGAAAAGTTTTCTTGAGTAATACTTTCAGTTGTGAAGGGGATTGGGGCCGGAGGGGACGAGCCTCTTGTCGACGCCGTATCTCGGGTCAATCTCGTCGGGCGGCGGCGGCGGCGTGGGCTGGTGGCGGCGGCGGCGGATTCTTTCGAGATGGAAGCACAGAGAAGAAGAGTAATGCGGCGGGTGCTCACGGCGGAACGAGGGATCGCAAGAATGATGGAGTTGGGGGTGGGGATGGTGGCTGATGTGGCTCCTCCATGACTTTCCATAGGAATTGGAAGAGCGAGAGATGGCCGCCGAAGTCGCCGCCCGCATTGACATCACGGGGTGGAGGAAGAGAAGCAGGGTCAAGACCAAGAACTTGGCTGTAGTCGCAGAGTTGCTGCAGTTGGGGGTCGACGAAGAGGACGAAGAGGAAGGTCTCTTCATGGTTGGTGGTCGCGCTTCGCTTCCAAGAGGCCCTCCAGAAAAACTTTCAAACGGTGCTTGATCTGAAGATGGGTGCTAGAGAGAGAGAGAGAGAGGGAGGGAGGGAGAGCGAGCTGGAGGTGATACGAAAGAGTTTAATGCGAAGCGAGAGACACATGAAGGAACATAAAAGAAACTACTAGCTTAGGGGTTTATTTATTTATTTATTTATTACGCTTTTGCCGATGGGGTGCCCCATAGTCGGCAAAGATTCAACCATCCTCTACTGATAATTACACTAGTCACGTTCAATGTGATGGGGGTTGTGGGGAACGCGACCATACCGTAGCCTCACCGTATACTCCAGACCAGAAGAATGTGAACTTGTATGTAAGTATGTATGTTTGTATGTATATTTTGGGGGGATTTGGGATTATGAATGATAAAATTTGAGCATAGAAAAAGGGAAAAGTCAACCGAATGCCATTACTATTTCACTGCCTACGTTCCATCATCTATGCCAACATTTTGTTTTCATTTCTCTTAGTACGAAAGAAAAAAAGTAAGGATAAGGCCCAAATTTAACTATATGTGAGCGCCGAGTGGCGACTAAACTTAAAATGTACATATTACGCACCCGACAGTGACCGTGTGAATCTCACATCATCAAAAGAGCTAATCGAACATGCAATATATGAGTACCTGCATAGAGCTTAATCGGGTCCTACCAGCATGAGAATGTGACAGTATAACAGTAGTAGAATGCTAGGCATACGCCCAGTGATTGCTAAATGTTTGTTACCATTGGCAATACTTGCGGCTGAGATTGCACTGTTATACCGTTGCACTATCACCTTCTCAAATCCCTCTGCTGTTGGTCCTTGAATGATATGTCTAGACCCTCTCAAAGCATCTCCCTTGTTAGGGACATAAACAGACCTATAGACTTTTGTGTAGGCTTGTCCTTTAGCAACCTACTAACATCCATGAGAATTGAGACTAACTTCTCAACACTTGGATGGGCACGAAACGATTATTAAATACCTTATAAAATCTAACACACCCGTTTCACGGTTTTAAATACAAAAATGAAAACTGCATCAAGTACGCTCGAGTCAATTTGTAAGTAAAGCGGTCTGATCGCTCTAGAGTTTAGACCAATCTGATACGCCTTTTTCTTTTTTCTTTTTTTCTTTTTTTGCATTCGCTTATTATGAACCACTATTTTGTACCCAAGGACGACGATAGGGAGAATGTTCTCTCCAAAGCAAGTGATCATTGAGCGTGCTGGAGCTGAAGGTCGAGCCTAATTACCCACGCCCGCCCATGTTGACATCTGAATTTTGGTCAACGATCCAAACTCTCGTTCCTTGTAAAAATACAGAAAAAAAAAAGACAAATAAAAGAATTGCCCAATTTGGCCATTTATCATTTGCCTTGGTCCAATTCAGAGGAGCCCATTCTCGAAGCCCATCATCCAAAGCCCATCACTCATGCTAATCCACCATTCACCGAGGCTCATGGAATACTTAAGGCCTATTTGGTAATGCTCATGTTCATTCGATTCTTGTTCTTTTGCATCCAGAAGCGAAAAAAGGAAGAAGGAAAGAACATAAATCTATTTGTTAATGTCAATTAATTTTTGTGTTCCTAAAAATAGAAATTATTACAATGAATAGATTTGGAACAGAAATAAGAAGAAAACGCATTTATGTACTTTTTTCTATCCCGAGAATAAAATTTTTTGTAGTTACCAAAGCGCATTCCTCTGCTCAAAAACTAGGGGTGAGCGATTCCAGGTTCCGTACAGGTTCTACCTAGAACCTACCCATCTATACAGCTTCCTCATTTTGTGGAACCTGGAACCTACCTTACATATTTTGGAACCTAGAACCTACTCTGTTATAGGTTCCAGGGTCGACTCCAGGTTCCACCCAGGTTCCACATGTATTCTTAGTTGAACGATTACAGTGAATAATCGCATTTAATGACCATCATCTACTGCTAAGATTCACTGACCACAACTCATATTTAGAAACGAAAAATATGAAACATTAACAAAGTAAAAGTCTTAATGATAAAGTTACACACTCAGCATTGGAGATTATGGAATATCGCAAGATGACGCAAAGACATATACCAAGAAAAAAAATATAAAACTTGCTTCAGGGTCCAGGTTCCGGTTCCAGGTTCCACCTACCTAAAACCTAGAACCTACTCGTCAGAACAGGTTCTCAAATTTTTGGAACCTGGAACTTATCCTCCATACCTTGGAACCTGGAACCGATCGGTTCCATCGGTCCGGTTCTTCAGGTTCTAGGTTTTACCCTGAAACCATGCTCACCCCCTATCAAAAACTGTTGTTGGGAACACAGTAAAAAAAAAATCATCTCTGCTCAGGAAATTATTTCCGAGAACAGAATTTCCACCAAATAGGCCCTTAAACATACCCCAACAATTACAAACCCGCGAAGCATGAGAAAGCCCAAGCCTACTCATTCAAACGATTTTGGCCCAGCAACCCAGAACCCAGAAAGAAACAGGAGCCCAATCTCCCACTTCTTGCTTCTTCAGGATTCCCTGGGTGAGGAGAGCAGGTGAGGGATCCGAGGAGGAAGGGAACGAGGCTGGGCGACGTCCATAACGAGTCCGTAAATACAAGCAGGGGACGCCTGCTCAGGGGGGAAAAAAAAAGGAGAAGAACAGGACTACGGATTTAATCCGAGTCGTAGTCAGTGAGCATGATTCCTTTAGAACACTCCTCATTCTCTTAGTCCTCTTTGTCTGCCAGACATAGGGTCGAATATGTGTATAAATCACTGAGAATCTGAGTTAATCCGGGTCTTCTTTTAATGACAGGGGATGACATTGTTGTCGTAGTGCTGATTTTAGATGAGAAACCATCTCGATTTCATGACCAGAGCTAGTAATCTTGTTGCGCGCAAGCTGTTTGTTGAAATATCTCCGTGAAGGTGTGAAACGTATTTCAAGAGGATAGCTTAAACCCACATCACACGTTCATTTCGCAACAGTAACCTTCGAATCATTTCCGTTGTTTTTGTTTCGAAATATTCGAATCTGAACATGGGAATGACACGAGAATGCTTGCCTCTTCGTTTGTTTTTGCTCTGCGCACTGCCTTGGTGTGAATAAACGACGGTCAATGGTGAGGAAATGGCTCACTTAGTTCTCTGGAATGGTGATTTCTTGAGGTATTGGCATCGGTTCGTCTCTCCAACCCATGTATTGACTGTTTCCATGGTTATCCGATGGTAAATGATGGAGGCGTTCAATGAATAGTGAACGGCTGATGTCGTCGTTTGATAGAGATATGATGAATGGCTGAAGCTGTTGTTTTGAGATTTGGAAGCAAAGATCATAGCCGAAACTTCAATTGATTTGTGTTCAGAGATATCGAAGTCCTCCAACGCAAATGAAGAGTTGGAATTCTGGGGTAGGAGATGAACGAAAGAGGCAAATAGGAATGAGATAGTAGACTGGGTTAGGTTTTGTTTTAATGGATTTAGTTTAAACTGATAGCTTGAGCTTTAATCTGCTTCGATGGGATTTTTGGTCATTGGCAGGTTAGGCTTAGTCTCTTTAGATAGAAGGCTTTTTGGTTATTCATATGTTGGGCCGAATTTGCTTTGAGTTGGGTTTGAATTACTTGGAATAACTGCTTGGCATGTTAACCCGATTGTGTTCACGGTCTAAACCCATACGAGGTTACGAGATTTGAATTCGATCGGAGTCCGATCGTCTGCAATTCAGAACTCTTCAGAACTGAAAACTGCACTGGCTTGGTGTATAGGATGATCCCTTTCAGGCTTCACCTACTTGATGGTAGGGGTGATTAGTTCCCGGTCCAGTCCGATTCCCCTCAAGAATCGAGAACTGGACCAATAGTCCCGATTTCCAATTTGCCGAAATCGGGAGCTAGACCATCGGTCTGGTCTAGTTCTCGGGTGGTTCCATTGGATCGATAACAAGCACAAAAAAAGAGCATTATAATTTCTTACTCATCAATCATTCTCTTGAAGAAAATATTTCTTTTGCATTGTATTAAGACAAATAGGACATAGGTTGGAACTTTTTATAGCCTCATTGAGTGATGGACATTAGGTTACTTTTAAAAAAATTTAAAAAAAAATTGACCGGTTCGGTCTAGTTCTATGTTCTTGGAATCGAAAATCGGACTGAATCCGCTAGAATCGGGAACGGTCCCGGTCCGGTCGGTTCGATTTACTCACCCCTATTTGATGGAGAGTCTAGTTTAGAAGTTGGATGGGACATGAATCGTTAAATTTTTGCGTGATAAATGAATTAATATGATTGGGTCGAACCCACTCTTCCACCGATTCAAATTCGAATGGACCCACCGATTCAAACTGTTCTAATTCTGGGGTTTGTGAGAGCTAAGGTTCAAGTTTTACTCAATCGAGGTTCGAGGTGGGCGTTTGGAGTGATTCATCTTATACTTCTGGGTAAGCCATTCTTCGCCGCTTGGATGGAATTAGTGAAATTCTTTTGATCCAAGGTTGAATCGGAACAATGTTTAGGCTTTTTGCTCTAAAAAGGGTACTCACGTCCGTTCCCTGTTACGGGTGCTTCCTTCTTTGTTTTGGATTTGCAACTTACGTGTTCGACGTATTGTCCACTTGGTTTCACTTGACAACATCGTTTTTCTTTTTCTTTTTTTCCGTGAAATTTCTGTTGATTGCCATACAAGAACCAGGTGGAGAATGGGGGAAGTGGAACTTTTGATGATTAATCTTGAGAGGTTTGAGTTCGGACCTCACCAAAAAAAAAAAAAAACCATGAAATTAACCATCTCCGTTGTTGTGCTTGTGCATTCTTGTAGGGTAGTGGTGGAATTGAAGGGCAAAATATGGCAGAATTGAGCATGGGTACACTCATTGATATTGTGGATGACGAATGGATGAGAGACACTCTGCCTAATCATGGTATTTTGCTTTCCTCTCCCTTCACTTTCATGACTTTGCCCTCACTTCGCATAAATGAATGTGTACTGCCGCTGTGTTAAGGATTCGATTTCTGAATTGGTTTCCACGTGATTGCGTTGCTGTTGCAGATCTTCCCTCACCACCTGTGTTGCTTGCTCGAGATGAAGATACTGAAGATTCGAGTATGTATTTCGTTAGACGGTCTCTTGTTTGTACTGATCTTTGCAAAATGGATCATGTATTCTTATCCTCTAATGCTTGATCTGACAGTAAGTCTTCACTTTGTTATTAATTATCTGTGGGGATGCCACGTGCTTGCTATTCAACGAAGAGACCAACTAACATCAAAAGCGAAAATTGACACTCTTAGTTTTGATTAAGCCAGTTCTTGGACTTTCTCTATCACCCTATTGCACTGTGAAGATAGAGCTTCTTCTTTCGTCCTTTTGCTCGAGCATTGAATGCGCCCGCCGTCACTGTTGTTGTTATAGTGAGGCATTATTGTTTGGTTCATCAGGGGAATAAGCTTAAGGCCAGAGAATTGCTTCCTTTGCATCGAGGTGACGTGAATATGCATAAACTAACCTTACTGTGAGAACTGTGGTCTCTAGTGTTAAGTTGGTAGTTCTTATGAGAGTCACAAATCTAACAATCATAAAGAAGTCTCTGGTGTTAAGTTGGTGCTGCTGCAAGTATTTTGATATCTTTAGTTGGTTGAAGTAGAGAATGAACATGTACATGAGTTGCTTGACGCGTGGGATAGATAAGTTTATGTTCCTCATTTATGGACTTGGCATATTAAGTGCTTTGACCAGTATCGTGCTTTTTCTGAAGAAATGGATGATAACACCAGATAAATCTGCTTGTCGTGTATTCCTCTGCATCGACTGGCTAGTGATCGACTGTTTTCTGCATAATCCAGATCAGGAGACTCAACAAGCTGATAGAGATTCTTAGCATGATCTTGCTTTGTGGACACCCGGTGAAGTATACTGAGAGGCGGGTGATTCTTGAAATGTTGTTTGTAACGATATGACTTTCTTGTGATTACTGTTTCTTTACGAGTGGTAGTTGACAATTTTATCTCTTCATTTTCAACGTGTGCGTGTAAGTGCTAATGACACCTTCGAGCGGTGGCTGAGGATTAAGTCTACCCAAAGAGTGAGGGGAGTCATCTGAATAAAAAAAGGGTAAGTACTTTTGGTCAGATTCGATTCGTCAAATCCCCGCTGCTAAAGAGAAATGCTAACTCTAATTGTGCCTAAATACGTCAACATCTAATTTTCGTGTCGAATAATAGAAAATTTGCGTAATTAAGATGTGAAAACAGCAGCGCACCTCGAGTAGATCTATATATGATGCGTACATATCGAAAATCTGCATCCATTCATAAGCACGATTGACCAGACGAGAATACGTCGGAAGCATATTCCTAATTTTGGCTGTTTTGTCTTTCATCAATTTATCCGAAGTAATCTCGAAACTCACACCACCATCCCTTCCACGCCAAGCTGAACCCGCGAACGCCGCCGCCAGTTCGCCCGACAAAACCACCAGTCTCAACCACCTCCGCCGCCGCCGCCGCCACCATGATCCCTCTTCTCATCGTCTCCCTCCTCTCTCTCCTCGACCCATCAAGGCAATCCGGACCCTCCCTGTCCATCTCCCCCAAGATCCTCTCCAAATCGGGCGACCCGATCCGGATCAAATGGTCCGGCGTCGACTCCCCTTCCAGCCTCGACTGGCTCGGCATCTACTCCCCTCCCGACTCGCCCCACGACCTGTTCATTGGCTACGTCTTCCTCTCCTCCGACCCGGCCCACCTCTCCTCCGGTTCGGGCTCCGTCTCCCTCCCCTTGCCCAACCTCCGGTCCAACTACTCCTTCCGGATCTTCCGGTGGTCCGAGTCCGAAGTCGACCGGACCCGGCTCGACCACGACCACAACCCCTTGCCGGGGACGAAGCACTTCCTCGGCGCCTCCGAGGAAGCCGGGTTCGAGCCAGGCCGCGGCCCGGAGCAGGTCCACCTGGCGTACACGGATCGGGAGGACGAGATGCGGGTCATGTTCGTGGCTGAGGACGGCGGGCGGAGGTACGTCAGGTACGGGGAGAGAGAGGGGAAGATGGGCAAGTTGGCGACGGCGCGTGCGGGGAGGTACGAGAGGGACGACATGTGCGACGCGCCCGCGAACGATAGCGTCGGGTGGAGGGATCCTGGGTGGATTCACGATGCGGTCATGAGGAATTTGAAGGGTGGGGTGAGGTATTATTATCAGGTGAGCTGGTGTTTGAATTGTGCTCTCTGAGGTTTGTGACCAGCTTTTGTTATTTGATTGTGTATAAATGGAAGTTTTGCTAGGTTGATGTTGGTGTCTCGGGTCAGCGGTTTCATTTCTTTTTTTATGGTTAAGAGAAAATGGTGGTTTTGTGAATTTGCTGTTGTCATTGGTGGTTTAGATACATGTTGATGCTGGTTTAGTTGATAGTTACTGCTGCCTCACCAATGCATTCCATCATATTATTTGCGCGTGGAAATCATGCATGGATTTGGGCTTTCGCTTGGTCTTGTCCTTGAATGCTATGGTTCATGGAGAATTCTGAGTGTGAATGCATGATTTTTGGATGTCTCGGATGAGAAATACTTGTGATAGAATCATAGAATTTGTCATGCCTTTAATGGGGGCTTGTCTGCTATCTCAGTAGAATTTGGCGTTCCGTGTGATTAATCTTTTTCAGTTATAGAAGTATCATAACCGATATAAGCATGCTTGAAATTTGATTGGGACTAGTTCATCTGATTGATTGGAATGTCTATGCTCCCGTAACAGGTTGGGAGTGACTCTGGTGGTTGGAGTAAAACGCATAGCTTTATGCCTAGGGCTAAAGACTCGGATGAAACGGTAGCCTTTCTATTCGGAGATATGGGAACTGCAACACCATACACCACATTCTACCACACGCAAGACGAGAGCATATCGACCATGAAGTGGATCCTCCGCGACATTGAAGCTCTTGGGAACAGGCCCAGTTTCGTGTCTCACATTGGAGATATCAGCTATGCGAGAGGTTACTCTTGGTTGTGGGACCATTTCTTCACTCAGATTGAGCCTGTCGCTGCCCAAGTTCCGTACCATGTTTGTATTGGCAATCATGAGTACGATTGGCCATCGCAACCTTGGAAGCCCGAATGGGCCCGAACGATATATGGAACAGACGGGGGTGGTGAGTGTGGGGTACCTTACAGCCTTAGGTTCAACATGCCTGGCAATTCTTCAGAACCCACGGGAATGAAGGCCCCGGCCACCCACAACCTCTACTATTCATTTGATATGGGAGTGGTCCACTTTCTTTATATGTCTACTGAGACCAATTTTCTTCCTGGAAGCAAGCAGTATGATTTCATAAAGACTGATTTGGAATCGGTGGATCGGAAGAAGACCCCTTTTGTGATATTTCAAGGGCATAGACCAATGTACACAACCAGCTATGAATCTAGGGATAGACCCATTAGGGAAAGAATGATGGAGCACTTAGAACCTTTGCTCGTGAAGAATAAAGTGACCCTTGTACTGTGGGGCCACGTCCATAGATACGAAAGGTTTTGTCCGATTAGTAACTTCACCTGTGGAAGCACAAATCCAGCCGAGGATAATTGGGAGGCATTGCCGATTCATCTTGTGATTGGAATGGCGGGCCAGGATTGGCAACCCGTCTGGCAGCCCAGACCAGATCATCTCACCGATCCAATTTACCCGCAACCTGAAAGATCATTGTACCGAGGGGGTGAGTTCGGGTACACTAGGCTGGTAGCTACAAGGGAGAAGCTCGTGCTTTCTTATGTTGGAAATCACGATGGTGAGGTGCATGACACAGTGGAAATTCTGGCATCTGGACAGGTTCTTAATGGCGGTGTTAGTGGTGCTGAACCGAAGATAAAGGTGCCTGAGTCCTTTTTCTCGTGGTTTGTTAAAGGTGCGAGCGTGTTGGTGCTTGGAGCATTTGTGGGGTATATTCTTGGCTATATCTCACGCAACAGGAGAGAAGCTATGTCCAGTCCAAGCTGGACTCCTGTGAAGAGTGATGAAGTATGAAGACTGTAAAATGTTATGCTGGTCAACGGAAGAGGCAGACGGTGCTTTCTTCTTTGATATCCTAATGTATTGTAGCTGCAAGCATTCAGGTATCGGAATTGCTCGTTTGTATGCATATGGTGAGAGGTGGGAGGCCTCCCTGGATGGAAGTTTGTACTATCTAACTTTTCTCACCTCTGTAAATACACGATACTCTGAATCTGCTGCATGGCTTCATGTATTGGGGAGTATTGAACTCCAGAATAAGTCTTCCTTTCTGCATGAACAGGAGTTGATGAATGGTAAAGCCTTTATGTTTATCCTTCAAATTAGAGAACCGCTGGAATAGCTACTGTAAATTATATATGAGAAACAAGGAAGGTCTCTCTCTCTCTCTCTCTCTCTCTCTCTCTCTCTCTCTCTCTCTCTCTCTCTCCCCATTCCAGCCGTAGAATGAATAATGGAAGCTTATCTACGATGCTTGACAACGTAAGTTAAGCCGAAAGATTGGTAGCTTGCATAGAGGAATGAGAACTCAGCCATCATAGGTTTGAACTTTTATTCTCGACTATAGCCACTTCTGAATTCTGATAAGGATACACAATGTCAAATATTCAAGGAAGACGTTAAACGTTCTTCACCATACATTGCCTGCCACTCTGCCTGTTTATTATAACCATATAATCTGCTGGCCTGACTGGATGTTTATGCAAATCTAGGAACTGATCAGAGAAAAACCGCTAGCCTCTCAGCTTTGTTCGCCCGCTCCATTTTAGAGTTCGACTTGGAGATGCTACCGGGTGTTGTCATGCGTTCTTTCGCTATTACCAGCTTTTGTGGAGGAGACTTATCTCTTATTACTTCGGTTCATGCCATTACCTTGTGGAAACCTTTGGGTAAAGACAACGGTTTGCAATAAAAAAGAGAGGAGAGAATCATAGCGAATGCCATTAAAACTGATAAAGGTGATAGGATTCCGGAAGTATCACCAAACAAGAGTAATTCAATTTGCAGAAAGATCCGTTTATTTCATTTGCTGATGCGGTACAACCTATCAAATAACATTCTTCGATTTTGGCTTCGTAAAAGAAAGAGGGAGAACACGCTATAACAGCCGTAGGAAGGCAAATCAAAGGGGATGCCCGATAAAGAAGCCGACCCTTGCTCGCCTTTTCATTTGCCAAGCAGACGACGAGTACGTTGGTTGGCGCCTTTCATTCGAGAGTTCAGCTCATCCACATCGTCACTAAGATGGTCGAGAGCTTTGTTTTGCCTGCATGCATCACATTAGCTCTACCTATTGAGTAAAATTTTAGACCCTCAACAGAATATGAGAAGGGCCGGCAAACAATCAAACTTCACCAAACCAGAAAATAATGTTCATCAAACTCTAATCTCAAAGCTAGCAATTGTATCAGTTCGGGCAAGGAGACATTTAATAGATCAAGTAGGAAAGAACATGAATATAAGTATTCAGACCTGTTAAGTTCGTCCCCCATGTCAACTGCCATATTCTTCAGATCACCCAAGACATTGCTAAGATCCGATAAAGCATCATCTTGCTTTGCCTTCTCAACCTGCCGGTCCAAAAAGTCCTTGTGAACAGACGCTCAAAGATTGCTGTCTGAGTGAAACAAACTTGTTAAAACACAAACCTCGACTTTCTGCAAAGCATTTGCTGGTTCAGGCGGAGGCGTACGACTAGTCCCTTTTCCTTTCGGCACAGGAGCCAAGCCCAACTGCTCTCTCTGTTTTTTGTCACTCTTTTTAGATGAATTGTCTGTCATGCCGGGAGGGAAAAGCCAGTGAGTTTATGAATCACCACGGAAAGTACAACTAATCAAGTTTCAACAGAAGCTGTGCATAAAATTCACTTTGTTTTGACCACATTCAAATAAAGAAACCGCAAGAAGGCAATTGCGTAAGAAACCTGTTGTAACTACAGGCCCTGAAATTTCTTTAGTTTTCTTCGGCTTCCAAGTCCTGGAGAACATTCCTCCAAGGTTTCCTAAGATCTTTTCCCCCTGGTATTCACCAAAACAATAAATGGGTGATCGTTAATTATCACTATTGAAGTGGCTTGAGAAACAATATTGAGGTGTCATCTAAGTGAAAAACCTGAATGTTACATAAAGAAACTGAGAAAGTAGCAGGCAGCAGAAAGCTAAGCACTTTTTTTTTTTTCTAGAACGTGTTCATAGAGTGCCGAGTTCGTAATACGTGGAAATTACCTTGCTTAAGTCCTTTTCTGTAGTGGCAACCATCTCGTGGGTCCTAGTGATCTGCTCACCCTGTTTATGCAACATTTCGAGGGTCCTTGTCCCATCCTCTCTTATATCCTCAGCAATCTTAAGGCAGTTGTTGACAGTACTCGTGGTCTCCTCCGCCTTGTACATGGCATAGTTCTCCAATTCTTGCACGCTCTGATTCTCTAGCCCTCCTGATTCATGAAAGTCATTCTTATACTTATCACGTGCTGTTGATGGACCAGATTTAGAGGATGCGGAGGAGGAAGCTCCTCTTCGTCCCTTATTATCATCATCAAAAGGATTGCTACCAAGATTCGGCACAATTAGCGCGGGTTCTGAGCTTGCTCGCCTCGAAGGTTTGATGGTAGATTTGGTGTCAGATTCGGTATCAGAATCAAAAGGATTTGCTCCTGAAGACAGAGGGTCCACAGAGTTTTGCTTGGAAACATTATTCACTGGTGATTTAAGAAATCCAAACATTTCCGAAGATCAGAAGAAGGTGCCTTAACCGTGAAATTTCCAAGAACCTGGCGAAGTAAAACAAGAATAGTTACTTGAGAAGCTAATTCCAAGAATCCAAGTGTATCTTCAGACGGGGGGATACACGAATGTAGCGGAAAAATGATGGTTCATGCCTGTTCTGTTTGCAATAGTGAAAATGTCCAAGCCCTTGAACTCAATAAAAGTGGTTTGCTTCAACAAAACGTTTTCATCAACTAGACGGAAAAACCAACAAAAGAAAAAGCTCAAGGATGCCCCCAATTGAATCCCTTCCAGAAATGGTGCACAAGTGCAGGCCAAAAACTAGGGAATCAACCGAGGATGATGAATTATGCAAGCCAAGATCAATCACAAGTCATCGTGGCCGGTAATCAATCGCTAATGCTCTTTTCGAAGAACAGCAACAAAAGCATTCTTACTTTTAAAACGGAAGGCATGAATCGTCTCATAGACCAAAGGATTGCAGAAGCTCAAACTGCACACTCTCTGTTCCCTCAAAACTACACAATGCGTGATAATCCATTCACTCTCTCTCTCTCTCTCCCCCCCGACCTAGCGACAAGAAGAAAAGGACGGGCGGCTTCGCGGAGCGAAATCGATCGGCAAATGCATTATCTGCCCGCACCCCAATGACACAAACCCACCAAGAAAAAAGAACATCAAACTGTTTCGCCAAAGGAAGCATTGAAGGTACAAGCACAAGCAGCAAGAACAAGAATCATCACGAGAGCGAGAAATGAGCAACTGGGTACCTGGAATTCGGGGAGAGGCTTGGGTGAAGAACTCGAAAGGCGGTGAAAACAAGTTCCGCCCACAGCAGGACACCCAAAATAAAACAAGGAAGAAGAAAAAACCGCTCCTTTTTTAGGAGGTCTGCAAATGGAACTCAGAAAGAGAGAACGCTGGTGAAGAATGACGAGGACCCATCTCTCTCTCTCTCTCTAAAAACGGATCGAGCAAATGGAAGGCGCCGAAGAATGGCAGAATGAATTGCGCAGGAGGCTATTTTTGGGTCAGCGTCCTCACATTCTGGACCGTTGGGTTTTGGGATCCTTTTAAACTTGGTGCCTCTTATTATATTTATATATATTTTTTTCTAATATTAAATTTTTTTGGGTCAATTTTTTTTTAACGAAAGTGTCCGGGCCAGCGTCCATACGGATTGCGTACCTCGACTAATCCTCCGGGAGGGTTAGCGCAGAATCCCACCGCCACGACCTTCCGCTTAAATCACTGGCACTCAGCAAGATTCGAACCAGGACCTTTCGTGAAAGGACTAGAGTGCAAACTAGCTGCTGGGCCACCGATGAGTGAGTTCAAATTTTAATATTGTGATTCACAAATTTTTAAAAAATAGACCACAAAATATGTTTTAATTGTTAATTAATTAATTATTTTTTTTGCTCCAAATAGATTGTTAATTTTATAATCATCCAAAAATTATTATATAATTAATTCTTCAAAATACTGACCGATAAAATCTATATATTCAAAGTTAAGCAATGCATGGACAAGATGACACTCACATGAAGCCATTATGCTTAGATTCGTATTGATTTCAATGTTCCAATGCTTGGCCAATACTTGTTGGAGCTTAAAGGATTATGTGGTGGGGCATGTGATAACGTGGAAACACAAATATTTTGGCTGACATATATGCACGTTGCAACGGCCCCTCCGAGTTCACTCCGAGTACCCATCACTTGATGGAAAGATCGAAGACTCGCGTTGAGAAACGATGATTCAGTTTTATTTGTATGTTTTGAGTGTCGTCCTCTCCCTTTTACTATTCCGACTCGTTTCCAGCGTCATGAGGTAGATGAAACAGCGAAGACAGAGGCAGGCAGGCTGCTCACAAAACAACAAGATAGTACCTTGACAGAGAATTAGCACCTCTCTCTCTCTCTCTCTCTCTCTCTCTCTTCTGTCCCAATTTTTGCTATCGTTCAGCTGGTCAATACCCATTTGTGTGCTCTGGCACAATAGAGGAACGCTGTGAGCAAAAAGGGCAATGGCTGCTCCCTCATTCTCAGCGAGTTGCACTTTGCCCAAGTCGATTTCTCATTCCAAATCTGTGCACAGCTTTAAAGGTTGCGACTTCAGAGACAGAGTGACAAAGTTGTTCTTTTTCCAACACCCACGTTTGGTTTGTTCCAGAAGAAACTTCTATGTCTCAAATGTGGCTAGTGACCAGAAGCAGGAGCTGAAAGAACCCCTCGCTGATGAAGGTCGAGTAATTCTTCTTCCTCTTCTTCTTTTTTATGCTGCGTAGTTGATGCTGCATTTGTTGCAATGAAAACTATCAGCCTTTAGTTAGTGATTGCGTGTGCACCCAACTGCTTCGGATTTTGTTGTAGTGTATTTATTCTCTGCTGATTTCCTCGTGTACTTCTGGGTCTTCATTGAATCGAGTAGAATTTTGATGGTCGAATTAGCACTCGAGAGTTGCTTAAATGTGCTGACATCTTCTTTTGAACTGAAATCGCACATTTAAGATCCATAAATTGAAGTTTCTTGTGATTCACTGCACGTTCATCATGAAAAACGAATATACATCAACAGTGCAAAAAATGACAACTTCGACTTGACCATCCATCACCGCACAAAGGGTTTTCTTGTTTGATGACCGAGAAGAAAAAGGTCCTTTCTTGTTGGATAGATGGATCGACCATCTTTCTTTTCCTCCAAGGGAACTTTAGATGTATTATGAAGATTCTGTCGATTTTGTTGCCTTTGGTTTCGTTTCTTTTAGCACGAGAGACTCAATCATACTTGACTGATAGTGTTTTAGGGTGTCCTTTGGCTTTTGTTTGCCGAGAGACGTCCTTTTCATCTGTGTACTGGCAATTTTGTCCAATGTAGTCCTAAAACTTGTCTTTTGCTTTGGAGTTCCAGGCACACTGGATACTTTTGTTCCAGATTCAGCATCCATTGCCTCGAGCATCAAGTACCATGCGGAGTTCACCTCATCTTTCTCTCCAGAGAAGTTCGAGTTCGAGTTGCCAAAGGCATATTTCGCCACTGCAGAAAGTGTTCGTGATACCCTTATAATAAACTGGAATGCTACTTATGATTATTACGAGAAGCTGAATGTAAAGCAGGCATATTATCTCTCTATGGAGTATCTACAGGTTTGTGGTGAAGTATGCGCTATATTGTCGTTCATGACAAGCTTCAGGTTTTGCATGTTATTTGTTCATGGATTTGAAGGAAAATATAAATTCCCCAGGGCAGAGCACTGCTAAACGCAATTGGTAACTTAGAGCTTTCCGGGGCTTATGCAGACGCTTTGAGAAAGATGGGCCACAATTTAGAGGATGTGGCTAGCCAGGTAAGGCCATTGAATGACCTCAACTAGCCCATGCTGGGGTTTGGTCTTTCAAGCACTGTCGGCAACTTCCAGCATCAAGTTTCATTTAGGTTTTCTTTTCAGCAAAACAGTCTCGGTTTATCACATCTAATTTCTGCTGTCAAATGCCACAGGGCATCCTTTAGATGTTGCATCGTTGCTGAACTGTGTAGCTAAAACAGACATCCATTAATTATGCTTGCTTATGTCTGTACCAAAGTATACTACATTAATAAGGTTCCGATCTTTCGTCCCTCATCAAATTGTGGGGACACTACTGATTGAATAATGTGCCTAAACATTGAGATTCCATTGCCTGTTTCACATAGCCTCTCACGGTTGTCGAATTAATTTACTCTGCCTCACCTATAATCTCGTGTTAATAATCTTTAAATTTAATCAGTATATCTGTAATACCACCATTTTTTTCCATTTTGTGTACTGTACTTCAGGAGTCTGGATGATGGAGATAATCTGATTACTCATGTACTGAGATTGCTACTCCAAAAGAAATGTGATTTCACCTGGTGAGTGTTGTCTCTAGCTAAAATCCCCTAATTGATGATACCCAGGAACAAGATGCTGCACTTGGAAATGGGGGACTTGGGAGGCTCGCTTCCTGCTTTCTTGATTCTCTAGCCACCCTCAACTATCCTGCTTGGGGATATGGGCTTAGATACAAGTATGGCTTGTTCAAGCAGAACATCACAAAAGATGGCCAAGAGGAGGTTGCAGAAAATTGGCTTGAGGTACGAAAACTTTTAATCTTTCCACAAGCTAAAGAAAAATTTTCTTTGAATGAAGACACTGCTCAAAGTATCACTTTGACAGTGGCTTGAATCACTTTTGCTTTTTGTTGACTACTAACCGTTCCTCTCAGATGGGAAATCCGTGGGAAATTGTGAGAAATGATGTTTCTTATCCAGTGAAGTTCTATGGCGAAGTCATTTCTGGACCTGATGGGAGTAAAAAATGGGTTGGGGGAGAAAACATAATGGTTCTTGCCTATGATGTTCCCATTCCTGGATACAAAACTAAAACCACCATCAATCTTCGACTTTGGTCCACAAAGGTTGCTTCAGAAGAGTTTGATCTGCTTGCTTTTAATGCTGGAGATCATGCCAAAGCATCTGCAGCCCTAAAGAATGCCGAAAAGGTGCAAAGGATATTTTGGAGAACTTACTCCTCCTTTAGAACTTTATAGGTAGAACTTGCCCAAGGACAAGGTGTCTAAAAATAAATAGCATTCATAAAATTGACTAGGGGTGTGCCTTTTTTGTGAATTCTACTGTCACCTTGCTGCATAAGTGACTAAATTATAGGAACTGTTTTTCTGCTTTTTACCGGTCAATGTTATTGTTTAGATGGTCCATGCGACGCAAATATTTATGGTGTAGTTACATACTACATGTTTAATGTACGATGACAAAATAATAACAGAATTTCTTTGGTGATCAGATTTGCTACATATTGTACCCTGGGGATGAGTCAATTGAAGGAAAGACTCTTCGATTGAAGCAGCAGTACACCCTCTGTTCCGCTTCTCTTCAAGATATCATTGCTCGCTTTGAAAGAAGATCAGGGGATGTTAAGGAGTGGGCTAAGTTACCTGAGAAGGTTGCTATCCAGATGAACGACACTCATCCTACCCTCTGCATTCCTGAACTGATAAGAATATTAATGGATGTGAAGAAGTTGAGCTGGGAAGAAGCTTGGAACATCACTAAAAGGTATTACATATCACGATGGTGTTGGTGATATTTTCATAGCTATTTATCTGCATGCGCCTGCATTGTGAATGCGATCATCATTTTCTTCTCACTTCAGACATTCAGTTTTCACAGCCATCTCATGTTGTTTTCTTTCTCTGATTTCTTGTTTTTAATGTTTCTGTCAGGACTGTTGCCTATACTAACCATACTGTTCTACCTGAGGCCCTAGAGAAATGGAGTTTGGAGCTTATGCAGGATTTGCTTCCTCGACATGTTGAGATCATCAAAAAGATAGATGAGGAGGTAATACTGGAGAGTCCTTAATACTTGACTATGTGACAACATCAATCCCCCATTCTAATTCCTAACAAACTTCTCTTTGTTGAATGGTTTCTCGCTGGTAACATCAACCAGTTAGTTCAAACTATAATAGATGAGTACAGCAACGAAGATCTCGACCTGCTGCAGCAAAAGTTGAAAGAAATGCGGATATTAGATAATGTCGAATTGCCTGGTACAGTTCTAGAATTGCTAGTTAAACCAGAAATAGATCCTATTGAGGAAGTTGATACTGCCATTGAAGAAAGTAAAGTAGTTGATGAAGTAGATCAACCTGAAGAAGAAGATGCTCCAGAGGAGAAGAAAGAGGCTCCTGATCCAGCTCCACTAATGCCAAAGATGGTTAGGATGGCCAATCTCTGTATTGCTGGTGGATTTGCAGTAAATGGTGTCGCTGAGATCCATAGTGAGATTGTAAAGGAGGAAGTTTTTAATGAATTCTTCAAGGTGATACTATTAAGAAATTTTTACCATCATGGTAGATAGTTTCTCAGTTCATTAGCTACTTCTGCTCCATGGTCAAGCGATCTTTCCATGACTGTTTTCTGGCATGACATGGTAACAGTTATGGCCAGAGAAGTTCCAGAATAAAACGAATGGTGTGACCCCAAGAAGATGGATGCGTTTTTGCAATTCAGATCTGAGTGAAATCATAACCAAGTGGATTGGAACGGATGACTGGATTATTAACACTGAGAAATTAGCTAGCCTTAAAAAGGTAAATGAGTCAGGCAGACCTTCTTGTCATTTTGATATTTGAAAATTTTCATTATATGCTTCAATTCCAGCAATACTATATATCCTGTAAGAAATTAGATTTGCTTATTGAGGTCAAGTGTGAAATATGGGGACATTAGGCATCACGAAAGTAGTTGTGCGATTCCTTTACTGATGCGTGGTTTATTTGGTCAGTCTAATTTACATCCCTTCAATTTTTCAGTCAAATGTGAAATAATAGCAGCTTTTTCTTATGGTACATACCAAAGACCGCCTAGGAAATGGTCTACATCGTCTTTCTTAAGCACAAATTTCCTGACTATCTGACTTTTCAAGGATGAGATTGCTGTTTTTAGTTCCACAGCAATGATTGAGCTCATGATGCATGGTCTGCCACTTGTAGTCAGTTGTAAATTTCTTATGGTGATAGACCTTTTGAATCGAATCCTTTTAAGAAGTTCAAATAACAGGCTAGTCATGCACTTAACCTGAAAGGCTGGTGTGTTTTATCCACAGTTTGCTGATAATGAAGATCTCCAATCGGAATGGCGGGAAGCCAAAAGAAGAAACAAGATAAAGGTTGCTGCATTTCTCAAAGAAAAAACTGGATATATAGTCAGTCCCGATGCCATGTTTGATGTCCAGGTTAGTTCTTCCTCTGTTTTCTTTCTGCTGTAGACAAGCTCTGGGGGAGTTGCGGCTTTTGCCCTCTCTTCTGCTATTGGTGAACTCTTGCACAGAGAGGCCAACTTATGGCCAGCTCCTGTCCCCCTGCCAGTAGGGAATCTGCTCCAGGTGTTGCTTTGCTGCCACTTTATCGCATGTCGGCCTGTACCTTCCTTAGGTGGCCCTCCACAAAAACACCTCTGCAACCGGCATAACTCCTTCAGGCTCTTCTCATCACCTTGGCTACTTTGCGCATGTGACTCTCCTTTCATGATAGAACCAGGGGCGTTTCGTTTAAGTGGTAGTAGTGAGCTAATTTGTGGAGCTGCAACTGAGGCAGCAGAATAATTTCACTGGCCAAATAATTCCCTTTCTTAAGGGTTTTTCCTCCCCATTTCCCAACAAGAAGATGGTTTTTTCGGGGAAGGCAGTTCGTCTCTAAGGTAGTCCGAGGAGTTTTCTGTATATACTTCTGAACCTAGAAAAAGAAAGTAAAAACATGAAACCTCAGAAATCTTAATTGAAAAGGACTAACGATGGATATGCAAATGGCAAACGGATCATGGTAATCTCTATGCCTGCAATTGATCTAGTCTTGCCACAGTGAACATTTCATAGGTGGTGTTCTAATGGTTGTAATGGTTGGGCTGGACTCATATCTCACGAAACACTAGTGATTGTACTATGTTGCTCTAAACATGGGTATTCAATGCAACTTATCAAAATACGTTACTTTCAAGGCATGTATGACTACGTCCAAATTTTGACAGTCTTCGAAGTCTAATTGAGAGGTCTTGATTATGTATGTTCAGGTGAAGCGCATACATGAATACAAGAGGCAGTTATTAAACATCCTTGGCATTGTCTATCGCTACAAGAAAATGAAGGAAATGACACCTGATGAAAGAAAGACGAGGTTCGTTCCTCGGGTCTGCATATTTGGAGGTAAAGCATTTGCTACATATGTCCAAGCTAAGAGAATTGTGAGGTTCATCACTGATGTGGGGGCAACTGTTAACCATGATCCCGAAATTGGCGATCTCTTGAAGGTGATTTTGTCTATTGGCTACATTTAGGATATCATTTGATATTTGCTCAAACTAGTTATAGATGGTTGGTTTCTTTCCATTGGATATCGAGTGCAATCTTATTTTCTGAAATTGATTGTATCATTGTTCTCCAGCAAATTCATCTATGCAGCGGAATAGCTAGTTATGATATGGACATCTAAATGCATGCATGACATGTTCATTGCTTCAATCTAGGTTGTCTTTGTTCCAAACTACAACGTCAGTGTTGCGGAAGTGCTTATTCCCGGAAGCGAGCTGTCACAACATATCAGGTATCTTATTTAATGTAGTTCTCATAGCCTGAAATCTCCAAAGTGCCGGTCCATGCGTCTTTAACCTGGACCAGTTGAAATCTAGTCGTTAGTTCTAGATCCTAATGGATGATCATCACTATGTTTTAAGAGAGATCAAAACATGTTAGAATATTTTTTCTGAGTAGTGTAGTTGACAGAAACTCTCTCTGCTCTATAGTACTGCTGGAATGGAGGCCAGCGGAACCAGCAACATGAAGTTTGCAATGAATGGGTGTGTCCTCATCGGAACCTTAGATGGGGCAAATGTTGAAATAAGGCAGGAGGTTGGAGAAGACAACTTCTTCCTCTTCGGGGCAAGGGCGCATGAAATAGCTGGGCTGAGGAAGGAAAGAGCTGAAGGAAAGGTAACATGGTGACAGTAGGAGAATTTTTTGCTTTATAATGTGATAAAGAAGCATCACTGTGAGATAAGATCCCTCCATTAAAACAGATAATTTTGTGACTGGATTACTGTCCCATAGACATTGCCTAAATGAATCTAACGATGGTCAGAGAGACATGATCTCACACTTCGATGAGAAGCATCGTCAATGATAGGTTTTTCATTCTCTTTCTTAATAGATACGATCAATTGCGACATTTTCAGTTTGTCCCAGATGCTCGTTTTGAAGAAGTAAAGGCATATGTGCGGAGTGGTGTCTTCGGTCCCTACAACTATGATGAGTTGATGGGATCATTGGAAGGAAACGAAGGCTATGGACGTGCAGACTATTTCCTCGTGGGCAAGGACTTCCCCAGCTACGTAGAATGCCAAGAAAAGGTCGACGAGGCATACAGAGACCAGAAAGTGAGTAAAAAACATCAATTGCTGATAATATCTTATTGTTTCTGCTGTATTGTTCAAGCTTTGTTTACAAGTGCTTGATCAGAAAACATATGCCAAGATTTGTATATCTATGCATTGAAAATTGAAGCCCATCTTACATCAATTAGTAGTTTCCTTGTTATTACAAATCCCTTTGTTGCTCCGTGTTATACCTTAATCTCTTGCTTCACGATCTTTATTTAAAAACTATAAAGCGAAATATTCTGAGCGTCATTTGGGTCTAAACTTTCGTATATGAGATTCTTCATGAAGAGCTCTCTTGCTTGTGACTGATCTAATTCTATGATATGTGCTTGAGCAGAGATGGACAAAAATGACGATCTTGAACACGGCTGGATCGTACAAGTTCAGCAGTGACCGAACGATCCACGAGTACGCCAGAGACATATGGGGGATCGAGCCGATCACACTGCCATGACTTCACAGTATCTATTCCACTGGCAAAGTGCAGAAATGATTTGCCTTCTTGCATCATCCCACTCTGATAGGAGAATGAATGGGTTGGCGGAACAAAGAGAGAATAGTTAATTTTGTAAAGCTACGTCCTCATGTTACTGTAAATTGTAGAATTACAAGTACAATGAGGAGTCTGCACCAATTACTCCCATAATGCTGAAGCCCGGAAATTACGCAGACAACTTCACAATGCTGAGGAACTCCCTTTCCTGACAACTACCCTTGTGGAGCTTTCGAGCTGATTTATCCTACTAAGGAGTTGTGAGTGCATCATTACCTTGCCGTATCCATTAAAAGTCTAATGAAAGCTGGTCGGATCTATTGTTTCTCCGATGAAACGAAACAGGAGGGTTCCAATTGTAAATGAACAAAAAGAGAGGGAGCTGACTGCGAGTACACTCCTTAACAGTAGTGCCTGTTGCAAAGTCAACCCCATTTGTCCTCCTAATTTCACATGTAAGTCCTGGCCTCTCGACGGTAGCCTATCGTCCCCTACGACCGGTTTATGCCTCCAAAACCATAACCCGAAACCGCTTGTGTTCCATTACTGTCTTACCTCTGTGTCAAATGAGCTTTTTCGGGGCGTTTTCCATCAGTATGAAACATCATGAAAGCGAGATCAAAGTAGCATTAATCTACTAATTTTAAGAATTAGATAAACTAGGAGATCGATGTCTTTCTCATCAATTGCATTACCTGACATTGGTGAGAGGGGGCTTCGGTTGATAGAGAAAGAGCTGTTTTTGGCCATCTCTTTGTGTAGTTCTTTGTGAAATTTTTAGCTAATGAATTAAAGTAGCAGTAATCCTTGGACTATAAGAGAATTCTTAGTGTTCTGCTTTCATTAATCTAAGTTTAGTGACAATGTGGAACACCTTCATACAGTTCGTGGATTAAATTGAGCTACACCAAAAGGTCAAAAATCATTTGTGTCATTTTCACTATGATTATATGTGTGACCCCTCGATCTTTTCTACTCTTTTCGAAGATCGATTTTGTATATCCATAACGTACTCTCTCTTTTACGGACTCACAATTAAATAATGAAGCTCACTCAACGTTATTTCCAAAATTACCATTGCCAAAATGAAAAAAAAAAAGACTATCAACCACAGACAAAGAAAACGATAATTTCAGATCAAGTAGTTGTGTTTATATTCAAAATATCTATGTCGTTGTTGTTGTTCTTCTTCTTCTTCTACGCGAACGTCAAAACATTGTTTACGATTTTTATGCGGTGTCCATAAATTCAGCGAGTCAAGATTTTTATGGCGGCTCCTGGCTTCGAAGGTCACATCTTTGGTCCTTTCAAAACTCTTGGCAAGAGGTCCTGCCGTCTTGCCAAAGTGTCATTTTCTTTCCTCGGCTAATCAAAAGTCTCTCATGCACCGATTTCTTTTGGTTGCTTGCAAGTTTGTCCCAGCTCCTCTTATTGGCCTGATCTCTCTGAGTTTGGCTCTAGCAAATCCCCTTTGGAATAAGTGGATATTTGCGAACAGATAACACCAAACTAGTGGAAATAAAATAGTAATTTGGAGTTCGAAGACAATACTAAACATTTGATATAATTCAGGGGCTCAATTGAATATATATAAAAAAGATTATAGATCATATTGAACAAATTAAAAATTTGAAAATGACATTGAATATTGTGCTAAAATTTATGAATAACATTGAACAAATTTAAAGCTTGGAGATTACATTACATATTATAATATGTGCCATTTACCCTTTTCGTAAATAAGTTAAAACTATACCTATCGTTAATCAAAGAAGGCTTAGGAACTTTTTTGAGAGGTGGGTCATCCTCATTGGTTCTTACCTTACGACGCCTGAACACTCTAGAAGTGTTAGGTTAAGGCAAGCTTTTTACCTTAAAATCCGTCTATTCCTAAACCGTGACGTGAACATGCACGATTCTCTGTCGCGTGCCACGTTTCAAGGAGCCACTCAAACAAGAATATCTTCAGCGTTTATCCTCAAAAGGTGCCATGATTAACATATATATATATATATATATATATATATATATATATATATATATATAAATGCTGCGTTAATCCGTGGTAAAAAGAAGATTTTGGAAGCCCTAAATGGACCTGCCCATCGCTCGTTGAAAACCCCAACCATCAGGTACCTCAAAACACCCATCTCCGCCACCACCTTCCGCGGCGTCAGCCCCCATCTCTGCTGTTTCGGGCTGCTCTGCCACCACCAAGCCACTGCCCGTCTGCATCGGACATAGCAGCCCCCATCGGCGTGTGCCACCCTTGCCCTTCCTTCTCTCCTCCACCGTATCTCTGTTCTGTGTTTCTCTCTCATCTCTGATTCTCTCTTTGTCGTGCTTGCTCGTGAGATTGGCCGGGCCGAGGATGACTGCCGCGACCTCGATCGGAGGCCGTCCACGGTGGTTCTACCGAATAAGACCTTTAGAATGACGGTTGAGTAAAGATGTGCAACTGGTAGTTTTGAAGATAGAACTATGATTTTTGTCATCGAGTAAAAGCTAAGGCACGTTTCCGGGATTTTCCCAAATAACGTTTATTTTCCCGTGTTATTCAGAACATCATCACTAAATGTATTTTCCAGATGAAAACGTAAATGAACGGAGTTTTCGTTTTACCGAATAAAACCATTGCTAGGAACTCAATTTTAGAGAAAATTAACCAAAAAGTCCTAAACATATCTCGTTTTAACCAATTAAGTCTTAAACATTTTCACATTTTATTAATTGAGTTTATCTAGCCAATTTTAGCTAAAAATCAGTGATGTTGAAGCCGATAGTACCACGTAAGACAGTCGATACTGAAATGACTAATTTTTTATAATTTTCTTAAAAAATTGAAAATTGAAAATTGAATTTTTTTTATTTCATTTTTTATTTTTTCTTTCTTTTCCTTTTTTAATCCAAGTCTAGGTCGCCAGCCGACCCTTACCGATCACAACCAAGGGCCGATGACCCTCGTCTATCACTAGGCAAGAGCCCTTAACAAATGCGGGTGAGAACAGGCTAGCCAACCCTCGTTGGGCTTAGATCGATTTTTCTCTTATAAAAAAGACGATTTTTAAGAAATTATAAAAATTATCCATATCAATATCGATCATGTCACATAAAATGGCCGAAATCCACATTAGTAATTTTGGGACGCCATTGGTAAAAGGAAAATTTCAAAACTAAATTGATCAAAATATAACAGGTTCAAGATTGTTTGGACAATTTTTTCCTAAATTTGATATATATTTTATGTTTTGTTCCTCTTTAATATAAGCATGTCTTTCATTTGTGCTCATCCAACTTTTGCGTAATTTCAGTTTCAGGTCACTCTACGCTTTTCTTAGGTTTCAAAAACAACCGGTTCCCACTTATGAAATAAGAATTTTCACTTGCCGACGCCGAGGAATCCATGCAGATGATGGCGGTCCCCACCGCAGTTGACGGCGGACAGATCTTACGTGCACAGCTCGCAAAACGATAATGACCGTCCGATGAAAAGCCAAGGGAAAAGGTCAGCGGGGGAGACAGGCAGTATCAAAATAACGCACGTGCCCGAATTGCCGTATTGGATACGGATCTCATAACGTGGAGGATACTACAACAAGACTTGATTTTTAGAAATCAGTTGATTATGATGTGATAAATAATCAAAGAATTAATATCATGAAAAATCTTAAAATTGATACATATATGATAAATTTACTCTAAATTATTTTTTATTATAAAAGATCCAAAACTGATACATTTGTGACAAATTTACTTCAAACTAGTATACCTGTGATAAATACCATCCGTTAATTTTTGTTAAATATAACCGTCAAATTATTAAATTAGATAACACATGAAAGTCGATGGGTATATCAATTTGAGGATTTTACCCTCTATTTATTACGTGCATATTAATTTGGAATTTTTCATGATATTAACCAAATCTAACGGAAGGTAAATTTTTAATGGGTGTACCAGTTAGAAATTTTTCGTTATCAAAAACATTAATTTAAGGCAAATTTGTCATATATGTACCAGTTTATGATTTTTCTCGATCAAAAAAATAATTTGAGGTAAATTCTTCGCAAGTATACTAGTTTGAAATTTTTTCTAGTCAAAAAAATAGTTTTGGATAAATTTGTCACAGGTATACCAGTTTAGAATTTTTCGTGGTATTAATCCATGATCAAATAAGTTGTTAATCAAGTTAGCATCGCCGATAGATATTCGACAATATGTCACGTAACATTTTTTCCTTTTAGCCCGCAACAGATGTTGCACCATTCCGTAAAATCATCTTCTTCTTAGCAATACCAGCTCGCATTATTTAGTCGCAGATGGTTAAACTGCTTTGTTAGAGAACCTTATTCTTTGTAAAATTGTCGCTTTTTCAAGCTCTTTTTAACTTTTCGTTCGTAAGCGCGCACATGTTACTTTGCATTTTAGTCACTATTGAATTCAAATCAGATATCACACTTTCGTATCATTTTGTTGAATAATGTTCTCTTCTGGGGGAACAGGAAAGAGCACATCCTCCATCAGTAATGGCGGATTAGTGGAGATGATGAGTAAATTTCATATCGCGATAATGACCTTTAAATATATTTAAGCAGAGGATTTATTATTAATAAACGAGTTATTATTATTAGAGCATTTCATGGAATATCATGCGACAATTTCATCAACGGAAAACCCGGTCAAGTGTTTATGAATTATTATATAGTGGAGTTAAGAAGATTTAGATTCAATCCACTAGAAAATTCGATTTGCTGTTTCGCGTGGAAACGATATTATAAATAAATGTAATCATATTTAAGCAAAGCAACGCTAAAAGGGAATGGACCACATACGCGTGATTATTGCATATGATGTATTGGCACAACAAATAAAGTGCATTCCCACTTCTAAAGACCACACCGATCTATTCCTTTATCTAAATGACACGAGGCAAATTCAATATATGAAAATAAAAATAAAAACACACAGCACTGCATCTTTACATAAAATAATTTCACTCCATGTAAAAATAGGCAAGTAAATGCATAAAAAAAAAGAAAGAAAGGAAAGGAGAGGTGGGTAAATTGTCCTTTTTGAATCCCTGAAACGGCATGATGAACTTACATTCAACTAAATTCAAGTTAGATTCCTCAGCATGATGTGTCCAAAATTAAAGGTATTTGCACATGATGCACGCCACCGCCCACCTGCGATTCGCGAGGGACATATCTTGTGCCTTGACAGTACCGGGAGTCTTGTCGGCAGTCCCACGTGTCAAGCTGCCGGGGCAGCATCGGGCATCATTGGTCCAATCAATCTAATCTTTGGAAATTCCGTAATGGCTAAAGTTGGCATCCCGCAATTAAGGGCAAAAGAAAACTGGTATGTATTGCGACAGCGAGGCCAAAGCCGGATACTTTGATCCGAAAAGATGGCTAGCCAAATCCGAGCATTATCAATTTATTCAGTTGAATACGTCTTTAATTAAAAACTTAGATACCACAATTTATAAATTTATCTCAATAATCTCCTCTTCGCATAACATGCTCAGTGTTAGGTTTACTTACCCTCGATCCATGTATCATCAACTTTAAGCAACGACACCAATCTACCATTAGCTTTAACACCATTCATCGACAGCGCGCAATGAGAATGCGATACCTTCATTCAAGAAGATTGCGAAGAGGGAATCAAGTTCGAACCCGTCAAATTATCTAGTTCAACTTATATCTAAACTTAAGTTAATGAATTATGAGTTACGTCAAATATAATCATTTCTACACAACATATCGCTTTTCTGACGTAAAATTTTTCTAACATAACTCATATATGTATCTCAATAATACGATATAAATTTTTATTTTTAGGTAATAGTTGCTGCGAATGACCGTATTCATGGACGTAAAATCGCAACATGGAGTACAAGATTTGCCAACTCGCCGCAGCATTTCGTGCCATACAAGTCAGAGAGCACCCGACAGGTTAAGGCCGGTCGTTTCGAGTCGAGCGTATGAATCACGGACAGAGTAATGAGCAATCCTATCCAGAATAAAATTTAGGGCTTCTTTTTTTTTTTCCCCCTGGACTCATCTATTTGCCATTAGAACAAAAAAAAAAAAAATCAGCGATATAAATATGTAATTATGCGCTCGGTCGTCACCAAACATCTTTGGCTAGCTCCAATCACAAAGTGCCAAGGGAACATATGTCGACGTGTTCATATGGCGTCCCAAGTCACGTGTCGTCGTTTACGACGATGTTGCAATCGAACATGGCCAAGAATGAGGGGCGCGAGGCGAACCGGACTGGAAGGACGCGAACCTGCCACGTCGAGACCGTAACATGTGTTCGCAACTTTCCATGCATCGCTTCCGCGAGCGGATCTCCACGCCCTGCCGACTTAAAAGGCCATTGAAACGCCACGTGCTTTCGCGATCACCTCTCGTCTGCAATTCGAAGTTAATTTTTTCCCATAACCAAATTCATATCAATGATATGCCGCTGCGGGAGACGACATGATAAATTTTAGACATACCTATTCCTTGTTTTTTTTTTTCCTTTCCTATCTCTTCCTTCGTTTAGCTAGTCATGTGATTCGGCAACCGGCAAGTAAAAATCGATCGAATAGACTGAATTAGCACAAATATAATATGTTTACGACTGAATTGACCAAAAAAAAGTTCAAAATTGATATGATTATAATAATTTTAGAGCTTTTTTTAGTAATTTTCCCTGAATTTGACCTAAAACACCCTTCCACCTCAAACCATAAAATTCCGCTCTACCCCTTATTTATTTATTTATTTTTAAATTGCGCAAGAGTTATACATCTTGCAAATGACCTTTGGACAAGAGACGTCTCTGCGATTTCAATTTGGGGATTGAAAGGGGCGGTTCGAAATGGAAGTGTACCGGAATTTGTAGATGTTTGTTTTAATTTGATATAGGAATTAAATAGGGTTATCTTTCCTTCTTTATGACATGACATGGAGACAGAGTTGCTAAATAACAATATAGTTTCAATATTATCTCGGGACGTGGACCAATCATTGCCGAGTAAATTGGATTTCATTAGATGGCGATATATGCTATTTTTACACGGAATTCCTTTCGAGTGAGATTTCTCATTTTGCTTCCTTCTGCGAGACAATTCTTTTTTTTTTGTCGCTTTCTTTTGTATTATTAAAAAATAATGTCTCCGTTGATGGAACGTACCTAACATACGATCAGTTTTCATTTCGATCGAGGATTCATCATCTTATCTTATTGTCTACTTCATACGTAATCAACTTGTCACTCCTAGGAGAGCTTGAAGCTCGATCGCACATTATGCTACAACCCGAGGAGTGAAAAGAAAGATGAAGTTGGATCGTTGACTCCTCTTAAGGGAGCTAGTTTTTTTTTTTCTCTCTCCGAATTAGTGCTCTGATTACCCTGGAAGATGAAATCCCGCCAATTCATGTAACAAAGAATTCTCGAAGGTTTTCTTTTTCTGTTTCTTTTAAGACCATCGTCCTTTTGGATAATTAACGATCACGAGCTATATGTCCAGCTTTTCTATGAGTAAGAGCACACGATTGAAGGAAACTTTGGTTCTCCATCAAACCTTGTACGAATGGAAAAATAAATTAGGACCAAGGGTACCTTTGTTTTGCTGAAAATTTCGTGATGAAGGGAAATATATTATGAAGAAATGGTTAGTTTTCATTCCTTTGGATAATTTAGGAAAAATTAATTTCTTTCTCGAAAGAAAGGGAAATTGTTTTTTCCAATCTAAACTTATGGTAATCGATTTATTAAAAATGATTATTGTAAATTCATCAGTTTTTCATTGTCCAAAGACTAAAAAGTCGGGTGATGACCTTAAATTTGCTATTAGGGGTAAACCTTGAAGGCCAACAAGCGAAGGAACACATGTAGCCGGCCTCACTTTTTGCGAAAGTCGACGTATGCGCAAATTTACGTTCGACCCAAAATATATATATATATGAAATTTCATGTCAATGCGACGAAGGAGCGAGAGTACAGTACCAAAATTTCACGAAAATAAATTAGACAGGAGTGGGGCCCACTCTCCTTGTCGGAAAGATCTGATCACCTCCTCCCTCCAAAAAGCTTTATTTACCGTCCCGCCATTCATGCGCGTGGGCCCCCGCTCGCGCGGCCCCTCTCTCTCTCTGTCCGACGGGACGAGACGGAACAGTGTGCAAGTAACTCACTCTCCTGGTACTACGTCTGGTGTCTGGACCCAGGAACACAACATAGCTCCTTTTCTCTCTGTCAAACCCAAAAAAAGAAGCTTCAAAAAAGCTCCGCGTCCTTTCGAACGCTAGAACAGCCTCTCCCTCGCTAACCCTAGCTCTCTCTCTCTCCCCCTCCCTCTCTCTGCACTGCGACTTCTCGATTCTTAAGGGCAACCTTCCATGGACGACAATGGAGGCCAGCACCGATCCGATCCGTTCGCCGAGTTCAACCCCATCTCCAGCTGGCCCCCGCTCGGGCCCGACTCCGACGGCCGCTACTTCTTCGGCGGCGACCGGGACAGCGCCGTGCTCAGCGAGTTCGGATGGAACCTCCCGGGAGCCGGATCTGTTGGGGGAGCTCCCCACTGCTTCGGGGACGTCGACCAGATCATCGCCGCGGGGGAGGGAACGGGATCGGCTCCTCCCGGCTGCGACGCCGCCGGGGGGGCCACGTCGACGTCCAACAGGTCGGCGTCTTCGGAGTCGAGCGAGGATCGGCCGGAGAGGTCCGCGGCCTCCGGCGAGAGCTTGGTGGCGCCAGAAAAACCGTGAGTATCATAGGGTTTTTGCTGTTGTGGAATGAATCGGAACTACACATCGCAAATTAATCTGAAAACCCACGAGTCTTCCGGCGTTCAGTGCAACTCCGTGCGTTGTCCGTACGCTCTAGAAGCTCATGGGAGAGGAGTAGGGGCGAGACAATTTCGTAATTTCGAGCGAGAACGAAGGGCAATATGGGGGGGGGGGGGTGGAAGGTTTTGTGTGCGTGTTGGGGATTGGTATTAATTAAGTGGGGCGCGTCCTTGGACGCCGCCGCTATTTCGGCGGCAATAGCGTGCGCCAATTTTTCTCTTTTCCTTTTGTTCTTGCCTTATGTAGGAGCACGTACGAACGATTCTGGTTTTTCTGTTCTTCCATGGATTTCTTGGGTGAGTTTACGAAAGTGGCGGTGGGAGAGATCCTCGACATTCGAGATCCTCTTCACAGGCCCTTTCCCTTTTCGCGAGCAAAAAGACAGCGGGCTGCTTTTTTAGCGCAGAGAGAGGGAGAGTTGACCGAGCAGAGAGGGAGATCGAGAAGCGGACAGACAGAGCAACTTTCGCGCTCGATCTCCGAGGCAGATTTGGTTGTCTGGTCGGTGGGCGCCTCGAGCGATCCCGATTGGATTTTCATATGTTTCTGTCATGCACGTTAATAAAAAAAGAAAAGAAAAGAAAAAGAAATAACGAATGCCCCGTCTCCTTTGGACGTGTGATCTGGGAGAGAGCTAGGTTTTCTTGACCATGGCTTGGCTCGGTTAATCAGAAGACAGACTCAACTCCGACCACCGTATTTATCAACGAGAAACAGCAATTGGTGGGTCTTTCATGTGGAACTGGATGTTCCTTTTTCTCAGTTCATGGAAACCCTCGCAGGAAAGCTAACCCAGAAAATTCGCCACGCTTCTCTGACTTCGTATATAATTAGCCTAGAGAACGAATGCACTTTGCAGTTTGACTGCTGGCATTGATATAAGCAGCAAACAGCATCAAGATTTACTATCTTCCCCCCAGGGGCAGGTTGAAGTTTTGAGTTCTTAACCTATCTCCCTGTAACGAAACAACCGTGGCGTCCGTATTCCGTGCGGTAGAGCGGCTTCCGTGCCAAGACACAGGACATTAGCTTTTACCTTCTTGGTTTTGAAGAGTCTTGTGTCTCGATCTTGTTACTTACGTAGCAAGTATGATCTACTTTGGCTGGATTTACAACATATTTACGTGCTGGTTATTTCGTGTGCGTGGCTTATTAGTTATCATCATTTGTTTTTGTATTTTTTGTTTTTTTCGCTAATTCAGGGTTGATGTGCTTCTGCAGGAGTAGAGTTCGAAAGAAAGGACAAAAGAGGATAAAGCAGCCGCGGTTTGCGTTCATGACTAAGAGTGAGGTTGATCATCTTGAAGATGGGTACCGCTGGCGAAAATACGGACAAAAGGCCGTCAAGAGTAGTCCATTTCCGAGGTACGTTGATTCCTTTATGCTCTCTGAAGGTGCCCAAATCTATGTATGCTTAATCTTGATACTCTCCTCCTGGTATGTCCTTAGATGTGGACTTGAGTATTAAAAAAAAAAAAAAAACCTCTTTCGATCAATCCTTCTGCCAGATTTTTTTGGTATCGGTCTAAGATCCTTCTAAGAAGGTGCACTAAGGAAGTGCCTTATGCCCAAGTAAACGCGGTATTCAGATCATTTAAATTATGGTTTTATACGGTTCGAGAAGTTCTCCATTGCACTTTTCTTTTCCTATCCATTGTGCCCAAAAAACCCTGCAAAAACCCTTCCATGCTCATCCGATTTGCGCATTTACTTCTTGAAAAGCTTGTGAAGCATTTGATCTTGTCTAGAGTATCCGAATGATAAATGCCCACATAGTGCAATTGATATTGCAGTTTTCTTGAAAAGTTCCCTACTTACAGTAGTCCAAGTAATACTATGTGTGCAACCGCGGGATGTCGAGACAACATGATCTTGAGTTCAATGTTTCGCCTCATCTTCTTTTAGTAAAATCATCTGCCCACGTTGTAATTATCTGATATTGGAGGGAGCGTCTGAGTTTAGGTTCTAACTTAGCAGTGCAAAAGTATCTAAAGGAAAGGCAGTTCACATTGTCATCGTGTACGTGTGCAAGCACCACAGTTCTTGTCAATAGTAACACGTTCCAAATTCCAACAATTCAGGAAACCTTGTTTATCCCAGAATTTCATGAAAACGGCAGTCATATCATAGTAAATTCAAGTTGATGTTTGGGTCTCGCAAACCCGTTGCTGTACTTGTGCTTTTTTCTGTGCTCATGTTTTGTTTGTTCATGTTCTTGCGTTCTTCAAAATTGGCAGACCGGCCATGAATTCGAGATTATGCATATGCTATTCCTTACGCCAACATAGGCAGCTGAAATTTTTTCTTTGCGCTGACTCGCCACAATGGGCCACTGGTTTGTCAAATGTTGCTGCACGAATACAGGAGCTACTATCGTTGCACGAATACCAAATGCACAGTCAAGAAGAGAGTGGAGCGGTCCTCCGAAGATCCTGCCATTGTAATAACCACCTACGAAGGCCAACATTGCCACCACTCCGCTGGGTTCCTCCGCAGCAGCAGCGCCATTAGCCACGGGGTCACCTTCAGCAGGCATTCGGCTCATCCAGCCTCGCAGATTTACCGTCCCACTCGAGTTCTTTTACCCATGGAAACTTCTCCTCCTAACTCAAACACTCACCGTGTACCCACCTCTTCCGGAGACTCACAACGGTTGCCACCGTCTTCCGGAGAATGCGGTGCACTGTTGGGCACAAATCAAGTTGTTTCTACCGAAGGACTGCTTGCCGATGTCGTGCCTCCGGGAATGAGATGAGGATCGAATTATGGTAATTGCTAACTCGAAAACGAATTGATGGCTATTTCTAAACTGACATATGCTGTAAATATGGCTCCTATTTATTCATGACATTGATTTAGTGAACGCACGCCTTATGGATGGAGTACTCTTATTGCTAAAAGAGAAGCCCATGAGTATTAGATCCAGTTCTACAGGCTAACCAATCTCAGGCTTCAAACGACACGCAACCTGGGCTGGTGGTCACCAGAGATGCGAAGATATCTAATATGTGAATAAAAAGATTTATATTTGTTCCGTTTCAAAGTATAGATTATTTTTTCGACAACCGGATTAGAAATTCCTATAAAATTTTGGTAAAAAAAAATAACCAGTAATTTTTTTTTCAAGTAACTTATTAGTAACTTACCAACACTTTCATGAAAGTAAAATTTCCATTTGGTAATTATTTACCGATGTTTATTTGGGATATTTACTTTTTCTGATAAAATGTGCCCCTACAAACTTTTATTTGCATTTCTCAGCAACATTTTAAATTTACCGGCTCTTTAAAAAAAAATACCAACTTTTGTAAGAGTAATATACCGATGTTTCTTTGATTACATTGGCAACTACTTTTGGGTTATCAACTCTTATTTGAGTTACTTGCCAAGTTTATTTCTCTTTTAATTACCAACTTTTATCGACCTCTGTTAAGGCCTTAAATTTATTAACTCTTCTAAAAGAATTACTTACTCTAATTGAAGTAATTTATCAGCGTTTTTCGATAGTTATCAACTACTTTTTTTGGTAAAGAATTCTTATTTTAGTTACTTACTTATATTCATTCACTTTTTTCCCAATTTATGAGCTTTTCTATTGGGTAACTTAATCGGGTAAAGAGTTGGTATATGGCTCAATGAAGTTGGTAATTTCATAAAATGATTGGTAAATTTAATGCATTGGTAGGAATGGTAAATAAAAGTCAATTATTTTCTATTGGGTTACTTAATCAGGAACAGAGTTGGTATGTGGCACAATGAAGTTGGTAATTTGATATAATTATTGGTAAATTTAATGCATTGGTAGGAATGGTAAATAAAAGTCAATGAAAGATAAAAACAAGTTCTTGGGCCCGAACTAAAGAAGTTGAATTTAAAAAAACCAAATGAACATTGGAAACCAACTTAAACAAGAGTTAGTAAGTTAATCGTAGTAAAAGATTGATAAGCAAGGCCAATAAAAGTGGCAACACGATAGAAAAGGTTGGCAAGTGTAGATGAAAAAAAAGAACGAGCATTAATGAGTAACTTGAATGGGAGTTGGCAATTCAATACTAGTCGGGATTTAATCAAAGAAGTCGGTAAGTCACAAACAAGCATAAATAGGTTTGTAATGTCATATAATAATTGGCAAGTTTAAGGCATTGGTAAGAAAAGTGAAAAAAAAAGTGGTAAAAGATAAGGGTTTTGTTTTTTTGGTCAAAGACCAGAGATGTTGGTTGTTTATATAATTTATAATCAAGCTATCCGTAAGAAATGTAAATAAATGTTGGTAAGCGATTAAGAACCTTTCTTTGTCATAAAAAAAAAAGGCAAAACTGATAATTTTTTAAAAACCATGTAAACAATGTTAACTAACTCTATTAAGAGTTGGAAATGTTAAAAAAGTTGGTAACTTAATCAAAGATAAGAGATTGTAATCACTCTAATTGAGGTTGGTAATTTTTAAAGAAATTTAATAAGAAAAACGGTTTGTTAGCTAGACAAATAAAAGTAGTAATTCAATAAATAAATTGGTAAATTTTTATACGGAGAAAATTGAACACTTGTGAGCCACTCAAACGAGAGTTGGTAACCGAAAAATATCATAAAACATAATCTGAAGTTGATGTGTTACTTAAACTAAGGTTGATGGTTTGATATAATATTTGTAAGTTTAAGGTGTTTATTGATAAGGTAGACAGAAGTTTGCAAAATGATAAGAGAGTTTTTTTTCCCCCAGAAATAAGGGAAATTAATAATTCAAAAAATTAAATAAAAATGCCGGTCATTAACTCAAATAAGAGGCATTACACAAAACCAGTGGGAAACTTAATCAGAAAAAAGTTGATATTAACTCTAATTAGCGTGGATGATATCTAAAAAGAGTTGACAATTATAAAGGTAGGTAATAAAAGTTCGCAATTATTTTTACAAAAAAATGGATAAATCTAATGAACATTTGTCAACAACTCAAATAAGAGTTAGTAAACCAAAATTAGTTGGTGATATAATGGGAGAAAAATTGGAAGCCGAACAAATAAAAGGTTGGTAAATCATATAAGAGTTGCTAAATATGAGAAGTTTAACAGAAACGCAAACAAAGGTTGCTGACCAACAGCAATACTTGATAAATTAAAAGAAGTAAGTCAAGTGAGGATTAAATGCCCAAAAATTAGAAATTTAATCGGGAAAAAAAAGCTGATTAGTCACTTAAATAAAGATTGATACATTCGTGTAAAAATTGAAAAATTAAAGATGTTGATGTGAAAGACAAGTACATGTAGGTAAAACATAAAAAAAAAATTTAAAGCTATTAATTCGCAAACAGTCAAAGTGAGTTGTAATTTTTCAAAAATGTCGGTAAACTATCAACAAGACAGACGAAAGCCTGTAACGAATAGTTTTCTTTCTAGCACTTCCAAAATCTTTTCAATTGGAACAGAACAATTGAATTGCTGTGTAGGAGCGAGATTGAATCATGCAACTCCCAAGCAACTCGGACTTCGATTAATGGCGATTTTGGATCGGCTTGCTTGATTTCTAAGTTCAACATCTTGTTGAGTTCAACTCAATTCGAGCATCCAAAACTCTCCAATAGGCCCGTCCAGCACAACCAACTTAAGAAACCACCCACCAATTTGTACATAATCCTCTTGAAACGCACGATCGTTAAACCACAGGCACGCGCTTAGCTCGTACTATGCTTAACATGTGTACCTAATCATGCGAAAAGAAGCGAAAGGCGCCGGGCTAATGACATGCACAGCGAAGACAGACCGGCCACAGAGATGACAGACCGAGCTGTTCTTTTTCCTTTTTTTTTGGGTCGAAACCGAGCTGTAGCTGTTCTTTTTCCTTTTTTTTTTTTTTGGGTCGAAACCGAGCTGTTCAGTAGAACAAAGAATCCTGCATATGGGTTCTGTTTCCTGTTTAAAGTTGAGCTGCTTTTCTATTGCTCTTAACTGAACAGCTAATCACTTTTTGAAAGCTACGCCATGTGTGTGACTCTTATGCATGGTGACGGAGATGATCAACTTATGATTTTCGGACTTTACCCATCTTGTCAAGCTAACAGATGACGCAGATGAAGCAGACAGATACACTGTAATGTCGCCATTGGTAGGTGACTCCACAACCACCATAACCACGATACTTCTTGGAGAATAAAGGTGTATCGATCAACTTTGATTCCTCATGATTCCAATGGAACTAATCATTCTCTCCAGCCTTCAATCCAAAGGGTGTTAGTCCAACCACTCTTCCTGTTGTGTTCCCTGATAATTTTTGAAACTCCATGCTGAAGCTTGCAACCTTTTTCATAATCGAACCACATCCCCGGTCTGGAAGTAAAAGGCAGATTACCTTCCATGTCGACACCTCATTTGCCAAAATCAGGATCACTGTGTGAGTTCGATACTTGGAGCATTCTTAAGAAACAGAGGACGAGATCAAAAGAAAGAAAGAGTTTGAAGTTTTTGCTTTTCTTTTTGGTTAACTAAGTACAAAAAGAGAGGGCACATGCCAATCAATCTTGAGGTTTTCCAGCTTATCGACTGCCGTTATTTACATGTGAATGCACAGTGCTCTGCCTTGGACCCCCCAAGGAAACTTCGCTTGCCGCTTTTTGCATTTATCAAAACACTTTTAAGAGTAATGCTTGCAACAAGGACTATGCATACCATTGCCATGAGAGCAAGAGTTATGATTTACCAGTCAAAAAGAGATCCTCAGTGATCAGGGCAGGAAATTCAGGGTACAGTTCAATAAAAATATCACTGAACCCAGTTACCTCTTCCAAAATGAATCAAAATGTTATTTTTCCATTCTGTTTTTCATCCCTACAGAGACATTTTAGGAAATTGCAGGAATTGAGAAACGAATTTGAGAACTTCTGATTGAGATCTTCTCTGATGAAACTCTTCACAATCATAAGCAGAATATAGAGCATCTTGGAGATAGTTGAATCTCGGACCAAAGGAAGAAAAGCAAAAGACCCTCCCAATTTGGTCGGTTGAACATTGGAATGTCCCCCAACTTCATGCCCAAGGGTTGTTGCCACAGACCTATCTTTACCATGACAATAAACCGGCAACGCCATTTTCCTCTTCCCAAGTGGGAAGGTTGAGATCAATTAAGGCAGGAACCTCGCGAACTTCTCGCCCTGTCATCATCGCTTTGTCTTCGGACCCCCCTAAAAAGTGCGATCTCTTGTGACCTCCTAAAGCTTGGCCAGACCGAAAGACCCTGAAGCAGATCGGGCACTCATGCTTGCTGTTCTTCTTTGTACACGGTTTTTTCTCCTTTCGAGTTGCCGTTCCACCAGTGCAAAACTCCTCGTCTCTAATCAATTGCTCAGGATTGTGAGATGTATCAATCTCACCACCGGTTTTGCTACTCTCATATTTGGACCAGGCGCTCATCTTTAACTTCTTAGAGCAGTCTTTCTGCTTAGCAAGTTCCTTGGGAGAGTCGGAGATCTTCTCACCGACCACAGATTTGTTTTTCCAATCACCGAATGATCTTTGCATAACATTTCCAGCTCTCTGTCTTGAAACGTCTAATGCTTCCCTTATGGTGCCTTCTTCTACTCCTTCAGCTTCGTGATCGATTCTGTTCATCCATTTCCTCCATTCGACACCATCTTCCCTAGCTTTAGATCCGCAGACTAATTCACGATTCTTAAGCTCCCGAATTCTGATGTTGTCGTCGACATAACAATCAGATTCCGTCTTCTTCACATATCCAGAACCATAACTGTTCGAAACATCAATATCACCCGATTTCCCACTTCTTACATCACTAGACGGTGATTTAGTTTCTAAATGATCTGAATCGTGATCTGCAGCATCTTGGATCCAAGTCCAAGCACCCTTAAACTTACTAGTATCCCTGGATAACATCATCAAACATTTCGCCACCTCTTCTTCTTCTTGTTCGATCTCTGAAACAGATGATGAACCGCACACTAAGATCTTTGCAGGACCTCTACACTTGATTCTTTTCGATCTCCTACACTGAATTTGAGCTGACGCTTCTGAATCCGGGACCACATCCATTTCTAGGATCTGTTGCTCGCTGTACTCCATCGCATCCTTACGGCGATTGGTCGCCTTTTCTTTCTCGGAATGACAAGCCATATGACCGCAAAGAGCTTTCAATGACTGAAACCCTTTCCCACACTCTTTACACACGTTCCCTACTCGCAATATACTGCCCGAACCCTCGAACAATCTCGTTTCTTTCCGGTTCCTATGGAGGCAGTGGCTGGAATTCCCCTCAACTCGAAGCTCCTTGACCCTGTGATCATTACCATGTCGACCATCTTCTCCAGCAAAACCATCCACTGTCTTATGAGAGCTCAAATGACCGCCTAGAGATTTCGCACACGGGTATCTCTTGTTGCAATACTTGCACGCAAAGTCCATCTTCTAATTCATTTCCCTTTGGATGACCAAAGATACAGAGCAGAGCAGAACTAAAACTTCAGCAAACCACTAGTGTAAATCAGCAGATCACTGCAGAGTGCATACCTCAGATCTCCAGAAAATGCTGCATTCCGCGTTCTTTTGCCCATCTCCTTCCACCAAAAGAGCCCTCAGGGTGTGGTGAGAAAGATGAAGCAGAAACGCAGAGGAAATTCAGTTCCAGATCAAGAAGCTCGTCTCTGATGTGCAGAATTTCAGCAAGACAAGAAAGTATGCAACTTTTCCGCAAAAGATAAAACCGTGACTGGCTCTTTTTACTCCCAAAGTACAAGATCCAGACCCACCAAAGGGCAGGCCCTCCAAATCCCACACCCTTTTACACTCTCTGTCCTCACATCACGTCCCTCTCTTGAATGTTCAAAAAAAATTGCGGAGGAAGAGAAAAATTCAAAACTTTGAAGGGGAGTGGGTCGCTAATGATGGCGACGAACAGGGCACGGGGCCTGTGCTAAGAAAAATCAAAGCAAAGACACTACTGACTCTTTCTCTTTCTCTCTCCTGTGGTTGCGATCTTCTTGTTGAAGTTGGAGGAGAATTCCATGCATGGGAGCTGAAAAGATGTTCAGTAAAAAGGTTTGGGGGAAGCAAAACCGTGGGGGGGCGCACGTGTGCTGGGGAGAGCACAGATCGCTTGCCTAACTGGACGGTTGAGATTGGTGGGTTTTTTGGGGGATTCCGAGGTTTGAGGACTACTGAGTACTGAAGAAGGCTAAAACTTGGCAATGTCTTCTCTGAGTTTTGTGACTTCAGTGATTCCAAAAAAAAAAAAAAACAGGCATGTTCTTCCCTACTTAAGCAAAGTATCAGACAAGGTTTTGGTTATCGAATTGCCGATAGTTTATGGAATGCATTGCCGATATTTGGAAAATCGGTCTATTCTAATTAAGCATATTCCACAAATGGTATTATATAATCGCTTTCCACAAATTTAAATAGATTAGTTACTCAATAACTGAGATTTTTATGTTAAAATTTGAGAATTGATGGATGTGCAAACTCAAGACTGAAAGAATCCCTCCGTAATTGCAAGTAGAGATAGTTTTGATTGAATGGCTTGATTAGTATCTTCAAGGCTGGCTTTTGAGTGGCCTGCATGTCATCAAACGGATAGGGACAATGCATTGGTTCAACTTGCATGACTTGGTCAAATCCCAAAGGCATAGATCCACTCACTCCTCGAAGTTACAGGTTTAACCGCAATTATTGAGTGTTTTTTTTTTAATTATCACAACAATCTCGCTTCGCGGATGCTAATAATGCGTGTCTTATCTCTTGCACAATCAAAACAAAAGCAAAAAGTTAAAAATCGATTAAAATAACCGCTAAGTATACATAGACTGTACTCGAGCGGATGGAAAATCAATAACCTTTTGTTGATAGTAAAACACAAAACTGGCTTTAAAAGAATATGGCCTCTTGTAAGAAAGACTATCACCCCCTGTCAATTTTGCCTCTCAAAAGGGCAAAATCAAAGGTACACCTGGCACAAGTCTAATGAATGAACAAAATTCACAGGTGAGCCTAGTGCCATGGTGGACATGAGGCCATATTAGGTCTTTTTTCGACTCTGTTGCTCCTGTGTTTCCTGCTTGTCGAAAGGGACACGTGGAGCTTCTCGGCGACAATTTGTCGCTTGTGAGGATGTTATCAGGCCAAGCCCATCCATCCTCCAGCCCATCTCGAGTCTATTCGAGGATTGCAGAATATTGATGGGCCAGCTCAAGGAAGATAGTATTATCTAGGAGTGATCGATTCTCGATCGATCTGATCCGGTTCCTCTCAAGAATCGGGAACTAGATCGGTAGTCCCAATTTTCAATTTCTCGAAATAGGAAACCGGACCGATCATCCAAGAAACTGGACCGGGCTGAAAAAAAAAAACATGTAGCCCAAATTACTCTCAAATTGTTGGAATTAACAACGTTATAGAACTGCAACGTCTACATAAACTTGACTTTTCAATAGCAAAAAACAAGAGGCCTAAGGAGCCGAAATAGATTTATGGATCAAATTAATTTTTTTTTTAAAGAATCGATCTCGTTCGGTCTATATCCCGAGAATTGGAAACCAAACCGGACCTCTATAATAGAGAGCCGGACCACCGGTGTCAATCTAGTCCGGGCTATCCCAGTTCAATCGGTCTAATTTACTCACCCCTAATATTACCTACTCTCCACATGAAGGAAGTTCCTTTGCGAATTGGTTAGCTAAAGCATATAGATTAGGCTTTCTCCCACCTAATTGGTTGTCTAACCCTCCCCTCCATCCTTCGGGATTTGCTTTGTTTTGATGTTACTTTTGGCTATTTTTCGAACGTCCTTAGTGAATAAGAACACCCGTCTTTTCGATCAGAAAGAGATAGGTGGAGTTAATTTCCAAATGTCCAGGAATTCGATTTGGAGCAATTTGTATGTACTGTAATAAATAAATATGTTCATGTCCCTTCTTTATGACTCCTTTTTTTTTTCCTTATCTAAATCCAAATACATAAAGGCACATTTTAGTCGTAACACATTCCTATTTATTTGACGAATTCGTCTTATTTTCAGCAATGTTATTTAAAGTCATTTTTTTTCCCTTCATTGTCTTAGTATCGGCGAAAGAGTCCGGCGAGTTGTTGGGCGAGGGGCGAGAGGAGAGGGGGATAAAAATCTCACTCGAGCGAAAATGTTGTGAAGTCATAAAATCTTAGCTCAAGCCTTATTCGACTATTTTTTTTTTACCTCAAATCCATTTATTATTTATGACATGTGTAGCCGCACAATAAGCTCAATTGTCACGTCAAAAAGGATTAAATTGATAAGGTAAATATATTCAATCCTAAATAATATATTGACTGGACCAAAACAAAATCGGAGTTGGAAACATCAAATTAGACATTGGCAAGGAGAAGAGTAATGTTGTTGGCATTGGGGAGTTGCCCAATAATTTTCTAAGAAAGAAACCTTCTTTTATTTGTTTATTATTGGTATATAAATGCGCATATTTTTTTTTTTTTTTGGATTTAAGCGGACGTTGGATTTTGATCTTTGTGTCTCTAAAGTAAGAGTGATCGGTTTCAAAATGGACGACGTTCATCCCCGATCACCATCCAAAATTAGCAGAATAGATACTATTCGATTCGATTTGGTTTGATCCGGATTTTTTTTTATCACCCATGTTGTAGGGTGACTGGTGAGGTTCCAAGTGAAAACCTCACGTAAACCCTCGAGCTAAGCTCCCTCTGATTGGCCATGGAAGACGGAGTCGAACTTGACGATGGTCCGCCACTCGCGATCGAAATGCCCGGGACGTCCGACCCGAAGTAGCGACCCGAAGACGGCGGCGCCTCGGTCGGCGTCACCATAATCAACGGTTACCTCGGCCCCGCCAAATCCACGGTGAGCGCGGTTCCGTCTTCTTCCTCAAATTCGTGACGGTTTCTGGAATTTGAAGTTTTGTTTTTTGTTAATCACCGCGACTTGTTCCTCGAATGCGATGAATGATTGTTAGCTCGTGAACCACGTCCTGAACTCTCAACACCGGAAGAGGATAGCAGTGATACTGAACGAGTTTGAGGAAGAGATCGGGGTGGAGAGGGCGATGATCAACGAAGGGGAAGGCGGGGATCTCGTCGAAGAGTGGGTGGAGCTCGCGAATGGCTGCGTCTGTTGCACCGTTAAGCACAGTCTGGTTCAAGCCCTCGAAGCCATCGAGCAACTTGTTCAGAGGAAAGAAAGCTCTGTGGACCCTCTCTCTCCCTCTCTCTCTCTCTCTCTCTCTCACACACACACACACACACACACACACACACACACGTTGTATTTTGCATGTTTTTCCTCACTTCTACCACCGACTGGAGATGTATTGTTTCCTATGTACCCAATTTTCTGGAGATTTTTTTCTCTTTATGTGTTGTCTAAGTGTTGGAATGAGCATGTGGTTTTGTGGAGGAAGTAAAACGGAAAGTAGACAGAGCTTTCAAGCTTGAGCGAAGGTTATATTTCAGCCTGGGCGACAAGGATTATGTTGTTGGCTGAGGTGTCGTCATCCTCGTCTAATGAGGACCGCTAGCCAAATTAGGAATTATCTGAGGCGCATGATGACACTCTTTTCTGAATTTGTCCCAATCTATTTATCATTTTTGGCATTAAGTTCTTCTTGGATTCCGTTATGGTTGAGATTTGTTCGGGACTTCAGGTATTGTCGTGCGCAACTAGAATGTTCTGGCAGAAGCTGACAATTGCCTTTGTTGCTGTTCTGGTAGGATAGGCTTGGCGAACCCTGCTCCTCTTGCGTCTGTTCTTTGGTTGGACAAGCAGCTTGAATCTGCTGTGAAGCTTGATTCCATTGTCACAGTAATAAGTTATTAATGGCATCTTAATTTGTTTTGCTAGGCTCGTATTACACTTGCAGACACTTTTCTTTTTGGGGGGGGGGGGGGGGGGAAGAACTTGCTGACATTTTATTCATCTCTTCTTGAACTAAGCATTTGAAAGTGAAACTACTTGAGCACTTGGTTATATTTTCTCAAGTCTCTGGCTGGAAATCCAACGTTACTTTCCCTAATTAAAGTCCGAAACTTTCCCCTACTTTTCCATCTGTCGAGCAGCTGGAGCAAGTCATTGTTATGTTTGACCTTGAGGTGGTGAGGTGTAGTAGCTGCACTTCTACTTCTGCCAATTTGCTGGGGAGGACATTTAATGCAAGATGGAACTCGGAACTCGATTATTTTATATTTGCTATGTCTGCATACTTGATAAGAAGAATGCCCCATTTATGAGGACCTCTTGTTCTTTCCTTTACTCTTTTGCGTTTTTTCTTTTCTTCCTTGGCTTTTCGGGAGTGGCGAGGTTAATTTACTTGTACATATTGTTTACATGCCTATAGGACAAAAATCATCATTGATGAAGTCTATGCTGCTCCTTCACTAGGTTGTAGATGCTAAAAACCTTTGAGTGCAGTTCAACGGGCAGTGTGATTCTTCTTCATTTCCAGAAGCATTTCTTCAAATTGCATTTGTGGTAAGATTTTACTTTGCTGTTATTGTGCAGCTCAGTTCATTCACTCTGGTGCACATATTCCCTCTCCATGATTTGTTTGTTGTGATTGTCTTTATTTTACTGTGGGATAGGAGAGTTTGGAATGTAGGAGGCTCTTACAGAAACTTTTTACTGTTGTAGGATGTGGTGATTCTTAACAAGGTTGATTTGGTTTCCTCGGAGGCTGCTGGTGCCTTGGAAGAATTGGAGAAGGAAATACTTGGCATTAACTCTATTGCTGACATCATTCCCACTGTTAGATGCCAAGTTGATTTGTCAACAATTTTGGATCTGCGCGCCTATGATGCTACAGTGAGTTCTGTGTATCTTCACTAATAATATTTGTTGTGGACTCCCATTTTTTATTTAATCATATTCTCAATATGCTCTTTCAGTGTGTTGCTCATCAGAAGCCTTGCTGCAAGAAAATCAATCTCTTTCTGGTAGAGAACTTCATGATAATAGAGTGCGCACATTCTGCATTTGTGAGCCTCGGAAAGTTGATCTCGATAAGGTAATGCATGAAGTACCAACGCATGGGTCTCATATTTGCTGATAAATTTCATCCTTTGTCAGCAGTATGATATTTGGAACTTTTAGTGGGCCAATCAATGGGGAATTTTCCTATTGCATACTTTATTTAACTGCAATATTATTTTAGGATAGTAGAAAGTGTGATGACAGTCTGATGATTTCTATCTGTGTCATCAAAAATATTTTAATTATGATTCCGGAACATAACGAGACTTAGAATGTGTCTAATATGCGGCTTCAGTAAGGTTTGGGAGTATCATTATGCTGATAAAATATCTGTATGAGGGATTTTGTATCCCTAAGAGTATAGGCATGGTCCTCGAAAATAGACGAGGCATCACTTAGCTTAAATAATATCAGATGTTTCTCACAGCAAATATAGTTTATATGGTAAGAGATCATATGGTGTCCTTTTACCTAGTGTTATGTCTTTGTGATTTCTCTATCTAAGCATTTGCAGATTTGACCTTAAAGGAAGTCTACAGCTGACTGCTGCTTTTAGAAGTGTAGGGCGCTCCTCTGATTACTCAATACTTCTCTGTTAAATGGTCTATGTTTTTGGTTTTGTAATTTTTGAGGCTTTACTTTCTTATTTTCACATAGTGAAGATATTATGCAGGCGCAGATTGAGAGAATTTCCTCGTGGCTTCTGGCCTACATCTTATAACTCATACAAGTTCTATTTATGACTTCCCAAATTTGTTTCACCTTAGTGTGGTTAGCCACATGGTTCCTTGTATGCTTGGGTTCCCGTCCAATAGACAGTAAAGATCAACTGTTTCATAGGCTTTGCATGTGGAATTCCATAGCATTTGTGACATCGAGATGAAGAACTTAGGGAAAGGACCATTTTAGGTTAACCAACTAATCTCCACTTTGTCTTGAATGGTTTTATTACATTGAAACCAATGCTCTGTCGATCAACACACAGGGCTTGTTCTTCTTCTCTTTTCTATTTTAGTATGCTGTATCGGTTGTGCCAGATAGATCTTGCACTGAATAGTAGTGTTTTGGTTTATTCCCAGCTGTGTGGGAGGGATAATTCAGAAAGAATAAATTTGAGGGTAGACAAGAAATCCAAATTACAGGACCTTTCCCTTGCCTTTTTTCTTCTTTTTTTCCCATTTGAAGCCTAGTAAATTTTTCGGTCGCTTTTCATGCAGGCTCATTGATGGCTTGAGGAGATAGATGCTTTGGGCCGCTGTAAAGGGGTCCTGAGTGTCTTGAACTCAAACACGCTGCATACTTTGCAGGTAAACTGTTATATTTGGTGGTAGTGATAGCATCGTACATATGTGATTTGGCTTTCCACTGGGGTCTGACATTGATAGCATAGTGAATTTGTTCTCCCCATCTCAAGGCCAAGTTCATCCATGTGCAAAATTGCTGCATGCTTTTGCTGAAATCAGTGATGCAGCTGTCTGTGAACATACATACCTTTCATTGATTTCGCGAGTCATATTTCTCAAAAAAAAAAAAAAAAAATCTTTCGACCGTTTGGCAGGCTGCGAAGGAGATATACGAGATTTTTTCCAGCTCACAAATGGAAAGAGCAAGAGAATCCAATGAACAAGATTGTGTTTATTGGTGATGTTGCGCAAAGCTTCTCTCTCGATTGTAGCTCAGGGTGCTTTTTCAGTCTTAGATTGAAGTTCCATTTGTTTGTTTCGTTTGATCGGTCATAATCTCAACAAGGACGCTTCTCTTCAATTCCTTCAAAGTTTGTGCACCGGCATCATGATCTGACAATTTACCCATGCTATTGGCTTCTCATTCCTTGAATTGATGAGAAATTTGGATCATAATATAAGTTGGTTATGCAACTAGGCAGTTCCATGGGTTTTTTTTTTTAAATAGCAGTTTTAGTATGCGTAGAATGAAATACTAATTTGATGTGTATGTCTTAGTCGTCTAGCCGCTTAACACAGAAATTTGGAGGGAAATTTTAAATGATCTGAAATGCGGTCATTTTCTTGAAAAGTGGTTTGGGGTGGATTTTATTATCAATAAGGCCTTGAAGTGCCCAATGTTTCTGTTTAGGAACGTTGCTTTGTTTCTATTTTTATTTCTTCTTTTGTATGTTCTTGTTCCTCCTCGTGCTTCATTCTGCACCAGAGCCAAGCCACTTACGGTGAAGGCCTGAGTGGCTTCCATGACGACAAAGGTGGCTGGCTGTTGTTGGTGTAGTGCAGCTTGCACCGTGCACTAGGGCTTGATTCCGGTTGCGACTTCCTCCCGGCTTCCTGGTGGTGACGAAATCCGACAAATTCCCGAGGCCGGCTCTTCGATGTCGTAATGGATTTTAATGGTGCCAACAGCCTATGGCCTGCTGCATTCAGTGGCGCCAGTGTCTTGTAGTTTTGAATCCGAACCCGGCACCCGTAATAGCAGTGTTTGGACACCCGAGAATGTCACAAACCCATGCCCCTGAATTGCTCCGCGACGAAGCCCCCGCGCGCTGTCGCTTTCGTGGATGTGCGAAGCCTCCACGCCTCCTTCAAAAGCGGCATTGACTTGACGTCAGAAAACACCCTCCATCTCCTTTGTCTCAAACCTTTCCAAATAAGGAAGAGATGGGGATACTGAAGTGGCTACTGATGTGTGCGTGGGCGTGTGATGGGTCTGCTTCGCTCTATCTAGGGCTGTCAAAATGGCTTGTGCCGGCCCGATCTGGCCCGAATATTTAGAAAAATTTCAGGCTAGACCTTGGTATTGTTTTAATATGGGCCGGTACTATTTCAATAAGGGCCGGTATTGTTTCTGCAAATAGAGAAAGGGAGGGTTTCTTGTTTTTGCAGAGGTAGAGAGAGAGCGCAAGCAAAGAAGCTCTGAATCGAATAGCGCAATAATGACGACTCTTTCCTTTTTTTTTTCTCCTTTCCCCTTTGCAGCTGTTCGTTTCTTACTTCCCCCGTCATCGCTATCATCATCATCTTCGTCTCCTCCCCGCCCCTCTCCCCCCCCTCCCCCCAAACTCCTTCTTTATCTTCTTTGAGCAATCTCTCTTCTCCCTATCTGCTCTCTTTCTTCTTTTCCTACTAACCCTCTTCTTGTTCTTCTCTCCTCTTTCGAATGGTTTCCTAGAAAGGGTGGTTGAGATGGGTTCCTCTCTACCTCTCGCACTCTCCCCCACTCACTCTCAGAGAAACAGATGGATATAAAAACTTGTTCTCTCTCTCTCTCTAGAGATTTGGCCAGCTTCTTCATGGCCTCGACGTTGCCGGGGGCGCAGTACACCGTTGCAGCCCCTGACGTTGTCGATTAGCGTCACCATCGCACCCACATGTCAATTCCCATGGCTATCCTGAATGTATCGCTCCGCGCAAAACAAGGAACTTTTCACTACAGACGGCAACTACTCCAAGCAAAGAGAAATTGTAAACAGAGTGCCCACCTTCTTGAGAACCTCTTCTAGTCTGAAAGTTAGAAAATTTTTGCTTGATGCACTTGGTTTGGACACGGGTTAACAGGATGAGCAACGAAGGTAGAGAGATGGGTCTAGATGGAGTTTGATATCTTCTCGAGATTCTCGAAGAGACCGAGGAATGGGCTGTTGGTCGGCGATTCCGATATCTTAGGACCTCCGTAGTCATATTCTAACAACAAAATAGCCAAGAAGTTGAGTTAACGTATCTGATTTCGCATCCATGGCCGATTGACCGATGAAACCGATGAAACAGGCTTGAACTCTTCCCATTTATGCCCTTCGGATCGCCTGGCGTCGATGGAACGGCCTCTTCTCGTCACTCTCTCTCTCTTGTGTGCCTTATAGAGGAGAAGAAGGAGGAAAATGACATAGAGACGGCTAAATGGAGGGATCCAAGCCTTATATAAACTTCCGGCTGGGTCCTTCCATCACGGGCGGGGCCGAATTCGGCCCATACCAACCAGGCCCATATTCGGCCTGTTAAGAATCCTTAAATCCTTCTTTTATTAAATCAAGATCGTATACGGTAAATTAATACCATATACGATCAATTACAATTTCAATTAAGGCGAGCTCACATACGGGAAATTCCAATATTCTCCCACTTGGGCGAGTATTAATTGAAATTGTACTTTAGTGCACGCCTTCATATTGGTTTAAGGATTAATCTTAATGGCCAATCCGATCCCATAAAGTCTTAAACACCGGATCATGCCAGTAACTGCGTCAACAGACACAGAGCCATCCATGGTCACGAGTGTTCTTAACTTTACTGATATGGATTTAATATGGTAGTGTGGCAATTGGATAGCACCTTAAAAGAGATATACTTTATGTGTTATCCACTTTGTCGGACACCATTCTCTCTCTTTATGTAACACTAAACCTAACGTGTCACTAGAGAATATCTATATGGTTCTAATGAACCTGCATATGTCTCAGCTTTATAGTTAACTTTTCTTCATGTGTAACAAGACATACAAATATGGCTAATATCGAAATGCCCATAGCCAATACTTGAGACTTATACATATCTCAAGATTTACATGAATATGTATTTAACATTAATAGTGATGCAGGCACTTCAATACATATCAATATATTACAAAATGTAATAAAATACAGATGCAAACTTTATTAGAGCAAACTGAAAGATGCCTCCCACTAAATCACAGCATCCAATGATGCCTCTAAGCTTATACTAGCGATATGTCGTTCAAAAACACATGGGCGCACACCTTTAGTTAGTGAGTCTGCAATCATATCATCTGTAGAAACATGCTCTACTGCAACATCACCTTTCTACACGGACTCCTTTATGGTCAGAAATTTGACCTCAATATGTTTAGACCCCTTAAGACTTCTGTTGTTGTTAATGAACAATATCGCATAATTGTTGTCACAATACAACTATATGGGTTTATCAACAAAATCAAATACGGTCAACTCCTTAATGAGGTTCCGGAGCCAAATCGCCTGAGTAGTTGCCGAAAAGCATGCTATGAACTCTTCTTGCATGGTCGAGGAGGATATGAATTTCTGTTTCTCACTTTTTCATGATACTGCACCGCCCGCTAACATGAATATGTAGCCTGCAGTCGACTTCTTGTCGTCCTGACAACCCGCAAAATCTGAATTCGAGTATCCAACAAGCTGCAGGTTCTGAGCACGCCTGTATGTCATGATATAATCCCTTGTCCTCTTCAAGTACATCAGGACTTTCTTGGCAGCAATCCAATGAGTATCTCCTAGATTTGACTGGTATTTGCCTAGAAGTCCTGTCGCAAAAGCAACATCTGGTCTAGTACATACTTGAGCATACATGATGCTCCCAAGTGCACTAGCATAAGGTACATTCTTCATTTCAGATTTCTCCATCTCAGTTTGAGGACACTGTGAAAGATTCAACTTATCACATTTACAGACAGGAATAATACTTGGCTTACAATCTTGCATGTTGAATCTCTCCAGAATACGATTAATGTATGCCCTTTGAGATACACCCAAAATGTGGCGTGAACGATCCTTATGGATTTCAATGCCAATGACAAAGGACGCCTCACCAAGATCCTTCATGTCAAAATTCTCTGACAACATATGCTTCGTCTTGTGCAATTAATCAATATCACTGCTCGCCAGTAGAATGTCATCCACATAGAGAACAAGAAAACTGTATTCTCTCACTGACCTTGCAGTATATACACTGATTCACTTTATTTTCAACGAAACCAAATGAAGTGACAACGCTATGAAACTTGAAATACCATTGCTTGGATTCTTGTTTAAGGCTATAGATCGACTTCTTCAATCTACATACAAGGTCACTTGAATCATCAACCTCAAAACCTTCAGGTTGAGCCATATAGACTTCTTCTTCAAGATCTCCATTCAGAAAGGCAGTCTTGACGTCCATCTAGTGTAGCTCCATGTCAAAATGAGCCACTAAAGCCATGATCACTCTGAAAGATTCTTTAAAAGAGACAGGAGAGAATGTTGATTCATAATCTACTCCCTCTCTTTGAGTGAAACCTTTGTCTACCAGTCTGACTTTGAACTTCTCTACTTTCCCTTTGGAATCCCTCTTCATATTGTAGACCTATTTGCAGCCGATCGCCCTATGACCTGCAGGCAACTTGACGAGCTCCCAAACTCTATTATGTCTCATGGACTGCAATTCATCTTGCATTGCATCCAATCACATGTCTGATTGCTCACAGCTAACAGCATCCTTATAAGTAACTGGATCAACTACACAGCCAATGTCATAATCCTATTCACCCAAATAGACTATATATTCTGGTGGGATCGCTGATCGTCGTTGTCTAACAAACCTCCTTAGTGGAATTTCCTTAGCTTGAATCTGCGGCTGTGGGGCTTGATTCGCTTCATTAGGAACGGTATCAACCATAAGATCCTGAAGCTCAACAGGAACAGTCTCCGGTATGAGAAGCTCCATAACAGTCTGTGTTGGAAGAGAAAACGATGCAGTGTTTCCCGCCGTACTGTCATTTTCAATAGTCTCTGAACAAGTACCCTTTTCGGCCATGTCGAATTCTAGAAACTTGGTTGTCTGTGACTCTACAATCCTTAGGCCTCCATTAGGATTGTAAAATCTGTATCCCTTAGAATGATCTGGATAGAATACAAAATAGCACCTTGTGGTCTTGGGATCCAACTTGTTTAAAGCTAGATTATACAGCTTCACTTTTACAGGATAACCTCAGACCTTCAAATGATTTAGGCCGAGTTTCCGTCTAGTCCATAACTCAAAAGGAGTCAGTGGAGCAGCCTTAGTGGGAACTCGATTCAGTATGTATAGCGTTGTCTTAAAAGCTTCACCCCATAGGAATTTGGGCAGGTTGGTCCTACTTATCATACTCCTTATCATATCCATCAAGGTGCGATTTCACTTTTCGGCCACACCATTTTGTTTAGGATTCCCAGGCATAGTAAACTAAGCTACTATCCCATAATCCTCTAAATATTTGGCAAATGGCCTTTAAGCTGTCCGGCATCGCTATGTCTGCCATAATACTCACCACCATGGTCAGATCTCACAACCTTGATGACTTTTCTCAACTGTTTCTCGACTTCAGTCCAAAATATCTTGAATTTATCAAGAGAGTCAGACTTTTCTTTAATCAAGTATAGATAACCATATTGGGAATAATCATCAATAAATATGATGAAATAATAATTTCTACACAAAGTTGGAGTATAGGTGTTGACACCTGATTTTTAATTATTTTTTTACTTTCAAAAATTAATAGAAAATCCATAAAAATTCATAAAATTAAAAAAATTAACTTTGGGGACCTTGGCCAAACTTAGGGAATAAATTTTGACCAAAACAAATGATTTTTCGTATTTTCGGTATTTTTCGATATTTTTATTTTCTAAAATTCATAAACAATCAAGAAAAAAATGAGAAAATTGCAAAATCAACTTTGGAAGCGTTGGCCAAGCTTAGGCAATCATTTTTGAGCAAAAAAATAATTTTTCGTTTTTTTTTTTATTTTTTAAATATATTTTAGAAATTAGGAAAATATTTCATAAATAATAGCATTTGAGGCTACAAAAATACATAAAAATAGTAAATATTTTTCTTTTAAATCCCTTTTCATGTTGGCCATTGTAAATTTAAAAATCCAATTCGGGGTCGTGTATTCCTTCACTAGCATAATCTCGAATCGGGCCTAAAAAAATTCAATTTTAGTCAATTTATTTTTATTTTTCACTTTTAGGAGTTGTGACATTGTTCTCTAATATTCTACACTTTCAGCTTGGCACAATTATACCAAGAATGACCCAATTTTACAAAAAAGGCTTTAATTAAATTTTACATTATTTTCAGTAACAAGAAATGAGCTTAAATTTGACATGCAGTGAATTGTGTCAAAAATTGTGAGGAGATTTGGACTTAAATAAATATTTTTTTCAGGGACTAAATTGTAAATAATTAAAATTCAGGGACTAAAGTGTAAATACCTAACTCTTGAAGGATTATTTTGCAAATAAAAAAATAAGAGTTAGTGGAGAAATTAGAATAAAGAAAGGAAGATGGAGAAGAGGAGATGGAGAAGAATGGATGGAGAAAATAAGATAAGAATAGAGAATGGAAGATGGAGAAGAGAAGATGAAGAAGAATGGATGGAGAAAATAAGATAAGAATAGATAAGGGAAGATAGAGATGAAGAAGAGTTAGTGGAGAAATTAGAATGGGAGATAAATATGGAGAATGGAAGATGAAGATGAAGAAGAGTTAGTGGAGAGATTAAAATGTGAGATAGAGATGAAGAAGGGAAGATGAAAATGAAGAAGAGTTAGTGGAGAGATTAGAATGTGAGATAGAGTTAGTGGAAAAATTAGAATGGGAGATAGATGAGTGGGTTATAAAAGGAGAAAGAAGTGAGCTTGAGAGGGGAATTTTTTGGAGAGAAAATTTTGGATGCTTGAGAGGGTTTTTGGGAGATTGAAGAAAAATTTGAGAGAAAAAAAATACCAAAAAGAGAGAGAATTTTGAAGATGATGGGAGTTTAAAGCTAGCGGGTTATCATCATCAATTTCTTCATCGATCAACATAAATCAAGAATTCATCCCAGATTTGAAGCTAAGTGTCCCTCTACCTCTTTGATTTTTTAGTATAAACTAGTCCAAATTTTCTAATCTTTTCCCATTTCCCCATATTTGATTTCAGGCAGGAACCAATTATATCTATCAAGCACTTCTCATAATGCCATTGAAGCTAAGTGCTTATTTCATTGTTCTAATTTTTAATGTGAATTAAATCATATTTTCTCTATTACTCCATTTCTCCATATTTTTATGTCAGACAAAGGACAACTCCAAGTCAACGGTAAATCCCATGGAGGTGTAAGATTGGCGCTGACGAGCTCTTGAGTGCCCATTAAATTTTCAATTGATCCGTCGATGGATTTCGACCCGAATTGTCAAATCAATTCGTTTTATTTTAAAGAATTTAAACCCCAGAATGTGAAGGGCAGAGCCCGCTCACTGGAGGTCATTTTAAATTTCTGTAATTTAAATTCCTGCACCTTAAACCCAAAAGGAGAGGGCCAAGCCAAGGCTGAACTATCCATTGGTGGTCTTTATTTATTGTCATTTACTTCCTGTAATTTAATTTTTGAATCACTAAACCCCAAAATGAATAGCTCGCAGCACTGCACAGAAGTCGTTAACTCACTCCCTCTTTCGGTTTCAGGGAAATACTTAATATTTTGAAAATGCCAAAAAAAATGTCACTCACGTATATTCCATTTAAAAAAGTGAAAATACAAAAAGAGAACACTTCACTAGAGTCTTAGGAATAAACCAAGCCTGAGTTGCCAAATTAGGATACCCATGAAATTAAGGTACCGAAAGGGCATTAGTTTTAATTAACTAGTGTAACCAAGTCCTCGAACTCATAATTTCTGGTTCATAGAAGTAATTTAGTTCTCCCGCTAATTTACTTAGGTTTCTAATCAACCTACAAAAAATGATTAGTGGCGACTCCAAAATTTAAAACCATTTGAACAAAAAACCAAAGTCGCGATTTGATAGAGCTTGGGAGAGCTCGAACTAGGTTAGTTAATTTAATCAATTAATCTGGTAATCCATTAACTTAAAAAATGAATTTTAGGTCGCGACAATAGGGCCCACTTATATCAGTATGTATGACCTCCAATAGGTCAGAAGTTCGGACTGCAGACTTTTTTTTTTTTATTTTGGTCATTTTGCCTCCACAACAATCCACACAAGTTTTCAAGTTATCTTTAAGAATAGGTAAAATGTTGGCTTTTATGAGTCTTTCTACTCTATCCCTGAAAATGTGACCAAGGTGTTTATGCCACAATGTGTAAGATTGTTCTTTAGGTAGAGGCCTTTTAGAGACAACCCTTTCGGCTGTATAAGCTGCGTATATTTCGTTGGGAGTTAAACACAATCTGTACGATCCATTGGACATATTGCAGTACTCAACCTTATTTGAATTATGGAACATAAAAACCACACTGTTCTTTATTTCACAAGAGTAACCACACATGTCCAAATAGGATACAGAAACTAAGTTTCGTCTAAAGGAAGGTACATAAAAAGTGTTTCTTAACATCAAATTAAAACCAGACTTTAGAATTAAAATGACATGTCCCACGAACTTAACAGCAGCTTTATTATTATTATCTCCAACTATGAGATTTGATTTATCCTGATTTGGCTTCCTTCGGTTTATGAACCCCTGTATGGTAAATGCAACATGATTAGTCGCACCACTATTTAGCTACCACGAATTGGATGGGGCTTCAGATAGATAAGATTCACAAACTAATGCCAAAGAATCAATACATGCCTGCTCACGTTTAGATAGCCAGTTCTTATATTTAGCACAGTTTTTCTTCATGTGACCCTTTTTCTTGCAGAAGAAACAACGGTCATTATCATTCTTAAAGGATGCTTTCTTTCGATCTAATTTTCCAGATTGACTAGTGGTGTGACGAGTATCTTTATGAGTATGAGGTTTAGGGTCTTTGCTCTTCTTATTGGTGGAACTAGTGGCAACCATGGCAAAGTTTCTTGCATCTTTCTTTAATTTTTCTTCCTTTGACACCGCTTTAAAGATCAAATCATTTATAGACCAAGCCTCATCCTGTGAGTTGAAGTTGGTCTTAATGATCCCAAACTCAGTGGGAAGGGTATTCAGGGCTTGATACACCAACACATTTTTAGGGAATACTGTACTTAAGGCATTTAATTTTGTATGCAAATCAAGCATTCTTAGGATGTGATCCCTAATACCTCCCATACCCGTATACTTCATATTAAAAAGTTGCTGGATGAGTGTTCCAACATGAGCATTAGAAGATGCTCTGTACCTGGCTTCCAGGGCTTCCATCATTTGTTTGGCGGTGTAGTCAGTTGGAAGCCCGCTCTTCAGATGTTCCTGTATGGATCTCTTCAATGACAGCAAGTAGAGCCTGTTACTCTTTTCCCATGCGGCAAAATGTGCCTTTTCAGGCCCTGCACTGATCTCCTCGAGGTCAGCAGGTCTATCCTCATTAAGAGCAATATGAACATCAGCCAGTTCCATAGCAAACAGAAAATCCTCCTTCCATTTCTTGAAGTTTGAACCATTCAGAACCTCTATGGTAACGGAGTTGCCATTCACAGAAAAGGTGACTGAAAAATAAGCAATATTTACCATTAGCATTATGTAAGCACGGTGTAACTTTAAATTTTTGAAAGTACACATTTCAGAGAATTACACACATCATCATATAATCACCTTTGGGCATAATACATGACATGCAATTATAAATTCCCTACAAGACAACAACCATGAGAATGTATTTCAATTTTTTGTGAAACACCACCTTTGAGTGTATGAATCACTAGAATCGGTTACTTCCCAATCATATGTTGTTCATTTATCCCTCCATGGTCTGACACATAATCACCTCCTTTGAGAGTATGACCATGTATCATAATAGGAGACATCCCACCACAATGTGAGATTGATATTTCTCCAATTCAATTGAGTGTTCCACTTTGGCGGTCACAACCCAATTAAATCTTTGAAACTTTTTCACACCAGGCAAATAAACTTCATGCTTCACATTTGCCATGTGGCGTGATTTCAAACTTGATGACATGGGCAATTGTCATTGAAATCACAACCTGTGCGAATGGAATTGCTTCGCTAATTTGTGAGTCTCGATTTTTATGAGTGCTCAATTATAATTCTACACATTCCTTATGCGGTATTCTATAATTGAGCCAACCTTATTATTCCCAAAAACCATATGGAAATAATCAAACAAAATGAAAATGATGAAAAATGCCCTAGAATTTTGTACTTGCACAAGGGTTTTTCGTATTTTTCAAGACTTTAGAAGGCTTAAAAAATTAAATTGAATATACCACAGTATAGGGAATTTCAATACAAGCACAGGGGTGAAAAAATCACCCAAAATGGAGGCCACATGCGCAGGGTGTGCGTTGCATGCACGGATCGACCGTTGACCGTTGGTCAACGGTCAACCGCCGTTAACGGTCAACGGTTAATCATTAACTGTCAACGGTTGACTATTAACGGTCAACGGTTGATCGTTGACCGGGTCGACCGCCATGTGGCACAGTCGATGGTTGCCACGTGGCGTAGCTGCGCCCCGTCGGTGACGTCATCAATGACGTTACCGACATATTAAATGTGTCAGCTGATATTAGCCGACACATTCAATTCACGCGCGCGCCGCTACAGCCGATCCTTTGGGCCGCGCGTGGTGGCGCGTGGGGAGTCTAATGGCGGCCGACGACCCACCATTTTGATCGTCTCAACGAGGCGAACCTAAATATGCCATTAAAATCAGATTTTAGTATGCCAAAAATCACGAAATCAAGGCAGAATCTTAAAGTGCTAAAATCGAGCTACGCCGGCTCTAATACCAGCTATTGATCGGTGATTCCGATACCCTAGGACCTCCGTAATCGTATTCTAACAACAAAATAGCTAAGAAGTCGAGTTGGCGTACCTGATTTCACATCCATTGCCGATCGACTCACGAAACTGACGAAACGAGCTCGAACTCTTCCCCTTTATGCCCTCCAGATCGCCTAGCGTTGATGGAACGGCCTCTCCTCATCACTCTCTCTCACGTGTGCCTTATAGAGGAGAAGAAGCAAGAAAATGGCGTAGACAGGGCTAAATGGGGGGGTCCAAGCCTTATATAAACTTTCGGATGGGCCCCTTCATCACGGGCCGGGCCGAAATTCGACCCACACCAACCAGGCCCATATTCGGTCCATTAAGAATCCTTAAATTCTTCTTTTATTAAATCAATACCGTATACGGTAAATTAATACTGTATATGATCAATTACAATTTAAATTAAAGCGAGCCCACGTACGGAAAATTCCAACATGGGCGCCCAGACATCATCAAGTAGGAAGAGAAAATAATTGAAAAAATGCCACATAATTATTTTTCGTTAGCTAGATAATGTTAACGGAATGACTTGATTGTATTAATTTGACAAGCCGTATGACTTTATTGTATTTTTTGAAAGTTTTATGACTCGATTGTATTTTCACGAAAAAAATTTGGGCTTCTGGTGCACATGTCCATATATGTATAAACAACACGCTCAAGTCCTCTTGAAAATTTTGAAATTTAAAAAGGCACTATTTATTAGTTGAGGAATGAAGCCACAAAGGCATTACATAACTCAAGTACCTTTATTTAACTATAAAAAAGGGAAATTTCCAAACTTTAGTGCAATGAATTGGTCTTCTGGCAACCTTGAGAGCATGAATCCGCACAAGCTTCAACTTTCTTCGCGTCAACTCCAACTTTCTTGGTCTCTACGTGAGTTCAAATATGAAACAAGAGATTAAAAAAGTCACCCAACTATATACAAGCAAGTCCAAGAAGAGAAAATGATTTATTTCGCAACCATCCCCACGAAATTAATTTGGAAAAATTATCAAAACAGTTATAAAGCTATTGCAATTGTGGCAATTCAATCCTAAACTCTTTCTTTTTTATCAATTAAATCCTAAGCTTTTTGCATTTATAGTAATTCAATCCACTCGGCATTTCTTCTAAATTCTCAGGTAAGTATATCTTCAACCTGAACCTTTCAAGAGAATGAATTCTAACGGTTGTTGGAGTACTCGAATCTATTGCGGTACATACAGGTATCCACCTTCTTCAATAAAGCATGATTTGTCTCAAAGAAAGAAATGTTCAAGACCTTTTGATCTCTACTTCTTTGATTTATTCTTAAAGCTACAGGAGAATATAATTTGGGTTTGAGCTTCTGTAGGATTCCTGGTCTCCCCAGATTTTAGAATGGCACCCTTTGAGGTACACCAAGTCCTTCTTACGGGCAAACCAAGTCATTCTTACAGGCAAATCAAATCCTTCTTACAAGCAAAACAAGTCCTTCTTACAGGAAAATCAAGTCCTTCTTACAGGCATAAAGTCCTTTTTACAGGCAAATCAAATCCTTCTTATAGGCAAAACAAGTCCTTTTTACAGGCAAATCAAGTCCTTTTTACAGGCAGTATGTCCTTTTTACAGGCACCAAAGTCCTTTTTACAGGCATTAAGTCCTTTTTACAGGCACCAAGTCCTTTTTACAGGCACAAAATTCTTTTTACAGGCATTAAGTCCTTTTTACAGGCACAAGTCCTTTTTACAGGCACAAATTTTGGGCTTCTGGTGCACATGTCCCTATATGTATATACAACACGCTCAAGTCCTCTTGTAAATTTTGAAATTTAAAACTTCACAATTCTTTTTTTCAAGTTACGTCACGTGTGGATGCCTTTGGCAGCCTTAGAAAAGACGCAGAAACATCTTTAGGAATTACAGGGGCGTAAGGAGGCGTCCCTTTTCGACATTGCATGTCTAACCCCCTGAAAATGAGGCGATCTTTGATTGATCTAACTTGCTGGCCTAAATTCGATAGGATTTCGATGACTTTGAAGTTCTATAATTTTCAAGATGCTCTTAGTGGAAACCACATTGAATTTATAAAGAGGATGACAGGAGTGTTGCATCTTGTGATGGCTCGTGTTTAGTTAAATTAACATTACATATTGAAAACTTGGCATCAAGTCACCAACTTAACTATCTGCTATACTTTCTCTTTATTCATTTTCTAATATTTGAACTCGATATAAATCGAACACCGAAATTAGGGGTGAAAAGGTATGGTTGCATATGGTAAAGTTTTAGAAGATTAGAGAAATAATCCAGAAAAATTCTCATAAGTTATGGGAATAAGGAATGACCACGTTCAACTGGTTTGACCTGATTTCACTCCTCAAATCTTGAAAAATGATCATTTTGCCCTTCTGGTCAGTTTGACCTATAATTTTTCCCAATTATCCCAAATGAGTTTACCTGAAATAAAATGGTACCGAAAGGGCGTTAGAGTGATCCCGCGTAACCGAGTCCCTGAGCTCATTTTCTCTGGATCGGAGAAATAAATTAATTCTCCCGTTAATTTATTTAGGTGTCTAATCAGCCTACCAAAAAATGATTAGTGGCGACTCCAAATACAAAAATCATTTGAATGAAAATTAAAGTTGCGATTCGGTAGGCCTTGGGAGGGTCCGCAGTAGGTTAGTCAATTAACCAGATAATCCGTTCACCCGATCAATCGAATCGAAATTTTTCGGGTCGCGACAATGGTCAAATAGAAAATTAAAAAGGCACTATTTATTAGTTGAGGAATGAAGCCACAAAGGCATTACATAACCCAAGTACCTTTATTTAACTATAAAAAAGGGAAATTTCCAAACTTTAGTGCAATGAATAGGTCTTCTGGCAACCTTGAGAGCATGAATCCGCACAAGCTTCAACTTTCTTCGCGTCAACTCCAACATTATTGGTCTCTACGTGAGTTCAAAAATGAAACAAGAGATTAAAAAAGTCACCCAACTATATACAAGCAAGTCCAAGAAGAGAAAATGATTTATTTCGCAACCATCCCCACGAAATTAATTTGGAAAAATTATCAAAACAGTTATAAAGCTATTGCAATTGTGGCAATTCAATCCTAAACTCTTTCTTTTTTATCAATTAAATCCTAAGCTTTTTGCATTTATAGTAATTCAATCCACTCGGCCGGCTAGCACTGACATGGAAAATTTTAAAATATATTACTATTTAATTTTTTAATATTTTTTTTTTCAAATTTGTTAATTAATTGTATCAGTTTATTTTATTTTTTTCCCCTTCCTTCTTTGATTTCTGCTTGTGGAAGGTAAGGGTCAAGACCCTGGGCCCCGACTCGTTGGCCGTGGTTGAAGGTAGACAAGGCCTCCCTCACTGCGGGCGGGGCCAAACAAAGAAAGAAGGGGTGAAAAATAAAATTAATAATTTTTTTTAAAAAAATAAAATAATATAAGATAATAAAAATTATTAAGAATTATTCAAGTTAGCACTGGCCGACCAAATGGACTAAATTGGCACAAATGGAAAAAGGTTTAGTACTCGATTGACAGGAAAAAGAAAATTAGCGCTGAATTGACGTAATTACAATAGATTTATGACTATTTTGATGATATTTCCTAATTAACTTATATCAACGAAACACCAATAAGCGAAACAAAATCATAGAATGACTTTTTTGGTTCGATCTCGAAGGAGAGATTATTACCTGGATAGTAGTCAAGGCAAGTAGACAAATTTCAATGCAATATACAACCCAACTTGCTCGCATCAACACTGATAGACGACCACAGTATCAGATACGCCAGGAGCATCGTCGACCCCATTCTCTTGGATACTGTTATCTCCATTCCCACCTAAATTTTGTTCTTAGCCTCTCTCTCTCTCTCTCTCTCTCTCTCTCTCTCTCTCTCTCTCTCTCTCTCTTAATGAGTCTTGACAGCTTTGTGACCTAGTGCAGTGCTGTGTGGAGATGAACCAGTGCAGCACCTTATATACCGAGAGAATCATTCGAGTTGCCGGATGAGTTGATGACTAGAAACGTATGTAGAGGAGAAAGGTCATCTGTTTCATTTAATGAGGATACGCCTGAGATATCATCTAGTCCAATATGGAATTTTAGCTGTTGATGGGAAGTTCTTTTCTTCCCAAATAGGAGGTCCAAAAAAGGTGAAAATGAGAATTTCTTCCCGTATACAGGTACTTGTCAAATTTAATCTGATCCACAAGCTTCCTTTTAAAGGGATTTTCTGCAATAACCCATGCCAAATCCATCGAGAATGGAATTCTAGTTGTTGACGGGAATATCTTTTTCTAACAAATTTGTGGGTCCAGCAAAAAGGTGAAAATAAGTTGCCGTCTATTATGAGAAATTTTCTCATTTTGGGGCACTTGTCAAATTTAATCTCAAGAATAACTTTCTTTTTAAAGGGCCCGAATCCATTGAGAATGGAATTTTAGCTGTTGATGGGAATTTCTCTTTCTTGCGAAAATTCAGGTCCAGTAAAAAGGGGAAAATGAGTTGCCATATATACTTGGTTTGTTTCGTGAAAAACAACTTTCAAGAAAAATGTTTTTCGGATTTCCAAGCGTTTTCACGGAAAATAAATGAGTTAAGGAAAATACTTCCGACCCATGAAAAAAACACTTTTAAAAATTGAGAAAAGAGAAAATCATTTTCCCTTATTTTTCCGCCCCCACTCCTTCAAACTCCTTTCCTTATAATGATTTATTTTAATTTTTTAATTTTTTAATTTTTATTTTTCTTTCCTTCCACCCTCGATGATTGGCCATTGGCAAGGCACTAACCTGGCCGTTGCCAGTAAGGAGAGGCACGAGCTTGCCTACGGCTTGTCGCCAACCGTCGTAGTGGCTGGAAATCGGCCAAAGAAAGGAAAATGAAAAGAAAGAAAAGGAAGAAAAAGCCAAAAAAGAAAAATTAACATAATAGAAATTCAAAATTCAAAAGAAAAAATTACTAAAAGGAGTGCACGAAGGAAAAGCAAATCTGATTTTTCATATCGAATGGCGGAAGATATTTTTCAATTCATTTTAAATTTTGGCCGAACACTAGAACATATTATTATTTTCCTAAAAAATGACTTTCTGGAAAATATTTTCCAAAAATACCTCATTTTCTGCCAAACAAACGGAGCTGTATTTTTAGATTTCTTCTTAGATGCAGATACTTGTCAAATTTAATCTCATCAACAAGTTTCTTTTTAAAGGGCCCTATTTTCCAAAAACAAATTCTTTCACACCCCAAATCCGTCGAGAATGGAAATTTACCGGCAGTTGGAATTTTTTTTTTCCTTATCAAACTTCAGGTCCAATAAAAAGGCAGTTGCCATCTATCGTGAGAATTCCCTCTTATAGGCGCGTGCTTGTCAAATTCAATTTCATCAATAAGTTTCTTTTTGAGGGGCCCTAACTTTCTGAAATAAATTCTGTCACTCTCCAAATCCATCAAAAATGGAATTTTAGCTGTTACTTGGAATTCCTGTCAATAAAAAGCTATCTCCTCTATTCGATCTCAATGTGAACATTTAATATGGCATTCACCTCAAATAGTCTCAGATTGTCGAAATGATACCCGGAACACTTCTCAGGTAACTCCACAAATACGATGATATTTGGACAACACGAGGTTTGTGTTATTTGCATGAAGATTCAATGGATTTACATGTAAAACTAGCTTAATACTCTCAAAACGTTATTTTAGGGAATTGCATTAGTTAAGAATTGAAAACTTAGTGTAATTTTGGGTTAACGTCGAGCGAAGATTTAGACATAATGATCGAGCAGCATTTATTCATAAACGGCGATCAAAGCACTCAGACAACGCACGATCAAGGTTGCATTGCTCAAGCACCGTCCCGATAGATATTTTGTTATCATGACGACCTCGCGCACAAAGGCTATGAAAAATCCCAACAAGTATAGTTGAGTTCTAAAACTTTCAAAAAAATGCAATTATATCTTAAAACTTATCGATGCGACGAATAAAGTCTTTGCATCGACAATGTGAATTTGGTTAACGGAAAATCCTACCGTGGCAATTTCTGATTATTTTCCCTCTCCTATTTGGATTTTTTTTATATTGTTTTCTTCCTCAAAGTTTATTTCAATTAGATTAAAAAAACTAGAAGAAGGCCAAAATTTTAATTACAAAAAATAACGTAAAGAAAAAGCTAAATGCAGAGGCCTCTCTGGTGGGTTCCCGCCGTTTCCGCCACCCATCACTAGAGTGGCCGATGACACGGGTGCGGGTGGTGGACTCCCCAACACCAGGTGAGGTTGAGTTGGCCACCCTTGCCTTGGGCGTCGCAGCTTTCGCGTGGGGTTGAAGGCCCTCGCGAGGCTCAAGCGATGCGACATGGGCAGCTTGCCCGAACCTAGGCCGAGTTGGTCACCCTCGCCCTTGTCACTAGCCCCTCCAATGATGGGAGGCCGCGCCCCACCGGAGAGGCCTCTGCTTCTTTTCTTTTTCCCAATTTAAATAAGATTAGGCAGAGAAAATAATAAAAAAAATCAAGTAGGAAGAGAAAATAATTGAAAAAATGCCACATAATTATTTTTCGTTAGCTAGATAATGTTAACGGAATGACTTGATTGTATTAATTTGACAAGCTGTATGACTTTGTTGCATTTTTTGAAAGTTTTATGACTCGATTGTATTTTCACGAAAAAAATTTGGGCTTCTGGTGCACGTGTCCCTATATGTATATACAACACGCTCAAGTCCTCTTGTAAATTTTGAAATTTAAAACTTCACAGTTCTTTTTTTCAAGTTACGTCACGTGTGGATGCCTTTGGCAGCCTTAGAAAAGATGCAGAAACATCTTTAGGAATTACCGGGGCGTAAGGAGGCGTCGCTTTTCGACATTGCATGTCTAACCCCCTGGAAATGAGGCGATCTTTGATTGATCTGCCTTGCTGGCCTAAATTCGATAGGATTTCGATGACTTTGAAGTTCTATAATTTTCAGGAAGCTCTTAGTGGAAGCCACATTGAATTTATAAAGAGGATGACAGGAGTGTTGCATCCTGTGATGGCTCGTGTTTGGTTAAATTAACATTACATATTGAAAACTTGGCATCAAGTCACCAACTTAACTATCTGTTATACTTTCTCTTTATTCATTTTCTAATATTTGAACTCGATATAAATCGAACATCGAAATTGGGGGTGATAAAGTATGGTTGCATATGGTAAAGTTTTAGAAAATTAGAGAAATAATCCAGAAAAATTCTCGTAAGTTATGGGAATAAGGAATGACCACGTTCAACTAGTTTGACCTGATTTCACTCCTCAAATCTTGAAAAATGATCATTTTGCCCTTCTGGTCAGTTTGACCTATAATTTTTCCCAATTATCCCAAATGAGTTTACCTGAAATAAAACGGTACCGAAAAGGCGTTAGAGTGATCCGGCGTAATCGAGTCCCTGAGCTCATTTTCTCTGGTTCGGAGAAATAAATTAATTCTCCTGTTAATTTATTTAGGTGTCTGATCAGCCTACCAAAAAGTGATTAGTGGCGACTCCAAATTCAAAAATCATTTGAATGAAAATTAAAGTTGCGATTCGGTAGGCCTTGGGAGGGTCCGCAGTAGGTTAGTCAATTAACCAGATAATCCGTTCACCCGATCAATCGAAATCGAAATTTTTCGGGTCGCGACAATGGTCAAATAGAAAATTAAAAAGGAACTATTTATTAGTTGAGGAATGAAGCCACAAAGGCATTACATAACTCAAGTACCTTTATTTAACTATAAAAAAAAGGGAAATTTCCAAACTTTAGTGCAATGAATAGGTCTTCTGGCAACCTTGAGAGCATGAATCCGCACAAGCTTCAACTTTCTTCGCGTCAACTCCAACATTCTTGGTCTCTACATGAGTTCAAATATGAAACAAGAGATTAAAAAAGTCACCCAACTATATACATGCAAGTCCAAGAAGAGAAAATGATTTAGTTCGCAACCATTCCCACGAAATTAATTTGGAAAAATTATCAAAACAGTTATAAGGCTATTGCAATTGTGGCAATTCAATCCTAAACTCTTTCTTTTTTTATCAATTAAATCCTAAGCTTTTTGCATTTATAGTAATTCAATCCATTCGGCCGGCTAGCACTGACATGGAAAATTTTAAAATATATTACTATTTAATTTTTTAATATTTTTTTTTCAAATTTGTTAATTAATTGTTTCAGTTTATTTTTTTTCCCCTTCCTTCTTTGTTTTCTTCTTGTGGAAGGTGAGGGTCAAGACCCTGGGCCTCGACTCGCTGGCCGTGGTTGAAGGCAGACAAGGCCTCCCTCACTGCGGGCGGGGCCAAACAAAGAAAGAAGGGGAGAAAATTAAAATTAATAATTTTTTTTTGAAAAAATAAAATATTATAAGATAATAAAAATTATTAAGAATTATTCAGGTTAGCACTGGCCAACCAAATGGACTAAGTTGGCACAAATGAAAAACGGTTTAGTACTCGATTGACAGGAAAAAGAAAATTAGCGCTGAATTGACGTAATTACAATTGATTTATGACTATTTTGATGGTATTTCATAATTAACTTATATCAACGAAACACCAATAAGCGAAACAAAATCATAGAATGACTTTTTTGGTTCGATCTCGAAGGAGAGATTATTACCTGGATAGTAGTCAAGGCAAGTAGACAAAAAAAGAAAATTAGCGCTGAATTGACGTAATTACAATAGAATGACCACGTTCAACTGGTTTGACCTGATTTCACTCCTCAAATCTTGAAAAATGATTATTTTGCCCTTCTGGTCAATTTGACCTTTAATTTTTCCCAATTATTCCAAATGAGTTTGCCTGAAATAAAACGGTGCCGAAAGGGCGTTAGAGTGATCCAGCATAACCGAGTCCCTGAGCTCATTTTCTCTGGTTCGGAGAAATAAATTAATTCTCCCGTTAATTTATTTAGGTGTCTGCTCAGCCTACCAAAAAATGATTAGTGGCTGTCGCGGCTCTTTAAATTTTTTTTATTATTGATTATTTCTTCTAAAGGGTTAACGGATTATTAGGTTAATTAGATTTGACTAACCTAACGCGGACTCTCCCTAGCCCTACCGAATCGCAACTTTGGTTTTTGTTTAAATGATTTTAAGATTTGGAGTCGCCACTAATCGTTCATGGTAGGTCGATTAGAAACCTAAATAAATTAGCGGGAGAACTAATTTATTTCCGCGAACCAGAGATTATGAGTTCGGGGACTTGGTTACACTAGTTAATTAAAAATAATGCCCTTTCGATACCTTAATTTCAGTGATATCCTAATTTGGCAACTCATGCTTGGTTTATTCCTAAGGCTCTAGTAGGGTATTCTCTTTTGTGTTTTCACCTTTTGAATAGGATGCATGGATCGTATATATTTTTTATTTATTATATTTTTTTAAGTGTTAAAAATTCTCTGAAGCCGACAGAGAGAGTGTGTTAACGACTTTTGTGCAGTATTACGACTTACTCATTTTTTGGGTCTGATGATTCAAGAATTAAATTACAGGAAGTACATGACAGTGAATAAACACCTCCAATGGGAGGCCTAGCATTGGCTTGGCTCTTCCCTTTGGGATTTAAGGTACAGGTATTTAAATTGCAGGGATTTAAACTACTGTTAGTAAAAACCTCCAATGGAAGGCTAAGTATTGACTTGACTCTTCCCCTTGGGATTTAAGGTGCAGGTATTTAAATTGTAGGTATTTAAACTACTATAAGTAAAAACCTCCAATGGGAGGCTAAGCATTGGCTTGACTCTTCCCCTTGGGATTTAAGGTGCAGGCATTTAAATTGCAGGTATTTAAACCACTGTAAGTAAAAACCTCCAATGGAAGGCTAAGCATTGGCTTGGCTCTTCCCTTCGGGATTTAAGGTGCAGGTATTTAAATTGCAGGTATTTAAACTACTGTAAGTAAAAACCTCCAATGGGAGGCTAAGCATTGGCTTGACTCTTCCCTTTGGGATTTAAAGTGCAGGTATTTAAATGGCCTCCAGTGGATGTGCTTTGCCTCTCCATTCTGGAGTTTGGGTTCTTAAAAATAAATTACAACAAATTGATTCAACAATTTGAAATTTGTGCGCGCTTAGGAACTCCTTTAAGCCAATTTTGTGCTTCCGTAGGATTAACCGTTGATGTAGGGCTGCGGCTGCCTGACATAAAAATAGAGTGAAGTATCAGTATACAAAATATATGCTAATCTGCACCTAAAACCAAAAGAGTGGAAAGAGTACTTATCTCCCATTTTTTTTTGGAGGGATTTCTAGAATTGGTTTTTCGCTCTCTCTGTTCTCAACATAGAAAGTCTCTTTTGAATTAAGAGAAACTTTTAATCACATATCAGCTGGGAAATTGGTAGGCACTTAGGAGCTCGTCTGGGCCAATTTTGCACCTCTGTGGGCATTGCCATTAATATGCAATTGTTCTTCCCTGACATAAAAATATGAGGAAAATAGAGAGATGGAGAAAGTGTATACAATTTGTACTAATTTGCGACTAAAACCACAAATAAATGAATAAATAAAAACATTTAGCTCGAATTTGCTTGCTCGTTGACAAGGATGAACTCTTGATTTATGTTGATTGATGAAGGAATTTGTGATGATAATTCCTAACTTTAAACTCCCATCATCTTCAAAATTCTCTCTCTCTTTTTGGTATTTTCTTCTTCTCAAATTTTTCTTCAATCTTCCAAAATCCTCTCAAACATCCAAAATTTTCTCTCCAAAAATAAAATCCCCTCTCAAGCTCACTTCTTTCTCCTTTTATAACCTACTCATCTATCTCCCATTCCAATTTTTCCACTAACTCTATCTCCCATTCTAATTTCTCCACTAACTCTTCTTCATTTTCATCTTCCCTTCTTCATCTCTATCTCACATTCTAATCTCTCAACTAACTCTTCTTCATCTTCATCTTCCCTTCTCCATATTTATTTCCCATTCTAATTTCTCCACTAACTCTTCTTCATCTCCATCTTCCCTTCTCTATTCTTATCATATTTTCTCCATCCATTCTTCTCCATCTTCTCTTCTCCATCTCCTCTTCTCCATCTTCCCTTCTCTATTCTAATTTATCCACTAACTCTTCTTTTTGTTATTTACAAAATAATCCATCAAGAGTTAGGTATTTGCACTATAGTCCTTGAATTTTAAGTATTTACAATTTAGTCCCTGAAAAATTATTTCTTTAAATCCAAATCTCCTCACAATTTTTGACATACATTCCCTATACTTAATCAAAATTCACCACCTGTCAAATTTAAGCTCATTTCTTGCCACTGAAAATAATGCAAAATTTGATTAAAGCCCTTTTGCACAATTGAGTCATTCTGGGTATAATTGGGCCAATATAAAAATTTGAAATATTAGAGAATAATGTCACAACTCCTAAAAGTGAAAAAAATGAAAATAAATTGACTCAAATTGAATTTTTTAGGCCCGGTTCGAGATTATGCTCGTGAAGGAATACATGACCCATAATTGGATTTTTTAAATTTGTGATGGCCAACATGAAAAGGGATTTAAAATAAAAATATTGACTATTTTTATATATTTTGGTGGCCTCAAATGCTATTATTTATTAAATATTCTCATAATTTCTAAAATATATAAAAATATATATACAAATACAAAAAATTATTTTTTTGTTCGAAAATAGTTGCCTAAGCTTGGCCAAGGCTCCAAACTTGATTTTGCAATTTTCTCATTTTTCTTAATTTTTTGTTTTATGAATTTTCGAAAATAAAAATACCGAAAAATATTGAAGATATGAAAAATCATTTTTTGGTCAAAAGTGGTTCCCTAGGCTTGGCTAAGGTCCCCAAAGTTGATTTTTCAATTTTATGAATTTTTATGAATTTTCTATTAATTTTCAAAAATAAATAAATAAATAATACGTAAAAATACTGAAAATATGAAAAATTATTTTTGGTCAAACTTGGTTCCCTAGGCTTGGATAAGGTCCCCAAAGTTGATTTTTCAATTTTATGAATTTTTATGGATTTTCTATTAATTTTCGAAAATAAATAAATAAAAAATACGTAAAAATACTGAAAATATGAAAAATATTTTTTTGGTCAAAATTGGTTCCCTAGGCTTGGCTAAGGTCTCCAAAGTTGATTTTTTAATTTTATGAATTTTTATGGATTTTTTTTATTACCTTAGCAATAGAAAAAATGATTAAAAGTCAGGTGTCAACAGTGGCGACTCCAAATTCAAAAATTATTTGAATGAAAATTAAAGTTGCGATTCGGTAGGCCTTGGGAGGGTCCGCATTAGGTTAGTCAATTAACCAGATAATCCGTTCACCCGATCATTCGAAATCGAAATTTTTCGGGTCGCGACAATGGTCAAATAGAAAATTAAAAAGGAACTATTTATTAGTTGAGGAATGAAGCCACAAAGGCATCACATAACTCAAGTACCTTTATTTAAATATAAAAAAGGGAAATTTCCAAACTTTAGTGCAATGAATAGGTCTTTTGGCAACCTTGAGAGCATGAATCCGCACAAGCTTCAACTTTCTTCGCGTCAACTCCAACTTTCTTGGTCTCTACATGAGTTCAAATATGAAACAAGAGATTAAAAAAGTCACCCAACTATATACATGCAAGTCCAAGAAGAGAAAATGATTTAGTTCGCAACCATCCCCACGAAATTAATTTGGAAAAATTATCAAAACAGTTATAAAGCTATTGCAATTGTGGCAATTAAATCCTAAACTCTTTCTTTTTTATCAATTAAATCCTAAGCTTTTTGCATTTATAGTAATTCAATCCATTCGGCCGGCTAGAACTGACATAAAAAATTTTAAAATATATTACTATTTAATTTTTTAATATTTTTTTCAAATTTGTTAATTAATTGTATCAGTTTATTTTATTTTTTGCCCTTCCTTCTTTGTTTTCTGCTTGTGGAAGGTGTGGTCAAGACCCTGGGCCCCGACTCGCTGGCCGTGGTTGAAGGCAGACATGGCCTCCCTCCCTGCGGGCGAGGCCAAACAAAGAAGGAAGGGGAAAATGAAATTGTACCATAAATGACTCAATTTTGCAAAAGGGTCTTAGCTGAATTTTGTGTTTTCAATTTAGCCCCTAAGTTAACAAAAAATGAAAATGACATGGCACCCATGATTTTTCACGTTGAATTCTTGGGGAAATGGGGGTTTATTTCATGGGGATTTTGGCCTATGTGAAGATTGAAAAAGTCGAAAGTCTAATGAGGTACATTGGGTAGAAGGATTGACCCTTATGCTAGCAGATATAATTCAAGAGTTTTGAATGGTAGACGGAAGCGAGCGAGCAATTGGGAAGTTCATTTTTGCTCTTTTTCTTGTTATGCATATGGTTGCACTATGATCATTAGTGAGTCCACTTTTTGAATCTGTCCCTTTGCGTTTAGGGCACATATATTCCTGGAAAGAGAGAGTCCTCTGGCCTTTATAGTCACGAAAGGAAAAGTCAACTCTCAGCGTTGTGGTAGTTGGAGCTTCAAGGGACCTTGGGCGGAGCAAGATCTTCCCTGCACTATTTGACTTGTTTTATGAAGATCATTTGCCTGAGAATTTCCCCATTTTTGGCTATGCGCAGAGTACAATGACTCATGATGAACTGAGGAAGTCCATTAGCAAAAAAGTTGACATGTAGAATTGACAAGAGGGAAAACTGTAACGAGAAAATGAACCAGTTCTTGAAGAGATGCTTTTACCACTCGGGTCAGCATAGCTCCGACGAGCATTTCCTTGAGCTCGACAAAATTTTGAAGGAGAAAGAGGCTGGGACACGTTCAAATAGGCTCTGTTACTTAGCGACTCCTCTAAATATGTTTATTGATGTGGTACGATGTGCTAGGCATCGTGCTTCTTCCCTTAATGGTTGGACTCGTGTTATTGTTGAAAAACCATTCGGCCATGACTTAGAATCATCTAGAGGTCTGACAAGGAATTTAAGGCAATATTTTCCAGAGGATGAAAAGTTCAAAACTGACCATCCTTTGGGGGAGGAGCTGTTTAAAGACCTCTTGGCACTTCGAATCTGGTGTTTAAGCCTTTGTGGTCCAGGAACTACATAAGAAATGTGCAACTAATATTCTCTGAAGATTTGGGGACAGAGGGTCAAGGCAGACACTTCGACGATAATGGAGTAATAAGAGATACGCTGCAGAATCATTTGATACATTTACCAGCATTATTTGCAATGGAAACACCTGTCAGCCTAGATGCCGAGGACATAAGGAACGAAAAGCTGCGCAAACAAGTCCCGAGCTTTCCTGGGCTATAGCATGAAGTGGGTTTTTGGAAAACAAGGAGCAAACAACAAGAAGAAGAATAAGAAGCTAGGCGCTAAAAGGAGAAGATGGACTGGCAGATGACAAAAAGGATAGCATCAAAGAATCATGATGAAAGAAAAAAGGACGGCCATTATGATGAAGCTCGTGGGAGACAAAAAAAAAAAAGGTAGAGAAAAGCAAAAGTTGAAAACAAACACCATGATGATTAAAAGGAAAAGGGTTTTTTTCGTCCCAAAATTTATTTTTTACTAAAATAAGACAAAAAAAATATTTCCCGAATTGGGGCTCGCGCGACACTATAAATGCCGCACGGGGCTCGTGCGGCCCAATGGCCCACGAGGCCTTTTTTTGCTTTTTTTAATAATTTTTTTTTATGTATTTTTAATTATATTTAAAATATTTATATTTTATAAATTATTAAATATAAATTTTTATTTTGAGATTTATTTTTATAGCATAATTATCAATAAAAAGATAAAAAAAATTTCTTAAGATATATGTAATTAATTTATTTAGTTTGTAAAAATGAATAAATAAATATTCATAAAATTTATTTTTATTTATAAAACATTGTAAATATAAATAATTAACTTATTAAGATAAATTTATATATAATTTTTTATTAATTATTTACATACTAAATTAATTAATTACATACATATTAATAAAATTGATAATTATACAATATAAATTATTTAACATAAAATACCATAAAATTCGAAATTAAGAAAAAATAAAATTTTCAATTATATTTTTATGTAAATTTTTATTAATTATTTACATACTAAATAATTTAATTACTTACATATTAATAAATTTGTAATTAATTATTGATAATTATGTTATAAAAATAAGCTTCAAAAGAAAAAAAATTATATTACAAAGTTATATAAATATAAAATTATCAAAATATGTAAATATGAAATTAAAAAAGCTAATTAATTTATTTAGTATGTAAATAATTAATAAATAAATACTGATATAATTTATTTATATTATATATATTTGGGAATAAAAATAATTAATTTATTCTCATAAAATTTTCAATTAATATAATTTATTTATTATGTAAATAATAAACTAATTTATTAAGATAAATTTAATGTATAAATTTTTATTAATTATTTGCATACTAAATAAATTAATTACTTACATATTAATAATATTTTTAATTAATTACTAATAATTATGTTATAAAAATAAGTTTCAAAAGGAAAAAAAATTATATTTACAAATTTATATAATTATAAAATTCTAAAAATACGTAAATAAATATGAAATGAAAAAAAAAGCTATCGCACCAGCCTTGTGGAATTAATTTATTTAGTATGTAAATAATGAATTAAAATTTATATAAAAAATTTATCTTCATAAACTAATTATTGTTTGCATACTAAATAAATTATATTAATTGGAATTTTTTTCATTTCATAATTTTTACTTATTTTTATAATTTTATAATTATATAAATATTTAATTATATATGTATATATTTCTAATATTATTTTTTTCCTTTTCAAGCTTATTTTTATAACATAATTATCAATAATAATTAAAATTAATTTATATACAAATTTATATAAAAACTTTATCTTAAAAAATTATTTATTTATTTACATACTAAATAAATTATATTAAATGGTAATTTTATTTTTTAATTTCTTAATTTTTATTTTAAGTACTTTTTATAATTTCATATTGATATAAATGTTTAATTTTTACGTTTATCTTTATAATATTATTTTTCCTTTCAAAGCTTATTTTTATAATATAATTATCATTTTTATTAATATGTATGTAATTAATTAATTTAGTATGTAAATAATTAATAAAAAATTATATATACATTTATCTTGATAAATTAATTATTTATATTTACAACGTTATATAAATAAAAATAAATTTTATGAATATTTATTTATTATTTTTTACGAACTAAATAAATTATTTACATATATATTAAGAAATTTTTAATTATTTATTAATAATTATGTTATAAAAATAAACCTCAAAATAAAGATTTACATTTAATAATTTATATAAATATAAATATTTTAAATATAATTAAAAATGCCTAACAAATTATTTTAAAAAAAGTAAAAAAAAAGGCCTCGCGAGCCATTGGGCCGCACCGGCCCTCGTGGCCGGCGCGGCCGCGCTGGGCCCGGAGCGGCACTTTGAATGCCACGGGGGCCCGCGCGGCATTTTGATTGCCGCACGGGCCCCAATCCGGGAAATTTTTTTTTTTTGCCCTATTATAGTTAAAAAAAATTTTGGGATCTAAATTGGAAAAAAACCCAAAGGAAAAGAGGACAGACACGGGGATTTTTTTATCATGCAAGGCAAAAAAGGAAATAGGGGGAGGAGGCCAGAGAAAAAAAAAAGGAGGCTTCATTGGAGGAGGGAGGACATCTTAGTCCGAGGGGTCATCAACCAGAGAGGGGAGGCTTCACGACGGCGGCAACGAATGGGTCTCTCTCTCTTCCTCAGATCTACCAGCTGTCACGTTCGACCAACTCCAGACCCTCCTCGGCCTATCCAGCGCGCTTCAATCCCTAAGCCCGGACGTCTTCTCTTCGTGGAAGCCGACCACGCCCGTCTGCGACTTCATCGGCGTCACATGTGATGGGGGTGGCTCTGTTGTTTTCATTAACCTATCAGGCCGGCAGTTGACCGGAGTCCCTCTGGATTCAATTTGTATGTTGTCGTCCCTGGAGAGACTTGCGTTTAACCAGCAACTTCCTACATGGACCGATTATGAAGGGCCAGGAACTTTTGTTCCGAACTAAGAGCATCGATCGTGGAGGACATGGGGAGTCTGCAGGGGGTCTCTAGCTCGCCAGCCTTCATTCACGCCCCGAGGAGTGGAGGACGAAAAAAAAAGTTCTGGGGGGAGGGGATGAGAAGTCCCAACGGTGACCAATCCTTTGTTGGACTCACGGTGATCGCAACCCCCCATGATAGACGTCGACAACTGAGAAGGAAAGGGAAGTTTCTCCCCTTTAATACTGAAGCCACAGAAGAAGAAAAAGAAGAAGAAGAAAAACGAGAGAGCACGAGGAGAAATCGACAATCAAGTCGCTCTATGATGGTGGGTGTCCTCACGGTTGAAGGGCAATCCCCAAGCAATAAGCAGCTCGAGGAAGCAAGGCTGAGAGCAATTGAACCTCAGCTTGAGTCGCGAACGACATCGCGTTCAGCGGCTATTGACGGATGCCAACTGGCGGCTTAGGGGACTCAGCAAGATGAGGACAAGTCACAACACCATCTAGTTAGAGATCTTGTGATAAGGAGCATACATGGAAAAGAACGCCATTTCTGCCACATCTACCATGGTAGATCGAGAAGATATTTGCTCACAAGAGGTTGGAGTGATTTTTTTTAATTTCAAAGAAGCTGGTCTTCGTGATGAATAGCTTGTCGAAGTCGAGGAGGCAGTACGCCACGAAATTCCATTCTCTCGGGATTTCTGTGAGCGAGGATGAGATCTTCTCGTCCTCGTTCGCGACGCGATATATCTGAAGGTCAATGATTTTCCTCAGGACAAGAAGGTTTATGTAATTGGTGGCGAAGGCATTATAGAGAAACTCCAGCTTACAGGATATACTGGCTTGGAAGTGGTAGCGTGAAGTGTTTACCTCAAAACCCTTGGGCCATGCATTTGACTTGATTCGCGCTCGTGAAAGGCCAAATGCAAAGTTCCTTGTCACAACCCTTCACGTGCAAGCGTCAGTGGAGGGTCAAGCTCCTCTCCGAGTTCTGCCCAATGAATGCGCGTCTTCTGGGTTTGAATGTGGGTCGTGGTGTGCACATGGAGTTGACGCTTCGCAAGCCGAATAGGGACGATAACTTCTATCCTTATGATCAAGTCCTCGACACGATGCTACACGAGCTCTGCCACAATGTGCATGGCCCTCATGATGCCGTGTTCTACAAGGTCTGGGACGAATTTAGAAAGGAGTGCGAGGAGTTGATAGCCAAGGGAATAACTGGAATTGGTCAAGGATTTGATCTTCCTGGGAAGTGTCTTAGACCGGTAGTCAGTGTGTCATGTTGTTTCTCAGGCCCAGAAGCATATGATAACTGCAGGCATAAGATCAAAAAGAAGAAACGCTTCGAGCAGTTATTGAGACATCGAGGCAGGGGTTTCTTTCTGGTTCTGGGCTATCTCACAGGCCACATAGTCGAGAAGATAAGGAGCTGGATAATGCAATTCCACTCTCATCGATGGAAGCAGAGCAAGAGAAATAGAAGTGTGCGCAACGAGCGAAAGACAGACACCACAAATCTGGATTTACTACTTCACATGAAAGTGCACACAAGACTAAAGATAAAAGATCAAAGCTGGGGAGTGCATTGCAGCTAGATGAGATTAAGGTGGAAGGGTTGAATTTCCAGGATGTCAAGTCCAAACCAGCCATGAAAGAGGTTCTTGGTGATATTCCTTAGCCTCTAAAGTCCGAACAAGAGAGGAGCAAGAATCGAGGTTCTCTAGGGACCGCTGGGACCGAGCATGGCACTGCTCTAGCTACAAGTGCACAAGTAGTAGGATGGCCACCAATTCGATCGTTTCGCAAGAACACCACGGCCTCTACTTTGATGAAGAATAGCGACGGCGCCAAAGGCAAATGCCTTTACGTGAAGGTCAACATGGATGGAGCTCCTTATCTGAGGAAGGTGGACCTCAAAACCTATACGCAGATACTCGAAACACCCCATTGCTCTGGAGAAAATGTTTAGCTGCTTCACCATCGTATCAGGATATCGTGATTCTCATGGGCCTCTGGGATCAGAAAGTCTGAGCGAGAACCATTTGGCCGACCTTCTCAATGGTTCTGAGTATGTTCTCACGTACGAAGACAAGGACGGCGATTGGGTGCTCGCGGATGATGCCCCCTGGGAGATGTTCACCGACTCATGTAGGAGACTAAGGATCATGAAGAACTCTGAAGCAATTGGTTTAGCTCCGAAGGCCGCAGAGAAGTGCAAGAGCCGGGATTCCTTCGCCATCATCTCGGGCTCCGCGAATTTCGTACCGATATCGCCTAAGCCCGAGCCTCGCTTACTTTCGATCCGCCAATGAGTTGCTCGCCATGCCGAATGAGGAGCGCCACTTCGAGTCCAAGGCCGATGCCGGAGTCCCCAAGACTCACCCTCAGCAAGCGGGCATGATCCGCAAGAAGGAACCTCTAAAAAAGAGGACCTCACTCGCGCTCTCTCAGCTGACTTTTGTCACCTTCGCCTCCTACGCACTCCCTGAAACTTGGGTTTTGGGATGATGTGAAGCTCGAGGATTGACCAATGATACACTAAGGCGGGGTTGACTCGGACAAAAAGTAGAAGAGACCGTGATAAAGAAGCTCTCGAAGGAGTTCCATGGAGCTTCAGTTCAAGAGAACACAGAAGGAGGAATAGGAGAGCATTGAGTGAGCATCCATGAGGCTGTACAGGATTGGTGAGGCCCCCCCCCACCCCAGACTTCTCTTCACCATCATCGAAGAAATAAGGGCTTTCTACGACTAAAACTGAAAGAGCGGAGTTGAGGGCCGTTCTCATAGACTGGCTTATGGAAGTGCATGACAAGTTCGAGCTCGTGCATAGCTTTGGTTCAATCTACAAGGGAAACCCTTCAACGGACCAAGAAATAGCAGTGAAAAGGTTGTCAAATGATTTAGGACAAGATCGTTCAAGCAGGGTCGTTCAAGATCGTGGAGGTGGACTCAGGCAAAGTTCTGGCGACAGTATCGAGCAAGGTGATCGAAGACGAGCTGAAATTCGGGTTTTTTTTTTCCAAATTAGGGTTAAAAAAATTATTTATAAAAATAGGGTGAAAAAAAAATATTTACCAAATAGGGGTCCGTGCGGCACTTATAATGCCGCACGACCCGTGCGGCACTTGCACAGTGGGCCCGATTTTTGTTTTTTAATTTTTTTTACTTTTTTTCTAATATTTATATAACTTTGTAAATACATTTTTTTTCTTTTGTAGCTTATTTTTATAACATAATTATCAATAATTAATTAAAAAATTGTTAATATGTATGTAATTATTTTATAAAGAATGTAAATAAATAAATTAAAAATATTCACGAGGCCAATGCGGTAGCATTTTTTTTATTTTAGTTTTTGTATGTGTTCTTTTATTCACTATTTATATAAATTTGTAAAAATAACTTTTTTTCCTAATGAAGCATATTTTTATAACATAATTATCAATAATTAATTGAAAATTTTATTAAGATGTATGTAATTAATTACTTACATCGTAAATAATTAATGAAAATATTCATGAGGCTGGTGTGATGGTATTTTTTTTAATTTCATATTTTTTTACATATTTTTATAATTTTATATTTATATAATTTTATAAATATATATCTTTCCTTTTGAAACTTCTTTTTATAACATAATTATCAATAAATAATTAAAATTGTTATTAAGATATATGTATGTGATTAATTTTTTTAGTATGTTAGTAATTAATAAAAAAATTAACATAATTAGTATTTCTTTAATTTCATATTTTTTTACATGTTTTTATTTATAAAATTTATATAAATTTGTAAATATAATTTTTTTCCTTTTGAAACTTTTTTTATGACATAATTATCAATAATTAATTAAATTTTTTTAATAAATATGTAATTAATTTATTTACTATGTAAATAATTGATAAAAAAATGTTCACGAGGTTGGTACGGCAATTTTTTTATTAATTTCTTATTTTTTTACATGTTTTTATAATTTCATAAATATAATTTTTTGAAACTTATTTTTATAACAAAATTATCAATAATTAATTGAGAATTATATTTATGTGAATAGTTTTTATTAATTATTTACATAGTAAATAAAAAAATACAAAAAATGAAATAAAAATGTTACCACACGGCCTCGGGAACATTTTTAATTAATTTATTTACATACTTTATAAAATAAGTACATACATATTAATAAATTTTTTCAATTAATTATTGATAATTTTGTTAGAAAAATAAGCTACAAAAGAAAAAAAATTGTATTTACAAAGTTATATAAACATTATAAAAAAGTAAAAAAATAAAAGAAATTAAAAAATAAAAATCGGGCTTGTGAGCGGCATTGTGGCACACGCACGGACCCCTATTTGGTAAATATTTTTTTACCTTATTTTTGTAAATAATTTTTTTAACCCTAATTTGGAAAAAAAGCCCTTGGAATTCTCCTTGGGATCGCGTCTACGTACTTCACGGCGAGCAACTTCGGTGAGTGCTTGATCCTGTCCTTTTGCTAGTTCATGACAGTAAAACACGCATGTAATTGAGGGTTGGGCTATTGGGCGTTGATTTTCTTTTTTTTTGGGTTGTGACAAGCGTGTGGGCTTAAGCTCACTCTAGGCTAGAGTAGAGATTGGGCCTAGATTCTGCTGCTTTGGGCTAATTTAGCTTAACAACATTTGGGCTGATCGCAAAAAAATTTGAATAGGCTTTGCGATTGGGCCTCTCTAGAATGTAACGATTCAACTTAAGCCCGAGCTAGGTTTTTATGACAAAGGATGATTCGGGCCCTTAAGGCCCAGGTTGGGTGCTTATGGCATGGGTCGATTTTGCTTGCCCGATCCGAAGAATTAAATAATAACAATGAAATAAAATATTAGAAAAAATAAATAAATAAAAATTCAAAAAATGCAACAAAAATCCAAAAAAATAAAAAAAATACATAAAAATCATTAAAAAAAATAAAATAAAAAAATCAGAAAATCTCAAAAATGGAAACGGGTCATTTCGACTGACCAATCCTATTTTTGATGAATTTCCATCCTAATATTTTTCAAAATGACGATTTTGCCCCTTATTGGTAAATTGTCTCGAAAAATTTGGAAAAATGCTCAGAAATTGCGGAAAATAAGGAATGACCACATTCAACTAGTTTGACCTATTTTCACTTCACAATCATTGAAAAATGACCATTTTACCCTTCTGATCAGTTTGATCCAAATCTTTCCGAGTTACCTCAAATGATTTTTCATGAAATTGGTATCGAAAGGGCGTTAGAGTAATTTAACGTAACCAAGTCCTCAAACTCATTTTCTTTGGTTCGCAGGAATAAATTAATTCTCCTACTAATTCATTTAGGTTTCTAATCGACCTTTCAAGAACGATTAGTGGCGACTCCAAATCATAAAATCATTTGAATAAAAAATCAAAATCGCGATTCGGTAAGACTCGGGAGGGTCCGCGTTAGGTTGGTCGATTTCATTAACCTAATAATCCGTTCACCCGATTGAAAAATAAATAAATTTCTTTCGGGTCGCGACAAGGACGTTAGAGTGATCTAGCGTAACCAAGTCCCTGAGCTCATTTTCTCTAGTTCGCAGAAATAAATTAATTCTCCCGTTAATTTATTTAGGTGTCTGATCAGCCTACCAAAAATTGATTAGTGGCGACTCCAAATTCAAAAATCATTTGAATAAAAATTAAAGTTGCGATTCGGTAGGATTTGGGAGGGTCCACATTAGGTTAGTCATTTAACCAGATAATTCGTTCACCCGATCAATCGAAATCGAAATTTTTCGGGTCGCGACAATGGTCAAGTAGAAAATTAAAAAGGCACTATTTATTAGTTGAGGAATGAAGCCACAAAGGCATTACATAACTCAAGTACCTTTATTTAACTATAAAAAAGGGAAATTTCCAAACTTTAGTGCAATGAATAGGTCTTTTGGCAACCTTGAGAGCATGAATCCGCACAAGCTTCAACTTTCTTCGCGTCAACTCCAACTTTCTTGGTCTCTACATGAGTTCAAATATGAAACAAGAGATTAAAAAAGTCACCCAACTATATATATGGAAGTCCAAGAAGAGAAAATGATTTAGTTCGCAACCATCCCCACGAAATTAATTTGGAAAAATTATCAAAACATTTATAAAGCTATTGCAATTGTCGCAATTTAATCCTAAACTTTTTCTTTTTTATCAATTAAATCCTAAGCTTTTTGCATTTATATTAATTCAATCCATTCGGCCGGCTAGCACTGACATGAAAAATTTTAAAATATATTACTATTTAATTTTTTAAAATTTATTTATATTTTCAAATTTGTTAATTAATTGTATCAGTTTATTTTTTTTTATTTTTTTTTCCCTTCCTTCTTTGTTTTCTGCTTGTGGAAGGTGAGGGTCAAGACCCTTGGTCCTGACTCGCTAGCCGCGGGTGAAGGCAAACATGGCCTCCCTCACTGTGGGCAAGGCTAAACAAAGAAGGAAGGGGGAAAAATAAAATTAATAAATTTTTTTGAAAAAATAAAATATTATAAGATAATAAAAGTTATTAAGAATTATTCTAGTTAGCACTGGCCGACCAAATGGACTAAGTTGGCACAAATGCAAAATGTTTAATACTCGATTGACAAGAAAAAAAATTTAGGACTAAATTAACGTAATTACAATAGATTTAAGACTATTTTGATGATATTTTCTAATTAAATTATATCAACGAAACACCAATAAACGAAACAAAATTATAGAAGGACTTTTTGGTTCGATCTCGAAGCAGAGATTATTACCTGGATAGTAGTCAAGGCAAGTAGACAAAAAACAACCGACTTCGCAGTGCTCTAATGTTGTGGATGTCAAGGACTCACTGTCGTGATACTTGAAGCAATCGTAAATGCATAAAGCTGGAATAGGAGACTTGGCACAACGCAATATACAACCCAACTTGCTCGCATCAACATTGATAGACAACCACAGTATTAGAGATGCTAGGAGCATCGTCAACCCCATTTTAAAGGGCCCAAATCCGTTGAGAATGGAATTTTAGCTGTTGATGGGAATTTCTCTTTCTTGGGAAAATTCAGGTCTAGTAAAAAGGGGAAAATGAGTTGCCATATACACTTCGTTTGTTTCGTGAAAAACAACTTTCAAGAAAAATGTATTTCGGATTTCTAGGTGTTTTCACGAAAAATAAATGAGTTAAGGAAAATATTTCCGACCCATGAAAAAAACACTTTTAAAAATTGAGAAAAGAGAAAATCATTTTCCCTTAATTTTCCGCCCTCTACTCCTTCAAACTCCTTTCAAAATTCAAAATACGTAAATAAAAATAAAAAAATTAATGAAAGGAATGCACGAAGGAAAAGCAAATCTGATTTTTCATATTGAATGGGGGAAGATATTTTTCACTTCAATTTAAATTTTGACCGAACATTGGAAAAAAAGTTTCCAAAAATACCTCATTTTCTGCCAAACAAACAGAGCTCTAATGTTAGATTTCTTCTTAGATGCAGATACTTATCAAATTTAAACTCGTCAACAAGTTTCTTTTTAAAGGGCCCTATTTTCTAAAACAAATTCTTTCACACCCCAAATCCATCGAGAATGAAAATTTATTGGCAGTTGGAATTTTTTTTTCCTTACCAAACTTCAGGTCCAATAAAAAGGAAGTTGCCATCTATCGTGAGAATTCCCTCTTATAGGCATGTACTTGTCAAATTTAATTTCATCAATAAGTTTCTTTTTGAAGGGCCCTAACTTTCTGAAATAAATTCTGTCACTCTCCAAATCCATCAAAAATGGAATTTTAGCTGTTACTTGGAATTCCCGTCAATAAAAAGCTATCTTCTATTTTCGATCTCAATGTGAACATTTAATTTGGCATTAACCTCAAATAGTCTCAGATTGTCAAAATGATAGCCGGAACACTTCTCAAGTAACTCCACAAATACGACGATATTTGGACAACATGAGGTTTGTGTTATTTGTATGAAGATTCAATGGATTTACATGTAAAACTAGCTTAAAACTCTCAAAACGCTAGTTTAGGGAATTGGATTACTTAAGAATTGAAAACTTAGTGTAATTTTGGGTTAACTTCGAGCGAAGATTTAGACATAATGATCGAGCAGCATTTATTCATAAACGGTGATCAAAGCACTCAGACAACGCACGATCCAGATTGCATTGCTTAAGCACCGTCCCGATAGATATTTTGTTATCATGACCACCTCGTGCACAAAGGCTATAAAAAATCCCCAACAAGTATAGTTGAGTTCTAAAACTTTCAAAAAATGCAATCATATCCTAAAAGTTATCAAAGGGACAAATAAAGTCTTTCCATCCACAATGTTAATTTGGTTAACGGAAAATCCTACCGTGGCAATTTCTGATTCTTTTCCCTCTCCTATTTGGATTTTTTTATTATTTTCTTCCTCAAAGTTTATTTAAATTAGATTAAAAAACTAGAAGAAGGCTGAATTTTTAATTACAAAAAATAACTTAAAGAAAAAGCTAAAGGCAGAGGCCTCTCTGGTGGGTTCCCGCCGTTTCCGCCACCAATCACTAGAGTGGCCGAAGACACGGGTGCGGGTGGTCGACTCCCCAACACCAGGTGAGGTTGAGTTGGCTACCCTTGCCTTGGGGGTCGCAACTTTTACGTGGGGTTGAAGGCCCTTGCTAGGCTCAGGCAATGGGACATGGGTAGCTTGCTTGAACCTTGGCCGAGTTGGTCACCCTCGCCCTTGTCACCAGCCCCTCTAATGATGGGAGGCCGCGCCCCACCGGAGAGGCCTCTGCTTTTTTTTCCAATTTAAATAAGATTTGGCAGAGAAAATAATAAAAAAATATCAAGTAGAAAGAGAAAATAATTGAAAAAATGCCACATCATTTTTTTTCGTTAGCTAGATAATGTTAACGGAATGACTTGATTGTATTAATTTGACGAGTTTTATGACTTAATTACATTTTTTGAAAGTTTTATAACTCGATTGTACTTTCACGAAAAAAAATTTGGGCTTCTGGTGCACTTGTCCCTACATGTACATATAACACCCTTAAGTCCTCTTGTAAATTTTAAAATTTAAAATTTCACAATTCTTTTTTTCAAGTTACGTCACGCGTGGATGCCTTTGACAGCCTTAGAAAAGATGCAGAAACATCTTTAGGAATTACCGGGGCGTAAGGAGGCATTCGTCACTGCATGTCTAACCCCCTGAAAATGAGGTGATCTTTGATTGGTCTGTCTTGCTGGCCTAAATTCAACAAGATTTCGTTGCCTTTGAAGTTCTTTAATTTTCAAGAAGCTCTTAGTGGAAACCCCATTGAATTTATAAAGAGGATGACATGACTGATACATCCTGTGATGGCTCGTGTTTAGTTAAATTAACATTACATATTGACAATTTGGCATCAAGTCACCAACTTAACTATATGTTATACTTTCTCTTTATTCATTTTGGTTGCGTATGGTAACGTTTTAGAAAATTAGAGAAATAATTCAAAAAAAATTATCATAAATTGTGGAAAATAAGGAATGACTACATTTAACTGGTTTGACCTGATTTCACTCCCCAAATCTTGAAAAATGATCATTTTGCTCTTCTGGTCAGTTTGACTTAAATTTTTTCCAATTATCCCTAATGAGTTTACATGAAATAAAATGGTACCGAAAGGGCGTTAGCGTGATCTAGTGTAACTAAGTCCTTGAGCTTATTTTCTCTAATTCGTAAAAATAAATTAATTTTTCCGTTAATTTATTTAGGTGTCTGATCAGCCTACCAAAAAATGATTAGATGTTGACACTTGATTTTTGATAATCTTTTCCCTTTTAAATTTAATAAAAAAATTTATAAAATTTATAAAATTATAAAATCAACTGTGGAGACCTTGGCTAAGCCTAGGGAACAAAGTTTGACCAAAAACTAATTTTTTATATTTTCAATATTATTCGATATTTTTATTTTCAGAAATTGATAAAAAAATTCATAAAAATTCATAAAATAAAAAAAATCAATGTTGGGAACCTTGGCCAAGCCTAGAGGACCAATTTTGAATAAAAAATTTTTTTTAAATATTTTTTTTTTTAATATTCTTAGAAATTAGGAAAATATTTAATAAATAATAGCATTTGAGGCTACAAAAATACATAAAAATAGTCAATATTTTTCTTTTAAATTTCTTTTCATGTTAGCCATCATAAATTTAAAATATCCAATTCGGGGTCATGTATTCTTTCACAAGCATACTCTCGAATAAAAAATTCAATTTGAGTCAATTTATTTTCATTTTTTACTTTTAGGAGTTGTGACATTGTTCTCTAATATTCTAAATTTTCATCTTGGCCAAATTATACCCAGAATGACTTAATTTTACAAAAGGGCTTTAATTAAATTTTGTATTATTTTCAGCAGCAAGAAATGAAGTTAAATTTGACATGCACTGAATTTCAACTAAGTATAGGGGAGGTGTGTCGAAAATTGTGAGGAGATTTGGACTTAAAAAAATATCTTTTTAGGGGCTGAATTGCAAATACTTAAAATCTCAAGGACTAGAGTGCAAATGCCTAACTCTTGAGGGATTATTTTGCAAATAACAAAAAGAAGAGTTACTGGAAAAATTATAATAGAGAAGGGAAGATGGAGATGAAGAGATGGAGGAGAGAAGATGGAGAAGAATGGATGGAGAAAATAAGATAAGAATAGAGAATGAAAGATGGAGATGAAGAAGAGCTAATGGAGAAATTAGAATAGGAGATAAATATAAAGAAGGAAAGATGAAGATGAAGAAGAGTTAGTGGAGAAATTAGAATGGGAAATAGAGTTAGTAGAAAAATTAGAATGGGAGATAGATGAGTGGGTTATAAAAGGAGGAAAAAGTGAGCTTGGGAAAACGGATTTTTTGGAGAGAAATTTTGGATGTTTGATAGGGTTTTGGGATATTGAAGAAACATTTGTGAGAAAGAAAATACCAAAAAGAGAGAGAATTTTGAAAATGATAGGAGCTTAAAGCTAGGGGGCTATCATCACAGATTCATTCATCCATCAACATAAATTAAGAGTTCATCCCCATCGTTCGAGCCGCAATCTTAATGCACAAGGTGATACGAGATCCGAATTCAGCCATCAAATCCGTCAAATTAGGTAACGATCCTAGCAATTAAAATCTTCAAGAATTTCGTTACCAAAATGAATTGATTTAAATCTCGATTATGTCATATCGTACTCATATGTCTCCATATCCACATGTCGCATTTGTACTATAATTTTATGCAATTTAATCTTTGCACCATCAAACCCCAGAATGGGAAGGCCGGCTCACCCACTGGTGGTCCTTTATTTTCTGTAATTTAATTTCTGTACCATCAAACCCCACGATGGGTAGGCCGAGCCAAGGCCGAGTCCCTCATTGGAGGTCCTTTATTTAATGCAATTTAATTTCAGTACTATCAAACCCCACGATGGGTAGGCCGAATCAAGACCAAGTCCCTCGTTGGAGGTTTTTTATTTAATGCAATTTAATTTCAGTACTATCAAACCCCACGATGGGTAGGCCGAATCAAGGCCTAGTCCCCCGTTGGAGGTCCTTTATTTAATGCAATTTAATTTCAGTACCATCAAACCCCACAATGGGTAGGTCGAATCAAGGCCGAGTCCCCCATTGGAGGTCCTTTATTTAAATCAATTTAATTTCCTGCTATTCAATTTCAATACCATCAAACCCCACGATGGGTAGGCCGAATCAAGGCCGAGTCCCCCATTGGAGGTCCTTTATTTAATGCAATTTAATTTCCTACGATTTAATTTCGGTACCATCAAACCCCATGGTGGGTAGGCCGAATCAAGGCCGAGTCCCCCATTGGAGGTCCTTTATTTATTGCAATTTAATTTTCTGTAATTTGATTTTTGTACCATTAAGCCCTAGAATGAGTAGGTCGAGCCACCTACTGGAGGTCGCAACATGGCGCAGAAATCGTTAGTTCACGTCCTCTTACGACTTTATAAAGTTTTAATGATTTGAAAATACCAAAAAATATCATTCATATGCATTCCATCTAAAAAGTGAAAATACAAAAAAAGGTCACCTCACTGGAACCTTAGGAATAAACCAAGCCTGAGTTACCAAATTAGGATAATCATGAAATTAAGGTACCGAAAGGGCATTAGTTTTAATTAACTAGTGTAACAAAGTCTCCGAACCCAAAATCTTTGGTTCGTAGAAGTAATTTAGTTCTCCCACTAATTTACTTAGGTTTCTAATCGACCTACCAAAAATGATTAGTGGCGACTCCAAACTCTAAAATCATTTGAACAAAAACCAAAGTTGGGATTCGGTAGGACTTGGGAGGGTCCGTATTAGGCTAATTAATTTAATCAACCTGATAATAAGTTAACCTGAAAATTTTTCTATCAAAACAAAAAAAATTTGGATCGCGGCAGACTGGCGACTTCTCTGGGGATTTGTTCTTAATTTTTGAAAAAAAACTTAAGAATCTAGTGGACTTATGCCTAAAAATTTTCATAAAAATTCATTTGATTTGGCAATTGCTTGGAACTCATTCTATAGGTGTTAAATGATTTTACAGATTGGAGTTATAAGGTGGAGTATTTGTGACCTTTTGTTTTGCAGGCTTGGTGTGTGAAAATTGTGGTTTGATTTTGTACATTTTTGAAGCGGTGTTTGCATTTAATTATTATGCATGATTAATTACTTTAGCACTACATCACACGCGTCCCATGGCCGGACCTGGGCCACTAGTTTTAGGATGGTATTGTGATTTGGTTCTAGCGTTCGGCGTGAGATTACGTCGAAAGTTAGTCCAGATTCAATCCCGAACCACTTTTCAAAAATAAGTTTTAAAATTAGGCCTTAGGCTTGGTAAGATTACCATAGCGGTGGTTTTAATTTTTGACTCGAGCAGCCAAAGTGGAAAGGCCTGGCTAATCTTAGTTACGTAGTGGGATCAAGCTAATCTTGATTATACGCGCGAGACTATCGCCTTGCCGTAAGTCTTTCGCTTCAATTTATAAGCCTTTAGGGTAGTTAGGCTAAGGTTTAAGCTCACAATTCATATGTGTATCTATGTGATTTGCATGGTATTCTGAAGGTGAAGTAAGTTCTCTAACTCTATCTTGTATTTATTTTTCGGTCGGTCCATACTAGATGTCGGTCAAATTTTAAACTTAACATCAAGGTCGTTGTTTTCAAAAGAAAATAAAAATTAAATTAGTATCCCATGTTCAAAAAAAATGTGGAAAAATCCCTTCGGGGAAGTTTGTTGGCCGATAGAAGATTTTGCCACATCTTTCCTTAATGCTTCAATGAATACAAGATTTTCCTGATAAATTTACCCTTGCAAATTCATTTTATCACATTTTTCCGGTTGTAAAATCTGCAAGAAAATCATTTTTGAAAAATTCACCCACGTTTTTCTAAGAAAATTTTCTCTAATTTCTCATAAAATGGAAAAATAAAACTGGACTAATGTACGAGTTATGGACCGACCTCTTTTAGATCACATATTCATTATTTCTTCTACTTTTGCAGGAAACCGTAGGTGCCCCAGACAGGAGCAAAATCGAGTTCTACATTATACCGGGAATAATCTTGAAGAATACGAAAGGATGGGTAATTGCCGATGTTCCAACCAATAATTCTGGGGGCAAATGAAGGGATCGATCCTTCCGGAGACAGAATCATGTCAATCAACGAGCATGTATGAGCTATGTATTTTGATGGGGCCTAAATATATTCGGATCAGGCATGGGGGCATTCTTAATGTATTGGGAGATTCATGTACTTTTTTTGAGAAAAACAGAGATTTTGTAATCAGAACCAATAGGGTAAGTTTATTAACCCAACCTCGCGATGCCTTTCTGATTAAATCGAACAAAGGCTTGCCTTGTACCTTCCTCGAATTCGAACCACGTTGAGGACTTTGGAGGACCGGTACTTTATTATTGAGCATGGCCCATAGGCATTCCTGCCAACACTACAGGCAGTCGACACATATAAGCGGGCGCCGAAAGGTGTAAACTTTGAATAAATTAGGGCACGTAACAGGTGGCCTAATTCATTTATTGGCATACTGACCGAGTTGTCATGTCTGCAATAATTCACGTGACTAACTCACAGGTCTCGATGTGACTAGTGAAATCCATTGTCGAGAGTTTCTTTGATGTTCTTGATATCATCATCTACGGCAGCTAACAAGAACATCAAGAAAAACGTTAAGCCTCAACGTCTTCAGTACCTTAAATCGTTCTATCATGCTATACGGGAGAAAAGATGGCAAAAAATAAAAGCACAAACATGTGAAGCTTTTCTTTCATTCCATTCACCAAGGAATATTACAACCACTTACTTGGGAGGAAAAGTAAAGCCAAATCGAGCCCTAATAAGTATCACAAAAGAGTTTAACTAACTCTCTATGAAGTTAATGCTCTGCCTACACTGAGCGATCTGGGAATCGAGATCTGCAAGCTTGAAAGTTAGGCGGGTACATTTCTCTTTGTGCTTGGCTGCGCTAGCCTCATGATGTTCAATGGAAAATTTTAGATTATCAATCAGGTCTCTCTCGAAAGCTATATCTGCCGTTAGATCATCAAGCATCTCCTCTAGCCACTCATATCTGAACTTCATCACAATGTCTCTCGGGTCATGCTCAAAGTAAGTCTGATTCAAAACTAGGCGCTCCACCAGCTTCCCTCTCTCTCGTGAACCAACAGCGAGACCCGCTCATCAGCAGACTTGACAGCCTCCTTGTATCGAACAACTAAGCATTCTGCAAACTCCAGGTATTCAGATCGATCCTGGTAGCGGGCTTTCATGACGCGGGTTAAGGTGACTGTCTCTTGGGTGTACCGGCATGCCTCTAAAAAGTTGATAAGACGTGTGGGAACACCCTGTATTCTCTCTCCAAGTTAGTGCCTTTGATTGAAGAGACATTTACTTCCCTAAACAAATCGAGGATTTCAGCTTCGACACTCAGATGATGGGCTATGTAAATATAGCCTCGGCCAAGAAGATGGTAAAGTCTTTCCCATTTGAACATAACTTCATCCAGGAAGATCTGCGTGGGAAGACTGGCCATTATCGTTAAAAGATTGAGGAGAGAATCAAGACTGACAATCAGAATACGAAAGAGAAAAGGAAAGAGGTGAAACAGATGATTGGAATGCGAAGGTGATAATCTGCTTCAAGTTAAATATTGACTTCAGAGGGGCAGTCTCTGTTGGCCAGATTTTCCTATCTGTCATTCTCTATCGGCACCATCCCCGTTGGCTCGAATCCCCGTCAGACAGTGATCTCGAGCCAAACAAATTCGAAATCTTTGTAAAAAGTTTGAAGTGATATCACAACTTTGAAAAAGAAGAAAGAAATGTGACTTGGGTGGGAGACAAGGAAAATGGGATTCGTCTTTATAGGAGGACTCGCCAGCAAATTGACGATGAAGACGTTGACAGGGGCCCTCTACCACGAAAAGATGGAAGAAGACGAGCCAAGTGAGAGATACGATAAAAAAAAAAGGAAATGTGAGAAAGGCTAAACTCTCGGGAGAAGCAATACAGTTTTCAAAATCCACGCCTGAATTTTAAAAAGAGACGTTCTCCTGTTAATCTTCATCTACACTCTGAAAAGAGTTTAAAAGACGATCGCTCGGAAAAACCCAGAGAGTGAAAGTGGAAATACAAGAAGAAGTAGCAAATCTTGACGAACCATTAACCAAATCAAAGATATCTCAACCCAACACAGTTGAGAGCTATCGTTACCTGTTGAATATGGAAGAGGAAGAGTTCGAGACCATGTTTGGGATTCAAACCAAGGAGCCTGCCCCTTCCGCCAATGACGTCCAAGATCTTGATAAAGATAAGGATAACAATAGTAAGGGTCAAAGGAAGCGTTACCGTCGCTATACTGAGGAGCAAATACAAAGACTTGAGGATTTCTTTATAATGTGCCTGTCGCGACCAACCCTTCATTTTTTAGGTTAATGGATTACCAGATTAATTGATTAAATTAACTAACCTAGTTCGAGCTCTCCCAAGCTCTACCAAATCGCGACTTTGGTTTTTTTTTGTTCGAATGATTTTAAGAATTTGGAGTCGCCACTAATCGTTCTTGGTAGGTCGATTAGAAACCTAAGTAAATTAGCGGGAGAACTAAATTACTTCTGCGAACCAGAGATAATGAGTTCGGGGACTTGGTTACACTAGTTAATTAAAACTAATGCCCTTTTGGTACCTTAATTCCATGGATATCCTATTTTGGCAATTCAGGCTTGTTAAGGCTCTAGTGGGGTGTTCTTTTTGTATTTTCGTTTTTTTTAATGAAATATATGGACATGCAAATATGACATACAAATATGGCATACAGATATGACATGCGTATACGAAGAAGTATAAATACGACATGCGAACGAATACGAAGACAGACAAATACGGTATGCAGACGAATACGAAGATGGATGAATACGATATACGTATACGAAGACGTATATATATGACATGCGAATACGAAGACGTATAAATACAACATGCGACATACGGATACGAAGACGCATGAATATGACATGCGACATACGGATGGGGACGTACGAATACGACATGCATACGTGAATACGAATACAAACACGTACGTGACATACGGATGACATACGTACGTGGATATGCGTATGCGAATGCGTACATGACATGCGTATAACATATGTATATGACATGCGTATATGAGCATACGAATACGGTTCACATACGTATATACATATGAATACGACATACGTACGTGGACATACGTATGTGAATACGTACATGATATGCGACGAGACGTGTGTACATGGACACTTGTACATAGGTTTAAGAATACGCGTGTACGAATACGAACATACGAATACGAAGGCGTACGAATACGACATACGTATGCGAAAATACATGAATGTGAATGCACATATGCGACACGCGTATGCAGGCATGTGCTTCGATTTTCCCTATGAAGGGTAAAATCGTCATTTTTGAAATACAGGATTGGTCCATCGAAATGACCCGTCTCCTGATTTTTTGGGATTTTTGATGACAATTTGACTGTGAGGGGATAAAACTCTCATTTTTGAAATGAGGGGATAAAACCCTCATTTTTTGAAATTTTTCTTTTTGAATTTTTCCATTTTTGTAAATTTTAATTAATTAAATTTTGTTTTGATTTTCTGAGTTTATTTATCTTCTCTCTCTATGTTTTTTTTTTAATTTTCGGATTTAATTATAGCCCCAAAATAACTATATCTTAAAAAATAGCTATCTCACATATTTTAGAATATAACTCGACCTAACACTAACCCATTAAAGATAGACTCTTTCAGACATAATTATTTACCTAAACATACATTTTCTAATTCCTAGAATCCAATAAAAGAAAACAATTAAACATGCAGTCCTAACCAATACGATTTTACCCTAGAGTGCAATTTAATTTATACATGTTAATTATAATTTACATGCGGCAACTGTCTATAAGATATTAAAATATGCTAAGCATTCAAATTGATATTTCATCAAGCAAATCAGGTGGCAAATCAAACAAGAGATCCAAGGATAAGGATTAATACCTATGTTGGTGAGATCCACTCTTCATATTCGATCGTGAAGTCTCCTTGTATCGTCCCCAAGAATCTACACCAAGACATCGGCGAAAGAAATCACTGAAGCGGTGTGGTCTTTGGATCTTTTGGATTCAATCGTGAAATCTCCTTTTGGGTCGTTCGATGAGGTTGTGGTAGCTAGCTGGATCGGTTGACAATTAATCCCATGGCCACAAACATAATCCAAGTTCACATGTAACTGGGCATCCGACACCTCACTCTTGGGTATGCGCCAAGTTGCTTTCTCGGGCTTCGGGGATAGACCAACAGGAATCTTTAGCGATGGGCCAGCAAGTGTCTTCGACGATGGACCAGCAAGTGGTTCTCAACGATGGGCCAGCATGTGTTTTTGGCCCATACAGTGTAAGTAGATACGCATCTACTGTTTTCCCAGGCATCAATGGAGTTCTAGCCCTGAAGCGGAGATGAGCTATCAAACTACCTTTATAGGTCTTTGCGTTCTTGACATTAGGGCCAACCTCGCTGCTATTATGGGGGCCAATGTCAGGAATTGGTTGATGCCTTCTGGGCTCTATATGTTCCGCAACTTGAAGCTGATTTTCCTATTTTGCTTTAAAGTTCCCAAAGCAGCTTATCCGCCTTCACGTGGAGCTTCTTGTCTTTGGTCAACTTCGCGCCATCCTCCTCGTAATTCTTCTCGCTCGAACAACCTGATAGCCTCCACAGGACTATCATCGTTAACCATCACCTCAATCATGCGAGTCCACGAGGCGACACCCCTCGGTCTGAAGCTGGACTCGACTTGGTAATCAATCCATGCGCTTGCTTTCCCAGGTGAATTGATCTCGATCGAGCGCCGTACTTGCATGTGAAAGAGTAAGTGAATTTGTCGGGGCCGGAAAAGAGGCGGGCCGATTCGTGGAAATGTCAGGGCAAAGAACCTTGTTCTCACTCATGATCTCCCAAGCTTTCTGTATCCATGAGCACAATCCAGTTTGCCTTGATGGCACACTCCATGACTCGGACAACGCTCACAATCATCTGCGAATGCATCAAGAGGGCCGATATCGCTGTCACAGAAGGGCCTCACGTAACACTCGTCCGACCATAAAAACACGAAGGCGTCTGGACCCTTGAACCCTAGCACGAAGACCTACACGTCTCTCTGTCCTGAGCCCAGGTTTATCAACTTCTCTTGTTCTCTGCCCCACTCTGAGTATTGTGATGGTGAATAAATTTTGTCTCTCAGGACTTGGAAGAGAAACAAGGAAAACTTCCCTCCTTCGGTTCAGTTGCACTCTCCTATTTTCCTATATGTGCCAATGTATTATATAAAGCGACATCTGCCGGGGCCGACCTTCGAAATCCAACTTAAATAGCTCAGGGGCAGCTACACTTGCCATTTCGATATTACCACACCACTTGCATGATTCAAGCATAATTGTCTAAACCTCAGAGTTGAAAATTTCAGACATTTTCATCATAAAGTTCCACGTCCCGTTCAAACTCCCTGCACGTCCCAAGAGATCAACCACGCAAATATAATACTCCACACATGGTTTCAGCGAGCAATCCCTCTCCTGCATGGGCGCGAAGAAGAACCACTATTTTCTATCTTCCTCGTACAACTCTCCTGCAAGCTGTGGGAGGTTCCATCGCTCGGTGTTGGAAATGTCGAGCACTGGGATGAGGCGATGCAGCTTACCTTGCTTGAAATCATGAAGCTGGTTGTGCAAATAGAATAAAAAATGAGCCCCTCCTCTGTTCTCGTCGTTCATCAAAGAGAATCTACCTCAGTTCATTATGATGGAGCGATTTTTGTCCGAATACCCCAGGTCAGAGGGTTGATCGACCTAACATCACCACGTAACCACTGTTCCCAATTGACATTATCGACATATTCGCGAGCCAAGATACTTTTAGTCGGCTTCCCCCCACTTGCTTGCGTACCTCCTTGTGCATGCAAGCGTCTTGACATGAGTATCAATATGGCAGCAATACTGTTACCTCTGGGGTCCTGTGACAGCTGCATGGACTTCGTTGAGACTCCACATGGATACTAGCTCTGGAGAGGTTCTCTTGGGCGCTTCAAGTTCACACCCCACGGGCAAGCCCATGAGCCCATGGAACTTGTCGACGGCAGCGTGCTCGATGTGGCGAACGTTAGTGGGCCAACCAATCTCCGTACCACAGAGCTCGCACCTGTCACCCTTGCAAGCAATCAGTGACTTCCTAGGAATTGCCACCAATAGTGCCCATACAAACGGCTGCTGCCGCTACTTGCTCTTCTTCCTCTCTCTAGTCGTGTCGTTCTCCATCTTCGCCAGAACAGTTGATCCTGTAGTTCAGAAGCTCATCCGTGTGGGGAAAGATATCACAGTTGTATAGCAGAAAGAGATTGACGGTGACGTTCTGGCTCAGCTACAACGGAGCTGATGGGGGTTCATGTTGTTGAGAGAACCGGCCATGCAGGCGTCCGAGTTGTCGTTGGAGAGAAGATGTTCAGGCTGCCGCAAGCAACGAGGAGGCTACAGTTTCCGAAGTGGGGCTCGATGAGCCAGAGAGACCGGATGGACGGATTGCCTGCTGGGTTTAACTTCGGGATCCGATGAGATGGAGATGGAAACTTTTTTTTTCTCTCCCTACCCCCGCCGGAAGTTGGAGGCGGGGAAAATTTTTCTCCCCCTAGTTCGCCCCCTTTCTTCGCTGCTTTCGTTCTTTTGGGATCTCCCCCGCTCCTTCACGCGTTGACTCTTCGTTGTAACCCCTGGACTCGTGAGCCAATGCTTCACCTAATAGCCAAGCTACCCTGTACGAAGGACCTCTAAGTTCTCGCGTGACTCCTCTCAACTACCGTTCTTGCTCTCGAGTATCCTCCTCAAAAGATGTCCACCGAAAGCGTCCACTAAGTATTATCCTCCACTCCAAATCTACTCCTGTCGCTGCAAGTGGCATGTCTCTTTTTGGGATCTGTTGTCCCCCATTTATGCACAATTATCAGGCCAGACATATCGGCGGACATGAAGATTTTTAGTTCCCACCAGCAACCCCGTACCGCTTAACAGCAACTAAATTCTCTTCTGGGACGAGCAGACCATCTTCATGGTTCACCATTTTAGTGTTACATTTTTATAAGCACGTCGACTTCATCATGGATCATCCACTGCAAGGATCGAAAGAGCAGCAGCGACTAGTGGAGGTCCCCTTCATTGGGTTGACTGTACTTACAAAGACGTCAACATGAGCCTATTTCGAAGGCTTACCTTCTCTTTGATGCCTTAGACAATCAAGATACGTTTCCCTCACCGTAGGGTACCATTTAAGAAAATGATCCAATATCTAGGGAACAGCAGACCGTACTTCACATCTAACTGATGCCGACCACAATCCAAATGCATCATTAACTGGATGGAGAAGTCTATAATGAAAAGATAGTCTGAGAATTACAAGATAGAGGAGAATTATTAACCTGCATGAGTTTATCTTGTTTGAAAAAGGTTATCTCCCTTCATCCATCACGAGCAAGTCAGTATCATCCAATTCGTCACCGCTAAAGTTTCCACCATCACTTGCTTCTTCATGTTTAGCAATCTGAAATTTTCTCGTTTTTGTGGCTGATCTTCTTTTGACAGCTGAACCAAGTTTTTATATGTACCGCAGCACCATATGTCCATAACTTTCCAGTAAAAGGAGTTTACCCATGCAGTAGCAACTGAGGGATTGGTACGTCGTGACCAAGATACCCACCGCCTGGCCTGGAGTCGTCATGAAATAGGCGGTGTCTATCGACTTGAGGTAGGCCCCATCCATGCCGACCACGGTAAGGTTGTGTTAGAAGAAGAGGTCCGCTTTGAGGACCGCATTAACCATCCGTAGCAGATATGTTTTCTCAGAATCACCGAGCACACGATATGTTGTCTCGTTAGAAACACGCGTAAATATCTCCCGGTCCCGGGAAGCTACCGTTCACCGTCAACACGCTCTTTATCGCGCATAGCTTCATGAAATTTTGCTCCTTCAGAGAAATGTTTGCTGCTCGAGTTCCTTTTCTGCGGCAACCTTGTCTTCAATTTTCAAGAACTTATGATTCACCTCATGGACATTGCACACTATTGATTGGGCACATTTTGTGTGGCATCAGAAAGGCGAAGTACTTCGTTGCAATGTGCCTTTGCAACCCAATTGTTTATGTGCTTTACGAGGGAAGCTTGGAGGGCTCTATTTTAATCTTCTCGTGCACGTGGAGGAAAAATATTGCTGTGTGTGCATGTGGGCTTCGGGTTATATGAACTTTTGGTCGACCAAGTCAACTAGTCAACCAATCAACCTTTTATATATATATATATATATATATATATATTTATCTTTTCTATTCCAACCCCAATTTGAACCCTTCTTGCAAAAATTTGATGATTCCTTGAACTTTTGGACTGAAATGAAATTTTGAAAAAATAGAAAGAAATGTCACGACTTTGAAAATGCAAAAATTAGAAAATTAACATGCTGAAATGAAATTTCTGAAATTTTTGGTCATTAATCCCAAAAAATGTGGTTGACTAGGTAAACCACGATTTTGAATTAATTGTTTTGAATTTTATTAAGCCCAAAATGAATGAAAAATTAAAATGAAAATACTGACTATTTTTCATGTTTTTGTGGCTTCAAATGCCATTTTTTCAAATATTTTCCTAATTTGTGAAAAATATTATTAAACAAAATACGAAAATTATGAAAAATTATTTTTTGTTCAAAAATGGTTGCTTAGGCTTGGCTAAGGCTTCCAAAATTGATTTTGCAATTTTCTCATTTTTTTTCTTGATTTTCCATGAATTTTCGAAAATAAAAATAGCGAAAAATACTGAAAACATGAAAAATTATTTTTTGGTCAAAATTGGTTCCTTGGGCTTGGCCAAGATCCTCAAAGTTGATTTTTCAATTTTATGAATTTTTATGGATTTTTTATTAATTTTAAAGAGAAAATGTGATTAAAAATCAGGTGTCAACAGTGCCCTAGGCCAAACAGCAAACAGAGAATGGAACTGAGCCAAGAGCTAGGACTGGAACTTTCGCAAGTTAAGTTCTAGTTTCAAAATAGGCGAACCCGAATGAAGACTCGATATGAGCGCCATAAGGTTGAGTTTTTAAGAGCTGAAAATGAAAAGCTCAGAGTGAAGAACAAGATGTATAAGGAAGCTTTTGACTCTGCCACATGCCCCAACTATAATAGTCTTATCACCCTCGACGAAGGGCAGTATCTAAGGATCGAAAATGCCCATTTAAAAGGTGAGTTTGATCAGTTCATAATAGGATCAAGTTCTGTTGGGATGAGGTACGAAAAGACCGAGCCTATAGAGTTAGCATTGATGCCTTCCGAGGAGGATGGGATGCTTCATCACTGAGCAAATTGCGTCAACGACGAGATCGCCGCCATGATCAACCAGTTTGATGTTGATGAGGCATCGAGGCTTTACTGTGCACATGGAGCCTGTATATCGAAGTCAGTGATCACCGAACCTTCAACATGGCCGATGCGTACCTGATCCGGAATAAAGCTTGCTTGCCACTAGAGAGCCTGCAGAGGAAGAAAAATTAATCCTGAATAGATGCATATGCTCTATCTTGCATGGGATATTTTCTGCCTTTATGAATGTCTGGAATTAAAGCAAAAGCAAGAAGTAATCATTTCCATTTCCCTCATTAAATACTCGGACCCATTACCGCACTAAACTTGAAAAAAATTAATGGCGAGAAAAAAATCCGCGTAGACTTGAAAGGGTAATTTCGTATCGTTCCAATTTACCATCAATTGCTTCAATTTTAAATTGAACCCCTTTTATTCTCAGGAATTTGCAAACTGACTCGAGAACACAACCATACTCGAATGCGAAGTCCTCTTGTTGAATAAAACTAGAGGCAAATCAATTCGCAGACATTATCACTGAATGGACGGTTTCAAATAAGGAAAATGCGAATGAGAGATTCGTGCAATCTTAAAGAATGGTAATTTTGTATCATTCTAATTTGCCCATGATCGTCTCAAATTCTAAATTACTTTCTTCTGTCTTAATAGGGATTGTAAAATGCCTTGAAAAGAATCGGGACGTGGAATTACCCAATGCAAAGTAGCAAGACTACGCCATCTTGACGGTTAACTCTTTAAAAAGAGCTTTCATGGACGCCCATGATCTCGTAGACCAAATGGCCCGGGAAATGGCAGTGAAATGAACATGAATACTTGACGAACAATACCAAAGTCAGTACTTTACTACAACTTTGGCTCTAATAGAGATGTGTCTAACGAAAGCCAAGGGAAACTCAATTTAGCAAAGCTAATAAAGGGGTCGTGCAAAACATTCAAGATGAAGGGTAAATCAATATCGTTTCCAATGCATCACTTCCAATACTGGCTAACAAGTCTCATTTTCTTTTGATAGGAAATGTTAATACTAACATTTAACATGTCGAAAAAGACAACCCCAAGTGGCAAATTATGATCATCTGATATGATCTTTGCTGATAAAACTGGGTGCAAATTGATGGCAAACTCCTGAATTGAAAAGAAGAGGAAAAAGTCAGAGACAAGCCACTCATTGACTTAAGGAATAGACCCTTAATTTGTTCGATCAGCACATCCTGGGGCAATTCGAATCCCTCCTTTCCTGAGAAATTCTCTTTCATGCTTGCACATTCTGTAAACACATGAAGTGCTAAAAAATTGCCACATCTGCACTGCATTTACACATGCGATGATTCGTACATGACTTTTCTGCATGTTTAATTTGCCGATTCTGACTTGGAGCATGATCTACATATGATGCATCGAATGTGTAGAATGGGGCATGACAGGATGATGAAAGACGACCTAATTTCCATACATGTCCTATATCCACAATGAGTTGTGTGCCAAATAGGTTCCGTATTCCCCAAGACAATGGGTTTTCTCGCAAAAGGTACGATAGCTGAAAGGAAGAAGGCGATCATTTCTCTATCCTAAACACTACAGATGACCATTAATAATCCATGTTGACACCTGATTTTTAATCATCTTTTCTCTTTTAAAAATTTTCAGTATTTTTCGGCATTTTTATTTTTTGAAAAATCCATAAAAATTCATAAAATTGAAAAATTAACTTTGGGGACCTTGGCCAAGCCTAGAGAACTAATTTTGACCAAAAAATGATTTTTCATATTTTCAGTTTTTTTTAGTATTTTTATTTTCGAAAATTCATGAAAAATAAAGAAAAAAATGAGAAAATTGCAAAATCAACTTTGGAAGCCTTGGCCAAGCCTAAGCAACCATTTTTGAACAAAAAATAAATTTTCATATTATATATATTTTTAATTTTTTTAAAAAAAATACAAAAATACTTGAAAATTTTGGAAAAATAACATTTGAGACAAAAAAAAATACACGAAGATAGTTAATATTTTTATTTTAAATCTATTTTCATATTGGCCATCGCAAATTCAGAAAAATCTAATTCGAGTCACGTGTTCCTTCACGAGTATCTTCTCGAATCGGGCATAAAAAAAATTTAATTTAAGTCAACTTATTTTTACTTTTCACTTTTTATGAGTTGTGACATTGTCTTCTAATATTTTAAATTTTCATCTTAGCTCAATTATACCCAGAATGACTCAATTTTGCAAAAGGGCTTTAATTAAATTCTGCATTATTTTCAGCTGTAAGAAATGAGCTTAAATTTGACATGTGGTAAATTTTGGTGTCAAAAATTGTGAGGAGATTTGGACTTAAAGAAATATATTTTTCATGGACTAAATTGCAAATACTTAAAATCTCAAGGACTAGGATGCAAATACCTAACACTTGAGGGATTATTTTGTAAATAACAAAAAGAAGAGTTGGTGGAGAAATTAGAATAGAGAAGGGAAGATGGAGAAGGGAAGATAGAGAAGAGGAGATAGAGAAGGGAAGTTGAAGAAGAAGAGATGGAGAAGAGAAGATGAAGAAAATAAGATAAGAGTAGAGAAGGGAAGATGAGATGAAGAAGAGTTAGTGGAAAATTTAGAATGGAAGATGGATGAGTAGATTATAAAAGGAGGAAGAAGTGAGCTTGGGAGGAGGAATTTTTTTAGAGAGAAAATCTTGGATGCTTGAAAGAATTTTGAGAGATTGAAAGAAATTAGAGAGAAAGAAAAAAAATAAAAAAAAGAGAGAGAATCCTTTTTTCCAAAAGAGAGTCTTGAAGATGGTGAGAGTTTAAATCTAGGTGTTACCATCACCAATTCCTCTACCGATCAACGCAAGTCACAAGTTCATCTCCATCGCTCGAGCCGCAATCTTGATCTATAAGGTGACACGAGATCCGAATTCGGCAATCAAATCTGTTAAATCAGGTAACGATCCTAACTATTAAAATCTTCGAGAATTTCCTTGCCCAAATAAATTAATTTAAATTTCGATTATGTCATGTCATACTCATATGTTTCATATCTACATGTCGCATTCATACTATAAATTCCTGCAATTTAATTCTTGCACTATAAATCCTAAAGGGAAGAGCCAAGCCAATGTTTAGCCTCCCATTGGAGGTTTTTACTTACAGTAGTTAAATATCTGCAACTTAAATACCTGTACCTTAAATCCCAAAGGGAAGAGTCAAGCCAATGCTTAGCCTCCCATTGGAGGTTTTTACTTACATTAGTTAAATACCTGCAACTTGAATACCTGTACCTTAAATCCCATAGGGAAGAGCCAAGCCAATGCTTAACCTCCCATTGGAGGTTTTTACTTACAGTAGTTAAATACCTGCAACTTAAATACATGTACCTTAAATCCCAAAGGGAAGAGCCAAGCCAATGCTTAGCCTCCCATTTGAGGTTTTTTCTTACAGTAGTTTAAATACCTGCAGCTCAAATACCTGTACCTTAAATCCCAAAGGGAAGAGCCAAGCCAATGCTAGGCCTCCCATTGGAGGTGTTTATTCACTGTCATGTACTTCTTATAATTTAATTTTTGAATCATCAGACCCAAAAGATGAGTAGGTCGTAATACTGCACAAAAGTCGTTAACACACTCCCTCTTTCGGCTTCAGGGAATCTTTAACAATTAAAAAATATAACAAATAAAAATATATACCATCCATGCATCCTATTTAAAAAGTGAAAACACAAAAGAGAATACCCTACTAGAGCCTTAGGAATAAACCAAGCCTGAGTTGCCGAATTAGGATATCCATGAAATTAAGGTACCGAAAGGGCATTAGTTTTAATTAACTTGTGTAACCAAGTCCCCGAGCTCATAATCTCTGGTTTGCAGGAATAAATTAGTTCTCCCGCTAATTTATTTAGGTTCCTAATCAACCTACCAAGAATGATTAGTGGCGACTCCAAATTTCAAAATCATTTAAAATAAAAATCCAAAGTCACGATTCGGTAGGGCTTGAGAGGGTCCGCGTTAGGTTAGTCAAATCTAATTAACCTAATAATCCGTTAACCCTTTAAAATAAATTTTTTTTAGAGGGTCGCGACAATCCATTTAAACGGCGATTTCATTTCATAAACCCTATCAAGAACCACCCCACATCGGGGCCAAACGGAGGTAGTCCTAGCAATACCATGAAGTAAATAGTTAGAAACTTTCTTACTCGGACAAACATCAATTTTCAAGTGATTTTTTGCTTTTGACCTCGCACGGTAATTCAAGTGTTTTAGGATGACGAAAAACATTCATTTCCCTATCCGATACACTCATATCCTTCGCATCGCCCAATTGAGCTTGCGTATTCATTTCTTAAAGCCCCATTGGTGGTCATTGCCCAGTCCAAGACGAAGATGTTGCCACCTCAAAGTAGACGAATTCAGAAGAACTAAGGTCTACATAAGAGTTCCCGAGCCAACTATTCAAGTGTGCTAGATCTTGGATATGCATGAGGCACAATCTTTGAAAATTCTTTTTAGAACAAAAAACAGAGAAAGGAGAAAAGAAAAAAAGAAGAAAGTTAATCCCGAGCATAAAAAAGCAAAGAGCCTATCAAAAGCAAGACCAATGCCTGTTCAAATCAATGTAAATCCTCAATGGGATATGGATGCAAAAGAGAACTCTTCAAAGGAGCCAGATTGCAAAATATACAGTTGAAGTTTACAACCGTCCGAGAGCGACGACGATAGCAGCAGAAGTTGACACTTTCCTCATACAACGGTAGTGTCCTTTAAAGTTTATTTTAAAAAGGTAGAAGCTAGTTACAAAGATGCGATGATCACCAACGTCAAATCCACCTCATATATTTTCTAGGCCAAAATAAGCTTTTTTACTTCCTTGGTCCCTAATCCTAACTTACGTTACAGCCCGTGAAAGTCTTTTCTGATTAAGGCACTCGAATTAACGTAGAGTTGAATGATTTTAAGCATCGTTCGAAAAGGTACGAGTAAGACTATTTCTCTCTCATTTTTGCAGGGTCTTGACTTGTAAACCCGGATCAGACGATGAATACTTTTTTATCAATGGCCTAAACTCAAAAGAGTCCCCTTTGGTAAGCCATTGACCCAGCCTATATTATAGTCCTAATCAATACCTCTAGATCGGGGCGATTGTACCAATTACGAGATTACTCAGACCCTTGCTAAATGCAATGACGGTAAGATCGAGTGATTCCTTTTCAATCATGCAATCAAGATGAACAACCTTTCTCGAGAGCGAGAGAAAGCCCTTTCAGATTGAAGTCCCCTATTCAGATTACAATCGAGGTATTCATGCGATGATAACCTCATTGAACAGAATTGGTAATGCAAATTTGACATGATAGTTTTACATGATCCACATATTGATTGATTGCATCATGAGTTACTACATATATTATTTCTAATCATTATAAACTTCGTTGAATAGTTTTGCATGAACCAAGGAACTCATCGATGAAAATGCTTGCACATGTTACATCTGACGAGGATGACAGGTGACACGTCCCCGATGTTCGAGTTATATTTCAAGGTCTCGAAATCCATTCGACAATTATTGAATGAACAAACCTAGCTGTCAAGAAACCACTAGGCAATCTTCCGAATCTTCAGGTAAGTATATTTTCAACCTGAACCTTTTAGGAAAATGAATTCTGACGATTGTCAAGGTGCTCGAATCCGGTACGGCACATACAAGTATCCATCGTCTTCAATGAAGTATGATTCGTCGCAAAAATAAAAATGTTCGAGATACTTTAATATCTGTCCCTTTGGCTTATTTCTAAAGCGACAGGAAAAGATAAATCGGGTTTGAACTTCTGCAGAATTTCTGGTCTTTCCAGATCCCAGAATGGCACCCGTCATGGTAAGTTAAATTGGGTTTGACCTTCTGCAGGATTCCTGGTCTCTCCAGATCCTAGAATAGCACCCTTCATGGTAAGTTAAATTGAGTTTGAGCTTCTGCAGGGTTCCTGATCTCCCTAGATCCCAGAATGGCACCCTTTCATGGTAAGTTAAATCAGGTTTGAGCTTCTGTAGGATTCTTGGTCTCCCCAGCTCCCAGAATGGTACCCTTCATAGTAAGTTAAATTGGGTTTGAGCTTCTGTAGGATTCTTGGTCTCCCCAAATCCCAGAATGGTACTCATCATGGTAAGTTAAATCGAGTTTAAGCTTCTGCAGAATTTCTAGTCTCCCCAGATCCTAGAATGGCACCCTTCATGGTAAATTAAATTGGATTTAAGCTTTTGTAGGATTCATGTCTCCCTAGATGCCAAAATGGCACCCTTCGAGGTCAGTGAAATAGGGCTTGAGCTTTTGCAGGATTCCTGATTTCCCCAGATCTCAGAATGGCACCCTTCATGTAAGTTAAATCGGGTTTGAGCTTCTGCAGGATCCCTAGTCTCTCCAGGTCCCAGAATGGCACCCTTCATGTAAGTTAAATCAGGTTTGAGCTTCTGTAGGATTCCTGGTCTCCCCAGATACTAGAACGGCACTCTTCATGGTAAGTTAAATCGGGTTTGAGCTTCTGCAGGATCCCTGGTCTCTCCAGATCCCAGAATGGCAACCTTCATGTAAGTTAAATCGGGTTTGAGCTTCTGCAGGATCCCTAGTCTCTCCAGATCCCAGAATGGCACCCTTCATGTAAGTTAAATCAGGTTTAAGCTTCTGTAGGATTCCTGGTCTCCCCAGATCCTAGAATGGCACTCTTCATGATAAGTTAAATTGGGTTTGAGCTTCTGTAGGATTCCTGATCCCTCCAGATCCCAGAATGGCACCCTTTCATAGTAAGTTAAATTGGGTTTGAGTTTCTGAAGGATTCTTGGTCTCCTCAGATCCCAGAATAGCACCCTTCATGGTAAGTTAAATTGGATTTGAACTTCTGCAGGATTCCTGGTCTCCCCAAATCCCAGAATGGCACCCATCATGGTAAGTTAAATCGAGTTTGAGCTTCTGCAGGATTCCTGATCTCCCCATATCCAGAATGGCACCCCTCATGTAAGTTAAATCGGGTTTAAGTTTCTACAAGATTCATGGTCTCCTCAGATCCCAAAATGGCACCCTTCAAGGTAAGATAATGTGGGTTTGAGCTTCTGCAGGATTCTTGGTCTCCCTAGATCCCAGAATGGCACCCTTCGTGACCCAAAAGTCCTTTCTACAAGCACAAAATCCTTTTTACAGGCACCCAAAGTCCTTTTTATAAGCACACAAAAGTTCTTCTTACAGGCACTACGTCCTTTTTATAGACACCCAAAGTTCTTTTTACAGGCACACAAAACATGCACCAGGTCCTTTCTACATGCACCCAAAGTCCTTTCTACAGGCGCACAAAAGTTCTTTCTACAGGCTCACAAAAGTCCTTTCTACAGGCACACAATAGTCCTTCTTACAGGCACACAAAAGTCCTTACAGGCACCAAGTCCTTGTTACATGCACCAAAGTCCTTCGTACAGGTACCAAAGTCCTTCGTATAGGCACCATGTCCTTGTTACAGGCACCAAGTCCTTTCTACATGCATCAAAGTCCTTCTTATGGGCACCAAGTCCTTTCTACATTCACATAAAAGTGTCGCGACCCTCTAAAAAAAATTTAAATTTTAAAGGGGTTAACGGATTATTAGGTTAATTAGATTTGACTAACCTAACGCGGACCCTCCCAAGCCCTACCGAATCGCAACTTTGATTTTTGTTTAAATGATTTTGAAATTTGGAGTCGCCACTAATCGTTCTTGGTAGGTCGATTAGAAACCTAAATAAATTAGTGGGAGAACTAATTTATTCCTGCGAACCAGAGATTATGAGCTCGGGGACTTGATTACACTAGTTAATTAAAACTAATGCCCTTTCGGTACCTTAATTTCATGGATATCCTAATTCGGCAACTCAGGCTTGGTTTATTTCTAAGGCTCTAGTAGGGTATTCTCTTTTGTGTTTTCACTTTTTAAATAGGATGCATGGATGGTATATATTTTTATTTGTTATATTTTTTTAAGTGTTAAAGATTCCCTGAAGCCGAAAGAGGGAGTGTGTTAACGACTTCTGTGCAGTATTACGACCTACTCATCTTTTGGATCTGATGATTCAAAAATTAAATTATAGGAAGTACATGACAGTGAATAAACACCTCCAATGGGAGGCCTAGCATTGGCTTGGCTCTTCCCTTTGGGATTTAAGGTACAGGTATTTAAGTTGCAGGTATTTAAACTACTGTAAGTAAAAACCTCCAATGGGAAGCTAAGCATTGGCTTGGCTCTTCCCTTTGGGATTTAAGGTACAGGTATTTAAGTTGCATGTATTTAAAACTGTAAGTAAAAACCTCCAATGGGAGGCTAAGCATTGGCTTGGCTCTTCCCTTTGGGATTTAAGGTACAGGTATTTAAGTTGCAGGTATTTAACTACTGTAAGTAAAAACCTCCAATGGGAGGCTAAGCATTGGCTTGGCTCTTCCCTTTTGGATTTATGGTGCAGGTATTTAAATTGCGGATGGACTTTGTCCTCTCCATTCTGGGGTATGAATTCTTTAAAATGAAATACAACGAATTGATTCAACAATTGGAAATTTGTGCGCGCTTGAGGACTCCTCCAAGCCGATTTTGTGCTTCCATAGGATTGACCGTTGATGTAGGGCTGCGGCTTCCTACATAAAAATAGAGTGAAGTGTCAGTATACAAAATATGTGCTAATCTGCACCTAAAACCAGAAGAGTGGAAAGAGTACTTATCTCCCATTTTTTGGGAGGGATTTCTATAATTGATTTTCGCTCTCTATGTTCCCAATATAAAGAGTTTCTTTTGAATTAAGAGGGACTTTTAGTCACAGATCAGTTGAGAAATCGGTGGACAGCTTAGGAGCTTGTCTGGGCCGATTTTTGCATCTCTACGAGATTTTTGCTGTTGACGTAGAGATATCCTTCTCCTGACATAAAATATGGGGAAAAAAAGGAGATGGAGAAAGTGTATACAATTTGTGCTAATTTGCGAGTAAAACCATAAATAAATGAATAAATAAAAACACTTAGCTCGAATTTGCTTGCTCGTTGACGAGGATGAACTCTTGATTTATATTGATCGATGAAGGAATTTGTAATGATAACCCCTAGCTTTAAACTCCCATCATCTTCAAAATTCTCTCTCTTTTGGTATTTTCTTTCTCTCAAATTTTTCTTCAATCTCCCAAAACTCTCTCAAACATCCAAAATTTTCTCTCAAAAAAAAAAATTCCTTCTCTCAAGCTCACTTCTTCCTCCTTTTATAATCTACTCATCTATCTCCCATTCTAATTTTTCCACTTACTCTATCTCCCATTCTAATTTTTCCACTAACTCTTCTTCATTTTCATCTTCCATTCTCCATCTCTATCTCACATTCTAATCTCTCCATTAACTCTTCTTCATCTTCATCTTCCCTTCTCCATATTTATCTCACATTCTAATTTCTCCACTAACTCTTCTTCATCTCCATCTTCCATTCTCTATTCTTATCTTCCATTCTAATTTCTCTACTAACTCTTCTTCATATCCATCTTCCCTTCTCTATTCTTATCTTATTTTCTCCATCCATTCTTCTCCAACTTCTCTTCTTCATCTCCTCTTCTCCATCTTCCCTTCTCTATTATAATTTATCCACTAACTCTTCTTTTTGTTATTTGTAAAATAATCCTTCAAGAGTTAGGTATTAGCACTCTAGTCCTTGAATTTTAACTATTTACAATTCAGTCCCTGAAAAAATATATTTCTTTAAGTCTAAATCTCTTCATAATTTTTGACACACCAAAATTTACCACATGTCAAATTTAAGCTCATTTCTTGCCGCTGAAAATAATGCAGAATTTAATTAAAGCCCTTTTGCAAAATTGAGTCATTCTGGGTATAGTTGGGCCAAGATGAAGATTTAAAATATTAGAAGACAATGTCACAACTCATAAAAAGTGAAAATTAAAAATAAGTTGACTCAAATTAAATTTTTTTAGGCCCGATTCGAGATTATACTTGTGAATTAACACGTGACTCGAATTGGATTTTTCTGAATTTGCGATGGGTAATATGAAAATAGATTTAAAATAAAAAATATTAACTATCTTTATGTATTTTTTTGGCCTCAAATGTTATTTTTCCAAAATTTTCAAGTATTTTTGTATTATGTTTTTTAAAAAATATTAAAATAATATATAAAAATATGAAAATTTATTTTTTATTCTAAAATGGTTGCCTAGGCTTGGCCAAGGCTTCCAAAGTTGATTTTGCAATTTTCTCATTTTTTCTTTATTTTTCATGAATTTTCGAAAATAAAAATACTAAAAAATACTGAAAATATGAAAAATCATTTTTTGGTCAAAATTAGTTCTCTAGGCTTGGCCAAGGTCCCCAAAGTTAATTTTTCAATTTTATGAATTTTTATGGATTTTTCAAAAAATAAAAATGCCGAAAAATACTGAAAATTTTTAAAAGAGAAAAGATGATTAAAAATTAGGTGTCAACAGCTGCCCCTCTTTGAAAGGAAGCTCGGCAGAGGTTAATTTCAAAGACGAAGTGACACCTAAATCCTAATCGACTCAACACAATGAAATAAAAAGAGTCGTGACATGAATGTTCTACTGAAAATGAAATGAGAACCTAAAGATTCGTTATAAGAAAACCTTAGGGTGGTTGAATTTGAACGCGTATGGTAGGTCAACCCATGATATATTCCTAATAAAAGGATTCTACTGATTAAAAATTGAATTAAAATTTGACCCGTATGGTGGGTCGTACCATTTGACCCGTATGGTGGGTCGTACCATGGTAGATTCCTAATAAAAGGATTCTACTGATTAAATTTTGATTGAGATTTGACCCGTATGGTAGGTCACCCCATGGAGATACCTGTAAGAAGGACTTGGTGCCTGTAGAAAGGACTTGGTGCCTGTAAAAAGGACTTAATTTGCCTGTAAGAAGGACTTGATTTACTTGTAAAAAGGACTTAATTTGCCTGTAAGAAGGACTTGATTTGCCTGTAAGAAGGACTTTGTGCCTGTAAGAAGGACTTGCTTTACCTGTAAGAAGGACTTTGTTTGCATGTAAGAAGGACTTTGTTTGCCTGTAAGAAGGACTTTATGCCTGTAAGAAGGACTTGATTTACCTGTAAGAAGGACTTTATGCCTGTAATAAGGACTTGATTTGCCTGTAAGAAGGACTTGATTTGCCTGTAAGAAGGACTTTGTGCCTGTAAGAAGGACTTTGTGCCTGTAAGAAGGACTTAGTTGCCTGTAAGAAAGACTTAGTTTGCCTGTAAGAAGGACTTGATTTGCCTGTAAGAAAGACTTTATGCCTGTAAAAAGGACTTGATTTGCCTGTAAGAATGACTTTGTGCCTGTAAGAAGGACTTGATTTGCCTGTAAGAAGGACTTGCTTTGCCTGTAGGAAGGACTTTGTTTGCTTGTAAGCAGGACTTGATTTGCCTGTAAGAAGGACTTGGTTTGCCTATAAGAAGGACTTTGTGCCTATAAGAAGGACTTGGTTTGCCTGTAAGAAGGACTTAGTTTGCCTGTAAGAAGGACTTGGTGTACCTCAAAGGGTGCCATTCTGAAATCTGGGGAGACCAGGAATCCTGCAGAAGCTCAAACCCAAATTATATTCTCCTGTCGCTTTAGGAATAAACCAAAGAGGCAGAGATCAAAAGGTCTCGAACATTTCTGTCCTTGAGATAAATCATGCTTTATTGAAGAAGGTGGATACCTGTATATACCGCAATGGATTCGAGTATCCCAACAACCGTCAAAATTCATTCTCTTGAAAGGTTCAGGTTGAAGATATACTTACCTGAGAATTTGGAAGAAATGCTTGGTGGCTTCTCGACAGCCAGGCTTTTTATTCAATAATCGCCGAATGAATTTCAAGACTTTGGAAGGTAACTCAAACACCGGGAATGTGTTGCCTATCAGGCAATGTCAGAGCTAACATGTGCAAGCATCTTTATCAATGCGTTCATACAAAATTGTTCAGCTAAGTTTGCCATGATTAAAGGCAGTCTGTGTAATAACTCATGTTGCAATCAATCAACATATGGATCATGTACTGCATTACTACTTCTGTTTAAGGAGGTTCTTATAGTATGAACACCTCAAATGTAATCTGAATGGGGGACTTCATTCCGAAAGGGCTTTCTCTCACTCTAGAGAAAGGCTGTTTATCTGTAGATTAAAATGTTAGACCTGTGTGGAAATGGTTTGCCTTTCCTCATCCTGTTATGCCTGATTTTGCACATTTGATGTCTCCTATGCAGTTTATGCTCTAAGTTGGAGTTGGTAAATTAAACATGCGGAATGGTCATACATAATTCATAAAATGTGTAAACACAATGCCGATGTGACAATTTTTTAGCATCATGTGTGTTTATATAATGTGCAAACATGGGCGGATTTGAATTGCCCCTGGTGTGTGGGTGGATCGAACAAATTGGGAAGCCCACTCCTTATGTCGAGGAGCAGTTTGTCTCAAGTTTTGCCCCTGCACGATGAGGCATATGGGTAAGGGAGCATTTTGGTTTGTTTAGTGACAGCGACCGCCATGGTTTAGCGGATAAATGCCCCTGCAAAAAGCAAAGAAATTATTCGAGATAAGGAAGACATATTTGCTTTTTCGCTTTAGAGCTTGCGATCAACTTGCCCCATTTTTCACCAGAATAGATCTTGTCAGATGATCATCGTTTTCTTTTGGATTTGTCTCCTTCAACATGTTACATGTTAGTATAAATATTTCCTGTAAAAAGAAAGGGAGACATATCAACCAGTATTAAAAGGGATAAATTGGAAACGATACTGATTTACCCTTCATCTTGAATGCCTTGGACAAATCTTTTACCAATTTTGCCGGATTGAGTTTTCTTCGACTTTTGTTGGATGCTTCACCATTAAGCCGAGAATGTGGCAAAATATTGACTTCGGTATTACTCGTCGAGTATTCCTTGGGGATCGAACTCGGGATATTTTGGACCTACTATCATCCCTCATACCATTCGGTCCATTGGACCGTAGGTGTCCATGGGGCTTTCTTTTCAAAGGTTAATCCTTGGGGATAACGCGGCCTTGTTGTATCACCTTGGGCCTTGTTACGGTATTTCTCGAGGTAATTTGGAATCCCTGTTAAGAATGGAATAAAACAATTCAGGACTTGTGATGATTATGAACAAATTAGAACGATACAGAATTACCCATGTCTGAGATTTGTTCGGGTCTCTCGTTCGCACTTTCCTTTGTCTGAAGCTGTTCATTCCGTGGTAATGTCCACGAGTTGATTTGCCCCAGTTTAGTCCAACCAAGGAATTTCGTTTTTGGGTCTTTTTGCAAATTCCTGAAAATAGGAGGGGCTTAATTTTAAAACTTGGAGCAACTGAGGGTAAATTGAAACGATACGGAGTTACCCTTCAGGTTTATGCAGATTTTTACTCGCCATCAATTCGTCGCGAGGTTGGTGAGGTGGCGGATTCGAGCATTTAATAGGGGGAAGTTGGATTATTACTCCTTGCTTTTACACATTCACAAAAGCAGAAAAACACATCACGTAAGGAAATAAAACATATTCACTCATTCAGGATCAGTTCTGCTTCCTCTGCAGGCTCTCCCATGATCAGTTGGCTTCATCTCGGATTAGGTATGCATCGACCATATTGAAGGTCTGGTGGTCACTGGCTGAACAAGTGCATCACAGTCCCGATGCTTTACCGATATCAAACTAGTTGATTATGGCAAAAAGATCATCGTCAATGTCCGTTTGGTGGTGATCTGTCCCTTCTTCCTCGGGAGGTATTGATGCTGATCCAGTATCATTGGTCCTTTTGTACCCTGCTCCAACAAAACTCAATCCTGTTATAAACTTGTCTAACTCACCTCTTAAACGTGCATTTTCGATTCTCAGATCATACATTTCATCGAGGGTGAGGAGGAGGCTATTGCAGTTGGGGCAGGTGGCGGAGTCAAAAGTCTATTTATACATCTTGTTTTCCGCTCGGAGGTTTTCATTTTCAACTCTTAGAAACTCGGCTTCATTGTGCTTATGACGAGCCTTTATTCGGGTTCGCCTATTTTGAAACCAGAACTTGATTTGCAAAGGTTCAAGTCCTAACTCTTGACTCAGTTCCATTTTCTGTTTGCCGTCTCGCATAGGGCATGTTCTGAAGAAATCCTCAAGCCTTTGTACCTGCTCCTTAGTATGGCGACGGTAACGCTTCTTTTGACCCTTACCATTATTGTCCTGATCTTTACTGAGATCTTGGACATCGTCGGCGGAAGGGCCAGGCTCCATAGGCTCGATCCCAAACATGGCTTCGAACTCTTCCCCTCCCATATTCAGCAGGCAATGATAGCTCTCGGGAATATTGGGTTGAGACATCTTCGATTTGGTTGATGATTTCTCAAGATTTGCTACTCGCTTCCGGTGTTTTCACTCTCTTTGAATTTTTCTGAGCGATTGCCTATGCCTTAAGACCCTCTTCCGAGCATGGCGTCTCTTTTAAAATTAAACGTGGGTTTAGCAACTGTATTGCTTCTCCCGAGGGTCCGACCTTTCTCAATCCTCTTTTCTTATCGTGTCTCTTGCTCGGCTCGTCTCCTTCCATCTTTTCGTGATAGGGGGCCCCTATCGTTATCTCCACCGTCGATTTATTGGCAGGTCCTCCAATGAAGACAAGTCGTATCTCCTTTTCGCTAACGTTTGCCGTGTCTTCCACTCAGCTCATCTTTCCGTCTTCTTTTTTAAAGTGGCGGTGTCTTGTCAAACTTTCTGCGGAGATTTCGGACTCGCTTGGCTCGAGGTCGCCATCTGATGGGAACTCGAGCCAACGAGGGTGGTGCCAATAGAGAATGGTAGATAAGAGAAATCATGACTGGTTGATACCGTCACTATGAAATCAATATTTACTTCAAAGCAGATTACCATCTTCGCATTCCGCTCATCTGCCTCACCTCTCTCCCCCTTTCTTTCGTATTCTGCTTTCAAAAATGACCAATTCTCCTAACCATACCTTATCCGCCGAAGTCCTGGCTGGGTGGGAGAGACTCTACAATCTTCTTGGTAGAGGTTACGCTCATATAGCCAAAAACTCTACCGTTGAGGCTGAAATCCTCGGTTTATTCAGGACCGTGGACACTGCTTCTGTTGAGGGTACCCAACTAGGGAAGGAGTACCGAAACTTCTCGACCCTCTTCATCAATTTTCTGGCTGCCTATAACCGCGCTTATGAGACGGTCCTTGTGACTGCCGTCGTGAAAGCTCGTTACCAAGACCGGCACGAGCGTCTGGAAACAGTCACATTTGTGGCTGATAATCACAAGAATGCCCTCAAGTTTGCCAACGATCAGCTTTCGTGGCTGGTTCGTGAGAGGGGAAAGTTGGTGGACCGTCTGGCCTTGGTCCGAACTTACTCCGAACAGGAGCCGGGCAATATTATGATGAGGTGCAAATGCGATTGGCTGCAGGAGAGACTTGATGACATTACGGCAGACATTGCTTTCAGAGGGCGGCAATTTCGGACCTGGAGTTTGCCGTCGAGTATTATGAGGCCAATATGGCCCAGGCTAAGGAGAAGCGTGATCGCCTCTTTTTTAGGCTCACGGAGCTTAATCCCGAGAGCGCCCGGTGCACCCAGAGCATCAACTGTTTGGAGAGTCAGTTGAGCTCTTTCGTAATGGTTATCAGGGCCCAGTTTGGCTTTACCTTTCCTCCCCAGTGAGCTATTGTAAAACCTGTTGATGTATGGAATAAAAGGAATGTTTCGCATGTCTATACTTTTGTTTTCCTGTCATCTCTTCTCCTGGGGAACGATTTAGGGTGCTGAAGATATTGAGGCTTAATCTTCTTCATGATGCTCTCGCGAGTTGTGGTAGACGATGATATCAAGAACATTAGAGAGGCATTCAGTGTGGCTTTCCACCAGCCGCCTAGAGACCCGCGTTCAATCATGTAAATTAATAAAGCTGCCACCACTCGATCAGTGTGCCAATAAATTCGGCCATTTGTTGCATGCTCCACTTCAACCGTGTTTTGTTGCTTTCGGCGTCCACTCATATGTATCGGGCACTTGTAGCATCGAGGGAGTGTCCTGTGGGCCACGTTCATTAATAGAACCTCGGTCCTCTAAAACCCTCCGCGTGTTTCGAATCCAAGGAAATTTTAAGACCGGTCTCTGGTTGATTTAATCAGGTTAAGGTACTTATTTCATGGTTTCTGATTATATAATCCATATTGTCTTTCAAAAGACGCGGGATCCTCTGCAATACATTAAATATGTCCCCGTGTTTAATCAGTATAAATCCACCGTCATATCAGAATACATTGCCCATACAAGTTTACGCATTGACACAACTTTGTCTGTCAAAGATGGACAGTGTTCGTTTGCCCCCCAGAATTAACGGTTGAAGCCTCGGTGTTTTTCGTCTTTTGGTATTTCTGAAGATGATTCTTGATATATTATTGAACTTAATTTTTACACCCGTCTGGGGTATCTAGGATCTCTCTGCAAAAGAAAAGGATATAATTAGTATGCGATACAAGGAATGTCGGTCCATGACACCTATATTAGTCCAATTTGATTTTTTCTATTTTATAGAGAAATCAGAAAAAAAAATTTCCTTAGGAATAAATGGGTTAATTTCTAATACATAATTTTTTTGCAGATTTATTACTCTTTTTTTATTATTTTTTTAAAGGAATGTGACAAAATCTCTTGACGTTTACTAAAATTTTTGAAGGAATTTCCTTTTTATCAAAATAAATTTTCAGAGGTAAATTTGTCAGGAAAATTTTATTTTTATTGAAGCAGAAAAGACATGGCAGAAATCCTTTATTGGTTAACAAAATTCCCCCGAGACATTAGTCTAATTTTATTTAGAGAAAATTTTCTTAGAAAAACATGAGCGAATTTCTCGAAAAGAATTTTTGTTGCAAGTTTTTATAATTTGAAAGAATGTGATAAAATCACTTGATGTTTACCAAAGTTTTTTTTGAAGGAATTTTTCTTTTTATCGAAATAAATTTTCAGAGGAAAATTTGTCAGGAAAATTTCATTTTTATTGAAGCAAGAAAAACATGACAAAAATCTCTTATTGGTCAATTAGTCTAATTTTATTTAGAGAAAAATTTCTTAGAAAAACATGAGCGAATTTCTCGAGAAGAATTTTCTTGCAAGTTTTTATAATTTGAAAAATGTGATAAAATCACTTGATGTCTACTAGAGTTTTTTTTTTAAGGAATTTTTCTTTTTATTGAAATAAATTTTCAAAGGAAAATTTTTTCAGGAAAATTTCATTTTTATTGAAACAATAAAAACATGATAAAAATCCCTTATTAGTTAATAAAATTCCCATGAATGGATTTTTCACATCATTTTTTCAAAATTTTTTTTTAAAGAAATGAGGGACAAATTTAATTTTTATTTTCTTTTAAAAGAATGGTCGTAATATCAAGCTCAAAAACTGACTAACACCTAGCATGGACCGACCGAAAATAAATACAAGATAAAATTAGATAACTTACTTTTACCTTGGAGAAATGCAAATCACATAGTCATGCGCATGACTCAAGTGAGGAGTGGACTCTAGAAAATAAAAGAAGGAGAGACAGGGTATAGACCTAAAAGGCCCCCACTATCTGAATTGACAACCTTACCCTCCGCGCAATCAAATCACAATGGGAAGAATTGTCAATTCAGATAATGAGCGGGATAAAATATAGTCAACCCAAGCGCAATCGACGCAAGAGCTTTGCATATTCGATCCCTATCTATGGTTACCTAGGAAAAATTTCGCGACTTGGGTTTAGACGCTCGTGTGTGCAGGTGTTGTGATCCTCAGAATATGCAAGACATGTACAACAATTGATATCAAAACAGCGCTTCTAAAAATGTGTGAAATTAAACATAATCCCAACACCGAGCTTGCAAAACAAATGGGTTAGCCAAACACTCCGCCCCTTATAACTCCCATCCTGCAAAAACATATAACACCTATAGAATGAGTCCCAAGCAAAATCGCCAGAAGCAAGATATCCATGAAATTTTCATTGGCCTAAGTCCACTAAGACTTTTAAAATTTCGAAAAAAATTAAGTATTCCAATTGGTATCTTTTTTCGGAAATTTAAAAATCTCTATCCCCAGCGGAGTCGCTAAGCTGTCGTGACCCTCTAAAAAAATTTTAAATTTTAAAGGGGTCAACGGATTATTAGGTTAATTAGATTTGACTAACCTAACGCGGACCCTCCCAAGCCCTACCGAATCGCAACTTTGATTTTTGTTTAAATGATTTTGAAATTTGGAGTCGCCACTAATCGTTCTTGGTAGGTCGATTAGAAACCTAAATAAATTAGTGGGAAAACTAATTTATTCCTGCGAACCAGAGATTATGAGCTCGGGGACTTGGTTACACTAGTTAATTAAAACTAATGCCCTTTCGGTACCTTAATTTCATGGATATCCTAATTCGGCAACTCAGGCTTGGTTTATTCCTAAGGCTCTAGTATGGTATTCTTTTTTGTGTTTTCACTTTTTAAATAGGATGCATGGATGGTATATATTTTTATTTGTTATATTTTTTTAAGTGTTAAAGATTCCCTGAAGCCGAAAGAGGGAGTGTGTTAACGACTTCTGTGCAGTATTACGACCTACTCATCTTTTGGATCTGATGATTCAAAAATTAAATTATAGGAAGTACATGACAGTGAATAAACACCTCCAATGGGAGGCCTAGCATTGGCTTGGCTCTTCCCTTTGGGATTTAAGGTACAGGTATTTAAGTTGCAGGTATTTAAACTACTGTAAGTAAAAACCTCCAATGGGAGGCTAAGTATTGGCTTGGCTCTTCCCTTTGGGATTTAAGGTACAGGTATTTAAGTTGCAGGTATTTAACTACTGTAAGTAAAAACCTCCAATGGGAGGCTAAGCATTGGCTTGACTCTTCCCTTTGGGAATTAAGGTACAGGTATTTAAGTTGCAGGTAGTTAACTACTGTAAGTAACAACCTCCAATGGGAGGCTAAACATTGGCTTGGCTCTTCCCTTTAGGATTTAAGGTACAGGTATTTAAGTTGCAGGTATTTAACTACTGTAAGTAAAAACCTCCAATGAGAGGCTAAGCATTGGCTTGGCTCTTCCCTTTGGGATTTATGGTGCAGGTATTTAAATTGCGGATGGACTTTGTCCTCTCCATTCTGGGGTATGAATTCTTTAAAATGAAATACAACGAATTGATTCAACAATTGGAAATTTGTGCGCGCTTGAGGACTCCTCCAAGCCGATTTTGTGCTTCCATAGGATTTACCGTTGATGTAGGGCTGCGGCTTCCTACATAAAAATAGAGTGAAGTGTCAGTATACAAAATATGTGCTAATCTGCACCTAAAACCAGAAGAGTGGAAAGAGTACTTATCTCCCATTTTTTGGGAGGGATTTCTATAATTGATTTTCGCTCTCTATATTCCCAATATAGAGAGTTTCTTTTGAATTAAGAGGGACTTTTAGTCACAGATTAGTTGAGAAATCGGTGGACAGCTTAGGAGCTTGTCTGGGCCGATTTTTGCATCTCTATGAGATTTTTGCTGTTGACGTAGAGATATCCTTCTCCTGACATAAAATATGGGGAAAAAAAGGAGATGGAGAAAGTGTATACAATTTGTGCTAATTTGCGAGTAAAACCATAAATAAATGAATAAATAAAAACACTTAGCTCGAATTTGCTTGCTCGTTGACGAGGATGAACTCTTGATTTATATTGATCGATGAAGGAATTTGTAATGATAACCCCTAGCTTTAAACTCCCATCATCTTCAAAATTCTCTCTCTTTTGGTATTTTCTTTCTCTCAAATTTTTCTTCAATCTCCCAAAACTCTCTCAAACATCCAAAATTTTCTCTCCAAAAAACAATTCCTTCTCTCAAGCTCACTTCTTCCTCCTTTTATAATCTACTCATCTATCTCCCATTCTAATTTTTCCACTTACTTTATCTCCCATTCTAATTTTTCCACTAACTCTTCTTCATTTTCATCTTCCATTCTCCATCTCTATCTCACATTCTAATCCCTCCACTAACTCTTCTTCATCTTCATCTTCCCTTCTCCATATTTATCTCACATTCTAATTTCTCCACTAACTCTTCTTCATCTCCATCTTCCATTCTCTATTCTTATCTTCCATTCTAATTTCTCTACTAACTCTTCTTCATCTCCGTCTTCCCTTCTCTATTCTTATCTTATTTTCTCCATCCATTCTTCTCCAACTTCTCTTCTTCATCTCCTCTTCTCCATCTTCCCTTCTCTATTCTAATTTATCAACTAACTCTTCTTTTTGTTATTTGTAAAATAATCCTTCAAGAGTTAGGAATTTGCACTCTAGTCCTTGAATTTTAACTATTTATAATTCAGTCCCTGAAAAAATATATTTCTTTAAGTCTAAATCTCCTCACAATTTTTGACACACCAAAATTTACCACATGTCAAATTTAAGCTCATTTCTTGCCGCTGAAAATAATGCAGAATTTAATTAAAGCTCTTTTGCAAAATTGAGTCATTCTGGGTATAATAGGGCCAAGATGAAAATTTAAAATATTAGAAGACAATGTCACAACTCATAAAAAGTGAAAATTAAAAATAAGTTGACTCAAATTAAATTTTTTTAGGCCCGATTCGAGATTATACTCGTGAATTAACACGTGACTCGAATTGGATTTTTCTGAATTTGCGATGGCCAATATGAAAATAGATTTAAAATAAAAATATTAACTATCTTTGTGTATTTTTTTGGCCTCAAATGTTATTTTTTCCAAAATTTTCAAGTATTTTTGTATTATTTTTTAAAAAAAACATTAAAACAATATATAAAAAAAATATGAAAATTCATTTTTTGTTCTAAAATGGTTTCCTAGGCTTGGCCAAGGCTTCCAAAGTTGATTTTGCAATTTTCTCATTTTTTTTCTTTATTTTTCATGAATTTTCGAAAATAAAAATACTAAAAAATACTGAAAATATGAAAAATCATTTTTTGGTCAAAATTAGTTCTCTAGGCTTGGCCAAGGTCCCCAAAGTTAATTTTTCAATTTTATGAATTTTTATGGATTTTTCAAAAAATAAAAATACCGAAAAATACTGAAAATTTTTAAAAGAGAAAAAATGATTAAAAATCAGGTATCAACAAAAAGTCCTTCTTACAGGCACACAAAAGTCCTTCTTACAGGTACCAAATTCTTTCTATAGGCACAAAGTCCTTCGTACTTGCATTTTTATGGAGTGACCTACCATACGGGTCAATTCTTAATCCAATTTTAATTGGTAGAATCCTTTCATTAGGAATCTACCATGGGGTGACCTACCGTACGGGTCAAATCTCAATCCAATTTTAATCAGTAGAATCCTTTCAATAAGAATCTACCATGAGGTAACCCACCATACGGGTCAAATCTCAATCCAATTTTAATCAGTAGAATCCTTTCACTAGGAATCTACCATGAGGTAACCCACCATACGGGTCAAATCTCAATCCAATTTTAATCAATAGAATCTTTTCACTAGGAATCTACCATAGGGTGACTCACCATACGGGTCAAATCATAATCAAAGTGTTAATCAATAGAATCCTTTCATTAGGAATCTACCATGAGGTGACCTACCACACGGGTCAAATTTCAATCAAATTTTAATCAATAAAATCCTTTCGTTAGGAATCTACTATGGGATGGCCTACCATATGGGTCCAAGTTCAATCATCCTGAGGTTTTCTTATAACGAATCCTTAGGTTTCCATTCCCTTTTAAGCAAAGCAGTTAACAACCATGAGGCGAATAAGTAAGTTTCAGGTAAATCCCTTGCCTCTCTATCTTTCCCTCACTTCTTAGGAGCCTCTTCAAGCCGGGTCTGGATCGAAACTTACTAAGAGGAGTACTAGAGATCAAATGTCATGACTCTTTTTATTTCCTTGTGTTTAGTCAATTAGGATTCAGGTGTCGTCTCGTCTTTGAAATGAACCTCTATCGAGCTTCCTTTCAAAGAGGGGCAACTGTTGACACCTGATTTTTTATAATCTTTTTTCTTTTAAAATTAATAAACAAAATCCATAAAAATTTATAAAATTAAAAAAATTAACTTGGCGACCTTGGCTAAGCTTAGGGAACCAATTTTGATCAAAAAAATAACTTTTCATATTTTCATTATTTTTTGATATTTTTTATTTTCGAAAATTAATAGAAAATTCATAAAAATTCATAAAATTAAAAAATTCATAAAATTCATAAAAAAAATGATTTTTTATATTTTTTATATTTTTTTATATTTTTTAGAAAATGGGAAAATATTTATTAAATAATAGCATTTGAGGCTACAAAAATACATTAAAATAGTCAATATTTTTCTTTTAAATCCCTTTTCGTGTTGGTCATTGTAAATTTAAAAAATCCAATTCGGGGTCGTGTATTCTTTCACAAGCATAATCTCGAATCGAGCCTAAAAAATTCAATTTGAGTTAATTTATTTTCATTTTTTACTTTTAAGAGTTGTGACATTGTTCTCTAATATTCTAAATTTTCATCTTGGCCCAATTATATCCAGAATGACTTAATTTTGCAAAATGGCTTTAATTAAACTTTGCATTATTTTCAGCAGCAAAAATGAAGTTCAATTTGACATGCGCTGAATTTCGACTAAGTATAGGGGATGTGTGTCAAAAATTGTGAGGAGATTTGGACTTAAAGAAATATTTTTCCAGGGACTGAATTGTAAATACTTAAAATCTTAAGAACTAGAGTCAAATACCTAACTCTTGAGAGATTATTTTGCAAATAACAAAAAAAAAGAGTTAGTAGAGAAATTAGAATTGAGAAGGGAAGATGGAGAAGAGAAGATGGAGAAGAATGGATAGAGAAAATAAGATAAGAATAGAGAAGGAAAGATGGAGATGAAGAAGAGTTAGTGGAGAAATTAGAATAGGAGATAAATACGAAGAAGGAAAGATGAAGATCAAGAAGAGTTGGTAGAGAAATTAGAATGAAAGATAGAGTTAGTGGAAAAATTAGAATGAGAAATAGATGAGTGGCTTATAAAAGGAGGAAGAAGTGAGCTTAGGAGAGCGGATTTTTTGGATAGAAAATTTTGGATGTTTCAGAGGGTTTTTGGAGATTGAAGAAAAATTTAAGAGAAAGAAAATACCAAAAAGAGATAAAGAATTTTGAAGATGATAGGAGTTTAAAACTAGGGGGCTATCATCACCAATTCCTTCATCGATCAACATAAATCAAGAGTTCTTTCCCTTTCGTTCGAACCGCAATCTTAATCCACAAGGTGATACAAGGTCCAAATTCGGCCATCAAATCCGTCAAATCAAGTACCAATCTTAGCCATTAAAATCTTCAAGAATTTCGTTACCCAGATGGATTGATTTAAATCTCGATAATTTCATGTCGTACTCATATATCTCCATATCCACATTTCACATTTGTACTATAATTTTCTGCAATTTAATTCTTGCACCATCAAATCCCAGAATGGGAAGGCCGACCCACCCACTGGTGGTCCTTTATTTTCTGCAATTTAATTTCCTGTAATTTAATTTTTGTACCATCAAACCCCACGATGGGTAGGCCGAGGCAAGGCCGAGTCCCCTATTAGAGATCCTTTATTTAATGCAATTTAATTTCAGTACCATCAAACCTCACGATGGTTAGGCCGAATCAAGGCCGAGTCACCCGTTGGATGTCCTTAATTTCCTGCAATTTAATTTCAGTACCATCAAACCCCACGATGGGTAGGCCGAATCAAGGTCGAGTCCCTCATTGGAAGTCCTTTATTTAATGCAATTTAATTTCCTGTAATTTAATTTCAATACCATCAAACCCCACAATGGGTAGGCCAAATCAAGGCCGAGTCCCCATTAGAGATCCTTTATTTAATGCAATTTCTGAAATTTAATTTCAATACCATCAAACCCCATGATGGCTAGGCCGAATTAAGGCCGAGTCCCCCATTGGAGATCCTTTATTTAATGCAATTTAATTTCAGTACCATCAAACCTCACGACGGTAGGCCAAATCAAGGCCGAGTCCCCCGTTAGAGATCCTTTGTTTATTGCAATTTAATTTTCTGCAATTTAATTTGTGTACCATAAACCCTAGAATAAGTAGGCCGAGCCACCTACTGAAGGTCACAACACGGTGCAGAAATCATTAGTTCACGCCTTCTTGCGGCTTTAAGTAATTTTAATGGATTGAAATTACCAAAAAATGTCATTCATATGCATTCCATCTAAAAAGTGAAAATACAAAAAAAAAAAAGGTCACCTCACTAGAACCTTAGGAATAAACCAAGCTTGAGTTACCAAATTAGGATAATCATGAAATTAAGGGGAAAATTCAGGTCCAGTAAAAAGGGGAAAATGAGTTGCCATATACACTTCATTTGTTTCGTGAAAAATAACTTTCAAGAAAAATGTTTTTCGAATTTCCAGGTGTTTTCACGAAAAATAAATGAGTTAAGGAAAATATTTCCGATTCATGAAAGAAAAACACTTTTAAAAATTGAGAAAAGAGAAAATCATTTTCCCTTATTTTTCCGCCCTCCACTCCTTCAAACTCCTTTCCTTATAAGGATTTATTTTTATTTTTTATTTTTATTTTTTTTCCTTCCACCCTCAATGATTGGCCATTGGCAAGGCACTAACCTAGCCGTTGCCAGTAAGGTGAGGAACGAGCTTGCCTACGGCTTGTCGCCAACCGTCATAGTGGCTGGTAATCGACCAAAGAAGGGAAAACAAAAAAAAAAGAAAAGGAAAAAAAGCCAAATTAAAAAAAATTTAACAAAGTAGAAATTCAAAATTCAAAATAAATAAATAAATAATTATTAAAAGGAGTGCACGAAGGAAAAGCAAATCTAATTTTTCATATCGTATGGCGGAAAATTTTTTTAATTCATTTTAATTGGCCGAACACTGGAAAATATTATTATTTTTCTAAAAAATGATTTTCTAGAAAATATTTTCCAAAAATACCTCATTTTCTGCCAAACAAACGGAGCTCTATTGTTAGATTTCTTCTTAGATGCAGATACTTGTCAAATTTAATCTTATCAACAAGTTTCTTTGTAAAGGGCCCTATTTTCTAAAATAAATTCTTTCACACCCCAAATCCATCGAGAATGGAAATTTACCGATAGTTGGAATTTTTTTTCCCTTACCAAACTTCATGTCCAATAAAAAGGTAGTTGCCATCTATTGTGAGAATTCCCTCTTATAGGCGTGTACTTGTCAAATTTAATTTCATCAATAAGTTTCTTTTTGAAGGGCCCTAACTTTCTGAAATAAATTCTGTCACTCTCCAAATCCATCAAAAATGGAATTTTAGCTGTTACTTGGAATTCCTGTCAATAAAAAGCTATCTCCTATATTTGATCTCAATGTGAACATTTAATCTGGCATTCACCTCAAATAGTCTCGGATTGTCGAAATGATACCCGGAACTCTTCTCAGGTAACTCCATAAATACGACGATATTTAGACAACACGAGGTTTGTTTTATTTGCATGAAGATTCAATAGATTTACAAGTAAAACTAGCTTAATACTCTCAAAACGTTACTTTAGGGAATTGCATTAGTTAAGAACTGAAAACTTAGTGTAATTTTGGTTTAACTTCGAGTGAAGATTTAGACATAATGATCGAGCAGCACTTATTCATAAACGGCGATCAAAGCACTCAGACAACGCATGATCAAGATCACATTGCTCAAGCACCGTCCCGATAGATATTTTGTTATCATGACCACCTCGCGCACAAAGGCTATAAAAAAATCCCCAACAAGTATAGTTAAGTTCTAAAACTTTCAAAAACTGCAATCATATCTTAAAACTTATCAAAGTGACGAATAAAGTCTTTCCATCAACAATGTTAATTTGATTAACGGAAAATCCTACGGTGGCAATTTCTGATGATTTTCCCACTCCTATTTGGATTTTTTTATTGTTTTCTTCCTCAAAGTTTATTTAAATTAGATTAAAAAACTAGAAGAAGACTAAATTTTTAATTACAAAAAATAACTTAAAGAAAAAGCTAAAGGCAGAGGCCTCTCTGGTAGGTTCCGCGGTTTCCGCAGTTTCCGCCTCCTATCACTAGAGTGGCCGATGACACGGGTGCGGGTGGTCGACTCCCCAACACCAGATGAGGTTGAGTTAGCCACCCTTGCCTTGGGTGTCGTAGCTTTTGCGTGGGGTTAAAGGCCCTTGCTAAGCTCAGGCGATGCGACATGGGCGGCTTGCCCAAACCTAGGCCAAGTTGGTCACCCTCACCCTTACCACTAGCCCCTCTAATGATGCGAGGCTGTGCCCCACCGGAGAGGCCTTTGCTTTTTTTCCAATTTAAATAAGATTTGGTAGAGAAAATAATTAAAAAAAATCCACGTCATTATTTTTCGTTAGCTAGATAATGTTAATAGAATGACTTGATTGTATTAATTTGACAAGTTTTATGGCTTAATTGCATTTTTTGAAAGTTTTATGACTCGATTGTATTTAAAATTTAAAATTTCACAATTCTTTTTTTTTTGGGTTATGTCACGTGTAGATGCCTTTGGCAGCCTTAGAAAAGATGCAGAAACATCTTTAGGAATTACCGGGGCGTAAGGGGGTGTCCCTTTTCGTCATTGCATGTCTAACCCCCTGAAAATGAGGTGATCTTTGATTGATCTGCCTTGCTGGCCTAAATTCGATAGGATTTCATTGCCTTTGAAGTTCTTTAATTTTCAAGAAGCTCTTAGTGGAAACCCCATTGAATTTATAAAGAGGATGGCGGGAGTGTTGCATCCTGTGATGGCTTGTGTTTAGTTAAATTAACATTACATATTGACAATTTGGCATCAAGTCACCAACTCTACTATCTGCTATACTTTCTCTTTATTCATTTTCTAATATTTGAACTTGATATAAATTGAACATCGAAATTAGGGGTGATAAAGTATGGTTGTATATGGTAAAGTTTTACAAAATTAGAGAAATAATCCAGAAAAACTCTCATAAATTATGGGAAATAAGGAATGACCACATTCAACTGGTTTGACCTGATTTCACTCCTCAAATCTTGAAAATTGATCATTTTTCCCTTCTGGTCAGTTTGACCTAAATTTTTTCCAATTGTCCCAAATGAGTTTACATAAAATAAAATGGTACCGAAAGGGCGTTAGAGTGATCTAGCGTAACTAAGTTCCCAAGTTCATTTTCTCTGGTTTACAGAAATAAATTAATTCTCCCATTAATTTATTTAGGTATCTGATCGCCTACCAAAAAATGATTAGTAGCGACTCCAAATTCAAAAATCATTTGAATAAAAATTAAAGTTGCGATTCGGTAAGCCATGAGAGAGTCCGCATTAGATTAGTCAATTAACCTGATAATCCGTTCATCCGATTGATTGAAATTGAAATTTTTCGGGTCCTGACAATGGTCAAACAAAAAATTAAAAGGGCACTATTTATTAGGTGAGGAATGAAGCCACAAAGACATTACATAACTCAAGTACCTTTATTTAACTATAAAAAAGGGAAACTTCATGGCTAGTTCCCAAGTGGCAAAGGTATCCAGCAGGGGGACCCCATGTCCCCATACCTCTTCACCCTAGTTATGGAAATTTTCTCTGGTATTCTAGACTCTCTTACCAGGCGGCCGACCTTTAAATTCTTTTGGCGTTGCAAGAACATCCAGCTATCTCACCTTTTCTTTGCGGATGATGTGTTGCTGTTTTATCAAGCTAATCTGCCCTCCACTTCCTTGCTGAAAGAAGGCGTTGACAGATTTGCAGCTTAGTCTGGACTAAAACCAAATTTGAGGAAGAGTGAGATCTACTTTTCGGGGGGGTCAAAGGATATTAAGGCTGCAATAACTCAATCCTTTGGCTTTTCTGAAGGTACACTTCCCTTTCGCTACTTAGGTGTTCCTATTATTGCTTCTAGCTCTCCAAAGAGGACTATGCATCGCTGGTTAACATAATTACTAGTCGGGTACAATCTTAGAGCCATCGGTTTTTATCATTTGTGGGTCGGTTGCAACTCATTAAATCTGTTCTACATGCTATACATGTCAATTGGGCGAGTGTCTTTAATCTCCCAAAATCGGTCCTCTCAAGTATCGAACGCATCTTAAGACAATTCCTTTGGAAAGGTCCTCAACTTGGTGTGGGAGGAGCCAAAGTTGCTTCGAATGATGATTGTCGTCCCAAAACAGAAGGTGGATTGGGTATTCGTGGGTTGACTAATTGCAACAAGGCTGCATTGCTAAAGCACATTTGGATTCTTTTTTTTTTTTGACAAGGAATCCCTTTGGTGCAAGTGGATTCATTCAATGTTTTTGAAACTGAAGAACTTTTGGGTCGTGCGTAAGCATACTTTCTGCTCTTGGTCTTGGAAGAAAATCCTCGATTTACGTCCCACCTTTGATACGGCTTTTCGATGGCATCTTCGGAGAGGGGACTCGGTTTCATTCTGGTTTGATCATTGGCATCCGAGAGGCCCGCTGTATAAGCTATTCTCGGACAGGGCTATCTATTGCTCCGGCATCCCGAGGGAAGCTTCAGTCAAGGACTTCTTCTCCATGGCTCACATTCTATCTCTTGTGTACTCCACCTTCACCACCTAGTCTGAACCTGCCCCCCAGCTGCTTCCCAATAAACAGGATAAGTTTCTATGGTTGGGGCATAACTCGAGAGTCTTTTTTGTATCTTCGGCTTGGGACTTTATCCGAGACAAAGATCCGTCGATGTGCTGGGAGTCCTTCGTGTGGGATCGTAGCTTCATCCCTTGGCACGCATTCCTTCTCTGGATTATTACTTTGAATCGATTGCCCACACAGGTAATGTTGCTTGGCTATAATAGAATCGACCAGGGATTGTGTGTTTTTTGTAATCTCAGACCAAATTCGATTGATCATCTGTTCTTTGGCTGTTCTGTTACGGGATCCTTGGCTCGGTTCTGGGCTTCCAAATGCAACCTTGTCTAAATGAACCAAGGGTGGCAGGATAATCTCCGATGGGCTTCCAAGGTTGTTGGTGGACAACATTTTCACTAGAAAATTGCTCGGTTCTCCTTTGCAGCGTTATGCCACCTCATTTGGATGGAGAGAAATAACATCTTGTTCCGCAATGAAACTCTTTTCTTGCCGGCACTTCAGAAACACTTATCTAAGGTGGTGAGAAACAAAGCCATTCCCTCACACCAATTGCTGATGCTCGACGTAACAGAAGAATCCAACTCAGCTGGGGTCTTCTATCGTATATTTTTTACTGAGCTGCTGTGTTGCTGGATTTTGCCGGGACCTCAGAAACTCCTTGACAAAGTCATTCCCTTGCACTAGGACCGCTATTGTGCTGCTGGAATGTTTCATTGCTGCTTTCAATTTAGCTCGCTGTTTCTTGGACTGCTTCGATTTTTGCTGGTTGTTTTTGGTGGGTTAGATAGGGTCTATCCTATGTTGATCTGCTCTTGTCCCTTATATTTTTGAACTGGCTTTGCCTAATCGGTGTCTGTTCTCTCAGTTTCTGCTCTTCATTGTAGCTCTCTCGCCGTAACACCCTTGCAACCTTTGGGACACCCGCATGTGTCGTTTTGGGTACGAGATCTGTTTCGGGCTTTATTTGTATTTTGATTTTGGAAAGTCTAATACTGTTCTTACCTTACCAAAAAAAAAGGGAAATTTTCAAAGTTTAGTGCAATGAATAGGTCTTCTAGCATCCTTGAGAGTATGAATCCACACAAGCTTCAACTTTCTTTGTGTCAACTCCAAATTTCTTGGTCTCTACATGAGTTCAAATATGAAACAAGATATTAAAAAAGTCACCCAACTATATATATGGAAGTCCAAGAAGGGAAAATAATTTAGTTCGCAACCATCCCCACGAAATTAATTTGGAAAAATTATCAAAACAATTATAAAGCTATTGCAATTGTGGCAATTCAATCCTAAACCCTTTTTTGTCAATTAAATCCTAAGCTTTTTGCATTTATGTTAATTTAATCTATTCGATCGGCTAGCACTGACATGGAAAATTTTAAAATATATTACTATTTAATTTTTTAATATTTTTTACATTTTTCAAATTTGTTAATTAATTGTATCAGTTTATTTCATTTTATTTTTCCCTTCCTTCTTTATTTTCTGCTTGTGGAAGGTGAGGGTCAAGAACCTTAGCCCCAACTCGCTGGCCACGGGCAAAGGCAAACATGGCCTCCCTCACTACGACCGAGGCCAAACAAAGAAGGAAGGGTAAAAAATAAAATTAATTAAAATTTTTGAAAAAATAAAAAAATTATAAGATAATAAAAATTATTAAAAATTGTCCAGGTTAGCACTGGCCGACCAAATGGACTAAGTTGGTATAAATGCAAAAGGTTTAGTACTCGATTGACAAAAAAAAATTTAAGACTGAATTGACGTAATTACAATAGATTTAAGACTATTTTGATGATTTTTCCTAATTAAATTATATTAACGAAACACCAATAAACGAAATAAAATTATAGAATGACTTTTTTGGTTCGATCTCGAAGCAGAGATTATTACCTAGATAGTAGTCACGGCAAGTAGACAAAAAAACAACTGACTTGGTAGTGCTCTAATGTCGCGGATGTCAAGGACTCGTTGTCTTGATGCTTGAAGCAATCGTAAATGCATAAAGCTGGAATAGGAGACTTGGCACAACGCAATATACAACCCAACTTGCTCGTATCAACAATGACAGATGACCACAGTATCAGAGACGCCACGAGCATCATCAACCCCAATTCTCTTGGATACCGTCACCTCCATTCCCACCTAAATTTTGTTCTTAGCCTCTCTCTCTCTCTCTCTCTCTCTCTCTCTCTCTCTCTCTCTCTCTCTCTCTCTCTCTCTCTCTCTCTCTCAATGAGTCTTGACAGCTTTGTGACCTAGTGCAATGCTGTGTCGAGATGAACTAGTGCAGCACCTTATATACCGAGAGAATCATTCGAGTTGCCGACTAAGTTGGTGACTAGAAATATATGTAGAGGAGAAAGGTCATTTGTTTCATTTAATGAGGATACGCCTGAGATATCATCTAGTCCAATATGGAATTTTAGCTGTTGATGGGAATTTCTTTTCTTTGTAAATAGCAGGTTCAAAAAAGGTGAAAATGAGAATTTCTTCCCGTATACAGGTACTTGTCAAATTTAATCTCATCCATAAGTTTCCTTTTAAAGGGATTTTCTGCAATAACCCACGCCAAATCCATCAAGAATGGAATTTTAGTTGTTGATGGGTATATGTCGCGGCCGCGATTGCCTTCTCGCGTCAGAGCCGTGGCGTCCCAGGCTCGCCATATATACTATCGGCTTGACGATTAAATTTGAATAAGATACAAGCAGACAAATAAAAGCAAGGCATTTTTTTTGTGACCGACAAATGTCGGGTCCTTTTTACATATTATTGGGAGATAAGTCGGATGGCATCAAAAGTCCCCAGTTGCCCTATCCGATATACCAGAAATTAAGAACTGCAGTCCCAACCAAAAGGCTCCCATTGCCGACCCGACTACTAACTCCTCTATTCATTGACCTGCACCATGCTACTCACCTATAAAAATTTTCAATAATAATGGGGTGAGAAAATAATCTCAGCAAGTGATATTCCCTAATTCATCAACTAATCTATCCAACGCGAGGATCGTTCAAGGGTAAATCAAGAAGACATTAAATTCTACGGTTAAGGACCCGGACATTAACTAACAACATTTCACCGTCGAAGTATAACGACGCATAGCGTTTCATATATATATATAGTTACATAAAATATGTCAAATATGATACAATTTAACCGCATTCATTCACTGTCGTCTCGTACCGCCTCAGAGACCGGCCCAGTCACATAGCAGGGCCGTCCAGTCACACAACAGGGCCTTCCCATAAACTCCACGGGGCAAGAAAAGTCAGTTATTTAGCTCGTTCACATAAATCTCATTCGGTCCACTTACACAATTCAACGTTCTTCGCACAAATCTTAGGTGTGGACATATATATATCTATATATATTTACTACTCGCGTCCTGCGGCGGTTCGCAACAACAAGTATTGAAGACATGAGAATAACTCACCGAACTAAGTGGACGAGAAGTTAATAGCTCGTCTAATTTAACCGACATAACATCATCCACTTCTTTGACCTCAAGGCCACAATTTCTACCTACTGAACCAGATCCGAGTTATACCAAGTCAAAGTCACAAAAGAAAATTAGTCCATGGATTCCACTAACTTTTCTCCCTTACTTCGCACCCACTATACTAAAAGAAGTGTTAAACAATTCATTCTAACTTAATGCACGCCCAACTATTCCTCACCCTTTCTTGGTCATCTTGGGTTATCACCCATTTATTTATTTATCTCTCTTTTTTTTTTTAACTGTTAATTAGTCCACCACTTTCCTTGCCTGTCATTCGAGAATATCTTCTGCATCCAGAGAATAATATGTTGAGCTATTGCCATCATGAAGCATTAAACTGAATTTATCTATCCTCCGCCAAGTTGTTCACGATTCAAGCTTGCCATTTCAACATCCACACACCCAATCCAACAACATGAAGACTTGGTTTGCCCAGATTTGCAGACAAATACACCAGCCCTCGCATCTCAGCTCACACGTTATCTCCTTCAGTCTCACCTTTATATGCCCGAGACCATATTTCCAATGCCAACCACCATAAACCGAAGGTGAATTCAGCTCTCTCGAGTTTCAGAAGTGTCTATTCTACCAAAATCTACAACATGCAATCAGGTTCAAGACTCATCCCACGGTGATGCACCCTCTCAACTTACATTGCAGGGATTAAAAGATAAATTAGAAGACCCCCCTTTTCGTCTTACATTTAATCCACAATCTACGGACTAGTAACTACGGTGCCGCGATTTCCGATGTAGCTAGACCAAGTATTAATCCTCTCGGCTAGACGAATGAGAAGGCCATCTCAGAATTTCTTCTTCAATTCAACCTGTGCACGCTCTCTAACCACTCTTTGCTCATCCACTAAAAAAATGGAGCAAACACAAAGTGCTCTGGTTTGCTGCGTACTCCAACTAAGTTTACTCCCTCATGTTTCATTTTTTTTTTCATTCATTTTTCATTTTTTTTTAGCGCTCCCATCCAAACTTCCAAGATATCATCCCAATGGGTAGCTATGAATTTTCTTTTGTTCTACAGTTGGCATTTTGATACCTCATGGCTTACACCTCACCTCCCCCTTCTCAGTCGCGTCACCTGACTCATTCCAGCCCCACATCATCGCACTACCAACTTGAACAATCCAGCCACACAACTAACCATTACAAGTTCCACAGACTTCACACTAACCAAAATACGCAGCATGCATTCATGAATGCACCGTGACCCACGACACCCATTCGGCTCACCGAAACTTGATTCTCGTTGTCGAGACTAGTGAATAAGTCAGGAAGATTACTTACCCAAGTTCCATAAGTGTTTGTTTTACTAAAATCTACTGCATGCAGACGAAGACCAAAATTCATTCCGCAACGGCTCGTCCCCCCATCTTTCCACCCTTATCACCCTACATTGCAAGGATTAAGAGAATGAATTAGGAAACCCACTTGCCTTTTGTCTCTGTCGCAGCTGCTAACCGGTCTGAGTCGTCGAGGTGGTAGTCAATGGAGCTGCAGCGAGAGACACTCCGAAGTTCCCTTGCGATGTCCACGAAGAACCCAGAATAAAAGAGGGGAGGATTCTAGAGCTGATATAACCGAGAAAGTCTTCTCGGCAAAGAATGTCTTTGGTCTTCCTCTAGTGGTCTTTTCTTGGTCCTCACGTGGGCCATTTAAAAAAGAAGATATTGGGCTCACGTCTCTTTTACGTTGCTAGCAGAGGAGTCAATTGTTAAATGGGTCGACGTTCTTTTCTTCTTCCTGGTTGCTGCGGTGGGCTGTTGTTTGCAGTCTAACTTCTCACGAGCCCAAGGTTGTCGTCGGGTTCAAAGGGACCATCTCTCAATCCAGTCGAGCAGGTTCTTAATTGGGCCGAGCCGAAGTCTTCACGATGGGTTTTCGTTTTCATTCTTTGGTCACTTAACCGATATTTACTCACCGCCCCGTCAATAATCTAATATTTTCCTTTCAATCAAATCCCAATCCACCCGACGCAAGTTAGCTTTTTAATCCATTTCGTCTTTTCCCAAAATATTTAGAATTATTAAAATGGGGCATTACAGTATATCTTTTTCTAACAAATTTGTGGGTCCAGCAAAAAGGTGAAAATTAGTTGCTGTCTATTATGAGAAATTTTCTTATTTTGGGGTACTTGTAAAATTTAATCTCAAGAATAACTTTCTTTTTAAAGGGCCCAAATCCATTGGGAATGGAATTTTAGTTGTTGATGGGAATTTCTATTTCTTACAAAAATTCAGGTCCAGTAAAAAAGGGGAAAATGAGTTGCCATATTCATTTGTTTCATAAAAACAACTTTCACTAAAAATGTTTTTCGGATTTCCAAGCATTTTCACAGAAAATAAATGAGTTAAGAAAAGTATTTCCGACCCATGAAAAAAACACTTTTAAAAACTGGAAAAAAGAGGAAATCATTTTCCCTTATTTTTCCGCCCTTCACTCCTTCAAACTCCTTTCCTTATAATGATTTATTTTTAGTTTTTTTAATTTTTATTTCTTTTCTTTCTTCCACTCTCGATGATTGGCCACTCGCAAGGAACTAACCTGGCCGTTGCCATTATGGCGAGGCACTAGCTTGCCTGCAGCTTGTCACCAACTGTCGCAGTGGTTGGCGATCGGCTAAAGAAGGGGGAAAAAAAGAAAAGGAAAAAAAGCCAAAAAATGAAAAATAAAAAATAAAAAATAAAAATTAACAATATAGAAATTCAAAATTCAAAATAAGTAAATAAAAATAAAAAATTATTAAAAGGAGTGCACGAAGGAAAAGCAAATCTGATTTTTCATATCAAACGGCAGAAGATATTTTTCAGTTCATTTTCAAATTTCAGTCGAACAGTGAAAAATATTATCATTTTTCTAAAAAATGACTTTTGAAAAAATATTTTTTAGAAATACCTCATTTTCTGCCAAACAAACGGAGCTCTATTGTTAGATTTCTTCTTAGATGCAGATACTTGTCAAATTTAATCTCATCAACAAGTTTTTTTTAAAGGGCCCTATTTTCTAAAACAAATTCTTTCACACCCCAAATCCATTGAGATTAGAAATTTACCAGCAGTTGGGATTTTTTTTTCCTTACCAAACTTCAGGTCCAATATAAAGGTAGTTGCCATCTATTGTGAGAATTCCCTCTTATAGGCGTGTACTTGTTAAATTCAATTTCATCAATAAGTTTCTTTTTGAAGGGCCCTAACTTTCTGAAATAAATTCTGTCACTCTCCAAATCCATCAAAAATGGAATTTTAGCTGTTACTTGGAATTCCTATCAATAAAAAGCTATCTCCTATATTCGATCTCAACGTGAACATTTAATCTGGCATTCACCTCAAATAGTCTCAAATTGTCGAAATGATACATGGAACTCTTCTCAGGTAACTCCACAAATACGACGATATTTGGACAACACGAGATTTGTGTTATTTGCATGAAGATTCAATGGATTTACTTGTAAAACTTGCTTAATACTCTCAAAACGTTTTTTTAGGGAATTGTATTAGTTAAGAATTGAAAATTTAGCGTAATTTTGGGTTAACTTCGAGTGAAGATTTAGACATAATGATCGAGCAGCATTTATTCATAAACGGTGATCAGAGCACTCAGACAACGCACGATCGAGATCGCATTGCTCAAGCATCGTCCCAAATAGATATTTTGTTATCATGGCCACCTCGCGCACAAAGGCTATAAAAAAATCCCCAACAAGTATAGTTGAGTTCTAAAACTTTCAAAAGATGCAATCATATCTTAAAACTTATCAAAGTGATGAATTAAGTCTTTCCATGGACAATGTTAATTTGGTTAATGGAAAATCCTACCGTGGCAATTTATGATTATTTTCACTCTCCTATTTGGATTTTTTTATTGTTTTCTTCCTCAAATTTTATTTAAATTAGATTAAAAAACTAGAAAAAAGGCTAAATTTTTAATTACAAAAAAAAAAGAAAAAAACTAAAGGCAAAGGCCTCTCTGGTGGGGTCCCGTCGTTTTTGCCACCCATCACTAGAGGGGCCGATGACATGGGCGCGGGTGGTCGACTCCCCAACACCAGGTGAGGTTGAGTTGGCCACCCTTACCTTGGGTGTTGCAGCTTTCGCGTGGGGTTGAAGGCCCTTGCTAGGCTCAGGCGATGCGACATGAGCAGCATGCTCGAACCCAGGACGAGTTGGTCACCCTCGCCCTTGTCACCAGCCCCTCTAATGATAGGAGGCCGCGCCCCACCGTAGAGGCCTCTGCCTTTTTTTCCAATTTAAATAAGATTTGGCGGAGAAAATAATGAAAAAAAATATCAAGTAGGAAGAGAAAATAATTGAAAAAATGCCACATTTTATTTTTTGTTAGCCATATAATGTTAACGGAATGACTTGATTGCACTAATTTGACAAGTTCTATGATTTAATTGCACTTTTTGAAAGTTTTTATGACTTGATTGTATTTTCATGAAAAAAAATTTGGACTTCTAATGCATATGTCCCTATATGTATGTACAACACGTTGAAGTCATCTCGTAAAATTTAAAATTTAAAATTTCACAATTCATTTTTTAAAGTTACGTCAGATGTGGATGCCCTTGGTAGCCTTAGAAAAGATGCAGAGACATCTTTAGGAATTACCAGGGGGGTAAGGAGGCGTCCTTTTCATCATTGCATGTCTAACCCCTTGAAAATAAGGTGATCTTTGATTGATCTGTCTTTGAAGTCTCAATGATTTAAATAGTTAATAGATGTCTTGATGACCTAAATTCGACAGGATTTCATTGCCTTTGAAGTTCTTTAATTTTCAAGAAGCTCTTAGTAGGAACCCTATTGAATTTATAAAGAGGATGGCAGGAGTGTTACCTCCTGTAATAGCTCGTGTTTAGTTAAATTAACATTATATATTGACAATTTGGCATCAAGTAACCAACTATCTATTATACTTTCTCTTTATTCATTTTCTAATATTTAAACTCAATATAAATCGAATATCGAAATTGGGGGCTGATAGAGTATGGCTGCGTATGGTAACGTTCCAGAAAAAGTACTTCTATTCTCAAAGTATTTTCAGAACACTTTGAAAACAGAAATGAGTATGGTAAAAAAGTGTTCATCAAGAACACTTTTAACAAATCGAAACACTTTTAGAGTAGAAACAAGAGAAAAAACTTATTTTTGTGTTTTCGGAACACTTTTTAGAAACACATTTGAAATATTTTTTAGAAACAATTGGGAACACTTTCTTGAGAGTAATTAAAGATAAATAAAAAAAATTAAAATTAAAAATATTTTTTTCAAAAAATAAAAATATTATATTATATTATATTATATTATATTATATTATATTAAAGAAATTAATTAAAAATAAAATATTTTTGAAAAATAAATAAAATAAAATAAAATAAAATAAAAATAATTTTAACAAGCAATTAAAAATATAAAAAATGAAAAAAATTGAAATAATAAAAATTAATTAATAAATCGAATCATTTATTGAGGGTATTTTTTAACTAATGGTATTTATGTTAAAGTTGCATCCAAATGCAATTTTTTATTACAGTTTACCAAACAGTATTTATTCTCTATGAAAGACAATTCCAATTCGTATTCTATTTCATTTTTTTAATAGAGATCTCGTCCATATTAAAAAAATTAGGAACAAAATAAAATGAAAAAAATTAGAAACATAATTTTTTTGCAGTTACCAAATATGTTTTTGTTCCTTTTTTGTTATGTAAACAGAAACTTTATTCAGTTACCAAATGTATTTCTGTTTCCAAAAATCATTGCTGATAACAAAAATGCCAAAAAAAAAATATTTTTGTTCCAAAAAGTTATTTCAGGAATAAAAACATTATCATACGCAGCCTATAAATCTTAGCCGTAAGTCTTGGAATTTCTATGAATTACAAGAAGCTCATGTTTTAGATTTAGAATATATCTGATTGACAATAAATCATTCTTTGATTGCAATAGCTTATTTCATACGACATCACTCTAACAATGCCTCAGACGAGCTTACCACTTGCCTAACATTACTTACTCGGCACTCTCGCCTATTTCAACTTTTTTTTATTTCCATCTCTTTTTTCGCCTTCCATCTACTAATTTAAAACTTTTTTATTTAAAAAATAATTATTGCACTGTGAAATTAGAAATCATTTCCACTCTTATCTCATCTTCCCCATAGGGTACTTTTATTCGAGCTATAACCCTCTCAAATACATCTTTATCATGTCTTTGGCTTCGGCTGGTGATGAGGGATGGGTGGCCCTTGGCTGCCAGCTCTGGTGAGGGCTACCTCATAGAGAGCCATTGTTGCCTCATTAGCCTTGGGTGAGGGTTTCTAGTAACTCTTGCCGGTCAAAGCCAAAGTCTAAGAAAAAAAAAACTTAAAAAATATATTTTTTAAAAAAATATTATTCAAAATATCCACATCAGCATATGTCATCTTACATGACATAACCAGCATCCACATCAGCGATTTTTTTTTTATCAAAATTGGCCTAATGAACTAAATCGATACCAATGCAAGAAGGTTTAGGATTAAATTTATTTAATTAAAATGTTTATAATTAAATTGATATTAATATAATAGGTTTGATATTTTTTCGATATTAATCAGGGTCAAATTGACAAGGTAATTACATCCGATTTCAAAAAGAATATATTGAATGGACGGAACAAAATCGGAGTTGGAAACATCAAATAAGACATTGGCAAAGAGAAGAAAAGTGTTGTTAGCACTGGGAATTGGCCCAATAATTTTCTAAGAAAGAAACCTTCTTGTGTTTATTGTTATTAATTAATTATTTTGGCTTAGGTGGACGTTGGATGGTTGACGCTGGGGAGTCCCAAATGAAAACCTCTCGGCAAACCCTCGAGCTGAACTCCCTCCGATCGGCCATGGAAGACGACGTCGAGCTCGACGATGTTCCGCCACTCGCAATCGACATACCCAGAACGTCCGACCAGAAGCAGCGAACCGAAGACGGCGGCGCCTCGGTCGGCGTCACCGTCATCACCGGCTACCTCGGCGCCGGCAAATCCACGGTGAGCGTCGTTCCAACTTCTTCCCCAAATTCGTTGCGGTTTCTGCAATTTGAAGTTTCGCTTTTTCACCGTGACTTCGTCTTCGAAATGCGATGAACGATTGTCAGCTCGTGAACCATGTTCTGAACTCTCAGCACGGGATGAGGATAGCCGTGATACTGAACGAGTTTGGGGAAGAGATCGGGGTGGAGAGGGCGATGATCAACGAAGGGGAAGGCGGGGATCTCGTCGAAGAGTGGGTGGAGCTCGCGAATGGCTGCGTCTGTTGCACCGTCAAGCACAGTCTGGTTCAAGCCCTCGAGCAACTTGTTCAGAGGAAAGAAAGGTCTGTGGACCCTCTCTCTCTCTCTCTCTCTCACACACACACACACACACACGTTGTATTTTGCATGTTTTTCCTCACTTCTGCCACCGACTGGAGATGTATTGTTTCTTATGTACTCAAATTTTCTGGAGATTTTTAAATCCTCTCTTTATGTGCCGTCTTAGTGTTGGAATGAGCATGTGGTTTTGTGGAGGAAGTAAAATGAAAAGTAGACAGAGCTTTCAAGCTTGAGCGAAGGTTATATCTCAGCCTGGGAGAGGATTATGTTGTTGGCTGTGGTGTCATCGTTTTATCTGATGTGTATGAGCCTATGAGGTTGATGACACTCTTTTTCTGGATTTGTCTCAATCTATTTATCATTTTCAGCATTAAGTTCTACTTAAATTTCTTTATGATTGAAATTTGTTCAGGACTGCAAGTATTGTCTTGTGTAATTAGAATGCAGAAGCTGACAATTGCCTCTGTTGCTGTTCCGGTTGGATAGGCTCGACCATATACTGCTGGAAACGACCGGCTTGGCGAACCCTGCTCCTCTTGCGTCTGTTCTTTGGTTGGATGAGCAGCTTGAATCTGCTGTGAAGCTCGACTCCATTGTTACAGTAATAAGTTATTAATGGCATCCTATAGAATGGAACTTGGAAATGTTACTTCATATTTGCTATGTCTGTATACTTGATAAGCAGAATGCCCTATTTATGAGGACCCTCTTGTTCTTTCCTTTTCTCTTTTTGGTTTTTTCCCTTCTTTCTTTACGTGCTTTTCGGGGATGGCTAGGTTAATATACATATTATTTAAATGCCTATAGGACTAAATCATCATTCATGAAGTCTTTTTTTTTCTTCGGCCCTTGTTTGATATGCTGCTCCTTCACTAGGTTGTAGATGCTAAAAACCTCCGATTGCAGCTCAATGAGCAGCGTGATTCTTCTTCATTTCCAGAAGCATTTCTTCAAATTGCATTTGCGGTAAGATTTTACTTTGCTGTTATTGTGCAGCTCAGTTCATTCACTCTGGGGCACATGTTCCCTCTCCATGATTTGTTCGTCATGACTGTCTTTATTTTACTGTGGGATAGGAGAGTTTGGAATGCAGGAGGATCTTACAGAAAATTTTTACTGTTGTAGGATGTGGTGATTCTTAACAAGGTTGATTTGGTTTCCTCAGAGGCTACTGGTGCCTTGGAAGAGTTGGAGAAGGAAATACATGGCATCAACTCTATTGCCGACATCATTCGCACTGTTAGATGTGAAGTCGACTTGTCAACAATTTTGGATCGGCGGTCCTATGATGCTACAGTTAGTTATATGTATCTTCACAAATTATACTTGTTGTTGACTCCCATTTTTAAGTTAATCATATTGCTCAGTGTGCTCTTTCAGCGTGTTGCTCACTTAGAAGCCTTGCTACAAGAAAATCAATCTCTTTCCGGTAGAGAACTTCATGACAAGAGAGTGCGCACTTTATGCATTTGTGAGCCTCGGAAAGTTGATCTCGATAAGGTAAAGCATAAAGTACAGACGCAAGTGTCATATTTACTGATAAATGTCATTCTTTTGTCAGCAGTATGATATTTGGAACTTTTAGTGAGTAAATTAATTGGGAATTATCCGTTTTTATATTTACTTTAACTGCAATATTATTTTAGTATAGTGAAACTTATGATGTTAATCTGATGATTTATATCTGTATCATGGAAGCATTTTTAATTTATGGTGCTGGAACATAACAAGACTTAGAATGCGTGTCATATGTGGCTTTAGTAAGGTTTGGAAGTGCCATTATGCTGATAAAATATCTGTATGAAGGATTTTGTGTCCCTAAGAGTATCGGCATGGTCCTATAAAATAGATGGGCCATCACTTAGCTTAAATAATGTCATAGATATTTCTCACAGCAAATATCGTTCATAGTGTAAGACATCATTTGGTGTCCTTTTACCTAGTGTTATGTCCTTGTGATTTCTTTATCTGGGCATTTGGAGATTTGACCTTAAGGGAACTCTACAGCTGATTGCTGCTTTTAGAAGTGTGGAGTGCTCCTGTGATTACTCAATACTTATCTGTTAAATGGTCTATATTTTTGGTTTTGTAATTTTTGAGGCGTTACTTTCTCATTTTCGCATGGTGAAGTTATTATGCAGGCACAGATTGAGAGATTTTCCTCATGGCTTCTGGCCTTTATCTTATACCTTGTACAAGTTTTATTTATGACAACTTCCAAAATTTGTTTCCACTTAGTGGGGTTGGCCACACGGTTCCTCTTATGCTTGGGCTCCCGTCCAATATTGTATAGGATTTCCGTAACACGTGTAATATCGAGATCAAGAACTTAGGGAAAAAAAACCATTTTAGGTTACATAAGTAATCTCCACTTTGTTGTGAATGGTTTTAGTACATTGAAACCAATACTATGTCGATCAACATACAGGGCTTGTTCTTCTTCTCTTTGCTATTTTAGTATGCTACATTGGTGGTGCCAAATAGATCTTACACCGAATTGTAGGTTTTAATTTATTCCCAATTGTTGTGGGAGGGATAATTCAGAAAGAATAAATTTGAGGGTCGACAAGAAATCCAAATTACAGGGCCTTCCCCTTGCCTAGTAATTTTTCAGTGACTTTTCATGTAGGTTCGTTCATGGCTTGAGGAGATTCTTTGGGATAAGAAATATGGCATGGATGTATACCGCTGTAAAGGGGTCCTGAGTGTCTTGAACTCGGACATGCTACATACTTTGCAGGTAAACCATTATATTTTGTGGTATTGATAGCATTGCGTATATTTGATTTGGCTTTTCTGCTGGGGTCTGACATTGATAGCATGGTGAATTTGTTCTCCCAATCTCAAGGCCAAGTTCATCCATGCATAAAATTGTCATTGAGGACTTTGTATCTATGCATTCACACTGGACTTCCTAGTCCTGCTTCATTCCGCATAGGATTAAAGTATGCTCCTTGCATGTATTCCTCACGTCTTTATGCATGCTTTTGCTCAAATCAGTGGTGCAGCTATCCGCGAACGTACAGATCTTTCATTGATTTCATAAGTCATATTTCTCAAATTCTGTTCTTTCAACTGTTTGGCAGGCTGTCAAGGAGATATATGAGATTGTTCCAACACGCAAATGGAAAGAACAAGAGAATCCGATGAACAAGATAGTGTTTATTGGTGATGTTCTGCAAAGCTCATCTCTCGATTGCAGGTTAGGGTGCTTTTTCAGTCTTAGATTGAAGTTCCATTTATTTGTTTCTTCCAACAGGTCATAATCTCAACGAGGACGTTCTCTTCAATTCCCTCAGAGTTTGTGCCCCGGCATTGTGATCGGGGGATTTTGTCCATGCTATTATTGGCTTCTCATTCATTGAGAGAAATGGGGATCATAAGTTCAATTAGCTATACAACTTGACGGTTCCATGAGCACAGGTTTGTTTTTGAGATTTTGTAGCGTGCATTCAATTGAGTCAGGGCTCATTCAATTGAGAGTTTGTAGCGTACGTGGTTAATAATGTTCATGGATAAGTAGGCATGTGAATTTGGGTACGCAATCAATGAGCCGGATAAAGTGATGTTGTAAACACGAATCATCTATTGCAAGCGCGGACTTCTTCTCTATCGCAAGCGCGGACTTCTTCTCTATCGCAAGCTAGCTTTCTTACAACTACAGAACAAGTTAAGAGTGACGAACCGGCAATTAGCGAATGGATTGCGCGTCGAAGTGGGTTGGTTTAGTAATATTAATTAGTTGCTGTAATCTTGATTAACTAAGCTTAATCACAGATGTTTTAGCTGTCTGAAAACGTTTTCGGCTTCATCTGTGTTGACCCATTTATGGTTACTAATCGAACAGAGGAAACACAGCTGCATCAGCAGATAAATCAGTGGCAATTTTCACTTCCCCTGTTCTTTTTTTCCTTCCTTATCGATTTTTCCCAGAAAATTATATATCCTTCCCATTTCCTCATCTCTAACTATGCATGACATGAGCAATCGCGTAATCGAGCCCAATAATTGAGTAGACACTACGCTTGACAGTTCGCCACAAGTGAAGAATAGCATGGCAATCCGGACGAACCTCGATGACAATGCCGACCCTCTTTGACAGATCTACCACTAGCTCTACTAATGAGGAGAAGTAAATACACAATAAGGAGTAGTATAGAAACGGGTCATCTTAATTCAGACAACTCATCAACCTTTTCACCATATCTGTTGGGGTATCACTATAATCAATCTTTGAATCTGAAGATTTAGGATAACTAATCCAATGTGGGGACAGCTAAAAGTCAATTGAATCTTTGAATCTGAAGATTTAGGATAACCAATCTTTGAATCTCCGGCACCAATAGTCAATTGATGTTGGTTACTTCGTTCATGCAATCTGACTTCATCAATATCTCATCAATGCACGAGGATAACTGACGTAGCATTAAGGCATGAACCTTGTCTGTCGTTTAGTTTTGCCGGAAACAGAAACAGTCCCTTTCCCCAGCATTTAAAGAAGTCGTTTAAGCAAAGAAAAGTTGCTAGGCGTCATTGCAGGTTCCAGAAGGATTTCTCCGGAGAAAGGCCAATGGCTAAGTTGTGGACGTATTCGCATTTGAGGCTAATCTTCGTGGGGGCTCTCTGCGCCTTGTCCTTCTCGAACGCTCAATTGTCTAGCTCGGACAAGTGGGCCGTGCCGCCGGAGAGCGGGCACATATTCCAGAGAGAAGTATGTGCTTTGCTGGTTTGCCTGGCGTGCCCTCCCTCGAGCTTCAGGACCGAATTGCTGAAGAGATACCACTGCTTGGGCGAGGATTTCCCGACGGACGGCAGCCCGAGCTACGTGCCCGATGAGTCATTAGATTAGGGAATCAGCCGAGCGTCGTGCAATGGGCCTGATCTGAAACATAATAAGCGGCACAATTTACTCGTGTATCTGTGTTGTTCTCACGGTATGTAAGAAGCGGTTTGTGTAGTCGACGTTAGCTAGGATGAGAGGCTCGTGGACAGTGCTGGATTTCCCTAAAACCTCTCATTTCCTTTGTTTTTAAAGTACGATGTGGTCTTGTTGATGTTAAGTGAACTTTAAATTTCCGTCAGAATGTCGACTTTAATCGGGCAATAGTTCGAGAAGGAGTACAATTCGGTGTTTAATGTTTGATTACTGGGAAAGGATAATCCGGAGGGCGCATAAGCCACCCGTTGGCATGCCCTAGTCTCTTATCGACTTCTATTTGATACGCCGATACCCAGGGAGGGGAAAAAAAAACAAAAATGAACCCTCATTGTTGACGTACCTTGCATAAATTCTCAAAAATTTGCATGCAAATGCCTATGTTGCGATAATACAAGGATCTTCATCGAAGAAAAGCGCTTTTAATAAATTCACTCGCGACAATCAAACTTTTGGCGAAAGTAATCACTCTGCTTTTGTATGGATGGTATTTCCCTGGAGACGAGTGTCTCCAATAAAAATGTTTGAAATTGTCGCAGCAAGGGAATCAAGGCATGGTAGATTGCCAAGGTATCAATTTTGATGGGGGAGAATTATCATAAAAGTCGTAAATTAATTGTAATTGTGTTAATTCAGTCCTAACTTTTTTTTCAATTGAGTCCTAAACCTTTTGCATTTGTGCTAATTCAATCTATACGATTATTCCTAGCCCGAAATCGCTAGCATAGACATCGATCATCCTACATGGTGCGCTCGGCATAGACGTGAATAATTTTTAATATTTTTCTAATTTTTATTTTTAATATTCTCTTTTCTTCTTACTTTTTTTTTGTGGAAGGGAGAAAGAAGGGAAGGAAAAAATAAAAGAAAGAAATGTAAAATAAATAAAAATTTGAAAACTATTAAAAATTATCAACGTCAATATTTACCGCGTCACATAAGACGACTTACGTTTATGTCAACGATTTTCAATTAAAATTGATTAAATTGACATAAATACAAAAGAGTTAAGATTCGGCTTATTAAAAAAAATGAGACTAAATTGATATAATTATAATAATTTTTTTTTTTTGGTAATGTTCCTTAATGCGACCAAGGATCAAGCGGTATCCTGGGTCAATTTTCGCGCGTCCGGAGAATCTCGTTTGTTCAATCCAGTCAGAGGTGGGATGACTAGACTATTTGATTCATCGTGGCTTACACCTGTCCAATTCTGCAACGTGGAAATCCAAATCAGAGAGACCTGACAATTTTCTTTTCCTCTTTTCTTATTCTCTGGTCAGTGGCGGGGTCTCGACGATGATTTAATATTAAAATTGATATATTTAAAAAGTTTAGAATTAAATTAGTGATTCACGATAAATTTAGATTTTTCCAGACAATTTTTCCGACAAATTGGTGTTTGTCACCTATCATTGGCCGAACGGTGGAGAAATAGGTTGCAATCTCGCCGTACACATAAATCTTCGCGGACCTACGTACATTAAGGACCACTCACCTCTAAATCTTAGTGATGGCGATGGCCCAATCTCCTTCATGGGAAACTACAGTACCATGCACATCAGTTGAAAGACCTGAATTACACGAAACTGTTTCTTTCTTTATTTTTCAGAAGAAAAAGCAAATCATTTTTTGCCCTAATGTTTAGGGGAAAAAGTACCCAAAAAAATCATAAATCTATTACATCGATACCAATTCATTCCTAAACATTTTCAATTGGATCAATTAGTCCTAAAACTTTTTGCATAGGTACCAATTGAGCTCATCCGATCAATTTTGATCGAAAATTGCTCATATGAACTTGGCAATGTCATGTAAGACAGCTGGAGATGACATAGATATTTTTTAATAATAATTTTTTAATTTTTATTTTTATTTTTCATTTTTAAAATAAAAGTAAAAAATAATTAAAAATAAGGGAAAAAAAAGATGTATAAATAATTCACATGAGTTGGTGGGTAATGCCAAAAGGGAGAAAAATTAGACATATTTATGGACTGGTTTCCACTGCTTAATTGCTTCTTCCCTAATCCAACCATACTATATCATCAAAAAGAAGAAAATGAGTTCGAATGGTGAAGAGATTAGCCGTGAATTGGCGATCAAGCATAGGTGCCCTCCGGATGATTTCGCATTATTCTTAATTTATGCGTACATTTTGATCTAATCCATTGCTCGAAACAAGATTTATTTTGTATAAAAAATAAATTGCACTCCACAAAATAAAAGGATGATGTGGTCTCTTCGCAAGCTTTCAACAAGGTTAACTATACTCCAAATTTTCACAATTTCATAAAATTTAAAGCTTTTTATTTGGTATCGTATTGGTACTTGGGAAAGTGAAGCATGACCATTCTTGATTGTATTTTGAACCTGACATTAAAAAGAATACGTTTTCTTGCATCATCATTCTTAACTCGGTCTACCCAAACAACAGTATTGATGATGTGAATGTATATGTTCCTCGAGGCAACAACGCTGTACTCTAGAGCAGATTTTTTTTCATTCAATTCGATTATCTAGCACTCCTGAATTAATTGACATATCGACCATACCTTATGTTTTCCTTTTTTTTTTTTTGGTAAAAATATATTTTCTCTTAAATGAGATAAATATTATATTGAAATCTAATGTTGGCACCGCATGACAACTTAAAAACCCTCTTCTAAAATCAAAGAGTGTGAAAATTTATTTCTACACTAAAAAATGCCAACTTAAAAAGAATAATTAACGACTTCAACAAATCACGACGTGCTAACAAATTGCAAACAAATAATAATAATAATAATAATAATAATAATAATAATAATAATAATAATAATAAAAGGTGGGAATGATCATTTTTTACGTGCTTTTATAAAGTTATATTTTTCCGTCCATAATTAGGATTTTTCTTATTCTAGTATACTCGCATATTGATTGATGGAAGCAAGAAGCTACGTGATAATTAAAAAAAAAAAAATCAAAGCAAATGTTGTGATGTTGAGAATGTGCAAGTTCTTTTGGCAACAAATTACATTTATACATTCACAACTTCGTTTTAGCAGTAGAGTGAAAGGCAAAGATCACGCGTCCTCCGTATTTCCTTGTCGCCAGTCGCCGCACCGTCCAACCCAAGAGCGCACGTCCACCATAAATAGAAAGATACTCAAGAAAACCTGTTGAGAAACTTCGTTGGGAATGGGATGAAAAACAGAATCAAACTTTGAAACGTGATAACAATCTTTTTAAGGATTTATTTTTCCCATAATGTTTCTAATGATTTTTGGCGAATATCCTCCAGGATACAACGAAGTTTCAATGAGAATAGCATATAACAATTTTGATATTTCTCCAAAATCTGAAAACAATTGAAAAAGAAAGCTGTTTTTCTTTTAGAAAAAAAAATTGAAAGTTCTGAAAATCGAAGTGCTGAAATTGAACAGAATTGTTCAATACATATTAGTCAAAAGAAGATAACTTTTCGTGTCTCAAAAACTATCATTCGAACATAACTATTCGTGTCCAAAGAACAGTTAATTTTGGACTCACCTCTATTTGATACAACAAAGTCTCAATGAGAATAGAATAGAGCAATTTTGCTATTTCTCCATAATCTCTTGAAGAAAACAATTGGAGAAAAAGAATGTGTTTCTTTTAGAAAAAATAAAATTGGAAGTTCCAAAAATTGAAGTATTGAAATTGAACATGATTGCTAAATATATATTAGTCAAAAGAATGTAACTTTTCATGTCTCAAAAACTATCATTCAAACACAATTATTAATATTCAAAGAACAATTAATTTTGGATACACATTTTCTTGATACAACAAAGTCTTAATGAGAATAATATATAGCAATTTTTATATTTCTTTCAAATCTCTCAAGAAAAATAATTGGAGAAGAAAGCTGTAATTCTTTTAGAAAAAACAAAATTGAAAGGTCTGAAAATTGAAGCACTAAAATTGAATAGAATTGCTCAATATATATTAGGCAAAAGAAGATAACTTTTCATGTATCAAAAACTGTTATTTAAACACAACTATCTATGTCCAAAGAACAGTTAATTTTAGACACACCTCTTCTTGATGCAATAAAGTCTCAATGAGAATACCAGATATCAATTTTGATATTTTTCTAGAATCTCTCAAGAAAAACAATTGAAAAAGAAGGTTGTGTTTCTTTTAAAAAAATGAAAGTTCTAAAAATTGAAGTACTAAAATTGAATAGAATTGCAAAAGAAGACAACTTTTCATATCTCAAAAACTGTCATTTGAACACAACTATTCATGTCCAAAGAACAATTAATTTTGGACACACCTCTCCTTAATACAACTAAGTCTCAATGAAAATAACAGATATCAATTTGGATATTTCTCCAAAATCTCTAAAAAAAAACAATTGGAGAAGAAGGTTGTATTTCTTCTAAAAAAAACAAAATTGAAAGTTCTGAAAATTGAAGTACTGAAATTGAACAAAATTGCTCAATATATATTAGTCAAAAGAAGACAACTTTTCATGTCTCAAAAACTGTCATTCGAACACAACTATTTATGTCCAAAGAATAGTTAATTTTGGACACACCTCTTCTTGTCTAAGGAATAGTCAATGCGAAAACAACCCTTTGCTATCGGAAAAATAGTTTATTTGGACACAACTCTTTATTATCGAAAACTGTCTTGCTTGAAAAATTGCAACTCTTGCACAAAAATAATTAATTAAAGTTCAAAAATAAATTTATAAAAATACCTACAACTCCTACATGAACAAACTTGACACTCTTTTTCCATCTCATATATACATTGTCAAAGCCAAGTTTGCCTAAAGGTGAATGGCGGGTGTTGACACTTGATTTTTAATCATCTTTTCTCTTTAAAAAGTTAATCAAAAATCTATAAAAATTCATAAAATTACAAAATCAATGTTGGAAACCTTGGCCAAGTGTAAGGAATCAATTTTGAATAAAAAGTGATTTTTATATTTTTCGTATTTTTTAAATATTTAAAAAAAATACAAAAATACTTGAAAATTCAGGAAAAATAACATTTGAGGCCACAAAAATACAAAAAAAAAGTCAATATTTTTATTTTAAATCCTTTTCATTTTGGCCATCGCAAATTCGAAAAAAATGCAATTCAGGGTCATGTTTTCCTTCACGAGCATAATCTTGAATTGAGCCTAAAAAAATCTAATTTGAGTCAATTTATTTTCATTTTTCACTTTTAAGAGTTGTGACATTGTCTAATAATAGTCCAAATTTTCATTTTGGCCCAATTGTACCCGGAATGACTCATTTTGCAAAAGAGCCTTAGTTAAATTTTGCATTTCTCAATTTAGCCCATAAGTTAACAAAAAATGAAATTAAATTAAACTTTTTCTAAGGGCACCCATGAAAATTCAAGACATCTACCCTATAGTTTTTATCATTCTGAATTCATTGGTGGGGGGCAAACGCCTATTGCATAAAAATGAGAATTAATTCTCACAAAAAATATATTTACTCATGCATTGCATTTTTATGCGTTGCATTTTACATCAGCGGTAAGAAATAAGGTTAAATTTAATAAACGATTGAGCTAGACATGAGGTGAATTTCAACCGAGCATAGAGGAGGTGTGCCGAAAATTGTGTGAAGATTTGGACTTAAAGAAATATTTCTTCAGGGACTAAATTGCAAATAGTTAAAATCTCAGAGACTAGAGTGTAAATACCTAACACTTGAGGAATTATTTTGTAAACAACTAAAAGAAGAATTAGTAGAGAAATTAGAATAGAGAAGGGAAGATGGAGAAGAAAAAGAATTAGCAGAGAAATTAGAATGTAGAGAATGAGAGATAGATGAGTAGGTTATAAAAGCAGGAAAAAGAGAGCTTGGCAGGGGGATTTTTTGGAGATAAAATTTTGGATGTTTGAGAGGATTTTGGAAGATTGAAGAAAAATTGAAGAGAAAGAAAAAAAATCAAAGAGAGAGAGAGAGAGAGAGAGAGAGAGAGAGAGAGAATTCTCTTCCAAAAGAGAATTTTGAAAATAGTGAGAGTTTAAAACTAGGTGTTGCCATCATCAATTCCTCCAACAATCAACACAAGTCATATGTTCACCCCCGTCTGTCGCGACCCTCTAAAAAAATTTTAAATTTTAAAGGGGCTTAACGGATTATTAGGTTAATTAGATTTGACTAACCTAACGCGGACCCTCCCAAGCCCTACCGAATCGCAACTTTGGTTTTTGTTTAAATGATTTTAGAATTTGGAGTCGCCACTAATCGTTCTTGGTAGGTCGATTAGAAACCTAAATAAATTAGCGGGAGAACTAATTTATTCCTGCGAACCAGAGATTAGGAGCTCGGGGACTTGGTTACACTAGTTAATTAAAACTAATGCCCTTTCGGTACCTTAATTTCATGGATATCCTAATCCGGCAACTCAGGCTTGGTTTATTCCTAAAGCTCTAGTAGGGTATTCTCTTTTGTGTTTTCACTTTTTAAATAGGATGCATGGATGGTATATATTTTTATTTGTTATATTTTTTTAAGTGTTAAAGATTCCCTGAAGCCGAAAGAGGGAGTGTGTTAACGACTTCTGTGCAGTATTACGACCTACTCATCTTTTGGATCTGATGATTCAAAAATTAAATTATAGGAAGTACATGACAGTGAATAAACACCTCCAATGGGAGGCCTAGCATTGGCTTGACTCTTCCCTTTGGGATTTAAGGTACAGGTATTTAAGTTGCAAGTATTTAAACTACTGTAAGTAAAAACCTCCAATGGGAGGCTAAGCATTGGCTTGGCTCTTCCCCTTGGGATTTAAGGTACAGGTATTTAAGTTGCAGGTATTTAACTACTGTAAGTAAAAACCTCCAATGGGAGGCTAAGCATTGGCTTGGCTCTTCCCTTTGGGATTTAAGGTACAGGTATTTAAGTTGCAGGTATTTAACTACTGTAAGTAAAAACCTCCAATGGGAGGCTAAGCATTGGCTTGGCTCTTCCCTTTGGGATTTAAGGTGCAGGTATTTAACTACTGTAAGTAAAAACCTCCAATGGGAGGCTAAGCATTGGCTTGGCTCTTCCCTTTGGGATTTAAGGTGCAGGTATTTAAGTTGCAGGTATTTAACTACTATAAGTAAAAACCTCCAATGGGAGGCTAAGCATTGGCTTGGCTCTTCCCTTTGGGATTTATGGTGCAGGTATTTAGATTGCGGATGGACTTTGTCCTCTCCATTTTGGGGTATGAATTTTTTAAAATGAAATACAACGAATTGATTCAACAATTTGAAATTTGTGCGCGCTTGAGGACTCCTCCAAGCCAATTTTGTGCTTCCATAGGATTGACCATTGATATAGAGCTGCGGCTTCCTGACATAAAATAGAGTGAAGTGTTAGTATACAAAATATGTGCTAATCTGCACCTAAAACCAGAAGAGTAGAAAGAGTACTTATCTCCCATTTTTTTGGGAGGGATTTCTATAATTGATTTTCGCTCTCTATGTTCCCAATATAGAGAGTTTCTTTTGAATTAAGAGGGACTTTTAGTCACAGATCAGTTGAGAAATCGGTGGACAGCTTAGGAGCTTGTCTGGGCCGATTTTTGCATCTCGACGAGATTTTTGCTGTTGACGTAGAGATATCCTTCTCCTGACATAAAATATGGAAGAAAAAGGAGATGGAGAAAGTGTATACAATTTGTGCTAATTTGCGAGTAAAACCATAAATAAATGAATAAATAAAAACACTTAGCTTGAATTTGTTTGCTCGTTGACGAGGATGAACTCTTGATTTATATTGATCGATGAAGGAATTTGTGATGATAATCCCTAGCTTTAAACTCCCATCATCTTCAAAATTCTCTCTCTTTTGGTATTTTCTTTCTCTCAAAATTTTCTTCAATCTCCCAAAACTCTCTCAAACATCCAAAATTTTCTCTCCAAAAAATTCTCCCAAACACTTCAAATTTTCTCCCTCCCAAGAATCCTTTCTTAAGCTCACTTCTTCCTCCTTTTATAACCTACTCATCTATCTCCCATTCTAATTTTTCCACTAACTCTATCTCCCATTCTAATTTCTCCACTAACTCTTCTTCATTTTCATCTTCCATTCTCCATCTCTATCTCACATTCTAATCTCTCCACTAACTCTTCTTCATCTTCATCTTCCCTTCTCCATATTTATCTCCCATTCTAATTTCTCCACTAACTCTTCTTAATCTCCATCTTCCCTTCTCTATTCTTATCTTCCATTCTAATTTCTCTACTAACTCTTCTTCATCTCCATCTTCCCTTCTCTATTCTTATCTTATTTTCTCCATCCATTCTTCTCCAACTCCTCTTCTTCATCTCCTCTTCTTCATCTTCCCTTCTCTATTCTAATTTATCCACTAACTCTTCTTTTTATTATTTGTAAAATAATCCTTCAAGAGTTAGGTATTTGCACTATAGTCCTTGAATTTTAAGTATTTACAATTCAGTCCCTGAAAAAATATATTTCTTTAAGTCCAAATCTCCTCACAATTTTTGACACACCAAAATTTACCACATGTCAAATTTAAGCTCATTTCTTGTCGCTGAAAATAATGCATAATTTAATTAAAGCCCTTTTGCAAAATTAAGTCATTCTGGGTATAATTGGGCCAAGATGAAAATTTAAAATATTAGAAGATAATGTCACAACTCATAAAAAGTGAAAGTTAAAAATAAGTTGACTCAAATTAAATTTTTTTAGGCCCGATTCGAGATTATACTCGTGAAGGAACACGTGACTCGAATTGGATTTTTCTGAATTTGCGATGGCCAATATGAAAATAGATTTAAAATAAAAATATTAACTATCTTTGTGTATTTTTTTGGCCTCAAATGTTATTTTTCCAAAATTTTCAAATATTTTTGTATTTTTTTTTTAAAAAATTAAAATATATATAATATGAAAAATTATTTTTGGTCAAAATTCGTTCCCTAGGCTTGGCTAAGGTTCCCAAAGTTGATTTTTCAATTTTATGAATTTTTATGGATTTTCTATTAATTTTCGAAAATAAATAAATAAAAAATACGTAAAAATACTGAAAATATGAAAAATCGTTTTTTGGTCAAAATTGGTTCCCTAGGCTTGGCTAAGGTCCCCAAAGTTGATTTTTCAATTTTATGAATTTTTATGGATTTTTTATTACTTTAGCAATAGAAAAAATGATTAAAAATCAGGTGTCAACAGCTGCCCCTCTTTGAAAGGAAGCTCGGTAGAGGTTCATTTCAAAGACGAGATGACACCTGGATTCTTATCGACTCAATACAAGGAAATAAAAAGAGTCGTGACATGATTGTTCCACTGAAAATGAAATGAGAACCTAAGGATTCGTTATATAAAAAAACTTTAGGGTGGTTGAACTTGAACCCGTATGGTGGATCAACCCATGGTAGATTCCTAATAAAAGGATTCTACTGATTAAAAATTGAATTAAAATTTGACCCGTATGGTGGGTCATACCATTTGACCCGTATGGTGGGTCGTACCATGGTAGATTCCTAATAAAAGGATTCTACTGATTAAATTTTGATTGAGATTTGACCCGTATGGTAGGTCACCACATGGAGATACCTGTAAGAAGGACTTGGTGCCTGTAGAAAGGACTTGGTGCCAGTAAAAAGGACTTGGTGCCTGTAAAAAGGACTTGTGCCTGTCAAAAGGACTTAATTTGCCTGTAAGAAGGACTTGATTTGCCTGTAAAAAGGACTTAATTTGCCTGTAAGAAGGACTTGATTTGCCTGTAAGAAGGACTTACTTTGCCTGTAAGAAGAACTTTATGCCTGTAAGAAGGACTTGATTTGCCTGTAAGAAGGACTTTGTTTGCCTGTAAGAAGGACTTTGTTTTGCCTGTAAGAAGGACTTACTTTGCCTGTAAGAAGGACTTTGTGCCTGTAAGAAGGACTTGATTTGCCTGTAAGAAGGACTTTGTTTGCCTGTAAGAAGGACTTGATTTGCCTGTAAGAAGGACTTTATGCCTGTAAGAAGGACTTTGTGCCTGTAAGAAGGACTTGATTTGCCTGTAAGAAGGACTTTGTGCCTGTAAGAAGGACTTGATTTGCCTGTAAGAAGGACTTTATGCCTGTAAGAAGGACTTGATTTGCCTGTAAGAAGGACTTGATTTGCCTGTAAGAAGGACTTTATGCCTGTAAGAAGGACTTGATTTGCCTGTAAGAAGGACTTTGTACCTGTAAGAAGGACTTGGTTTGCCTGTAAGAAGGACTTTGTGCCTGTAAGAAGGACTTGGTTTGCCTGTAAGAAGGACTTAGTTTGCCTGTAAGAAGGACTTGATTTGCCTGTAAGAAGGACTTGATTTGCCTGTAAGAAGGACTTTGTACCTGTAAGAAGGACTTGGTTTGCCTGTAAGAAGGACTTGGTTTGCCTGTAAGAAGGACTTAGTTTGCCTGTAAAAAGGGCTTGGTGTACCTCAAAGGGTGCCATTTTGAAATCTGGGGAGACCAGGAATCCTGCAGAAGCTCAAACCCAAATTATATTCTCCTGTCGCTTTAGGAATAAACCAAAGAGGCAGAGATTAAAAGGTCTCGAACATTTCTGTTCTTGAGACAAATCATACTTTATTGAAGAAGGTGGATACCTGTATGTACTGCAATGGATTCGAGTACCCCAACAACCGTCAGAATTCATTCTCTTGAAAGGTTCAGGTTGAAGATATACTTACCTGAGAATTTGGAAAAAATGCTTGGTGGCTTCTCGACAACCAGGCTTGTTCATTCAATAATCGCCGAATGAACTTCAAGACTTTGGAAGGTAACTCGAACACCGGGAATGTGTTGCCTGTCAGGCAATGTCAGAGGTAACATGTGCAAGCATTTTCATCAATGCGTTCATTGGTTCATGCAAAATTGTTCTGCTAAGTTTGCCATGATTAAAGGCAGTCTGTGTAATAACTCATGATGCAATCGATCAATATATGGATCATGTATTGCATTACCACTTCTGTTTAAGGAGGTTCTTATAGTACGAACACCTCGAATGTAATCTGAATGGGGGACTTCATTCCGAAAAGGGCTTTCTTTCACTCTGGAGAAAGGCTGTTTATCTGTAGATTAAAATGTTAGACCTGTGTGGAAATGGTTTGCCTTTCCTCATCCTGTTATGCCCCATTTTGCACATTTGACGTCTCCTATGCAGTTTATGCTCTAAGTTGAAGTCGGTAAATTAAACATGCGGAATAGTCATACATAATTCATGAAATGTGTAAATACAATGCCGATGTGACAATTTTTAGCATCATGTGTGTTTATATAATGTGCAAACATGGGCGGATTTGAATTGCCCCTGGTATATGGGTGGATCGAACAAATTGGGAAGCCCACTCCTTATGTCGAGGAGCGGTTTGTCCCAAACTTTGCCCCTGCGCGATGAAGCATATGGGTGAGGGAGCATTTCGGTTGGTTTAATGACAGCGACCGCCATGGTTTAGCGGTTGAATGCCCCTGCAAAAAGCAGAGAAATTATTCTTGAAATCAAACGAGATAAGGAAGACATATTTGCTTTTTCGCTTCAGAGCTTGTGATCAATTTGCCCCATTTTTCACCAAAATAGATCTTGTCAGATGATCATAATTTTCTTTTGGATTTGTCTCCTTCAACATGTTAAATGTTAGTGTAAATATTTCCTGTAAAAAGAAAAAGAGACATATCAGCCAGTATTAAAAGGGATAAATTGAAAACGATACTGATTTACCCTTCATCTTGAATGTCTTGCACGAGTCTTTTACCAGTTTTGTTGGATTGAATTTTCCTCGACTTTTGTTGGGCGCCTCACCATTATGAGAAGACTATGGTAAAATACTGACTTTGATATTACTCGTCGAGTATTCCTGTTTGTAAAAAAGAAATGCACAAAAAGTTGTTTCATTTATTTATAATACATACAACATTCCCCACTTTGGAGATCGAACTCGGGATATTTCGGACCTACTGTCATCCTCCATACCATTCGGTCCATTGGACCATAGGTGTCCATGGGGTTTTCTTTTCAAAGGTTAATCCTTTGGGATAACGCGGCCCTGTTGTATCACCTTGGGCCTTGTTACGATATTTCTCGAGGTAATTTGCAATCCCTGTTAAGAATGGAATAAAAAAATTCAGGACTCGAGATGATTATGTGCAAATTAGAACGATACAGAATTACCCATGTCTGAGATTGTTCGGATCTTTCGCTTGTATTTTTCTTTAACCGAAGCTGCCCATCCCGTGGTAATGTCCATGAGTTGATTTGCCCCCAATTTAGCCCGACCAGGAAATTTGGTTTTTGGATACAACTGTATTCTCGAGTCGCTTTTGCAAATTCCTGAAAATAGAAGGGATCAAATTTAAAACCGGAGCAATTTAAGGGTAAATTGGAACGATACGGATTTACCCTTCAAATTTACGCAGATTTCATCTCGATATTAATTTTTTCGAGTTTGGTGCGGTTAACGGCTCCGAGCATTTAATAGGGGGGAAAGGGAAATGATTACTTCTAGCTTGTGCATTAATTTTGGACATCGACAAAAGGCGAGAACGTGCGATGAAACTAAGTAGACGTATTCGTCTAGGTTTAATCTTCTTCATGATGCTCTCGCGGGTTGCGGTAGACGATGATATCAAGAACATTAGAGAGACATTTAGTGTGGCTTTCCACCAGCCGCCTAGAGACCCGCGTTCAATCATGTAAATTAATAAAGCTACCACCACTTAATTAGTGTGCCAATAAATTCGGCCATTTGTTGCGTGCCCCACTTCAACCGTGTTTTGTTTCTTTCGGTGCCCATTTGCTCTTGTCGGGCGCCTGTAGCATTGGGAGAAATACTTGTGGGTCACATTCATTAATAGAACCTCGGTCCTCTAAAACCCTCCGCGTGTTTCGGATCCGAGGAAATTTTAAGACCGGTCTCTGGTTGATTTAATCAGGTTAAGGTACTTATTTCATGGTTTCTGATTATATAATCCATATTGTCTTTCAAAAGACGCGGGATCCTCTGCAATACATTAAATATGCCCCCGTGTTTAATCAGTATAAGTCCACCGTCATATCAGAATACACTGCCCATACAAGTTTACGGATTGACACAACTCTGTCTGTCAAAGATGGACAGTGTTCGTTTGCCCCCCTGAATTAACGGTTGAAGCCTTGGTGTTTTTCGTCTTTTGGTATTTCTGAAGATGATTCTTGATATATTATTGAACTTAATTTTTACACCCGTCTAGGGTATCTAGGATCTCCCTGCAAAAGAAAAGGATATAATTAGTATGCGACACAAGGAATGTCGGTCCATGACTCCTATATTAGTCCAATTTTATTTTTTCTATTTTATAGAGAAATCAGAAAAAAAAATTTCCTTAGGAAGAAATGGGTTAATTTCTGATACAGAATTTTTTTTTTGCAGATTTATTACTCTTTTTTTTATTTTTTTAAAGGAATGTGACAAAATCTCTTGATGTTTACTAAAATTTTTGAAGGAATTTCCTTTTTATCAAAATAAATTTTCCGAGGTAAATTTATCAGGAAAATTTTATTTTTATTGAAGCAGGAAAGACATAATAGAAATCCTTTATTGGTTAACAAAATTCCCCCGAGACATTAGTCTAATTTTATTTAGAGAAAATTTTCTTAGAAAAACATAAGCGAATTTCTCGAAAAGAATTTTTGTTGCAAGTTTTTATAATTTGAAAGAATGTGATAAAATCACTTGATGTTTACCAAAGTTTTTTTTTGCAGGAATTTTTCTTTTTATCGAAATAAATTTTCAGAGGAAAATTTGTCAGGAAAATTTCATTTTTGTTGAAGCAAGAAAAACATGACAAAAATCTCTTATTGGTCAATACAATTCCCCCGAGACATTAGTCTAATTTTATTTAGAGAAACTTTTCTTAGAAAAACATGAGCGAATTTCTCAAGAAGAATTTTTTTGCAAGTTTTTATAATTTGAAAAATGTGATAAAATCACTTGATGTCTACTAGAGTTTTTTTTGAAGGAATTTTTCTTTTTATTGAAATAAATTTTCAGAGGAAAATTTTTTCAGGAAAATTTTATTTTTATTAAAGTAATAAAAACATGACAAAAATCCCTTATTGGTTAATAAAATTCTCATGAAGGGATTTTTTCACATCATTTTTTCAAAAAAAAAAATTTCTAAAAAGAAATGAGGGACAAATTTAATTTTTATTTTCTTTTAAAAGAATGGTCGTAATATCAAGCTCAAAAACTGACTAACACCTAGCATGGACCGATCGAAAATAAATATAAAATAAAATTAGAGAACTTACTTTTACCTTGGAGAAATGCAAATCACATAGTCATGCGCATGACTCAAGTGAGGAGTGGACTCTAGAAAATAAAAGAAGGAGAGACAGGGTATGGACCTAAAAGGCCCCCACTATCTGAATTGACAACCTTACCCTCCGCGCAATCAAATCACAATGGGAAGAATTGTCAATTCAGATAATGAGCGGGATAAAATATGGTCAACCCAAGCGCAATCGACGCAAGAGCTTTGCATATTCGATCCCTATCTATGGTTACCTAGGAAAAATTTCGCGACTTGGGTTTAGACGCTTGTGTGTGCAGGTGTTGTGATCCTCAGAATATGCAAGACATGCACAACAATTGATATCAAAACAACGCTTCTAAAAATGTGTGAAATTAAACATAATCCCAACACCGAGCCTGCAAAACAAATGGGTTAGCCAAACACTCCGCCCCTTATAACTCCCATCCTGCAAAAACATATAACACCTATAGAATGAGTCCCAAGCAAGATCGCCAGAAGCGAGATATCCATGAAATTTTCATTGGCCTAAGTCCACTAAGACTTTTAAAATTTCGAAAAAATTTAAGTATTCCAATTGGTATCTTTTTTCGAAAATTTAAAAATCTCTATTCCCCAGCGAAGTCGCCAGTCTGTCGCGACCCTCTAAAAAAATTTTAAATTTTAAAGGGGCTTAACGGATTATTAGGTTAATTAGATTTGACTAACCTAACGCGGACCCTCCCAAGCCCTACCGAATCGCAACTTTGGTTTTTGTTTAAATGATTTTAAAATTTAGAGTCGCCACTAATCGTTCTTGGTAGGTCGATTAGAAACCTAAATAAATTAGCGGGAGAACTAATTTATTCCTGCGAACCAGAGATTAGGAGCTCGGGGACTTGGTTACACTAGTTAATTAAAACTAATGCCCTTTCGGTACCTTAATTTCATGGATATCCTAATCCGGCAACTCAGGCTTGGTTTATTCCTAAAGCTCTAGTAGGGTATTCTCTTTTGTGTTTTCACTTTTTAAATAGGATGCATGGATGGTATATATTTTTATTTGTTATATTTTTTTAAGTGTTAAAGATTCCCTGAAGCCGAAAGAGGGAGTGTGTTAACGACTTCTGTGCAGTATTACGACCTACTCATCTTTTGGATCTGATGATTCAAAAATTAAATTATAGGAAGTACATGACAGTGAATAAACACCTCCAATGGGAGGCCTAGCATTGGCTTGACTCTTCCCTTTGGGATTTAAGGTACAGGTATTTAAGTTGCAAGTATTTAAACTACTGTAAGTAAAAACCTCCAATGGGAGGCTAAGCATTGGCTTGGCTCTTCCCCTTGGGATTTAAGGTACAGGTATTTAAGTTGCAGGTATTTAACTACTGTAAGTAAAAACCTCCAATGGGAGGCTAAGCATTGGCTTGGCTCTTCCCTTTGGGATTTAAGGTACAGGTATTTAAGTTGCAGGTATTTAACTACTGTAAGTAAAAACCTCCAATGGGAGGCTAAGCATTGGCTTGGCTCTTCCCTTTGGGATTTAAGGTGCAGGTATTTAACTACTGTAAGTAAAAACCTCCAATGGGAGGCTAAGCATTGGCTTGGCTCTTCCCTTTGGGATTTAAGGTGCATGTATTTAAGTTGCAGGTATTTAACTACTATAAGTAAAAACCTCCAATGGGAGGCTAAGCATTGGCTTGGCTCTTCCCTTTGGGATTTATGGTGCAGGTATTTAGATTGCGGATGGACTTTGTCCTCTCCATTTTGGGGTATGAATTTTTTAAAATGAAATACAACGAATTGATTCAACAATTTGAAATTTGTGCGCGCTTGAGCACTCCTCCAAGCCGATTTTGTGCTTCCATAGGATTGACCATTGATATAGAGCTGCGGCTTCCTGACATAAAATAGAGTGAAGTGTTAGTATACAAAATATGTGCTAATCTGCACCTAAAACCAGAAGAGTAGAAAGAGTACTTATCTCCCATTTTTTTGGGAGGGATTTCTATAATTGATTTTCGCTCTCTATGTTCCCAATATAGAGAGTTTCTTTTGAATTAAGAGGGACTTTTAGTCACAGATCAGTTGAGAAATCGGTGGACAGCTTAGGAGCTTGTCTGGGCCGATTTTTGCATCTCGACGAGATTTTTGCTGTTGACGTAGATATATCCTTCTCCTGACATAAAATATGGAAGAAAAAGGAGATGGAGAAAGTGTATACAATTTGTGCTAATTTGCGAGTAAAACCATAAATAAATGAATAAATAAAAACACTTAGCTTGAATTTGTTTGCTCGTTGACGAGGATGAACTCTTGATTTATATTGATCGATGAAGGAATTTGTGATGATAACCCCTAGCTTTAAACTCCCATCATCTTCAAAATTCTCTCTCTTTTGGTATTTTCTTTCTCTCAAAATTTTCTTCAATCTCCCAAAACTCTCTCAAACATCCAAAATTTTCTCTCCAAAAAATTCTCCCAAACACTTCAAATTTTCTCCCTCCCAAGAATCCTTTCTTAAACTCACTTCTTCCTCCTTTTATAACCTACTCATCTATCTCCCATTCTAATTTTTCCACTAACTCTATCTCCCATTCTAATTTCTCCACTAACTCTTCTTCATTTTCATCTTCCATTCTCCATCTCTATCTCACATTCTAATCTCTCCACTAACTCTTCTTCATCTTCATCTTCCCTTCTCCATATTTATCTCCCATTCTAATTTCTCCACTAACTCTTCTTAATCTCCATCTTCCCTTCTCTATTCTTATCTTCCATTCTAATTTCTCTACTAACTCTTCTTCATCTCCATCTTCCCTTCTCTATTCTTATCTTATTTTCTCCATCCATTCTTCTCCAACTCCTCTTCTTCATCTCCTCTTCTTCATCTTCCCTTCTCTATTCTAATTTATCCACTAACTCTTCTTTTTATTATTTGTAAAATAATCCTTCAAGAGTTAGGTATTTGCACTCTAGTCCTTGAATTTTAAGTATTTACAATTCAGTCCCTGAAAAAATATATTTCTTTAAGTCCAAATCTCCTCACAATTTTTGACACACCAAAATTTACCACATGTCAAATTTAAGCTCATTTCTTGTCGCTGAAAATAATGCATAATTTAATTAAAGCCCTTTTACAAAATTAAGTCATTCTGGGTATAATTGGGCCAAGATGAAAATTTAAAATATTAGAAGACAATGTCACAACTCATAAAAAGTGAAAGTTAAAAATAAGTTGACTCAAATTAAATTTTTTTAGGCCCGATTCGAGATTATACTCGTGAAGGAACACGTGACTCGAATTGGATTTTTCTGAATTTGCGATGGCCAATATGAAAATAGATTTAAAATAAAAATATTAACTATCTTTGTGTATTTTTTTGGCCTCAAATGTTATTTTTCCAAAATTTTCAAATATTTTTGTATTTTTTAAAAAAAAAATTAAAATATATATAATATGAAAAATTATTTTTTGGTCAAAATTCGTTCCCTAGGCTTGGCTAAGGTTCCAAAAGTTGATTTTTCAATTTTATGAATTTTTATGGATTTTCTATTAATTTTCAAAAATAAATAAATAAAAAATACGTAAAAATACTGAAAATATGAAAAATCGTTTTTTGGTCAAAATTGGTTCCCTAGGCTTGGCTAAGGTCCCCAAAGTTGATTTTTCAATTTTATGAATTTTTATGGATTTTTTATTACTTTAGCAATAGAAAAAATGATTAAAAATCAGGTGTCAACACCGTCGTTCGAGCTACAATCTTGATCCACAAAATGATACGATATCCGAATTCGTCAATCAAATCTATCAAATCAGGTAAAGATCCTAACAATTAAAATTTTCGAAAATTTCATTACCTAAATGAATTGATTTAAATTTCAATTATGCCATGTCATATTCATATATCTTTGTATCCAAGTGTCGCACTCGTATTGCAATTTTTTGCATTTATCGCTTAAAAGATCCGAATTCCATATTGTGATAGGTTCTGCCTCTTACTTGGTGGTGTAAAGATCTCATATATTCCATCTTTTATATTTTAGTTTCCGCATTATCAAATTCCAAAATTGGTAGGTCGAGCTATCTGCTGGAGGTCATAACATTGCACAGAAGTCGTTAACTCACTCCATCTTTCAAGCTTCAGGGAATTTTAATGCTTATATTTATATACTGCCTTTTATATTGCATCTTTTCATTGATCCGATCCCCAGATTGCGGTAGGCTTTACCCTCTATTTGGTGGTTTAAAGATTTCTTGCATTTCATCTTTTGTATTTTAATTTCCATACCATCAAATCCCAAAATTGGTAGGCAAGCCATCTACTGGAGGTTCTTTATTTACTGCTTTTTGTATTTTATTTTCTGCAGTTTAATTTCCATATTATCAAACCCTTGAATCAGTGGGCCGAGCCATCTGCTAGAGATTCTTTATTTACTGTTTTCTGTATCCTATTTTATGCGTTTTGATTTCCACACCATCGAATCCTAGAATTGTTATGCCGAGCCACCTGCTAGAGATTCTTTATTTACTGCTTTATGTATCTATTTTATGCTTTCTGATTTCTATATTATCAAACCCTAGAATCAGTAGGTTGAGTCGCCTGCTAGAGGTCGTAACACTGCACAAAAGTCGTTAGCTCACTCTCTCTTTCGGCTTTAGGGAATTTTTAATGCCTATCTTTAAATACTATTTTTTATATTGCATCTTTTAATATTGCGTTTATATTCATAATATTTTACATCGTCGGTCTTATTTAATTTAAAAATACCAAAAAATGTCATTTATGTGCATTTCATATAGTAGAGCTCATGTATACTTTGCTATGCCGCATACATATTCGTATTGCAATTTTTTGTATTTTTCAATCCGAACCTCAGATCGCGATAGGCGTTCCTCCTACTTGGTGGTGTAAAGATCTCTTATATTCTGTTGACTGATTTTGTGATACGTATGTCGTATTCATATGTTACGTACGCATTCCACATATGTACTTCGTATTCGTATATACACGTATACATATCATATTCGTATGTCACATACGTACTTCGTATTCGTATTGTCATTAATTCATGCATATTCATCCAAAGAAAAATACAAAAGAAAAAAATCTCAAAAATTAAGAAAGCAGTCTTTTCAACCGATCGATCCTATTTTTGATGATTTTCCTTCCCGATCTTTTTAAAATAAAGATTTTGCCCCTTATAGGCGAATTATCTTGAAAAAATTCAGAAAATTCATAAAAATACCAAAAATTAGGAAGCGGCCATTTCGACTGACTAATCCCATTTTTGATGATTTATTTGCACGTCACATATGCATATCCGTGTTTACATGTCGTGTACGCATGTCCACGTATGTATCATTCGAGTGCATATATTACATACACAAGTCGCGTTCGCATGTCCATATACGTATGTCATGTTCACATATTGTATTCGTGTGTCTTCATATGTCTTCAAATTCGCATGTTGTATTCATATGTCTTCGTATCCGCATAATCGTATTCGTATGTATTTATATCCACCTATACAAATTTGTATACCTCCATACGTATGTCCATGTATATATGTTGCATCTACATATCCGCGTTCGTATATTGCATCCACATGTCTGCGTTCACGTGCTGTATTTGTATATCCATATTCGTATGCCGTATTTGTGTGTCTTGTTGACATGTAACGTACGTTCACATTTGCATGTCATATTTGTATATCCATACTCGCATATTCATGATTGCATATCCGCATTCGTATGTATACCTTCGCATATCTATATTTGCATAGTCACGTTTTGTTTATCCATGCACCCATTACTATCTATGCATTCCATATAAAAAGTGAGGATAAAAAAAAAAAGAACACCTCATTAAAGCCTTAGGAGTAAACAAAGTCTGAATTGCCAAATTAAGATATCCATAAAATTAAGGTACCGAACGGGCATTAATTTTAATTAGCTATTGTAACCAAGTCCTCAAACTCATAATCTCTTGTTCGTAGAAGTAATTTAGTTCTCCCGCTAATTTATATAGATTTCTAATCGACTTACCAAAAAATGATTAGTGGCGACTCCTATTGGAAATTTTTGCATGTTAAATATTATACCTAAGTTACGATTTGGTAGAGCTTTAGAGAGCTTGAACTAGGTTAGTTAATCTAATTAATTAATCTGATAATCAATTAACCTGAAATTTTACCTGATTGAATTTTTAGGATCACGACAGCGAAGAGCCACCAAGTAGGATAAGTTCACTAAGAACATTGTCGCCCAGATGCCCCAAGGCAAGGGACGAGAATGACCTTTCCATGTAGGACTGTTGACACCTGATTTTCAATCACCTTTTCTTTTCTTCTTTTTTAAAATTAATAGAAAATTCATAAAAATTCATAAATTTGAAAAAATTAATTTTGGAGACCTTTGCCAAGCCTAGGGAACCAATTTTGACCAAAAAATGATTTTTCATATTTTCAGTATTTTTCGGTATTTTTATTTTCTAAAATTGATAGAAAATCTATAAAAATGAGAAAATTGCAAAATAAACTTTGGAAACCTTGGCCAAGCTTAGGCAACCATTTTTGAGTAAAAAAATAATTTTTCATATTTTTTGTATTTTTTTAAATATAATTTTTAGAAATTAGGAAAATATTTAATAAATAATAGCATTTGATGCCACAAAAATACATAAAAATAGTCAATATTTTTCCTTTAAATCCCTTTTCATGTTGGCCATCGCAAATTTAAAAAATCCAATTCGAGGTCGTGTATTCTTTAACGAGCATAATCTCGAATCGGGCCTAAAAAAATTCAATTTGAGTCAATTTATTTTCATTTTTCACTTTTAGGAGTTGTGACATTGTTCTTTAATATTCCAAATTTTCATCTTGGCCCAATTATACCCAGAATGACTCAATTTTACAAACAGGGCTTTAATTAAATTTTGCATTATTTTCAATAGCAAGAAATGAGCTTAAATTCAACATATGATAGGTGTGTCGAAAATTGTGAGGAGATTTGGACTTAAAGAAATATTTCTCCAGGGACTGAATTACAAATACTTAAAATCTCATGGACTAGAGTGCAAATACCTAATACTTGAGGGATTATTTTGTAAATAACAAAAAGAAGAGTTAGTGGAGAAATTAGAATAGAGAAGGGAAGATGGAGAAGAGAAGATGGAGAAGAGGAGATGAAGATAGGAAGATGGAGAAGAGGAGATGGAGAAGAGAAGATAAAGAAAATAAGATGAGAATAGAGAAGGGAAGATGGAGATGAAGAAGAGTTAGTAGAATGGGAGATAGATATGGAGAAGGGAAGATGAATATGAAGAAGAGTTAGTGGAGAAATTAGAATGTGAGATAGAGATGGAGAAGGGAAGATGAAAATGAAGAAGAGTTAGTGGAGAAATTAGAATGGGAGATAGAGTTAATGGAAAAATTAGAATGGGAGATAGATGAGTGGTTTATAAAAGGAGGAAAAAGTGAGCTTGAGAGGGGATTATTTTTGGAGAGAAAATTTTGGATGTTTGAGAGAGTTTTGGGAGGTTGAAGAAAAATTTGAGAGAAAGAAAATACCAAAAAGAGAGAGAGAATTTTGAGGATTATGGGAGTTTAAACCTAGGAGTTATCATCACCAATTCCTTCATCGATCAACATAAATCAAGAGTTCATCCTCGTCAACGAGCAAGCAAGTCCGAGCTAAGTGTTTGTATTTATTCATTTATTTGTGGTTTTAGTCGCAAATTAGCACAAAATTATATACACTTTCTCCATATTTTTATGTCAGGCAAATGACAACTCCAAGTCAACGGTAAATCTTATGGAGGTGTAAACACAAAAAGAGAGCACTCCACTAGAGCCTGAGGAATAAACCAAGCCTGAATTGCCAAATCAGGATATCCATGAAATTAAGGTACCAAAAGGGCATTAGTTTTAATTAACTAGTGTAACCAAGTCCCCGAACTCATAATCTCTGGTTCGTAGAAGTAATTTAGTCCTCCCGCTAATTTACTTAGGTTTCTAATCAACCTACCAAAAATGATTAGTGGCGACTCCAAATTTTAAAACCATTTGAACAAAAAAAATCAAAGTCGCGATTTGGTAGAGCTTGGGAGAGCTCGAACTAGGTTAGTTAATTTAATCAATTAATCTGGTAATCCATTAACCTAAAGATAAATTTTAGGTTGCGACAAGGACTTGCAGGAGTAGCATCAGAAGGCAAGGTTCCACTTGGTGGGCGTGCTTGAGTGGGTGAGTCTTATCTCACTTTTAGGATCACAAGCTTGTAGCCTCTCTATTCCTAGTCTTAGGAAGAGAACTCTATAGAAGATCATCTTATGGAAATGGGAGACAAAAGGGTTGGTACTGATATGTGGGAGGTTAGTCTATAGCCGGGGCTTTAGGATTATAGTGTCCTTTCTAGAGAGGAACTTCTTTATGAGGAAGAGGGTTCTCTATTACATTAATGGTCTAAGGAAAGCAATGCAGAATTGCCTATGGTTAGGACTTATTTTGGTGGCATGGCTAAAAACATAGAGAGAGAGACCAATAGCATGACCCTTCAGTTGGTGACCAAGCCTTCTCTCTTTCACGGAATACTTACCAAAGCAGTAAAAGAAGGCCAAACTCAACCTGGTGGTCTTGCTTGACTGGGTGAGTTTGAGTTTGATCTCATTTTTAGGAGCACTAGTCTGTAGCCTCACCATTCCTTATCTTAGGAAGAGGACTCTATGGAAACTCAAGCTGTGGAAGGGGAGGTAATGTGGAAGGTTGGTTTCTAGTTGAGGCCTTAGGATCATTGTGCTGTTTATTGAGAGGAACTTTTTTCTAAGGAAAATGGTTCTTTATTTTGTTTATGGGTTGAGGAAAGCATTGCAGAATTGTCCATGGTTTGGGTTGACCAATAGCAAGGCCCTTCAGTTGGTCAAGTTCTTGTGCGTCGTGGTTGGCACAGTGATTGCATGTATATTGCACGAAGTGCTAGGGATAATTAGAGATTTCTCTAGAATAATTCTTTTGTTAGAGATATTTTGATAATTCTATGGATTATCCGTGCAATATTGTTAACTTTGTTAGAGATATTTTGATAATTCTTTTCATTATGATAAAGCAAATTACATAGAAAATCCTCACATATGAGTTTCATAAAATTATTGTTAACTTTGTTGAGCAAACCCTTAGTGTAACTGGTTCGATATGCACCGACATACCCAAATAATATCCATCACATTGTTCAATAAGTTTCAACTTGCACGTATTCAAGAAAGCTTTCATTTTTATTACCAACCCAAGAACATGCGTCCGCGTGCATGATGAATGAAGGGCATTATCAACATCAGGATATAGGGAACAGAAATCAATCAAGACATGTCACCAAGTTTAATTTACAACAGCAAATTGCATGAAACACATCTGAGAGCAACGACGATGAGAGTATATGCAAGTCGAAGCCTTGGTCAATGTCTTGCTAATTTCAGTCAGACGATTTTAACCACTGTGCAGATAAGCATGTTGGGTGTATCGGTATTATTGGGGGACCTATATAGGTATACATCTCCCTAATGGCATGAAACACATCTGAGAGCAACAACGATGAGAGTGTATGCAAGTTGAAGCCTTGGTCAATGTCTTGCTAATTTCTATCAGACAATTTTGACCATTGTGCAGATAAGCATGTTGGGTGCATCGGTATTATTGGGGGACCTATATAGGTATACATCTCCCTAATGGCTTGAAGATTTCTATAAAATAATTTTCTCTATTAGAGATGTTCTGATAATTTTGTTAATTATTTTTATATCTTAAGATTGCACGGATATTGCACGCGATTGAGATATCCTCTTAGAATATTTATATAATAAAACCTATAATTAGGTTGATGTATTTTCATTATGATATATCAAATAACACAAAAAAAAATTTCAAATCTTAGTTCTGCATTATTACTCTTAACTTGAATTAGAGCCACGGTAAACCTTGCATCAAGCTTCGCAAGTTTCAATCCATGCAAATTCAACGAAAGCTCTCGTTTTTGCTACCAACATCCAACCATCCACAGTAGTTAAAAGACTTGAATTACAATAAAATTTTCCTTTCTTTATTTTTTTGGAAGAATAGTGTCGTGACCGAAAATTTTTTCGATCGGTGGAAAATTCCCAGGTTAACGGATTATCAGGTTAATTGGATTAACTAACCTAATACGAACCCTCTCAAGTCCTACCGAATCGCAACTTTAGCTTTTGTTCAAATGATTTCAAAATTTGGAGTCGCCACTAATCATTTTTGATAGGTCGATTAGAAACCTAAATAAGTTAGCGGGAGAACTAAATCACTTTTGTGAACCAGAGATTATGAGTTCGAGAACTTGGTTACACTAATTAATTAAAATTAATGCCCTTTCGGTACCTTAATTTCATGGATATCCTAATTTGCAACTCAAGCTTAGTTTACTCCTAAGGTTCTAGTGAGGTAATCTCTTTTTATATTTTCACTTTTTAGATGGAATGCATGTGAATGAAATTTTTTTGGTATTTTCAAAGTATTAAAAATTTCCTGAAACCGAAAGAGGGGAGTGAGCTAACGATTTCTGTGCAGTGTTGCGACCTCCAGCAGGTGGGCTCGGCCTACTCATTCTGGGGTCTGATGATTTAGAAATTAAATTGCGAAAAGTAAATTTAGCAAATAAAGGACCTCCAACATGAAGGCTCTGCCTTTGCTTGGCCTACCATTTCTGGCGTTTAATGGTGCAAAAATTAAATTGCAAAAATTAAATGCGATAAACAAAGAACCTCCAACGAGGGATTCGGCATTGGCTCGGCCTGCTCATTCTTGGGTTTGATGATAAATGCAATAAATAAAGGACCTCCAATGAGGGACTCTACCTTGGCTCGATTGACCCATTCTGGGGTTTGATGGTGCGAAAATTAAATTACAGAAATTAAATGCTGTAAATAAAAGACCTCCAACGAAGGACTCGGCCAACCCATTCTGGAGTTTGATGGTGCGAAAATTAAGTTACAGAAATTAAATGCGGTAAATAAAGAACCTTCAACGAGAGATTCGGCCTTGGCTCGACCTATCCATTCTGGGGTTTGATGGTGCGAAAATTAAATTGCAGAAATTAAATGCGATAAATAAAGGACCTCCAACAAAGGATTCGGCCTTGGCTCGGCCTATCCATTCTAGGGTTTAATGGCGTGAAAATTAAATTACAGAAATTAAATGCAATAAATAAAGGACCTCCAATGATGGATTCGGCTTTGGCTCGGCCTATCCATTCTGAGATTTAATGGTGCAAAAATTAAATTGCAGAAATTAAATGCGCTAAATAAAGGACCTCCAATGATGGATTCGGCTTTGGCTTGGCCTATCCATTCTGGGGTTTAATGGTGCAAAAATTAAATTACAGAAATTAAATGCTATAAATAAAAGACCTCCAACGAAGGATTCGGCTTTGGCTCGGCCTACCCATTCTGGGGTTTGATGATACAATAATTAAATTGCAAAAAGTAAAGGTAATATATACAGAACCTCCAACGGATGGGTTATAGCCTTCCCATTCTGGGGTTTGGATTTGTGAAGCAAAAAAAATGCAGAAAATTATAGTACGAATGCAACATGTGGATATTGAGACATACGAGTACAACATGATATAATCGAAATTTAAATCAATCCATTTGGGTAACGGAATTCTCGAAGATTTTAATGACTAGGATCATTACCTGATTTGACGGATTTGATTGCCGAATTCAAACATCGTATTACCTTGTGGATTAAGATTGCAGCTCGAACGACGGGGATGAACTCTTGACTTGTGTTGATCAATAAAGGAATTGATTATGATAACCTCATAACTTTAAACTCCCACCATCTTCAAAATTCTCTCTTTCTTTTTAGTATTTTCTTTCTCTCATATTTTTCTTCAATCTTCCAAAACCCTTTTAAATATCCAAAATTTTCTCTCTAAAAAAAAGCCTCCCTCCCAAGCTCACTTCTTCTCCCTTTTATAGCCCATTAATCTATCTCACATTCTAATTTTGTCAGTAACTCTTCTTCATCCCATCTTCCCTTTTTTATTCTCATCTTATTTTTCTTCATTTTCTCTTCTCCATCTCTTCTTCCCTTTTTTATTCTAATCTTATTTTTCTTCATCTTCTCTTCTCCATCTTCCCTTCTCTATCTTTTCTTCTCCATCTTCCCTTCTCTATTATAATTTCTCCACTAACTCTTCTTTTTGTTATTTACAAAATAATCCCTCAAGTGTCATACATTTGCACTCTAGTCCCTAAGATTTTAAGTATTTGCAATTCAGTCCCTGGAGAAATATTTCTTTAAGTCCAAATCTCCTCACAATTTTCGACACACCTTCTCTATGCTTGGTCGAAATTCACCATATGTCTAATTCAATCGCTTGTTAAATTTAAGCTCATTTCTTACCGCTAAAAATAATGTAAAATTCAATTAAAGACATTTTACAAAATTGAGTTATTTTAGGTATAATTGAGCCAAGATGAAAATTTAAAATATTAAAGAACAATGTCACGACTCCAGAAATGCAAAAATAAAAAATTACAGAGCTAAAATGAATTTTCTATAATTTTTTTCAATTAATCTGAAAACGAGATTAACAAAGTAATTCCCTATTTCAGATTAATTTTTGGAGATTTTCTTTCGTCAGAATGAAGAGAAGATTAAAAGAAAAATACTGACTATTTTCTCATATTTTGTGGCCTCAAATGCTATTATTTATCAAATATTCCCCTAATTTCTGAAAATATTAAATAAAAAATAAAAAAAATATGAAAAATTATTTTTTATTCAAAAATGGCTGCCTAGCCTGGTTAAGGCTTCCAAAGTTGATTTTTTTCAATTTTTTATTTTTTTTCTTGATTTTCTACTAATTTTTGAAAATAAAAATACCGAAAAATGCTGAAAATATGAAAAATCAGATTTTGATCAAAATTGATTCCCTAGGCTTGGCCAAGGTCCCTAAAGTTGATTTTTTTATGGATTTTTTTATGGATTTTCTATTGATTTTCAAAAATAAAAATACCGAAAAATACTGAAAATATGAAAAATCATATTTTGATCAAAATTGGTTCCCTAGGCTTGGCCGAGGTCCTCAAAGTTGATTTTTTAATTTTATGAATTTTCTATTAATTTTTGAAAATAAAAATATCGAAAAATACTGAAAATATGAAAAATTATTTTTTGATCAAAATTGGCTCCTTATGTGCCAAGGTCCCCAAAGTTAATTTTTTAATTTTATGATTTTTTATGGATTTTTTTATTAATTTTAAAAAAGAAAAGATGATTAGAGATCATGTGTCAACAAATAGGCATATAATTTGTTTTTCTTAAGATAAGGATACCACCAGTGTCATAATTTTCGTACATGGCTCATTTGTGTGTTATAATTTTTTTAGTTCATTTGAGTGACATAATTTATGTACAACGCTCACTTAAGTGCCATAGCTTTTTTTTTATCACTTGAGTATCATATAACTTTTTAATCGATCGCCTAAGTACCATAACATTTTTAAAATGTTCACCATAAGTACTACGCCACATCAGACTTACGATCTTGAGTGAATGTTTTAAAAATAAAATTGGTACTTAAGTGATCAATTGAAAGTTATGGCACTCAAGTGAATATTTTTTAGAAGTTATGACATTTAAGTGGTCGAAAAAAAAAATTATAGCATTCAAATAAATATCGTACTTGGTAAACAAAATGAGTATCGTACAAAATTTAGGGCACTTGTACTATGTTTATCTTTTTTTCCCTTAATTTTTAGGTGGTGGGTGGGTATTGCCACTAGGCAAAGTTACGGATTGGTTTCCATTTCCTGATTGCTTTAAACTACCTGAGAATATTATATCATTAAGAACAATAAAATGAGTTTGAATACTGAAGAGATTAATCGTGAATGGTCATAACGTATATGTGGTGTCTCAAGGATTTTTTGGTATTCCTAATTATGTTTGGTTCGCAAAAAATAAATAATTACAAATAATATTTTCCTAAAAAAATAATCGTTCAGATTATTTGAAATAATTAGTTAATGAAGAAAGCTTTCATTGTAGATAACAATTTATATCTAAATATTTTTGTGGATGATAAAAATATTTTTCATCCATACATTTTTATAATAAATATAAACGATCATTTTTAGGAAAATATTTACTTATCATTTATTTTTTGCGAAACAAATGAAGTCACTTACACATACATTTTGATATAATTTATTGCACGAAACAAAAAATAAAATCTGATCCATGAAATAAAAGGATGATGTGGCCTCTTCACAAGCATTCAACAAGGCTAATTATACTTGAATTTTCACAATTATATAAAGTTAATGCTTTTTATTTGGGGAATAATTGTCAAAAAAAAAAGTTGTAAGCCTATTGCAATTGTATCAATTCAGTCCTAAATTTTGTTTTTTGCTAATTTTGTCATAAACCTTTTACATTTGTGTCAACTCAATTATTCCAGCAAATTTTATTTGAAAATCGCTAACATGGTGTGACCGTTGTTAACATGATCATTTTTATTAATATTTTAATATTTTATATTTTGACATTTTCCTTTTTTATCTATTCTATTTTCTTTTCCTTTACTTATTTTGTTCCCCCTTCTTCTAGCTGGCGAGCAGCCAGAGGAAGGCCTTACCGCTCGTGGTGGGGTCGAGCAGCCACTTGAGAGGTTGACCTCCCCGCCCCTCACTGATGACCAGCTAGAGGAGAAAGGAAGGAAAATAAAAGTGAATGAGAAGGAAAATAAAAGCATAATAAAAAAATAAAACATAAAAAATATTATAATATAATAAAATTGCCACATTAGTGAATTTTTCAGAATGACTGAATTGGTACAAATGCAAAAGACTGAATTGGCATAATTACAACAAATTTAGGATTTTTTTGGCAATTCTCTTTTTTATTTGGTATTTTATTCACATTTGGAAAATTGAAGCATTACCATTCTTGATTGTGCTTTGAACCTAACAGTATAAGAATAGGTTTTCTTGCATCATCACTTCAAAGATTATCTCGATTTGCACAAACTACAAAAAAAAATGCCAAAAAATGGCTAAACATATTGAAAGTGTATCAATTTAATCCCAAACTTTTGCTCTTATTAATTGAGTCATAAACATTTTATTTTTATGTTAATTCAATCCACACAACCAATTTTGTCTGAAAATTGCTTGACATGGTCGGTGCTAACATTGCAAATTTTAATAATATTTAAATATTTTTCAAATTTTTGTTTTTATTTTTAGTTTTCCTTTTCATTTTCCTTTTCTCGACCACCGACTGGACAAAGAAGGGAAGGGAAAAAAAAGTAAAGTAAAGAAAAATCAAGATATTATTAAAAATTACCATGTTGACAATTTTCGGTCAAAGTTGACTGGATAAATTGAATTGGCACAAATGTAAAAAATTTAGGATTGGCAAAAAAAAATTTATGATTGAATTAATACAATTATAATTAATCAAAAACTTTTTTTTGGCAATTCTCCCACCAAACTAAAATATTGATGATGTGAGTGTACATTTCTCGAGGCGACAACGATATATTCTAGGGCGTGTGTATATATATTCCATCCAACAGTTTAGCACTCTTGAGTTAATTGAGATATGTACCGTACCTTACCTTTTCTTCTTCTTCTTCTTTTTTCTTCTAAAAGCATGACACCTTAAAATCCGTTTTGTAAAATCAAAGAATATGAAAATATATTTCTTCACTCAAAAATGCCTACTTAAAAGCCTGATTAACGAGTTCAATAAATCACGACATGCCAACGAATTGTAGACCTATAATAAAAAATAAATAAATAAGCAAGAATGGTAATTTCTATTGTGCTTTCATGAAGTTTATTTGTCTGTGCATAGCACAAGCTTTTCTATTTCCTAGTATTTTCGCATATTGATTGACAGAACTCGAAAGGCAAGCGATGAAAAAAATCAAGGCGAACGGGATGTCACAGTGACAATGTGCAACTTTTTTGGCATCGAATTAAATTTTATTCATTCCTCATTCAATTTTAGTTTACTATTTACCTTTAATTTTTTCCATGGAGTGATTATAATCCTCTTTCACACAAGGAATTACGACATGGATAGTGAACCGGCAAGGCTGTCGTTTTCGTACCGTTTCCGTCGCCACATGTTTCGCTCTATTGCAGATCCACCGAAAGGTCTCGTTTTTATTACCAAAACCAAGAACACGCGTCCCTCCTCTCATTCCTGGGCAACTTTGGAATCGAATCGACCCATCCCTCCGACTATTTTGACTCCATTCACACCCAACTCACTTTCTTTCCCGATCGTGACTCCACAGAGATGAACACAGTGAACTGCAGTGATGTACATTGTCGAGTCTAATTAAGCAGAACAAGTTTGTGAGAACGATGAACGCAGGGAACGGCAAGATTTGGAGGGATTCAAGCTACGACTTTTGGAAAGACGAAGAAGTTACCATCAATAAGGCGAACAATACTGAGTCCATAGTGGGTAACAGCGACGAGTTCGATTTCCAGAGAAGCAGCGAGAAGGGGTTGGAAGATCCGCCGTCGAAGCTGATCGGTCAGTTCCTGCACAAGCAGCGAGCTTCCGGCGATTTCTCGCTCGACATTGATTTGGAGATGCAAGAGCTCAAGCAAGACAACGACGATGACTTCACGCCTCTGCCACCTTTGGAGGAGTCCCCATTGAAGAGCCGGAACAAGGTGTCCTTTAACGAGTCCGGCTCGAGCGGGGCCAAGACCACTAAGGTTTCAGTAGAGAACCAGCCGCGGCAGCAGGAGGAGGGGAGCGAAGATGGGCAAGTCTTGAGGTGCACGTCGAACGCGTCGTTTCATAGCAACAGCTCGTTGAAGAGAAAGTCACGGCTTCTGACCACGGCAGCCACGAAGAACAAGTCGAGGCTCTTGGACCCTCCTGATCAGACGGACAAGAAGTCGGATCGAGGCTCGAAATTAGGGTTTTCGCCGAAACGCGGTGGGGACGAGGAGGAGGATGACCCTTTTGCAGAAGAGGACTTGCCAGGGCAGTACAAGAAGGCCAGGCTCGGTCTGGTGATGCTGCTTGAGTGGGTGAGTTTGATCTTGATTATAGGTGCATTAGTTTGTAGCCTCACTATTCCTTACCTTAGGAAGAGGACTCTGTGGAAGCTCATGTTGTGGAAGTGGGAGGTAATGGTGTTGGTGTTGATATGTGGAAGGTTGGTGTCTGGTTGGGGCATCAGGATCATTGTGTTCTTTATTGAAAGGAACTTTGTTCTGAGGAAGAGAGTTCTTTATTTTGTTTATGGATTGAGGAAAGCAGTGCAAAATTGTCTGTGGTTAGGGCTGGTGTTGGTGGCATGGCACTTCTTGTTTGATAAAAAGGTTGAAAGAGAGACCAATAGCAAGGCTCTTTCGTTCGTCACCAAGGTCTTTGTTTGTCTCTTGGTTGGCACAGTGATTTGGCTTGTGAAGACTCTTATAGTCAAGGTCTTGGCGTCTTCCTTCCACGTGAGCACCTACTTTGATAGGATTCAGGAGTCTCTATTCAATCAGTATGTGATCGAGACCCTTTCAGGGCCGCCATTAGTTGAGATGAGGAAAGCAGAGGAAGAGGAGGAGAAGATTGCTGTCGAAATTGAGAAGCTGCAGAAGGCAGGGGCTGCGGTACCTCCTGACCTTAATGCAACCATATTGCCAGCGAAAGGTAGTGGGAGAGTGATAGGTAGCGGGAGAGTGCAAAAGAGTCCTAGAGGAAAGGACAAGGGGGAAGAGGGGATTACAATCGATCACTTGCATAAACTGAGCCCGAAGAATGTATCTGCTTGGAATATGAAGAGACTGATGAATTTGGTGCGGTATGGGAACCTCACGACACTGGATGAGCAGATTTCAAGTCATGATGATGAATCTTCAAAGCAAATAAACAGCGAAAGTGAGGCAAAAGCAGCGGCGAAGAAAATTTTCCAAAATGTGTCTCAGCAGGGATCCAAGTAATCGTTGTTCAATTTTCATCAAATGTTGTTCTACTCTTTCACTGCCCTAAAGATGTTGCGCGCAAACCTAACAGTGTTATTGCTTGGCCATATGAAGCCTTTAATGCTACATGTAGGCCAAACAATTCGAGAAAAAGCTTGAACTTGGTCCAATCTATCAGTTTTGGCCTCTTCTTGCAAAATTATTATAGGAGCTCAATAGTCTGATTTCCTGCAATTCTGAACCCTCCATTCTGCATTACCCTTTGCCGTGATTTTTGATCTATGTTCTCTTCGTATCTCTATCAGCTCTATGACCCTTTTTAATTCACTGGTCTTGTTTTTTATCGCTCTTTTGACTTGCTGCTCTTATTTCAGGCACATATATCTAGAGGACTTGATGCGGTTTATGCCAGAAGATGAGGCTGTCAAGACAATGAGCCTATTCGAAGGAGCATCAGAGAGCCAAAAAATTAGCAAATCATCATTAAAAAACTGGGTGGTAAGAGATGGTAGAAAGTATCTGCTTGTTGTCTTGACTGTTTTAGCACTTGATTGAAAGGTTAGTAGAAGTCACAATGAGGTCATGTATAAGAAAAGAAGGAATTAATGAAAATGTAATCCTGAGGTAAGTGTTATACAATTGAGTGGCATCTAGTTGTAACCTCTTCCGGGACCTTGATAATTGACCAGCCTAAAAGTACACGATGCATGACATTCAGAACCTCTAGGATTGCATTTAGATGGTAGGTTCTCAATGAAAATCCAGCAATATGTTAAATGCCTTTCACCATAAGCATTGAGCAGAACAGCTTTCTGTCAGATATAGCATATGACCCTAGAAGATGCCAGTTATTACAGATTTTACAGATATGATTCTCCCTTGGAGAATCAAAGTTCAGCATATTAGTTTCTAGGAATCTAGTTAGTTTACTGGATCTGGATGTTAAGGTAATAAATCCTGCTCTTGATGTAAATCGAGGGAGGGGTGTTTTGGAATTATCTTTTGCCACTTGCAAGTGCTCATGAATAAAACCTCTTACTCAATTTATGTTTCCATGTCAGATTTGGGTCAAAGTATTCCGTTTCAATTTGGATGCAAATCGAGATCATTCTCTACAGCTCAAACGGCAAAAAACTAATTAGTGCTTAAAAATTTTGGACATTATGAAACTAACTGATTGCATTAGGATTGTGTATGCAATCTTCATGAATTGGAGTTACCCTGATAAATCAATTACACTGTCTTTCTATGTTAGTTGAACTTCTATAGCTGCAGTGACCACTAATTTAGCTTTAAGGTTGCATTTGGATGTAATGCAGGTTAATGCTTTTAGAGAACGAAGAGCGCTAGCTTTGACGCTGGATGATACTAAGACAGCCGTGAACAAACTCCACCGGATGGTCAACATTCTAGTTGGCATCCTCATAGCCGTTGTATGGCTCCTTATACTAGGAATTGCCACAAAAAAAGTTCTGGTTCTCATAAGCTCCCAATTGCTGCTTGTGGTATTCATATTTGGAAACACCTGCAAGACTACATTTGAAGCGTTAATTTTCTTGTTTGTGATGCATCCATTTGATGTCGGCGATCGTTGTGAAATTGATGGGGTGCAGGTACATAGACGAACGGAGCTGTGTTTCAACAGATGTTCAAAATATATGTTACTAAACCACGACACATTGTGTTTCAGATGGTTGTGGAAGAGATGAACATCCTAACGACTATTTTCCTAAGGTACGACAACCAGAAGATAATAATTCCAAACAGTGTTCTTGCTACTAAGGCCATCAGTAACTACTATCGAAGTCCTGATATGGGCGATGCAGTTGAATTCTGTGTGCACATATCTACACCAGCTGAGAAGATTGCCATGATGAAACAAAGAATAATAAGGTCAGTAGCTGCATTTTTAGCTAATCCACTTGGCCCCGTTTTACTTTATCTAATTCCTGCTTGTCTGATGACTAGACGATTAAGCTTTAGGATTTCAGAAATTTAATGTGAAAATAACCACTTGAGACAAATGAGGATGTTGTTTTGGTTTTGGACCTTCCAGCCCTATAGAAGTGATGCATTAAGTATTTATTATGTGCAATCCTTTCACAGCTGGTGACCCCAGAAAACAGAAAAATGTTTAATGGTGGATCTTTATGTACGTCCACACTGCAGTAAAACATCTTATTACTGCTGAATAAAACAAGTGTCACAGTTTAGTTATGCTACTCATACCTAACGACTTCTTGGTAAGCCTTCCTTTGGTTACTTGATCATTCTGATTTGGTTTATATTACTATTTAAATGCAGTTACATTGAGAACAAGAAGGACCACTGGTACCCCGCACCAATGTTCATATTCAAGGATGTGGAAGAATTGAATAAGTTAAGAATAGCAGTTTGGTTGACGCATAGGATGAACCACCAGGACATGGGCGAGAAGTGGGCGAGAAGAGCCATCCTGGTGGAGGAGATGGTCAAGATTTTCAGGGAACTTGACATCCAATACCGGCTACTACCCCTCGACATCAACATCCGTGCTATGCCTCCAGTGACCTCAAGCGCTCCTCCTACCTGGACTGCACCTTCTGGCTGAGTACATGCAGGCGCAAGGAGTTTTTTTCAGTAAAACGGAAGATTCAATTACAAACAAGAGTGTCCTGATATTTTAAAATGTCCAGATGCCAGAGCAATTTGCATGGAATTAGCTCTGAATGGAATCGGTTGTTTTCGAACATCTTGGCTGGTCTAACTAATTTTAGTTTGAGGTAGATATAAACTGGAGTAAGAGCCTCTGAGTATGTGCAGCACTGGAGTCTTCTCTATCCATTGCTTTTCACATAAATATACATTTTACTATCTTCTCCAATAATATTTGCAACTTAATCGCTCAATCAATAGCCAATCTAAGAAACGACAACAATGACAGCAGAAAGGGCTTCAGATGCTTGTTCCATTTCTCTGTCCACTGGTTTGCTTGTATAGGCATAACCTTTTTGTCAGCTAGCTGCTCATTGAGAAGGTCCTACGAAAGAAGAACCTTTCTACGCACAGCCTCATAAAGCTCTTCTCATGATTCGGCTCCTCTGTTTCTCCTCCTCTCCCGAGTCGCCATTTTCTGGCCATACCTCTTGAGTATATCAGCCAAATCGATCATGCCTGCCTCTCTTAGTCTCTTGCTCGCTTCTTCAAACATGAGTGTGCCGTCCTCACTCGAATAGTAATGCAAGAACTTATTGTAATCAAATCGAGGCACCTCAAGTCCCCTGTTCACTGTCCGCTCGACGTACTTGGTTGCTTCAAATGACTTCCCCACTTTCACTAATCCCCCCACGAAAATGGAGTCGAAATTTGCAGGCGTATCAGGTCCTTTCCTCCCCCGCTTCCCCAAATGCCCTTGCAATAACATGATGTACGTGTGCATTGTGGGCTCACACCCTCTTCTTATCATCTCTCTGAAAACATCGGTCGCCTCGCTTGCCCTTTTCAGTTTCAATAGCCCCTTGATCAATCCATGGTACACGTTAATGTCCGGCCTCTCAATCCCTTCTGCAATCTTATAAGCCTCTCCCACCCTGCCTCGCACCAACAGCCCGTAGACAAGTGACCCCGCTATCGATGCATCTGTCTCGATCCCTCTCTTATGCATTTCTTCAAACACCATATAAGCTTCGCTCACCCTGCCCCTCTTACACATCCAACTGATCACAAGCCTGTAGGTGGAAACACCCAACCGACCCAGCATCCTCATCCTCATCATCCCCAAGAGCTTCATCGCCTCGTCATACCGATTACTCTTGAAGAATCTCTCCATCATGGCCTCGAACGCCCAAACCTCCGGCTCGACCCCTTCATCCACCATCAAGTTCCAAACTTTGGAGGCCTCGATTAAGTCACCGGCATCGCAAAACCCTCTGGTCAACCACCCATAAGTAACCCGATCAGGCGTAACCACGTCCTTTAACTGAAAGACCACATATTTAGCCTCCTCAACTAGCCTGTCCCTGCACAAACACTCCACCACCATATTCAGAGTCTCCACACTATAGCCCCAACCGTTCTCATTCATCAAGTGGAAGAACCCCACGCATTTCTTCAGCTCCCTGACCTGAGCCAACGTCTTCAAAGCGATCTTGAACGTCTTCTCGTTGGCCAAACGCCGTCGGGCCATGTCCTGGAGGACTTCCCAGAAGAGGGCGACGTTCCGGGACTTGCCGACGACGTCGGCGAGCTTGTTGAGGGTGAGGGAGGAGTGGGGGAAGTCGGGGCGGGTGAGAGTGAACTGGTAGAAGCGGTGGACGGGACGCCATGAGAGGGGGAAGTTGTTGCAGACGCGGAGGAAGAACTCGGGGGTGAGGTGGAAGGGGAAGGAGCGGAGGGAGGCGTGGAGGCGGGAATCGGGTGAGTGCTGCTGCTGGTAGAGGATGGTGGAGACGCGGAGGAGGTGGGAGGGTTCGACGGCGGTGGTGGAAGTCGCGGTGGTGGAGGTCAACGGGCGAAGGTGGAAGAGCACGGAGGCGAGAGGCTTGGGGAGTTCGGCGGGGGGGGCTCTCATTTGGTGAGCAACGGATGAGATTCTTCAAGCTCATTCCATCTATTTTGGTGCTTACGTTTTCGTCTAAAAGATGGCCATATCTCCCTCCAATTTCTTTCTACCGACTGATTAGGCAACTAGAAGTTTTCAGTCCATGGCTCTCCTACGGCTCTACAGCACAAGCCCCAATTCACGACCACCATTATCGTGGTGCCCGAGCTGCTGCTGCTGCTGCTGCTGTGGCTCCCCTGCCCGGCCGCTCTCGTGTGACAGTTCACATATTCCGCAACGAATACATGATGACGCCCCAGAAGGTTAGGGTTATTACCAATGGTCGAACCTCTGTTCCTTTTAATTTATAAAGAGAGAGGATAGGATGCTTGGGAAAAATATACCCTTTTTTCACTTCTTGAAATATAAGCAAGTCATCCTAATATCCGCAGAGAAGTTTTCTGACATGCACGTAATAGATTCAAATCCAGTAAAAAATATTTCGTCCATGATAATCTCTTGTAATGTCAAGTACCAAAATCAAATATTTACTTCCCTTTTGGAGCATTCTCTTCCACCTTAAAAGGTAAGCTCATGTACCATATATGCAATGCGCGAGGTGCGATGCTCTAGGATTGAGTTTAAACAGCTCGTCGCTTTTTTGGATAACGGTGTCTTCTTTTTGCAGGAAGAGACTAGAGCTACTCCCGCTGACAGGAGCGTCTCTGTCGACAGGAGCCTCTCTGTCCTCGCACCAAGCTGGCAAGCTCAAGATGGAAGATCGGCGAATCGATTTATTGAAGGCACATACGAAGCAGAACGTAATTTGTGCAACATTTATTCATCATCAACCGATTACCTTGCAAGATTTGCACCATCACTGGCCCTCCTAGGTTCTCATACAGAAAAGAAGAGGATGTAAAGAGCGAAACAAAATTACTGCCTCTAAAGACTAAAATCCTAGATTCATTCTGTCGAAAATTGAAAAGGTAGAATTGAATAATATACAAAGGGAAAGGAAAAATCAATGGTTACAGTACAGTTTATGCTCAACCATGGGGAAGGCAGGGAAGATCAGAGCCTTCAAGCTTCGAGAGCCAAAATCAGCATACCTACACGAAGGGAGCACTCAGAATTAAGCCAGCAACACCACAATATAAGACACCTGACTGAGGCACTAGGCTTGCGAGGCATAAAAAGAAGTAGGAGCAGATCCTAAGCCAATCCATGTGTGGGATCGGTACAACTATGAGGCTAAAAAAGGTTCACGAAGCATGAAATGGCAAATGCGCTAAGCATTACCTGTCAAGCATACTCTGTGCTGTAATTAAGATTAAATAGTATGTCTCTGCGATTTTCATTGCCCATCCGTATTTTAAACTTCCTAGCCAGTGAATCCACCTGGTCATCGCTCTCATAGTCCATCTCTCTCATACATCGTCTTCTGACCTTTTTAAGCATCTCCTTTGTGGGAACAAATCCAGCAATTACCTGGCATAGCATTCAAAACTCGAAACATATTGGCATCAAAAGCAATAGATATTTCCCAAGAGCAGGCCAGCTCAGAGTTCACTCAATAAACATTACCATTTCGTCAATCACAGAGAGAGCAGCTTTTGGATCTCGGTTTATCAGGTGTGCATCCACAAGCAAAGCATATGATGTAGCATTTGGTTTAACCCCCACGCCGACCAAATGCTCAAAAACCCTTGATGCTTCAAATGTCTGTCACAGAGAAACTTCCATTTATTCACATTTGGTATAGTGGCAAAGCATAACATACAGGCTTAACATGCATCTGCTCTTAATCACAAAAACGTCCCTGTTCACAAGCTATTTTACGTGACTGCTCTTAATTTATGTGACCGCTGAATGCTGATAGCGATGTATCCAGTTATAAATGACATCAGGAAAAGGACTAATTTGACATCACATTAAGGCCTACCATGTGAAACATGCAAGACAATGGTAAACGGCCTAGATCAACTGAAAGGGAATCTGCATTCAACTTCAAACAGGCAACTGAGAGAAGGAAGTATCATGCACCTTCTTGAGCTTCCCGAATGCATATAAAAGCGCATTATAGGAATGGATATCCGGGGTCAAGCCAAAAGTTCCACCAATTGCCTCAAATGTCTGGTATGCACGGTCAAGATCCCATGTATTGGCACAACCTAAGATTACACAATTGAGAGCAGCAACAGATTTGTAAGGAGGATCACCATGGCTCAAATTCTCCAGTTGAAAGTACACCTGTGTAATTTTTCTAAGTGAATCAGCAACAAAGGTGAATGATTTGCGCAAAAAAAACTTCTCAAACGCCATCAAATTATGCCAGCAGAGCTTTAAAATCATACTGGGCTGAATTATTCAACTAGTTGGAGCAGAATAGGTTTGCAGAGCAGTCATCATTTATCATACGACCCAGTTCGACCAAGAATCAGATTGAACTGAGTTTGATCTGATTACACTGATGAGCTCTTTGCCTATTCAAACTGACTGAGATATGAGAAACATAATCCATGCCCATAAGAAAGATAAGTGTCAAAACTCACACCTCAGTGGGGAGAGAGTTCCTAGCCGCTAACCTACATATCACCTTTTGCTATAAATGAGCCCTTCCGTCTTTCTGTGGGTTTTGAAAACAAATCTCAAACAGTAGAAGGTAAGATTTAAATTCTTGATAGATCATTCAATGTCAGCACACCTGAAAAACCAGGCAAGGAGGCCAGTCTGGTCACGTCTTGCATGGTACAGACTAATTTATGAACTTATTGGTGACACCAGCATTTGATGAACTAATGTTTCTACCTATTGAACTACCAACTTCTCAGTGCCCGTCGTAAAAGTTCTTAGAACAGTAGTTTTCAGAAGGCTGGGAGCAAGACAGAATTCTAAAGCTCATCTAGAAACAGAAGACAGCACATCAAAATGACATTATGAGCAGCCGAGCTGCCATGATATACTATGAAAGTTCAAATAGGTCATGTCGCAGTGGAGGATCTGCATCAATGGTGACCAAAGAAATATTGCAAGCTGCAATACTATGAGAGATTGTCGATAATCATGAAAAACAAAAATTACACAGGTAATACTCACGGAGTCCAAAGTCTCAAAACCATTCTTCGAGCATGCAACCACCAAAGGCTTTAGAGAGGTAAATGGAGAGAAAAGATCTTCAGCTTGCTCCTGGAGATTTCCGTAGGCAGTCTCAAACTCATGCAACGTACTAAACGCTCTCTGTAAATTACCCAGCGAGGCAAGGGCATATATCTTTCCAAGGTATGATGCTGGACTAGGTGTATTCTTTTGCCGTAAAGACCGTCTCAAGATTGCCCAAGAAGCATCTAGGAGAGTAGAACTAAACGTTCTACCAGCAGTTCCAAGTGCCGATAAAACCAGCCCTTCATCCACAGAAAGATGAACTGGAGGCCTTGCTATCTCACCTCGAGCAATCCATTTCGCCATAAATTCCAATGCATAAAATGCTAATTTGCTATTGTCATCTTGCATCGCAACTTCAGCAATGTAATTGCATAGGCTCCATGATGGGCAAAGAGCTTTATTCTGATCCATTGCCTAATAATATTGGGAGTACAAATGGGGAAAAAAAAATCAAGACATACACTTCTACAAGTGCAGAAATTCAAGGATCAGGACCGAACAAATTAATGGCATACCTTGCACCTCTCAATTATCAACACCAATGTGTCCAACCTGCCTTTCTTAACACAGCTTTGCACACATTCAGTGAATAATTCCATCGACAACATATAGCCAGACTTCAGAGTTTGATCTACATATTTCAAGGCAGCATCTATTTGATCCACCAAAAGGAGCAAGCGAGTTACCAATCCATAGGACTGTTCATCAGGCTGAGATTCTTTTCCTGTCTGCAGCATCCTGGTGATGGTAAGAATTAGATTGTCTGATTAAAAGTCAACCTTCCACCGTAAGAGAGTGCATGCATCTCACAATACTAAGAGTACGTGTACATTCAGGAAACGGCCAATTCATCTTCCACAGATGACACAGTAGCCAGTAGCATCCACAACTAGTACAGAAAAGCCCAAAGTAAACTGGATTTTCATAGGGAGCACCTTCATTGAGCAAAAATTGCAAGACAAATTGAACCACATTGGCAGCAGTTTTCATTATCCATGCCCACCACTTAATTTTTTTACGGAGTAAACATAAGAACATCGTTAAATATGATGATCACAACTCGTCGTGACTATCCAAAGCTAGGGCATCTTTATTTCCTGACAAATCAAAAGGCAGAAGTCCACTAAGCCTCGAATTTTGGGACATGGGCAGCAATTTGACCCTATGAACCCCTTTAAACAATGCACCTAAACATAGAGTCTCAAAAACTAGTACTCCAGGTCAGGAACGCAACTAATAGAAGGGCACAGGAATAAAAATCTACATGTTCTCGTGTAGACTATCACAATCATTGCACTTAGGCTGAAAAACTGACCCTTGCCTCACTTATTTCAGAAACAATTTTGATTGATAACAGAAAGAGCCAGTCTTCGCAGTCAAATCCAGCCTATGTTATATTAATGTCAGGATAACGCAGCTCCACTTCCATCGTGTACGGTACCATAGAAGTGCCACAATTTCTGCCTCCCACTAATGCAAATAAGTTGCTCATGAATTCAAAGGAGCATAGGTAAAAACCGTATTCGTCAGTATATGCACATTCGGAATCATATCATTTCACGGTTATTTAGCCCCTAGTAACGGGATGAACGGTTCTAACCGTTCCAGCAACTTCTCAGCAGCCTCGGCCTCCCGAGCCTCGTACATTGCCTTCAAAACGAGGTTAAACGAAGCCGTGTTGGGCTCGATCGAGTATTCCTCCATCTGAGCGACCAGGTCCAGCAAGTCCCCAGCAGACGCGCCAGTCATCAGGTTCGCCCTCAGGTAATGGTTGAAGATGTTCACGTCGGGCCGGTTCGGCTTCCCGTTCTTGTCCAGGCTCCGAATCCAGAACTCGAAGAGCTGCTTCATGTCGAACCACCGCTGCGACGTCATCCAATCGGCGAAGACGTTCATCAGGGACTGGACGTCGAGCGTCTGCGAGAGGGACTGAATGCGGAAGGCGGCCTGGTGGAGGAACCCCTGAGGGATGACGGCCTGGACGGAGGCGGAGGCGGTGTACGGGATCGGGTTGCGCCAGTTGGAGGAGTAGAGAGGGCTCCCCGAAGCTGGATTCGGAGGGAGCGGCGTTGAAGGCGTGGGGTCAGGGTCAGGGTCAGGGCTAGGGCCAGGGTTCGGGGACGAGTCGGGTGATTCGGCGAGCTGAGGTTGCTGACAGAGGAAAGCGGAGGTGGTGATCGATTTGACGGAGTGAGAAGGGGGATTGTGGAGGGCGTTGAGGAGAGTGCGGGTCCTGGTGAAGATCGACGCCTGAGACGCCATTGATGAGAAGCTCGGCGGAGGACGCCGTTTCTAGGGTTCCTGATTTGAGAGTGGAGGTGAAGAGAGTGAGAGTTTTCGCGGGGGCTATCTGGTTGGTTGGATGGATGGGGGGCGGATCCCGGCAGATGGCCAATCTGGTAATTTCCCATATCAGTCAATGGTGAAGAAGTGAAGAGCAGACGCCAATCGTTGACGACGTGGACATGGGCTTCCCTAATTTTCGTTCGTAACTTTTCGTCGTCCAAAATTGAGAAATTATTCAGTTGCTCCAAAGGCCTTAAAATGTCTGTGGATGTCGAGTTTCATGGTCCCGCGATCGGTAACCGGGCAATCAGTGGCGAAGTTCGGCATCCCGTGGCGGCAACCATCGCTAGCAACTGATGATGGAATCCATCCGATCGGTGACGAAGCACGGACAATCGGCGTCACCGATGGTTCCGTGATTATCGAAATGAGGGACGAAGTTTCAATGGCAACTATAATTTAGCTAAATCCGATTCTGCCTTTTCGGAATTAATTGGGAAGGAATGACAAAGGCGGATTACAGTCCGGTGATGGGCTTTGAGGCTGGAGACGGGCTTTGAGATTTAGTTGGGTACTACCTTTGTAGCCCCAATCCAGCTAATTATATTATCAAGACTCATGTCTTTTTCTAACATAGACTAGATTATGAAGGTAATTATTATATGCATTTTCGTTGATATGCATGCATTCATAATAAAAAAATATATTTTTTTATTATGAATGCATGCATATCAACTAAAATGCATATATATATATATATATATATACACACTTATTGGGATATCATCGGATTTTCTATTTTCGTATTATGAAATAAGATGAGAATTGAACTTCACCCGAGAGCATTCTATAAAAGCAAGAAAATGAAACATCCAACATGTCTTTGGACTCAGGAGATATCTGATGAAGAGATCTCTTGAAAGATCTAATGACGTGAAGAAGACGTTTCCCAAGCGATGGAAATCGGTATTCATAGAAAAAATAAATAAATAAATAACGCTCATGCCATTTTCCCTTTTTTTTTCTTTTATAAGCGAAACTAAGAGATGGACGATCGACAGTGGCAATCCCCTTGAGCTTATCATCAATGTCCCACAGTCGCTAAGAAATGTGTAGTTTGAGTCGTAATTGTTTTGAATCACCCACGACTTGAGTATTGAGGATTGGCGAGCTCGTTTGTAGTCCCGTTCTTGATGCCGGCAGTCGAAAAGTCTCTGCTATCTCCACGCAAGGTATGCCACAGCTAGATAAATGCAGCACGAGCAATTCGGCGATTCGATCATGCTGCGAATCGAACTCACGATGTCATGGAAGACGGGTTGCCGCATTCATCGTATGGACCCTATCTATGTTTTAGCGTCGAATTTTTTCTTGTCAACTGCTTTGGTCAAGGTACATCTGTCGCGTTAAACTTGGGCCGTCAGATGGAGATAGGGATGGTTTTTTTTTTTTTGTGTTCTTTTTTTTATAAGGGCATGTCGATGCGATGTTTTTTGATATGCGACATTGAGGTTTTCAAACTGTCATTTTGAGGCTGTCCAACCGGATGGTCGAAATGCTTCTACTATCTCCACTGAAAGGACACCCCCAACAAGGCCCCTTACGTTGTAATTCCTTCTTATTCTTCGATGGCGGCTGTGACGATAGCATGTTCGGCGGCAACTATGGAGCTCTCACGTCTCGTGGGTTCACTGCAAGTACCGTTCGACAGAAGCTTTACATAGGGCCAATTTTGCAAAGTTCAGGGACCTAATTGAAAATAAATAAATAAATAAAAAGGGTTCAGAAATTGCACGAGCACGGAGCAAAAGCGCAAAAATCCTCCTCTCTCTCTCTCTCTCTCTTCGCCGTACCCAATGTCTTCTCCACCAAACATTCCAACACAAGATCAACACGCGTGCGGAGAACAACCTTTTGGGGGCTTTGGACAAAAAAAAAAAAAAAGGAAAGTTACGAAGAAAGAGAGTGAAAAAGGAAAGGGGAAAAAAAGAGATGAAAAGAAGATAAGAGGAAGAAGCATATTATCTTTTCCAAAGCTTTAGACAGGTGCCCTTTTGGGGAGGGAAAAAAAAAAAAGGGGGGGCCCAAGTTTCGCTTGCAGGCCCTCCATTATCTTCTTCTTCCTCTTCTTCTTCTCCTTCCCGAGGAAGCATGATGTCCTCCTACAAGAAGGAACACTCACTGTACTGTCCTCAGTTGATCCGTGAAACTAAAGGCTTTATTTCTCAGCCCAAGCAGTAAGTATTATCGCAGAGCCTGATTTAGAGATAAGGTATTCTACCGATCCGGCCCGTTTCCGTTCCCCGAAATCCACAGTGCAAAAGAAAGGTCAAAAGCTCCGTCTCCTTCGCCAATCATATCATTTCATTGGACAGCACGCCACCCAAAAACTCGATCGCTGAACTGATCCCCGCTCCTCCGACCAGGTGAAGCCCCCAATCGAGGGTGCTGCGGCCGTCCCTATCTTTTCCCCAATTTTGCGATCGTCCCTCAGAATTTTTTTTTTCAGGAGGTCGTTGCGCTCATCCAACTGAAGGGGACCGACTGATTCAACCGAAGCCAAATAATAAAAAGAAAAAACGTCGAGAAAAATCGAAGGGCGGCGCGACACTCAAAGAGGAGCACGTTGAGCGCCGGCCGCCTCCATGATAATGCGGCCAAGAAGCCGCAGCATAATTCCGTCCTTTTTCACACTCGCCCCGTGCCGTCCTCAGCCATCTTGTCTCGCCTAACGGTCTTTTGCCTCGTGATCAAGTCCAACTTTTTGGCTTCTCCCATTGAGTTTTTCACACCGAGGATTCCACTGGATTATTCAGCGACACGTATCGCTGGCGACCGCCCTCGTTATGTTTAGAGTCCAAGCATGGATTGTGATGGATCTCGACTGCTTTGGATCGAAGGCGGAAATTCCCCCCCAAAAAAAAAACATATAATTAATAAATTTATTATAATTATGTTAATTTAATTTCAAACTTTTTGCATTCATATTAATTCAATTAATCTGGCCAATTATGATACAAAACCGTCAGACATAGACGCTAACTATTGACTTGAATAATTTTTAATTGCAACTTTTTTATTCTCTCTCCCCTCCTTCCTTTGGGGTGCGGCTAAAGATCGGCCAAGGTCGCTCGGCGTGGGCCCAGATCTAGTGAGGACGTGCGGCCCTCGCATCAATTGGGCGAGGGGCTGCACGCCCTCACTTTGGCTGGCCGCCCTCGCCCAGAGTTAGTGAAGACCGGCTAGCCTTTAGGCCCTCCCAAAAAAAAAAAATAAAGACAAGGAAAAGAAAATTGAAAAGGAAAAAAAAAACAAAAGAAAAAAAATTACAAAAATCCCTAAAAAATTAATTATTACTAGTGTGGATCGCGTCAAGTAAGATGATCGATGTCCATGTCATCGATTTTCCCTTTTTGTTATAATTGTCCGGATCAAGGGAGGGAGTATCTTACCACGATAGAGCATCTCGCCTTTGCTCGTGGTCCAGATATTCTCCATTCGGCATGCAAAGAATTTCAAACCCTCAATCAAAGACTTTTAGTTTTTTTTTCTTTTCTTTTTTCCCTCCTTGAAGGGTGGGGGCCCATGGAGATAAAGTCGCCCCAAAGCAACCACAGAATTTCAAAGGATACTTCAAGTGTCTCTTCCTTTATGGAGGGCAGCACCTAACCCTAAAATACAAACCAACGAAGCGTGAAAGCTACATTTTTTAACCCCCCCCCCCCTCTCCTCCCTTTCTTCTTTTCATTTTCGTTCACATTCGATTGCGAAACTTATTCTCTCATCATTCGGACTTGTCACTAGGACTGTTGCCAGAGCTGTCGTATCTTTGGCTGGCTCTGGTTCTTTTGCATTAGCAAAGCCCCCAGCGATACAATGCCCTGTTGGGGGCAGCCCCCACAGATGTTGTAGGGCTCGTGGGCTCGTAGCGGCTTGATTTATAAGTGCAGCTCGCTCCTAAATAATCACCACCCCGAGTTACTTTCTTTGGGCGACTCGGCCCAAATGGATCGCGCGCGGGTCGAGTCGCTGCGAGTAGTGTAGTCGAAGAAGGCTATCGATCGGAAAATGCGGGCACTGCGGCGGGTGTCGCTTCTCGGCTCTCAAACTTGCGGAGCCACTTACTCATTCGACCCGAAAGCCTACGTGGTTAAGGCCTAAACGGTTACGGAAGTGCTTGATTAAATGAAGTCTGATATATGGTTCGACGTGTAGAAACACGTCAAACCCTTTTCACCGAAGTGATCGAGTAGTGCGGAGGAAATCTTTCTGGGCCGATCGAGACGACCGAAAGCAAAAAAGTGTCCTTGAAACTTGCAGCAGGAGGAACAATCAAAACATTAACTTCAAGTATCTGCAACTGCAAATCGTCCTAATATCTTTCAGCCGTTTTCAAACTCGGACAGCAGTACTAAATTGAAGGAAGGACGGTCACGAGATTGGTTAGAAAATTACTATTCAATCTTTACGTTAGCATACGTCGGGCGCCGCTGAGGAGCATTTTTTATTTTATCTCCTGCACTAATACGATGTGAAAGCAAAATTTCAGTTATATGCTTTTAAAGTTTCCATTTTTTCCAAATCTTTTATTTGTCTACTTATTTCAACTTTGCACATATGAGAGGGGGGGTTACTTTCGTGGCCATTCGTCAAAAAGAAAGAAAGCTACGCATCTTCTTTCTTGGAAATTGAAAAGGAAAGCAACGCATTATCTAGCCAACTCAGATCGCCTCTGCGCCGCCGCCAAATCGTTGTCCATTAAGCACGTCCCATGTCTATACACAAGAAATCATGCTTACGATTACTGTCAAATACCTTTCCGTAAGGAATCATTCCAAGTCATACTCGGGGAGATTACATAGATATGACATTGTATTGGGATCTCTAGCCAATAAGTATGGATTGACGAGGTGGGAAAGCTGATTCGGTGTCGGTGGGAGATGAAAGCCTAGTAGACATCGATTAAGGACGACCGTGAGCATCTAATTTGGAGTTAGGATGAGCAGTAATTTATAGATTTGTATTTGCTTACGATTTAATAATTGGTAGATTGCGAGATGCATGCCCCTAGTAGTGTAACGTGATTACTCCGCATGTGTGGGATAGCTGTTGGAGGAACTTTGTCGATGCCCTCGCCGTCTTCCATCATTGTCTGCCGACCGACGACGTCCCTCGTCTTCGGTCCTTGTGTTAAATATCTGCCAAGAGAAAGAGAGAGGAGAGCCATCTCCTAATAGGAACGCTTAATCAGACAGTTTTTAATACTTGGCGATTTAAGATAAAGAAGCAAAACTTCTTACGGAAGGAATGAACAAACCATGGCTAAAGGTACGGTACCTCGAGGTAGATGCTGGATGGACCCTGCTTTTTTGCACAATGCACATGGGTTTTTGAGACCGTTCGAGAGGAGTGGGCAAGCAGCCTCGCACCTGGCTAAGGCTGGGCTTCACCGTTGCTCCAAAGCGGATAAAAAGATGAATAACAAGGTCAGAAAACAGGGGATTCTTTCGGTCGACGGAGAAAGAGATAAATAAAAAAAAAAGTTGGGCTTTGCTCTCTAATGTCGGTTCACTAGTCCCAGAATGTGTCGCCCCACCTTCGCCAGAACTATTTTAATGGCGTACGGTACTAATTACAAATGGCCATAGTTAAATACGGTTATGAGGACACATAAAAGGCCTGAAAGGAGATGCGGACGCCACCCACCATAGTCATTCACCGTCACTGGTACTCTCTCTCTCTCTCTCTCTCTCTCAAGCACACAGACTGGAAGATCGCCATCTTCATATATTCAATCTCATCAGCTCTCTCAATCTGATTGTTGCCAGTCCAGCAACCACAAATGGCTTTCTTAGCCTTTTTGATGCTTCTCTTGGCCATGGCTGGCTGTTCAAGTAAGCTCCTATATCGTTCTGCCTCTTTCACTCCCAATCTTGTTGTTCTTTTTCAATTCCCGGACCTTCATAAGCTTTATGGAGAGGAGCAATTTCACTCTCCGAGTGATAGATGGTCACATCTTGTTTTGGGTTCTGAAGAGATCTCTTGCTCCCATCTCTTTTTTTTTTTTCTTTTTCTCCTTCATCTATGCTGAGAAACTGGTCCCTGTTTGCGGCCAAGAAACGATAAAGTAAATACTAATTCCTGGCAGAAAAGGGCTTTATTTCACCCAGTTGATGGTTGGTCACAGAAACAGATCATGTCCAGATTTCTCTCATCTCCTGGATTAGCAGAAAGCATCTCTTTAAGAAGTGATTCAGTCCTTGTTTGGAGTGACTGTTCAATGATGGTTTTTCTTCTCTTTTCCTCTTTGTTGTCTCTGCCTTTATTTAGGCGCAACATACTGTATCTGCAAAGACGGGGTGAGCGATGCAGCTTTGCAAAAGACCCTGGACTATGCTTGTGGAGCCGGTGCTGATTGCAGCCCAATCCTCCAAAACGGGGCTTGTTACAACCCAAACACTGTCAAGGATCATTGCAACTATGCTGTGAACAGCTATTTCCAGAAGAAAGGCGAAGCCACCGGTAGCTGTGACTTCTCTGGGACTGCCATCACTTCAGCCTCTGTTCCCAGTAAGACCCGTCGAGATTCTGTTCTCTGTTCAATCATTTGGGGCTTTTTAATTTTCGGTGTTTTTCTTGGGTTTTATAGTGTAGAATCTTTGATGGGTTACCAGTGTTTTTTCCCTTTCTCATATGTTGGAATCTGATGTGTATGTACAGATGCAGCTTCTTCTGGGTGTGTGTATCCTGCAAGTGCCAGGTATGCTACTTCTGTTTTCTTGATTCTCCAGTAAAGAGTAAATTACCATCCAATGACTCTTCGGCAGCACAGATCATCACCATATAAGAGAAAATCATTTTTTCTCCACCTTACAAGGGCTTGGTGAAGAAGAGAGGCCCTTGTGCTCAACTTTCTGAGGGGAGAGAATCTCACACACAGATTAGGTTCCTGCTTTCTGTGAGTGAAACCTGATGACTTTTAGACTTAGTAGGGCTCAAAAATCAAATCTTTTTCAGATTATTCTTGTTGGTAGTGGTGGGAAAACATGAAAAGAACAGTCCCGAATCTGAATCCAGTTCCTATTCCTGGATCTGCTTGCTCTGTTTTCCCTGCTGCTTCTTGAATAGAAGAGCTTGATCTACACTTAGACGAGAGATTTTACTTGGGGGATTTTGCGACCAATGAACAAAGATGCTATCAAAGACTTTTTTCATCCCGGGTTGAGAATTTTGGGTCAATTAGTTAGGAGAAAGATGCTCATATCGGTCGCGATATGAGCTGTCCCAGATATTGATTTTCCCACACCCCTCTTGTCCCTTTCTTTGTTTTATCTTTCACATGAAGAGACAGCATCATGTTTTATGTTTTTACTCAATTAGAGAAGTCATCACTCGTTGAGAATTCTTTGTAACTTCAGCTGTCTTCAATTTGCTTGAGGACCTCAATTGATTTTCCCACACCCCTCTTGTCCCTTTCTTTGTTTTATCTTTCACATGATGAGACAGCATCATGTTTTATGTTTTTACTCAATTAGAGAAGTCATCACTCGTTGAGAATTCTTTGTAACTTCAGCTGTGTCTTCAATTTGCTTGAGGACCTCAATTGATCCTTGTGTTTTTCCCTTTCTTTGTTATTTTCGCTACAGTTCTACGAGCACCGTTCCTACAACAGGCGCCACGCCGACTGCCACTCCGACAGCAGGCACTCCTGTAACAGGCATCACGCCAACCAGTAATTCAACAAGCACCACGCCGGGCACCACTACCACCACCACCCCGAGCTCCACCCCGGTATTCAACAGTGGCTCAGGGCTGGGTCCTAGCAGTATGACCGACAACAATGATGCTGCCATGTCCATCCAAAGAGCAAGCACGGTCCTTGCTCTTACCACCACCTTCTGGTTCTCACTCTCGGTGGCTTTGTGGGCCTGAAGGTCCCACGAAGATGATAAAAAAGAAAGGAGGGGAGGGGAGGGTGCAACCTGTGGGGTTTGGTCTGTGGAGGAGATTCGCCAGGACTGCTATGAGAATGGCATTTTCTTTTTGGTATTTGGGGAATCATATCATCAAGGGCCAGACCCCACTAGGGTTTTCTTGTCTTCCTTCCTGGGTGATGAAAAAAAAGGGTTGGGAATTTGATTCCTGTTTTTCTTATGCGTGGGTGACCCGACCACCAGTGGGGCAGAAGAGAGCTGATCTTATTCCTTTTCAGTTAGAGATTTATTATTGCTGTATATTTAGGGAGCAGTAGTATTTTTTTGTTACTTAATAATGTATAACTGGTGGTGCTACTACTGTGCTCTTTTTTAATGTCTTGATAAGTTCCTTGCCGTTTACGCCTCTAAGATTTAAATCCTTGACGAAGTGACGGCTGACCTAAATTGTACGACGATGGAACGAGGAAAGGACACGTTTGTATGATATCCTAAGCAATGGCAATGTGAGGTAAACAGATAATAAACATATAAGGCGGAAACTAGTAAATAAGGAATATATATGACGAAATAAAAAAAAAAATTCATAGTTTTGCCAAATAAGTAGAATATCAGGGAAGTTGAAGAGCTTAATAATTCACAAGGAAATGAATGTATCCTACGCAAATTGGAACACTAAAATCAGGCAGAGTTTAGATTAAGCTACTTAGAATTATACATTACCGTTTCAGCTAGCAGTTTGAAAGTAAGGTTAACGCCAACAGACACTTGATATGACCCATTCACGGGGATCATTTGGGATTTTCATTTTTCTTCCAAGGAAAAGTGCTGACTATTAAGCGATGAATGTAAACGTGACTATTGTGACGAAGAAGCCGTCAGGCTTGGCAGTTTCAGATGAGTGTGCGAAATGAAAATGCAATTCAAACGGTAATTAAGGTCGCAGAAATGATAGATTTAGAGGCAGTGGAATACCGTATGTTGCCGATGATCCCTGTGACAAAGACAACCAATTCTCTAAGGGCTAAGTTTGGTGAATAAATTTCAGTTTAGAGAAACAAATTCAGCTTCTTTAGTGCTATCTTCCTGCACAAAGTCAGCTATCAAATTGGCGACGATGTTTGGCTTCTCCACATGAGGAAGATGGCCGCAGTCTGGTATCTGGCGAAGAATTGAGTTTGGCAGCTCAGCATGCAATCTCTGCATCAAGTAGAATAGAAATTATTAATCTACAGCTGAACATGGAATGTTTGGAGTTGCATGGTCCGATGACAAACTTGAAGTAATCCTGTCAATTGGTAAAAGAAATTTCAAAAGCTTTATATGCTAATCAAAAGCTTGAAATGGATGATCATCTCCTTAGTCGTAGCTAGCTAACTATAATTTAAGAAAGAGAACAAGAACTGACCACGGCCAATTTGTTGCTGATAATTATGTCATCCTCTCCCCATATGATGAGTGCCCTCTGCTTCACCTGTAACAGCGTGTCATGGTCAGCACCCGAAAAACAACTACAAAAGCATATCCAAGATCGATCAACTTCAAGACTACCTTTCTTGAACTTGCAAATATATATATATATGGAAAAAAAAACTTGCAAATAAGACATGTAGACAAGCTCAATGATTGAAGAACGAGCAACTTTGCTGCTTGCATGTGAGGAGAGATCCCATAAATCAGTCGCTCAATTTTACTGAAAGAGTTGCAGCATTTCGATATGAACTGAAAGCAGCAGTAACACATTCTTCAAAACTCTCCCAGAAATTGAGAGAGAAAGGAGCTGAAGGGAGTCGTAGAAGACTCGTAAAACTGGCCCTTCAAGTGAATTATCTAGTAAAAGAATTTGCTTGTGGTTCAGCAATGGATGCTCTTACCAAGGGAAAAAAGAGAGCAAAGATTCAATGTCGAGATAAAGTGCATAATTAGAAGTGAAGGACCTGCAGCTGGCACATATTGCAGTCTCAAGATTATTTATTTATTTATTTATTTACCTATTATTATTCCCAGAGTGATGCGCACATTGGTGCCCGGACATGGTGAAAAGTGAGCTAAGGTCCTCACACTTTTATGGGCGAGTGTGAGGGGTAAGAAATACCCAAGAAGAAAGGATTCGACTAGGGAGTTGGAACATAGGAACCTTAACGGGTAAGTTGAGGAAGCTAGCAAATACTTTTGCTAGAAGGAGAGTGAATATTATTTGCCTGCAAGAGACTAAATGGGTTGGAGAAAAGGCCAAGGAAGTGGAAGGTACTGGATTCAAGTTATGGTACACATGCACAAAAAAGAGTCAAAATGGAGTTGGGATTTTGATCAATAAAAGTTTCAAGGATAAAGTTGTTGATGTCAAAAGATCAGGCGATCGGATTATCTTGATTAAGCTAGTAGTGGGAGAGTTGATTTTGAACATCCTTATTGCGTATGCCCCCCAAGTTAGATTGTCAATAGCTGATAAGAACAGATTTTGGGAAGACTTGGAGGAGATTTTAAGGGGATACCACGTAAGGAGAAAGTATTCATAGAAGGAGATCTTAATGGACATGTTGGCCAAAGCAGTGGAGGTTTTGACAAAGTTCATGGAGGTTTTGGCTATGGGAGGAGATCTTAATGGACATGTTGGATTGTCAGTAGCTGATAAGAACAGATTTTAAGAAGACTTGGAGGAGATTTTAAGGGGAATACCACATGAGGAGAAAGTATTCATAAGAGGAGATCTTAATGGACATATTAGCCAAAGTAGTGGAGGTTTTGACAAAGTCCATGAAGGTTTTGGCTATGAGACTAAAAATGAGAGTGGCGAAGACATCTTAAACATTGCACTAGCATATGATTTGATATTAGCAAATATCTTCTCTAGGAAAATAGAGTCACATCTATTCACTTTTCGCAGCAATCAAAATTGTAGTCAGATTGATTTCTTTCTTGCTAGAAGAGAAGATATAACCTCGTATATAGATTGCAAAGTCTACCCTGGAGAATGTGTAGCTATACAACATAAGTTGGTGGTCTTAAGGGTTTGGTATAAGGCACAAAATATGCTACGAATAACTCAAAATCCCAAAATAAGATAATGAAAGTTAAAGGAGGAAAAATATACCGATTTCAAGGAAAGGATACTTCAAGAAGGACCGTGGAAACTAGAGAGAGAAGTAAATAAGATGTGGTGTGAGATATCTAAATGCATACAGAGAGTGGCAAGAGGGGTGTTAAGTGAAAGTAAAGGGCACGGACATCAAACAAAGGAAGCTTGGTGGTGGAATGAAGAGGAGCAGGAGGCAATTAAGCAGAAGAATGAGTGTTTTAGATGTCTGCACAAATGTCCTAATGAAGAGAATTTGCAAAACTTTAGATTTGCACAAAAAAAATGCAAAGAAAGCTGTGAGAGAGGCTAGAGGCAAGGCTTTCTCTAATATGTATAAAACACTTGAGAGCAAAGAAGGAGAAAAAGATATCTATAGACTTGCAAAGATAAGGGACAAGAAAAGTAAGGACTTAACATAGATTAGATGTATCAAGGATGAAAATAAAAAACTATTAGTAAGAGATGAAGAAGTGAAGGAAAAGTGAGTGAGCTATTTTAACAAGCTTTATAATAGGAAGAGTGATAGAAGTGAGGTAGATTTGGTAGACGCTTTTGATGAGTTAAACAGAAGGTTTGTGCATAGAATTAAAGCACAAGAAGTTAAGGATGCTTTAAAGAAGATGAAGATTAGTCAAGCCTTAGGACCAGATAGTGTCCCTATTAAAGTATGGCAATACTTAGGGAACGTGACAATAAGTTGGTTGACCAAACTATTTAACATGATTTTCCAAGCTAATAAGATGCCTGATGAATAGAGGAAGAGTACGATTGTGCCTATTTATAAGAACAAGGAGGATATTTAGAATTATTGCAACTATAAAGGCATTTAGCTTATAAGCCATATAATGAAATCGTGGAAAAAAGTTATTGAACATCGTTTAAGAGTAGAAACCAAGGTCTCTGTAAATCAATTTGGATTTATGCCAGAAAGATCTACCATGGAGGCTATCTTATTAATACGACAGCTGATGAAGAGATATTGAGAAAAGAAGAAAAATCTATATATGGTATTTATTGACCTCGAGAAGGCATATGATAGGGTTCAAAAAAAAATTTGTGGTGGATTCTTGAGAAGAAAAAAGTACACTTAAAGTATGCAGAAGCAATCAAAAATATGTATGATGGTGTTACTACATGTGTGAAGGCCTGTAATAGCACATCAAGTTATTTTCCAATTACAGTGGGTTTACATCAAGGTTCAGCTTTAAGTCCTTATCTTTTTGCACTAATTATGAATGAGCTAACAAAAGATATCCAAGATGAGGTGCCGTGGTGTATTCTGTTCGCAGATGATATTGTGCTTATTGCTGAGACCAGGGCTGAGGTCAGTGCTAAATTAGAATTATTGAGAAACATGTTAGAGTTCAAAGGATTTATGTTAAGTCGGAGTAAGACAGAATACATGAAGTGTGAGTTCGCCACGACAAAAGTAGATGATCAAGAATCTGTGGATATGCTTAGACAAGAGGTACCTAAGAAAGATATTTTCAGATATTTATGATCAATTTTGCAAAAGAGGAGAGAGATTAATAAGGATGCTAGCCATAGAATCAAAACAGGTTAGATGAAATGGCGCAATGCATCAGGATTTTTGTGTGATCACAAAATCCCTTTTAAGTGAAAAGAAAAATTTTATAGAACAGCAATAAGACCTGTAATGCTATACGGAGCTGAATGTTGACCAATACAGAAGCAACATGAGCATAAAATTGGGGTAGCGAAAATGAGGATGTTAAGGTGGATGTATGGTCATACAATGATGAATAAGATAAGAAATGATGATATTTGACGAAAAGTTGGAATAGCACTGGTGGCAAAGAAGATGAGAGAACATAGATTGAGATGGTTTGAACATATTCTCCGTAAACCCCTAGATGTTTCGATAAAAACAGAAGTGTGTTACCGAGAACACAATATGAGAAAATGACGAGGTTGGCCGAAACTTACCTGGAGGAAGGTATTAAAACAAAATTTAATGGAATGAGAAATAGATTGATGTACGATCTATCTTAGGACAGAGTGGAAGAAAGCTATCCGCAGTGTAGGGGGGATTTCTTATGCTCCAGAGTACCCTGTTTAGTCTTTTATATTTATATTTATATTTATTTATTATTTTTGGGGTACCTATGTTTTTGCTTTTATTTTAGTATATTTTAAGCTTTTCGCTTCGGGTTTATCGACCACCGACCCTAACTGGTTTGGGATAAAGGTGATGTCAATTATTATTATTATTTTTTTTTTTTGTGGGGGGGGGGGGTTGGGTTGTTGGATATGAAGTAGCAACACTTTGGAAGCCACAACATATTGTATGTCTTTTTTTATAAGAAGTTAATCGAACTTGGAATTGGCAGAGACTGTCACGCTAGATGCAAAATAATCTGCCATTGTAGCTTGAGATACAATGATCTACCACGCTGAGTCTGGGCATCAGATTATCAGGGACGACCCTTCATTATTTGCTTTATCTTGGTGACAATTAATTCAAGGATTTCCATATGCACCACAAACAAAGTTGCCAATAGACGTGAATATGTCACTCTGCATACCTGATTAATCTGGTCAGCCACATTGTATCCACCGCTAAGCATGAAATCAACTGAAGCATCCTCCCACCAAGGATATTGACAATGCAGTCTCCCAACCTAGAGTTGATTAGGATAAAATACAAATTCATGTCTTCAGTATCTTGAAGGTGCATGACCAGAAAGATGACCAGGGTATAATGAGTGAAACGGCCTCATCTCACGAATAATGTGAGGAAGACTCACATTAGTCCAATCCAAGTTGGTGCTGAGTGGAAGACCACTGAATGCCAAAACATTCACATAGAAGCGGAGAGGAAAGCTCTTCAATATAGATACCTGTATCAAGAACAACTCTCTCATCTGATCTACAGAATCTCAAAACATCAAATTCAGGAGGAAGTATATACATGGTAAATCATCTCATTTAGCATACAGGATCATAGGCGAACTCCACTTAGAAAGATCAGCAGCATGAAGGAACTAGAAACTGTTAAGTTTTGCCCCTTCTTTTTTTTTTTTTTGGTAAAGAAAACTGTTAAGTTTGCCCCTTCTTTGTAACACTTAAATGTGGATTTTTTTTTCTCTTATGTGCCATAGTTTTTGCATGGAAAGTGATGTCATTACTTTGATGATATCATAATTAACCAATGTGCTCCAGAAGCTCTCTAGATTTTATTAGTAATGATCTAAACTAGCAAACTCAACAGAGTTTGATTGGCCTAAAAAATCATTAAAATTTTATCTTCTGATATACCAAATACACTCTTTATGATGCACTGAGGTGTCTTACGTCCTTTTTGAAGTTGCCATAGATTGTATCTCATCTTACTGTAGTAACATCCTCCAACATATTCCATGTTAAGTTCACACCCTGCATGTAATTACTGTAAGTGCAAGTAATACTACTGCTTGTCTTATCAACCATAAATCATTCCAAAAGTCAGTAAGGGAGGATATAATTAAATCAGAACAGTGCAAGCATTGGCCATCAGCTCAATGATCAGCTCAAAAGCTCTTTGACTTTCAGTAATTTTCCCATCCTCTAGTGATTGTATATGTGATCTTTCCTGGATTTAGCAAATCTAGATTAGATGCATTGAGTTCAGCCTCATCAGTTCGGGGACTAAATTCTTGTGCTTCGTTGAATCTTTTTCCTTCTTTTTTTTTTTTGGGGGGGGGGGGAGGGGCGGGGGCGGGGGAAGGGATGGGGAAGGAGGAAAGATATGCACAAAGCTCCTCAGTCCTCACGGAAAGAAAAACTAAAGCTCTAGATTTTCTTCCTCCCTTTTCTTTTTCTCGCAACTCATGAAATTCTCAGTTCCAGAATGAAGCCATGGCTTCTGGAAATATCCGGATGACCTCTGCTGTTCTCCAAATCACAGCATAAGGAGTGTGTTTGGGACTTTGGCCCCCCAACTAAAAGCTTTTGACACGAGTAAAAATCCATGTCACGTACCTTCAAGTTAGAGATTGTAAGAGGTAGGCTTAATCAAGTTGTTAATTTGGATAGCAGAACGTTCTCAACCATTGGTGGAATCATTGGCTATTCATGTAACAGAATCTTTAGTTATATTTGCTTTAAATTTGAAAAAGGTGTTCAACTTCGACTATGATTAATCAAGTAAACTGGTGCTTGTACAATCGGTTTCTACAAATCCAAAAGTCTAATCTAGGTCAAGATAGTAAAATCTCATGTTCTCGGCAAAGCCACACCCATTAGATTTATTTTGGTATCTTTCAATAGCAAAAATGTGGTGTGATCTCTCGGGATACCCAACTTTGGCAGGGCAAAGATTCTGGACATTAAGAAAATTGAAGCATCTCTTATCGCTTTATCTATAGGATTTCTAGGCTTTTTTTGTACATGTGTCCTTCCTTCACCTAGTGATTCAAGTTTTTGGATTGGACTTTTTGACATGTATTAGAGCCAAGTTTCACCCTAGATATATTTATCGCATGTGAGGCTCCCTATTCGAAATTCCACTTTTCGTTCTTACTCTAGTTTGCACAAGAGAGGGGGTGCTAAAGTATCGCATATCACTTGTCTGTATGATTTATGTGCTCTTAAAGCTTTTTGGTTGGACATTCTATAAAGGAGCACCCAAATTTGAAATGCCATACTGGATAATAGTTTGCAAGGGGTAAAGAGTCTCGACAACAATGAGCCAAAGTCAAATGCCAAAACCACAGCTAACCCAAACACACACTCAATTGGTTTGTTAGTTGCCCAGCTACCACTATCCCTCTTTCCTTAAACAAAGTTTTACGTAAGTTGTAAAAACAAGCTAAACCTCGCCAAAAGTTCGGCAACTAAGAATATGATCACTGGATGTTCAAACGTCCAAGATGATAGCATGAAAGTGGATGAAAATTTTGAACCGAAGCAGATAATGACTATGTCACCTACACTAGAAGGTGGACTGATTGCATACTTACAAACAAAGTTTTGAATCCTTCAGGAGTAGAACTTACACCAGCATAGGCAATTGCTCTAGGTAAGTTCCCCATAACCCCTGTGCCTTCAGCATATACACTGGCATCAATCAAAACTAGCTTTTCAACCTGGACAAGTTGACACCTTTAGCACAAGTGACTCTTTCTATCCAATTTAAATATAGTCGTTTACGTTAGCAATGCTAAATCGTGGATATAGAGAAGTACTTACTGCCTCTGGATGGATGAATGCAAAATCAATTGCGATAGCAGCCCCAAGGCTTGGTCCGACTAATATCATTGGCTTCTTGATGTAGGACTTCCAGAGCTACACCCCATACATAAAACCGAAATAGTTCGACTACACAACTGAATAAAACATAGAACGATTTTCGACAATAAGAATACGATGGCAATTTTCTGTTTATATGTAGCTTTTCTTCTTAATTTAATACTGCAATCGACAGTTCATTGAATTCTTAACAACCAGTAACAACTAGAAAACACAAACTGGCAGGGCAGTAAATTAAACAAGCACGAAGCCAATGAGCAGCCTCTACCCCGCGAATGGGGTTGGGGCGCTTTGTCACTGGTGCGAAACCCAAAGACACAAGAAAACAATGAGGTTAACATTATATCCAGAATTGCATTCCTGAAACTTACAAGGATCAATAACAAAACAAACCGTTGAAATCTCAGTTGAACTTTGCAGTTCTTCCCTCAGTCAAACAAGGGGCTCACAGCTTTCTCAATAAAGAGTTTTCTTTTGGGACAAAAAGATGCCCTGAAATGAGAATACCTGATAAAAATGGTTGCGCTTATTTGCCACGTTGCATGCCGGAAGTTGTTCTTTCACATGCAAAAGAATAAGACAGAACCTTGAAACAATCTGCGGAACACAGAGAGACTTGGACGCTCGAAAGATTCAGCCAAGAGAAGAGGCATAAAAGCTCACCAAGATCAGAGAAACCCCAACCAAGAATGTCAATGGCCCAAGTCTCTAGACCAGCGTCCTCAAGCAATGGATATGTATATCTCCATTCCAAACAGGAGCTGCAGGACAAATAGGCTCAGAAGAAGACTGACTATAAGATCACTCTTGCAGTACTCCAGATACACTAAGTACCTGTCAAAACCATGTAGCAGGACCACCGGATTAGTCTCTCCTTTTACTAGTGGCTTCACACAGCTGCTCATGATGCAATTGTCCGACAAGTTTACCTGCATTGAGCCGAGCTGAAACCTACTTGTCGACAATCTATTTTTGGAAGTGAAAAAAGCTGATTTAGCCTTCAGCTTCCAATTTATAGCTACGCCGGATCAACAATAATGAGAAGTTCCTTTTCTGGTCAAGTCATATGTTTAATTAGGTAGACCGTGTAGAATGTGAATTGAAACATTGGTCAATCTCCGATGCAGCAATAAGAATTCAATTTCCTCTGCATGGTTTAGAAATTGTCGTCCTGTGTTGGTAAGGACCTCATCCGGTGTCCGCATACATTTCATTATACTTGAACTGTCTTTAGCCAGTTCAGTGGAAAGCGATAATGGTCAAAGAATCGACTGATACTTGAGTAATCAATTTTTTTCCACTTCCCAGAACAAAACAGCAACATTATGCGCCTAATGTCGTGAGAAAAGCCGTCGCTGTCTGCCTACCGTATAAAATCAGCAACAATCGCATGAGAAATTACACGGAAACCGCGACGACCTCAAAACATTCACCGGGATTGAAATCGAGTCATATTACGCGCAAGCACGAGTTGAAAAGCGCGCGCGCGCGAGAGAGAGAGAGAGAGATTACGCACGGGAAGCCTCTCGATGCGAGAGGCAAGCTTGCGAGCGTAAGAATCCTTGATGTTCTCCACCTGCTTTGGAAGGAAGGGAGGGAAAGGGTCAGCACTGGCGGCCATTGGCCTAGGAACGGCGGAGAATGTCAGCATCGTCGTCGTCGTCCAGTGGCAGATGCTCTTGTCAAAGCATTTGCGTTGCGGAAGCTGCGCGTTCCGTGTGCGACGAGACACGCTGAGACAGTACTCTCTTGCGAGCTTCGTTTCGGTTACGCTCAATTCGGTGTATGGCTCTCGCTCATCTATTTTCACAGACGAATCGCACACGCGGTGCAGCGGCGCGTGCTTCTTACGCCTCTTGAACTGCTTCCCGTCATCTGGCTTGGGCAATTGAGGATAGAATTTCGGGGTACCGTTCCAAGAAACAATCACTTAGAATAATGAACATGGTCAAATAAATTTTGTACAACATTATCAATGGAAAATCTATTTATTCGATCGACTGTAATTACACAAAATTATGTGACTTTCTTCTTATAGGAAAAGGAACAAAGCTCGCTTATTACATTAATACTTTTCTATGTCTCCTACAAAAACTTATTAGAGACCTATTTAATGCTGCAAAATAGACAAAACTTATTGGCATTTACATCGTAGGACTGAATGATCCAGTTTGTCAAAGGTTCCGCACATGAATTTCCTTCCCTAAGTATATGAAGAATTCCAAACTCGTTGGAAATACCTCAACGACCGAATTAGAAAGACTAGGATGTCGCCAAAACGGCGAGAGATAGCTGGTGTCTGAAGCAATACAATTGCTGCTTGCGAGTTCATCTCCATAATAACTCTGGGAATGCCTAGAGAGATCACCAAGTTAATCACATATTCACATATTAAACAAAAACGACATTACTCCTTTAAAGAGCCCCGAGTATTTTCAATGTATAAGCGAAAGAGAAGCTCAAGAGCAGCAGACTCATGGATTCGTGGATCAAATATCATGTTGGATCTCGTCCTTAAAGCTAACTCAAATGACGCGAGCCTTTTCCTTTCGCGTTTAACTCACCACCAACCTATTTAACGATCGGAGACGAAATTACCTCAACAATGACATCGGTTTTATCGTGACCACCGGGGGCAAGATGCATATCCAAGCGACCCTAAGACGAGAACACTTTCTCTCTCTCTCTCTCTTTCAAGACTACAGAACACGCTAAGGATATTGGTTCCTCCCCCAACTTTTTCCTCACGTTTGCGTCCCGATCGAGCCCCAAAGAAATTGATCAGTCTTTTCCATGAGGACTTCTTCGATGCTCTAATTAATATTTTTTATGTACTTGGTGTATTGTCTACGGAGATTTTTCGATTCGTCAACATCGTTTCGCCAATCCCTTTACGACGAAATTCACTTCCGCGACTTCTTTTTCGCAGTTGGGTCTCCGGGGCTTTGTACGAGGAAGCTTCTCTTTGCTGAGAAAGAAGCAACCTCCGGTGAGGGTGAAGTCAGGGCGAGCGAATTTCAATCCAGTCCAATTCCATTTAAGAATCGGAAATCAGATTGATGGTATCGATTTTCAATTTTCAAAACCGGAGATCAGACCGCCGATCCAATCCAATTCTGAGACGGTTCAATGGAGTTAAGCAAATATTATTAAGGTCATTATTTTCGAAGAAATAACTGTAAAATAGTATATTTTTTTATAAAAAAAGAAGTGAAATGATAGAATTTTCGAGTTTAATATAATAACACATAATATTCGACATTGTTGAGTGGAGCTACGGTAACAAAAGCTACAAAATAAACATGTGGTGCAAATCTCAACTATATGAGACCCCATTAATGCAAAAAAAAAATCAATCTAAACGGTCTGATCCTACACTCTTGAAATCGAAATCAAAAATCGAATTGACGTCCTCTAAAATAGAGAACTAGATCACTGATTCAATCCAATGGATCCAAGTTACTCACCCCAACCCCAGGTGGTGAATCGTGCTTCGATTTCACTGAGGTTTAGTAAAAACGAAACTCGAATTACCCAAGAGACTCGGGTCGGGCTTTCCTTTGCGGGTATTTGTCAGCTCGCGTTGCTTACAAAATTATCCCTTGCCTTGAACCGGAGGGAACCATTTCCAGAGCAAAAGAGCAAAAGTTGCTCCGGTTTAAAGCTGCGTCGCAACAGCCATGGACCCAGTGAACGGAACCCCTCCTTCCCCGCCGGTCGCGCACCCTCGGCCGCAGCCGCAGCCGCAGCCGCAGCCGCAGCGCCGTCCTCCCGATCAAGGCCCTGGCTTTCTCACCGTCCTCTTCTCCTTTGTCGCCATCGCGCTCTTTGTACTTGAACTCTCCAGCCCGCGCTCGCTCTTTCATTCAGGCCTTTTCGCAAACATCTTCATGATCATAATAAATGTGCACTGCCTAGTTCCTTTCTCATGCTTTCCGTGATTCCGTGTGCTTGGTTCTAGCTCTTGTCATTTCACTTGCTGCTTTCTCTGGATTTACTGTTTGAATCTGGCCCCCCTTGCTTCTTCGATCATGTTGACGAGTCTCTCTTTGTTGCTAAAGGCTGAGGGTTGTGTAACTTGCGTACAATGGAGATCTTTTTGAGTTTCTCACTGCTGTCACTGACTGTGCCGTGCCTCGTTTGTTGGTTAATTGCTGAAGACGGTGACAGAATGTTGCACTAATGACCGAAAATTCCACTAAAATGACGCTTAAGACGCTGAGCATCTGAGGAATTTGAGACTCACTTCGCCGCATTTCTTGGATTTGAATGCCTAAGTTTCTAGTTGACCGCTAGGTGGCTTAGGGTTTACTATAGTTGCCTGTGGTGTTTTTTTCTGAGTCTCATGGCTCTTACACTTTGTTTATGACTTTGTCGGCAAATCTCTTGTTGACTGACGTCATGATTCAGGTTTAGTATAAATCTAATTACACCATGCAGTCTCAACCTAATGTACCTGGCTCATTTCATCTAAGTCACAGAATAAGAGAAGACGAAGAGATTAGAAGTTAGGAAAGGGTTCATGCAGGTGTTTTCTATTGCACAGCAGTAGTACGTGGTAAAGAATGTTAGTACTCTCGAGATATGCTGTTAAGTATGCAAAGGCTTTGGGGATTTCTTGAGGCATTCTGACATGGCATTGACATTGCACACACAGGAAACTCGAATTTCTTGCATTTGAGGCATTCAAAGGCAAAGTTTACACATGTATATTTTATCTTTTGGTGACTGGTTCTGTTGTTTTCTGCATCTATGAGATGAGGAATATACTAGAATGATAAATGAGAAGGAATCTTAGAGAAACTACGTTCATAATTGAGGTAATCTTTCCAAATTGGTGTTGTGCAGCAGCCTCTTATCGACTCATGCTGTGGAGAAGTAGTTCTTTGGTGCATGGTGTCTGCTCATACCATAGCATGTCCAAAAGAAGCCTTTATTTTTCATCCAAAAGAAAAAAAAAAGGCAAAGAAAGAAAAGTTGAAAAGTGAAGCCTTTGTCATTCCATGTTGAAGTGGAAGCAGGACTTTCAATCTCTTTTGGTTTCGGTTTATAGACACTATTGCTGCATGTCACAGTGATATGTTGAAAAATGATAAAGCTTTGTCAAGCTAGAATATGCGCTTAAATTGGTGGTCTTGAGAGACTAACAGCGAATCATGACTTAATTGCAGATTCTTATTCCATCAACTTCAACCATCAAAAACAGCTTTAGTATTCTTCACCAAGTGCCAGAGGGCCATGTTGGTGTATATTGGAGAGGGGGTGCGCTACTTAAAACGATTACAGATCCGGGTACAGCTTTGCATCACTTTTGGCTGGTGGTTTTTTGTGTTTGCTTGCTGGCATAGGATTCATTGGATTCTTGCACTGCTGATTTTTATTTTTCAGGCTTTCATCTAAAGATGCCCTTAGTAACTCAGTATGAGCCTGTTCAAGTGACCCTCCAGACAGATCAGGTTTCCATGCGTGTTGCTGTTTCCTTATATTTAGCTATGTATTTCCTTGTCGACATAATGTTTATTTCGGCTTGCATTTCCTTTTTGGGTCCCCATATGCAGGTGAGGGACATTCCATGTGGTACTAAAGGAGGTGTTATGATAAATTTTGAGAAAATAGAGGCAAGGCTTTTGAGTTGTATAATTTAACTTTATGCGTATCATGGTGTCTTTTCTAACTTGTGCATTGGCTATTACAGGTTGTTAATCGCCTCCACAAGGATTATGTGTATGAGACACTGCTCAATTACGGAGTGCAATACGACCACACGTGGATTTATGACAAGATCCACCACGAAATCAATCAGTTCTGCAGTTCGCATTCCCTGCAGCAAGTGTACATTGATGTGTTCGATCAGGTAAGCAAGGATACTATTGAGCATCCTGCATTTACATGGATAGTGGAGAGGCAATTACATTTACCAAGTGACATGTTGCCTGCACACAGGCTTGTTCCCTATAGGGTTATCACCTGGGCCTTTTGACCAGTACCCTTGATGCTATTGAGGCATCCTGCATTTAGACTCTGAGTGGACAGAGCACTTGCAATCACCAGGGGACTTGTCATCTGCACGCTAGCTCTTTTCTCATAGTGGTTTCACCTGGGCCTTTTGACCGTGTGTTGTATTTCCTTTCTTTTTCCTGCAGCCATACTATATGAAGAGGATGTTTCTCATATTTGTCATGTAATTTCCATTGTTTACTAAATATCATCTATGTGGGTTTAAATTAATATGGATCAAGTGACTAATGTCGAGCTAAACCTTTCCAGATTGATGAAAAGATGAAAGATGCTCTTCAAGGTGATTGCACAAGATATGCTCCAGGCATTGAAATAATTAGCGTCCGTGTAACTAAGCCTGCTATTCCAGAGAGTATAAGGCGCAATTTTGAGCAGATGGAAGAGGAGCGTACAAAGGTACACTGACCATAAAATAACAGATCTTGATTGCTAAGCCATTATTAAACACAAAATAATAATTATAGCGCCTAGGAAGTCTACATTGGTTGAATGAGTAGAAGTCCATGACCAAGGTGCTCTGTACAGGTCTTAATTGCTATTGAGAAACAAAAGGTTGCTGAGAAAGAAGCAGACACAAAGAAGAAGATGGCTATAAGTGAAGCTGAAAAGAATGCCAATGTTAGCAAGATACTCATGGAACAAAAATTGATGGAGAAAGACAGCTCCAGAAGGCAGCAGGAAATAGAGAACCAAATGTACCTGGCTCGTGAGAAGAGTCTGGCAGATGCTGATTTCTATCGGTGAGATTATCGTTTTCTCATAAGCATGTTGATTATTGACTGTAAAAGATTGTAATTGACTGCTGTTATGTGCTTTTGATGCACAGTCTATTGAAGGAAGCCGAAGCAAACAAGTTGAAGCTCACACCTCAGTTTCTTGAGCTGAAATTCATAGAGGCAATTGCTGGTAACACCAAGATATTCTTTGGGGACAAGGTATGAAGCTCTCTCTCTCTCTCTCTCTCTCTCTCTCTCTCTCTCTCTCTCTCTCTCTCTCTGAGCTTTACCAATGGCTCTGCCTGCAGGTACCAAATATGGTTCTGGACCAGAGGTTGCTGGGGAACTTCTTGCAGAATGTGTCTAAGGAGGTATCTAGAGTAGCCTCCAGAGATGGCTACTCAGACACCTAAGGCCCGATGAAATCTGCCTGGCTTTCTGCTGTTCTGTTAATTTAGGTTTGTTTTGCTTCAGTCATATCTATTGAGTTGTGGAAATATGGGATTGTGAGTGTGAGAAGTGTAGTGCCATCTTCAAAACTGGCACTAGATAGAATGGTTGATCTATTTTGAAAGGGCTATCAGGTGCATGAACAAGTATTTGCGATTTCCTTTACTTTCACCGCAGTGACTGTATAGGCAATGAATTTCCTTCTAGACTTCCTCCATAGGTGTTATTTGTGAGGTTAGCGCATTGCGGACAGCATGTGAATGTGTCGAGTGAATACCTTAAGTTTCATACTTACTGAATGCTGGGCACACAGTAGCTCCTCATTTTACTTGCCATTTCTTCTGTAGTGCCTGCCCTTGAGACAGTCGGTTTCTTACGTTCTATGGTTGCGGTTATTACCCTAACAGTGATAATGCAACCGTTTTACAATTTGAGCGATAAGGTTGTTTTAAGGATTCCAGGGAGATGGTTTAGATGCCATTTTCAATCGTGCATGCACATTTAATTTCAATCCCCGTAAATACCAGATAGATAATTTTAGCATTAATCATTCCGGGCTCGATTCCGTATAATGCATACCTCCAGGCCGGAGGGCTTCCACGCGCAAATTTTTGGATGACCATTCGTTGCCTCTTTTTAAATCAGGTTCGGAAGTAATAATATCTTTCTAATACCAAATAATACACGCAAACATAGTTAATGATATTATTGGGATCGTGTGTAAATCATATGTTAAATAATGGGGTTAAGAACACCATGAAACTTGTTACAAAAAATCCCGTTGATTTTTTAAATTTTTAAAAATTACAATTAGGTTCTAAAATTTACTATAAAATACAATCGAGTTTTAAAATTTTCAAAAAATACAATAAACTAAAAAACTTCTTTGGACCAATTCAATAAATTTTAAAACTTAAGTTCACTTTCTAAAAATTTTATGACTCACTTGTACATCACAATAAATTTTAAGACTTAATTTTTTGAAAAGTTAAAAATTTAAAATTTTCATTACACTTTCGTAGAAAAGTTTTAAAAATTACAATTAGGTTCTAAAATTTATCATAAAGTACAATCGAATTTTAAAATTTTCAAAAAATGCAATAAACTAAAAAACTTCTTTGGACCAATTCAATAAATTTTAAAACTTAAGTTCACTTTCTAAAAATTTTGACTCACTTGTACATCACAATAAATTTTAAGGCTTAATTTTTTGAAAAGTTAAAAATTTAAAATTTTCATTACACTTTCGTAGAAAAGTTTTAAAAATTACAATTAGGTTCTAAAATTTATCATAAAGTACAATCGAATTTTAAAATTTTCAAAAAATGCAATAAACAAAAAAACCTCTTTGGACCAATTCAATAAATTATTAAACTTAAGTTCGCTTTCTAAAAATTTTATGACTCACTTGTACATCACAATAAATTTTAAGACTTAATTTTTTGAAAAGTAATTTTAGAATTTTCATTACACTTTCATAGAGAACAATTACAAGCTAGCCTTTCCCTTGTAGCCGAAATTGGCACGCAAAAGGATGAAAAATTGCAAATGTTTTCGATCGATTCTAACAGACGTAGGCGATTCATAAGCTCTAATAAATAAAGCGAGCAAGATTGCAACTCCCGCAGCAACCGTTACAAAGTGCTCTACGTCAAAGGAAGGAGTGTAAGAATCAAAATCGCTCATTTTGCCAATTTGCATCACCATGCAAAGTATTTGTAGCAGTATAGCTGAGCTAATCAGCCCAACCTCTGTAAACGGGTCATGCAAAACATAGGGGTATACTTGATGACACACAAGGCACATTGCAACACGCAAAGCAAATGGTCTCCTCGTTTCCCAGAAGCCCCAAAATCCTGTACCGGATCACCCTATACAGAGTACGCTCAAGCTCCTGTTCCTTCGAATTGAGGGAATAACCATATCCCTCATGCTACTCAACAAATTACCCTTCCCAAGGACTAAGGAGAACGATCACCGAGCACCACAGGAAGTCACACCCCACGTAATGCCATTTAGAGCAAACGCTATCGTACCAAACAATCGAATAACATCCACGGAGGAACTGCTCGTGCAACTGCAGCCATCATATAATTCAAGCACCGCTCTTGTGGGGTGTGCCGGGACAACCGTAGGCAAACTACGACGCAACAATAAGGATCTAATTTCCAATTGATTTTGCTAAGCTTAGGCCGAGGACCCCGATAAGACTAATAAGGGTCGGATCTGCTGCTACATAGTTTCGACATTGGAAATGGGCACAGAAGCAGTGAACCATGTGAAGGGTAGCAAAAGGCAAAAGCCCCCCTACATCTGAACCATAAGGCCACCGACGACAGCCAAGAGAAGATATCTACACGACTCAGGATTAACACTAACAACATTAAAATAAACGAAAGAGAGAAACCCAGTTGACAATGATGTAATTAATGTCATTACAATGCAACTTGCTCAAAAACGTAACTTCCATCCACTGAACTCCAAATCAAACACAAACCTCGTCAACAGTCTTGCGAATGAAGTAAAAACCTCCATCTTTTTCATTAAAAGGAAGCTCAAATTACGTCTAATCCACCTCAAAATCCTAACTTGGTGCGGCGCCAGTGCCTACGCTTCGCGTTGTACCTGGAATCGAAGCCGAAACCGCTCTAATCACTGCTCGACTCTCTAATAACGCCGACCGACGATAAGAAAACGAATGAAACTTGACGGCGAGAAGATCGAACCTGATGGTGTTGTCGGTCCTCATGCGGATCCAGTGAGGAATAGGCCTGTTCTGCCTCATCTTCTTCGCCAACTTCTTCTTGATCATGAACGACTTGTGCGACGGCTACGGACCAAAAACACGCGAAAAAAACAGAGCACGTGTTAAGCCAACAGAGACATCTGCTTATCCCCGTTTCCACAGAAATCTCATAACATAAAACCACACTTTCAGGTATCCCATGTATGCAAAGAGGGAGAAATGAAGAGCGATCGTTACCATCTTCGCTGACGGCTACCAGACGCAGGGGAGGCGAGCTGAAGCCTGAGAGAGAGTTACGGAGATGCCGAGCGACCAGAAACCCTAATCCGCTTCATCTTTGCTTTTATAGTGACGATAGGGGATTCTGGTCCAGTTTCATGGGCTGGGCCAGGTAGATACGAGTGGCTTCAATCAGCCCATCTAATGAGTTCCTTTTTTTTTTTGTTAGCCCATCTAATGAGTTCATTTAATGAAAAAGCATGCGTCAAAAGAAATAGAGAAAATTTCAAATAATGGCTCTAAGTACTCTCATTTTCTCAAATAAATATCTAAAATAGTCCTTATTTCGAATAAGTACATAAAGTGCCATTATCATCTTAAATAAAAGCCGAAAGTGACCATAATTATTTTAAATAATAGCTTGACCTTGCCAATCGGCAGCTAAATATTCTAACCGATCATGGGTGTTTTTGTTAAAATAGAATTTTAACCTAATTTTTAGTTAAACTAAATTAAATTTTTTTGAAAAAAATAAAAATTGATTAAAAAAAGAAAACACATGCGAGAGGTGGCCCTCTCCCTAACTTGGGCAGGGGTCGAGACTCTTTCCTAGCTCTAGGGGGGCTTGCTAGCCTTCACCTCTAGTTCGTGGTGTTGCTGCCCCACCGATGTTGGGACATTAGCCACACACCCCCTCTTGCCTTTGGTTCAATTTTTTTTTTAATTTTTTAACTCTTGAACATTTTTAAAAATTTAAAAATAATAAAAAAATAAAAAAATAATGAAAACCGAATGACCAAAATGTCTAAACTAATCGGTGAATCAATTCATTTTTTAAGATTGATCACTTCAAGTCTCTATTTGAAATAATGTCCATTTTATATTCTTATTTAAGATAATGAGAGTACATCATGCTCTTATTTGAAATAAAATTAACTTCAAATCCTTATTTAAGAAAATAAAGGCATTGCAAGCTCTTTTTTGAAATTTTCTCAAAGAAATCACGTCATCTCTAAAAAGAAAAATTTACAAATTCCATAATGCCTCGGAATCGTTGAATGGTCATGGTTTTGTCCTATTTATAGAAATAAGCAACACGAGCAAAAGCAGGTGATTGGATGACACTTGCAGACTACTGGCCTATTTGGTTCAGCATTTGAAATGAGCTTTGGGGCTCTAAAGTCCCTTGGCCAAATGCAAATAGTGTTTGGCAATTTTTTTGACTCACTTTGGGGAGATGCAATTGCATCTCAAATGCTCTCCAAAGGCCTTTAGCCTAAAATACCTCTTGAGGTATTTTGGGAAGTAGCGTTTCCGAAATGCAACTACAGGTTTTTTATTTTTATTTTTAATCTTTTTATTTTCTTTTTTCTTTTAAGAAAGTAATTACAAATAAAATAATTAAAAATAAAAATAGTTTTTTCGAAAAATAAAACAAGATGAAAATAATTAAAAATAGAAATAATGAAAATAAATAAATTAATTTAATTAATTCAAAAATAAAAATATTTTTAAAATAAAATAAAAATAATAAAAATTAAAAAATATAAATAATAATAAAAATAAAAATAACTAAAAATTAAAAATAATTAAATAAAGAAATTAAAAAAAAAATTAAAAATAAAATAATTAAAAATCGAAAAAAATGAAAACAAAATATAATTAAAGAAAGTAATTAAAAATTAAAAAGTTTGGAAAAATAAAATAAAATAATTAAGAAATAGAAATAATAAAAATAAAATATAATTAAAGAAAGTAATTAAAAATTAAAACAATTTGGAAAAATAAAATAGAAATAATTTAAAAAAATAGAAATAATTAAAATTATAATATAATTAGATAAAGTAATTAACATAACATAATATTTTTTTAAAAAATAAAAAATATTTGAAATAATTCAAAATAATTAAAAAAAATCAAATCATTTAAAAATAAAATATAATTAAAGAAAGTAATTAAAAATTAAAACAATTTGGAAAAATAAAATAGAAATAATTAAAATTATAATATAATTAGATAAAGTAATTAACATAACATAATATTTTTTTTAAAAATAAAAAATATTTGAAATAATTCAAAATAATTAAAAAAATCAAATTAATTAAAAATAAAATATAATTAAAGAAAGTAATTAAAAATTAAAACAATTTGGAAAAATAAAATAGAAATAATTTAAAAAATAGAAATAATTAAAATTATAATATAATTAGATAAAGTAATTAACATAACATAATATTTTTAAAAAATAAAAAATATTTGAAATAATTAAAAATAATTAAAAAAAATCAAATCATTTAAAAATAAAATATAATTAAAGAAAGTAATTAAAAAATTAAAACAATTTGGAAAAATAAAATAGAAATAATTTAAAAATAGAAATAATTAAAATTATAATATAATTAAAGAAAGTAATTAAAATAAAAAAAATATTTTTTCGAAAAATAAAAAAATATTTGAAATAATTAAAAATAATTAAAAAATCAAATCAAACAAAGGGTAGTTTTTACCAAACAGCATTTACGTCAAAGTTGCATCCAAATGCACTTTTTAATTATAGTTTACCAAACAATATTTGCATTTCGCCAAACCCCTTTAGCTCAAAGGTATTTGCATTTTTTCAAAGTCCTTTGGCCAAATGATGAACCAAACAGGCCCGACTTGAGATCCCGTTGGATTCTTTGAAGGAACTAGGATGCGCATGACAAAAAAAATTTCCTCTTTTTTCTATCTTTTTTTATCTACTAGGAAACACATTTAGAATAAAAATCCATTTAATAATGTAATTTTATTTTTTTCTATTTTGGAGATAAATTTTTGACTCATAACTAGATTTAGAAGAAAAATTAAAAGTAGAAAAAAAGCTACTTTCTTTTTTATGGGACAAAAAAAGAAATAAGTTCGGACTATCCAAAAAAGAAATAGCTCGTAGTTGGCAAATGCCAAGCGCTCGTGAGGCATGAGCAGGGTCAATTCGACATGGTCCATATAGTTTTTATGTATATTAAAAAATATCTGAAATAAAAATAAGAGGAAATGATAAAAATTACCAAAAAATTGGGAAATTCATAAAATAAAAAAGGAAAAAAAATCCCCAAAAAATTCAGAAAAATCTAAAAAAAAAGGAAATGAGTCCAATCAACTTATCAATCCTCTTTTTGATTTTCGCTCATTTATGGGCAAATCGTCTCGAAAAATTTTGAAATTTTTTGAAAAATTACAGAAAATGAAAAATGATCAAACTTGACTGGTCAAATCCATATTTCATGATTTTGGCTCCCAGTTTTTCTCAAAATGATGATTTTCCCCCATGGGCAAATCATTTCAAAAATTTTGATTGTATTATTTTCAACTTGAATTCGTTGCGATTGTAATCCGTTTCTTCCATTTACTTGTATCTATATTTAAGGAGAACATAACGTGAAAAACAAGATTTTGGAACTAGAAATTTTTGTCGCGACCCTCTAAAAAAATTTTAAATTTTAAATGGGTTAACGGATTATTAGGTTAATTAGATTTGACTAACCTAACGCGGACCCTCCCAAGCCCTATCGAATCGCAACTTTGGTTTTTGTTTAAATGATTTTGAAATTTGGAGTCGCCACTAATCGTTCTTGGTAGGTCGATTAGAAACCTAAATAAATTAGCGGGAGAACTAATTTATTCCTGCGAACCAGAGATTATGAGCTCGGAGACTTGGTTACACTAGTTAATTAAAACTAATGCCCTTTCGGTACTTTAATTTCATGGATATCCTAATTCGGCAACTCAGGCTTGGTCTATTCCTAAGGCTTTAATAGGGTATTCTCTTTTGTGTTTTCACTTTTTAAATAGGATGCATGGATGGTATATATTTTTATTTGTTATATTTTTTTAAGTGTTAAAGATTCCCTGAAGCCGTAAGAGGGAGTGTGTTAACAACTTCTGTGCAGTATTACGACCTACTCATCTTTTGGGTTTGATGATTCAAAAATTAAATTATAGGAAGTACATGACAGTGAATAAACACCTCCAATGGGAGGCCTAGCATTGGCTTGGCTCTTCCCTTTGAGATTTAAGTTACAGGTATTTAAGTTGCAAGTATTTAAACTACTGTAAGTAAAAAAACTCCAATGGGAGGCTAAGCATTGGCTTGGCTCTTCCCTTTGGGATTTAAGGTACAGGTATTTAAGTTGCAGGTATTTAACTACTGTAAGTAAAAACCTCCAATGGGAGGCTAAGCATTGGCTTGGCTCTTCCCTTTGGGATTTAAGGTACAATATTTAAGTTGCAGGTATTTAACTACTGTAAGTAAAAACCTCCAATGGGAGGCTAAGCATTGGCTTGGCTCTTCCCTTTGGGATTTAAGGTACAGGTATTTAAGTTGCAGGTATTTAACTACTGTAAGTAAAAACCTCCAATGGGAGGCTAAGCATTGGCTTGGCTCTTCCCTTTGGGATTTAAGGTACAGGTATTTAAGTTGCAGGTATTTAACTACTGTAAGTAAAAACCTCCAATGGGAGGCTAAGCATTGGCTTGGCTCTTCCCTTTGGGATTTATGGCGCAGGTATTTAAGTTGCGGATGGACTTTGTCCTCTCCATTCTGGGGTATGAATTCTTTAAAATAAAATACAACGAATTGATTCAACAATTTGAAATTTGTACGCGCTTGAGGACTCCTCCAAGCCGATTTTGTGCTTCCATAGGGTTGACCATTGATATAGAGTTGCGGCTTCCTGACATAAAATAAGTGAAATGTCAGTATACAAAATATGTGCTAATCTGCACCTAAAACCAGAAGAGTGGAAAGAGTACTTATCTCCCATTTTTTGGGAGGGATTTCTATAATTGATTTTCGCTCTCTATGTTCCCAATATAGAGAGTTTCTTTTGAATTAAGAGGGACTTTTAGTCACAGATCAGTTGAGAAATCGGTGGACAGCTTAGGAGCTTGTCTGGGTCGATTTTTGCATCTCTACGATATTTTTGCTGTTGACGTAGAGATATCCTTCTCCTGACATAAAATATGTAAAAAAAAAGAGATGGAGAAAGTGTATACAATTTGTGCTAATTTGCAAGTAAAACCATAAACAAATGAATAAATAAAAACACTTAGCTCGAATTTGCTTGCTCGTTGACGAGGAAGAACTCTTGATTTATATTGATCGATGAAGGAATTTGTGATGATAACCCCTAACTTTAAACTTCCATCATCTTCAAAATTCTCTCTCTTTTGGTATTTTCTTTCTCTCAAATTTTTCTTCAATCTCCCAAAACTCTCTCAAACATCCAAAATTTTCTCTCCAAAAAATTCTCCCAAACACTTCCAATTTTCTCTCTAAAAAATCCCCCCTCAAGCTCACTTCTTCCTCCTTTTATAATCTACTAATCTATCTCCCATTCTAATTTTTCCACTAACTCTATCTCCCATTCTAATTTCTCCACTAACTCTTCTTCATTTTCATCTTCCATTCTCCATCTCTATCTCACATTCTAATCTCTCCACTAACTCTTTTTCATCTTCATCTTCCCTTCTCCATATTTATCTCCCATTCTAATTTCTCCACTAACTCTTCTTCATCTCCATCTTCCATTCTCTATTCTTATCTTCCATTCTAATTTCTCTACTAACTCTTCTTCATCTCCATCTTCCATTCTCTATTTCTATCTTATTTTCTCCATCCATTCTTCTCCAACTTCTCTTCTTTATCTCCTCTTCTCCATCTTCCCTTCTTTATTCTAATTTATCCACTAACTCTTCTTTTTGTTATTTGTAAAATAATCCTTCAAGAGTTAAGTATTTGCACTCTAGTCTTTGAATTTTAAGTATTTACAATTTAGTCCCTGAAAAAATATATTTCTTTAAGTTCAAATCTCCTCACAATTTTTGACACTCCAAAATTTATCACATGTCAAATTTAAGCTCATTTCTTGCCGCTGAAAATAATGCAGAATTTAATTAAAGCCCTTTTGCAAAATTAAGTCATTCTGGGTATAATTGGGCCAAGATGAAAATTTAAAATATTAGAAGACAATGTCACAACTCATAAAAAGTGAAAATTAAAAATAAGTTGACTCAAATTAAATTTTTTTAGGCCCGATTCAAGATTATACTCGTGAAGGAACACGTGACTCGAATTATATTTTTATGAATTTGCGATGGCCAATATGAAAATAGATTTAAAATAAAAATATTAACTATCTTTGTGTATTTTTTTGGCCTCAAATGTTATTTTTCCAAAATTTTCAAGTATTTTTGTATTTGTTTTAAAAAAATTAAAAATATATATAATATGAAATTTTATTTTTTGTTCAAAAATGGTTTCCTAGGCTTGGCGAAGGCTTCCAAAGTTGATTTTTCAATTTTATGAATTTTTATGAATTTTCTATTAATTTTCGAAAATAAATAAATAAAAAATACCGAAAAATACGAAAAATATGGAAAATCATTTTTTGATCAAAATTGGTTCTTTAGGCTTAGCCAAGGTCCCCAAAGTTGATTTTTCAATTTTATGAGTTTTTATAAAAAAAATTTTTTTATTAATTTTAAAACAGAAAGGATGATTAAAAATCAGGTGTCAACAGCTGCCCCTCTTTGAAAGGAAGCTCGGTAGAGGTTCATTTCAAAGACGAGATGACACCTAAGTTCTAATAAACTCAACACAATAAAATAAAAAGAGTCGTGACATGAATGTTCCACTAAAAATGAAATGAGAACCTAAAGATTCGTTATAAGAAAACCTTAGAGTAGTTGAACTTGAACCCGTATGGTAGGTTAACCCATGGTATATTCCTAATAAAAGGATTCTACTGATTAAAAATTGAATTAAAATTTGACCCATATGGTGGGTCGTACCATGGTAGATTCCTAATAAAAGGATTCTACTGATTTAAATTTTGACCCGTATGGTAGGTCACCCCATGGTAGATTCCTAATGAAAGGATTCTACTGATTAAAATTTGATTGAAATTTGACCTGTATGGTAGGTTATCCCATGAAACTGCCTGTAAGAAGGACTTTGCGCTTGTAGAAAGGACTTGGTGCCTCTAAAAAGGACTTTGGTGCATGTAAAAAGGACTTGGTGCCTGTAAAAAGGACTTTATGCCATGTAAAATGACTTAATTTGCCTGTAATAAGGACTTGATTTGCCTGTAAAAAGGACTTAATTTGCCTGTGAGAAGGACTTACTTTGCATGTAAGAAGGACTTTGTGCCTGTAAGAAGGACTTGCTTTGCCTGTAAGAAGGACTTGATTTGCTTGTAAGAAGGACTTGCTTTGCCTGTAAGAAGGACTTTGTTTGCCTATAAGAAGGACTTTGTGCCTGTAAGAAGGACTTGGTTTGCCTGTAAGAAGGACTTGATTTGCCTGTAAGAAGGACTTGCTTTGCCTGTAAGAAGGACTTTATTTGCCTGTAAGCAGGACTTGATTTGCCTGTAAGAAGGACTTGGTTTGCCTGTAAGAAGGACTTTGTGCCTGTAAGAAGGACTTTGTTTACCTGTAAGAAGGACTTAGTTTGCATGTAAGAAGGACTTGATTTGCCTGTAAGAAGGACTTTGTGCCTGTAAGAAGGACTTGATTTGCCTGTAAAAAGGACTTACTTTGCCTGTAAGAAGGACTTTGTGCCTGTAAGAAGGACTTGGTTTGCCTGTAAGAAGGACTTGGTGCCTGTAAGAAGGACTTGGTTTGCCTGTAAGAAGGACTTGATTTGCCTATAAGAAGGACTTGGTTTGCCTGTAAGAAGGACTTTATGCCTGTAAGAAGGACTTGATTTGCCTGTAAGAAGGACTTTATGTACCTCAAAGGGTGCCATTCTGAAATCTGGGGAGACCAGGAATTCTGCAGAAGCTCAAATCCAAATTATATTCTCCTGTCGTTTTAGGAATAAACCAAAGAGGCAGAGATCAAAAGGTCTCGAACATTTCTGTCCTTGAGACAAATCATGCTTTATTGAAGAATGTGGATACCTGTATATACCGCAATGGATTCGAGTATCCCAACAACCGTCAGAATTCATTCTCTTGAAAGGTTCTGGTTGAAGATATACTTACCTGAGAATTTGGAAGAAATGCTTGGTGGCTTCTGGACAACCAGGCTTGTTCATTCAATAATCGCCGAATGAATTTCAAGACTTTGGAAGGTAACTCAAACACCGGGAATGTGTTGCCTGTCGGGCAATGTCAGAGCTAACATGTGCAAGCATTTTCATCAATGCGTTCATTGGTTCATACAAAATTGTTCAGCTAAGTTTGCCATGATTAAAGGCAGTCTATGTAATAACTCATGATGCAATCGATCAACATATAGATCATGTATTGCATTACCACTTCTGTTTAAGGAGGTTCTTATAGTATGAACACCTCGAATGTAATCTGAATGGGGGACTTCATTCCGAAATGGCTTTTTCTCACTCTGGAGAAAGGCTGTTTATCTGTAGATCAAAATGTTAGACCTGTGTGGAAATGGTTTGCCTTTCCTCATCCTGTCATGCCCCATTCTGCACATTTGATATCTCCTGTGCAGTTTATGCTCTAAGTTGGAGTTGGTAAGTTAAACACACGGAATAGTCATACATAATTCATGAACTGTGTAAGCACAATGCAGATGTGACAATTTTTTAGCATCACGTGTGTTTATATAATGTGCAAATATGGGCGAATTTAAATTGCCCCTGGTATGTGGGCGGACCGAACAAATTGGGAAGCCTACTCCTTATGTCGAGGGGTGGTTTGTCTCAAACTTTACCCCTGCGCGATGAAGCATATGGGCGAGGGAGCATTTTGGTTTGTTTAATGCCCCTGCAAGAAGCAGAGAAATTATTCTTGAAACCAAACGAGATAAGGAAGACATATTTGCTTTTTCGTTTCAGAGCTTGCGATCAATTTGCCCCATTTTTCACCAGAATAGATCTTGTCAGGTGATCATACTTTTCTTTTGGATTTGTCTCCTTCAACATGTTAAATGTTAGTATAAATATTTCCTGTGAAAAGAAAAGGAGACATGTCAACCAGTATTAAAAGGGATAAATTGGAAACGATACTGATTTACCCTTCATCTTGAATGCCTTGGACAAGTCTTTTACCAATTTTGCTGGATTGAGTTTTCTTCGACTTTTGTTGGATGCTTCACCATTAAGCCGAGAATATAGCAAAATATTGACTTCGGTATTACTCGTCGAGTATTCCTGCATTCGGTCCATTGGACCATAGGTGTCCATGGGACTATCCTTTCAAAGGTTAATCTTTAGGGATAAAGCAGCCTTGTTGTATCACCTTGGGCCATGTTACGGTATTTCTCGAGGTAATTTGCAATCCCTGTTAAGAATGGAATAAGACAATTCAAGACTTGAGATGATTATGTGCACATTAGAACGATACAGAATTACCCATTTCTGAGATTGTTCGCGTCTTTCGCTTGTACTTTCCTCTGTCCGAAACTGTCCATCCCGTGGTAATGCCCATGAGTCGATTTGCCCCCAAATTTTGTTCAACTTGTATTCGGATATGATTGCGTTCTCGGGTCGATTTGCAATTTCCTGAGAATAGAAGGGGCTTAATTTTAAAACTTGGAGCAACTGAGGGTAAATTGAAACGATACGGAGTTACCCTTCAGGTTTATCCAGATTTTTACTCGCCATCAATTCGTCACGAGGTTGGTGAGGTGGCGGATTCGAGCATTTAATAGGGGGAAGTCGGATTATTACTCCTTGCTTTTACACATTCACAAAAGCAGAAAAACATATCACGCAAGAAAATAAAACACATTCACTCATTCAGGATCAGTTCTGCTTCCTCTACAGGCTCTCCCATGATCAGCTGGCTTCATCCCAAATTAGGTATGCATCGGCCATATCGAAGGTCTGGTGGTCACTGGCTGAACAAGTGCATCACAGTCCCGATGCTTTACCGATATCAAACTGGTTGATTATGGCGAAAAGATCATCGTCAATGTCCGCTTGGTGGTGATCTGTCCCTTCTTCCTCGGGAGGTATTGATACTGATCCAGTATCATTGGTCCTTTTGTACCCTGCTCCAACAGAACTCGATCCTGTTATAAATTGGTCTAACTCACCTCTTAAACGTGCATTTTCGATCCTCAGATCATACATTTCATCGAGGGTGAGGAGGAGGCTATTGCAGTTGGGGCAGGTGGCGGAGTCAAAAGTCTCTTTATACATCTTGTTTTCCGCTCAGAGGTTTTCATTTTCAACTCTTAGAAACTCGGCTTCGTTGTGCTCATGACGAGTCTTCATTCGGGTTCGTCTATTTTGAAACCAGAACTTGATTTGCGAAGGTTCAAGGCCTAGCTCTTGACTCAGTTCCATTTTTTGTTTGCCGTCTGGCATAGGGCACGTTCTGAAGAAAGCTTCAAGCTTTCGTACTTGCTCCTCAGTATGGCGACGGTAACGCTTCTTTTGACCTTTACCGTTGTTGTCATTATCCTTACCGGGCTCTTGGACGTCGTCGGTGGAAGGGCCGGACTCCATAGGCTCGATCCCAAATATGGCTTCGAACTCTTCCTCTCCTATATTCAGCAAGTAACGATAACTTTCAAGTGTGTTGGGTTGAGACATCTTCGATTTGGTTAACGATTTCTCAAAGTTTGATATCTCTTCTTGTATTTTCACTCGCTGGATTTTTCTGGGAGACTGCGTATGCTTTAAGAGTCTCTCTTTCGAGCACGAATGAGAATTATCAAGAAGATGCCTCCTTTAAAATTAGACGTGCGTTTAGCAACTGTATTACCTCCCTCGAGTGTTCTGGCTTTCTCGATTTTCTTTTCATCGTATCTCTTGCCCAGCTCGTCTCCTTCCATCTTTCCATGGAAGGGGACCCCTTGTTGCTGTCTCCACCGTCAATTTGCTGGCGAGTTCTTCAATAAAGACGAGTCGTATCTCTTTTCTGCCGAAAATGTCTTTGTCTCCCACTCAGCTTATTTTTTATCCTTTCTTTTTCAAAGTAGTGGCGTCCCGTCCAACTTTTCCGTAGAGACGTCAGATTTGCTTGGCTCGAGATTGGAGACGAGTAGCGGAGGTGATACTGATAGGGAATGGTAGACAGGAAAATCTGGCCAGTAGAGACTTCCCCTGCAAAAATGAAAGAGAATGCGGCAGTATATGTTCTTCATATTCTAGAAAAATTGGAGCGATACTGTTTTACCCTTGTGTGTACTTCCATTGAATTTGAATTGAGGAAGTTCCTTCATTTGGACTGGATTGAATTGTATGTCCCAAGTTGCCCTTCACTTTGAGCTTGCCACGTAAGTGCTTTGCTTAGTTGGGCCTTATTTTCTTTCGGGTTGCCTTGGACCATCATCATTTTCTATGCCATCGGGTCCGTGGACCGGAGGGCTCCTTTAATTTGAAGGTTACCTTCGAGGCAAATGAGTCCTATCGCGTTCCATTGGGTCATTTCATTTTGCGACACTCTTGAGGCGCTTTGCGATTCCCTGGGTGAGAATGGAACAAATCCAATTTAGCATTTTGCAACGATTGAGGGTAAATTGGAACGACACACAATTACCCGTCTTCGAGCTCGCCTGAGCTTTTCACTTGAAATTTCCCTACGTGAGGCCATTCAACATTTCTCATTATGGCAGTCAGCGACGTTGCCACAAATTGATCCGCTCTAAATCTAGCATAAAAAGGGATTCACGCATTCGACGGGATAAAAAAAATTGCCCCCTTGTCCCTGAATTAAATATAGACACCTAGAAAGATGGAAAATATCATACGCAGGGGAATTAAGCATGAAATGAAAGGTGCACTTATTCAAGGTCAATTCTGCCTCTCCTGTGGCTCTTCGATAATTAGCTAGTCTCGTGTTGGTTCGGGTGTGGATGACCGATATTTGAGAGTCCCTACTTACTGGCTCCTGATCGCGGCTTGGGACGTCTGTCAACCCTAAACTGGTTGACCAGGGCAGTAAGCTCATCATCTGGGTAATCTCTTGAACCTTCCAGCAACTGATGCTCGAATTGGGCATTGTTGTTGGCAAATGCTGGCGGTAGATTTCTCATTCTGTCCTCGCCATGAGCAATTTGACTTCTCGTGCTGGAGCCTTCATCATTACTCGAGAAAGTGTGGGGATCACCAACTGTCCTGCTGCCAAAAACTCCTTCCATTCGAGGATTAGAGAAGTGGAAGTGCTCAGGATAACTTCTTGTCTGATTCTCTGGCTGCGCAAGCGCGCTGATCATGGGATGAATTCTAGCCACAGGTTGGTGCTCAAACCAAGGAATCTGAATACACTGCTCCTGCGGTCTATACTCTTGAAGAGCATTAGGGTGATTCTGGGGGATACTTTGATTAACGCCTGGGGGATTGATGGCACGGCTACTAGCTTGGTTGATGATGGGAAGTGGCTCGCCCCATGCTAACCTGGGGAACTTATGGTGGCGAGGAGACTCGACGTTCAGGCTTGGATCAGTCCCGCCTTGGTTTTCTTGATTCTGAGCTGCATTGTGTTCTCTCACCCTTTTTCTGTACTTTTGAAGATGACTCGAAACATTTGCTTTAGTGAGTCCCTCTACCTTCATAATTTCCAGTATATGTTGCGGCCGTGCCGAATCGATTCCTAGCTGCTGAACTACATTAACAAACATACGATGCAGCTCGGGAGACCAACTCATCTTCTTTCTCCAGTTGCTTGGAACAAAATTGAAGGCTTGATACTTGTTCTCATGGTCGTGCAATTGCTTCCTTACCACGTGCTGCCATATGTTTTGAACCATCTGAACCCTAATTGGTTTCGTTACGACGTCTTGGGCCCCATTTAAGACTGCCTTCATTATGGCTTGCTGATCATCGCTTGCCGATATTACAAGGACTGGCATGTTTAATTTAGAATTGATGACTTCCAAGAGAGTGAAAACATCCATGTCAATCCCTACCATAGCGGTGAGGACGATATCAAACGGGTCACTACTCCTCCTTAATATCTCTAAGGCCTCTGTCGCCTTTGCTTGAGCTACAACCTTATACCGGCATTTTCTTAATACGGTAACAAGGATTGACAGAGAGACTGGATTACCGTCAATGGCCATGACCAGTAGACCCTCAGGGTAAGGAACTTCATCAGCTTTGACCAGGGTTGAACATGCGCCCGTTCCCCTAATACTCGACATATTTCTGGATCTAGGACTGCCGATTCGAGACCGCCTCGGGATGTCTTCTCGGACTTGAGGGATCACGAGATCGTTGATGGCTTCTCGTAACAGGCTTTGAAAGCCGATGCTTTGATGGTGAAGGTTTTGAATTCCTCTCCCACGAGAACTCCTTCCTCTCTATCTTTCTCCTGCGAGTTCTTGCGAATGAACTCTGACTATCAAATGGGGACAAGTTCTCTCTCTGGCAATAACAACGACTTCCCTCTTCACGGGCAGCGCTATTAGATTTTCCGAGGGAGAAAATCTGATATTCAGCTTTTGATCAAAGGGAAAATCCTTGTTTCTCGCTCAGTTTGTCTTCTTTTTTCTTTTCGTGATAGAGGGCCCCTGTCAAGATCTCCACCGTCGATTTACTGGCGGGTCCTCTAATGAAGACAAGTCGTGTCTCCTTTTCGCTAACGTTTGCCGTGTCTTCCACTCAGCTCATCTTTCCGTCTTCTTTTTCAAAGTGGCGGTGTCTCGTCAAACTTTCTGCGGAGATTTCGGACTCGCTTAGCTCGCAGTCGCCATCTGATGGGAATTCGAGCCAACGAGGGTGGTGCCAATAGAGAATGGTAGATAAGAGAAATCTTGACTGGTTGATACCGTCACTATGAAATCAATATTTACTTCAAAGCAGATTACCATCTTCGCATTCCGCTCATCTGCCTCACCTCTCTCCCCCTTTCTTTCGTATTCTGCTTTCAAAAATGGCCAATTCTCCTAACCATACCTTATCCGCCGAAGTCCTAGCTGGGTGGGAGAGACTCTACAATCTTCTTGGTAGAGGTTACGCTCATATAGCCAAAAACTCTACCGTTGAGGCTGAAATCCTCGGTTTATTTAGGACCGTGGACGCTGCTTCTGTTGAGGGTACCCAACTAGGGAAGGAGTACCGGAACTTCTCGACCCTCTTCATCAATTTTCTGGCTGCCTATAACCGTGCTTATGAGACGGTCCTTGTGACCGCCGTCGTGAAAGCCCGTTACCGAGACCGGCACGAGCGTCTGGCAACAGTTACGTTTATGGCTGATAATCACAAAAAGGCCCTCAAGTTTGCCAACGATCAGCTTTCGTGGCTGGTTCGTGAGAGGGGAAAGTTGGTGGACCGTCTGGCCTTGGTCCGAACTTACGCCGAACAGGAGCTAGGCAATATTGTGATGAGGTGCAAATGTGGTTGGCTGCAGGAGAGACTTGATGACATTACGGCAGACATTGCTTTCGAGAGGGCAGCGGTTCCGGACCTAGAGTTTGCCGTTGAGCATTACGAGGCCACTATGGCCCAGGTTAAAGAGAAGTACGATCGCCTCTTCTTTAGGCTCGCGGAGCTTGATCCCGAGAGCGCCCGGTGCATCCAGAGCATCAACTGTTTGGAGAGTTAGTTGAGCTCTTTCGTAATGGTCATCAGGGCCCAGTTTAGCTTTATCTTTCCTCCCCAGTGAGTTGTTGTAATACTCTTTGATGAATGGAATGAAAGAAAAGCTTCACGTGTTTTGTTTTGTTTTTTTTTTTAATTTTCCTGCTATCGTTTCTTCCGCATAGCATAACAGAACGATTTGAGGTACCGAAGATGTCGAGGCTTAATGTTCTTCTTGATGTTCTTGTTTAATTGCTCCAGACGATGATATCGAGAACATTGATGATGGGTTCGGCGGTGGCCCCCACTATCCATCTTGAGATCACGAACAATAACGCTATGACAACTCGATCAGTGCGCTGGTAGTAAATCCGGCCACCTGTTGTGTGCCCACTTTTATCCATATTTTGTTTCTTTCGGCGTCCACTTACTCGTGTCGGTCGCCTGTAGCGTCGGGAGAAATTCCTGTGGGCCACGTTCATTAATAGAACCTCGGTCCTCTAAAGCCCTCCGCATGTTTCGGATAAGAGGAAATTTTAAGACCGGTCTCTGGTTGATTTGATCAGGTAAAGGTATTTGTTTCATGGGTTCTGATTATATAATCCATATTGTTTTTCAAAAGACGCGGGATCCTCTGCAATACATTAAATATGCCCCCATGTTTAATCAGTATAAATTCACCGTCATATCAGAATACACTGCCCATACAAGTTTACGGATTGACACAACTTTGTCTGTCAAAGATGGACAATGTTCGTTTGCCCCCCAGAATTAACGGTTGAAGCCTCGGTGTTTTTCGTCTTTTGGTATTTCTGAAGATGATTCTTGATATATTATTGAACTTAATTTTTACACCCGTCTGGGGTATCTAGGATCTCCCTGCAAAAGAAAAGGATATAATAAGTATGCGACAGAAGAAATGTCGATCCATGACTACTATATTAGTCCAATTTGATTTTTTCTATTTTATAGAGAAATCAGAAGAAAAAAAAAATTTCCTTAGGAAGAAATGGGTTAATTTCTGATACAGAATTTTTTTCAGATTTATTATTCTTTTTTTTTATTTTTTTAAAGGAATGTGACAAAGTCTCTTGACATTTACTAAAATTTTTGAAGGAATTTCCTTTTTATCAAAATAAATTTTCAGAGGTAAATTTGTCGGGAAAATTTCATTTTTATTGGAGAGAAAAAAAACCTGACAAAAATCTCTTATTGGTCAATTAGTCTAATTTTATTTAGAGAAAATTTTCTTAGAAAAACATGAGCGAATTTCTCGAGAAGAATTTTCTTGCAAGTTTTTATAATTTGAAAAATGTGATAAAATCACTTGATGTCTACTAGAGTTTTTTTTTAAGGAATTTTTCTTTTTATTGAAATTTTCAGAGGAAAATTTTTTCAGGAAAATTTCATTTTTATTGAAGCAATAAAAATATGACAAAAATCCCTTATTGGTTAATAAAATTCCCATGAAGGGATTTTTTTACATCATTTTTTCAAAAAAAATTTTTTAAAAGAAATGAGGGACAAATTTAATTTTTATTTTCTTTTAAAAAGAATGGTCGTAATATCAAGCTCAAAAACTGACTAACACCTAGCATGGACCGACCGAAAATAAATACAAGATAAAATTAGAGAACTTACTTTTACTTTGGAGAAATGCAAATCACATAGTCATGCGCATGACTCAAGTGAGGAGTGGACTCTAGAAAATAAAAGAAAGAGAGATAAGGTATGGACCTAAAAAGGCCCCCATTATCTGAATTGACAAACTTACCCTCCGCGCAATCAAATCACAATGGGAAGAATTGTCAATTCAGATAATGAGCGGGATAAAATATGGTCAACCCGAGCGCAATCGACGCAAGAGCTTTGCATATTCGATCCCTATCTATGGTTTTCTAGGAAGAATTTCGCGACTTGGGTTTAGACGCTTGTGTGTGCAGGTGTCGTGATCCTCAGAGTATGTAAGACATGCACAACAATTGATATCAAAACAGCGCTTCTAAAAATGTGCGAAATTAAACAAATAAACCCAACACCGAGCCTGCAAAACAATGGGGTTAGCCAAACACTCCGCCTCTTATAACTCCCATCCTGCAAAAACATATAACACATATAGAATGAGTCCCAAACAAGATCACCAGAAGCGAGATATCCATGAAATTTTCATTGGCCTAAGTCCACTAAGACTTTTAAAATTTCGAAAAAATTCAAGTATTCCAATTGGTATCTTTTTTCGAAAATTTAAAAATCCCGTCCCCAGCGGAGTCGCCAGTCTGTCGCGACCCTCTAAAAAAATTTTAAATTTTAAAGGGGTTAACGGATTATTAGGTTAATTAGATTTGACTAACCTAACGCGGACCCTCCCAAGCCCTATCGAATCGCAACTTTGGTTTTTGTTTAAATGATTTTGAAATTTGGAGTCGCCACTAATCGTTCTTGGTAGGTCGATTAGAAACCTAAATAAATTAGCGGGAGAACTAATTTATTCCTGCGAACCAGAGATTATGAGCTCGGAGACTTGGTTACACTAGTTAATTAAAACTAATGCCCTTTCGGTACCTTAATTTCATGGATATCCTAATTCGGCAACTCAGGCTTGGTCTATTCCTAAGGCTTTAATAGGGTATTCTCTTTTGTGTTTTCACTTTTTAAATAGGATGCATGGATGGTATATATTTTTATTTGTTATATTTTTTTAAGTGTTAAAGATTCCCTGAAGCCGTAAGAGGGAGTGTGTTAACAACTTCTGTGCAGTATTACGACCTACTCATCTTTTGGGTTTGATGATTCAAAAATTAAATTATAGGAAGTACATGACAGTGAATAAACACCTCAAATGGGAGGCCTGGCATTAGCTTGGCTCTTCCCTTTGGGATTTAAGGTACAGGTATTTAAGTTGCAAGTATTTAAACTACTGTAAGTAAAAAACCTCCAATGGGAGGCTAAGCATTGGCTTGGCTCTTCCCTTTGGGATTTAAGGTACAGGTATTTAAGTTGCAGGTATTTAACTACTGTAAGTAAAAACCTCCAATGGGAGGCTAAGCATTGGCTTGGCTCTTCCCTTTGGGATTTAAGGTACAATATTTAAGTTGCAGGTATTTAACTACTGTAAGTAAAAACCTCCAATGGGAGGCTAAGCATTGGCTTGGCTCTTCCCTTTGGGATTTAAGGTATAGGTATTTAAGTTGCAGGTATTTAACTACTGTAAGTAAAAACCTCCAATGGGGGGCTAAGCATTGGCTTGGCTCTTCCCTTTGGGATTTAAGGTACAGGTATTTAAGTTGCAGGTATTTAACTACTGTAAGTAAAAACCTCCAATGGGAGGCTAAGCATTGGCTTGGCTCTTCCCTTTGGGATTATGGTGCAGGTATTTAAGTTGCGGATGGACTTTGTCCTCTCCATTCTATGGTATGAATTCTTTAAAATAAAATACAACGAATTGATTCAACAATTTGAAATTTGTACGCGCTTGAGGACTCCTCCAAGCCGATTTTGTGCTTCCATAGGGTTGACCATTGATATAGAGTTGCGGCTTCCTGACATAAAATAGAGTGAAATGTCAGTATACAAAATATGTGCTAATCTGCACCTAAAACCAGAAGAGTGGAAAGAGTACTTATCTCCCATTTTTTGGGAGGGATTTCTATAATTGATTTTCGCTCTCTATGTTCCCAATATAGAGAGTTTCTTTTGAATTAAGAGGGACTTTTAGTCACAGATCAGTTGAGAAATCGGTGGACAGCTTAGGAGCTTGTCCGGGCCGATTTTTGCATCTCTACGAGATTTTTGCTGTTGACGTAGAGATATCCTTCTCCTGACATAAAATATGGAAAAAAAAAGGAGATGGAGAAAGTGTATACAATTTGTGCTAATTTGCAAGTAAAACCATAAACAAATGAATAAATAAAAACACTTAGCTATAATTTGCTTGCTCGTTGACGAGGAAGAACTCTTGATTTATATTGATCGATGAAGGAATTTGTGATGATAACCCCTAACTTTAAACTTCCATCATCTTCAAAATTCTCTCTCTTTTGGTATTTTCTTTCTCTCAAATTTTTCTTCAATCTCCCAAAACTCTCTCAAACATCCAAAATTTTCTCTCCAAAAAATTCTCCCAAACACTTCCAATTTTCTCTCTAAAAAATCCCCCCTCAAGCTCACTTCTTCCTCCTTTTATAATCTACTAATCTATCTCCCATTCTAATTTTTCCACTAACTCTATCTCCCATTCTAATTTCTCCACTAACTCTTCTTCATTTTCATCTTCCATTCTCCATCTCTATCTCACATTCTAATCTCTCCACTAACTCTTTTTCATCTTCATCTTCCCTTCTCCATATTTATCTCCCATTCTAATTTCTCCACTAACTCTTCTTCATCTCCATCTTCCATTCTCTATTCTTATCTTCCATTCTAATTTCTCTACTAACTCTTCTTCATCTCCATCTTCCATTCTCTATTCCTATCTTATTTTCTCCATCCATTCTTCTCCAACTTCTCTTCTTTATCTCCTCTTCTCCATCTTTCCTTCTTTATTCTAATTTATCCACTAACTCTTCTTTTTGTTATTTGTAAAATAATCCTTCAAGAGTTAAGTATTTGCACTCTAGTCCTTGAATTTTAAGTATTTACAATTTAGTCCCTGAAAAAATATATTTCTTTAAGTTCAAATCTCCTCACAATTTTTGACACTCCAAAATTTACCACATGTCAAATTTAAGCTCATTTCTTGCCGCTGAAAATAATGCAGAATTTAATTAAAGCCCTTTTGCAAAATTAAGTCATTCTGGGTATAATTGGGCCAAGATGAAAATTTAAAATATTAGAAGACAATGTCACAACTCATAAAAAGTGAAAATTAAAAATAAGTTGACTCAAATTAAATTTTTTTAGGCCCGATTCAAGATTATACTCGTGAAGGAACACGTGACTCGAATTAGATTTTTATGAATTTGCGATGGCCAATATGAAAATAGATTTAAAATAAAAATATTAACTATCTTTGTGTATTTTTTTGGCCTCAAATGTTATTTTTCCAAAATTTTCAAGTATTTTTGTATTTTTTTTTAAAAAATTAAAAATATATATAATATGAAATTTTATTTTTTGTTCAAAAATGGTTGCCTAGGCTTGGCCAAGGCTTCCAAAGTTGATTTTTCAATTTTATGAATTTTTATGAATTTTCTATTAATTTTCGAAAATAAATAAATAAAAAATACCGAAAAATACGAAAAATATGGAAAATCATTTTTTGATCAAAATTGGTTCTTTAGGCTTAGCCAAGGTCCCCAAAGTTGATTTTTCAATTTTATGAGTTTTTATAAAAAAAAAATTTTTATTAATTTTAAAACAGAAAGGATGATTAAAAATCAGGTGTCAACAATTTTATACCGTTGTCAAATAAAATTCTATTCCAAAAACGAAAATTTTGTATCGTTATCAAACACGTATCTCGGCTCAAAAACTCATCTAAGAAATAGAAATAAAAAAAAATTTATTTCTGGTCAGAAATAAAGCAAGGGAAGATAACCGGTCTCGTGCCCGCTCTCAAAAATAGGATGTCTTAACTATTCAACAGCTATTCCATCTCCGTTGTCATGCACGCTGGACGCGCCCGCTTCCAGCCATGTCTTCTACGGTTGGTCGATTATAAGAATTGACGAAATGAAGAGCCCCTTCTTGTCTGAGTGCTTATGATCCTCGCCAACCGCAGGACGTCGTCACCTGATTGATTTCCACGAGATTGGGAACGCTACAGACGGAAAGCGATCACCCCGTCCTTGAGCAGACTGCAGAGGAGGAACAGTAAATCTTTGACCCATCGTTCGCTAGTGTCGCATGAAATCCCACGTTTGTGCCGGATGAGAAAGAGGCTTTAATCACGACCAATCAATCGGGCCGATGCGTGGAAGTCGTTAGATTGTCCCCCCTCTCGTGTTCGGATTCAATCCCCCTGGAAAGCAACCCCTTCCCACGCGTTGACCGAATCTCCCCCTGAGTTGTTAGAAAGACGAATCTCTCTCCTCCCTTCATTGGCGGCGGTAAACAGCGTGCAAAGTTGGGAAGCAGAGCACGACCCCACAGCAAGAAATATCACGTTTTGAATCAGGAGAGAATCCTTGTTTACGAATTCCTTGGCTGGGTATCGCATCAGATCCCGGCTAAAAGAAATTGACTTCGACGGAATGCTTAATAGTATCCAGCTAAGCAGAGCCATTCAAGAATCTGTCCCCCACCTCTTTCAATGCCATTAGCGGATCCCGAGAGCTCGGCGGGAAGATTCCGGGCCTTGATTCTTCTGGTGCTCCTGTGCTTTATTTTGGCTTGTTGGGTCTCCCCGGAAAGTGGTTTGGCAGTTTAATCTCACGTGCGTTTGGTTAGTTCCTAGTCCCTCAAACTGAATGTCAAAGTGTTACTATTTTCTGCTCCGTAGATGTTTGATGCTTGAACGCTTGCTTGTTCTTCGTCTGCCAGTGTTAGTTGGGGAAGAATTTAGAGGGCGATGGAGATAATGATGAGTTCTTTTTCTTGTTTTTTCTTTGCAAGGCTCTTAAGAAAGAGTGAACTAAGCAATTTGGACTCCGTCAATTACGTGCTTCTCTTTATCTGGTATACTCTGCTTCTGCTATTTGCATGTCTTATGCGATCTCCAAAAGGATTAAATTAAATATCAATTACATGTGGCCAGTCAAATCAACACTTTTGACTAATTGCTGCTGCATGCGTGTGGGCTGATGATACTTTGGCTTCCGGTCTATTTCTTGCAATCTTAATTTGACCGCCACATGCCTTTTTTATATGAGCATTGTAATTTAGTAACTGTATGTCTTGACTCATATTAACCTGTTTGTGTTTGAGAGTCTTCAATTGTAAAAGTTTTCTAGTTGCTTTCTCAACGTCTTTGACAATCTAACTCGAATGAATCGACTCTTCTGGCCCATAAAACTAGTCCTCTGGCGAACAAACAGGAGGAAGGCCAGAAGAAGAGCCACCAACTCCCCGCTTTTGCTAGCTTTTCAGTAGGAGTTTCAAGGAACTCCCAGTCACCATAGCTTGTCCAACAGAGGAAATTATTTCCGGGGGCAAGCGAGCTCTTTAACAATGTATCTGGTAGAAAGTAAAGGAGGCGCAATTGGGTGCATGTTGCTGTCCCTGTTCTTCCTGGGCACATGGCCTGCCGTATTAACTCTTCTCGAAAGGCGAGGCCGCCTTCCGCAGCACACTTACCTTGATTACACGATCACCAATCTATTGGCTGCTGTGATTATTGCTTTCACATTTGGCGAGATCCGTGCAGGAACACCAGAGGCACCGAATTTCTTGCAGCAACTTTCCCAGGTGAATTTTTTGACTTCCTATGTAATTCGAGATTGATGGAATTTATACTAGAAGGAAAAAGAAGAAAAGCTGAAGCACATATACAAGGGAATAGGCAGCGATTTCCACCCGACCAAGTCAAGGACATGGGAAGTCTCATTGTGTGCTTTGCAATTACAATGATAGACTGGAAAAGAAAGAGTTTTGTACTTCGATTAATACTGAACCAGTTAGCGTTTCTTGTTGGTGAAATTATCAAATTTATATAGTAAGGCTTTTTGGATTAATAGAAATACTCAATATTTGCAGTTCGTTGTGGTTCATGCATAATTTCAAGTCTGGTTTAGATTGGTGGTAGTTTTGAAAATTTGCTTAAACTTTGGTTCTATTTCTCCACTGTATTGACGGAGAAAGCTTGCTTTCGTTTGTGAAAATAGCATCTTAGATTGAATAAGAGGAGTCCGTGGCCGGCTTGGACATGTCATCTGACTTCACTTTCTCGTCAGGAACAAAAATACTGAGTCAGTGTCAAGCTTTGGACGTTATTTCAAACGCTTGGTATCACATACAGCTAGAGAAACCTAGTTAAGTAGATGCCTAGATAAAGCAGTCGATTTGCTGATTAGGTTCAGGTATAATTCATTTTGATGTCATCCTTGAAATGGTTTTAAGACTAATCCATACCAATTTCAGTGTTTCATCCTCAATTTACCCACACCAAATGTCACACGAAACCTAACTTTTGTCATATGAGGTTCATCCATACCATGGATACATACTAGGATTCTATCTCCTGACATATCAAGAGTGGAGAAGCAGTATACATGGTCATGCATGTGACCTTGCTAGACAATGTTACTTCATCTAGTTTTAATATATGTAAGCTGATTGATGCAGGATAATTGGTCATCGGTTCTATTTGCAATGGCGGGTGGCATTGTTCTTAGCCTTGGGAATCTTGCAACCCAGTATGCATGGGCTTTTGTTGGCTTGTCAGTGACGGAAGTCGTCACTTCCAGCATAACAGTCGTTATAGGTCTGTTCATGTTCCATCTCCCTTTACTTGTATTTGTGCCAGCGATGAATGTCTAGTTATATATAGAAATGCTCAATGTACGTACAAGTTCTCCAAAGATTTGTTCATCAATCGATATGGCAAGAATTAATTTGGTTCAATACACTCAAACTGCTGGATCTATTGAGGCTTTCATATAATAGAGGCACAACTACATGATGCTGATTTCTTTTATCCTATTCTTTTGCTCAGGCACAACCCTGAATTACTTTCTGGATGACAAAATAAACAGAGCGGAGATTCTTTTCCCAGGAGTTGGTTGTTTCCTGATTGCAGTTTGTTTTGGCTCTGCTGTCCACGCATCAAATGCTACTGATAATAAAATAAAGCTGAATAATCTCCCTGGCAATGGCAAAGTGGACGCCAGGTACATCTACTTGTTTATGGATTAAGAGCATGAGTAAACTCAAATGTGTGAAATGATCAATCTTATCTCAAAGTGGACGCCAGGTACATCTACTTGTTTACGGATTAAGAGCATGAGTAAACTCAAATGTGTGATATGATCAATTTTATCGCGTAATTGTAGGGAGTCCGAAAGGTTAATCACCTGTTTGATAGCGGAATTTTGCACTCTAAAGTTGACTTGGTATCCACGTGAAGATTTCTTTATCTCTTTCAAACTACTCCATCTCTTCTACATGTTTGCTCTCCTCCCTCGCTTTTTCATTTGAAAGAAGGAAATAGAAGCCTATATTTGTGGAATTTGTAGGAAATCCGTGGTCAGCCTACTTATGCAACTTTTACTTGGGAATGGATTTTCCATTTGAAGATTATTCTTTGATGTATGTTGTTAATTTCGAAACTTCTACTGGTGTCAATTACTCTAGTTTTTAGGACCACTGTTAGAGCCTTTTTCACTTAGAGATGATGTATGATGCAATCGTTTTTACATCTTCCTCAGAGCCACTGATGCATATAATGGCACGACTGTAAATGAAGGTGAGAGACTTTCTGGAGTGATGACCGCTTCTCTAATCCTACAAGCTAGAAAATCTGTAGCCTAACTAAATGATGTTTGCATAACAGGGCCAAAAGATGAAGAAAATGGGAATGGATCCATAGATAAGGCAAAAGTTGGGACTGCTGATTTTCTGGTCGAAATAGAGAACAGAAGATCTATCAAGGTTCGTGAAACCACTTCAACTATGCTTGTGGAACAGATTTGTTTAATATCTTTGTCATCTTCCAAAACCCTTAGCATCATTACATTGAAGCGTATTGCCGTTTCTCCATTTCTATAAATGAAATGCATATTTATTATTCTTGTAGGTTTTTGGAAGAAGTGCCGTACTCGGACTGAGCATAACTTTCTTTGCTGGATGTTGCTTCTCTCTTTTCTCGCCGGCATTTAATTTGGCGACAAATGACCAGTGGCACACGCTGAAGAAAGGGGTTCCTCACTTGTCTGTGTATACAGCATTCTTCTATTTCTCTGTATCGTGCTTTGTCGTGGCCGTCATTCTAAATATCACCTTCCTTTACCGGCCGGTGCTCAATCTGCCCAAAACATCATTCAAGGCTTATTTGAACGATTGGAACGGCAGAGGGTGGGCTCTCTTGGCAGGATTTCTCTGTGGATTTGGGAATGGTCTGCAGTTTATGGGCGGTCAAGCCGCAGGCTATGCGGCAGCAGATGCTGTCCAGGTTAGTTGACCAAGCTAGAGGGCACCAAGGGATCTGTCTGATGAATGAATTGACTTGACTTGAGAGTTTTTAACTTTTCGGTCCATGGCCAAACTGTCAAAGAATTGAACCGAACTGAGAACCGAGTCTCCATTCAGTTTTTTTAATTATTATTTCAGAATAATTTCTGACTTCTTTTTGTTTGCTTCTTTATCAATATTGCATGAGATCATGGGACTGAAGAACAGACTACTTTTAGTTTTTGTGGCCTGAACTGACGATGAAACCTGAATCCTATTCTGCCAATCTGGTCAAAAACATAATCCATAACATTTTTATGCTATGCCTTTTCTTTCTCTTTCTAACTTAATCTGTTGCATTATGCAGGCGCTTCCACTCGTGAGCACCTTCTGGGGCGTACTCATTTTTGGAGAATACCGCAGATCATCGAGGAGAACCTATGTTTTACTTTTCGGTATGCTGTTCATGTTCATTGCGGCTGTTGGAGTCCTAATGGCGTCATCGGGGCACCGTAAATGAAAAGGCCAGATGTGGCGATTGTAAGAAAGCCAAAGGCAGTTAGTAATCAATCACTTGTTGATCGGTCTTGGTAAGAGGCAACGGATCAAAGCAATCCAGGTTGGAAAGAAACCGCAAATTGATACCAGGAAAGGGGCTTCATCCACATTGACTAGGCAGGGGAAGTGAAAGTCCAAGAGATGAAACTAAACTTCTTCTGTCGGCAAACGGGTCATGGATGTATTTAATCATGGACCGTCGGTTCAGTTCTTTTGCTTTGGAACACTGTTTGGATTAATTGTGCTTTGAATTTCTTTCCCTTGGCATGTCAGTTGAATCAAATTTATCTAGATTGCTTTCAATAGTTGTCGATACTGCAACTTGGAGAAAGAAGAAAAATTGCCAGTGGGAATTCTGGAAGCTGAGATTTGTCGTCTCCCCTGTTTAGTATGAAGTACTCCTTGTCTGTCTAGTTAAAAATCAATTCATCCGTATTTCGCGCTAACCATAGTGGTAGAGAGTGGTGTACTTATGTGCTCTAAACTTCGGATAGCTACAGAACCATTTCGACTGACTTCCACATACCTTTTCTGAAAGTTGATATCCATTTCAAGCTAAATAAGCGTCATCTAGGGAATCCTTTCCGAAGGATCATATGCTGTGTGGAAATTGAGTCTCAAAAACTGAATCATCATCAAGTTTGTCAAAATTCTGAAATTCCAGGAGACCGACTTGGTTTGGTCTGTTTCATGATAGCAAATTCCAGTGGTTAATGTTAAATTAGCTTTTGTAATAAAGGATGAAGAAGAAACATTCTCAGAGAGATGTCAAGATATAATCAAACAACAGCTGTGCGGGAACTAGAGGGCTAGGCCATTCCATGCAGTTCCTTCTGTTGCATATGAAAACATTATCGATTCATTTCCTGTAAACAAGGAATTATACTTGGGTCTGACCATCCCTCACGTGATTGGAGAAGCATCTAAAGTAGAATGCATGGAGGGTCCCTTCCACATAAAAAGGGGGACAGCTATGAAGAATTTATCCAGAAGCAGATGTAGGCCTCATAAGAAGAAGAACTACATAAAAACCAGCCAAACTTTGCTTTTGGTTCGAAGAATGCAAAATTTCAACACCTAATGAGTTGATGGTCTAGCGCATTGGGCACGCGGCCAGTGGTAAGAGAATTGGGTATGGTGGGAATGTTTAGTTTCAAATGTTGGGTTCAACTCAAGAGCCCCGGGGGGGGGGGGGGGGGGGGCGGGGGGGGGGCCGCACCCCCAAAAAAAAAGCAGAAAAATGAGTTGATGGTCTAGAATTGGGGCTTTTTACAAAAAAGGGGTCCCGGTCTCCTTTAAAAAAATTTACCAATTTGGGATCCCTCCGGGAGAGAGTGTGCCAAATGGACTGAATTGAATCTAATTCAGCTCCTCAAGTCCCGAACTTTTTTTTTTGGGAGGGGGGCTACTTTTTTCCAGCACCCTCTCCAGTTTAGCTCCCCCTATTTTTGCAACGCCTGGCTTGCTATGTTACGTTGTGTTCCGCCTCAGAGATTTCCAGTTCTTTCTTCTTGACATTGCGATGTGTTGCTTCGTTCTCAGTTCCCAGCCCGACGTGGAAAGCGCAAGCAAGGAGGGATCACAAGAGCAAGAGAAAGTCATGGTGGACTCATTTCGCCTCAGAGATTTCTGGAAAGCTTACAAGGAGTGGAGCGCTTATGGCGCTGAAGTCCCGAACTAGCGAGGGCACTGGGGGGGACTGGAGACCCCCCCCCCCCCCAAACAACCCAAATTTCAGCATCGACGGTACCGGACAGACCTCTAATCAGTAAATTTTTTTAAATGAGACCCAGATCAGTAAAAAAAAAAAAATCTTGCGACCCCTTTTCATAAAAGGCCCCTAGAATTGCATATTTCTGTCTCTACCATAAGCTACGACAGGGTCCTCAACACATGCTGCTACGTTTGCACCAGAATGATTGAACTCCAACATAGTTGACACCTGATTAGCGTTAGATACATTAAAGCACGGGATGTGATTTAAATCCATGCATTAGCCCCACAGTTCTGTGCTCCCTAACAAGTATGCGGCTGCCCAATAAGCATTAAAACATTTCTCCCTTTCATTGGTTGTTCCGATAGCTGACAGATGAAAGAACCCAGCTAGTTTTTTTTATCGACAGAACTGTAAATCCACTCAGCCCTCCAGATAATTGATGGTGTTAAAAGGCGTTCTGTTTTCCATCCCAATGACTTCAACTGCAAAATGCATTTAGGGAAAGTGAGAAAAACAAGTCTTCTTTCCCAAAACAAAAACAAACTGCTCATACAATATATCACCCGCCACAACACCATGGACCGTGCAAAAGCAATTGGTCTTTGTTAGTAAGAGGCTAAGAGTGCTCTGTTCTATCCGTTCAGCTAGAACTATTTGCATTTGCCAACTTCACTCTGTAAGGTCAAAAATCGTTTACACCCTTGACAGGTGGGCTCTGGGTTAGATTCAGTTGGCAGTCACAAAACCCTGACTGTTTCTCCTTAGGTTAGGCATTGGATCTTATGCCAACAATCACAAGGAGATGAGATGGCAAAGAGGCAAAGACGTGATTATTTGTGAAAATGGACACATGAAAAAGAGTATCTGACTTTTCAAACAATAATTTCTCTTACTCCATCCAAAAGGGAAATTTGACATAAGTTGGTTTGAGTTGAACAGTACCTTCAGAAGAAATACTTCGTAATTTCTATCCATCCATGTCTGGCTTTTTGAATGCGAAGAATCATCATTTATTTGGCATGCCTCCACAAGTGCATGAATAAATGACTGCAAGACATCGGCAGCTGTCGCACTTTTATGCATGACAATGCTGATGTCTTTGTTCCTTTCAACTATCAAGTACTTCCCTACACAATCAAAAGGTAAACAGACAAAGTAATTCCTGCATAAAAGATGAATCCACCAACAAAAATTAGAAAGAGTTGCACCTCTGTAACGGTGAGATTTTGCTGTCCGCAGAAGGATCATCCTGTTCAAGAAAGTAAAGAGCATGAAACAGTTTCATACCAATGCAACTCATCTGAAATAACATTTCAACCCAGCATTTTTTGTTTTGGCATTTAATCAAGACATATTATAAGAATTGATAAAGTTAAGATAAAGATCAAGAGCAAACAGGATGGTTATTTCCCTTTGGCAAAAGAATTCTAAATATAACAGTTAAAGCCACCATCACCCACTTTCAAAATGTTCATCTCCAATACTTAAGTCGGGATTATTACTCAGCTTAATTCAATAAGTTCTGCTAATCAATCCATACTCACATCTCCTGCTGACTAAGAGAGGAGACTCTCACACCCAATTTTATTCGTGTATGCAGCAACTTCACTTTCTTCAAGCCCCATGAAGATACCCAGGTAGGCAAAATATGCTCCAGTTTGGAAACCTGTGCTGCAGATAGGACTGCCACGACACAAGGAATTAAAAATCCTATTGAAGGGATAAAGACAATCTAATCCATAAAGAGAAATAACTCAGTATTAATACTATTATGTTAAACTCGAAGGCAGATAGACTATGCTGAAAATCAACGAATTCAGGGTGAAGAAAATGATATGCTTTATGGAACAGGCAAATCAAACGCCCCCATGCAATTTAAACACAATCCTAGCCCTTGCAGTGGCATTACCTTGTCCAGTTTCCATAAAATGCTGCAAAATGATTGAAGTCCTTTCGACGTTTAATGAAGTCAGTGCAAGGCACTGAACAGCCTTGTAATTTGCTGTATTTTAGGAAAATAAAAGTTGTACTTCCAGATCAGTGAAAGAAAAGAAAAACTCACTGGTTAACTTTTGCTGTTTTAAATTAAATAATTAAGTAACAGAACTCGTGAAATTTATATCTTTGAATTCTCTAATAGAAATAAGTGATTTCCCATAGATCTAGAAAAATAGTAGAGCTTCACAAATTAATAACAACCACTTGCAACTGGAAATAATTTGTCCTAGAAACTGGACAAAATCGCCGCCCCTTGTTTTAGGTCTGCTGGCAATTGGCACCAAAATTTGTATACATGCCAACAGAGTACTTTCTTTTAGTCAGCCCAATTATTGTCCATATCATTCCAAATCCATGTTCTGCTGTATAAATGAGAGTTACTTCAACATCCTGTGATACCATGTTGACGCAGAGATTTAGATCAAGCTCCTAGGTAGTATTAAAACTAAACTGATTCCGGTTCTCTTATCCAATTGTAGAATCAACTTTGCTGATGGAAACAAGAAATCTGAACGCCTCATTGATGGAGAAAGCTAGCAAACTTACCATACATGTGGAAAACGGTAAGTGAGAGAAAACAAAACCAAATAAATAGAGGATGTCCGATTGTAACGCGTGCAAAAAGCATCCCCAATGCCATGCCAATCATTGTAGCAGCAGTCTCCTGACTTCCCTCCTGTATGGACACACACCCAACACTGGTTAGTGAATGACACTAGCACGTGGAAATGGCACAAAATAGTGTAGCAGCGTACCTAATAGCCATACAGTACCTTTGCAGATATATCTGCTGCATTATTCTGAAGGGCAAAATGCTGAGTCAAAGCAGCTCTAGTTGCTCCACTAGCAACACCAGCTAATCAGAAAAAATGAGAAATACGCTCATCAGTACAATAATATCCCAGTGTTCTGCAACTAGACATTATAACGGATATATCATAACCCGACAATTAAAGGGAAGCAAAAACGATAACTTGTTGAGCGATAGTGCATTTTACAGACTCATGGATAGTCAGTGTCGCATCAAAACTGCAGTTTCAGTAGCTTATGTCACATGGCAAAAAAGAACTTATCCCACAGAGATTCCTAATAACCAAGTCAATATATCACGTCTAACAGATTCAAAGAGTTTATCAAATTGAGATGTCAATAATTGATGCAGTTGAAGGAACGAAGCACTTACTGAACGATCTCGAAAGGCTTCCTAAGCAAACAACCAAAACAAATACTGAAGGATACAATGGGGAGACAAGATCCATCAACATCCCTGCAACCAACATGACAGCATCTAGTGACCATTTTTCCTTATTCAAATATCTGCCAAAAAAGCATCTCTACTCCCTTAATGGAGAGCAGCTTCATGTCATAATAGTGGTAGACAAGTAATTCTCTTGCTATAGTTTTATATGCAATGACAGAACATAACAGAAGTAAAGGAAAGAAGGTATACCCTGCTAAACTGACCTAGGTACTACATTATTAGTTAAAATTAGTAAGATATATTGTTCTTTGGTGGTTAAAACTGATTTTTTCAAATAATCAATCTTTCTCCTATTAGTTACACACTAACTGACAATCAGGAGTCTTGACTCGAGAAGTTAATTGCAATCAAGAGATTTACATTTTACAAGGCAGTAAAAGCCCAATAAAAATTTTGAAGTATGTTCTTTGTATGTTGGCATGACAAATGAGATGAAAAGGTAAAACAAAGGGTACACGTGTAGGAACATATATATGTAAGGTAACAGACTGACAGTGTATAATAGTTACAGGCAAAGAGCCCATCGAATATAAGATTTCTCTACATCGAATTCCTACATTGGCTTAATAGAAAATAAGCAGCAACGTTGAAGATAGGCAATAGACGAAAAAAGTTAGAGCCATGAAAGGTATGAAGTATGCTCAAGTTGGGATTAAAGGAGAATGATAAGTTTACTAGAGAGAGAGAGAGAGAGAGAGAGAGAGAGAGAGAGAGAGAGAGAGAGAGAGAGAGTTGACAGTTCAAGACATACCCAGATCATTCATGAGGTCGGCAACCAAACGCCACATTTTGGCGTTGCTATCCAAATTTGAACCCTGAGTATACAGCATCTCAACCACTTAATTTACCAATTCTAACATCAATCAAGAATTCTATGCCAATAATACAGCTCACACTCTGAGGAAGCACATATCAAGTCACACATTTACAGCCAGAAAAAACCTATGTCCTCCAAAACAACCATATTGTCTTTGCAAGACCATTTATCTGAAGAATGAATAGTTAATATTATGCAGAAGATATCAATGAACACCTGGTAGAATGTGAATAAAATGCCTCCAACCATGCCGGTTAAATCCCTAAGAAACCACTGCAATAAAATTATATAGGTAACTAGTTAGCCATCAGTTGACTTAAGCTGAGAAGAGGAAAGAATGAGGCTAGCGCTAGCAGTACCTGGAACGTCGCACCTAGAACAGTCGCGGATTTTTCACCGACTCCAATGGCACTCAGAAGAGCCTCGAAGGTGATTAAACACAAAACAATCAGATGCATAGAATTACCAGTAGATTGTCAGGCCACTTTGATGTGAAGTGAGCCTCACCTGAGTGGAAAGCATGGTCCTTATGTAGGTTGAAAGGCCCTACAGAGGGAACCAAAGCAATTAATTCTACTAGTAACGGATTGATAGAGCCAATCAGATTGATTGGATTAAGCCAACTAATTGAAAAGTTCAATGCACCTGCAATGAATCCCAAACTTGGAAAGGGACATAATCAGGGGTTACACTGCTAGGAAAACCCTGCATTCACATAAAGCACCATGAAAAATCGCAAGGGAATGTCAGAAACTCTATAACTTTACACAAAAAGATCAAAATTTTCCTCAGAAACTAGCACCAGAGATCACACGAACCGCAAACCCAAGACAGTCAATTATCCGAAAAACACAAATATCAAAAAAAGGATTATTTCATTCCTGATAGTCATTTTTCAATCTGTGGATAGGAGCATTCTCTGAATCGGAATCGTGGGTAGTACCGCTTGATCATTTCTACTAACTTAAAGCCCCAATTACTTTTTTTTTTATGTTACGTAGAAATTCCTTTTGGATAATTTACAAAACAAATCTCCGTTACGAATCCTTTGGTACAGCAATTATTAGGAAATAATCGAGTTATAGAGGAATAAAAAATCATAGACAGTGAAAACATGATAGCTAGCAACCTCAGGGATAAATGCTTCAAGAAAACGTCTCCAGACATGGCCGAATCGATTGCCCGATCTGTGGGAAAAAGAAAAAGCAGCTTTGGGTCAGCTAAACACGAACTCGAGCGACTAACGTGTAATCGATAGAGTGTGAAATAGTGGAAAAAAGCGACCTTTGTATGGAAAGAGAGGGAGCAGCAGTGATGGTGGCGGTTCTCGAAAGCTTTGTAGAAGATGAGCCATTCCATTCTTCGAGTATCAAAGTCCCGTCTCCAGAATCACCATCCAACGATGCGATCAGTTCCCTTGCAGTTGGATCTTCCATGAACAGACGACGATCGCACCAGGTTCGCTTTCCCGTCGTTTGTTCTTCGGTTCAGTGGGACTTTGCAACATGCGTGTCTGCTCTCAAGTCAAGTGTTCACTTGGTTTCACTTTCCGCGACCTCGTCTTCTTCGGAGAGATTTTACGTTTTCTTACGTGCCCCTCTGCTTAAACGGAGAAATTGCATTTTCCTTATTAACAATTTGTCTTTGCGGTAACCTAATTTCAATTTTAACTGCATTTTCCTTACCGAATAAAACCGTACGGCAGAGTAAGCTGTTATCTATGAGAAGCTCGTTATTATTAGGAAAAATTTCAAAAAAAAAAGCCTCAAGTGCTCTCATTTTTTTTTTCAAATAAGAGTCCGGAATATACTTTATTTCAAATAAAACCCTAAATTGTTATCATTATCTCAAAAAAGAATTTGAAATAGCTATGTTATTTCAAATAAAGGCTTGATTTCGCCGGCTAACCAAAAGTTTTTGGCTGATTTAGGGCATTTTTGTCAAAATGCAATTTTAACTTAATTCTATTAGTTAAATCAAATTAAAAGTTTTAAAAACAATTGAAAAAAAAGGAGGAAGAAGAATAAGAAGAAAACACTGTCCCGCTTGTGTTTTCTTCTTCTCTTTTTTTTTTCAATTTCAACTTTTTTTCTTTTTTGAAAACTCAAAAAAGGGAAAATGAATAATAAAAATTAAAAAAATGTTAAATGATCATAATGCCTCAATTAAGTGATGAATCGTGCCCTTTTTGAAAATTGATAAGATCACTTCATCACTTTATTTGAAATAATATTTGCTTCAAGTTTTTATTTAAAATAATAAAGGCATTTTGGACCTTTATTTGAAACACTATCAATTTCAAACTCTTATTTGAAAAAAATAAAGATACTTCAAGCCTTTTTTTTGAAAATTTTCCTCATTATTGTATGTAATTTGACAAATAATAATTTATAGGATAGTAAATCCTTTTTATTTCTATTTAAAACTAAAATCTAGATGCATTATAATGAATTCATTTGAAATTTATGTCGGCCTATTCGGCAAAATTAATTAAAAAAACAGATGAGAAGATGAATGCTATTCATGGAAGATCGTGAACAGGCTCGAATATCAAGTGAAAGAAGTTATAGTAAGTTCTTCATTTCTTTCTTCTATCCCAAATTTCATTCTTATGGTAGAGATAAAAACGCCAAAGATAAGAGAGGACGGCGTTTTGGGCAATGATTTTCGAGCACCAATTGTTTCTTCCATCTGGACTTCCTAAGCGCTTAAGGAAAGAATGGAAAAAAAAAAAAAAGGAGAAGAAACAGTTCATAGACCGATATTACTCGGTAGAGTTTTAAAAAAATGACATCATCATTTTTGCAATTATATTTTCCAAAGTATGTCTTAGATCGTAATTATATAATTGAAAATGAAAGAACTCTGAAAATAGATTTCAAAAAATGAAATATTTTTTTAAGGCATGTCTTAGATCGTAATAATTTAATATAAAATGAAAGAACTATGAAAATAGAATTCAAAAATGAAATAGTAAATAATGTTATTAGTTGCGATTTGGATTTTCGCTAGCTTTGCTGCGCATAGCATTTTGGGCCCCAGCGATTCAGCATCCCCCGTTCTGCAACTCCCGGAGGCAGAGGCAAAAGAAGCGAATGCGCAGCAGAGCAGACTCGTTCCCAATGAACAGAAAATGCGGAGAAGAGCTCTGAATCTGAATCTCCCACAACGCAGGCTCGTCTTGTCCTTCTCCTCCTCATCTGAAGCTGATACCCCATCTCTCTATTCCTTCCTCCAACCTTCCTTATTCTCCCACCGCAAGAACGCCCCTTCATCTCCTCCGCCGCAACCGCCGCCATCCCCGCCGCAGACCTTGACCCAAGAACTGAAAACCGCCCTCGAGTCCGCCCTCCACAAGTCCGTCCTTGTCCACAACACCGATGACGCCTGGAAGGCCTTCAAGGCTCTCACCTCCCACTCCTCCTTCCCCAGCAAGCCCCTCGCCAACTCCCTCATCGCCCACTTGTCCTCTTTCGCGGACACCCACAATCTCAAGAGGGCTTTCGCCTCCGCCGTCTACTTCATCGAGAAAGATCCTGGATTGGTCGAGTTCGGGACCGTATCCGCGCTACTGGAGTCCATGAGACGGGCGAGAGCAGCAGCCCCGGCCTTTGCTCTGGTCAGGAGCATGTTCAAGAACAGGTACTTCATGCCCTTTGAGCTATGGGGCAACCTGCTTGTTGAGATATGTAAGGAGAATGGTCAGTTTGTTGGGTTTCTGCGGGTTTTTGAAGAGAGTTATAGAGTTGCTTTGGATGAGAAACTGGATTTTATGAGGCCCAACTTAGCCGCTTGTAATGCGGCATTGGAGGGGTGCTGCCGGCACCTCGAGTCGGTGACTGATGCGGAAAAGGTGGTGGAGACTATGTCCGTTTTGGGGGAGAGGCCGGATGAGTCGAGCTTTGGGTTTCTGGCTTACTTGTATGCCCTCAAGGGGCTTGAGGGAAAGATATCAGAGTTGGAGAATTTGATGGGTGGGTTTGGTCTTTCGAATAAAAGGGTGTTTTTCAGTAATCTGATTAGCGGGTATGTTAAAATGGGTGACTTCGAATCTGTTGTGAGAACTGTACTGCGGAGTCTGGGGAAGAGCAGCGGGGAGGATCCAAAATTTGGTGAGGAGACTTTCTCTGAAATAGTTAAAGGTTTTTTCAAGAATGGTAGTAGCAAAGAATTAGCACGTTTGATCATCGAAGCTCAAAAGTTGGAGGCTGCTGAAATTGAGGCCGATTGTTCAGTTGGGTATGGCATCGTTAATGCTTGCGTTAATCTTGGGCTATCAGATAAGGCACACAGTATTCTTGATGAAATAAACATTCAAGGTGGTTCTGTAGGGCTTGGGGTCTATGTGCCAATCCTCAGGTCTTACTGCAAAGAGCATAGGACAGCTGAGGCTACTCAGTTGGTCATGGACATTAGCAGTTCAGGGCTTCAATTGGATATGGGGACCTATGATGCCCTGATAGAAGCATCTATGTCGAGCCAAGATTTTCAATCGGCTTTTTCACTGTTCAGAGATATGAGAGATGCAAGAATAAGAGAGTTGAAAGGGAGTTACTTGACAATAATGACTGGCTTAATGGAAAATCACCGGCCAGAGTTGATGGCGGCCTTCTTAGATGAGGTTGTTGAGGATCCTCGGATTGAAGTGGGTACCCACGACTGGAATTCTATAATCCACGCCTTTTGTAAAGCTGGAAGATTGGAAGATGCTAGGAGAACTTTCAGAAGAATGGTGTTTTTGCAGTTTGAGCCGAATTGTCAAACATTTTTATCCCTTATCAATGGGTATGTAACGGCGGAGAAATACTTCAGTGTCTTGCTTCTGTGGAATGAGATTAAAAGAAAGTTTCTTTCAGCTGATATAGAGAAAGGGATTAAATTTGATCACAGTTTGGTTGATGCATTCCTTTATGCGCTGGTTAAAGGTGGCTTCTTTGATGCGGTCATGCAAGTGGTGGAGAAATCTCAGGAGATGAAGATTTTTGTGGACAAGTGGAGGTACAAGCAAGCTTTCATGGAGAACCATAAGAAGCTCAAAGTGAATAAATTAAGAAAGAGAAACTACAGAAAAACGGAGGCACTGATTGCTTTCAAGAACTGGGCAGGTCTAAATGCTTGAGATTGTTGTTTCCTTGTCAACTCATTATCCACTCACGAACTTTGATGGTTTCATGTGGCTGATGATTATGATGTGAATCTTGAAGAAAGTGGAACTGCTAAAGTAACGTGAGACACAGACGATCCTTGCCTCACTTTCACATCTAGAAGATGCGGCAGGTTTGAAAATTGCGAAGGGGAGGAGCATTTCAGCAATGCTCATTGCATATTGCAACTGATGATTGGTGAACTCAGGTGATGCTCTGAGATGGAAAAGATCAAGGACATATGATTAATGCTCATTCAAGTATTCTCGAGGCCTTGCCAGCGGTCATGAGGCCTCACAAGGCTTTTAAATTCGTCACCTCTCGTCCATCATGTCCAAGATGAGAAGGACGATGTATAAGCAATATAATATGCCCCGGGTGTGGACCTTTGCAGTTCCATCATGGGGTTGAAATTTTTCAGAGAGCAAAATTGTTCACGTCACAGATGGAGAACTTCATATATATTTTTTCATACTTTCTGATGTTAAAGAAATCACGTTGATTCTTGCACGACATCGCAATGCTGCGGGCATGCGCACTACTTGATCGCGCCTAATTCAACGGTTGATAGAAATTATTTTTTAGCCTACTGTTAAGCCAACGATGGAGTTTTCTTTTTTTTTTTGGACAGAACGATGGAGATTGAATTGCTCCAATCCGGCTTTCTACCGTGTGTACGGCAACTTTGCTGTGCGTAGAAGCATGGCATTGTGGACAAGCCCTCAGAAATGTATTAGCTTTAGATGCACTTAATCATTCTCTTCTGTACAAAACTCAGGCTTTTCACATGAAATTTGCAAGTGCCAATCTTCCCTTTGACTCACTTTCCATTTGTTGTTAAATTCCCGTTATATGAGATGAGATCCGGTGGATTTTGGCATGAATAACGTGAAATTCATGGAAGTATATGTATCGATATATAAGACGAAACTCGATACCAAGGGTTAGTTAGACTGCGAATGGTAACCATTCTTATTCTCTGATTCTGTTCCCTAGAACAGTAAAGAATGAGAATCATGTTTGGTAACCTAAATAATTCCGATTCTGATTCTGCTCCCAAAATCAGTTTTAGAGAATCAGAATCAGTTTTAGAGTAAAATCCAGAACAAAATAAAAAGTTGGTTCTGAAAAAAGAATCACTTTTGACAATCACAAAACATAATAAAATCTCACATCTTTCACTTTTCCATTTTAGTCTTCTCATCACTTTTCTCTCAATCTAATAAAAACAAAAATAAAATTTTTTAAAAAAATTAGAAATTTTTTTAAATATCACAAAAAATTTAGAAATTTCCTAAAAATAGAAAAAGCTTAAATTATGCTAGTTTGACCTAATTTTCATAAATTATGGCATAAATTTTCTAGATTTCCTAAATTTCACTTTTCTACAAAAAAAAAATACTGCAAAAGATGAGGATATCTAACATGCAGATGGTAACATATATAATCGTAACCGTGTGTCACAAAATGTGACCATCTACACGTGGAGTTGGAGCCAAACACTTATTTGGATTTGGGACAGAAGTTGCAAAATGATAGTGAAGGACTCGTACTTTATATGAAAGAGAACAATATGGTCTTTTTTTCAGTAGATAATTTATTATTTGGTTGTTATGTTTGTATGTATTTGGACAACGCAACATTTAAAGAAAAAATGAGTACTTAATATGGAAACGTGTCTCATGTTTTAATCAAACTTCAAACATCATGTATTAAAATTTGTGTTTCATTTATGATATGCTAAAAAAATAAATATATTTTAAATTATTTTTGTGTGCATTGGAAATTAGCCTTCATTTAGGATGAAAATTTTCAAAGTAAATACATAGTTATTTGACTTAAATGAAAAAAAAATTAAAAAGAGAAACAATTTTTTGAAATAAATTTTGTGCAGTTATCAAACGCATTTTTGGTTTTCCAAAACTCATCCAGGAACAGAATAAAAAAAAGTCATTTTAATCGGAATCAATTTTTGGAATTAAAATCGTTACCGTACGCAGTAATTTCTTCTATGGGCCTGCACAAACATATTTTTATAGTCTGTATTGTATGTAAGTTTCCATCTATAATTATATGTTGCATGCTCTATATTTGAGGACAGCTTTGATGTTGTCCAGCTAGAACATTTTCTGCTGACTTTCTGTTGCCCTTCTGCACAAAGTTCCTGACAAAAAGCGTGTGATGCTTTTAGCTAGAACCCACTTATCGAAGCTGGCTCTGCTTTTCATGCAGGAAACGGAGGAAAATGGAGGGTTTTGAAATGTGATTGCCTCCACCGAAAAGGGATGGAATCAAATCAACCCTCTTCTGCTTCCATTTCAAATGTAAACCTCCTCCATCCTGTTCAACCAGAACGCTCTCTTTCAAAGCAGTCTGCGTCACTGCTTAAGCCCATTTCACATTCCAACTCCCCCCACATTCTTCTCTGATGTCAGCTCCTCCGGGGACATGGTTCTCCATGTATCTCTTGGTTTTGTTTCTTTTTCTTCCAACTATGTTTGCCTCCCTCCCTGCCATTCCAATGAACTTCACCTGTCACAACACATGTGGCGCCATCCCCGTGAAGTACCCATTTGGCACCAGTTTCGGTTGTGGCCACCCGGATTTTGCTAGAAACGTGAGATGCAGCTCCACCGGCAAGCTCGAGTTCTCCACCGGAACTGGGATTTACGATGTGGCCTCGATCGACTACTCCAGCCGGACCATGATCGTCACTGACCCTCTCATGTCGACTTGCGAATCGATGCAGAACTCCGGCAGTTTCAGCCTGGATCGAGCCAGCCCGTTCAGCGTTATGGATAACAACATCTTTGTATTGCTCGGGTGCTCCACGAACTCTCCTGTGTTCGATCCGTACGAGGAGCTGTGCGACACCGGCTCCAACTCTCGCGTTTGTAGGGGCCTGTATTCTTGCAAGGGAGTGACCGGCATTGGACTGCAGCAGAATGCGCCAGTGTCCACCTGCTGCGTTTACCAATCCCCGACCGGGTTCGGTTCGAGTTACGCTTTGGATCTTCCGAAGCTCCAGTGCTCGTCCTACAGCGCGATATACGGGTTCGGAGACAACCGCGGAGATCCCTCCAAGTGGAAGTTCGGGATTTCCGTGCAGTATAACGATTCTTACGACGCGGATGGGTGCACGGACTGCGAAGCAAGTGGGGGATCTTGTGGTTTCTCCGGCGCGGCCGAGTCGTTTGCTTGCCTCTGCCACAACGGCGTGAATACCACGAATAACTGTTTTGGCCGAGGTTTGTACCGATACGAAAACCGCGATAGAGTCCAATGGTCTGTGAATCTTGCTCTTATGGTGGCACATGTGGGAATTCTCCTTCCCTCTGATGTATGTAGAATGTTTCAGTCTTTGAACTGTTCGGCTTAATGCTGATAAGTGTTTGATGTGATCAGGAAATTCCTGGAGTGGAACATGGGGACCCAAGAGTCAAGCCAGGATCATCATATCAGGTACTGAAGTAGCCTTACCCTTTCTTCTTTTTCTTCTTCTTTTTACCTCATCTCTTTACTTTTCCACCCGTGACCTTTTTTCCCCCTCTCCTTTTTCTCCCCCCTTCCTCCTGCGACAAAGATCAGTTTGCTTGCGAGATTAAACGTTTAAAATTTGCTTAGCGGAATGATGAAGCTTTCGACTAAAGAACTCCAATTGCGTTAACTTAATAGACTTGAAGAGTCAGACCTGTATGAGATTGGGATGGTAAAATTAAAGTTCCTTCTGATATTGCTTCACAAATCAATACAACAAGCAAAGGAACACTCCGAGTCACGTGCTGATGCACTTGCACAATGTGGCGACGGAGAAATTCTTGGCTAATATCTAATAGACAAGAAATCATGTCCAACAATTCGAACAGGGCCTATACTAGACTCCTAAGTTGTGCATGTTATGTCTGAAGTAGAGACTTCAAGCCATCCAGTTACTGTTACTATGTTTTTATCCTGATGCTGCCGATTACTCCTGTCCCACGTAATGAAAGCCAATGTTGGTATGCTGCTGCATCATCTCCTCTTATGCATTCATGTCACTGGGTCTTTGCATAATCTATTTCTTTTGTGGTAATAGGATTGATGCTCTGGTGGATTCTGCTCTCCATCTCACTGCCTCTAATCTGAATGTTCAATGCGCATGGAGGTGTCTTGGTGATTTGCTGAATCCCTTATTAACCTTTCCTGAAGCTGACAAGGTTTCGAAGTCGACTAGATCACGGCGAATTTTTCTGGTTGCTAGATCCTATGGTTTTGGAATGTGCTGTGAGATTCTTTGTTCAGGAATTAATGTGAATTCCCGATGTATGAGCTTTGAGGGTGAAAAGAACGTCAAGGGTCGCCAAGTTTCATGTCACGTAACATCATGAATCACATTTTTCTTGTGCTGGTGGGCTTGCGATCAAGTTTAAGAAAATAAACTCACAGCAGAAGGAGATGGATGTGAATGGGAGTTGAGACCATCTTCGTGTTCATCTCATCTGCCTATTGGGGGGATTTGCGTATTTGTCTTTTCATGCCGAGAACAGCTTATTTCCGAGGGATCACATGGACATGTTAAGGAAGTAACGCGCTCCTGTCAACTGCTTTCAACACCATTCAATGAGATCAACAGGACTTACAGAATCCTATGTATAAGTAGGGGTGAGCATAAAAATCACGATCCAACCAAACCGGACCGGACCATACCCAACCGGTTGATTTTGGATTATATCCGGCGGGTACGGTTTGGTTCCCGATTTCAAATGGAAATCATTCAACCAATCTAACCAGTCCTGTTTTTATAATATATATGAGGAATTTTTTAAAATGAAATCATCTCTCAAAAGCCCAATCCATCATTTCAAAAAAAGAATCTAGATTTGCAAAATGAAAAAAAGACTCTATCCTAATATGATAATATTTGCTATTTTTGCTCAACTCGTGAAAAAAAGCCTCGATTGTACATTTTGCTTTTTGTTTATTTCTTGAGTAAGGTGAATTAGGAAGAAGGCATGATATGTCAATATTTGCACGAGTTTCTTCATGCACTAGTTTCTCTAAGTCTTTCATTTGTCGTACAAACTCAATAAGTTTCTTTAATTTTTAGTGATAGATCAGCTTTATATAAATTAGTCAAATGTATAGCTTTTATTGAGTTATATTTGTGAGATTAATATTCAATTTCATTTTTTCATAAAATGAGCGGATGACATTAAATCGTAACTAGGATCTAATTGGGAATTGGACCGAATCGGTGGTGCGGTTCATGGGTGAATCAACGGAACGAAGGAGTGGTTCACAGTTCACATTTTACGAAATCGGTCCCTAGCGAGCGGTTCTCGGTTCTAAGGTGGAACCATCCATCCTATGAACTGATCATCTCTACCATGAAGGCCAAAAGTGTTGATTTTCTGTGATGACAAAAGGTTTTTGTCTCGCTTAATTAAAGAGATCTCCTCCATCATATGTAAAGAGGGCAATGGTATCAAACATCGCGAAAGACACGGAAAATTCATATTACTAAACCAACAAAAAAAAATGGGGAACCAAAATTCATATTAATTTCTACTTGATGTGATGGCCATTTTGTTCAACTGTGCACAGTAAACGTATCCTTGTCGTCATAAGTATGCCATACTCATAAGTGTTTACTTATGCATACGATCAGAAACCTATCATCAAAATCTAGAACTTACCCTGTTTTCACCAATTTGATTCTCTTGTTCTATCATGAAATTATGCTCACCTCTACGTAAATTGCTTTATCTCATAAATTTTTACAGCAATTAAATTTTTTAATTTGTTGTCATATCAAAAGGGAATTTTGCTCGGAGCCTAGAAGTTCCTCTTGAAATGATAAACCTTATTCAGGCTATTCACCTTCCAGATTCAGCACGAAGCCAAAAACAAAATTACAAGAAATGCCCTGTGGGGATGCTACAAGGCAACTTAGAGAAGTGAATTACGCTCAGCTAGAAATATCGGGCGTTACCTTTTCTGAGCCATGTAGTCTCATTCTTGTCTGGTTGCTGCTGGACCGAACGGTTCTAGTGGCCTGGAAGGTCCCGCCTCATAACATGTCACTGCCTGAATTGTCATGGATTCACTTCCCATGCCTTCTCACAGATTAAGAATAAAAATGGGACTCTGCGTTCTCTTGACGAATTTGGTTCAGTCATTTCTTGCTCTGATGGGGTTTCCTTCCTGTTTCTGACTCCAAAGAAGTTCACCCTCTTGCCGACGGCCGCGTCTTCTCGGCTGTATCACCTTTGATTTCAGTCTTTGGACGGCCCATCGGTTTCGACTTGAATCCTACGTTTTCTTGAATTTAAATGAGGTAATTGCATTGTCTTCAATTTTCTGACCTGTTTGTGTGATTGTATTACTCCGTATGCAAGCGAGCGAGCATGCGCGTTTTGATTAAGTTGGGCATGCGAACTTCAAAAAGAAAAGTGTAAGACACGTGGTATCATGCTCTAAATATTCTCTTTGGCTGAGAGTTGATTAAGTTCTATCTTCCTGAAGCAGAGTATGGATTTATGGGTTGTGGCAGCAGCTGCCGGAGCTGGCTATGCCGCGAGGCATTGGCGCAACATCTCGTCTTGGGGCAGGGAAGAGTCTTCGTCTGAGCCATTTGGTAACGACTTCAAATTCAGACAAGCTAAATTGAAGACCTTTCTACAGCAAATCGGGGAGTCTCCTTTGTACAGATTGGCTCTGGCACAAGTAGGTGACCATGATGCTTTCGGGGGCAAGTTTTGGGAATTTGACCATCTTAATGGCGATCATGAAGAGAGAAAGAGGCCAGCAAATTTGGGTAGCCATCTTAACCACGATGTGCTTTCACTGATTAGTCACCGGTATGAGAGCACTCATGACTTCAGAGTGGTTATCCAAGGACATACAGAGTCTGGTGATGAGTCTTTTTCGAGCGCTAATAAAAGCAGTAGGTTCAATGTGAGCAGGCAATTTAGGATTGCTGCGTCCGACGAAATAGCACTCAAGCCTGAGGATTCATTTGAGGATTACATCTACGTCGATGATCAGTTGTATAGTGATTATGTTAGAACCAAGAGGAGTGAGAATGTATCGCCCTCTAAATCTGCGGTGAGGCCTCTGCTTGTCACTGATGGGAGCAGAATAACCATAAGCAGGACCAGCAGCGGTTTCTATGTGGAGAGCGAAAATGGGAGAAAGATGCATCGAGAAGAAGGCGAATTGGATCAGGAAGAGACACCTTTAGGACATTTGGAGCTTCCCAAGATTGAATCCCGAGAGTTGTCAAGAAGACAGAAGCTAAGTACAGGCAAGAGGAGTTCTACAAGGTCGAGCATTTCTAGCGTAAGCGCATTTGCCAGTTCATTGCAATCACAAGGTCTGTTCTTTTTCTCCATGCTCCAATTATCTACACGAACATTATGAAGAATCTTTGGACTTTCTTTTCACTTTCTTATGACTCATTTCGACTTAAGCTGGGAAATTTGCTGTGATAAAATGATTAGTTCCGTCAATCCGAGTCTTTAATCTAAACAACCTTGATTTCACCTTGTATGGACTTGAATCTCTCTCTTTTCTTTGATTTTTTGCAGAATATTAAGAAAATGAATCAACACGATCTAAGCGATTCCATTACAACCTTAAACAACATCGGCCACACAAAACAGAAAGTCAACATTAGCCAACTTGTTAATCTCAATAGAAGAATTGAATCCAAATGCTAAAAGTGAGAAGTCCTAAGTGCCCAACCTCATGATGCAGCTGTACAGGCTAGTGTGTGTATCCTATTTTCCTGAGACCTTTATTTGTATCTTCACTAATTCTTACATGACTATCGTGTTTATCGTTGAGGTGTGTATCCTCCTCAGGGTCGTACAATCAAATGCCGCTCTTCTTTCTCGGTTTAACAATTGGCGTGATGACCAGTGTAGTGGCGAACAAGAGGGAAGTGGACCTGTTAGATGAGAGGTTGAGGCAAGCACAAAGCCTAGTTCAGGACCTACATGAGGAGCTTGAAATGAAGGACCCGTTAACTATGAAGGAGATCGACACCAATGGTCCAAGGATCCCCGAAACCAGCGCTCAGCCTTTTCTCAGTGGAACAACAACCGCATCTTCCCCTGTCCATGAAATGGATGATTCCTCGAAGAGTCGTATGAGAGAGCCAAATGATGGTGCGTCGGAGAAGTCTGATGCAATGAGAGAAATTGAGGCAGAGCTTGAAGCCGAACTAGAGAGGTTGGAGCGGAACATGAAGCTGACTAGCGTGAAGAACACATCAGATTTCGTTGAGGTAAGTCTGAATCTACAGTTGAGCTGCATAACATTTGGCCCAAGTCTTGACTACCCTTTGTAGGGTACCTCGGTAACCATCGTTAAGTCGTATAGGCTGTTAAATTTGGAACTCGCATTGCCACACATGCACATGAAAACAAACATCACTGCGCTTGAATGGGATCCTAGTTTCTGCACAGGAACTTCACTTTCATCTAGTAATTTCAATCTGCGACGTGACATAATGTGTTCATATGAATCTGTCTTCCCTCAGGGAGATCTAAGATCAGAAGAATTCTATTCCCAGCTAGAAGGTACATTAAAATCCGACCTCAATGACAGTGGGAGTTCAGAGTGTCAAGCTTGTTCGCTGAATTATGCAGTACCACCTCAAGAGCTGAGTCTCCGCCTTCATGAATTAATCAAGTTGAGGCTCGAGGAACGCATTGCTGAACTTGGGGCTGCCCTTCAAGCTAGCCAGAAGAAGTTGCAATTCCTACGACTCGAGAATGAAAACTGTCAGAGAGATTCAATTGGTGCCATCGCATCACCTTCGTCTGACCAAGAGAACCCGACCTCACACGATGGAACTTGCGAGTCTGACCAAGAGAACCCGACCTCACACGATGGAACTTGCGAGACAGACGGACCTTCGGTTGCAGATAAGTTGGGGGAATCTCTGGATGCATATAAGGAGGCTCGAGAAGAGACTAATGGGATATGTGAATTGGATGGTGCAGATCAAACACATAGCGGACACAGCATTGAGCAGATAGAGATGGCATCGCATTGTCTTCAGGAAGATGACCAAATCAACTGGGGCGATAATTTAAGCATAAATAAGGCTGATGAAGAGAGACATTCACATAGTCTTCCTCGTGAAAATGTTCAAACCAGTATGGAATGGACATCAAGGAACTGGGGATCAAGTTAGACGAGTGCAGAGACATGTAGGAGATGGTTCCTTAACCAAGCTTCCCGTACTTGCAAGGTTGGGGTATGGGTTTAACCAGAACCTCACTTTCTTGATATCGTAAATACCCAAAGTGAAACGACGATAAATGTCCTCACACATTGCTCGACAGTAGACTAATGGTGGTGACAATATCGGTAAGGAAAGTCGAATGTCAACGGCATACGTGGATCAAAGGACCCATTTTATCGAGAAATTTACAATCCACGAGGCATCCATGAATTAGGACGGTCATCTTTTCGTCCTCGGCCTGTTTCATAAGGCCATAGCCCAGGATACAGAGCTAAAAAAAAATCAGAATAAATTCGCATTGCAATAAGCTTCGCTGGAAACTTTACAAGGGGAAAACTTTCTTATACCTAAAATATAGCAAAAAGGAGAAGTATAATCCAGCACAAAATAAGCCAGTCACGAGGAGAACCCAATTGAAAGCAGATGGATAATCAAAAATTGTAGCTGTAAAGTTCATCCCAAAGATTCCGGTCACAACAGCAAAAATCGTAGCAACAAATGTGGCCGCTGTTAGCAGCAACTCAAATTGTATTAAATGGTTCTGAATGTTGCCCTGGTCCCAAGTAAAATGAAAGAGAAAAAGGTCATGAAGCATTAGTTGTCAACCAATGATATGAAGATAATAAATGCAGACATTAGTACAAATTTAACTCTGCTCACCAGTTTAATATTGATCATATCTTCCGTGTCATCGATATACTCCTTAAGCTGCATTGCCAAATAAAAGAGCAAAGAGTCTCAGCAATACCAGTCAAGAAAGTAAGACGTTCGTTGTTGATCATCTCTAGGAAGCATGCTGACTCGAGAAACTATGTCTATCAATGAACAAAACTGAAAGACTTTTTTAGGCCTAAAAGCAGCCAAATTTCCAGTAGATTTCTGCAAATCAATCACATAATAGTTATTCTTTGGGAAATTTAACTACAATGCCTGAAAAATCATAGAAATGATGAAATATGATTGTAAAGGACATGGAACTAGGAGAGGAGTCTAAGTTGTTCAAGTCATATTCATTTGAACACGCACCGATAACAGTTTGCTGAGGGTGTTGTCACTGACGACAAAGTATGCCTCAAGCAACATCTCGAGCTGATCAATGTTTTCACCACTACTAGATGAACTCAGAAAGCTTCCATGCTTGCTTGAACTTATTATGCTGCTAAAAGCCCTTTTCAGTTTGTGTCCCCCACCGAGGGATGCCACAGGTGAAACAGGTGCTGATCTGGAACCCGACCTAGCCACACCTGAATCCTCAGTTTGGATGAGCTGATCACTTATGGAATATGCCTCAGTGATTTGTTTCTTCTCAGTGAGGTACATCTCGGCCATGTCGCCATCATCATCCATGAGATGTTCAATCTCATCTCGGACCTGGAATTGCAAAAATCTTTGTGAAGGAGAGTAACACAACCATAATCATCTGAAGGTGATTAGAATTATCAAATTACCTTCTGAGCCCGCTGAGTCAAAGCAAGTAGATGACCCTTGAATCTACGGACCTGTTCTAGGTTAAGAGTACTTACAGATGATATTAATTCCTCCAAAACTGGATAAATTTCCATCTCCAAGTCCTTCACCTGTCAAATACAGAAGCTTCTCGTATCATATGTTAAGAATGATAGGATGATTTCAAATAAAGAATCGCAGCTGCATCAATCTATCAAAGTCACTTTAGTTTGAGTGTTGCTTAGTCATGTTAGATTAACAATGTTAGGTCGGAGAATTTGACAAAAACTCTCCATGATCACTGTTCTTTTTGGGTCCAATTTTTTCTGGGGTTGTTAAGTCTTCCACTATAAACAACTGTATAGGAAAGGTCCACACGTACATACTTCTAACCACACAAGAAACAGGCTCGACACATTAAAGAGAAAGAAGTGACTCTCTGATTCATCTCATATCATCGATCACTGCAGAAGTTATTGCATACCTGAGCATCAAGCGACATGCATGTGTGTTCCAAAGCTAACTCCAGTGCCCTAAATTCGAAAGGTAGGTCATCTGAATTAAGTAGGCAAATGTAAGCAATTTCAAGTGGTATTATCTTTCAAAGAGAAAATATATTAATCAATCTAAACAATGATTTTCCTGAGCAAATTTATCACATGACTAGTGTAAAGTCCACATAAAAACAGGGCAGCACGTTGAAAACACTTCTTCCTCAAGAAGGCTTGGACTTCTAAAAGCCACTGCAGGGACCATGTGATCCTCATTTAATGTTACAATTTCCATTTGTCAGTTTGGGGAATTATGAAGAACAAGCCAAGGTGCATTTTGATCCAGGAGATTCTTTACCAGTTTGATCTTTGTTTGTCTGCAGACACCTGCACAATTCTGACTCATACCGAAGAACGCATCCATCCAAGGAATTCATCAGGAAAACCTCATCGGCTGTGATTATACACCTTATCTGCTCAAGACTGACCACAATGGCTTTCTCTCTCCCTAAAATTGTAGAAGGATAAATAAACAAAGGATCTAAAAGCCGCAGATCTCTCGCGGGCAGAGAGCAATGCCTCATTATGGTAGCCTTGTCTAGCTCCAAAACTTTAGAGTTTCCTTCCTGATCAATCTTTATCCAAGAGCGGCTTCCATGACCTCTCTTCTTCGCATTAGATATATTGGAAGCAAGGGTTCCATACCCATCCATACTAAACCGTGCACTGTACTGAGAAGATCCAGACTCAGCAATAATAGGTGCGAAGATTGTCCCTTGCCCGCCTTCCATGGGATAATAATTGTTCTCTCTGCAGAGGTAACAATGAAATTATGCGAATGGAATCTAGTAGCATGCCACGAGAGTACCGCTAACTCATTGATTCTGCGAATGCAGCAAGCTCTCATTCCCAGCTGAAGGAAGGAACTCATATAACCATCAAACTTCCTCCTCCAGATGCCACACACTATTAATACCCACCTGAATATAGAGTAAACAACAGTGAGAACTTAACAGCGACGATCAGCCGACTGGCTGAATCCAGGGCCTCTGGTCTCTTTCCGACTATTCCCACGATGATTCAAAGTAAAGCAAGAGTTTTTTCCAATACAAATAGCGGCGACAAGTAAAGAGAAACCTCCAAACTCCCAAAAAGTTACGGGCAAATATATTTTCCACAATCCTATTGACCCTCAATTTACTTCCATGTAACAGAGGCGACTTTCCTTGGATTCGAGAAGCGAGAAACTTCCTAAAAAAAACAAATCCCTTGTTGAACAAAAAAAAAAAAATCGAAAGCTTAGCTCATAAAACATGGAACTAGATTAGATGACGCCAAGAAGAACCGACTAAATTTTCACGGGAAGCAATCCCCTAGCAGTGAACGCCACGAAACCCTAGAAGCTCTAATTCCGCAAATCAACCGACGACAAACTTCGTTAATAGAAGAATCGACCCTTCAGCCGGGAGGGTTTCGATAATCGCAATGGATAGCAACCGAGTGCCAGCAACGATTGATTCCACCAATGTACGACTCTAGCGTGAAAAAAACACATCTGATTGGAGCGGGAAGTAACGGATACCAGCTACAGGACGCCATTAACCGAAAAATGAGGATAGTGGAGCAAATGAAGACGAAGCAGAGGAAGAGCAATCACGAAATGAGCTGAGCAACAGCGACTGTACCTCTTCGCTTCGTGAAGATCGCGAAACCAATCGGTGTCCGAAAGAGAGAGAGGGGTTCGATGTCACAGAAGCAGAGAGAATCACCGCCCCGACGAGCAAGCGCGGAGGTGGTCCAGTCGAACGACGCTCGTGAACGCTTGAGAGGGATAGCTAGCGACACCGCACTACGTCGTTTTTGCAATTTTGTGCTTGCGCTATTTTTTTTTTAGGTGCGTTTGTTTCGAGAAAAATTTAGTACTTCCGACATGTCACCTATCACTCCTGTTATTTGCATAGATGAACAAATGAACGATATATTCATTATTCACGAAAATAATTAGGCGTAGATCCAAAGACTTTAGTTCCACTCGAGAAAAGTTTGTTAACTAATTTATTCATAAGATATAATTAAATATTTTTAAAATAATATTTTTCAAATCTTTGAATTTTTAATTAGATAATCACACTAGCAACAATTTACGTCTTAATGTTTCACATACGATAAAATATTTTTTCTTCATTTATTTTTATAAATGGTAAAAACAATCAATTTTTTTTAAAAAAATAATTTTTATTATTTTTTATGAAATAAACGAAATTCTAAAATAATAAAATTACGTTTTATTCCATTAAGTAGGTGTTAAATGTCCGCGCCAAGTACCCCACTAGGAAAAGCTAGTGATAGGACGGTCCCATCGTGCTCGGTTGAAAGGTGGTACCACCCTTGAGGATGGTGTGGCTATCGGATTTTTCATCCTATTTCTTGTTATTGTTTTTTTCTTCGCTTTTCCGATCTTATAGATTTTTTAAAATTATTTTCTCTAAAATAATAATTCATATAACTTGAAATAATTGCCAAGTAAAAAATAAACTTTAATATTCATAATAATTTATGTCTAAATATTTTCAATAAACGAAATGCAACAGCCAAGGAAGGACAACCATGACGCATAGCCAACGTTGCAGAAAACAAGGTCCCCATGACATGTCGGACTTGGAGCGTGGAGGAGAAGAGAACTCGCCAGAAGACGAGGTCGCGGATTAGGGAGAGCCCAACGCAAGTGAACTCCGTCTTCATGGTGAACTGGTGGTGCCGCTGCACTGTCCATCGCGCGGATAAACAGGTAGCAGCTGATGCTTTAACCACCATCCTCAGCCGCAGAGCCGCATTGCTCCCGAACCGTGATCGTCTCGTATTCGATTTCAACCGTCCAATCACCACAGCGGACGGCATCAATTTTCGAAACTCAAAAGTCATGCCAAAACGCCGGGATTCGAATAACTTATGCATGGAACTCATCGTCTTTTAAGCCAAAAGGCTAAAAAGAATGAAGCACTGAAAACCATTTCTCATGTTGATCTTCCCTTGATCTCGGGCCGCAAGATCCGAATGCTGAGATCAATTTCTTCTATGGTGAATATACAGATTCGATCATACATCATTCGAAATTTGTAAGCAGTACGAAACATGCTCGATCTCCGAATAAGCCTAATTTCATTCGAGTCCCGTCTAATATTACTTCGCATCCTCTCCTTCCTCCCGAACCAATTTTAAGGGGTGTTATGAAAACAGATGAGCCTGAGAGTTTACCGCGGGAAAGGACCTGGGTTCGGGCTTATGACGATATGCCTGAGAGGGTGAGCGACCTCGCCTCCACCGGCATGCCTCACGAACTCCGCCGGAGAGTGGAAGCTACCATGGCACACGCACATTATTCGGACCTCCTCCCCTTTCCCATACTTGTAGAGGATCCCATCAACTCTCCGCCCGTTCAGACCCTCACCCTTTGTGAAGACACAAGGCATGTCCTCCATCATGTCGGCACCGATTTCTTTGTCCCTGCAAGCGGAAGAATCAGGTCTCTGGGTGCTCGTGATCTGTTCTACTGAGGACCCTCCAGAAGAACCGACGGTGTCCTGACTAACCCGCTGTTGCAGCGTCTGACTGGACCCCCCCGATGAACCGACGGTGTCCTGAGTAACCCGCTGTTGCAGCGTCTGGCTGCTGAGGGAGCTTCTTGCATCGCTGTAGCCGCTTGATCCTGATATGGAAGATACAGATGATGAGCTCAGCCAGTAATTAATCCTCGACATATGTTAGTTTCATAGCAAAGGCAAAATAAAGAAAAAAAAGCTTCGTCTAGCTGTGCAGGTTCTATTTGCCCGCATCTACCAGCTACTATTGACTTCGAACTTTGAAGGATATAAGAAATTCATGAGATCGTATATGTCAGAAGATCAAATAAACAGCATAAATGAGCTTTGGAAAATCTACAACAAGACAAGCCAAACGCAGAAGTCACTCCCGAAAAGTTTTTAACTTTGATGTTATGCGACTCCGTATGCAAAATGTACTGACTTATCAACATACGGGCAGAAAAAATAAACACGTTTCCCAGAGAGAGAGAGAGAGAGAGAGAGAGAGAGAGAGAGAAAGAGAGAGAGAGAAGCTTACATCAATCAATGGCATGAAGAACAAAACCAAGAAATCTAATGAGTCAAATCGTACTTTGCAGCTGTAACAGCAATGTGCTCTAGGACATTTCCAGAGCGAGAAGCTTCAGAATATCCAAATCCAATGGATTACTGTGCACGCTCCAGCGACTAATATTATCTAAAAGATTCGACATCAAAGTTCCATAGTTACTTAAGTAGCAAAATCTCCAGCAGAATGTCCATTTCTTCTTTGTTTTTTCCCTGATAAGCTAGGAATCTTCACAGCTACATAAACCCAGCTATAGACCATTACTACTACTACTACAGGCCAGTGATTCCAATAAGCACCACCTCATTAGCTCATTCAAAACCCAATTGCACTCAGTGACTATTTTCTTTCTATTGTCCTTAAGTGTACAATCTGCCGGGAATCCTGTGTACTCCGATATCCTTCCTTAAAAGTTGTATGAACCACTTTCCATATTTTTTGTGTACACTGTACTCTAAGAGCCTTCTATGGTCTCCAATAGCGGTTTCAAGCTACAAATCACAAACATTGCAAAACTAACTTGATCTTTCGCTAGACCCCACAGGTTTGATTAGGTAATCAATTCCCCATACCATCCAAAGAGTAAACAATTCCATTTTGGGCCAATCACCCTGACTTTAGTTTACACCATACCAGGTCCAACAGGTGAGCCGGGTGCTTCACGAGCCTATCCTTCCTTGTTGAAAAGATAATGGTGTTTTTTGAACTACAAGCACAAGAACATCCCAGGATGCAATCATTTCCTCAAATATAACATTCATTACAGCGGTTCTCTTCTTTCTCATTAGGAAAATTATATAGATGGTATAGGCAAACTGCTAAATCAGTGGGAACCTAAGGCTGGTACAGCCAAGTGTGCTTAGTCAGGCTTGCTCTTTCCTCTCTCACTCCAGTTACATCGGCAGTGCTTGGTACGATGCCCCCCTCCCTACCTCAACCCTCTCTCTGCTGAAGAAATCTCTCACAGCTGTGGAAAACAGACCTTCAACACTCTTTAAGCATGTCCGAAAGAAGAATATTCAACTGTTGCTGTGTAGCCGAAAATGCACTTTCATTGCTCCAAGAGTTTGACAGAGTCGCAAGAAAGCAAACAATTTAACTACTAAAATAATCTTTCCTTCCACAGCACTCAATAACCAGGAATGTCAAAGAGGAATTCCAGGAAACTAGATTCAAAGTCCTCTATGAGAACTTTACATAGAAAACAATGTCAATCTCATAGCAACAAATTCTAGCGACCCTGTCTAGCTAAACTCCTGCTCTCTTTACTGAAATACTAATGGACATTTGCTCATTGGTGTTCCAAAATAACCATCCTGATTAAACATTTTTTACTTCAATAGTAGGCCACATTTTCTTCTTGTGTTCAAATAGTTTTCAATTCGAGAATAAGAATTCCCTGAGCAAGACAAAGTGCTATATTAATCTCGGGAGAAGCCACACCTAAAATGTCCAGATTCCAAGGTTAGAACCCATGTCGTGCTTCGAGCAAAATTCTACTTGACCGAAATGATGTTGTAGATCAGAACTTCCAGTGATTGCCTATACCCTCTCATTAAAGAATCTTGACTAGAGCATCTCAGAGCTCCACCCCAGTTTTTTACTCTCAGTTCCACACGTTACATTCTCCTATTTGGACTCTTGGTCCTTCAGTTTGACAGTCATCTTTCCATCTGAAATAAGTCTCAGCTGGAGATGACTCCATAAGCAAATCAAGACAGTGCTGGAGAAGAATTAGTCGCTATTCTAAAAATATGAGCCTGAAAAGTTCCTAGTGTTAGCTGAGAAACATCTAGGAAGAAAACTTTCTGATTTACTTCAACAAGCAATGAACTCACCTATTGAGACTGTTCGGTGGCCAAGGGATTATAGCAACAGTCCTAGGAATTCACATGGTCTTTGTCAAGACTAGCATATACCTTAAGGCTTTCAAATTAGCTTTTCGTGTTGCCCTATACTCTGACATAAATCATCAATAGTCTTATCTGTGGATAATCATACAGACTCCCAGATCACGACACCCGATTGACCCACAGCATTCAATCACACACGAACCTTGTTTTCTTCTTTCTTCCAAGCTGATGAAATGTAACACTCAATAACCGATTCAGGTGGACAAAAATGTCGGCCCATGGTTCGTATAAAACCCTACCTAAAGATGATATAGAACACAGAAACGACCCAAGAACATAGTTCACTTCATTTCTTCGGCACGTCCTTCCACCGATGCCAATGGAAATATGGTCCTCTAGGAACAGAATCATCCAACCCAAAGTCAATCCGACTCTCAGTAATATACCTGTAACAACCAAAACAGAGACCCCCCAACAAGAAGGATAGACACCAAAAAATGAAACTTTCTCTGGCCAAGCTTACCTACCAAAACAAGAAACATCCAGAGGAAAAAAATAACTACAAACAGACACCGACAACCCCAAATTGAACAAACTCCGCACATAGTAGATAAAACAAAATCATTTAAGTGTCTATAAAACGTCGACAAGAACACGCAAACAGCGAGGACATTACCTTGTTTAGCAGCAAAAACACCCACTTGGGTCTCGATCTCGAGCCTATCATCCTTCACGGTCCGCTGCTTCTCCGACCGCCTCCGCTTCGCCTCCATCCGCCGCAGCGTCTGCATCTCCTTCCTCTTCCTCCATTCCGCCTCCGTCTCCGTCGGCAGAGAGCTGCTCCTCACCAGAGCCGTATAAGACGGCGTGGCCGGCGTCGTCTTTGCCGCCGCCGAATCGTCCTCCCTGAACAGTGGGAACGACCCGGCAATGGAGGAGGATCTGGTCAGTCTGTTGGAGCTCTTGTCGACCCCGAATCGGCCTCCCAACGAGAGCCCCAGACTCAGCTCGAGCTCCTCTGTTTCTTGGTTCGGCGTCTTGTACTCCGACGATTGTCGCGACTGCGGCGCGGCACTACTACTAGTACTAGATGTACTCGGTGACGACGTAAATCTCTGAAGCAGATCTCTCGGGAACCGCTCGAGACGCAGAGAGACGTTCTCCATTGGACCGGTTCTTCGAACTTCTTTCCTGTCGCCCATGTCCCTGTTCTCGTCACGCAAACGGACACTACCCCCCGGATTGCCTACGACTTGGACGATGAGCTATGCGACAACAACGCTGGTCTTTCGAAGGAGGAGAGAGCCCTTCCATTTCCAGAAGCAAACCGACTCTCTCGTCAAAGACCCGTTGTGGAAGCTGGGTGACGAATCATAAAAATCAAGACCCCAGATAAAACTTAGACCAAAAGATGGAAAAATTTTCCCGAGATTTTCGTTCCCCTTTTCTTTTTTAAAATTTTCGGGGAAAGAAAATAACGATCAGAGATTAGCGTCCTGTCACACTGACCATTACCAACAAAGAGAAAAGGGGTAAAAAATACGAAAGAAGGACAGACGAAGAAGAAAATCTGAAAAATGGGAGAACAGAACAGGGACGCAGGAGGAAAGGGGAACAGAGAAACCGGAAGCGGAAGAACGATGGACCAGGGAAGAGTGACGTGACCAAAAAGCCCTTGGTGTTTGGACAATAAAGTACCTAGCAATGACAAGTGTCGATCCCGAAGCAGTTCCAGGACGACACGTGGTCTGACCCAGCACGGTGCGCGCACTGGCGACGCCCTTTTTGTTTTCTTAATATCTCTTTCTCTCTTCTCGAGACAGATGTGTTTTTTCCCAAGATCAAAACTTTGCGGTGCAAACACGACCAAAAAAAAAAAAGGCTTCGTCAGATGAATAAATAAAAAAATGGGTTAATTTGTAGATCTTTTTCTAGAGTCTTCTCACAATAAATCAAACTTTATAACAAAACTTTCATTTTCCAATTAAAAAAGAGCATTCCGACCACATTTTAAAAAAAAAGCATAAAAAACCGGTGCCTTCCTCGTTGCCGGTCGGGAAGTCCTCTATGGTCTACGGGAGGAACGGGTTGTGGGTAGGGGGACACGTGTCTTGAAAAGGAACAGTCGGGCTGACTGGAACACGTGTTCCCTCTCGGCATAATTGAGGGGCGAAACCCACGTGTCCTAAACCCTTTGGCTTTTCGAAGATGCGGCGTTGGATTTTGTGCTCCGCGAATTTCTCTCTCTCTCTCTCTTACCCCAGCCCCTTAGCTGTCTGTCTCTGATCGTTGCCCTTTCTGATAGTATTTAAAAGGGAAAATGAAATAAATAAGAGAAAATTTTAAATAAGAACGTCAAGTGTCTTAAATAACAATTCAAAATGAACATTACTTCAAATAAAAATCTAAAATACTGTTGTGTCCAAAAAAATTCTGAAGTGCATGTTTTTTCAAAGAATAGCTTGAAGTAATTATATTAATCTAAAAAAAAAGGCCCGAGTCACTTCAATTAGAGATATTTTAGTTATTTATTATTTTATTTTATTTTTTACTTTTTTTAATAGATTTTGAAAAAAAATAAAGAAACAAGGGCTGAAGGACTGGTGGGGGGTCGGCCATAGGCGGGAGGTCAAAAAAATTGATTAAATTTACATATGGACAAAAAGAGTCGTTGATCAGCTGAAAAATTTGGCTAACTAGTTCGTGAGATCATGCTCTTATTTGAAACAACTATAATCACTTTTATGCTCTTATTTGGAAAAAAAAATAAAAGCATTTGAAGCCTTTTTAAAAATTCTCAATAAATAATTTCATAAATTTCAATGTTTTCAATTAACGTGCGATATCGTCTCTAAACTTTATAACATTCTCTAATCTTTTGGCATATACTCAATTTAATTCCTAGACTATATAAAAAAAAGATTCGATGTTGTCTTTTCATTAATTCAAATCAATAATATTGAACATTTTCGTATAATTCTAAAATATTGAACGGATTAAAAGTTTATAAATTATATTACATATTATAATAAATTTTATAGATCATATTGAACAATTAAAAATTACTCGTTAAGCCAAACTTTTAAAAACCGTCTGTATCATTGTCTCCATTTAAAACAACCTTCTTTTGCTTGTTAGAAATAGTGCCTTTTTCACTTACAAAAGAAAAAGAATTGCTTTTATTTACGTTTCCACACAACCCGCCTTGCCAATATCTTTTCAGGGTTGAGATCAAAGATCACACATAATAAATAATCCGAGGCCATCACAACATAAATTGCACGTACCAATATTTTGGTCAAGTTGGACCCCAACCAACGTCAGGCAAAGCCGAGTTTCTTCATGTACGGTCATTATCCAAACTTGTGCATCGACGGAGCAGCCCTTCTATTAGTCACTCTTAAATACAAGGTATTTGAACGATTCGGTCGAATAGTACCCACCTAAACTTGCAAATCACGGTGCATATATCGAGTAGAAGTTCGACTGATAGCAATAACAAGATTGGTACCGAAGTTAGTTTGAGTGACGATGTAATTTTTGGGCACGAGTTTGATCGATCGAACCAATCGCTTGGTGTCTTCCTTTCCGTCTTCCAACCTACCTCCCTTTCTTTAACAAATGTTACATTTTCTTTCAAAGTTAGGTTTTTTATCCACCAGTAGAAATATATATATGTTGGAAAATGTGCATTGCGCGATAACATGTGTCTTATTAACTCTCGAAGTTAGTCACCGTGTACCGATCTTCGTTTTGCTTTCTTCCCTGGCATTTCAATTCGAATCAAACCACTTCCAAAGTAGCCACAAAAAGCGGTCACAAAGTTTTTTTTTTTTTTATCAAGGTCAACTAATCTGTTCTGTCACCGAAAAACTATTATAATTAAGGCTTTTATGTTTCGAAAAAAAAAAATTCAAAAATTCTTTAAAATTATCGCTTCTATCCCTTTCAATGAAAAAGATTTTCATTATTAAACAACAATCTATGTCTAAGTATATTCAAGAAAAATGAAAATATTTTGTGTTCATCTGCCTTTGTAAGCCATACAAGCGAATTGTCAGTGAAATGATTTTCAAGTCCATTATTTTTTTGTGGAAAAAATAGGAGCCTAGACTAAATGAAATTACTAGCTATAGCTATAGTAACTGCGTACTTCTTTCCAATTTTAAAGGCCATTATCGCATTGAAAATGTCACTAAATGTAACCATCAAAATGTTGAAATTTGTTTTCCAATATGGAAAGGTACAAACAACGCGAATAACCCACTAATTTCTTGGTACTAAAAAAGTCATAAACTATTACATTGTTACAAATTTAATTTTAAAGCTTTCAATTGGACAAATTTAGTTCTAAACTATTTTGTATTGTTACTAATCCGGTCTACACGTCTAATTTAAGCCAAAAATTGCTATCTAAATGCTTAACCATCCCACGTAGCACAGCTAACTCTGATATGGATATTTTTTATATAATTTTTAATATTATTTTATTTACCTTTTTTTTTCTTTCTCCTATTTTTTTGCCAATTGCCAGCGAGGCCCACCCTTGCTCAGGCTAGGGTGGCCTCATTGAGCCTCTTGTCAAGGAGGCTGACCCTCGTCCAAGCGAGGTCTAACAAGAACCAACAAGGTTACCCTTGCCGACACTTGCCCAAGCATAGCCAACCCTCATCGGCCATCAGCAAAAAGAAATGAAAAAGAAAAAAATTAAAAAAAAATTAAAATATGTTTAGAATGTCCATGTTAGTGCCAGCAGTGCCGCATAAGACGGCTAAGCATTCACGTCAGCAATTTTCGGCTTAAATTGGCCAAATGGATTGAATTCGTTTCAATGCAAAAAAGTTTAGGACTAAGTTGGTTCAATCGGCTGTCAAATTAAGAGATTTACGACTGAATTGATATCAATACAATATATTTATGACTTCTTTTAATATTTTTCGATATCTAGTGTGACCAGGTTGGCCAAAAATCAAAACAGTTCCTTATTTCTTATACTTATGAGGTCTCGCTAAATTTTGGAAATGAAATAACTGTTTAGCTGTTGGAAAGATTTTGAAAATAAGCCTCACTTTTTAAATTTTTAACTGCCATCTACTTTGCATCCGGCAGATGCCTCTATTATATTATTCGCTCGACCGTGTGATACGTCCACAAGCTTCGTCGTCCATGCAAAGTCTTCATCATCCACCGGAAGCCCCTCGCATGAATCCCTTCAATTCCATCGAATTCTATTCCTTCTTAAAGTGCATGATCGTTGCTTATGTGGGCAGAACTCTGATGTCCCTCTACAAGCTAGGTCGAGCTTTTGAGCCAAGAAGTAGGTTCAAGTTGAGCTTCTTTGGTCGAGAGTTGTACAAAGACGAGGACTCGCTCGGCGGGTCATGAGGCAGCCTCGTCCTTTGACGGCCCACCGACATCACCGAGCCTGTCACTCGAGGGGAGTCAGTCGACTTGTGCTCAACCAGATCTCCTTCGTGCCCGTACCAGATCCGGCTTTGCTGCAGGCGGTGGCACTACCTGAGACCCCTTAGTACAGCGGCGATGACAATGTTTTCCGGTTGCCTGCCTCGTGCACTGAGGGCTAGGGCCGAGTTCTTGCCGATCAAGGTAGAGTTCATGGCGTTGAAACAGGCGATGATGAGGGCAGGCAGGGTGAGGATCACATGGTGATCGCGGACATGAGAAATGCCGTCGCAAAGTGAATCGCGACGACTACTTGCAATCTCCTAGCCCGTCCTCATACTGGATCAAGGGCCGTGTCTTCCTTCACCTCCAATCAAAGTTGTGTTACTGGTTTTTATAGTAAGTGGATAACAGGAGTGCACAATATCCTTTTTTTGTAACCCTCAAATTAGAAAATTTTGACACGAGAGCTCTTCCAAAGTAATATCAATCCAGGTAATTGCTATCATATTCCTCTTGCCTAAATTTAAATTAACACCACATAACACATATGGAAAATTCCCAAATAAAGTCTCTAAATGCTTTTATTTTCTTAAACAAGAATATGAAGTGAGCTCATTGTCTCAAATAGGAGCCTGAAGAAGCCATGGCTATTTCAAATAAGGGTCTGACCTCTCGGCCAACTGGCCGACTAAATATTCCGATCGATTATGGGTATTTTTTTTTGTTAAAATACAACTTTAAGCAAATTTTTAGTTAAATTAAAAAAATTAAAAATGAAAAAAAGAAGAAGGAAAAGACAGCCGAGAGGGGGTTTCCCTCTCACTTGTGGCCGTCGCCCCAACGCTGGTGGGGGTGGTGGTTAGGGCCGGTCGAGTCTTTGGCACCTTGGCAACGGCCGCCACTCTCGCCCGTGTTTCATTTTTCCTTTTCGCTTTTAGAGTTCTTATCGATTTTTTGAAAAATTGGAAAAAAGAAAAAAACAAATAATAAAATTTAAAAACCAAACGACCAAAATACCTCCACCAATCGATGAGCTAGGTCCTTTTTGGAGATCGATAAAGTCACTTCAAGTCCTTGTTTTAAATAATATCTATTTCGAGCTTTTATTCGAAACAATGAGGGTGTTTCAAATCATTATCTTTTCGTCCAAAAAAATGTTAATTTAAAATATTATCAACTTCATATTTTATTTGAGAAAATAAAGTCGGTATAATTTTTTTAAATTTTCAAAAAAAGAGAGAAAAAAAAAACTACTTCAGTTTCTGCACAACTGCTAGCGCATGGCAATATGATTGAATGACCGCCATTCCGATTTCAAAAGAAGAATTCCAAGTGGAAAGTAGGAATGATTCCTGTTTCTTTTTTTTTTTTGGGTGATTGAGCGAGCGTAATTACATCCACGTGGGTGGTGAAGTCCTTCCGGTGGGGTGGGAGACAGAAGCGACGCAAAAAGCAATCTAACCCCCCCTCCTTTTTTTTTTCTCTAAATTTAGCTATCCGCCAATTTTGTGAAGCACGGGACGAAGTGCATCATTACATTCGTCTTTTCGATAATTTGAATGCATTGGGCGATCGAAATCAAATCGAAGATTACATTTAGCCCGCGATACATTAATCCCATTCATCGAATCACTTTTTAAAAAAAAATACACGACATTTGAGTTATACATATAAAAAAGATCCGTTCAACCTCAATTTTGCACTAGAAGCAGCTTTATCTTCGTTTCCGAAAAGCTTGAACGAGATTTGTGCATTAACTATAAGATAATGATCACATCAATCAGCGACCACTCTTTGAAGTCTCGAAAAAATGGACAAATTCCTTTTCTTTTTTTTTTAGAAACACATATAATATTCGTCGCTACAAGAAGGATAATGATCACCCCATTAACTACTTTGTTTCTGAATTTCACAGTAATAGAAATGTAATATCGCCGTGTTTCGCATGCTAAGTCCTCTACTATTCCATGTTCTTCCTGAAAACGCGCCGTCCAACAAATGTGATTCTGCTCTCATTATAAAAGAAATGAAATGATTTTGGGGGGAGATTACAAAATGATAATTTAGTCTAAAATCTTTTAATCTTATCAATTTAATGCTAAATATTTTGATAATTTGCCAACATAATCGTTCTGATCAATTTTGATTTGAAAACATTGACACGACGGTCTAGTCAACTCCAACCGTCCTATGTGGCGTGGCTTGCATTGAAGTGAACAAATTTTCCAAATCTTTTGAATAATTTTTTCTTCTTTTTTCTTCTTTTCTTTTTTGGCGATTATTGGTCTCAACCGATGGCCCTTGGCCTGCAGCCGCCGACGATAGCCATGATAAAGAACAAAAATAAAAAAAGAAGAAGAAGAAAATAATTAAACATATAAAAATCTTTGATTTTTTTTATAAATCTTGCGAAAAAAAAAATTCGCGCATGTCAAGATCGGCGTCGCCACGTAGAAACTGTCGACGTCGATATCTTGGATAAATGGATTATATAGGCAAATTAACAAAAATTTTAGGATCAAATTGATGAAATTAAAAAGGTTTAGAATTGAATTTGGTATGACCACGGTAAAAATTGAGGACTTTTTTCGGCAATTACTTCGAGTTTTTTCGTCGAGGCGATTTAACAAAAACAAAGGGGGAGTGGAGGCGAGAACGACGTCCCGTTTCCCAATCGAAAGATTAGTAAAGCAAAGGCCGGCCATGGCGCGGTGCATCCGGGAAACAATCATAAGAGTGGGGACACGTAAGAATTACTAGTCGATTTCTACTCCAGCCATGGGATGCCACGATCACCGTCACTTTATGACTTATAAGGAGAACGACCCATGTTGCTCAACACGCGTGTCGAAATCGGATCACATTTACCCCCGGAGGAGGGAGCATTTCATGCGACTTTTCGATGTCAATCACGGCCACAAGTCAATTAGTGACTATCGACGAAATGATTGCGGGCGTGCGTCACGATGAATAAGGTTCCCCCCCCCCCCCCCCCCCCCCCCCCCTTTTTTTTAAATAAATAATAATATAATATAATATATCTCACAAATTATGTCATACTTATGTAGATAAAAAATAATTCATTACTAGATAGCATAGAGTAATGACAAAAGTCGATTTATCGGCCCAGTGTTTAGTTTAATATTGCAATTAGAACAGGTATACTTCATATGCAAATCGTAATGATAACTCGTGATAGCCATGTTTTTATACTCCATGATAACGACGCCGGTAACATTAATTTTTCCGCATACCTTAAAGAAAAAATTTACGACCTATACCCTTTCATACCCAGTGCATTTAATTTCTTTCTTATAAATTATTATGACAGTTGTAACGGGTATAGCGCAATTAATGAAACGATTGTTAATAACCGCCTGAGCTAGGTTACCACAACGGTATAGATAATGAAAGCGTTGTTAGTCAATCGATTATCTAGATGCGAGGCTAGTACAAGAAAATGGAATAATATTTTCTTCCTTTTTTTTTTTTTTTTGCGTGTTTTGACTTGCAATCTAACAAGGGCTATGTTGTCCTCTTCGACCGTGAATGGGACCGATGGACCACTATTACGATCTAGGTGAATTTAGTTAAATTTAAATATGAGCGATTTCATGTTTGTAAGCCAACCTCCAATTGTAGAAAATCAATTAGAGAAAGTTTTCGACAGAACTTTTATACACCCTAATTTACCCCCCGCCAAGGACAGCATCCTCTTCATTTGCCGTTGCTTCCACGGTCGGTTTCTCCTTTCAAAGGATAGAGAGTAGCTTTCCCAACCTCTATCTTGATTTACTCTTTTTCTTCTTCTTCTTCGGTAAATAAAATTATCTCCTTGTCTATTTTTCAGTTCGCTCTTCATTTGATAAGTTAATTTCGCACCTTCTTAAATCGCCTCAACAAGTTTCAGCATTTATTTGCTTCTCCAACATTGGGAATCATTTTGATCTAGATCTCTCCCTTCCTTCCCTCTTTAGTTACTTTTCCTTTTATTTTCTTTTGTTTCTTGCTCTGCTCTCCCGATCTAGTTTTCGGTTTGAGAGCTCTGCTCTCCTGATCTTAGAATTGAGAGCTTTTATCTCTCAATCTAGTTCTAGACCCAAGAATTTTAACGAATAGGTAACCCCTATCCAGCTTCCATGGTGTTTACCGCAGCTCCGTCGTTCGACTTGTGCTCGATTAAGATTTTTTGCGTCTTTGACTTACTAAAGGTCTTTCTATCGCACGTGTTGGATTTGAGCTTGTTCGGTGTATTCTTATTATTAATTTGATGGTGTTGAGTATGCCGAATTTAGACACACGTCGTTAAAAGGCAAGACCATAGTTATAGATGGAGATTTCAACATGTGCTCATCACTGATGATGATAAAAGGAAACGGTGATTAACCGATGATCTTTTTGCTCAGATGCCTTCACGGATATGTTCTTGAAGGACGATCGTGTGCTTACCTCTGCCGATCAAGCTACGACGACGACATGTCTTGATTTTTGAATTTCGGTATTTTTTTGCAGCTCCATGGGGTTGCTTTGGTGTGGCGATTTCTAAGATTTCATGTGAACCCTTTCATTTATCATTTCAGAAATGAACGGAAATTTCCTCCCTTTGCTGAACATAGAAAAAAAAAATCAGGAAAACTCATACCCGACGGTCACGCGGTACCAAGCGTATTACCATTGTTGTTGATATATCTTTTTTTTTTAATTTCTTTTCATTTTTTTTATTATTATTTAACTGTCAGGCTAGCAAGGGCCAAAAAAAGAAAAAAAAAAAGGGAAAAAACCAGCCCCCTTTCGTATGGCAAATTAATGGTGACTTAAGGCAAGGAAAATTACAATTTGCGTCCGATAGAAGACTTGTTCTATAGTTGCTCATATCTAGGGAAAGTTTGATGAACATATTGACTTGTTATGGAGAGGGAAGTAGATTTTCATTGTTCTAGAAGACATGATTAGCCTTAATTAACATGGCCGGTCAAATAATTAAAAGAGAGCGAGGGAGGGACTTGGGTGCGAGACACGTCACCGACGTTGATGTGGGAACGAAAGATTCTCGGCCACCTGGGGTGCCACGTCTTTCGGGGAGATCGTTCCTTTTCAAAGCGGCAAGAAAGAAAATCGACAAAAGACGATGATGCGGTGGCGACAGCGGCAGGCAGGGCAAGGCGAGGCAAGGCACGCCCATCGTTTTCGGAACCAACAACGCACGGCAGTTTTTTTTCCCGACCTTCACAGATCATGCAAAGGAACTCGTCCGGCTCACGTGTGGCATCCTCAGTGGGTTTGACTGACTTGACCTTTATTCCTTTTCTCCTTCTGCCCCTTTTTTTTTTTTATCTTCTTTTTCGGGTGGGAATGATTTGACCATGTTCCTTTGGGGGCGGAAGGGAGCGACGGGTTGAATTTTTGGACGAGGGATCGATACCTTCCCACGAAAGTGAGCTCTGAAAAATCGAGATGGGAGCATCTCAAATGGAGCTGCTCCGTTCGTATTTACTCGCTCACTCTCGCTTCTGTTCCGCCTATTTGCTCTAAATTATCGAGCGCTTTATAAATTTTCAAAAAAAAAAAAAACCTCATCAATCGGATTATTTAAAGATAATTTTGTAATCGGTAAATATCTTTTTACAGTTATTCTCTCTCGATCTAAAGTTGGAACTAAATTTGAGTGCTCTTATGCCCTGATCTAGATATAGATCTGAGCTTTTGCAAGGCAAATTTTTTTTTCTTTTTGTACTTTCTCGACTTATTCGTGTTGTTCTTGTCTCCGTACGGTGATGGTGCTAGAAATGCCAAACCCAGGCGCGCACCGCCTCTTGGCGAAAGTCGCGGTGATTGAAGGAGGGATTTCTCGATGCGTGCTCATCACTGATGACGATGACGCGAGGTTCGCTAATCGGCAGCCGATCGTGCTTAGACTCTATGACAGATCCGTTTTAAGAAATGAGCAAGTTTCCGCGGTCTGTACCGAGTTGATTCACTCTTCAAATTTATTTGCTTTGTGAAATCTTAATTTTTATTTTGATATGAAATGAATATATTTTTTCGAGCGAAAAAAAAAATCTCTTGATTAGTAGCGTAAACCAAAAAATTTTAATTAGTAGAGCCCTCGACTGTTCTTTATCTTTTGGACCTGAACTCGCCGCGCCCACCACCGTGGCTCCCGACGCATCTCGGACGACAGCAAGCATAAGAGGCTTCGTTCGAGCCTTCAACAGAGGGATCCATCGGGGTTTGCTTTTGGATCGAGGGCCATTAACCAACTAGTTGATCTTGCGTAACAAAGGCTAGGCTTTCAAAACCATCCAAGATCGATGAACGGCGAAATTCGGAAATCACGAAAAGTCGCCGGCGGCAAAGACCAAAAACGTATCGCACTTCGCCCCATCGCCAGTGGCTGGTTCTTGCACTGCACGACATGTGGTGTTGAAATATCGTGTCACGTCGCTTGATAATTGAGTTCCGTAAGTTTTCAGAACAGTTGATATGGGTCCTTCAAAATTTCACGCATGAAACCATGAATCGCGTCTAGAATGACGAAGTACACAAAGTGCTCGTGAAATTATCAGGCCCATTTAATCGGGCGATCTCGAGGTACGACGTTAAATTAATCTGGCTAGATCTCTCGGAATGCATCTACGCACACGTCCGCGGTTCTAATTCAAAACATGTTTCGAGGCGAGTAAAAGAACTTCCGATTTCATCTATAAGTTGGCAAAAATGTTAGTAAAATGGAATTTTTTATTTTAAATAGCATATGGCAACGTGGTATTCTTCTTTTTTTTTTTTTTCCTTTGGGACTAATATACGTGGAGGATAGAGGATGGCATGTTCGAATTTTCTTCTTCTTAATCGTCGTATCTGGACAAGTTGACCCGAGACAGTCCCCGTGGGGAGCCAAAGGCCCGGCCCGACTGTAAGGCCCAAGTGTCAGGAACGATCAAGGTCCCATCAAGTCAACCGTCGAGCTCCGACCAGAAAAAGAAAAAGTGTCGGAGCGTTCGCGGGATCTTCGAATTAAGAAAAATGACACGAACAATGATCGTTGAATTTTGATACAATACAATTCACGAACTTTTAATTTATTTAATATAATCTCGAAACTTTAGTTTAATATATAATATGTTGTGTTTAAACTTTTAATTTGTTAAAGCTTTCATTTGCTAGAGATGCAAATTTTAAAACCATTTTACAATTCGTGTGCTGTTTGTTTGTCTTGATACTCAATAAAGCACCTCAGGTTGAATCATTGCCAAATGAACAATCGAACGTCAAGAGATTTGTTTTAAGTAGCAAGCATGTCGGTCGTCCTCACTCAAAATTTGAATTTTGAATTGCGACAATTAGACACATGGGTAAGGGCGAGCATGATAACACTTTTAAAACAGAAATTCATTTGGCAGTGCTATTTTTGAAGCAAAAATTCGTTTACTTACGTAACTTCATTTTTTTACTTCTGAAGTAATTTTTTGTTTATGAAGTTTTTTTTAACCCACTTTTAGAAATAAAAGAAAAAATTACTTCTATTTCAGAATTAGAAATCTCTCGACATCTCTATATCTCTCTCTTATTTTAGCTTCTTTTCATTCTCAACTCCTCTCTCTCTCTCTTCGCTGTGAATCGCTCTGTATAATCACTCCCAACCACATCTCCGCCGTCCTCGTCCACTGCCACCCATCGCCGATCACCCCCATTACCACCCATTACCACCCGCCATTGATCACTGCCGTCACTGCCCACTATCACCAACCGTCGAACATCGCCAACCGCTGCCGCCATTGCCGAGCACCACTAGCTATTGGAGTAAAAAATAAACAATAATTTTTTTTATTTTTTTTAAAAATAAAATAATTTCAATTGCATAATAGTTTTTTTAGTAATATCATTTTTCTTAATAAATTATAATAAGCAAATATTCTATGATTTAGTAAATATATAAGTATTTAAGGGTTGAGTTAGGCGTGTGCTGTTAAATTTGTACTATATGAAAATTGGTCAAAACGGATTAAATAGGTCAATATGAGTCAAGTTGTATTCAACTTGACTTAAACCCGATCTATCCGTTTGACACCTCTAGGCACGAGTGAGGAAGCACGTGAACTACTCTTTGATGTGGATAGATAAGCTTGGCCATCGTATTCATTAATACATTTCTCTTCATAAAATTGGTCACCATTTGCATAAATAATTAAATGATAAATCATACGTACATTCGTCAGTATTTGTATTTTACTTTTCTCGGATAACATGTATTTTAGGTTGGGATCAATAATTTTTCATAGAATATTTTATGTTAATAATATTTCATAAGTAGAAATTTTCAATTATTACCAAACGAACTTTTGTTTCAAAAATAAAAATTTTGTCATATATCAAACACTTTTTTTTATGAGAAATCAAATTCTGAAGTAAAAGTTAAAAAACCAACTTTTGCTTAAAAGGAGAAGTAGAAAAATTAATTCTTGGCTAGAAATTGATTACCAAAACAGAAGAGCAGCCATACACGCCCTAAAAGTCTGTTCGAAATGCAGTGTAAAAGTTCATATGAAGTTATAGCTATTCGACCAAAAGTGAAATTTAAAAATTTAAAATAAAAAATCACACATGAATTTGAATGACAAATATTGCATTTTTTAAGGGAAAATTCAAAATAAAGACTTGAAATCTATTCGTTTTATCAAACAATGGCCTCTAAGTGTCAGAATATGTTCCAAATAAGGACATAGCCTAAAGGGCATTTTCATTTTTGCTCATTTTGTTTTTTTATTTTCTCTATTTTTCCTTTTTTTCTATTTAAAAAAACAACCACAAAAATGGGAGGGTTGCCCCTTTGTGGCCGCTAGCCCACCGCTAATGGGGGTCAGTGAGGGAGATGAAGGCTGACGATCCCAATGACTTGAGGTGAGGGCCTAGCCCTTGCCAAAATCGGGAGAGGATTGGGCCCTCTCTCAAATCTGGGCGAGGGTTGGTGAACCCCGTTGAAATTCGAAAGAGGGCTCCAACCTTCGCTGGCCCTTGCCGAGGTGCTAACAAGGTCACCGGCCTTTACCGCTACCCCTCCAAGTGGTGGGGCCACGGCCACAGGATGAAGGGGCAGCCCTCCCTCCTTTGTGAATTTATATATATTTTTTGTTAATTTTTAAGGAAATAGAAAAAGGAAAAGTTTAATAAAAAAATCAAATAAGAAAAAGACACAAATGCCCTTAAGATCAAGCCCTCTTTTGGAGATTTATGGCGATTTCAAACCCTTATTTGAAACGACATTCATTTGAGACTCTTATTTGAGATTATTTGAGAAAATGATGACACTTCAGGCCCTTATTTGAAATAAGATTTACTTCATGCTCTTATTTGAGAAAATAAGAAGATTTCGGACCGTTATTTGGAATTCCCCCCCCCCCCTTTTTTTTAAGGTTCAGGCATTTTTTCTTTTTTGGGTAACGTAAGAATAGGTTCAAGAATTTTGTGTTTTAAAAAAGGTGAAATAGAAAAGTATATCTGATTTTTCATCTAGCGAACAAAAAGCTATCTCTTTTAGGCAAAATTCATGCTTTGGCAAAAACACATCGTGTCTTTTTGCAATTTCTCATGATAATATAATTTATGAAAAAAATATTTATGTAATACCCACTTTAAATAGTTTTAAATTGTCGTGAAATGGACGACATAGATTAGAAAGTTAACTTAGGCCGAATGAATTAGGATTCAAATTGGACGAAATTGCCATGCGCGATGGGCCATACAACGTATGTGGCCGAAAGAAGGCAACCGAGCCCGACTCTATTTGGTGATAAAGCTTTTCGGCCCGGCCCAATTCGGTTGTGAGCTCGCGAGATATGGGCCCAACTCCCATCCATTAGCAGCTTCGGAGGGCCCAATTTAACTGGCGGTCGAAGACTAGGTAGAGCCTGAGTCCAGTGCCAAATTTCGTGGCTAGGTCCTAGGCACCAGGCCCAAACACCTGCCCGGATTCTCGATTGCTAACTGGACCCAAAATTTCACCCATAGTGAGAAGCCAATTAGAAATGGAAGCCCACTCCCTTCTTAGCCCACCAAAGCAACAGTAATTAGCAGAAGAAAAAGGACAACAGACCCCTTTCTCCTTTTTTCCTCAACGACATCACCAGAGAGAAGTATTCTGGGTTGGTGTTCCGTTTGCCGTCCTGGGAGCTCGGGTCCTTCACAGGGAAGCACCACCACAACAACCCAAGAACAGCGACTACAGCAATCGTTTCATTTTGAGCGGTAAATGGTAATCTGGGTAGAGAATGGGAAGATTGCTGGGTTGGTTGAATGGGTATATCAAGAGCTCAATGCATGAAGGAGTGAGGGATAGGACAATGTAGATGGAACCTTCGACCGTATGATGACGCGGGCACACTCGAGTAAATGATTCGGGTGTCCTCAGTAGAAAAGTACTGTGAATTATTTCTCGGTAGACATAGTTCCTGATGCATGTGGCTAGTCGCCATAGACTGAAGGAGTAAGGGTCTGTGATGATTCGAGGGTGACACCGAGGAGTTGCCAGAAAACATCTAAACTCTAACCTATTGTTCTATTTATTCTACTCTTGAGGCAAGCTTCGGTGACGATAGGTAGGGAGTTTTAGAGGCAAGTCATTTTCTAAACCATCTATTATTTCTTCCAATGTGTGTGTAATTGGGAATCTGGGTGACAGAGAGGGCCGCTGGTTGTTCAGTCGCAAGCCTTGGGTGGTATGGGGAAAAGGAAGTCAGCATCGTCGTATACGTCGAATAGGAGCAACCGTTGTAGAATATTAGTTACCTGAATGTGAAAGGACAGTAGCGGAAGTAGGAGGGGTGTGACTACGAGCTTGCTTTCTCTTTATCTGGAACTTGGAACTTTCCATCTTTCCTGTTAAACCTACCAAGGATCTTGAGTCAAACGAGGAAATTGAGTAGTCCAGGTTGGTGTTGCCCTGAAAATTACCGAAGTGCAACTTGCTAGTGGTGTGATGAGCCCTTCCTTTGTTGACAGAGTCTACACTCTACTGTTTTAGGCATCCAACGAGTAGCGCTAGTTGAAATGGAGTATGTATGTGCTGTGCGTGAAGTAGAGGCAATGCTAACTGTGGGGTTAAGAGAAACCTGCACCATTTTCGGTCGTGGGATTTAGTTCAAAGGAAGAGAACTGAAATTCTGGTAGTGCTCAAATTGCGGGCGTAAAACAGAGGAAGGATGAATGAAGTGATAAATAAAGGCGTTGCCCAGTTGGCAAGTTAAGAGCACGATTGAGTTTTGGATAATAATTTGCAATGCTCGAATAAATTTCGGCAAAAAGAGAATGCGTTGATAAGATAGATCAATATGAGGCTCGAGAGAGTGCAATTTGGGATGAGAGTTTAGCCTATTCACATTAGCCGTAAGTCCTTCTGCATTGATTGGAATTGGGGTTTGTATTTATTTTTAGTACATACACATCACATCGCCTTTTGTAATAGTCAAGTTTATCGACGGAAGTTACGGAGCTATATAATGCAAAATCTCCTTGTTAATGTTCTCGACTTAGTCTTGCAAATCATGGTTATGGATTGAGTAAAACACGAAGAAACGGGCTGCGTGCTCGTCTGAGCTACCCATGGAGTCATGAAAAGACCATATTGTGTGATTGGGTAACCCTGTCGTGTAATTGGGCCGATCTCTAAAGTGGTACGAGACAATATGTTGCAACGAAATATAGACTTCACATGCTAATTTGGGGCAGATACCTTCCTCTCGGATATGTTGTGCTTGGCGTTATCCCTGGCATGATATGTTACTAGAGAACCTTTTAATGGACTTTGTTAGGGGACGTATTACCTAGTGATACTATCGCCATATTAAACTACCATAGTTGCCATTACTCGTCCTTCTTTGTGGAACGTTTAATTAGTGAATTAAAGAATCGAATCACTAAGATTATTATCTCACTTTGTCGTTGTTGAAATTTTTATAGGTAAATAGCATGGTGCAGGCCGATGAGCAATGGAGTTAGTAGTCAGGTCGACGATGGGAGCTTTTTCGTTGGGACTATAGTCCTCGATTTTTGTATGGCAAGTAGGGCCACTGGCAACTTTTGATAACCCTCGACTTATCTTGCAGATATATGTAAAATAAATCAGACGTTTGTTGGCCATAAATAAATAAAGTGTCGTGCTTTTTTTATTTGTTTGCATGTTATTTTAGTTAAATTCAATTGTCAAGCCGATGATATACATGGTGAGGCTGGGACGCCACGACTTTGACGCTGCATGCAAGGCACGACCATGACAATTTATCTAATAGTTTAAATTTTTAAATAACCGGTGGCGATCTTACAAAATCTCATATAATAAGAACTCATGAGTAGGGATGACCGGTTTTTAGTTTTTTCCGATGTCCCCTAGAACTCAAATTGATGGTCTTGGTTCCAAGTTTTCCAAACTAGGGATTGGACCTAGGTGAACCGACAAACTATATATGTCCGCGCATGCTTTTTTAAGTCATGCAACACATCGCACTTCTCAAGGATTATTTTTCGTGTTTGGCATTGTTATGTTTTTTTAACTTGCTAGGGTTTGAAAAGGTTTTGGATTTTTAAACTCTCATTAATTATGACTTACTTAAATAGGAGGGTTCGGTTCTAATCCCAAAATTGTTGGTCCAATTCCCTCGTGGAACGAGGAGCTGGACCGGTGCTCCCTAACCAAACTGATCGGTTCTCAATTCGAATAATTCGTCTTGCTCACATCTAGTCCCTAGTTCAAAGGAGAGTAATTAAATAATAAAAATCACTTAACCATGCCTTCATTTGAAATGCTCTATGATTTAAATACACGACCGCACCTTTTTCCACGTTCATTCACCTTAATTGAAAAAAGGAGAAGTAAAATGCCACCATGAGAAACTCGAACTAATAGTTGGCCTTGTTTCGAAAAAATACAGTCTAAACTTTTTTTAAAATATAAATTATTATTGATGATAAAAGTACTAGTCAATAGTTAGTTATTTTTCTGACAAAAAAATTAATTATTTCATCTGACCAAAAAAATAAAATAAAAAAATCAGTTAATTATTTCAAAACGATATAAAAGATTATTTTTTTAAAAAAATGGGCTTTAATTTTTAAACGGAAAAGTGAATTAGAAGCAGCCGCAATGCAGTCGGCGTTTAGTGTCCACTGTCCAGTCCTCCATCGTCTCTCTTATTTATCCCTCCCATGTCTCACTCGCTCTCTGCCTTGCTCTCCAGCTCCGCAATTCTTAGATCTCTCTCCCGATAGATCCGATCCGATCCCCGGACGAGCCCCAAGGTAACGACCTCGTAGCCCTAGATCTTGGCCCTCCCGTTCCTTTCTCTCCCGATGTCTCCATTCGCCGTGGATGTAGATTCGCTGTTCGAAAGTCGCCCTTTCACTTTTACTGATTTGATTTGACCTCATGTCTCGTCTTCCACGCCCTTAGCGCGATACCGGCAGTGTCGCGTCGAATCGTCGTTCGTTTCGTGAAATGCATCTCCCCATTTGTTGGATCTGCCGGCGGTGTTGCCGTTGCCTTCCTGTTTTTCCGTTTCGTTTTGCGCTTTTGCTGAGCCGCAGAGCGCTTTCGAAATGTATGTTGCCGTGCTCTGCAAGATCTTGTGATGGCTTGACATGCTTGGTTTGGTGGGATCGTTTCGCCTTTTGAGGTTCTGTAAGGCTTGTGATTCGTGATTGTGTTACCGTCGCATTTATTGGTCTGTGATGTTCGAAGTGTACATGATTCGCCATTCTCCACATTAGGTGGTACTGGCATACAGATGTCTCTTTTAGACCTATATGCCTTTGATAGATAGGAACATTGTGGATCTAGAATTATTATAGTCCCCACTTTGCCTGGAATGAGTTCCAAAGCTTTGATTTGATGTAGCCACAATTCACCGATGAAGGTGAAGTAAACTGTAGTGAAGATGGTGCAGTAGAAATGTATAGTGCGCCAGTACATATCTGTAAATTGATCGACCCTCTATATGTTGGACATGGTTCGTACATGTGTTTGAAACTTGAATTCCTGAAAGGAACTTTGTTCCTTTTCATATCTGGTGGAACGTTTGGTCTTATTTTTGCTATTTGTTCTTTGTAGGACTCTCTCTCCTCTCTGTAGGTCAAGTGGCCTACAGCTTTTGTTCTGTTTTATCAGTCATGGAAAAACTTGTGATTGATTGAAAACTTCTGCTAAAGATGTATTCGCCAGTTTACTCTTCATAATGGACACTTATTTCCAAGCTGCACGTCAAATTTTGCGCATAGTCCTATGTGGATTTAAATGGAACAGACCAAATTTGTCCTAATTGATTTTAATTTATTGTTATTCAAAGTCAAAAGTGTCTGAGTTATCTGGATCTAAACTAAATTGATCATTGCTCTAAAAGTTGCAGCTTGAGTCTCTCAATTGAAGGAATTTATCATTAGCTTTGCTTCCAGATTCCATAACCTGTTTTCTGCACATAGATGTGTTGCTTGAGCAAGGTGCTTACATGAGGGTATAGAAACTTTTGCTTATTGTCACATGAAGTCCTTGGGTTTATTTCAATGTTATTGATCTTATCTCTTGCAGTCACTCGTCCTCACGTATGTAGTTTTTTCTTCTCTCATCATTATTCTCCATGGATAGTTTAGCAATTAATATACCATGACATAGGACTAGGATTTCTGAGCATGTTATTGAGACGTAGTGAGTATTCCGGGTGTTTGTGCCTTTCTGCCCTTTTGCTTTAGCTTTTAAGATTTGTGTGTTATCTGATAGTAGTAAATCACGTATTGAACAAATGAAAATAGCATTTAAGCTTATGTAGAATCTGTGACAAGAAGCCGAGGACATCCTAAAGGATTTTATTTCTTGTAAAAGTGCTTTTGTAGTTTCCTGTTTAAATTCCATGTTAACCCTTAACTCATGATTTGAGCGAATTGATTCCTGAAGTCAGTAGGCAAAGGAAAGCACCTTCAGTTGAAACATATTGTCTAATAACAGGAGAGCTCCGTCATGGGATTTATGTTGGTAATTGTCTGAAGTTCTCTTTATGGCAGTCACAATTGCCCCTTCATTTCAGTCTCATTGGAGGGAAGGATTCAACTTTGTGCATATACAAGATGAATTGACAGTTTGTGAATGTAAAAACAGATGAAATTTTGGATTACTTCTTTAATGGTGCTTTGAAACCATTTTCTAGTTTTCCTGTTGGTTCACTGTTTTATGTTGGCATGTTTCTTTGATTCCATTCCATCCCATGTTCAGCACTAGATATATCTATAGGTGTGGTCAATTGATCTTTTCCACAACTCCTCTTCATCTTCCGCTGCTTTTCCTCTTTTTGCTTGTCCTTGTACCCAGAGCATCAGGAAAGTAGGCACAATGGGTCGAGGGGTTAGCAGTGGTGGAGGACAGAGTTCTTTGGGCTACCTTTTTGGTAGTAGTGGAGAGGCTCCAAAAGCAGCTGCAAGCAGTCCCCCGACTGCTCCGACTGAGGTGGACAATCCACCTCCCTCAAAACCTGCGGCTGTTTCTCCTCCAGTAGATGTTACCAAGCAGATTCCTGCTGGAATCCATAGTACTTCCACAAACAACTACCTGAGAGCTGATGGTCAGAACACCGGCAACTTCCTCACGGTAAATTTCTAGCCATGACAGCTTTGTCATTCAGCATTTCTCAGGATATCTGTTTTAGCAATTTTAGTGAGTATTTGCCAACCAAAGTCTTATACCTGGAGAGATAATTGGGAGGAATGTTACCATGTAATTCAGGAAACTCACAGCAGTATGATATTTAACGTGCCATATCGACATAGCTCATGTTCTGCTTGCTTTGTGAGGAAGTTATATTGTTTAATTAATTGTAATATCACCATCAATCGATATTCATCTCATTTGTACAGTAGAGTCCTTTTGCTAATGAACTGTAGGACAATGTCGTTGGAGGGTGCAACCGTTTTTGCTGTAAAAAAATAGATGGAAAAATTCCGACCAAAGGGTTTGAACCTATACCAAAGGTTTAGAAAACCTTTGTCCTATCCATTAGACAATAGACGCTTTTTTCTTGTCCTCATTAACTGCTTGTGCATCGACCCAAGAAGAATCGAAGTTTGATCCACTAGACACGAATGAAAGGGTAAAACCGCTCTAATGATTATACAAATCCCTACTCTCATTTACGGCAGGCCTTTTTTATTCTTAAAAAATTCAGTAACAGCCGACCTATTTGTGGTAGGAATTGATTGAAACTTTAGCATGGGCTCATGGACACATGCCTTCAGCTAATTTGATTTGATGGGGAGATAAATCAGTGGCTCTTTCCATTGTACAAGCAAGATTGGTTGGATTAGCCCTTTAAATTCACCTATGCTGCTCCTTGTGACCAATGTGGATATTATTTGAAAACGAGTAGTTCAGATTGCATCGAACTTTCGATTGATCTAGGTACGTGGGATCCTATAGATGAAGACACGGTTTCTCAGGATCCTGTGAAATTCGGAGGAGGAACCTTATAACAAGAATCTAGAACAGTACCTTTTATTCTTCTACTGCCTGCGGAATCTATTTGATTGCATGTGAAACTTGTCTCCTCTGTTTTACGAAAATGCATAACTTGTATGTTTCTTTGTTTTCGTCCACATGATGTTAATGGCAGCTTGTTCGTTCTTTAGTATGGTCAAGTCAAAATTGTTCATTTGGTTTTATCCAAAAATTAAGGTTGCATTCTTGAGTTACGAGGAGAGAAAATTATTTGTCATGTGATTGGGATTGTGCCTACTTTGTGATCAATTGTGAGGTGTATTAGGAGTCTTAACTGAAAAATTTTTATACTTGTTTTTATCCTATAAAAAAAATCTGTTTTGGAGTTTCCTGGTTCTGTTTCTTAGGCTATGTAATCCGAGAAGTGGCCAATCATTCCTCTTTTCACACAGATGTTACAAGGTCAAAAGTTTAATCCTTGTTCAACTTTCTTTTGCCATAACTCAAATAGTCTTGGGATAACTTTTGAACTCACTGAGGTCCACATGTTTGAAACTCTTTCTTGTCAGTACAGGTTTGAGCTGGTACTGGATGACATTGTCAGTAGATAGCAAAGTCTGGTTGTAGATCTGTATGTTCATTTTTTGAAAGTGAATAGTTTTGTCGAGCAGCAATCACGAGATCATAAATTACGTCGAGAAGTCCAAGGTTTGACCTCAATGTCCTCTAATTTCTTAGATGTAGGTTACTGAAATGATCATTTTCGAAAGACATTCAATAACACTAATGGCGTTCATATGGATGCTGCTGTCTCTCCCTTCAACTAACTAGACCCATCCTCACGTGCATGGCCCTTTTTAAAAATTATATGCCGTTAGAGAACTTAATAATTTACTATGTGTCCGAAGGGGCAATGTAGGACATCATTGATGGTTGTCTAGAGATGGAAATCATGCCATTGAATGTTTTAGGATCCTCGCATCCAGTGGAGAAAGGTAAGCCCTGTAATCATGCCACTGAATGTTTTAGGGTCCACGTAATCCCTTGACATTGTGTGGACTTTGGTTTCTTATTTATGGGTAGGCAGTAAAATATATCACATTGCAATTTATACTAGAATGTTGTGTCATAAGATAGAGCTTTATTGCCATGTGTATTCTCCCTGAGATGCACCTGCTAAATGTCAATTTCTTACATGCCAAGTTACTTGTTTCCCGAGGATGGTTGCCAAGGAGTGTTTATTCTGGGTCTTCAGGCTAAATCCCTGGATTGTCCTGACACCTTGTAAGATCGGGGCAAATTCTCGCCTTGTCCTGGATACACAAAGACCACGTTCATCATGTCAAGTGATCCTCATGTGTAGGGCTCTATGATCAAATGCTGTGATTGCCTTAGGTCTATGAACCAGGGTCCATGTAGAAGTTTCTTAATAGGGCATGTCGTGCTGATGCTTCAAGCTTCAAGCACCGTGCAAGAATATCAGATTGTCCTGTACTTTTAGCGCTTTATTTCTCTTATTGGTCAGACCTACTGTCAAATGGCCTTCTTTAACGGTGTCATGAGATCGTAGAGCATTTCCATTGTACTGTTGTGAAGAAACCTTGTGGCCTGCTAGACTCTGTCAATGAGGTAACGGAAGAGTCTGGAATGTCGTGGCATCGACATTTTAGCTTGTTCTGTGAAATATATCGTGTAGGGTATGAAACATTAGCCTGTCACATGAGGTTTTTTCCTGAAGCCTGAAGGTTGTCCTGTATTTTCTTGAATTTTGATGAGGTTGGAAGAAAGGTTATGGACATAACATTGCTGCTTTGCCTTCTAGGGCCAAATTGTAGTCAAATGGCTGCTCATCTGACTTCTGTTCGGCATGGATTTATCCAGTCCATTGTTGACCCGAGTTATACGTGCAGGATCGGCCCTCGACCAAGGTCCACTCTGCACCTGGGGGCGGATCATCTCTGGATTACCTTTTCGGTGGCGGAGGTAAGTGAGTGGGCATGTCTCCTGAATCAAAAGGTTACCGCTGAAAATATGCAAGTGGAGCCAGTGACGTCAGACAACCGAGTGCTTTTATTGTTCTGTAAACCGAATACTGAAACTTTGCTGCGTCATGTTGTGTAATATGTTTGATGTGGTGGCTGCTTATCGTTGGACTCCAAGTTGAAGCACAATATCAGCTTCCGCAGCAGGTGCATAAATGTCTGCTGCGAATCTTGATATCAGCAGAACTTGTTTTCTCGAATCTACTGATTCCTGCAGACTTTGCCCCGTTTCTCCTGTTGTCACTGCACATTAGAATGGGGAGGTTGCGACTTTACCCCGTTTCTGCGGCAGCTGCATAAACGTATTTGTGTGATTTGTTATTTAATTATTTGACGTTTTTATGCAAAAGGCAGCACGAAGGGTGGGAAGAATTTGTTACGGACCAGCTTCATGGGGAAAATATTCTGAGGCTGAATGGGAATATGTATATTTGATCTGGATAGTCTTTTCAATAGATTAAATTGGATCTTAGTTTAGTGAAAAAAAATCTTAGTTTGCGATAAATATGTCTTACATATAGGAAAATGATTCATGTAAATAAAATAAGACCCAATTCTCCTTTCGTAATCAATATATCTGACGTGAAAAACCTCCATATTGTCTCAATTTCCGTAAGTCATGACGCAAAATCTTATATAAAATTTTGGTGATCGTGTATAGTTTCGTATGTAAATCATAGCGACTCCAGTTTTGATTAGTTGTCTTCTTGTGCTTGGTTGTCTTTTGCGTGGTCTCTGCTCCAACGGATGGATGGAGAGTCAGCTCTTGTACCTTTTTATTTTTTTTGGTGGTTGGACAGCTTCTGTGCTTGAAATATCAAGTTTGTACTGAATTGTTAGTACTTAAATTGAAATTATTATCTTTTATATCTAATACAATCGTTTTAATGTATCATAAGTATGGAAAAATACATACAATTTGGATAAAATGGCAAACACATCTAAAAAGTCTTAGCAAGAATTGTAAAAATATTTGGAAAAATTTTAATTAAAGGCTCAAAGTATCCTTATTTTTTTTTAAGTAAGGTTTTGAAGCGAAACTTATTTAAAATAAGGACTTGATAAAAGAACATTTTCATTATTTGTCTTTTTTTCTTTTTTTCATTTTTTAAAATTTTTTTGGCTTTTTTTTTTCTCCCTATTCTCCCTTCTTAGGCCATCATCGGAGGTTGGCAAAGGCGGCCTCGCCTATGCTGGCGTCGGGCAAGGAAGGCCTTGCCAACCCAAGTGAAGGTTGGCGAAGGTGGCCCTTTTCTTGAGGTTGACCGCCAGCCTAAGTGGTGGCCTAAGGAGGGGAGGGGTGGGGAGGAAAAAGAAGAATGAAAAAAAAGAGAGGCAAAAAAAATAAAGAAAAAAATAGAAAAAAACACTCCAAAATATAAAAAATGAAAATGTTTTTGGGCATTTTTTTAAATAATTTGAGTATTTTATATTTTTATTTGAAACAAGACTTGCATGCTCTTAATCAAACTTTTTTCAAAATACTCATAATGGTGAGAATTACTTTGTTCTAGGGGGTGAAAACATCATCATTAGATTTAATGTTTGTTTCGGCACGCTATATTATGTCAAAAACTCTTATTTTACGGGGTACTTCTATCTGTCAAAATGGCAAAAACCATTTAGTTACGATAAATGAGGATAAGACGTAAATATAGTCATCCCCATCTTCCCCCATTCCTTGAACGATTCGCCTCCTTCGCTCTACGAACCGCCGCAGACGACCGCACCGGCCTTCTCCTTCTACGTCGCTGACGAGATCGACTCTAGGTAACCACCCTCTCTCTCTCTCCCTCTCTCCCCCATTTGTCCTCTTTTTGCTTCCTATATGCGCCAGACTTTCTCGCTCCTGGAGATGGCTCTGGGTCTCTTAGGAACCGTTGCCGATGTTTGGTTCTGTTCAGGTTCAGATCGATTTGTTCGTCCGCGAATTGTGTCTAGTGAACTTCGGCAGTACCTTACTTTGCTGGAACTTCAAATATCGATTTTCATGTTTTTTATCTGAAGGTTCATTGTGTTTGTAAGGTCGGTATGATTGTTCTGAGAGGAGAGAATAAGGCTGCAATGCGCCAATGCGTGCTTTGCGGTGTTCGTCTTGCAGAGTGAAGCTCTTCATTTTCATTGAATTTCTGTACTTGAACATGTGTATATTTATCATGCGGATTCATACATTTCTTTTCTTTTGATTTATTGCAAGTACTTGTGTCTGCTGATTGGATGGCAATTCTTGCCTGAGGGGATGTGTGGTTCATCTGTAGACCCTCTAAGGGTGGGAGAACAGTCTCCACATGCACATTTTGTTTTGTCTCTAATCTCCCTGACATTGCCTCATATTCTTGTAGAGGTGTATGGCCTTGTGCAGGAACTTGAGGGCTTGTTTGAAGATGTTAAGCCTGATGCTTCTATATTGTATTCTGTAGACATCTGAAAGTTGAAATATGTGGATTATAGGGTAAGTAGAAAGAGCTGGTAATCACTTTCCTGGAGTTAAAAAATTTGGATGTTTCAATAAAAAAATTGTAGTTTTCTATTGGATGACAGAATATCTCAGTGATATTAACCTGTTGGGCATCTCTGGTTTCTAGTACTTTTATGCTGTATCAATGTGAATCAGACGATAGATCACAATGGGGTAGCTTCTTCTTCCCGTGAGCCAAATCCCTTCTTTTTCCTACTATTACCTTCTTCTAGTCTCTTAGTGTAACTACTTTTTCCTAGTTTTACTCCTTGGAGTAGCTTTTCCTTTCCACAAGCCAACATGGATGTGAAGTTATATATCAATCACAAGTAATTAATTTCTTTACTGAAGGTGTCTTTTTTTGTGAAAAATGACAATTAATGTAGATTAAAATTCAGTCACATATATGATAATTCTTGTGTATTAGATTGAAGGGTTCACTGGCACTTTGATTTATCTTTGAAGATCTTTCAAGTCGTATGTTGTGGCATCTTATATTGTCTACACATGTAGTGTGGCTGCCTCAGTTTTGAATCTGTTGATCTATTGCTTTTTTAGTGGCGGCAGCAGTAAGAAAGTATGTCCTTGTTGGTGCATCTTGTATTCTTCTGAGCATCATTGTCCACATTTTCTGAGGTTTTGGATCATATAAATGAGTTTTTGTTTGTCATTGGATTGTTAGATAATTAGAACATTATAGTCATGATAGGAGGTGCTCGCATCCGCCTCAATAGGTGGCAGCAAGCAGCTGTTGCTGTAGGTTCGGCTGTGGGTGCATTGCTTGACCCTCGAAGAGCAGATCTTATCGCAGCTCTTGGTGAGACGACTGGCAAGCCTGCTTTTGAGAGAGTCCTTGAGAGGATGAAGAGGAGTCCGGAAGGCAGAGTAAGTTTCTTAATTCGTCCCTTTTCTTTTCTTTCGCTTTGAGTATGTATTTTGTGGTTTTATATGGATTAAAATGTGAAAGAACAAATGATTAAACCATGTGAGTCATATTTTACATGGGATGTGCAGTATTTTGGTGAGAAACTATTAATTGGTTAAATTATAGATAACTAATTGCAAGCTAGTGATCCAGATATCTTGAGTTTTATTTGTCTTACAGCACGTCTTCAGCGACTAATTTTTTTGGCTTGCTCTTGCTGTCCCCTGGGTTGAATGACTTTAGCATTCTGCAAATGTATAGTGCCGGGAGAACACTGTCGGATATTCTTTACATGATTTTTGCGCTGTTCTCTTCAGGTGTCTTAGCATACCTAGTTATGTTCTGGACATGCTGAACTTGTGCTGATCAGCATTGAGGTGCAACTTTCCAACATTCTGAAATTTACCGATCATGGTCGGTCGGATATTCTTTACATGATTTTTGCGCTGTTCTGTTCAGATGTCTTAGCATACCTAGTTATGTTCTGGACATGCTGAACTTGTGCTGATCAGCATTGAGGTGCAACTTTCCAACATTCTGAAATTTACCTATCAGTCATGTAGTAATGGGGTGTGCGTGTGCGTGTGTGTGCGTGTGCGTGGATCAGTGCTGAGGTGCAACTTTCCAACATTCGGAAATTTACTTTTCACAGTCATGTAGTAATGATGTGCGTGCGTGCGGGCGGGCAGGCGTGCGGGTGCAGGTGTGCATGCGTGAGCTGGCCGGTAACTAAACCCATGCTCAGAAAAAAATGATCTTTTGTTTATATTGGTTACTAAGAAAATCAAATGGGATCCTTGAAGTTAGTGATATGTCTGTATCGTCATCATAAACGTTAGTTCCTACAGCTTAGTAACAAGCCATCCAGTGTTGAGAGTTTCGTGTTTCTCGAGACATTGTATATTTGATTGAGTCTGCCTTTAATTTTCTGAACTGCAATTAGTTAAAATCCTGTTCTGGCAGGCAATTCTACTGGAACGACCACGAGTAATATCTAATGAGGTCAGTTGTGCATGGGACCTACCAGAGAACACATTTGGTGCTGCATACGCCCGGTTTATGGGATCCAGGAACTTTTCTCCGGATGACCGGCCACCTGTGAGGTTCATGGAAACTGATGAATTGGCATATGTGGCAATGCGGGCTCGAGAGGTGCATGACTTTTGGCACACTTTGTTTGGTCTCCCAACTAATTTAATAGGCGAGTCAGCTCTTAAGGTGATAGAGTTCGAGCAGATGTACCTGCCTATGTGCCTCCTATCTGTTTTAGGAGGCACGGCGAGATTCAATGAGAAGCAACGGGCTTTATTCTTCCAGCATTACTTCCCATGGGCAGTTCAGGCGGGTATGAGGTGCACGGACCTCATGTGTCTATATTACGAACAGCACTTCCACGAGGATTTCGAAGATGTTCGAAGGAGATGGGGAATAGTTCCTGCACCTGCTGCGCCTAAATAAAGTGCTTCCTGAACTTTATGCAATTCTCACTGCATCAACATCTACAGATGCGTCAGCACAGACTGAAGAGATTTTGTTCCCCTCGACTCTCTGAATCACCTTTTGCTTTTGTCGTTTTGACAGAAAACTAAACCTGAGGTCTATCGTTATCAGGACCATCGGTCCGTTTCCCTTTTCTGCATAGCAATCTGGGCGCGGCTTCCAATTTGTACAGGACTATGACTCAAATGCTGCACTTTCTTGTCTGTGTATCTTCTCCTTCTGACTCTTGTACCGTTTATTGAAAGCAAAATGCAAGCAGAAAGAAATTTTTTCGAAGAACCTTTGTATGTACTTCAATCTTCTGGCCGACGGTCGACGAAGCACTGACCGTGCATGGAAAATGAAAGGAGAACACACATCGAAGTGAAATGGTCGGGTAAAAGTCGGAACTTTTTTTTCGCGAGGAACACTGGGATGGTCTACGATGAAACTGAACCAAATTAAAAAATGTTAGAACCAAATTGAACAGTTTTTGACATTTCCCTGAAAATCTGTGTGTGAGGAAATGATATACAATGTGCCTTGCTTTGCTAAAGTGAAATCACACCTCCCCCAACGTCAGCAACGAAACGGCTTGAGCCTGTTTTTGTGGGACATTGATATGCAATTTGAAGGGGAAGGTTTGGTTGGCGCCAAAAGATTTTCGTAGGTCGGTGGAGCTTCTTCGTCTTGCTTTGCTCCCCATTCGATTCCGTGGCCCACTTTTTGCTTGTAGTCGTGATCCCAGACTCAGATTGTTTCTGTCGTTCGGATCATCTGAAACGTCAGGCAAAGGGCCAAATCCATCACTCCTACTCATTCATTCATTCATGTTTGCTCTTTAAAGCAGGAGAAGAAGAAGCAGCTGCTCCGCGGCGCTGCCTCTCCCACTTTCACGCTCGAAGCTGTCTTCGCACCCCTCCGACTCATGAGATCCCTGTTCCATCTCCCTACACGCTCCGTGTGTGATTTCCCTAGAATCTTCTCCCTCGCGGCTTCTCTTACCTTCTCTCTCCTCCCCGCGCCCGCCACCTGTTCGACCCTTTGTCTGAACGAAGACCCACCTCAAGACTCTGCTGATTTGCTCCGCCAATGGGGCTGCAGCGACAATGACATCTCCAAACTGTTCTCCCGCCGTCCTTCTCTCAGCAGGGCCAACCTCGCTCAGCTTCGCTCCAAGCTTCAAATACTGACCGACGTGGGCATCACCGGTCCCGACCTCGTCAAGGTCATCCACTGCCGCCCTCGCTTCCTCAGTTGCCGCATCAACAACCACCTCGAGGACCGCCTCCAGTACTTCATCTCCCTCTTCGGCTCCAAAGAAGTCCTCCGCAGGGCCATCGTTCGCAACCCTTCCATCCTCACCTACGATTTCCCCGGCAGGATTAAGGCCATTGTCGACCTGTATGAGAAGATGGGCGTTAGCAAAGACGACTTGGTTCCCATGCTCATGTCTCGCCCGACTTTGATACCCCGTACTTCCTTGGAGAATGAAAAGCTGGATTACATTCGCAGGACTGGGGTTCCCCAGAACTCCAAGTCTTATAAATATGTGGTGACCATCATGGCCGTCTCCAGGCTAACCACAATCCGTGAAAAGGTGGCTAATTTGGAGAAGTTTGGGTTCTCAGAGGAGGAGGTGTTGAGTCTATTCGGTCGCTCCCCCTTTATGCTTACCTTCTCCATTGATAAGATCCAAAGGAACATGACTTTCATTCTAGGAATCATGAAGCTCCCTGCAAAGGTGGTTTTCGAACACCCATTTCTCTTGCACTGTAATTTGGAGAACGTGCTGAGGCCGCGTGTTCTTCTTGCCGCCAAGATTCAGGACATGGGTCTCTCTCCTCAAATCCAAGGCCCTAATGTCTTCAGGGCTCTCAGGATGACTGAGTGCAGATTCTTAAAAGCATTTGTTGGGTGTCATACGGGAGATGTTTCCAATGAGTTGATGGAGTTCTACAACACTGTCAAAGGTGTCAAGCGATTGGCTGAAGCCTCGAAGAAGAACTATACCAAAGGATTCCCTTTCTGAAGGATTTTGATTTGATGCCGGCGAACTTGAGAGAGTGTCACTTACGCAGAGATACAAAATACTCATTATTTAATTATTTCAAAATGGAGCTCTAAAAAAGAATTGTGGAAAGCTCACTGTACACTGCATCTCTTTGGATCGCCCATCCCCAGGTCTCTTGTTATTTCTCTATGGCAATTCATGTACCTTGGTTTGTTATGACAAGGCTATAACTTCCCCGTGTGATCAAGGATTTTTCCTATTTTTCTCATTATACTGGTGCTTACTATCTGCACTCGACTTTGTCCTAATCTATCTGAATATTAGTGGTAGCAATTGCCTTCAGTTCGGTTGGTGCTTGTTGCTGTCTGTTAACATGCGTTTTCCTTGAATTTTGGCATCCTGTTCTAAGTGATTGTCTGCTCTTCTGTTTTGCCTTTTTCTTTTTCCTTTGGCTTGTCAAATGATTTAACTTAGGAGTTCGAATATTCATTTGGTTCTACTCATCTGGGTAAAGATGGGCTGGCGTGAGCTTGAACAGGGAAAACCATGAAACTAAGCATTCGTCTTACGTCCAGAAGCTGGCATAAGAAGAATATGGGAGAATGGATATTTCTCTTATGGACCAGGATCATCCTGTTTTTCCTTCTGAGGTTGAAAAGCTCGTCAAGATGATGATAAATCTCATCTCTTGACGCAGGTAACTCTCCATAAGGCCAATGTGGATTCCCCCACATTTTTGCTTGGAAAAGTCCATGAAGAGTAGCCCAAAGTTTCTGCTACTGACCCATCTGCTTTACCCACAGAATTTGGTTATTCCAAACTTAATAATGATGAAGGTTTGCAATTTGATTTGGTTGCAAAGATCAATCTTCTACGGATTGATATGAGCACTGTGCAGGTATGATGCTTGGATAAGCAATTTTACCACCGAACCTTTTTAGTCTCCCATGATGATTTTGGTCTGCCGCAAAATCCTGTATCCTCATGCCTTTAGATTGACCTGGAGCTGGTCCTGCTACCCCTATGATATGATGGGAATTTTTCAAGAGATATGGGTTCCAATCAGATCCTTTTTCGTTTTACTAGGTAATTAGGAAAAATGGGTAGGTTCATCTCATAAGGGGTAGCTCTTTTTTTGCAGCCGGCTCGCTACGCCTGACGCTAACCCTCCTCCTTTACCCTGGCTTGGGACAGGCTATGTAAGTGGGAAAAAAAAAATCCGAGACCTATTGGTTAATACAAGTTGTTCTTCTTTGGCCAGACAGTTGTTCCCCCTTTAGATCGGATCCTTTTTGCCAAGCTCATTCTTCCCTCCAGAATTTTTTATGACAAGAAGCCAAAATTTTGTTGTCCTCCAAGTTCCTGCAGACTCATGGTTCTAAAGGTGAAACAATTCTTTGGGGAAATGTGGTGGTTATGGGAAGTTAAGAAATGCAAAATATGGATCTGCCTGTACAATCTTCTCGGGAAAGCTTTTGATATTAGCTCTCTTCAGAATTGGGACAGTAGGTAAGCCCGAATTGCCAATACCATACTTGATGGTGGTGGATCCCTTTTGTCATACCGTAATGTAAATGTGAAAATTATGGCACTGGCGTCTTTGATAAGAACCCACTGTACAGCCTGCACCGACATCCATAGCATCTGGGACAAGTTTTAATAATAGCTCTCACATACATGACATGCTTTGGTCTCTGCATGCTTCATCTTTTCAAAATTACTTAAGGTAGTATACACTATACAGTTTACATCCATCGTTTGCTCTGTTGACACTGCCACTAAGCTTGTGTAGATTGTCACAGTTCAGGCATTCATTATTTCTTTGCTGGATGTTCTCTTGTGGAACTTTTTTTTGGCTTCCTTTCCCCAGATTTTGTTTTGCCAGCTTTTCTTTTCGTCCTTTGGGGTGACCACTCCACATGCTCTTGGTTTGTAATAAAGAGCGAAGGACATGCAGAGCTTAGAGAACTCTGTTTGGTAAATTCAGGATCTGTTTATCATGGGAAATGGAGAGGGACGGATGTTGCTATCAAGTGGATAAAGAAAAGTTGCTTCACAGATTGATCTTTGAAGCAGGAAAAATTAGTGTCCCCTTTTTAAAATAATATGCAGACTCAGTTGTGGTTTCATTATGGGTACTATATGCGTGCAACCAGAATCTCACTCGGTACTTGTAAGCGTACTGCTTCTCCGTTTCTTGCCCCCTTTCTTATCGTTGTGTCCAATTTTTATGCATCTCTAATGCTCTATCCATTTACTAACTATTCTCATTCTTGTCTTTTAGCTATCGAAGGTTCACCATGTGAATGTTGTGGCGTTTTATGTGTTGTGCAAGGTGGACCTGGAGGGACCACTATTGCAGAATTTATGGCTGATGGTGCCGTGAGGCATGTTTTACTCCACAAGGATAAGTATCATCTCCAGCGGATACTTTTTTAGATTTTATAAGGCACTGATTAAAAAAAAAAAAATATTATTATTGTTATTTGTTACAATCGGCTTGATTGGATACTATAACTTAAAAGGATAGAAATATATAGTTAGCCACAACAACAAAGAAATTTAAATGTCTTCGAACAATAGGCATGTCAGCTTGCTAGTTCACTTCACTCAACGGTGGTTCCTTCTTTTCTGTTCTGCTTATGCCCAGCCTCTAACCTGCATAGTTTTTAGGCATCTGGACCGCCAAGAGGGGCTCATAATGGAAATGGATGCTGCACTGTTGCAAATATAGAATATTCTGCATTTTGGTTTGGAATTTGACAATGTGCCAGTGAATTTGAAAGATCTTTCTGGGTCTCATGCATAAGATAAGGAATTGGAAATACAGCCCCAAGAATTGATGAAGACCAGCAGTACCAGCAGTCCTTGAATGTCCATTTGCATTGCAACTATCAGACCTTAAATGACGCGCTGCTGCCATCAGGTAGGCCGCACATTCCTGAAGTAGAGAGAGACTAGTGACACGGCACGTGCTACTTGCATGTGCGGAGTATGGTGGCTGTCTATGGGAAGAAATTAGGTTTTTTGATGCATAAGGAACCAGATGAAGTGGGAAAGTTAAAAGAGATATGTTAATTATATTTGTTGTCCTTTTATCACTTAATATATGAGTAACTGGGAAATAGATCCATTTCCTTTCATTTGTTATTGGGGGCTATATAGGAGGAAATGAAAATGCTAGAGAGAAAGGTTTATGCACACGGTCGCCTTCAAGAACTAGTTGGAGACATGGAAGTGGGATTTGAGAGCATGATGAGGAGCTGGTGCGTTGTCCCTATTTCCCAAAGAAATAAGAGAGCGCATGATGCTTCTGTTTCCACCTATAAAGGGGCATCCAATTATCCCTCAAGAAGAATATTTGTCAGGTTTTGATGAAATTAGATTCCAAAAAGTGGGGTAGAATGGCCCTTCTCATCATTGAGGTTTCAAATTTCCATTTTCTCCGTCCGAAAAAGTATTAGACACATTCCAATTGACCAATCCGAATTCTAATTATTTTGTTCCAGCCTTCTTTCTCCTATCCGGATCTATTTGAAAGAGACTACAATACTTCTTGATCGTGACTTGCCGTTCGTTGGTTATTAGGAGCATCCCGCAAACGTTCGGGTTGTATCCGGCCTCGTTATTGCTAGTAATTGATAATGTATGTAACTCGGCTAAATAATAAAAAGCGGTGAAACTAAATGAAAACCTTTCAGTTAGTACGTCACAATGAAACTGTAAGGCTCTTAAAAAAAAATGCAACTTTATTCGACTTTTGCCACTTTGCTGTTTTTTGATTAGAGATTCCAAAACCTCCTTCTTGATATGGCAGTGGAGGTTAGAGAAATCAAAGATAATGATGGAGGGCGAAATGATGGCTCATCAACTCAAAACGCTCGTCAAATCCCGATGACATAAAGTTGAGATTTCACGAGCAATGAACGGCTTAGCCTAGAGAGACCAAAATGGCATGACCACTTTCGAAACGATGGAGAGTTCGAAATTACTAATTAGTGCAGCACAAACAGCAGATACGTGTCCAAAGAAGGAGATTTTGGTTGGGAAGAAACCTACTGTTGGAGTGTCACGTAGCAAAAACAGTTCATACACTTCAAATCATGCAAGATTCAGTGGCCCATACAATTATTTAAGTTGAATCATAGCGAGAGTTCAGCGCAGGAGAAGAGACCCATAATTATCTAATAAAGTTGAGAAAGTTTCAGTGCGATGCTTGGTTTTTAAAATATCTCTAATTGCATATGCTAACGAACAATCGATAAAGATGAGAAAACGTTGAATTTCTGGGGTTTCTGTCAAGATGAACTATACACTACTTTTGAATTAGTTTATGCAATCTTCGACTAAAAAAGAAGGGTAGTTCATACAATAAAAACTAAATAATAGGAAATCCGATGAGCCAATGTACTTTTTATTAATTATCACCTAATGAAGTGCAAAAATTGGCCTTGAGGTGCCAAGACAAGGAAACGTCGAACTCGTAGGTTTTTTTTTTCCCCTTACTTCCGAATTAGGTTGTGCAAGAAAAACTAAATAATAGGAACTCCAATCTGCCAACGTACTTTGATTAACTATCACCTAATGAAGTGCAATGCATTAATGTCGATTGGGAGATGGAGTTTGTGGGAACGTGACTCCTCGACAAATGTTCATCTGAAGTCCACTTGCAACTTTACATGGCGATGCTAACTTTTTCATGGCGAAACTATCCCCGATTTCTAGGACACCACACTTCTTTCCGGGTCACTGGAGGTCACAAGGTTTTGCGGTGTCTCACTCAGTTTCCCGATGGAAAAATTATAAAGAAAGTCCTAAATTTATTATAATTATATCGATTCAATCATATATATATATTTCTCAATTTAGTTCTAAATCTTTTGTATTTGCGCCAATTCAGTTCATTTTCCTAACTTTGGCCGGCCGATGCTAATGTGATAAATTTTAATATTTTTCTATTTTTTTCTTCTCCCTCTTTCTCCAACAAATCATTGGATCGACGATCGGCTAGAAACAAGGTTCGGCGAGGTTGAGGTTGCCCATGGCAAGGCCGAGCTTCACCAGCCTCGCCTAGATTTGGTGAGACTGACCCCGCCCAACGATAGCAAGGTCGACCTCGCTAGTCCTTGCTAGTGGTTGGTTGCTGGACCGGCGACCAGTCGGAGGAAGAAGAAGAAAAAAAGAAAAAAGAAGAAAAGAAGGGAAAAAATTAATTTTAAAAAAATATTAGAATGTTATCAAAAATTGCCCTATCAGTATTGGTCGGATGGATTTAATTGATACAAATGCAAAAAGAAAAAAAAAGTTTAGAACTCAATTGAAAAAAAAAATATTTATGATTGGACACAATTACAGTAGATTTATAACTTCCACAATAATTTTTCCGTCTCGTATCCCTATTGCTCATTGCTCATGGATTCAGCAAGCGAAGATGAAATGACATCCCGTGCCCTCTCCCCAAAATCCAAGGAGAGACAAGAACAGGGGGCACACGAAGAGAAAAAGATCATGTTAAAGCAAGGCAATAACAAGTTAAGTTGTCAATTGATGGACATGTCGCACCTTTGGCTTTGCTTATCATCAGATATAAGTGGACCCATACCACACCAATGGCTAGCTGGTGGATTCCTCCCCCTCTGTATTCCTCATCCTATCATGTTGATTAGGACATTCCTTTCCTTTTTATTTTTCATGCCCAACCTAACCTTAATGGAATACATAATTTTGTCTTCATTCCAAATTTTTTGCGACAGAACCAGTCTCCATCTTTTGTAGTTAGCTCCACCTTGTGTTTTGCCAAGGACGATTCTCCGTCTCACACGTAGCTGGAAATCATTCCATTCAATGGAAGAGAGCTCACAAGTCTCCAGAGGTCATTTCGCATTAGCTAGCATTAGCATTATTGATCCATGATGTAGGAACGTGCCATATCTTCTCACTTGGCGGTATAATTTATGTGTATCGGGTGCGTGTAGCATACCGCAGTTGTCCGGAAGACCCCGTGAAGCGTTCCCGTTTGCACCGTGATGTGCATTAATCGTGGATGATGACTGTCATGTCGAGCGTCAATTATGCTGTCTAACCTAAGGATTATGAAACCCTAATGGAGGTGAAGAAGCAAGTTCTTGAACTGCATGGGGGGGTGGATAGTGAATTGGATCCCATCATCTGAGACCTGTGGTGAACTATGAACTATGGGGAGTTTACTGCCATGTAGATTGCGGATAATTCTACCAATCACTTAATTATCTACTCCCATGTAGGGATGAGCTCAGCTTGACAAAGAGGGCATGCAAATTTCAGAAAAGGACCCAATCATCACCTAATTTGGAACTAGACTAATGAATTGAAAGGAGGAAAATGAGTTGCACAGAAACGAGAACCGCACAACAGGCAAAAGTATCACTTAATCAGAAAGAAGCCTGATGCAGATATCCTTTCGTTCTCGTATAGTTATTGGGCGAGAGGCTTTAAGAGGGTGCCGGCAGAACGTGGCCTACAACATCTGCTCTCTTTCAATCATTTTCTTCGATAATGAAGAGTAAAGACCACTGAATGCAGTAGTTTCTCTTCCTGAAAGTGAAGGCATTGTGTGGTGTCTGTCTGACACGGAAGTAAAACGGAGATCGTCTGAACAATTTCAAAATTTCTGTGGCGATTCATGTCGACATCTACACGCAAAATGACAGATGGGTAGGGGCAACGAATTCAAACCTTGACGTGGCAATATCAAATTCGGAGCAGTTGATCGACATGGTGAATGATGCATCATTGACAATGATTTTACTCCATGGGAGACGAAAAATATCTGCAGCTATGTCTAGAACAGGCTGTAAGCCAATAAATTCATGTAGGGCTTGCGTCATGATGCATGTTGCTGTGCGTTTGTACATATACCTCAGGACAAAATACATCAAAAATGAAAAATATTTGCAACTATGTAAGTCAATCGGAATTCTGCTAGTACGAAGCTCACGAACTATGAGCTCATCAAGCATTCCATCGATGGGCAACATTTAAATATAATCTTATATCAGCTTGCATATATTTTTTTATATTCATGTGTTCTACCGCTATTTAATAATTTAAGCTTTTGAGTTGACCTTTTTAACATAGTGTCAGAGTCATTGCTATTTTCTTTCACAAATGTATATCCACCCCTTCAGTTAAATTTCACGTGTCAGGATTAAATTTCACGCACCTCTCCTAATCCGACTCAAAAGTGTCGGGGAATTATTGAAATATTGTCTAATATCGCTTGACAACGGATTATATGTGTTCTCTATATTCATGTCACACCCTTTCACCTAATAATTTAATTTTTTGGATTGAACTTTTTAATGCCTTGAGCCATGTGTATAATCTCGGTCTTATATGACCATTAGCTTCTTTTCATTTGGGCTTACATTTTGATCGTTGTGTCAACATCCATCTGAAAACTCTCGTCTATGTATTGGATTGCCATATATGTGACGAAGTTAATCTAGACTATGAGTATAGCATGCGGAGACTAATTAATGCCTTCGATCCAGAAAAAGAAGACGCTTATAGCATGTCTAGACTTGAGATTCAACTAAAAATATTATTTTCACTCGATTTTGATCTCACAAAAATTATTCGAACCTGATGATCTGATCAAGTTAGGTTGCATTCGCAATAATAAAGTCGAAGATCCTACCGTATCCATTATTTGTTAGGAACTGCACGTAAAAGAACCCAAAAATGCCTAAGAGGAAATGGTAAGAATATCTCAAGATTTATTGCTAAGAAACAACAAATGCACATGTGGAGACAACCTCCAACAATCAATCTGCGATTATTGTTAGATCTAAACGTCAAATAGCAAACGAAATTTTTGTAGCTTTTAAGAGCTACAGGTTTGACCATGACAAGAAATGTGAACGGTCTTTAACAAGATCAATGAAATAGATCAAGTAACAAATGCCAAACCAGTAAGAGATAAAAAGCATGACCATGCATTATTCAGAAAAGTATAGTGCTTCGACTTTCTTGTTGCTTTCGTAAAATTGCAATGAGAACCGGCGAGTTATTGAGGAGAAACAGCTTTGCCTTTCTTCTACTCTCTTATCATTTTAGCAATAAAAGAGTTATGAAGCTTAACGTGAACCTGTGCTACAAAGGAAAACAAAAAGGAGATGACAGGGGACTCTTAGAAATCTCTTTGTCCCTCATCCTTTGAGAAATTAGAACGATCATTTTTCAAGTTTGAATTTAAAATCAAGGTTCTTCTACTTTATTTTTTGTTTACTTATTTTTTATTATTATCCCCCCCCCCTCTCTCTCTAATTCCCTTCCATCATTCCTTAAGTAAATTTTTATTAAATAATAGACTATAATAATTTATTTGAAATACCAATACACCTAAAATACATAATGCAAATAGATGCTAAACATATAGAGTATATGTTGTAAAAAGAAAGAACTTCAAATATGTAAATATAAACTGAAATTGTGGTTCATTTTGTTTTGTTATTGTGAATTTTATTTTTCCATAATAGAATTTAGCTATTTTATTCTTAATTATTAATTTTTTATCAAAATAATTTTTTATTCAAGAAAAATAATTTTTATACCACCGACATAAGAAATCACCCATTTTTATCTCATTCTCACATGAGATATTTTTATTTAGACTATATCCTTCTTATATCCCGCCTTATCCCATCATGGATTGGATCCCAAAAAAGAACAGAACAGATTTTATACTATCTCTACGTTTATTTTCGACTACTAAATGTAGCCCTAGTGTCGATGTTCCCACATGCAATTTCTAACTCAAGTAAGCTATACCATCTAAACCCTCATCTATATCATCAGGTTGCACAACCGCCTAGCAATAGGATTAAGAGATATCATTAATCAAGGGAAGACGTTGTCAGTCTTTAACTCCAAGGGAAAGAACCTCTTGGTCGAATTAAATATAAGATCCACAAGGAAAGCTAATTTTGTGGTGAAGAAACCAAGATACCCATGAGCCTTTTTTTCCTAAAGATGACCCCAGAATTTAACCGAAAGAGATTGATTTTTGCTTTTGAAGTTAGATCCCCACACGCTAATCCTTTCATAATGACTTCTACTTAAGGATTTGGGGATTGACATCCAATAATTTCGAATGGCCTAAAGTCGTTCCTTCGCGTTGATGATAAGTCATGAACGTTGTTGTCATCTCCGAAAGCTGTTTTGTAGCTTTCCCATGATCAGAAAAAAAAGAAAGAAACTGCTTTTGTAACGGCCATGGCTCTTTGAGATGTGGAGATGTTTGCTTTCTCTGAGCTCAAAGACAGTTGCGTGGCATAGAATATGTGACACGACACAGCAATTATTACAAGGATTCGAAATGTCTTTTTCGCTTTGAGTTGCTCGGGATCACGAGGTTGTATGAGCCCACAATCGTTTCTCAAGCAAGGCATCAAACATGACACTAGATCCGGTGTTCATATAAGGGGGTTCATTTAGGTGGTTTTATATTACTGATCTTGTCGGGTCGTTTAGTAAATGAACAGAGTGAAAAGTCGCGGTACATTGTACTGAGATCCCATCGTATTCGAGGAGTCGAGGGTTTTGCCGGGAATTCCAGATTGAAAAAGAGGTAGATCGAAATATGGCGCGGAAAAAAACCCAAATCGAGGTAGAATGGAAGACTCTTTGATGATCCTGTTTCATTAATGAACAACCGATCAACTAACGGGGCATTGTTATCAAAAACTTCTTTTCCCCTCGTAATGCTTTTATCCCTTCATCTTTTAGCTTGAGACAGCGTGAGGGAGATTCTCCTTTTCATGCGGAAAAGGGTATTGCCGAACTAGAGAGAGATGCACGAAGTTGCCCACAGAAACACCGTTGAAATAGAAACATGAGAGGGGCATTTGAGACCGTGATGAGAAGTGCGTGCTTTGTACTCTTTGTGAACGTTAGAAATGAGAGAGTGCATGGGGCTGTTTCAACCAAGAAGGGACAATCAATTATCCCATTCTGGAAAAAAAAAAGCCAGGCTTTGATAGAATTCGACTCCAAAACATGGTAATCTAATGTTAAAAATGTCATATTGGCTTTCATAGGGCCACAAGTTCTATCCTTGTTATGAGTGCATCGTTGGTCAGCTGATGTTTTGGGTTTTGCCATCTCTTATGAAGGGACTTCTTGTCTTTTGGCACGCCGGTGGGGCTATGACGATAGACTCGTGCACTTACAGGAGGACAGAGCAGTTATTGATCAAGCCGAACATTTTGTAGTTGGTGTAGGGCCTTCATGAAAACCCATCAAACGGGAACCTGTAGCGGTTGCTCTTCCCATCTCTATACTAACAAAAGAAAAACAGATAGATTTCAGAAAATGGGTTGCATTTGTTATCATTCCTTTCCACAAAAGTTATTAGGCAATCCCAGTTTAGTAGAGATTCCAAGCTTCCTTTGGGGTATGTCCATCATTATACTCCGCGGTGATGGAGGATAGGGAAACTAAAAGGATATGATTAATGTTGAGATCTTCAGCTCAATCGAAAGACACTTTTGGAGGTGACATAAAGTTGAGATTACACGAGCAATCAAGAGCTAGCGTAGACAGACTGAAACGGCCTAACCCCTTTTCAACTATGGAAAGTTGGAGGAGATACATAAGAGAAGCAAGAATATCGTCCCTAACATTTCCTTTGCGAAATAGAAGAGTTCTCTTCAATATTGGGGCATTACATAAGTAGCGGGGAAAAAAAAAAGGGGACTCACAAATACTTAGAAACTTGCGCATCATAAACGGCTTTCAAAACATTTACATTTGCAATAAGCAAACATCGAATTCTTATGATATTTACGAAGACAAAATATCTGTTTTTGAAATGGATAATGCGTGTATAAAAGAAACTTCAGTTGGGCTAATTTCTAGTTTTATGAATCTTCAATTGGAAAAAAGGAAAAATTCCAAATGAGGACATGGAGTGTTCTTGTTTTTTCGGATTAAAAACATGAATTGGACCTTATTTTAAATAAAAGCATAAAGTGACCATAACTGTGTCAAATAAGGGGACCTTTAAGGTTGTCAAGAGCATTTTCATCATTTACTTTTCGAAATAGTTTATTTATTTATTTTGTTTTTTCTTTTCCTTTCACTAGTGGTTAGCGGAGAGGGCTAGGCAAGGGTAACTCGGCCTCACTTACGATAGGCGATGTGATTCTCATCCCAGCTGTGTCTCCCTTGTGGTTAGTGAGGGTAGCCCCTGCCTAGCCCTCTCCTAGCATTGCTAGTGGCCATCGGCAAAAAAAAAAAACATAAAAATACAAAAAAAATAAAAAAGGAAGAAAATTCAAAAAAATGAAAGACAAAAATGCCCTTTATTAGCATGAAGGTCTGCCCTTATTGAGACTATTATAACTACATTAGATCTTTATTTGAGACAGTGAAGGCATTCTATATCCCTATTTGAAATAATGCTTACTTTATATCCTTATTTGTAAAAATGAGGGTACTTTTTATTCTTATTTAGAAATTTTTTATTGAAAAATACAAGGTTCTAGACAATCAAAAGGGAAAAAAGAACATAATAACGTACTATCTTGAAAGGTATATGCGACACCCTTTAGTAGGGGATAGGATAGAATTAACCATTGACTTTATACAGAAAGAAATAAAAATTTGTGAGACATATCATATTTGCGAGCTTTAACCTAAGACTAAACATGATGTCTAGATTGTTGGTGCACACCTCGAGCAATAATCATTTGATTATAAGCAAGTCATACGTCAGCAGACATAAATCACACCACTCTTCAATAATTTATTGAGAAAAGTCGTGTCAGTGGAGGGGAAATTATGGGATCAAGATGAGGTGGGGTAAAGTGTTAAGACTCATCTCTCCCACACACAGGCATAATATAATAAAGTGTATATTAGCTGGTTTTGGGGAGACAACCAAAAAAGAAATTCTAAAAGAACTATTTTCTTTTTAATTTTTAAAAGAGCGAGAATATTTTCTTGTTTATCTTCCATGGAGATGAATAGAAAGTGGAGGAAGACGTTTATGTGCCAGAGCCAGAAGTGGAGGCAGATAACTTATGGAGTGGAATAAGGGAGCGCATGATAATCATTTTATTTTTTTTTGCCTAAAAATAAAATTTTCTATTTCTAATTTTTAGATAAGTTTTTGAGAAAAAAGAACGCGTTTGATAACGACATAAAATTTTTGTTACCAGAACAGAAGTTCGTTTGATACCGATTGAAAATTCTTACTTCTAAAATATTATTAACACAAAATCTTCTTCAAAAAATTTCTATTTCATTTTTAATTTTTAAAAATTATTTAAAAAATAACTTTTATTATTAGAAAATATGATTTATTTAATATTAAAAAATTATTATTTATTTTTTTTACTCCGATGGCGGCGGCGATTGAGGTGGCCGGTGGAGGTCGGTGGTGAGAGGTGGTGAGAGGTGGCGGTCGCCAATAGTGTGGCGAGGGGTGGTGGGAGGTGGCGATAGGTGACGGTTGGCAATAGCTAGTGTTGGTTGGCGGCAGCCAACTGTGGTAGTGATGGCAGTGGTCACTGGTGGTTGCTGTGGCAATTGATGGCCGGTGGTGGGGTTGGCGACGGTCGGTGGTGGTGATGGCGGTTGTTATGACGACGGTTGGTGGTGATTGCTGTGGTGGGGGTGGTGGAGGTAGGGGGGGCGGATTGGCGGCGGTGGGGTGACAATTGACAAAGGGCAATAGAGAGAGTGTGATGAGGTTTTCGTAGGTTATTTCTTATTTTTGCTTCTGTAATAGAGAAGTTACAATTTTTAACTTTTCATTTCCTTTTCAAATCTATTTCTAGAACAAAAATTCGTTCTGAAAACATAAAAATAGAATTGTATCACCAAATCAATTTCTATTCAAAATCTATTTCAAAAATAGGGTTGAAACAGAAATAAAAAAATAAAATGATTATTGTGTGCACGATTGAATTTTCAATTGATCCTCATTGCCACACGAGCATTATACTGATAAAAAAAAATGCTGCTTTTGTCTTGCAAGACTGAAGGAACTATTGGTACATTTGTCAGCAGCTGAGAATGGATTGGTGGGTTGTGCCGATCTCACATTATGGGGAAAGAGAAGAAGGGAAGAATTATCAGAAATTCAGGTGATTTGGGTAATTATTGAGATATTATATATATATATATATATATCTATATATGGCAATCTGAACAAAATTGTTCCAATGAAAAAACAAGAAAATGCATGGGTCTCTGTCATCCCAGAGATGTTATCGGTGATGGTTTAGGACAGCGAGGTTTTTCGATTCTTCCGTATAACCCCAAAAAATAAAGGGAAAAAAATAGTGCATTGGCCCCCAAAAAGGAAAAAAAAGGGCAAGGGTTCTTATATATAGTTCACTCTGGGGGCGTCTCG